>JARJEE010000013.1:10015000-12415000 GCA_030180105.1 Hyles lineata | reverse complement strand
AACCACAATAGAAAGAATAAACACTGAGAAGAAAAATTAAAAAAAGTATTTAACTGCTACATACTAAAGAAATTTTGGTGAAGTTTATCACTACACGTAACACTTAAACCACCGTATTCAATACGGTGGTTTTATATGAAACTAAATTATATAATGTCTACAAGTCACTCACCGAGCAGTTCCACCTTCAAATCCTTGACGGCCTGAGTGCCGTCCATCTTCTCGTGCAGTTCCAGCAGCAGCATGAACAGCCGGCCCGCGATGTCGCCCAGCAAGTACCGCAGCCCGCGACCGTCCACGCGACAGTAGCAGTTTATAGGAGTCAACTGGATTGTAGACATATTGAATAATGTATAGATCAATAAAATAGATACTTACTACTTGATTCAATTTTTTGTCAACTGCTGGAATTGCTTTTTTTTCTTTTATTATTATATTATATTTAAGAGAAAAAAAAACAAAACAAAATACAATTCGTCTCGTAAACCAATTGCTTGGTTTGTCTGTGAGTACATAATGGTGTTTTACATATATTGCTAGTTGCGAGTGCCTAATTATAACGTTGACAGCAGATACTTTTTGATGTTTTTAATGTTATATTTTTTTATTAATCCGTGCTGCCTTAATTATAGGACCTATCTACCCTATATAAACAGCCAAAAAATATTTTTACTAAAATAGAGGACATTTTTTTTGAAAAACACGCAAACATAAATAGTTTTCAAAATTCCCGCTAAAACGCTCTAACCAGTCACGTAACTTTTTATCGTGCCGCTTGTAATGAACAAGACATTCTGTATCAGCCCTTGTACGTCCCACTGCAGGGCACGGGCCTACTCTACAATCGAGAGTACGATTGAGAGTGGTTAGGCCATATAGTCCACCACGCTGGCCTAGTGCGGGTTGGCGGACTTACATACCATAGAAATTCTTATAAATCGCTATGGTATGCAGGTTTTCTCACCTTCACCGTTTTTAGTGTGTGATGATTGACTATCAATACAAACATGACTCCGAAAAGTCAAAGGTGTGCCCTGGGATTTGAACCCGCAACCACCGTGAACATGATGGCAGCCACATCCGGTCCGTTTATCAACAGGCCACCACGCCCTTTTTACAACAACAATATTTTTATTTCATTTATTACGAACATTTGGGGTCTCAAAATATTATTATAGGGTTTAAAATACTGTCTTTAATGTATAAAAAATAAAACGGCCATTTCTAACAATATCCCTATTGGTCAATATTTTTCAAACTAAGGGGTAATAAAACTTAGTACACAAGATCGCAACGCAATTCTAAGAATACCTTGATTTGTGGAGGCGCTACCGCAACGTAACTTTGTCCGTCGTGGTACACTATAGACTCCTGGCCTATGACAATAGCTCCACCTAAAACAATCAAAAGCCAGAGCTTATTTTACCTTGGGATACACAAATCCGGCTCGAAGGACCATAAAAGGTATTTTTAGGATTGATGTTATTACTTCTTTGACATTCGTCACAATATCTTATTGACATTTATTTTTGGTGATGATCTAAGTCATCATGAACTCTGAAGGTGTTCAGACATTAGATTAGATGTTTTAGGGTTAATTCACATATTCAATCATAAACAGTATAATATACTGTCTTTTTTTAAGGCTGAGATTTACATTCTTAAGTATTGAATGACTTACCTAGTGGACTTGGCACTGGTATGAGTATAGAAGCTTCAGTCTCAACATTGTCCTGTTTCCAAGGTATCTTCATGAATTCTTTATCTCTTAAATTAATTTCGTGTGTCTGGAAAGACAAAACATATTTTTAAAACACTACATTTTGGCAGGAGAAAGTAAACAATCCATAGACATTTGTGATTTTAGTTGAACTAAAAACCAGTCAAGATTTACTAAGTTTTATTCACTAAATTACTAAAGCATCGAATTTTCAAATAATCAGTAATATAAAACCATACCTTAATGTGTCTACCATTTATATCTTGATGTATTAAAATTAATGTAGGATTGGAGCAACCATGAAGAAATTCTACATCATATACATTTAGTTCTTCTAATCTGAAAACAGTGAAATGTATTCAATATAAAATAACATGAATTTAATTACTACATACTTTATTAAAATTTTGGAGCATATAATTAAATTTAAAGTAACATATATCTTATTTTAATTTATCTTCAATGGCATCATCATATTAGCCTCCATTATCTATTGCTGAATATTAGCCTTTTTTCCATTAGACCACTCTTAGTCCTGCACTATAATCCACAATTTTCCTACTTCACTGTTTTTTATTGCCATGAATGGCGAGACGAGCTTTTTTTTATTGCTATGAATGGTGAGACGAGCATGCCGTTCGCCTGATTGTAAGCGATACGACCGCTCATGAACAGTAGCAAAACCAAACAACACCTTGAATTACAAAGCAATGCTTGGCATTCCACTGCGCTCGCCATCCTGAGATATAAGATGTTAAGTCTCAATATGTCCAGTAGTTACTCTGGCTACAATGCCCTTCAAGCCGAAACACAACAGTGCGTTTACACTGCTGTTTGACGGGAAAAAAAAAAACACTGCGGTGAGCTTGCCATTCACATGATGGTAAGCGATACGATCTCTCATGGACAGTAACAAAACCAAACATTTTGTACATTATGAACTACAAAATGATGCTTAGCATTCCACTGCACTAGCCATGCTGACACATAATGTTGAGTCTCGATATGTCCAGTAGTTACAATTAATTTATTTTGTATATCCAAAATTGTAGTAAACTATATATTTGAAATAATAACATTTTTACCAAGTAATGTATAGTGATTTCCGGTTCACGATTACACCAAAACATAGATTAGATTAAAGTTTTAGGGTTAGTAAAACACTTTTAATCAAAATAAACACTCCTAAAAAAACAAATATAATTTTATATTGATAGGACAGCATAAAGTTACCTTAAACTAGCAGCTTTTAGCTCTGTTGAGTCCTTATCCAGTGGTATTATTTTGAATAGACCATCGTAAAGTCTCAACCCTATGACCCGTGCTTGTGGGTCTATGACGGCCAGTATTCCATTCTCTGAAGGTTTCCCGATGCGATCTGACACATTGCCGTGCGCTCTTGTTACTACTTCCAATTCACCGTTGGGACCCGTCCTCCATTCAAGTATCATAGCATTGTAACGGGCTGTTAGTATGAACACCAAATCTTTCTTTTCATACTAAAATATAAAAAAACACAATTAAAATTAAACGTTGTTTATATAAGTTTCACGTTTCGCTTTCGTGGCATAGGTATGTTTAGACGCTGGCTGGGAAACGAGTGGCGCAAGTTCGATTCCGCAGTGGGATCCATTAATTTACCCTGTGGTTTGGGGGTACAAGAATTCCGCCACGGTTTCCTCTGTCCGTCGTAAGAGTCGACTTAAAGGGGTCATCGGAGTCATTGGGCACACGGCGGGGGCCGTGCGCCCTCGCGTATAACGACTCCGAGACGTACGGATGATGGAGCCTCGTCTCCGTCATGGACGCCCATAACAGCTTGGCGGGCGTCCGAAAAGAGGGTGTAAGTGGAGGTAATCTGGGCTTTCATAAGGCCCAGCAATGGTTTTGCGCGGGGTAGTTCGCGGACGTAAATCGGGGCGCCCTTCGCCCTGGGATGTCCGGTGCTGCCCACAATGCGTGTGAGGGCTATCGAGAGGTTTTTAGTCAGTATGCTGGCGTAGGTATTGCTAGGGACCCAGCTCGGCTACAGTATCCGCGTTTGTACCGGGCTGGAAGGCCAGAGACACTGACATACCCCTTTCGGCCTCCCCCGGGGTACCGAAAGGGGAGCTTAATAGCTTTTCCTCTTGAAAACAAAAAAAAAAAAAAAAAAAGTGGGATAAATTAATATTTATACGACCCATAAATATGTTTCGGGTCTGGGTGTTTGTGTGATCGATGTCTCTACACGTGTCTGATATCCATTATCATCATAGACATAGACCAATCATATGGTCCGAATGCAGATGGGCCATAGTCTCCAACCCTCTAATATCCACGACACAAGAATTTTATCTTAGTGTGAGGTCAGGAATACACCAATTTAGGTTAAACAAATAATTTTCTATGCGGGATACGAATACGCAACATACCACGGAGAAATTGGCTAGCACTTATAAGGCTTCATCAAGGCATATGTCAACCCTAATATTCTCAGAATTAGAGATACTATAGAATAGGCGGAATTGAAGATGTTGCAAGGACAAGCCTTATTATCTTGCCTGGACAAGGCCAGGTTTAAACGGAATGCTTATAGTTAACCCACCGGTGGTCGAAATAGCT
Source organism: Hyles lineata (assembly GCA_030180105.1). Lineage (NCBI taxonomy): Eukaryota > Metazoa > Arthropoda > Insecta > Lepidoptera > Sphingidae > Hyles > Hyles lineata. The sequence goes on along the minus strand of JARJEE010000013.1, from coordinate 12,410,676 downwards.
TCATCTTCGCCACCCGGCCGTACAGGCCCACTTCCTTCATGGGTCGCAAACCCTCCGGCGTCACCAGATACATCTCCAAGCGCGACACCTTCGCCACTAGCAGGTTCAGATCCGTGGGGGATGTGAAATTTCCTGAAATCAATTCATAAATATAATACCATTAGAATAACATGTGTACTAGATAGATCTCGCATATATGGCAACTGGATTGTATTCCTTGAGGATTCTTGTTTAGGTATTCCGACCTGCTTTATTATGTAGTCAAGAAAATTTGCCGACTTTCAGAGTCATGTGTGTATAGATAATCAATGAACACACACTAAAACCACGAGGGAGAACATAGTGAGGAAACCTGCATACCATAGTGATTGATAAGAATTTCTATGGTATGTAAAGTTCACCAGATCATTAGGCCAGAATGGTGGCTATATTGACTAACTACTCAAATTGTACTCTAGATTGTAGAGGAGATCTGTGCCCTGAAGTAGGCCATAAATAATTTTTGAATTTATTTATTAGCCAAAAATGTTTCACATACACTTACAAATGACATACATTGAAGAAATGCAAAAACTAATAATAGTGTTATTGAACACTGGTACCCAAAGTAAGTGGGCTGATACATTACAGTACATGGAAAACATTGCAGTAAGGTGTTGTTATTGTGTGTGTTGGAAGTTAAGGTCTAACTTTTTGGTAAGGAAGAGGCCCTTTAGTAAGGGGGCCCATCAAAAAAGGCTATGCAATGGGATTGTCATGGTGAAATGTGAGTGGGACTAGTGAGATGCTCCTTACCATTAGGTGAAAAGGCATATGTTATTTTAAATTTAACAAAGATATTTCAAGTAACTGACTTTTGGTGTTATGTAGCCTGTTAATATATCCCATTGCTGTGTCAACACCTCGTAGAATTTCGTACTTTTTTATGGGCAAACGGACTACAAATCCAGTTGTGTAATAATTGTTTTAAGAAATAGTAACAATACTGGTTTTGGCATCTCAATAAGTTCAGAAGTTATTCTGCTGGATCTGCTAATGTTTGGTAAATGGTATATCCTTTATATTCTATGAATTATTTCAATCTCTTAGTGATAATGTAAGTATGGATGCAAAAGATATAACATAAATAATGAAAGATAAATTGAATTGCTAAATAATTACTTACATTATTATTAAATGTAGTATTTGTGCAACATTTTAGTTAGAGTAAGTACTGGACATATTGCTACTGAATATCTCATATCTCAGGATAGTGAGAGCAGTATAATGCTTTGTAATTTATGGTGTTGTTTGGTCTAGCTTTTGATATAAAAAAACCACGTAGCAATGACTTTACATGAGTTTATAAAAGGCCAAATAAAATAATAGAATGTGGCTTGAATTTAGTCTTTGCTTATAATTGTAAAGACTAGATTAATAAATAAGATTTTTTTGACATCTATATTTGAATTAAATTAGAAAAAGATTATAAATAAACACACCCTCCCAACAGTCACATACATAGTCCTGACCCCACACTAAGATCAAATCTTGTTTTGTGGGTATCAGGAACTACAAGAGACTTTTCGGTCTCACAAACACCCAGAACCAAAACAAATATCTGTGCTTCACATAGATATTGAACCCACTGCCTCTCGTTTCACAGCTGTCATTTAACCAACTAAGGCACAGAGGCTGCCATTACTCATAATATTTGTTGCCTCATCATGAGACTATGTATAGTGGCAAAACATGTGGGCACTACAATCAGACTGTAGTTGTTGAACTATAGATGATTGGTACACACACATATTATTTGTTTACAGACACAATATGTGTGGTTATCACTTAACGGGCATATTATTTATCACCAAAATTATGGAAAGTAATCTGGCAATACATTCATTGGATTAATGAGAACACAATTTCATGTTATATTTGAATTTCTCGATTAAATACCAAAAGACTAAGCTGTGACAACTTTGGTAATTATCTTTCATTATCTATTTTGTTACAGGTAAAAAAATATGAAGATCTTACTAGAGTTTAATATTTAGAAATATGGTGCAATATGGCAAAATCGTCATGAAAGTACAGTGTAATTAACTGAACATTTTTAATACCCCCCTGAGAGAACTTAGAAAAAAATACTTGTTTTTCAATGAATTCCCGCCGAAATATAAGGTACATAAACTATAAAACATAATCCTAAAAGGCTTTTAAAGTAATCATAAATGTTCTAGAAATATTTATGGTCAATATTTGGAGGATAAGTAAATCTTTTATTAATAGCTTGAAGAAATTTATGTCGCTGCGCTCAACAAGATTATCCATGAGGGTGCACGTATACCGATGTAAAAGGCTAAATTCCTAGGGTGTAATGCATGGGAAACTATTTTACTATTAGATACATTGATTTCTCAGTCGAAAAACGCATTAATAAATATTTTGTAAGCGAAAACCAAATGACAACTGCAGCTCGGCGCTCCATAATAATATAGCTAACCTCAATACCACAATAATACATACAAATTCAAGTATTTACCTGTGATACATGCTGTAACAGCTGTGGGTTTTTGCGCCGTTACCACGTAATGGTAAGCCATTGTGATATTTTGAATATTTCACTTCTTATTTTGCCAATATTTTCTTATTTTGCTTCCATTTATCAAACAACACCGATACTCGCTGATTCGCTCGTTGCTTTTTTAGTGTTGCGAAATGTATGTTTGACATGCGTATTCATATCGATATTTTCTCAAGTCGACATGTGAATTGTGCGATTTTGAGTAGTATGTAAGAAATATGTATATTAATTTTGAAAATAAAACGCCAAGGAATCTCTCTTAACAGCACTTGTTTCAAGCTAATAGAATATAAAATAAATGTTATTATATTTCAATTTCAAAGTAATAAATACAATTTTCAAACTGTTGATATGTTGTGTTAGTTCTCATCTATTAATTTTTATCAGTGACGGTATATGTAAAAAAATAATCTGAAACAGTATTTTACTTCTTTCAAATATAGGCCTCATCTAATATTTGAGTACCTATCGATAAACAGCTGATTTATGTAAATCGATATTTTCATTGGGAAACTAAGACTAGAGCAACACTGCTGAAGGTATACCATGAATAAAAATAGTAACATCATTGCCAGGACTAAAATGATGATTTTTTAATGCAGGCGCCACACATAGCAACAATATTTGTACACTTTTTTAAACACTTATTTGAACACATGTGTGGCACAGTTAGATTGTGTGACAAACTGCAGATAATAAAATATTATAAATTATAGATTTAAATGTTTGATGAAAAAAATAATTAATGTACTACAACTCTTATTTAAGGTTAATTGTATCTTACATCATGTGAGTTGTAATACTATTATCACTAGCTTATGTGATATCTAATATTGATATAATTTCACATGACTTTTAATTAAAATTATTTGTGTTTAATATTATTATAGGTTCAAATTTGTCTCTATGATGAATATTTGCACACCATTTTAAATATGGTATAATGTATTTAGAAACAATTCATTATTAACACCTTACCATGTATACATTGTACTAATTCTAGAAAGACCAAGCTTTAAATTTTAAAAAACTATTTGATAATGACACTACTGGGGGTTGTTCATCCAAAAATGAATTGTAATATTGAGAACATATTAGAGCAGGCCTGTAGAGAATGAATGAACACTCATACATGGGCCTATGCTGCTGGATGGGTTGTTAGCAAATTATTAAACCAAATAGACTGCTGTGAATGCTAAGCACAGGGGTAGCCACCGTGTAACCTAGTATGAGATAGCGATATTTGTGGGAGTGTGGCCAGGTTGACACGTTTTTCCTAAGGTATCGGGAAACTTTGACCGCTCTTTAAAAAAATATAATTGTTAAAATATCAATATTTTAACTTTGAGTGGAACTGCAGTGCACATACATGCCTGGGTCACCAGCCATCACCCAGAACTAATAAAAAAACTGTATAACATAAACATAATTTAAGTAAATAGCTAGTTCTGAAAATAAAAACTATTGTAATAAAAGATAATAACAAAATAATATCTAGTCCGCCTCGTGACCACGAAATTTGTAAAGTAATAGAAACGTCGCGTGGAGAAATTAAAAAAAGCAAAACTTAAACCAAATCCGCGATAAAATCGGTAAATAATAGTTTTATTTCAAAAACAATATCTACTGCGCAACCATATACAGCTCAATACATATAAGGAAAAAGTTAAAAAAATAAAAGATAATTAATGAGGTTTGTTTTTTAATATGTAATTTAAATCTTTAATATCATTTGTTTTAGGGAATATCAACCGTCGGACCGCTGGCCACCCCAAATAATGTAAATATTTGCCTCCAAAACGTCAAATTTCCTGGAGTCAAGCGGTTACGCCGATAAGGAAAGGCTACAAAAGCTTGCATCTCTTTCTTACATGAACGTTATGTATAAATCTCTTTCGTTTTGTGTAAAAGGGATAGAACATGTGACTCCGTCTATTAGTTTCTCCGTCTACGATGCTAAGACTCTTTGAATACTAAAACAAGTCATGAGACTCATGAATTATGACCATGTTTAAGAATATTTAAAAAAAAGGAAGAATTTTATAAAGCTAAGAATAAAATAAAAAATAAATCATTTATCAAATTACATTGGCGTTTTAATTTATTTAAGCTTCTATTGAGCAGGGCACTGATAACTTACTGGCTATTCTTAACCAGGCATCATTAACTAAATTTTAATTTTTATGATTTTTGCATTTAGGGTTCCATATACATGGTTCTACTTCAAGCAACTCAATAAATTCATGTACAATTTCGTTTGTCTAGTCCATCTTGCTAATAAATTTAAACTGCGTTCCGCGCTCGTTTATTAACAAATAACTGAACGTGAACTAAACTTTGCGCAAATGTGTGCGTATCCTGCATACGCACACAAATAAAATTTAAACACTTTGATGTGTGGTCGAAAAACCCATACCGAATGGCAAATACGCAAACTAACTTTCCACCACACTATTTTTTTAAATATGTTATAATCACAGAATACTAACAGAAGTCAAGCTTGTGTATGTACTTCACTTTTGTTGTCACACTCACACTACGCTTGTCGTTCGCGCCAGGGCTGTTAACTCTGGTTTATGCGAAAACAAGTATCGTGGTAATAGCACTCGTATCGTTTGATTAATTATTAAAATACAATATAAAAAAACAATAACAAAATGAATAAATTGTAATTTTATTTATATAGTCGATGAGAATCTGTATGTCATAGATCTAAGATTTTTTTTATAATTTTTATCCGCTACTGTGTTTTTTTTAAGAAATGTATATTCAATTTAATTAAATCTGAAGTTTTATATACAAGTGTTATAATTTTTATTCATTTGCTCCAATCTTTGCACATGAAATATCACTAGATGCGTGTCCGAAGCGAGTGACACTCGCGCTCGCAGTGGTTTCGACTGGTCTCAAATATCGTGTCGGTGAACGCTGTCTATGTGTGCGTTGGTTTCGCGCGCTTTGTATGGAGCTTGACTTCTGTTAGTATTCTGTGGTTATAATGTAAGCAAAAGTCTTTAATTATACAGCCTTACCGGCGGCACGGGACGCAATTAGTTTTATAATTAAAAGTATTTAAAAATGTATTAATTGAATAAAATGTATCTAAACTTACATCTAAGTTTAAAAACAATTTATAATTATTGTATGTGTAGATGGGTGTATTTAATCATTAGTAAATAAATTAAAACGCCAATGTAATTTGATAAATGATTTATTTTTTATTTTATTCTTAGCTTTATAAAATTCTTCCTTTTTTTTAAATATTCTTAAACATGGTCATAATTCATGAGTCTCATGACTTGTTTTAGTATTCAAAGAGTCTTAGCATTCACAGCAGTCTATTTGGTTTAATAATTTGCTAACAACCCATCCAGCAGCATAGGCCCATGTATGAGTGTTCATTCATTCTCTACAGGCCTGCTCTAATATGTTCTCAATATTACAATTCATTTTTGGATGAACAACCCCCAGCAGTGTCATTATCAAATAGTTTGTTAAAATTTAAAGCTTGGTCTTTCTAGAATTAGTACAATGTATACATGGTAAGGTGTTAATAATGAATTGTTTCTAAATACATTATACCATATTTAAAATGGTGTGCAAATATTCATCATAGAGACAAATTTGAACCTATAATAATATTAAACACAAATAATTTTAATTAAAAGTCATGTGAAATTATATCAATATTAGATATCACATAAGCTAGTGATAATAGTATTACAACTCACATGATGTAAGATACAATTAACCTTAAATAAGAGTTGTAGTACATTAATTATTTTTTTCATCAAACATTTAAATCTATAATTTATAATATTTTATTATCTGCAGTTTGTCACACAATCTAACTGTGCCACACATGTGTTCAAATAAGTGTTTAAAAAAGTGTACAAATATTGTTGCTATGTGTGGCGCCTGCATAAAAGTAATATAAAATTAATGTTAAAAAAATAATAATTCATGTTTATGTAAAAACACACTATTTTTTAATGTGAAAGTGATCATGCCTGTTGAGCCCTACAACTTCCTATTTAACAAAGTACTCTGTGGCCTATGCGTACCACTCAGTTTGAAATATTTTAATATGATTATAACATGCATATTTTTAAAAATAATATACGCAAACATCCATTTATTTATTTTCTTGTTGGTCTGTGACTTGAGGCAAGCGAGACACGTCTTGTGTTTTATGCTTCGATCAAATATACACTAGATACATAGTTCCCTATAAAAGTTCTGTTTAAAAGTGGCACCGATGCTCTTCTTCTTCTTCTTCTTCTTCTACCTGGCGTTATCCCGGCCGGTGCCAGGGTCCGCCTTCCGGCAAATTCTCCTCCATTTCGCCCGATCTTCGGCATCCTCAATAGTAAGGCCATTGACCCTCATATCTTCCTTGACGACATCGAGCCAGCGCTTCTTGGGTCTACCCCGCGGTCGAGGTCCGGGAATATTGAGGCTCAGGCACACATTACCGACGTACTCCTGCGGTTTCCTTAGGACGTGACCATACCATCTCAAGCGGGATTCCTGGAGTTTATCAGCCACATCGCGGACTCCAAGACTGCCACGGATGTGCTCGTTACGGATTTTGTCCAAACGCGTAACGTTGCACATCCATCGCAGCATCTTCATCTCCACGACGTGAACCTCCTGGACGTGCCGCTTGAGGGCAGGCCACGTCTCAGAACCATACAGGAGCACCGGCCGCACGATGCTTTTATAGATGAGACCCTTGAGCCTCATCGGCATCCTGCGGTCGCAGAGTATGCCTGAGACCTCTCTCCACTTAGCCCAAGCAGCGCTTATACGGGCTTTGACGTCAAGGTCGATGTCACCGGACTCATGCAGTACGGACCCAAGGTACTTGAATTTGTCCGTCTTCACGGCAAGTTCGTTCCCTATCACGATGCTTTGGGGGTCCGTACTCCCGCAAGCCATGTACTCGGTCTTCGCCACATTTAACTTCAGACCACCGCTCTCGAGCGTCTCCTTCCACCGATTGACCTTGCGCTCCAAAAGTCGCCGGTCCTCCTCCACCAGTGCAATGTCATCGGCATACATCAACAACCAGGGCGCAGGGTCCTGGATGTGAGACGTAATGGCGTCGAGCACAACACTAAAGAGGAATGGACTCAGCGCCGAGCCTTGGTGCACACCGACATCAATCGGGAAAGGATCCGTATCGCCAACGGCGGTCCGAACGAAGGACTCGGATCGGAGGTACATGTCTCTGATAATGTCCACATAGGCTTCCGGTATCCCTTTCACCCTCATCGCCCACCAGATTGCCTGTCGCGGCACACAGTCGAAGGCCTTCTGCAGGTCCAAGAAAGCCATGTGCAGTGGCTTCTTCTTCGTCCTATATGCCTCGCCGAGCATCCTGAGTGCAAATATCGGGTCGGTAGTACCACTACCAGGACGGAAGCCATATTGACACTCAGAGACAGTACACTCTTGGCGGAGCCTGGACTCGATGACGCGTTCGAAGAGCTTCATGGTATGACTCATGACCTTAATGCCACGATAATTACCGCATTCCTGAACACAGCCTTTACCCTTGTATACGGGAGTTATCACACTCAACCGCCATGAGTCAGGCATGTTTTTGGTATTCAGGATGCGGTTAAATAACGCAGCAAGAAGCTCCACACCATGAAGACCCAACGACTTCCACGCCTCTATCGGAATATGGTCAGGCCCTACCGCTTTCCGGTTCTTCATGCGACGAAGACTACAGAGAACTTCTTCAGGTGCAACAGGTGCAACAAGACCTTGGTTCGGGGGCAATCCAGATGCATGACATGAAAAAAAAGTAAACAAAAAGATCACATATTCCAAATATATTAACACAAATTCCACCTTATTCCTGGAGCTTAAAGTAGCTTTTCATATAATATTGTCTAAAGTTCTGCGACGTTTTGGAAGCAACGGTCGGTGCGTGACTGAAGGCGAAAGAGTGCTTAAAGCACTCTTTTTTGGTGCCATTTTCTAAGCGCTCATGTTGTATCTAGTGTATATTTGATCGAAGGTTTTATGCATCACAAGAGATATTGGACACCTTATTTTATTGAATCTTTGTATATTTCACAAAAATGAATAAATACTTTCTTGTTGGTCTGTGATAAATACCTACAGGAATCGAATGTGTGGTCCATAATTTCACCGTCGGTTTTTCGCCTTTTGCACCACTGGGGTTGTTGCCAGTACATACCAGTAAGGATCATCATAAAATTACAATTCCCTACAGATGAATAAATTGTTTGACTGTTCATAGCCAAACGATGGGAATATTTGCATGAATTTGGTCAATTAAGGAAAGGAGTAGATAAAATTGAAGGAGACCTTTATCCAGCAATTAGTGGTACCTAAACATAATCTGCAAATTATGGTAGTATTTTAGCTCGTTAGCTAGTGAGTCTTGGAAGTGGTAAAGCCAAGCTTTTGTCAGTCATGACTCAGCATGAATCTTAGAGAAAGTAATCTCCAAGTTCTAGCATGGATGGGTTAGGCTCGTTCGGGGCGGTACCACTGTCTCAAGAGATCGACGTAAAGCGACTGCCGTGCTGTCGCGTTTCGTTTGGTGAGATTGCTGATACATCTTTATTCTTTTCTATTCCCATCCCTTTTCCTTCCCGCTCCCCTCCCGATTTGATGGACATCCATAATCTAAACGTTGTGGATTTTCATATGTGGTAGTATCAGGTGACCTTTCTGTTCGTTTACCGGACCTATACAGTAAAAAATGGCAACAATGTTTAAATAATTACTTAATTTACCAATCTGTATTTACTACTGAAAATATACTATTTTATTTTTCTGTCCAAAAGTGATGTAATAAAACAAGTTTATTGATAGAAGGTATATACATAAAATATTCTATCCTAAGGGTGGGGGTATTGCAATAAATGTTCACCCCCTGTACACGTATTTGCTGACTTGCTGCTTTGTGGCGCAGTTATGTCCTTACTACTACAGATAAAACTTTAATGATTTCAATACTTTATATTTCATGTAATTAAGGTTCAATGTCGTTGGATCTGGGCCCATTTCAACAGTTCGCTCTAAAATTCTTGGGTATAGCATACGTTCAGCAGTGGATTTGCAGCCGAGGATAATGTTTTTTTTTTCCAGCGATGTGCGATGTACGGTCGATGTCTATCATTGGCGGAGGCCTATGTTCAACAGTGGACTTCCTGTGGCTGAAATGACCAAACGAACGAACGTGGTCTTTTTGTGCCCGAGGATAATTATGATATATCTTTGTCCCGCTTTTTTAGGGTGAGGTTTCACGATATGATAGAGCGCAAACCTATCGCCATATCGGGCACAAATTCCTGACTCTGGACTGAAAATAAATAGAAAAATCGAATATCACTTTGTAACCGTACCGCAGTACAAATACGCCATCGAGGCAAGGATTATGTATAATGTAAAATAATGAAAACGACAAGTTATATAGATCTATATGTTTAATAATTTGTGTTATATTTACAGTCATGTTTAATAATTAGTTTAAAATCAGTCTTGATCTTTGCTTGGTGGAACGCTTTCGAATAAAACTTGTGTTACGAATGACACCTTCCCTGTAACAAACAAAATATTTTATTAAATAAAAAAAATTAAAACTTGTAAGGTATTTTGTTATTTTTGGCATTTGTTGTTCAAATATTACATTTGAATTTCTTCTTAATTTTTTATTGATTTAAAATCTAATTTTAATGGGCTCGAAAAAAAAAGTCTCAATATCAAGCTCAATCAAATCCTGTCTTTAAATTATTACTTTCTGTGTAACAAATAGAACTTTTTAATTTTATGGATTATGATCATGTCTTGAAACCATTTAAGAAATTAGATATCCTTATAAAATTCAATAAAGGGTTATTGCAATTGATGATAAGTTCTTTAATATTATGAATGGAGAAATTTGAATTAAAAATAATGAATACTCACTTAACAAAGCCGTTGGAGTTTTCTTATAATACACAAAAACCGTGTACACAATAAAACCCAAAACAATGAATCCCACTGCCATTAAATATTTTATTGATGGGTCGTGTACAATCGGCACCACAGACAAAAATATTGCAACTAGCAACACAAAGTAGGGTATTGGCGTAGGAACTCTGTAGGGTCGAGGTTTGTTGGGTTGTGTCTTGCGTAATACTAGCAAGGCAACCATGGCGAGACCGTAGAAGAACCACAGGAACCAGCTGGCAAACTCTATGAGAGTTTTAATGTTGCCAATTATTATAAATATTGATGTGAGGAATGCCTGAAAACAAATATTTACAAGTTAATACAGAGAATACGAACACCAGTGTGTTTGTGTGAATTAGATAGAAAATATTTCGCAGAGCCAAAATAAAAGATATCCCAGTTATGATCTCGCAATATCCAATTCAATTGAATCTTGTAAACATGATGGTGATACATACATAAACTCTCTATTATTTAGGTTTACTTAATGTGTATTTTTTTATATACTTTGTATATACTTACTTGGAAGGCCACAGCGGGCGCCGGTGTCAGTCTTTTAACGTTCACGTACGAAAACAACTCCAGCATGTGACCACCTCGCGCGGCCGTGTAGCACACCCTGTACATATCAATTGAACATATTATTGACCTGTAACGTCGTTGAAAAGTGTTATTCACACTGATTTAAAGGGCTGTAGGAATGGGACAGTGCAACAGGCTGTGGCTTCAGTTTAATAAGTCCAGCAATGCATTTCCAATCGTATAGCTATAGATGTTCACAGTGGTAATCACTTAGTATTATTATATAGAAAAGGTTGTCGCGAACAGAGAATGTGTATTTCATGTAGTAATTGATTTAGAAACAAAGCCATTGACAGTGGGACACCTGGATAGCTAGTGGATGTGGTGAAAATCCCTTATTAAACACAGTATTTTATTTATAAAAAAATCGCATATTTTTACCTGGTAACACCAAACTGCACGCTCATAGCACATCCGAAAGTAGCTATGGCAACCCCGAGTGGTATCAAAAAGCTGGCGGGTCCGAGAACCCGTTCACCGAAAGCTACGGCCACAGCCCGTACTGACGTCATTTCCGCGTAGTTCAGTACAGTCATGTAAGCTACGTTCATGAACACGTACAGCGCTGTAATAAGCGGCACAGCGATTGATATGCTGAGGGGTACGTTTCTGCAAATAAAAATAGGAATATTTATTGCATCTATTTAAATTATTTTATTGTAGCGAATAATTGTTAAATAAGAAGGTGTTATGATACATTTATGGGTTACACAGTGCGCTTTTCAAAGATGTTATTCAATATAGCGGAAAACGCAACACACGTTTCCTTACAATCACAAAGGCAGGTAACAATATTGCCCATAAAATTATATTTAGTGGACAAGGCGAACAATACCACATTTATCAAAATTAAGTATTTTAAGTGGAAAAAATACGCAAACAAGATACTCACACGCCAGGGTTGATGATTTCTTCAGTGACTACCGTGACACTGTTCCAACCATCATAGGCCCACAGACCTGCGTACAAGGCGAGGGCTAAACCACCCGGATTGTATGTGCTACCCTCAAAACCAGTGCTGAGATGCTCAGTGTTGCCTGTAAAAAAATAGGTACTATCAACCACCGTCACTTCGGCTCATAAATATTTTCAATAAATAAATAAATTCACCAAACAGTCACATACATAGTCCTGATCCCACACTAAGATCGAGTCTTAGGTAGTGTATCAGAAACTACGACAGACTTTCCTGACTCACAATACCCGCACCCGAAACAAATATCTGTGGATCATACAAATATTTGTCTCGATGCGGGGATCGAACCCGTGGCCTCTCGTTTCACAGCTAGCGTCTTGCCAACTGCGCCACAAAGGCTGTCAACTCAATAAGTTCGAAAATTATAATAATCTAATGGGATTTCCGGGTTTGGATTTGAAGAAACGAAATCTCGGGACTCATCAAATCTTTGATACACAAATGATAGGAATAAACTCAGCAAACAGTAGCATAGCAGCAAGAGTAGCATAATTTGCAACTGCCGTGTCCTAGTCGTAACATTGTAAATAAATCTAAATAAACGTTTGTCATTACCTCTAGCAATCTCGTATATACCGCCTCCAATGACGACCAGGCAGGCGAACACTTTGCACACGCCGAATATATTTTGTACTTTAACGAACAACTTTACACTTGTAATGTTGATGTAAGTCATTATAACTGAAAAATAATTTTTTAACTGTTATATGTTTGCCAATTAATACAAAATTAAACTAAAGGTTGTATAATTCAGATCAAATTTAAAATGTACCTTTTTATGTGGAGAATAAAGATTGATCAAGATAATATTGTAATGATTGGTAAGAAAGTGCCAAACATACATACATGCTTGTATGTATATGGTTGTGTATGTACATAATTATTTTAGGTATTATGTTGGGCTACTAATGTGATTTCGCAATTAAAGCAAAATTATGGTAGTGAAAAACATTATAATGGGAAGAGGTTGATAATGTATTTATATTAAGTTACTGCAAGTCATTAAACTTGGCTTATTCTGATGATTTTCACACCAAATAGTAGCATTGCCCTCTTTTGTTATACATACATCAAATTATATAGTAAAGAAATAAAACACATGAATAACTTAACCACTATATTTCCATAAAAACTTAATTTCCATAATTGGTCCACATTCATCACATATATCTATCTATTATAAACATCAGTATGCTAACTTCACTTCCATGTTATTGTAAGGATTTGTAGTTACAATATTAATATCTTTCAACAGTTCAATTATTCGATAATTTTCAGATGTGATTGGTACATATCCATTGGTTGATTGATTCAGTCTCTCAGCCATTAAAGTCTGCAACAATTTACAGAATTCATAAGTTGATATTGAGTATACATCAGTTTAATGTTAATTTAAAATAGTTTAACCTCACTAAATAAAAAGGAATGAAAATATGTACATAAACAGTGTGAATTTTTCAAAGGGGTGTTGATAGCTAAATCTAAACCTATGAGGAATATCAAAAAATGCTGACAGGAGTCACAAATCGATTTTGATGATTTTGAAATAAAAAATAAACAAGCTGTATTATTACACCATTTGATAAGATTGCCAATAAAAATCAAATTCTAGGAAGTAATGACACACAGCAAACTAATTTGAAAAACTTCACTACACTCTCATTCAGTATATAAAGTAAAAAATGTACCCTATATTGTGCAGAGGATACAAACTAAATTGTTTGGCTCCTCATTTAATAAAATCATGAGTAGTCTTGGTCCTAAAATGGAACATATATAAAAACATTATTATAGGATCTTAATGGAAGTTATTGCTATATGATTTCCTGCAATCTTAAGACGGTGTCATCACTCATCTATCCTCTTTGCTGGTGGACACCATCCAGTATCAAGTTGGGTCTCCCTGCATTTATTATTACAGTTTTGGTCTATATCAGTCACACAATATAATATTAAACTAACATATGGAACCATGTGAGGCATTGCAATAACAAATACATGCAGAACCAAAACAAATACTTGTACTTGTTCACAGAAAATATTTGATTAGTATGGGAATCAAACACGCAGACTCACATTCCACAGCTGATGTCTAGCTAATATGCCATATAAACTGCAAATTAAGGAAACATGTTAACATACCCCCATGAATTCAATCACCAACTGGGCACAGTCAGGGAACACGGAGTTGATGAAACTGAGCAGATTACTCTTCATCATACCAAACCTCTCTTTAGCTTTGTGAATGTGCTCTGAAGTGATCTCTCTCTTCTGTATTCTAGGATGGGACTTCGCTTCTTGGGCTATGCTGATTTGGTTTTTTAATCTGGAAGGAAATAGTTATTGTTTCTAAATTTAATAGAACTTGTATAGTATGCTTAGTGTGTCCATCCAAAATAGGTCAGTTTGGTAGACTATGCCGTAAACATTCTCAATCGTAGAGAAGGTCTGTGTCCAGCAGTGTAACATATGCTATCATAATTAATATTACAAACCAAATAAGTATAGACTATACCTGTTGATTTCATTATCGTAATCATGTATTGTTCCTTTCGTAAAAGCAACCAATTCTGCTATCTGCTCCGTCTTGTCTCTGACCTCATTCAGAAACTGGCTGGTAAGAAGGTTCTCATCTAACAATAATGTCGTATTCGAATTTTGAATTTCTGTTTTTAAGCCTTCGACGTAACAAAGCGCTTTTTGTGTCACTTCAGCTTGATTTGTGGCGGGATAATCTTGGGGCGCGTTGTTTATGATATTGCATGTATCCACACAACGGCTTTGCAATGCTTTAACTTCGTGTTTAAGAATAGCTTGAGTCTCTTTGTTTCGTTCATTCGACATGCTAAAATGTATTAAAGATGTGTGTTAAAAAACAGTGATAATAACAATCATAATATACTCATCTTAATATCATGTAATTATTGTGAACAGTACTTACGCGCGAATATATTTTATTTAACCAGAAGTGAAGAAATTATCACAGTACAAGATTTATTGTTTGATTTCTATCAACATTCACAGTAAATTCAACACAAACTATGTTTATTCGCAACGAGCGGCCTGTTTATTTTGAATTTGACAGTTACGGTGACATTGACATCGTAAGTTGACTTTGACAGTTATAGTGATGTGCACCGCCGTCGTGAGTCTAAATATTAAAACACAGTCTACATTAATATCGATTACGTTTTTAAAATTATTCTTTCACACTAAATTACAATAAGATTATAATACTTACATAGTGCCGCGAGGGAAGGCAATTTGATCGCATTATCTTTATACTCTTCTGGTAAGTGTGGCGTAAATGGCAGTATCGCATATTCAGCAAAAGTCATTACAACTATTGCTACTTCCGCAGGTCGCAATATTACTACGTAAATCCATGCACATGAAAATGATGGCAGTGGTCCCCAAAATTTGTGTATTTTCCCAAATGCTTCTTGAAAGTATGCATATTCGGCGCCTGACTTGCCAACTACTGTACCAAGTTCAGCAAAGGAGAGTGCCCCTAAAAAGTATAATCACGTTGAAATATTATGTAACATAGATACTATTATGGTTAGAAACGTGCGCTAAGCAAAAATATTGCTACTAAGGCACGTTTTTTCAACACAAGCAATCTTATGTAAGATATTACATTAGTGAGCGCGATTGAGTTTCATAACAATTAGGCTTCTTACCTACACCCACCTAATAAGGATATGATTCCTGACACCGTCCATATGATTAAGCACATTGCTACAGATCCAGAGTATTGTAGGGCCATGGCAGGAGAGACGAATATTCCGGATCCAATCATTACACCCAGAATGAGATTTACAGCTGAGAATAGGCCTAACTCCCGCCTTAGTTTCACCGTACTGCCGCAAGCGCTGGCCACTCCATTGCCGACTTCACATTTTTCCGCTGGGTCCGCATCTTGAGCGGGCATTTTCAGATCCGTCTGAAAGAAATAGAATGTAGGTAGTGTAGGTAAAATATGGTATGTAATTGAATGAATAGCGGTTAAGACAGTTGCGATAAAGAATTATAGTTTAATTCTATGGCATCTAAACTTATAACTCATCGAAGTAAAATGCTTAAAGATTTTTATTCCTTGCTCGTAATCTGCTATCTAATTGTAACTATGTATTTACACAGCGCAATGGTTCAGTATATAAATAGTTCACAAACACTCAGACCCAGGACGAATACTTGTAGGCCTCACAAAAATTTGTCTCGATGCAGGGAACGAACCCGCGACCTCTCGTTTCACAGCCGGAATCTAACCAACTGCGCCACGGGGGCTGCCATTTTGTAATGTAAACACATTTTACATGTGGAATTTTAATATAAAGTGAATAAAATAAAGGCAGATAACTATTCCTACAAACAATATCATCAAGTTTAATAACAAGTTTTTAGACAATTGCTTACAGCTTTTGTTACAAATGTCCTTGAAGTCGACCTAAATACAATGCTATTAAATTCGTTTAATTGCCAACCCGCACTAGGCCAGCGTGGTGGACTATATGACCTAACCACTCTCAATCGTACTGTCGATTGTAGAGTAGGCCCGTGCCCTGCAGTGGGACGTATATGGGCTGATACAGATACAGATAAATTCGTTTATAATTTGTATATTATGATTTTTAATTATAAAATTATTTTGTTTTGAATATTGCATGAATGTTGAAAAATGTGCTTTTCTCGCTTCGTTTAGAGGGCTCAAGGTTATAGGAAGGATTGGACACGTGGGCAACCAAACTGTTCCACATTTTCTTTATCGCTTTCCGTATCGTAGTTACGTTTTATTAAAGCCGTGTAAAAATAATGGCGTGCCGTTACGCATTTAATTAATTACGTTATATACTTTTCACGAGTCATTGGGTTTTTGCATGTAAATAATAAATAGTAGGTAATATCCCATATACGTCCCATTGTAGCCTCTGTGATTGACAGGTTTAACCCTAGGTCCTCCAATAAGGATTATACATTTCATACTTTTTTGAAATTTTTGTTAAAACTTGTTCCGTATACAATTTTCCTCTATGTTTTCCTTCACATATAATGTGAGTGCTTATGAGTGATTAAAAAAATATTCTGTATACGTCCCACTGCAGGGCACGGGCCTACTCTACAATCGACAGTACGATTGAGAGTGGTTAGGCCATATAGTCCACCACGCTGGCCTAGTGCGGGTTGGCGGACTTACATACCATAGAAATTCTTATAAATCGCTATGGTATGCAGGTTTCCTCACGATGTTTTCCTTCACCGTTTTAGTGCGTGGTGATTGTCTATCAATACACACATGGCTCCGAAAAGTCAGAGGTAAAAAAATATTAAGAATGCATAATACTCGTAACTCCAGAGAACTAGGGGGAGGAGCCATGTTTTGTGCTCCAACCTGCCAACGGTAAATTGCAAGTCCGGTATGCTCTCAACAATCTGCAGCTTTCCTCATTTAAGTATATAAAGAATGATTATATTAAGGGTAAATATTTTTGTCCCATTTCTGATAGCCACTACACAATAATGATTTTAGGAATATTTGTGACCGTGGGATGTTTTTATTAAGTCAAACCAATTACGTAGTTATAGTAAAATGTACCGAATGGCTAAATATACATAAACATGTCCGATTTAATAAAACACATCACAATTTTTTAATACAATCTGTTTTTGTATTCAAATATGAGGATGAAATGACCTTCCATTCTTGCATAATATTCCCGTTATACGAGAAAATATTGTAATTTGCAAACCCGTTTTTGTATATCGAGCATTGGTACTTTTTATTCCATTAAATGTACTTATGTACTGAGACTCGGAAAATCGAGGCTTTCAAGAACAAGAATTTATTAAACAGCATTTCTATAAAAAACACGGGTGAGCCAGTTAGAATTATTGATTGAGAGTATCCGCGAATACAGTTAAACAAATGTAACAGCGATTACGACGAGGGCAATAAAAGTCGATGTCAACAAAGCCTATGAATGCGAGTAGTAAGTGGAGTTGAATTCCTTCGCAAGCTACTCACGATTGACTTGTCACGTTTCTGACGCTGCGTATTGTGAATTATTCGCTTTGATAATGCACCGTGGATTACTTTATTGCTCGGTATCGGTTTGATTTGCATCGCGTGACAATTATTCGTGGACTTTATTTATAAACAATGAGATACAATATTTACATTGTATGTGAAGCTCGATATATGGGTAAGGTTCGTTTACCTTTTCGAAAACGAATTGTTGGCTCTGGATGAAGATTTTCATTGTCACACACTCTGGACAAGTTTGATCAGCCTGCATTATACTGATTATTATCATCTATTTAGAATCTATCTATTTAGAAAAGGGAGGCAATTTTTAGACAGGTCAGCTTACCAACTCCTCTTATTTGTTTTTTTTACTCTGATTAAATATGAATTATTCGGGTTAAAGGCGAGCTGATGTCCCTATGAAGCCCACCGAGGGTCATTATGTGGTATCACTGTCGATCATGGCTGAGTGCTGAGTTGTAGTGTCATGTGTGTGGGCGGGAAAATCTTTCCGGTTAAACTTGGGGAATTCAGGGCCACTATTCAGTTAATTTGGTAACTGAGTATAGGACAATAATATGTGTTTCCGTTCGATAATAACTACGTCATATGTCTGTAATCCTGAGTCATTTTAGCGAGTATCTATCAACATATAAATTGTGGGTGTACTTTGATATAGCATTATTGCGATAGATAAGAGCTACTCATCTCTTTATTATTTATGTTGTTGGAGAACTTATTGCTCAGTCGATAGGAAAAATATATATGGATCTGAACTAAAGACCTGTGGTGAAATATGGGTTACATTAGTGAGAGCTCTGCCTATCCCTTAGAGGATGCAGGCATATAATACGCCTAGTATGTTTATGAAATCAGATTTTTTCATTGTTATTCGATTATTTTGACATTTACCAATATCTAAATGGATCGATTTTACAGGCACTATTATTTTTGTCCTTAGCCGCAAATGTCTTTAAAAAATACTAAGGACTCCGTAGTCAATCGGCACCTGCCGTTATCGAGTCAAACGGTGAATGAACCACGGCTCACGTGGCTTGTGCCGCCATTATGAACGACGGAAGACGCGAATGTCGCATGGGAACGTGGCCTCATTGCCGAATAGAGACGAGCCACTTATGTCAATACGAGTTCATTGTTGGTTAATTGATAAATCGCGGTTGCGGTCGATATATTGCGCTTATTCAAGGTGGAGGTTACTCTTATTTATATTCATAGGGTTGCCGATAGTCTGAAAATTTGACGGATTAATTTTTGATTAAAACTCTGGTTTTTTTTGTTGCACTGGTTCGGCAAACGAGCAAACAGTCACCTGATGGTAAGTGATCATCATCCATAACGCTTAGATCATAGAAGTGTTGCTGGCTGAAAGCAAAAGGATGGGAAGAAGAAAGAGGTATCGGGCATTCGGCAAGTTCACTCGCCGAAGGAAACGCGACAACAAAGCTGTAGCTTCACCTTTATCTTCTGTAAGACAGGGGTACCACCCCGAACGAGCCTACCCATACATGCTGAGACTGACAACAGCGTGTATCTACTACATTAATTTATTAATAGTTATATATTAAGTAAGTACAATATTCATGAGTGCCCGCTTACAAGGAGAGACGACTTAGAAATCGCTGGATGCAGGTCGCTTCTAGCAGTCCATTACTTCGATAAAAAGGTGAATAGTTTATCGAAGAGCCACTATTTCAATCTGTTTGTATCTGTATCAGCCCATATACGTCCCACTGCAGGGCACAGGCCTCCTCTACAATCCAGAGTACGATTGAGAGGGGTTAGGTAATATAGTCAATCTTTAGTAATTGCATATTATTTAGCATTTGGCTTGTTATGCCTGAAATTAAGTAACTACTGGACATATTGAGACCTAACATCTTATGTCTCAGGATGGCGAGCGCAGTGGAATGCCAAGCATTGCTTTGTAATTCAAGGTGTTGTTTGGTTTTGCTACTGTTCATGAGCGGTCGTATCGCTTACCATCAGGCGAACGGCATGCTCGTCTCGCCATTCAAAGCAATAAAAAAAAAAAAAAATTAGCGAATTTCCACGAATGTGGAATAAGGGCTCGACACGAAACCATGAAGATAACTGTTACTTTATAAACGACTTCAACAAAGGAGGAGATTCTCAATTTATTGGAATATTTTTAGTGCAATAATATGAAGGTGACCATACGAAAGCTTCAGGTATAAATAACAGTTTCAAATCCCAGTCATTCCCGCCACGCAATTCAAATCTAATTAAAACTTTCCCGATTGACCAATGGTATAAACGTGGAAATGCGTTTCTAATATTGTTTTAATGGCCCACTCCGGCTGAATAATGTCTAGGAAGTTAATCACGATAGTAATTAACATTCGAGACTTGCCTACATTGCTTAATTAGACGCTAACGTAAATCAGTCTTATTGGTAATGCGTAATAGATAGGCAACAAATTACGTAGGAAGTTAGGTTTAGTCCAGTAATTGAGACGGGAAAAACTATGTGTTTTCTATTCCTGATAGATAAATATTAGTATGGAGTGTAATTTGTGTATTCAAAATGCTCCAGAAATAATCATTAAGGAAAAAAACAAAAATGTAATGTCGCGAAACGAAACTTTAGGAAAAAAAGGAGATAACCTAGACTATACATATAGAGAAATTCAGGTCTAACTATTCCTGGGTATAATAATTCCGACATGCTAGGTTTCAAGGCATTTGAAGGCCAGTTAAAAACATAGGAAAACAGTAAAAATATCGAGCCTTGAAATTAAAAATAAGACCACACAACAGTAATTTAAGAGGCTGGTATAATTGTTTCAAATGGCGAGAGACAATTAATAGTCTATTGTCACTTGTTATTCTATAAGAATTGAACTAACCATCGGGTGCAATGTTATCCTATTGTACGAGTTAACACATTAACTATTAATATTTAGATTTCTATAACGCCTAACCACTCTCTATCGTACTCTCGATTGTAGAGGAGGCCCGTGCCTTGCAGTGGGACGTATATGAGGTGATATAGATCACTACAGATTTAGACTCACACGTTACTTTTATTTTTGACAGCCTCCGTGGCGCAGTTGGTTAGACACCGTCTGTAAAATAAGAGGCCGCGGGTTCGATCCGAAACAAATATAATGATGTGTGAACCACAAGTATTTGTTTCGGGTCTGGGTGTATGTGCGACCGAAAAGTCTTTCGTAGTTTCTGATACCCACGACATGACACAAGATTCGATTTTAGTGTGGGGGTCAGAACTATGGATGGGACTGTTGGGTGTATTTATTTATTTATATAATTCCATTTAAGAACATGATATAAATAAATGTGGATAGGTTCGCCTCCATTCACATCGTGGGAAGGAACACTCAAAGGCGAAATGTGGCTGTCCCGGTAGCACCTTTGCCTACCTTTTCTAGAAAAAAAAAGCGTGAGTATATATATAAATAAATAAATATTACATTACATTTGGTCCTTACTCCTTAAGACGTAAAAAGCGTACAATATAATCATTCAGATAATTTTGAAGTTATTGTATTAAACATTGTAAACTTTAATTGGGCAGTCAGTCCTGTATCAAGAAACAGACGGGTTGAACCGGTTTGTGGTGCGATTAACCCTTTCACATAATTTGGGAGGTAATATGGGACGTTTTGACCACACAGGTACTCTGTAATACTGATTTTTATCAAGATATTTGTTAACAAAACCGGGACAATAAAGTAGACAGTTCCCTCCCTGCTTGCAATCATGACCTTTGTGGACACTACTGATTTTTTTAATATTCTATAATACAAATATATTTTATCCGGATTTTTCGATCCGTAGACCCATTTTTTTGCGTTTTATAAGTTGTTACAAATAACAACTTGCGGTAAAAATCTTTAATCTCTTATTTCAGAACATCCCGTACGATACAGTTAAGTAGTGGGCAGTTACTATGTTACTTGAATGCGACGGATTAGTGTGTATGATAAGCGTAGGCGTATCCTGGTGTTCATTGCAATATTAATCGTGGCGGATTTTAAAGGCAAGTCAGGGGGTCGTGGGCCCCAAAAATTTGTTTCCCACCATACCATTGGATTTGCGAATAAGCAAGGACTATGGAGTCGTAGGTTAGATGTTTCAGATGCGGAAAGGACGGCAGAAATAATGCGTAACATTTCTTCTACTTTCGACTTCGATAAATTCTGTATTTATATTCCATTATCAATAAATAACTAGTATCTACTTTTAGAAAAAAACAACTAATACTCATACTGAATAACACATCGTAAGTTTTAGCTGAAAAAAAAAACGCGTTCGGACAAGACGACACCTATGAAGTGGAGATTTGATAGTATGATGTCAATTTTATACCCATTATTTATCCTAAATTCATAGTCAATTGCCTGTCCTAATAATCAACTCCGGATAACATATCACTCTTTCATCCCGCGATATTGTCGGCTATCAAACGTGCTGCGCTGATAATGACGAAGCTAATCGAAAACGTGTGAACAAAACTCATTTGTGTTTTAATTGACTTAACTTTAGCTATTAATTCTTTAATTGATGCACAGCTTTATAGTGTCAATGGTATTAGAGACTTAGAATGCTGATAGTAATGTAAGATGAGATGAGGCACGTGTAACACTAGGTGGTCTTCCCATCACACAAAATTTTATTAAGGATTAGGATCGAAATCTTGTTCTATTGGTACTGTTGAATGTTATATTAGCGAATGATTTTACTCTATTTCACTAAATCGCGATGTCATTTTACAGAAACAAACAAAAATATTCCATACCTTTTGTGATACAATAAAAAAGAAACATAGTTCTGACCCCACTCAGATTCAGTCTTGTGCCGTGGGCATCAGAAACTACGAGAGAGTTTTCGGTCTTACAAATACCCATACCCAAAACAAATCCCTATGGACCACATAAACATATGTCTCGGCGCTGGGATCGAACTCGCGGCCTCAAGTTTTACAGCCTGTTTCTAGCCAATTGCATCCCTAAACAAATGCAATCAATGGCCGTGATTCGTGAATATTTTCTACACTGCTTCCACCAAAGGAATTAAGAATGTTGTGAAGTTTTTGTTAAATACATTGCACTCTAGTCGAAGGTGACCAGGTCCAACCTCGGTATAGAGGTTGCAACATCGACCTCGTCAATACATTTACTAATACAAAATGCTTGCGAGCTATATCAAATACTTCGTCTCAAAGAGACCTTGAACTTTCAAAAATAATTCAGTTGTGATGATAAATGTGTGGTGGTCTGCTAGATGTCCACCGCTAGAGGACCAGATGCACCCGCCAACATGTTCCCGGTGGTTGCGGGTTCAAATTCCAGGGCACACCTCTGGCTATAAGTTTTGGTACTCTTTGAAATTTCATGTTAATAGGGATAGTTTAGGATAGAATATAGTGCGAATGAAATAGGGTATAAGTTTGCTTACCTCGAATCATGGAACAGATTGAGGCGGTACAGTACGGGATCTAACGGGGCAGGACGAGAAAAGCTGTATAAAATAATACGCTAAATAATATATGTCTGATGTGGACTGGACTCAATAAGTGTTTGCATCTGGGCGAGGCTGGGCCAGACCGCTAGCACAACATAAATCTCAATTTTCGTAAAGTATATAACAATGCTAGACTGCTAGTCGACTTCGGTCTAGTCGTGACCCTGAGCTATCAATAAGATTGTGTTGTTAAGTAATAATATCACTGAGTTGTAACGTCTGTGTTATACCTAGATTATTATGTCAACAATAGATTCACATTAACAGACACTTGACGGATAACTTGACAGCCTCCGTGGCGCAGTTGGTTATATGCTGGCTGTGAAACAAGAGGACGCGGTTTCGATCCCCGTACCGAAACAGATATTTGTCTGAACGACAGGTATTTGTGTCGGGTTTGGGTGTTTGTGAAATATGAGACCGAAAAGACTGTCGTAGTTTCAAGACTTAATCTTAGTATGGAGTCAGGACTATGCAGCTGGCTGTTGGGTGTATTTATTTATTTATTGTTATTTCCTGGAATTTGAAATTTTCACACATAACTTAACGTTACGTGTTTTTATTTTTTTTATTTAAGGACCAATGTTAATTAGTGTTATATAGTACATTTTTGTCTAAATCTAAGTTCGCTCCATTATGATTTCATTGGTACCTTCGAACCTTGGATTTCAAAGATACGACTCTGCTCAATCCATAGATTGATTGACGTCCTGATAAGAACAGATAACAGATTTTAATAATAACAACACCCTTGGAATACTTTTTATTTTAGATCAATACCAATATTTATAAATACTGAGCACTTTATATTCCAATGTCTTTAGAACATTTCAATATGGGAATATTATTTTATTTTTTATTTTATTGAAATAGGCACACCAACGACATGTATATTAAGCATTTTCTAATAATACATCTAGGACAATCTACTGATATACATATCAATTAAAGGGGTACACAACATTTGTAATAAATAAATTAAATTGTACAACATCAAATTAAACTCAAGATAAATAAACAGAAATGTGAATAACAAAAAAAAAAACATAATTGAAAATAAACGCATTTAAAACATATTCAGAATGAAGAAGACACATTGAATTTTATACAATAAAACAACGTTAATTGGTTTATATAAAATTTGCGAAGTAACTATAAAATAACAAAAAAAAAAAATTTTAATTTTGTATCGTATCTCTAATTTTTCTCTTAAATGTTACAATTGGGTCAAAGAAAATATCAATATCTGGTTCTTTAGTTGATATCTCGTTAAATTTTGTAGCAATCCTACAGATAGGAGATTGCTTGACAATATTGGTTCTGTTAAAAGGCTGTTGAAAGACTATTTATGGGTTGTCGTGGGATACGGGAAGGCACTATTAACTTGAAGCATTTAAGTAAATTATCACAGTGCATTAGACCATTGACGCATTTGTAAAGGAAAACATTGTCGTGGACGGTCCACCGGCTACGTAATGATCGGATATTAAAGAAACGAAGACGTTGCTCATAGGGACATCTATGTGAAATTCTCTGGGAGGTGAACGCCAGATACCTAGTGAACGCACGTTGCACCGATTCAATGCGTTGCGAGTGTACATAGTAGATGGGATTCCAAACTACACTGGCAAATTCGAGGTGACTACGGACTAACGTGTTGTATAAAGTGATTTTCGTACATATCTGAAATGATTTGACGTTTCTCCTCAAAAACCCTAACATTCGAGACGCCGCATTCACAACCTCAGAGATATGAGATGTTAATTTTAATTTGCTGTCTAAGATGACGCCTAAATCACGTATTTTTGGTAACTCGACTTTTAGCTTATATTGTAAGATGATGTTAAAGGCTGGATTTTTCTGGTATAGCGAACATGAAAGCATTTACTAGGATTTAGGACCATAAAATTTGTGTCGCACCAAAATTTAATACGATCTAGGTCTGACTGAATTACTTCCACATCTCTATGACTTCTAACAGTAGCGTAAATTTTGAGGTTGATGTACGTTATGAATAAAAGAGGACCTAAATGGGAGCCCTGAGGTACACCAGATACGGCAAGATATACACGAGATTCATGGCCCTTTACAGAGACTACCTGGGGTCGACTGTCTAAATAGGACTGAAACCATAACAACAATGAGCCCTGTATACCGTAACACTCAAGTTTTTGGAGCAAGCGTGAATGGTTAACTTTATCAAACGCACTGCTAAAATCCGTATACACGGCATCTACTTGAAGACCTTTGTCGATTTCAGTTGCCAGGTCAGAAACAAAACATGTTAGATTAGTAAGTATAGAAAGTCCTTTTCGGAAACCGTGCTGATGCGGAGAAATACATTTGTTAATATAATCTGAAACTATAGGATGTATGAGGGCATCGAACAACTTTGCATTTTGAATATTGCAACGAGTACATTTTATATGAATTATGTATGCCCGTTTAACGCCTTTTATTACAAATCTAGGATCCAATGCCTACGATAAAACTAAAATAGATGTAATATTTTATAAGAATAGAAAAGTTTTTTTTCTAATGTCTATGAAATAGAGACCATAAATAAAGGAGGCGGAGTGACTGCATGAGTGACTGATACACAATATTACAAAACCAAGTTTTAAAAGGTTTCACTAAATTGTTTTATTTAATCACTTCTGTGTGCCTTTCATACTAGACAAGAGTTTATTCAACTATTACTAACTTTAGGTTGACCTATTTAAAATTTCTATAGCTGCACGAACATTTTGATTTTCTTCCACTATTCCTCTAACTAGTCCATTGCAAACGAGGGAAATGCATGCCATGACGAAGAAGAGAAAAAAATAAAAGAGACACTTCCAAATTCAAAATACGAAGAACAACCTCTTTAGTCCTTAAAACAAAATAAAAAGTATCTTACCAAAAAGGTTACAAGTATCTCAAGCAATGAAAGGCAAGATCCATCATCGTCAACTGCAATTGCGATGCCGTCCAGGTAATTAGGACTGGCTAATCCGGATCCGAGAAATACGGAAGCCAGTAACTGGCGGGTTTTACTATGTGGGCCGTCGTTGTCCAGACTGTATGTCGAGACTCTAGAGGTTGTTAGGAATCTCTTGGTTTTATTTCGCAACTAAGTTGGGATGAGTTTATTTAGAATTATTATAGCATCCATGGCAAAGCAAAAGAGGCTATTGATCTCTTTCTGAGAAGAATTTGGTTTTCTTTTTGGTTCAGTCTGGAGAAAGTGTCGTGTACTTATGTTTTCATGATAGAGGACATATTTTATATTGTAGTTCGTGTCGTTCATGTTATTTGGTGAACAATATTGAGTTCATACAGTTTAAAAAGCGTTAATTGTTTTTTCTAAGAATTTCATACTTTTTAGTATGTATGACTTTTGGGATTGGCACTTCATTATCATTGCCTTAATAACGAACAAAACTACAACAGAAATGTCAAACAATGGCGAATTTTAGAGGTCGACGTAAATCCAATTGTTTTATTTTCATTAAACATACTCGGGCCCAAATTCCTGGCTCCATGCTGATAATGAATAGAAAAATTATCACTTTGCTCGACCCGGGATTCCAACAGGAGACCTCAGCTTTGTAACCGTACCGTAGTACAACTACGCCACCGAGGCATTCATATTTATTTATGAATAGTTCAAATATTTCGTAATCCCATTTAAGCCATTCCCATGGTTAGTTAAACATATTAAACGTTCGCAAGGTAAGATTAATGATAATATAAGTGGATCTTCACGACTGTTATATTTATTTGAATAATTACTGTCCATGTTGCATATACTTCCACTCGGCTTTTTTGTTCGTCACATGTTTTGTTTACATAGCTTCATTTATTGTGATCGAATTCTATGTGGTTGTAAGCTTACGTCATTTTAGAATTGGGGTTAATTAATTATGAGTCATTGATAGGAAGGTCGTTGTACAGTAATTAAGTGAACATTTCGACTGTAACCGGAGAATCCGTCTGGTCGATTCTCATACACACAAATGTTTGTGTGTTCATCAAATATTTGTTTTATGTCTACCCTTTGTGGATACTTTATGATAACCGTTATCTTCTGCGGGATCGGGTCGATGCGTGCGACTTTTATTTTTAAATAGGTCTCTAAAGGAGCAGATATATTCCTGTGAAGTGTACTATAAGTGAATGTCAACATTCGAATGTACAACGTCAGTAGTAGTAATGGTTAGCCTCTCAATGTTGAATGTTCATAATACGACAAGATTAAAAAGGAAACGGACAAAACCACAAAAAAGGGATTAATCATTCGGTAGGTTGACCTTGGGGTGTGTTGGATTATTTAAAATTAATCATATAAAGAGCTAAATACGATTTCTTAAAGCCACCATTCAACTGCATAGTGCAGACATTTTATCTTATCAGATATTATTTAAATATAAGTGTTTACTTTGTTAAATAATACCGTTTATCAAATATTAAAACTGTTTAATCAGATGATAACATTCTTGCAAAATCCTTCCTTTTTATACAATAGGATTTGCAAACGTCGAAACGAGTTACTAGTTGGTATGCGATCACTTCGCCAAACATCAATTTAATCCTTTTTTGTACAAAACCTGGTAAATCGTAGGATTTTTCTGGCTTTCTTAAAAATATCTGGAAAGAAAAGAATATTGAGGTTTTCAATTGGTGGATCATTTGTACATGGATTAACTTCGGATTGTAAAGTAACATCCCAGGTTGCGACTTCCGTACACTACGATCTAAACTCGTGACAGTGACTCAGGCAAGTGTGTCGCATTTTGGGGCTTAATTTCTCTATGCAGAAGCTGGAATAATTGTGTCGAGCATAAGAGGGGTTTATGATCCAAAATGAAGTTCGATTCGAACGTCGTACGTAAAATTGTACGAATGTGCCCAGGTACTCCACAAAATGTTGGGACTCTGTCGTCAGTTGTAACCATAGTTATTCTATGGTTCGGAGTAAATGAAAAGTATTATACAGAATAGTATTGATTTCTAGAAGTGGAAAACTTATAACTAACATCGGACGTCGTACGTTTGAACATTCGAATTTCGTTTTGGATCATAAACCCCTCTTATCCTCGACACAATTATTCCGGCTTCAGGAAATTTGGTCGTAGAGTAACCTTCAAGAAATGTTTCCATTTCGTCGGTTGGAGTTTGTCGAGCTAGTGTTTCATAAAGAGGGAAACAACGTGGCAATAAGATCTGGTGGGCATTCGTCTGTTACTGACCGAAAGAACGCAATAACCAACTTACGCCACATTGGTTATATTTATACATCGCAATGGTTATATTTATACAGGTGTGCCGTCCCATACGAGGTAAATAATTCATACATAGTGACGTCAGAACTATAGTTATTATCCGTTGTTGAGAGGGAAAAAGAAATACGGAACCATAAAATAAATTTTGTTGCGGGTCAACATTTTGTCATTAATGAAACGATTTTAAACTCGAAACTAAACTCATACTCGTAGATAGATTTAAAACCTATTTTAGCTACCGAATGTTTTGTCCCTTTCGAACATCTATTGAATTCAGTTTGAGAGAAGAAGACAAAACATTATATAGCTAAAATAGGTTTATAAACTGACTATGAAAGAAAGAAAGAAAGAAATATTTATGAGAAAGGCTGTTAAATTATTAAGACTACGTTTGTAATAGGTGAAAACAGAAGCCATTTAGCCCTAATCTCATTTATGAACATTTAATATTCTCAGACAAGTAAATTATGGCTGATGACGCTTTGAAAACTTGTTTTGTGAGATGGTAGCGACAGTTATTGCTCAGTGTTTACGTCTGACTAATGATAATCGTGTTGAGAGCACTGAGAGTTGAGACTTGAGTTCCACGAGTATTATCTATTGGCATTCTTGGATTTTTCAGAGAAATATTTTAGGTGATATAGATTTGTATTCTGAGACATACAGGTCTCTATGAAAATCTGAGAAGACCTATGGTTGAACTTCAAGATGAGATTCAAAAGCACAGACGTGAGGTATGGGATACCAACTCGCGTCCATTCTTTCTGCAGTATGCTTACAACAGGCCATCATAGATTAAACTCAATACACACATATAGGGTATATCAAGACTGCTACCGAAAACCGGTTAAGCCGGTTGGTAATTTTAGTGAGTACAGAGTACAGACGCAATGAAAATTTTGCATAATACGCCATAATTTCTTTTGAGACGTTTTAAGTATCATTGTGTTTGGGTGGTTAGTCCTGTTAGTCTATATATTTTTGCTAAAACAATAATGTCGGTCTCTGCGTACCATAGCGCCTTTAAAAATAAAAGGCTGTACCTACATTATTATTTAAGGAAAAACTATGTTTTTACCGCCCAAAGCAGATAGGAAAATAATTACAAAAAAATGTCACGATTTTTTGCAAAAGTTTTAGTTGTATTGTGTCTGAGTCACTACCACAGAGTGTATTCTGTGTCACTACTACCTACCACCCGGATTTGTTTCGGTAGCAGTTTTGATATACCCTCTATATAGGTATAATGAAGTACAGATATTTAAAGAGGATATACTATAATTTCCTGTTACTTATATAATAAATTATTAACATATAACACATTTAAAAACAAAAATATTCACACATTTGTTTCGAGATAGTACAAAACTGATTAGAAACAAATAGCTTTTTGTTCATAGCGATGTATCAAATTCCTTTTTGTTCACACCACATTCATTTCCATAGTGTATGTTGCTTTGTGCATTAAGTGATTGTTTTCTAGGGTTGGGCAAGTCGAGCCAAGCACATAAGCCAATATTGTATATACCTACGTCTGATGGTTTATTAGTAGTACTTTATTATACAAAAAAAAACAATTTTGTACAAGTAACACAATAAACAGTTTTGGGTTGGAGGTTGGGGTAAACACAAAGCAGATAAGGCCCATTTACAAAATTTGTGTTCGTCTGAATTCGCTTATCTCATTTTCTTTCGTCACTCTTTCGTATCGATGTACTCGTATTGTGGATTTCATATCTGATAAGTTATACGTACAACATGACAATATATGCTTATTGCTTAAGTAAAGATTGTCTACGTTCTTTAGGCGTCCGAATGTATTATTGTCATGTTGTTGTCAATTAAAGGAACAGTTTTTCTCTCTTCACATTTGATTATATCAGACATGTCAATACTACTAGATTACGAATATAAAAGCGTGTTGTTTATAATATTAAATCACACCCCAAACGATACGATAAACTGATATTTTTTAAATTTCAATTGTAGTTCTAAATTTCTCCACACGTCAATAGACTTTAGACTAATTATATTATTAAACATGTTATATGTTACCTAAAGTTGAATCTGTAGCACACAATAAGTTTTAATTTTAGTATGTTTCTATAAATTTGTTATGTAAAATGAAAATTAAGATTAAAATAGAAAACCGATCATCATGGCTCGAAGGACCAATAACGACGCAAATGATTCGTGACAAGCACCGAGCACGTGTGTTTCAAATTTCAATACAGCTAGTAGGTGGATAGCGGTCAACCTCGTGAGGTAAGCCACTCGTGAATATGTAATATTACGTGTTTGTCCACTAGTACTGCTTTATCTTATTCAAATATCGGTATGCAGGCGTTTAGGCTGCGAAATGAATATCGGTTCCATTTGTACAATGAGAAAAATAATAGAATATTGAAATATAAGCACCTATCGGTACTACAAATGTTAATTATTTCAGTTCTTATAATTTTAGATAGGCTTGACCCAAGGGCGGATCCAGGGGGAGGTCATGGGGGTCATGACCCCCAAATAACGGCTAATCACAAATAACGGCTGTAACAAACTTAAACGTAAAAGAACTATATGACCCCCCCCCCCCCCCTGGCGTAAAAAACTATATGACATCCCCCTGGCGTAAAAGCTGGATCCGCCCTATCACATGGTGGGGGCGAACATACTATATAAGGCGAAATGTAGGTGTCCTGGTAGCACCCCTGCTTACC
Source organism: Hyles lineata (assembly GCA_030180105.1). NCBI lineage: Eukaryota > Metazoa > Arthropoda > Insecta > Lepidoptera > Sphingidae > Hyles > Hyles lineata. The sequence continues at coordinate 12,379,040 of JARJEE010000013.1, read as the reverse complement.
CCTTGTAGGAAAAAAGCGTGAGTTTATGTCTATATAATGTATTATAACTATTGTGTTAAAAATTAAATTGTGCGAAGTTTCTTTCAGTAAATAATCGTCGATCTCCAAAATGATAAACAGCTGAGTGATGTGTCGGGTAAATGACCTACTTAAATTGTACGGAGAGCGTGCGTCGCCTTTGATGTCTTGTTTATATTATCGACTGACCGGATTTGCCAAAACTGAAATGAAATGCACTATTCACGTGGGTATAAATTCTGATAACGACTAATACTAGATAGGTAAAATTGTAATAACATAATAGAAATGTTACACGGTTTTTAACCGACTTCCAAAGATGGAGGAGGTTCACAATTCGTCGGAATTTTTTTTTTAAACATTAGTATTAAAATTACCTTAGAGAACCAATAGCTATCTTATGTATCGGTTTGAAATGATATTAGGCTTGTTACTATCATATCTTGAACGAAATTGGGTGGGATTTGCAGCACTTCGGCCTACCCCTTCGGTGATATCGGCATATACGTATACTATGTAAATGTACATATATTACACCAGTTTATAAATATTGTAGTGTCCTTATTTCTGAATGAGAATAAACTTGTTATTGTTACATCGTTGGACGCTTCGGTCGATGGCAGTGTAAAGTATAATTTTATACTGTAAACAAATTTTATATCAGCTGTTGGATTCCTTGGGTGGGCATTGGCCTCCATTGACATAAACCTTGACCTTTAAGTAGTACTATCCGCTGACTTATCTACTTAAAATAAATAATACACCTAACAGTTGATCCATAGGCCTGAACCCAAATAAGGATATTTTGTTTTAAGGTCATGTGTTGTGGTTATCAGAAACTAAAAGTGACTTCTGTCTACCAGTCCCGAAACAAGTATTTGTAGATTGCCCAAATATTTGCCACAGTGCGGAGATCGAACCCGCGGCCTCCCGTTTCGCAGCCGGATTTTCTTTCTGCTTTCTTTTCGTATTCATTCAAATTGATTTTGTAATATTAATCAATTTTATTTATTAACAATAAACATTGTGATGGTAGTGCAAAGTTAGTTACGCACAGACTTCCGAAAATATTACTAAAATACAGATACCGGCGTCTACTAGGTTACATTGGAGAGCGTTCTTTTTTTTATTAAAATGTATTTGCTTTGGCAAAAGTTGGAATTTATTTATACGTCTGAGCGTTCAGATATTTGGGTCACCTAAACTTTATCCATACATAATTGTGTAAGTAACTATAGGAAACATATACTTATTATAATTATATGTAGTTTTATGTTATGTATATAGGCCCTACAATGTCGTACAATTCATTAAACTTGTGTTGTAAACAATGTTTTGACTAGAAAAGAATAGCAACAAAAAAATCGGTCGGCTGCGCCATTTGAAAAGGATAGGAAGTGTTTGCAATTAGATCCCGTAATAATTGGACGTATTTTTTCATTATCGCGTATCCTGTGATGAATGACGTCACGGTTCGCACACTGTTGCATACAAAACATTTCCTTTGTGAGTATTTGACGAATCAACGGCCTCGTGTTGCATCAGAAATCGGATCACAACAAAAAGCTGTTTTGGTTTCAGAAAGCCAAAAGGGGACGAGACGCGGAATTTTTTGGCGCGCCTTTTCGGTTTTCTCCGGGTTCAACAAACGCGGGAAGCTTTTAATTATAATTATTACCGAAACAATGTGAATTGTAAGTTCTTTCTTTAATTTCTTTTAATTAAATTTATTTGATGTTAAAGTTCTTCTAAATAAAAAATTGCTTATTTTACAATTAAATTTTAAATTTTCGTTTATTATTAAATGTTATGTATCAAATTTACAATTACAACTTTTGAAAAAGCGCGAATATGTACAACCATTACCACTTCTCCTACACGCAGTTTCACTTTAACAAGGTAACCCGTAACTCTTGTAGAAAATTTAAATTATTTATGGCATACAGATTACAATCACGTCGCAGCCCATACTTCTGCCGAAAATTGACATGTGAAAAAAAAGTAATTCCCGCCTGCGTTTCTCTACACGACACCGCTCAGCATGCAAGGTACGAAAAACAATAATTTCGCGCACATACTTCCCAGAATCATATTGCAGTTTTGGCAAAGAGAATCCACTTTTGTTTTTAATTTTGACATTGATTTACGAATATGTGTATGATTCTTTTATTCGAGGAATTTACAATTGAATTTTCAAATTATTGCATTCGGCATTAGATTCTTTTTTCAAATTGTGTCTACACGTTTAGTGTCAGTGACGTTTTTTAATTTTAAATCTGACATACTAATTGATGACTGATAAAATTAATTTGTTGTTAATGTATTTTAGGATGATGTTCATATTTCTGTTTAAAATACCAAGCTATTTTTACATTTATGCTCGTCACATGCAACGTGTTTTAGAATAAAGGAATAAAGGTATTTATAGCAGTTTTATTTACGGAAAGCGATTTGGTCACGGAAATATCGAAACCAAGAATTAGCTTTGCCGTGAATTCTGAACCAAATATCGCCTTTTCTTAGGTCGATTTCCTGTAAGTCGGTAAGAATTTATGTATTGCTTGTCAAGAACATATGGAATAGTTAACAAAATGAATTGAATTTTTGATTACTTTATAGAAATAACTTGTCATATTGGCTATTGTTTACTGTGTACGCTGGTAAAACGACTAAGAAAATTTTAAGACTCTCAGATATCCAGGTTTCCTCACGATATATTATATTCCACTGTTATTAAAAACTGTCTGTATCTGTATCAGCCCATATACGTCCCACTGCAGGGCACGGGCCTCCTCTACAACCGAGAATACGATTGAGAGTGGTTAGGCCATATTCCACCACGCACTTCACAAAAACCATTTAAGTTTAAATCACAATACTTTTCCTCGTGAAGATCGAACCCGGGCCTTCTCATTCGATAAGATTTTATTAACAGTAATTTTGGCGCAACTTGTTTCCCATAAACCTTGAATATGTTTCGGCAGTTAAGGAAGTTTTACTACAAATTAATCCAGGCAATAAAATACGATGCGATATTGACACAGTATTATCATAATTAAGATAAAAGATACAATGTAACACAATGATAAGATGTTACGAATAATTAATTAAACAATGTTTTATATCAGGTTAATAAAATTAATGTGACATGTGGACTGTCTTTGTATTTACAAAACATTTTTAATATTTACTATTTGACAAGGGTGCAGACATTTTTTTATACGTTAGTTATTTAAACCATCGAATTGTCTATAATCCACTGTTCTATGTTTAACCTAGTATTTGTTAAGCAAATATTATGTATCTCAGAATATCCTGATAAAAATTGAAAAGTAGGTTTTTGAATTTTGTGTACGTATTTAATAGGCATACATATCAGTGATTTTGTTTCCTTTGTCTCATGTATTCAGTATCTGTAATGATGTGCTTGCTGCTCATGTACCATGATAATAAATATTCTAACAGTTTTGTAAAACGTCATTGGTTTGCTATAAGTAATTAAAATATAGGACCGAAAAGTTTATAGTAGTTTCTAATATGCAGGACAAGCTAGACAAGGGCTGCGTAACTTGTACACATATATTGTAAATGTCTATTCATATATGTATCTATATCTATATCAGCTTATGTATAAGCTGGATGTGTACATCCCACTGCAAGGGTGTGGGATTTGTCTATAATGGAGAGTACGATTGAGAGTGGTTAGGCCACGCTGGCCTAGTGTGTCTTGGCGTACTTTATACATATAATAATTTAATTTAAATAATAAATGTAAAATTGTATTATCAAAAGACACATGGCTAGACATCAAGAATGTGACTGATAACAGAGAAATATAACAGCTCATAGTACGATATTTCATTTCTATATAATTAATTTTATCAAATTCATTGCCAGATAAGATACTTGCACCGTCATTAGTTTCTTATGGATGTTGTAACTGATTGTGGTAACATTACACCACGCTTTTTTGATTTATAAGGTGTATTAAAAATATATAATTACATTAATGTTAAGTTAGGAATTTGTGCCCTATATGGCAATAGGAAAATGCAAAGCGAAACGTGGGTGTACTGGTTGCATTTGTGCCTTATGGGAAAAAGGCGTGAGTTTATGTATGTAAATTAATGTCTTATATTATAAAACAAAAGTATAGTCTAAATTGTAGCAGAACATAAATAAATAATGTAGCAGAACATAAATAAATAAATATTTAACACCCAATAGTTACAAACACAGTCCTGACACCACTAAGATCGAGTCTTATGTAGTGGGTATCAGGAACTACGAGAGACTTTTTGGTTTCACAAACACCCAGACCCGAAAGAAATATTTGTGGGTCGCACAAACATTTCTCTCGGTGCGGAAATCGAACCCGCAGCCTCTCTTTTCACAGGCGGCGCTTAACCGACTGCGCCGCGGAGGCTGACAATTTTCTTCTTTATGCGTTTATGCGTTGTTGTTAAAACCTTCTTTTAGACCTCAGACCCTATTTAAAATTTATATGAGAGTAATAAATAATAGTAATAGCGATAAGGCCGCCGTTTTTACGTACTTATGTTATAAGTCCCTTAATTGTAAAATTATTTTAATATATCTTGTGTACAATAAAGAATTATAAATAAAATAAATAATCACAACATTTAAGTCAAAAGCTTTCCTACTATTATTACGGCGAATGAAACTAAAATAACAATTATATTATTACAAGTTATCCTCAAGTTTCTTTGATAAACTGGATGACCATTGAGCTGCATTAGCGATTAAGATAGAAAATACAAACAATACCCGACAAGACTGATTATTTTTAACCGGCTGCAAAAAAGGAGGAGGTTCTCAACTCGACTGTTTGATCTTTTTTTTATTAATCTGATGATTTTTGGTTTCCAACTAGGCAAGTACTTTTTGTTTTCTTGTGTGTTAATTTCGTTGCGGTTAATACAAGTTAAAAGAATCACTGAGCATCAGGGCTTAGTTTTTTTTTCTTGCAATATATAGTGAGACGAGCATGCCTTGCGTCTGGTAAGATATACGACTGCTCATTGATAGGTAGTAGCAAAACCAAACAATACCATGAATTACATAGCAATGCTTGGCATACCACACACGCATACGCGTTCACAATCCTGAGACATAAGATGTTAAGTCTTTTATCCAGTAGTTGCTCTGGCTGCAATTACCTCGAAATCTGAACACAATAGTGTATTTGCACTGCTGTTTGGCCGGATAAATAGATATTGTGGTGGTAATGGTGCCTATCCAGGCGGCACCTCAAATATTTTTTTGAGATCTAGCACCAGTTAATTAATCAGTGTCTATTATTTGCGTACCAGTGTTGATTCTGACTTACAGGCGTTACAGTGGCTTTGACATTGCGATTGTTTATGATAATAACAGCATTTTAATACATCCATATCATAATACATGTCAATGTTACATACCACCAGAATATAAGATTGCATTCTTAAATATCTTTTAATTTAAGACCAGGTAACATGGAACCAAAAGTAGTCTTAATAAAGTCATCGCTTCGAGTAGTGACCTTATTTATGTAAAATGCATGAATATTTACCATACAGAACTATTGTTTTTTGTAAAGACTTCGTCTGCCCTATTATATATGATATCGCCATGAATATGCAGACTTAGTTAATTAATTATAAAGAGCATAATCATACACTTGTGTCGGTAACTTTTACCCTTGATCTATTGCAGATACATGCATTTGCATATTGAGTGATAACAGTATTATTATTTTCTTAATCTCAATATGTGGTAGGAGTCGGTAAAACAAATTATAACTATACGTTGGCCATCAATTCTATTCCCAGGACACTCATATGTAGCGAAAACTCATTTAAACAGTATAAGCTCTAGATTAATTGGAAATATAACTAAAAATCGTAGACTATTTATAATATAGAGGGAGCCACCTTTTTCTCCCCTCCTATTGGCTGATGTTTGACAGGTTGGCTAATATGCACGAATTACTTGGAAAAGAAAAGAAAAATAAATAGTTTAATGGCTTAGTTAAATAGCGTTCAAACTCGTTCAAAAAAGATAATAGCTGCATATACGTTCGGTTATCAAAAGAATTTATGGCCATTTGTAGTTAAATAATTACTTACATTTTGGCTAATTACTAATATACCAAGATTACGAACAAGAAAATTCCACATTTTTGAAGACGCATATGTATGAAAGCGCTCCCGGTAAAATATAAAATACTGTAAGCTCAGAATGAAAGGTTCACAAACCAATAAGCTGCCACTAGGCCGATTATGTATTTAAAAATAATATATAAATGTTTTCTTGACGATCTGTATAACTTGGCTAAAATACAGATTTTGTGTCTTATCATTAACGGAATGCCGAATATTTGTTTAATATTTGTTTTAAATTTGCTTATGATTGGACCATAACGTTCACGCATTTGATAATATTACTTGAACTGTTTTTTTAATGTTGTTTATGATAAAGAATATTTCAAAAAAACATAAGATTTTTGTTACCACCCAGACTATTAAGCTTCGTTTTATAATTTTTGTACGTAAATATGGGATATATTTTTAGCCAAAATGGCGGTCAAAATCGGCGGGAATGTGTGTCAAGCAGTACAATAGCGAAGGCCGCATGTAGTGAATACTTAATTGTTCTTATCTGATGCGTTACGAATACGTTAAATGCTGCCCACCATGGTGTTTTCAGTCTAATTAAAAGAAATTGTATGGATGTCTCAATGGAATTTTGTTCATTTATATTGATTGAAAAGAGCATTAGTCACATGTTATTTTCACTTCATTTATAGTAAAAAATGTATAATATTTCGTTTTATTATTGTTGGGTTTACAATAAAATGAGATTAGACATATTCGAAATTATTAATGATTTGTAAAATTGTACACTTTAATTATAATTTAGTTATAAAATCATAATATATATTTATTTGTAATATATAATAATTATGAATTAGACATTGTACTATCACTGCTCGTTTGAGCATAAGTAATTCAATATTATAGAATAAATATATTCCTATTATTATTATACCAATATATACTCAGTTGTAATATTTATCAAAGTATAATTTGTAAACGAATAAATATTTACCATTTTCCTCAAAATATAGACGCGAAGTAAACAAGCACGTTCGGACACATTCACGATAAAATAAATACTGTGGATCTCTGGAGGATGTCGACACAGATAACAGAGATAACTATCATTTGGGATGATGATAACTCGCCAGACTTATCGGAAATTGATTTTTTTCTTGTTACCATGAGGGGAGATCAGTTATTTCGTCCACCAATTAGTAAACACTATTTGATAACACTACTAAGCTGACGTGATGTGGAATATAATGTAAAAAATGTTTTCCTGCTAATTGGCATTTATTACTTGATATTTTAAAACGAATGGCAGCCGTTAGAAAACCTGCTTAGAAATTCTTACATTTTAGTAAAAATTATTCGTGACTTTTTCAAACGTAGAGAGAGATAAGCGGAATAACCTACTGAGAAATATAAGCGGAATAAGAGGAGGAAAGAGGTATTTAGCCTCTGGCAATCTCACTCACAAAACAAAACAGGAGCATATGATGAAAAAGGATGCATTTACTAAGTATCTATCGTAATGAATTAACTTTGCTCATAATTAAAATAGCAAAAAATGCTTTAACAGGAAACTTTCTTTGCAATACTTAAATATAAACATAATAATCAATACATATATTAAAATTATTATTACTGGCGCAAGTGTTATTGCTATACAACAGTAGAAATAATAAGAAAAACATATACAAAATATCCCACGATCGAACATTATCAATTTACGCAAATCCTAATTAATACCTATAGTACTTACTACGCTGGGCCACGTATATTATAAATAAGTATGTGTGAATGGTTTGTATTTTCGCATTGCAGATAACTTATCAATGCTGAACTTAGATAATTGCACTCATTATTATTTAATTTCTAACTTTGGTAATTTCCATGGAGATTATCTGTTTGTAGTATTTAATCGGTAATTTTATATCCGGTTGCTGATAGGCCGGCAAAATTCTGTGAATTGCCGATTGATTACTATCTGTCCTTGGTGAATACATATTCTATTTATTTACCACACTATTTACATTGCAACGAACAGTTGTAGTGCTTGAAGTTTGCTTTAGTCTTTAAGGTTTAGAAAATAGGTAGTACTGATTTTCTTTTGCATAGTTCCGGCAAACAAGCAAGCAGGCAGCATCACTACCGCCTCTGAACATCCAAAATGCTATCAAATCGGGAAGGGAGCGCGAACAGCGAAGGAAAAAGTATGGGAAGAGGGAAGAGGTAGTATTTAATAATAATAATTAATTAATACACTCAACAGTCATATTCATAGGCCTTATCAAATAAGTCTTGTGTCGTGGGTATCAGAAACTACGAAAGACTTTTCGGCCTCACAAAAACCCAGACTAGACACTATTTGTGTAATATAATAATATTTTATGACGAATATACCTGTACCTGTTGTTAATAGTGGTACATTTGTAATGTAAGATTTATAGGGTAAATTATATCATAATATTATGATAATTATGTGCAAATATGTATATGAAATTGGCTTCCATTTTCCTGTTGAATTATTTATCTACGATGAATCTATTTTGACGGAAACTGATATAAAAACACATTAGCTGTGTTTAATCTACGTTATTTTAGAGCCAAACAATAAGGAGCCCGTTTAGGAAAATCCTGATATTTTTAGGGCAGTGTTATTACCGTAATAAGGTGACATCTAGCGGTATATACTGGAACTGCAACTTTGAACAAAACTCGGTCATCTCACTACACGGGAATATGGAGTATGTACTAGTAGAATGTATTTTTTATCGATTAAAGATAATGTACTCAATCTAGGTAAGTGGTATTTCTAGTACACCTAAGGTTAACGTTTAAGTCTTCGATATAACACAACAAGGTCATTGATAAAATTTCTTAATAAATTGTTTTGTGTATCTACCTACACTTCTTTTGTAATTGTATTGTGTAAATGCTTTTATAAATTGGGCAAGTTATTAGTAAATAATATTAAACGAATGTCTAGTTTAATCACTTTGAAAACTGTGTTCGATGATGCGAACATATCGATTATACTTTAAACTACAAATATCATAGGTAATGGAAAATAACTCCCAAAAATACAATCTTTGCCTATTATAATAATAAAGCCAATAATAAACCATCACAACAACATAAACATGCCAAGTTATCGTCACTTTGTGCTTTTAGGACGTAAATGTTACGATACAATATATCGTGTATTTTATTACTAATAAATACTTTGTTGGGGCATTATAACATATATCATAAGCAGAATACATACCCAAAACTTGCCAACTTTATTTAATATTTGTTCAAACACCACTTTATTCACTTTGCGTAAAAATATATCGTACGGAATTACGCGGCAAAATTTTAAGCTGACCGCACGCTCACCCCCTTCTCTGTCCAAATGCACACTGAATGACACTGATCCTGCGAGTTGCGACGCAGTGAACGCACTCAAAGGGCTCGTGATTTGACGTATAAATTATCTAAAAACTGAATTTATGATCACCTAACAGTTCACACGTGTTTTGCACACGTATCGGGCGCCCACAGTGAATAGAACATATTTGACGGGCTTCTCATTATTTGATTATGCATAGAAGTTAGCTAATATTTGTAAACGAGCGTGTAATTGGTGGCTAATTTATTATCAAATAGGTGTCGTATTGAATCATCGTGCAGACGGTCGTCGTCGTGAGTACTAAATGCGAGTTTCTTTGTTGGCTAGGTATAAATGTGTATAAGACTTGGCTATGATTAAATTAGAGGCTGAAGATAATGGGTATTTCGATTTTGATACAATGAGATAACTCTGGTTACATGTATTACTTACGATAGGACTTTCTTACTTATCTCACTGTAATCTAGAGGGTGTAATTAATGAAACATTTTAAAGTGCAAACGCAATGGTTACTGCTTTTTTATTAGGTACACAAACAGTTAATACACACACAATGCTATGGTCTAATGCCAACTACAGTTCTTTGTAGCTCATATTTAATAGAATGTTAAATTTACCTATTAGTAAGCGGCAGCAGAACTTATAATAAATAGCTAGATAATAAGTTTGTATTGTCCTCTTTTTCCGAATCATCTAAATATACGAAATCCTTGTGCAATCTACGCAGTTTTAATACGGTCGATGCAGTGTCTTTAGTATGTATGTTTCAGTACTATGTATTATAATTATGTAAACATAGCATTTAAAAAGCTGAACAAATATTTAATTGCAGCAGTAAACAATTACATATTGTTTATTCGAAAGTCTCTTTACTCAGTTGGTGAAACTGGTCCATAGGTATGGAGAATCCAGCTGCTGTGACGTAAATATGTACTGTAATGGATGCGATAGCAGAATTTGGACTGAGTTGATAAAATCGCTAGGAAACCAAATAACTAAATTGAAGAACCGAGTCTTGAAGTCGGCCATAAACGCACGGTCACACGGCACGGTCTTAATGATGACAGCGTTTAAACCAGAATAAAATAAATCGAAAACCTTATTGAAATACAATTAACATAAAGTGCCTGATAACAAGTAAATAATATACAATGTGTAGGCTCAAATAATACAGCTAGATGAGAAAAAAACCCTTAAAATATTTCCATAAAGTCTCACAACGTGTGGATACCCTCAAGGTAACAACTTTACCTATTCATTGTACATCATTGAGCGTGTCAATGACTTTTATGCTTGAACATACTCCTACGCATGCCGCAGTCCTCGCGGCTGACAACAGCTCAGTATCCAATAAATCGCCATTTACCATAACTAACGTGACCATACGTCCCGATTTAGGCGGGACAGTCCCGCTTTCAGGAAGTCTGTCCCGGTGTCCCCAGCAAGGCCTACTTAGTCCCGCTTTTGCAAACAGATCAAACGATGATGAAAAAGTATTTCCCGCACGAAATACTTTATCGAACTATTACTGAAAACGGTTGGGTCAAATTATTCCAGCACTTTCGTAAAAAACAATCTTAATTTTAAAAACTTTTCCACAATTATTGAGTACGTTATGTGTCTGCCTGGAAGTCACGCCACTATTGGGAAATCGTGCCTAACTATTTTGTGTTTAGTGCTATGATTATTTTTTTCTAATTCAATATTCTTTATTAAAAACTTGTAAAACACCAAAAACTTTTTATTATTATTTAATTTCACAGATGTCCCGCTCTGGCACAAAAAGTTAATGGTCACGTTAACCATAACCCACTCATTTTTACTTCTAATATGGGGCAATCGTGAGACAATAGTCTGATAACTGATATTGCTAAAGATTGCTGTAAATCAGAAAAAGAGGAAGATATTGATGGTAAAGGATTATTTCATATGGTTATTCAATAAAGTTCTACATTACATCGTCTGCCTAATTTAATTTTGCAGTGATTATACAATAATTTATATTGGTAAAAATTAAAGATGCACCATTTTAAAAAGCATTTTTTTAAATCGATCGATTTAAGTACGCAGAACTTTCGTAATGTGGCACTACACTACGTGCTCCCTACCGGTATTGCCATGCAATTATTGTTTGTTTGGATAAGCATTTACTAAAGTGATTATGAAAGAAATTAAACATTGAAACAAACTTATTTTAGTCTCATAACATATATTCATATTTATATCAAATTTTATATTGTTAAAAGATAAAATAAATAATAAGCTGTTTTAAATTTTTTCAGTTATGGCGCGAACTCGTCTTTGTTTGTTTATGCCATTTATATGTCTGGCAACTCTCTTTTTGTCTCAATTTTGGTGGAAAAAGCTCGGAGTTCGTATTGAACGATTTCGGGCATTTTTCCGTAAAACCATTCTTTTAATTTGTGATAATACAACTTAATTCTTTATATTTAGCTGTAAGAAACTTGTTGCAAACAAATTTGTTGATTATCTCGGACTAGGAATACTATTTGCGTTTCATGCTCGTGTAGCTGACAAATCGATTCGGCGTTACGAAGTTTCAGGTTATAATATTAAAATATTACGGGTTTTCATTAACATTTGTTTCTAAAATGGAAAACATGGACGTAGCTCAAGAAGGCACATCGGCAGCGTCGACGCCAATCATGGAGAATGGTGAGTAAATTGTGATTTTTTTCTGTGTCTGACGCCGGTCGTACATGGCGTCCATGGTGCTTAAAAACGTGCTTTGTTGAAGGTGGCTTGGACGGCGAGCCGGGGCCTGATAAGAACGTGACGGCCGAGGAGATGACTTCTAGGGATTATTACTTCGACTCTTACGCGCACTTTGGTATACACGAGGAGATGCTGAAGGATGAAGTTCGGACGCTCACATACAGAAATGCTATGTATCACAACAAGCATTTGTTCAAAGGAAAGGTTAGTTTATATGCCCATGCGCGCGAAATAAACTTTACCAAACATTTCAAGTACCTATTTCATAATAACAACTAAAAAAACCGGCATAGCGACCGGCGTGCTTTGCATTTTTTATGCTTTATGTCTGTAACGAATGAATTGATTGACCACCTGTTTCCTTTGATCGATGTAGGGAATAATTTGCGAATGCTGCGAAAATCTGTTTTGATTTTTGTGGTTAGAAACACATTGTTTACAGCATGGGTATTGTTTGATTGTTCTTTTGATATGTTCAGTTAGATTTTCTATAGTTTTTACTGTCACTATATTTCTGTAATTTTCTATATTCAAATCTACAATATTCCTAATTTATTACTGAAAGAATATGAACTATAATTGTCAGAGTATTTTTACCATTATTGACTACATGTAAGAATTTATTTAATTAATAACATTGTTACAAACCAACCTATTCAAACATTACAAATATTTCAATGTAGATTGCGTTAAAACATTAAAAAATGTTGCCTAATGCTGTCTTTGTTTGAATGCAATAAAGTTTGGTGTGAACAAATGCATGCTTTGCTAAATATAGAGTATTTATTGTGGTATGAAATAAATAAATACACTCAACAGTCATATACATAGTCCTGACCCCACAATAAGATCCCACATAAGGCTTGTGTTGTGGGTTATCAGAAACTACGAAAGACTTTTTGTTCTCACAAACACCCAGACCTGAAATAAATGCTTGTTATTCATACAAACATTTTTCTCAGTGCGGGGATCAAATCAGCGGCATATTGTTTCATCTGACTTCTAACCAACTGTGCTACAGAGGCTGTTGTATATAATATGATTTGATAATTGTTTAATTGAGAATTTCTAAACTTAAAGATTTTTTAATCATAGTATGTATGAGATTTTGTAGGCTTTTTGTGGCTAATGCCTTGGACAGCCATTGAAATAAAAATAATTTCATGTTGGCTATTGTAATAGTTAAAAACATACATTAACAATCTCATAATTAGCTTGAATATTCTAACACTAGATTATAAATTAGGCTTTAACCATCTAATAAATAGAAGGATCAGTTAAACTATGTTGAAATAATCAATACGGGAAGATCACAAATTCTAAAAAATGCAAAACATTTGCAGCCATTTTAGTTATTATATTATAAATTATTATTATTTCTCTTAGGTTGTACTGGACATCGGGTGCGGCACGGGCATCTTGTCAATGTTTGCAGCTAAAGCAGAGGCGGCTAAAGTTATAGCAGTGGAGTGCTCCAACATTGTTGACTATGCACGCAAGATTGTCGAGGCAAATGGGCTTAGTGGTGTTATTGAAATTATTAAAGGAAAAGTAAGTGATTTTAAAGTGTCTTTACATGCTATTTAATAATATTTACAACTTATATATGTTGATGATTTAGAATGTCAGACATTTGTGATAAAATAAAATATTTATTTTCTTGAAGCATTATTGAGTTAGTTGAGTAGTTTTTCATTTTATAATTACTATATGTAAACATTATATTACATATAATGACAGGGTTAGTGGGTGAGTGCACTATTTTAGAAGCTTATATTTATTTATATTTAGCTTGTTTGGTCATATATCCTTTACTTATGTTTTATGCACAAGCTTCAAGCTAAAAAACCAGTAATAATGTTATAAGACTACTTATAAATAGGGAAACATCAACTACCTTATGATAATATAAAGAAGTTATGAATGTTGTAAATATTAAATAAATATGTGCCTGTTATGCTTAACTAAAGGTTTACTAATTCTTTTCGTGCTGCATTTGTCAAGCTGTGGAATGGTTTGGAGTTACACATGTACCTTCCTTCCTATAATCTTGGGTCCTTCCGCTGTAGAGTGAATAAGCTTTGTGGGCTGCCATAGTTTTATCTAAGAGCATAGGACTGTTGTCTAATGCAATTTGACACTCTGCCTGGACATCTTTTCCCTTACCACCAGGTGCAGTGCAGTCACTTTGCTTAGTATGAAGTAAAACAAATAAAATATAAACCAACCTGGACTTAGTGTTTGCGGATCATACAAAAGTCCGAGTCATCGTGAGGTTTAAATTAATAGTCTTTTGCTTTTAAGCCTGCATTATGTCCAATTGACCATGGATACAATAGTTTTCAACATCACTCAGTAGCCATTATGGTTAAAATCAATGTTTTATTTGTGTCAGGTTGAAGAGGTGGAGTTGCCAGTAGACAAAGTGGACATAATCATATCAGAATGGATGGGCTACTGCCTGTTCTATGAGAGCATGCTGGACACGGTGCTGTACGCCAGGGACAAGTGGCTCAAACCAGATGGCATAATGTTCCCTGACAGGTGGGTACCTTTCTAATTTCCTTTTTAGCCCTTAACATACTCAAAATCAATTTGTGAAGCGAACCTTTTGAGAAGTTGGTCTCGAGCCTTTCAGACGAAACTTGCGTGGCGGTTCGTGCACGTGCAGGCTTCAAGTATTGAATGTTTTGCAACAAATTCCTACTTTGTAAAGAAATAACAAGCGTCGCCTTGAAACTTTCAAACTTTGAATGTTTCATTTTTTGTTCTATTGATCCAAATCAACTTAATACAAACTTTTTCACGTAGCGTAGTTAAATGAAATCTCGATATAAAAACATTACAGCGACTTCCTGCTAATGCTGGTTTATATGTTTAATATACATACATAAACTCATGCTTTTTTCCTAGAAGGGGTAGGCAGAGGTGCTAACATACACCTACAAAATGTGTAACTTATAATATGTTGCAATATTTTACATCGCAATAGACTAGCAGGCCAATTCTGCAAAATAACCGTCCTTACGATGTATACGAATTGTTAGCTGGTACTAGAATATTCATATTCGCCCATATATGTATAACGACACTGTAAACATTGGAAAACCTGTAATAACGATTTCTGCAGATTGCTTAAAATTTTTGGAATGAAGTGAATTGACAAGGAAATGACAGTAATTTATTGAATCCAATAAAAAGTTCAAAATAATTTAGATTCAGTATTTTTTTTATCTATAACCTGGTTTCGAAGAGAATGGACAAGAAACTATTGTTTATTGTGGCAGTCTCCGTGGCGCAGTTGGTTAGATGCCGCCTGTGAAACGAGAGGCCGCGGGTTCGATCCCCGCACCGAGAGAAATGTTTGTGCGGCCCACAAATATTTCTTTCGGGTCTGGGTGTTTGTGAGACCGAAATGTCACTCGTAGTTCCTGATACCCACGACACAAGACTTGGATCTTAGCGTGGGGTCAGGACCATGTATATGACTGTTGGGTGTTATTTATTATTTATTTATTGTTGCTCTTTTCAAAACCAGTTAACAATGACTGATTATTACAAAAGTAACAAGTTGGTTTAAATCAAGCCACTGTCATATTCTGAGAGATTACCATCTTTCGCTGGTGGATATTATATTAATTGATTGCTTTAATTTGGGTCCTTGCAGCTCTGCCTAGGCCTTCTGGGAAAAAGGCGTGAGTTTATGTATATATGTATGATTGCATTACACTACTAAACAGATTGTATATTTGCTTTATTAGCATTAACATTCTTAAAGTAGCAGGCTGCATCTGGATTTGATAGATGACGAAAGACGGAGTAAAATGGGCGGCATACTATATGAGAGAGGCTGTGGACTATGTATATAAAAAAAGCTATAACTTTTTTGCTCATTTGACAGATGCACGTTATTCATCTGCGGCATCGAGGACCGTCAGTACAAAGACGAGAAAATCAACTGGTGGGACGATGTGTACGGCTTCAACATGTCTTCAATCAGGAAGGTGGCGATATCAGAACCACTGGTCGATGTGGTCGACGCCAAACAGGTGAGCAAAACGAACTGGTATATGACACCATGTGGTTTTAGGACCTGTACCAATTAATATAAAGTGTACAGTTTAAAATAACAATGTTTTGTAATGTAACACTTTTAAATGAGCTTTAGACATGTTGATTACATTGCTATGGTAAATACGCGCACTCAGAAAAATATTCTATCATATTTACATAAATAGTGTATTAAGACTGAAATTCAAATTTTGCAATACCCAAGTTTTATCTTAATGTAAGGCCAACACTGAATGTGTGTCTGTTTATGTATATACTCATTGGGTTTAAATGAAAAATATACTGTGTTGTAACATTTAAGACTGTAATGGACTATTTATATTCCATACTTAAATTTTTAATGAGAATTAATTTCCAGGCGATGCTTCTGTTATATATTTCAAATTATTTTTCTTTCCCAGGTGGTGACGAATTCGTGTCTATTGAAAGAGATAGATTTATATACAGTGAAGAAAGAGGATCTCAACTTTGAATCCAAATTCCATTTACATGTAAGTGTATTCATACTGTTTGGGTTTATGCCAATTTGTTCTCATGTCCTTTAGATTGCCAAGTTTGTTGTCATACTCACAAGACATTTAATGTCAAATAAATCTAATGATTTAATTATTTTTGTTAAACTTAAAGTAGACCTGCGAAGGGAATCTATTCTAAGAAACAAATTAATTCAAATTAAACGTCTATGAATGCGGCCGACATAGTGTTAAGTGTATTGCTATATTTTTTCAACACAATGACAAAAATATATTCGCCTAGGTAGCGATGTACTTAAAATCTCCATAATGTAGACAGTTTTTCGTGTTTTCGTCTCATTCTGTGTGATAAGTGTGTGATGAAGTGTAGCGACATATAGTGTGGCATATTTATTTCTACACCAATAGATTATTTCACTCAAAAACAAAGATTTAATAGTTTTTGGAACATTCACTTCACAAAGATTGTACGGCATTTCTATGATTTAAAAAACGCTTTGTGTGTTTTTAGGTACGGCGCAACGACTTCATCCAAGCGTTGGTGACGTTCTTCAACGTGGAGTTCACGAAATCTCACAAGCGGCTCGGCTTCAGCACGGCCCCCGAGGCGCCCTACACGCACTGGAAGCAGACTGTCTTCTACTTCGATGACTATATGACGGTGAGACATTGTTTCATCACCTACATACTTACTATCTATTGGAATACTTTTGATATATGTATGTAGGACTTCTGATTATTTGTAGGTGTCAGGGTTTTAGGGTAGATGAGACTTTATAAACAGTATCCAAAGATAGTGTTTTAGTTTTGTCAAACATCAAGATGCGGAATAATTATTAAATATAAGCCAAAATATGTTTATTGTTTGGTAGTGCATCTAGATTTTAGAGTACCAACTCTGCAGAATTACACTTTATTATAAGTTTTGGCGGTGGGCTCAAAAACAATGACGAATTCGTGTATTTGGGTCGGGTGTATATTAGGTAAATAATAAGGCTAGTAAGTGACAGTCTGACACTGTTCAATATCTGTGTACACAAGTTGACAATATTATGTAGGAAGATAGTTTGGGATTCATAAGTTTAAGATATTTTGCCATATCATATTTTACAGCTATAGCATTACGATTGCCATCTGTAACTATATCAGCCCATATACGTCTGTCCCACTGCAGGACACAAACTTCCTCATCAATCGAGAATAAGATTGAGAGTGGTTAGGCCATATGTAGTTCACCACACTGGCCTAATCGGGTTGGTGGACTTTATATACCATAGAATTTTTTACAAATTCTCCATAGTATGCAAGGTTTCCTCACGATGTTTTCCTTCACTGTTAAAGTGCGTGGTGATTGACTATCAATACACACATGACTCCGAAAGTCAGAGGTGTGCTCTGGGATTTGAACCCATTTAAATTTGTTTGATTTGAACGATTGCCATCAGTTTCAGTGTATTCACTTTGGCTTTGGCAGAAAAATATTGAAGGTTATATAATGTTATTGCAGGTGAAAAAATTCGAAGAGATCACAGGAACGTTTTCGATGCGCCAGAACGCGCGCAACAACCGCGACCTCGACTTCGAGATCGAGATCGACTTCAAGGGCGAGCTGTGCCAAGTGCATGAGAAGAACCACTACAGGATGCGCTAGTGTTCCGCACCCGTCTGCACCCGCCTGCCGCCAGCCGCGCCCCCCGCGCCACCGCCGCGCCCCGCGAGTTCCTTACACACTAATAAATAAAAGCTAAATAATTTTAAGTCGACGTGAATTTTGCGGATCTTTGACGCGCACATCGATTATACATTGTGATAGAACGAGCCTAGTTGAAATTAGTTTCAGAACTTGCAATGCACGGAGTTATGTTACTTAGTAACAAAAAAAAAATGTAAACGGAAAGTAAAGCAGTACAGTAGATACTACACAATGAAATTGCAAGTTATTTTAGGGATTAATGCGTCGAAAATTCGTAAGATTTATTTGAATGTGTTCGTGTCGCGGAAACCTAAGATATTATGTTTTGTAAGTATTTAACGTCATAGTATTTTTGGTACTTGTTTTTACAAATGCGTACTGATAGAATACAAGATGCCGCAGTGAAGGGAACTCGCACCGGCCTCGTAATGTGTACTTTTTAATGTGAATATTGTAACCAGTGATATGTTTCTGAGAATATGTATTGAACTATAACAGTTTTAAGCTCTGTCAGTACTCGGTGTTCTGTGTAAAGGACTATCAGGATTGTCGTTTTACTGTCTACCCAACTTGCTAAAATATGTGCAGGTACATTAAAAATTGTGAAAAATGTTAAAAGGTCTGACTGTAATAAAACAAACACAGAAGTTAGAACTAAATGTTTGTTTTCTTTTCGACAATTTGACAATAAAATTGAGTTACCATGGGACACAAAACTACGATATCAGTGATTGCAATATCACATCTGATATACTCTGGAATTGTCTGGATAATGGAATTTATTTTCTTAGCCAACCTGATTCCCACTATCAGTAAAGATGACTACATTATAAACTTAGGCACATAAGCAAAGTTAGGGAAGTAACATAGTCTAGCGGATAGCTCTCATCTATTATGCTTAATGTCGTATAAAGGCTGGATATTAAAACGAATTTTGTAATCGTAATGTCGTCGGCGCTGAGCTGTGTAGTTATCATTTTCTTTAGTTATTCCGAGTTCATTTTATTTTGAAATATTCAATATTATTAAAATTCTCAATATTTGAAATATTCAGCACTCTTTCGATTGTATCTTTCAAATAAAAAATATATTTTACATACATTAAAAATTTACCTTTATTGGTTCAGCTGTTTTAAATATGAAAAAATCATCTATCATGCCTTTAAATAACATATGGCAATTACATTGCTCATGTGTGCATGTATAGCCCAAAAATGTGGTATTGGATAAAAAAGAGATTTAGATACTGTACCGTATCAGCCCATGTACGTCCCACTGCAGGGCATGGGCCATATAGTCCATCACTCTGGCCTAGTGCGAAATACCAATTTAAATAAAATCTTCAGTTTGATATTAAAATAAAATGAACTCAACGTTGACGTTTAGTTACGATACCCTTGAATGTTCGTATCGAGCCGCCTAGATTACTGGACAAGAGAATTTGTTTTCAAAAAACTTGCTAGTACTGTTATACAGTATTATGTTCAGGTTAGTGATTGTTTTAGTATGCTAGGAATTATACCGATTTACCTAGCTCCGAGCGTATATGACTAACACAAAAATGTGTCCAAACATACTGAACTACCTGGGTGGTTTAGGGCGACCATCCAGGATGTAAGAAATGAAGGGACACCGTAGGATTTTGTTTACATAAGATCGCAGGTAAGAGGCACTACAAGAATCTCAACTATAACGTCTGTAGAGCTAAAAGAACTGCGCACGAGTACATGTGCTACAAAAACTCATTTAGGGAAGACATAGTGAAACATCGATTCAACTACAGCGTCGTCGTCGTCGTTCTCCGACCTTGTCAAGATTTAACGAAGCTGGGACGATGGGAATGAACGGTGTACTACCGGAGCCATTTAAAAATATGGTAGCACATTTCGTTAACATATTTACGCGAACAAAATTCTGAAATTTTAAGTATAAAGCTCAGTAGGTATGCTAAAGAATCCTTGTATTAGTAGATAATATACAAACACGGGTTGATATTGACAACTATTTCTCAATCATCAGCTACAAATTAGGTGTAGCATCTAAAACGATCACTAATACTTAACCAAGTATTTTGGAAGCGATTTCTACTGTTGGCCAGATATAAAGATAGACTCGGCAAATGGTCCCTCGTGACACATGTATTTTCTACCAAGTAGCGAGAAAGCGTGTATGTTGTGTATGAGAATTGGTGCATAAATGCGTACCTATGAAGCGTTGTTTTATTTCTCCGCCTTGAAACAAAGTCCTACATAAGTGTTAATAATGGTTGTTGGTGGTGTTAATGGTGTTAGTAATAATTTCTTTCTTCTATTTATTTATAAACAACAGGTTTTTATGGATCGTGGTTAACTTTAATTCTCATTGGCACAGAAATATATTGCGGATATAATTTATATTTCTGTAAGTGGTATACCGGCCCTATAAGGCTGAAAGAAATCATCGCGAGGAAACATGCATACTATAGTAACTTGTGCCAATTTCTATGGTATGTTATGTTCGCCAACCCGCAATAGGCTAGCGTGGTGGACCATATGGCCTATATAACCACTCTCGATTGTGGAGGAGGCCCGTGCCCTGCAATGGGACGTATACGGAACCCTACAGTAAGTGGATACGCACTAATATATTGTTAGCCTAATGATGTCTTTATTGCTAGGCTGGATAACGTACTCAAAGAGTAGAAAATATTTTAAATATTTGCAGCTCCTGAAAGGAAATATAAAACTACTATGTTCAAAGATTAAACGAAATCATTAAACACAGTTATTGAATTACAAGGCAACACTGAATTCTCATGCATTTTTGTTCCCGTTACACATAAATAAAAAAGCTTGAAGAATGCATAATTCAGTTTATAAGATCACGATATCATAGTTTTATAGCTACCGTTTTCAGTTTTGGGTTAAAGCATGCAACTGGTAGCTACTTAGGCGTAATGAACGTCAATAAATAGCAATAAAATAAAAATTAAATAATTTGTTCGATTTTATTAGATCATCGAAATAATTATGTATCTTATTTATTATAATACATAGGTGTACACATAGCGACACAAGTAGTTATTGTGTTCACATTGTGTTAGCCTATTTATGTGTTGCCATGTGTACATCATTCCTAAATAACCATAGACAAAGGTTGCACATAGATTGAGCGATAACCTCCTCATCTTCACATAATGGACACTAGAAATAGACAAAGCAATTGTGCAGCCAATTATACTGTGGGACTGTACTTTCGTTTTGTTTCAGACGAGATCTAAGTCGCATTTAGTCAGAGCAATACACATGTTCTACATCTAATTAAATACCTAAGCTTAGTCTAGTCTAGGCGATGACGGGGGCAACGACGAGGGGCGGCGCCACGGGAGCTGTCGCGGCAGATTTCTGGACATCCACACAGCAGCAGTTGGTTATCAGGTGGTATTCATCACAGGAGTTCGCGTACAACGACCGGCAGTCACTCTTGCGGCAGTGGAACGGCATGTCTGGAAATGTACCAAAGTAATATTACAATCTGATTGTTTTCGTTGTCTTATACGTACTGTGGGCCTCATTAAAAGGCTCAAAGTCACTCAACGAGCCATGGAGCGGGCTATGCTCGGTGTTTCCCTACGAGATCGAATCAGAAATGAGGAGATCCGTAGGAGAACCAAGGTTACCGACATAACCCATAGGATTGGCAAGTTGAAGTGGCAGTGGGCCGGGCACATAGCTCGTAGAACCGATAGCCGTTGGGGCCGAAAGGTTCTTGAGTGGAGGCCACGTACAGGCAAGCGAAGTGTCGGACGCCCGCCTACAAGGTGGACGGACGATCTGACTAAGGTTGCAGGAAGTCGCTGGATGCAGGCCGCTTCCAACAGGTCATTGTGGAGATCCTTGGGGGAGGCCTATGTTCAGCAGTGGACTTCCTGTGGCTGATATGATGATGATGATGATGATACGTACTGTAGCCGTGCACTCGCTAATATATTGTTATTAATTAGGAGTGTTGGCATTTTATAAAGGAATATTTTATAAGCATTATTTTTTAGTATTTTTGAGACTACTCGGAGACCTTCAAGAAAAGAGCTAGTAACATAACTGCGCAACTTCTCCACTTTATATCGTTCCGTAGAGGCTGTTTCGCCTCATAACGCACCATTGGCGAGTAAATATATTCAAAGTTAGAGATTACTTGCTTACTCCAGTGAGATATGTGGAATTATACATATGGATATATGATCTCACGTATCCTATATTTACCTCAAGGAAAAAAACAATAAATACTTACAATTCGGACTCTCGCAGCAGCAGCTATCATGAGCCTGTTTGTAGGAACAGTAGCTGTATACCGAAGAGTCGCAGAGGGGGCACCCGGGATGCGCGCCCGGTGGCCCAGGCGGATAGTGCGAGCCCGGATATTGTCCCGGATATCCGCCCCCGCCTGGATACTGCCCGGGTCCTTGCGGGTAGCCGCCCGGATAATACCCTGGATAATGGCCGTAGTTGCCGCCTATCAAATAGTCCCATATTTCGCTTAAGCCGAAACCTGTTGGTGAATGTTAGGTGATGAGTGGTGGATGTTAGTGATGGGTCACCCGGTGATGAAGTGACGTCACACCAGTGTTGAATATGGTTGTAATAAGCATGAACTTTTGGACCAATCCAAGCAGCCAGGCAATGGATTTCTTTTAAATATATTCAACCACCAAATTATTTTATGTAATAAAATATGCGTATTTTAAAAAATTGAGTACTTAATTATAAATAATAAAGTTGATTTTATGAACCAAATAATCATAAGCGTAAAAATTGAATAATAAAATTGGCCTAGAAAAGTAAAATCACAGTTGACACTTTTTGGGTAATTTAATATGTTCTCTAAATACGCACAAAAAATAATTTCAATGTTATCAGATACTGAAGATGTTTAAATAACCTTGTACAAAACGCAACTAATTATTCGGGTTAATTACATACTTAGGTACTGTTTAGTTACGGCATTACTTTTTTGTGTCACTGGAAACGAGTTTATGTATGGAACTGCCATTACAGATTATCTTTATCTTACCTACATGGACGTACCTAAGCGTAGAACAAATAATACTTTGCCTTCAATTTGTTGTTTTAGAATTTTGGTATTTTATTTTATTGTAACATAGCGGCCAGACCCAGCTTCGCCTGGGTGCATATATTTTTTGATTCCACTCCACACCAAATACATGTTGTTTTTCGTATAAACTCTTGTATGCCTAAACTTGACGTAGCTATCCTACTGTCCGGCTCAATCCCGTCTCATCCGCCTGTTCAGTCTCTTCCCAATCCGTCCCGTCCCTTCTCTTTATTATCCATCCCGTTTTATAACGTGCATTTAAATTTCGTCCTAAGAAATCTGTGATCTATCCCAGCCCTCTCCCGTACCTTCGATTCTTATACAACGGGCCGTGCAGCAGAAATCGTAATATTTTAATTTCACCACAACTTCAAAACCAAACGTCCAATTTTAATCATTCAAAGACCAAATATTATCAACATAAACTGTACTTATTGATGAAATAATTTATTTTGATAAGGATTAATAGCATGAGTAAAATAAGGGCGCGTTTAAATGTAGTCCAAAAAAATTTCAAGATTTTTAAATAAAAATGTGGTTGTTGTGCCTCACTCGACATAGATAGGTATAGTGTGTCGCGGACTTTTTTGTAGATATTTATAAGATCTACAATTAATTATAATATTTTATGGTTCTATCTTTTGTAGTTTAGGCAGCGTACGCAAAATAAGTAACTTCTTTGGTTGATTTTTTTCAGTTTGTGTCCGAAAAATCCAAATATCTTACCCTATTTTTTTCCAAAATAAAATATAGTCTATGTTACTCGTGGATAATGTAGCTTTCGAATGGTGAAAGAAGTTTTAAAATCGGTCCAGTAGTTTTTGAGCCTATTCATTACAACCAAACAAACAAACAAAGATTTCCTCTTTATAATATTAGTGTAGATAAACTTATGCCTTTTGTTTAGAAGCAGTAGGCAGAGTTGCTACCAGGACGTCCACGTTTCGTCTTGTGTGTTCCGCCCCATGACATGATAGGGGGCGAGCTTATCGCTATATTGGGCACAAATTCCTAACAAGCGGACTGATAATGACTAGAAAAATCCAATACCAGTTTTGCCCGTACCTGGATTCGAACCCGAGACCTCAGCGTTGTAGCATGTAGCGTATTATTTTGTCATCATGCAAAAAATAGATACGACATATTATGTATATTTTGTGTGGAATTATAATTATTTCATTAATTTTATGCGGTACTATTTTCATTTTTTTTTTTATAAAATGTCATCCCTTCGAATGATATTTAAGCATGCGTATAAAATGTCAAGTCTTTTTATTTTTTTGCTTGCATATGTATTGATGGTTACATGCATATTCGTATTAAGAAGTTAGTGCAAAATAAGGCAGTTTAATAAAATAGAGGCTAAGGCGCCCATGCTTAAATTATTGTATTTATACTCGTAAGTTTAACATAGGTATAATAATAATGTAATCGATGAATAATGTAATAGTCTTAAATCTGCTCCAGTGAGAAGTCCCTTTAATTATGTATATTATGTAGGTATTATATGCATATGTAATTTAATAATAAATAAAGTAGGATCCTGTGAATCTTAAGCCACTCCCGTTCGACCTTAAACTCAGCCCCAACCGATGGGAATTCATGAAAACGACAATGAAAAATATTGAAACCATTCCTTCTATCATTCCTTGCAATATTACTTACCATTTCCGGGACGATTTCTGCTAATGTCATAATTTGAACTATCTTCACCTATAAGTTGTCGAACATATAAATTGCGTATTTTAGAATTTTACAATACTTTTAACAAACACAAAGAATCCAAAAGAAAGAAAAATCACGAAAATTGTAAAGGCTATTACTAAAATTGGCACTAAAATAAAGAAGTTTATCTATAATGTCCTTTGTCAACAACACAGTCAACAACAATAAAAAATATAAATATGTACCATAATCGTATATTCTTTTTTTGAATCATAGTATTAGTACCAGAGTAAAATATATGTCTGTTTTCGTTTAAACATGCTTCAAAAGGGCAAAGAAAATATTGTTTTAAGTATCTGTTACATACGATTATTTAAAACACCTATACTTATCACAAATTTAAAATTTTAGAAATATGATACAACCCAGATTATTGCTCTTTTTTTAATTCAAGACAACTATTCACTCTAGCTCCTATTAAATTAATAGCGGGATTATTTTTAAATAAATTCAATGCTCACCCTGGCAAAGTGTAATTGTAGCAGCCAGCACTAGGAGAATAATTTTGTTATTCATTTTTCCACAAATATTCACACAGTTCTATGGAAAAGTAAGAGCTCACTTTCGCGAAGTTAGTCGTGTTGCATTGCCAACGACTCACAAATGAATATTATAAATAAGATATACCATTTAAGGTTTAGTCAAGCGGTTTTACCGGTATACGCGTCGACGTAAGTGTTACAGTGTATCTTTATTTTTTTAAAGCTTTAAATATAAAGTGTCAACCCGCACTAGGCCAGCGTGGAGGGCTATATGGCCTAACTCGTACTCTCGATTGTAAAGGAGGCTCGTGCCCTGCACTGGGATGTATATAGGCTGATACTGTACAGAACAGTACAAATATAAAGATAATTGCCATCACTTATCCTAAATGTGTAGACAGAAATTATAAATACATTGCACGGTCTGTGTTTAAGCTTTATGATTTTTTAAATAAATATTTAATTAAAGAATGATTTAAATTGGCTGTTAGGTTTGTTTCCTTTAGTATTAGTAATATTTATTTAAGAGATATAGATCTGCACAATGACCCCTTACAACCGCATATCTTGAGGTCAGTTCTTGTATCATTCAGCTACCCTACAATAAATTTAGTCAGTGATTGTGTCTAAATCAAGACATAGTACGAGTAATTCATGTTTTTGTTTTTAAAGTTTGGCGGCGCAGATATTTTAAGATTAATAGTTATTTCAAAATTAGTGCAGGTGTGTTATACCACGAAATTTAATTGTGTTGGGAAAAACTATTTTTAAATCTGCGCTTTTAAATGTACATAGATATTCCTTCCTGTGTTGTGTGATAGCGGTCGAGTTACGTCTGTTAGTTTGGCCAAGAGTAACAAGGTAAGATTTTTTGTTATTTCATAAAATTAAACATATTTCTATCAACAATTATAATTGTAATCAGCTATTTATGTAAGGAAGTTTATTATGAAGTTTCTTGTAAATATTTTTCAACCCACACAAAGTCTATTTTAAAGAGTGTTTATTTTATGTTAGAAAATTGCAAATTAATTTATCAAAAGTCTTATTTTGTTAAACTAAACAACATCTTTTATCAAGCAGTAAGTTCAGCCGTAAAGCAATCAAACAAACCTAAATAGAGACATACTGTACTGTATCAGCTCATATACGTTCCACTGCAGGGCACGGGCTTACTCTACAATCGAGAGTTCGATTGAGAGTGGTTAGGCCATATAGTCCAACACGCTGATACGTATCGTCATCGTCTGAAGGAGATACATATTATAGTCTTCTTATTAAAACTTTTGTGCCCGAGTGTATTAATGCGAATAATAATGATCAAAGGGTTGATGTAGATGCTGACGACCTTACACTTGTTTAGGATCCGTTCTCCGCCAATTAGGTAGGTACTGAGTACTAGCCAATGACAATTTTCCTAGCTCAGAACAGCAAACGGAAAATTTTATGACTCGTAATGATACGTAATTTATGAGGTAATTTTAATGCAATGTTGCAATTTTTATTTGTCTATGGAATATATAGCATTCGGCTTAGCAAAGGCATTCCAAATGAAAACAAGTTTTTGTGAAGGGCTTTTAATATAATTTTGCAGGAATGGGCTTGGTTGTAACCAGATCTTCTGCTTTAATAATTTAGAATATATTTATGTGCATCATTTCATTATATTGTTAGTGTTTTAGGCTTGAATATAGGGTTTATGATAATGTATATGTACCTGCAAATCAAATTTATTGTTTGCATTATGTGTAAAAAATAAGATTGCACATGATGAAAAAAACAGTCTTCAATCGCGAAATACTGATAAATACTTCGAATTCTCTGGCAATGGTTAGATAATTAGATATACTAGAAAACATTATTTATTTCTTTTGGCGTTAACTCAGCCAGTGCTAAGTAGGTTTTTTTAACCGACTTCAAAAAAACATGTTGCTTTTTTATGTTTGTTATTTTCTCAAAGTTTTCTTCATCCCACAATTTTTTATCTTTGATTGCATTATGTTTTAATTATTTCAACCGTAGACAGTTTTAATGCGATCTTTAAAGTCTTCGATGAATTTTGAATTTAATTTAAAAACAATATTAATGCTGTCTCGTATTATAAATCATACGTCCCTTGGTCCTTTATCTGCAGTATTTATTCCAATGTTGAGTTTCAAACTTGTTAGTCCAGTAAGTTGTGGATCCCCCGCCATAAATACAGAACCTGTTTCGGTTAAATATTAGTATTTTTACAACCTAACGACAATTCGCGATCCCCATTTTCACTCTCAGTTTTGTACATGATATTGTATTACCCTGTGGTATTACTAATATGTTCTTTGATTAAAAAACATTACGCTGAATGTAGTTTGTTCTTCAAATTTTACTGGCAAGGTTTCATTGTATTGTCTCATCCTTTTACCTTCCATGAATAACATACGATTCGTGTTTGCAACGCCTTCAAGAAAGGTAAATTCTTTAAAATTTGTTAATGGCGTTTTTCAAAATTGTATAACACCCATTGTTCCAAATTCAATTTGAAAAACCACTGTTTCTTCAAATAAATCGTATACTCTATGGCCAAACAGGAGTTTAGCAACCTTTTGGCTCCCATTATGGCAGTTTAGAGTTATCTGGGATCTTAATAGTCCCTGTATAGTCTATTATGGGAATGTGGCGTGAATGTCGAGGCTGTAAGGTTCTTGACCGTGGCTAGGCGTCGACCCGCGATACCGTTCGCAAACCAGTCCTGCTGCCACACAAACATTTAAATATGGCTCTAATTGGATCGTGAATGTAGTTTTTGCGAGTTCAAATTAGCGGGTGGAATATATGTTATTAGAGGATTGTATGAGATCGTTAGGTTTTGCCTAGTAATGTGACCGTGCTATGATGTTGTCAACCAAAAAAACATTTTTTGTATGTATTGCTATGAGTGTTCCAGCCGATGACGGAATAGTTTAGTAGGCAACAGTAAAGATTATAATTTTACCTGATACGATTATGGTATGGCCATTATATGATATGTTGTGTTGGGCAGAGGCTCATAATTTAAGGTAATAACACAATTATGGGTACGGTGGGATATTTATATTACAAATTGCGAGGTATTACCTACGATTGATTCTATCGCACAAATATTGCCAGGCAGCTGGTCGTAAATATTAAGGATATATTTCTGCTACCTGAGTAAAATTGTTGTTTGGATGATTTAAGATAATGCATAGTTTTATGTGGCAAAAATAAAATCAGCGTAAACAACAATATTTATTTTATTTAAAGCTAAAATGATCTACTTAAATCTGAATACCGTTATTTACGATATTATTACATATATATTATTTTCCTCAGCAACAAACCTATGTTACTTGTAAAATATCTTTATAATTATTGTGAATGGTAACCACCTATTATAATATAATAATTCCTTATAAATAACTTTTAATTTGATATAGCCCAAGTCTCGATTAAAAGGTATTATCAGACACATCAATACAATTAAAACTAATCTCTATTCTAACTTAATATAAGGTTCTAATTTCATCGCCCTCATGATGTCTCCTGTGACAGAACACCTGCCAGCCTGCATGATGACTCTAGGATCCTCTCTACCTTGGACCAGTTGCTTGAAATAGTGCTCATTGAGGGTAAAGGTGGTGTCTGGGTCTTCTTCAGGCTCTCCTTCGTAGACTGTTACGTTGTTTAGGTCTAGTGCTGAAATGAGAAGATTCGGAATATTAGATGAATTTGCGATGATTATTGGACTATTTAGAGGCCCTTTTCTGTTGAATGCTTATTTATTTATACCTACTATCCTTTTTGCTTCTTTTGCATTACTGGTGGTAGGTTTCTCATATGTAAGGGGCCGCCGGGGTACGTACCATCGCAATATATATTTCTCGCGTCAGAAAGCAATGTAAATACACTGTTGCGTTCTGGTTCGAAGTAAATTGTAGCCAGAGTAACTACTGGACATATTGAGACAACATCTTGTGTCTCAGGATAGCGAGCATTCCTTTATTATTTATGTTGTTTGACTTTGCTACTGTATGTGTACATTAGCGGTCATATCGACAACCATGGCGAATGGCATGCTCGTCTTACCATTCAATTAAATAAAAAAAAAATGAATTTGAAGTTTTAAGGTGGTTATAGAGAATAGCTTTGACTCTACCACCAGATAGTGTAGATGAGAAATAGCATCGGATACACTATTGCTTTGTTCTACTTGGCGTTATCGTGGTCAGTGATAATATCGCCCATGCATATACTCGTACTTGCATTCTCGAACTTCAAATTGTAAGACAGCTGATTCTTATAGCTTGACATCATCAAGTGTGCGATTGTCAGGGCGCCTTCCTTCAAAAGGAAAAATGGAACCCTAATCAACATACCAAATCTTTGGCCCGATTGATTTGCTCAGGAAATCATGAAGGTATAGGATTTAATTTAATTCTTACAATATGTGTAACCAGTCTGATTTATAATTTCATTATGTTTTATATTTTATTTTCAAGACAGCCTCCGTGGCGCAGTTGGTTAGACGCCGCCTTTGAAACGAGAGACCGCGGGTTCGATCCCCGCACCGAGAGAAATGTTTGTGCGGCCCACAAATATTTCTTCCGGGTCTGGGTGGTCTCTCGTAGCTCCTGATACCCACGACACAAGACTCGATCTTAGTGTGGAGTCAGGACTATGTATGTGACTGTTGGGTGTTATTTATTTATTTATTAGTTTAGCTCTATAATATACACCTTGTAACACCTTGTATTAAAGGAATTGAAGATTATGTATAAGATAACTATTTATGGAATTTTCGGTGCGCGAGTCCTACTCGCTCTTACCCAGTTTCTTAGATTACACAAATTATAATAACATAAATCATGCGAGACTTCGTTGATTGACGTTTGCATGTTTTTACCTTCCGTGGAGATAACTGTACCGGACACATCTACACCGTTATGTTTGTAAATTCTTAGTGATGGTTCAAAGGCTCTTTCGTACGAGAAAGCCTCTATGTGTCTGTTTGAATATTTTATTAGTTCTTTACCGTGAATTTTAATTTTAGACGACGGCGTTCAAATTACAGTTTGTTTTAGGCATGATAGAGGATAGTAATGTGCATTGGGACGGTTACATATTTCTATCCACTCTTCTCTAAATACATCCTTAAGGGTTAAGGTGATTTGACATTAGTGCAATCACTGTTCTCCGAGTTTGTTCCTGTTCCATGATGTTATAAATCTTGGTGTATCCTTTTATACAACGGATGCCGGATCTATCGCCACATCAGACATAAATTTTGGCCAACTAAAATTAGCTTCTTTAAATCTAAAAACTGATTTGATAAAACAGACAGCTTTACCACGACCTAATGTTGTCAGTCACGCAGTTAAAGTATCTATGACGTGTGTAACGGTGAAGTTTTTACGAGCGATATAATTGCCTATCACGGATATTCCAACCGCTTCATTATGGATGATTTATTCTCAACTGATTTTGTTTTGTATTAGCCTACTTTATTCGTATTAGGTTGGTAGTTTGAAGTAATTGGTTTCATGCTTATCGGTTGTAGGTTCCGGTTTGAAGGACTTTGTAGTAAGTAGTCAAAATATTACCAATTATTGAGATACTTGGCATAAAATGTGAATCAGAAATAAATACACCAAACAGTTAAAGCATTGTCTGGACCCCAGACTAAGATACACACTAAACTTGGATAGTGGGTCTCAGAAACTAGGAGGTTTTTTAAAACTATACCTAAAAATATTTGTTATCCATATAAACATTTGTTTCGGCTCGGGAATTCAACTCGTGTCCTAAGTTTTCCAAGGTTTTAATGCTGAAGCTATAGTATTGTACTGAATGGATGGAACATGTATTGGAGTGGTATATGGTGGTATATTGGGAGTGGTTAGGTTATATAACCCACCACCACGCTGGGCTAACGCAGGTTGGCGGACTTTACGTACCGTAGGTAGAAATTCTTATAAATTGCCATGGTAGGCAGGTTTCCTCACGATATTTTCCTTCACCGTTTTGGCTATAATCCCTACAATTAATTAAAAGATTTGTCAAGTAGTAACATTACTCACTCCAAGAGTATACAGAGGTTCCTTTGATGACGTTGAATAGGAACACTCCTCCGAGTTCCTTTGCCTTGGCCGGGTCTACTGAAGCTAGCCGCGCTTTAATCTTGGCCACCAGGTCTGCCTTGGAACAGTTTGCGTGGTCACTCTGTGTGGCACCCTGTATAAATAATATCAATCATATTTTAGTATCAAATAATTGTTATGTATAAATTAACATCTTTATTATTACAACAGTTTATTAAAGTCTGTTAAACGAACTTTTTATAGCGAAAATAAATTTTGTTTAAATTAATATATTGTTATTTATTTATGAGATGTACTTAATATATTACTTGTAAACTGGAAATTTATGTATTTTTTAAAGTTCGTAAATTATCTATCTTTAGGCAGTTTTCCTATTTGCTATCCAGGATTTCGGGGTGGTTCATGCATAATTCCTGTAACCTTATTGTCTTAGTGGAGAGTGAGAGAGGAAATTGAGGTTATTGGGTCTCTAAGCAATCTTGACGTAATATTATGATACACATGATTTATATTTAATTGTCACTCCAATATGCGGAAGTTGTTTAGATAATTGATGCCACATTTTACTTGTGATAATGTATATTTAATGGACAAGTGATTTCGTAGATTTTTAAGGAAAGTTGATGACTTGTATTGCGGTCAAGAATGATAGATGGCGTTGATGGTCAAAATATAGACTTAGTACTAGTTACAGAGTGAAATTAGACTTGATACTACACTAAGATACTCGATTTTTGTAATAGAACCAACGGAAAATCTCGAAGTAGTAATTACTCTAAGTCTCGAAGTCAAGGTACACAGAAGTAAATATTTGATATGAAAACAAACATATGTTTTTTTGCGGAGAGCGAAGCTAAGACCTTTCGCCTTTCGGTACGCAGTCGTCGTCTCAGCTACTACGTTATGCAGGTAGGATGACCATAACAGTTCATAAGCAAACATCACACCTAAACACACTGCATTAAATAAATTAGAATAATCAAAACAATTAACATAATATGTAACTTGATACTATACCTAATTTGACAGACTGTGGTACCAAACTAAGCGCAATGCTTGTATTTTGGGTACCCGAGTTGTCTAAATTCAATTAAATGATATATGTCTACAACATTATAAATGTGTTTCTACACCGTACCACACCATGAGCACATGCACTGTGAACCATTTTAGGCAATAAACTACATATTATGATTTAGGCAATAGTCATTTCCTATGACTGGATTTTCTCCATCGTGACGGCTATCCCGACGTACACAAACACCCTATCACTAGGTTTTAGAATAACACAATAAAAAGTTTGTCTTTTAACTTTAAGTTTTCTCTGTTCCTATGTCCCTTTGTATGCTTAAATGTTTAAAACTACGCAACGGATTTTGATGCGGTTTTTTTAATAAATAGAGTGATTCAAGAGGAAGGTTTATATGTTTAACACGTACATATTATAGTAAAGAAATCTATATACACCCGGGCGAAGCTGGGTCGGGCCGCTAGTTAATTAATATACGATTTGCTTAGTATTACACTAATATATCAATTCCTAATTCCTATTAACTTATTACTGTCAGAGTAAAGAAATTACTCTTTAATAAATAATAAATACACCCAACAGTCACACACATAATTCTGACAACCATCAACATTCATTAAGTCTTGTGTGGGCCACACAAAAATTTGTGTCGGTGCGGGGATCGAATCCGCGACCTCTCGTTTCACAGTCAGCGTCTAACCAACAGCGCCACGGAGGCTGTCAAACTCTTATTTATTGCATGTATCATCTGGATCATGCAGATTATACAGTAAAAAGATAAATATTACTTTTTTTTTGAGATATGCTCAATAAGTTGAAGGTAAACATAAGAGTACTTACCATGTTGGACGTGAGACAGGTTCCGTTATTGCCGCCGGAGTGAGGCTGCGGTGCTTTCACTCTCAGCAGTTGCAAAACATTTGCGCTTTGTGTTGGTCACGGTGACCATCCATCACGGTTTTAAATAGACTTACTGGTGGTAGGTCTCTCATATGTGAGAGGCCATCTGGGTGGGTAACACCGCAGTGTCTATTTCTCCCGTCAAACAGCAATGTAAACGCACTGTTGTGTTTCGGGTTGAAGGGCATTGTAGCCAGAGTGACTACTGGACATATAACATTTTATGTCTCAGGATGGCGAGCGCAGTGGAATGCCAAGCATTGCTTTGTAATTCAAGGTGTTGTTTGGTTTTGCTACTGTTCATGAGCGGTCGTATCGCTTACCATCAGGCGAACGGCATGCTCGTCTCGCCATTCATAGCAACAAAAAAAAACTTGGATAATGTGATTTATGTTTATTTAACATATGGTACACGTTTATGACTGTATTTAGAAATAAAAATAAATAGGATGTATTATATTTATACAGAAAACCTACGTTTATTATCTGTATATCTTATTTTCCTATGATTTTCATCCTCAACGGTCGGGAAGCCACTTAGATGTTGGATAAATTGATATTCAGAATTATGTTACAGAAGTCATATCTCTGATGTTAGTAAAAAACCTCCAAGTTTTTACAACGTGGGAGGCAAAATGCCCTTGTAAGGAAAAATAGAAATTAAAAAGATACCGTTGACGCAAAGTGGTACACTGTATGCTTACCAATAATAATAATAACATGTTATAAAGGGCTAGAGGCTGGGGGGTTGATTAAATTTCGACAGACCAGCCCTTGAATACCACAGTATAAAAATATTCCCAAATGTTTACATTCGATTGATTGTATACAACCGGCTAAAATTATGCTATTACTAAAGACTATTAGCATGGTTTGCAGTCGCAAAGTTAATAGGATAATTATGGTGTGTTTTATTTATTAGGAATTTCATAATTGGTATCGCCGGCTGTTTTTGGAATATCACCTCCACCTTATTATTTGTTGTAAATTACATCCTGTAATCAACTCGTAATGTTATGACTAATTTCCAAGTAATATAAACCTGTTTCTACCTCAAATATTAAACTGTTCTGGTGTCGTTGGATATACACAGTAAGTTACAGTGGGAATAATAAAGTATTTGGAATCTAGGTGTCGCGAGAACCTTGTAATTTCTGGTGTGAACGATAATTTAAGACTAGTTTTATATGTTGGTGTAACTATTGAGTTACTTTTGTAACACATAGGATTAGCCGCTCATGAAAATCAGCAACAACTATAATGAATTACTATAGAACCTAGCCTTATTAACCACGGCTTAAACTCAGGTCCTCATGGTAATCTGTTAATAATTAATCATCTGGGAGACTATGCTGCCCACTTATTTGCTGCTGTAACTCCTATTAGCTAGGTTCAACAATGCCATGCAAAGGTTTCTGTATTTATTTTTCACGAATGTCTCCAAATTTCATTATCCATGGTGCTACTAATTTAACATTACGTGCGTATAAGGTAGGGTTTGTCCAGAGTCGATGGTGAGTGCCGTTCCGTTGGTTTCACTTTCTTATTAAATATTTATTTGTGCGTGCATCATTATAATATGTATTACAAAGTTAAATTAGGTAATTGTATGTTTTTTCTCGTATGTGGTAGTTTTGAGGGCATACTCGTATTATTATACATTCCGATTATGGCCAGTTATCTTACCCTTATTTTAACTACTATTAAAGTATTCTGTTTAATTTTCTATTTCATTTTATTTCGATGAATGAACGTTTCGTCCGGTCTTGGCATCCTCAATAGTAATCAATAGTAATACCATTGCTTGTTGCATAGGTATTATGATTATTCACAGGATTTTAATTTAAAAAATATATTTATTTCTTTACGTCTCATTGCGGGGCATTTAGCCTTTTTAATGTTAATTTATATGTTAATTACAAGTATATTTTAATACCATAGGCTTTAAGGAAAATCACTTGTACAAAATTATTTTATCGTTTGCACAATGAACTCGCATTTAGTAGCATTTTTAGACAAAGGTCTTATGTTCCTTCTTTTGATATTTGGTTTTTGCGAAATATGAGATATTCACAAATTCATAGCAACAACTTTATTCTGAGTATTTACGAACGTTGTATAAATATTCGACTTTCTTTTAGCAATATTTATAATCATATAAAAGTATTGTTGATCAAAGTATAAAACTCTAAACTTAAATATTACATTGTAACATAAAAAGCGAATAAAAAATAAAAGGCGATTTTTTATTAATATTCATTAATATCTGGCGTATAAATAAGTGGGCAGTAATAAAAGTAGCAGAAAGCGCAAATGTCGTAGATATTTAGCGTCGGCCGATAAATTGCAGCGCGGGCGGCGCCGATGCACCCATATTTCTCGGATTACTTCGCGCGCACACGTCGAGTGCCTGGACAAGATGGTAGAGACGAGCGTTGATAGAATTTATTTAGCTAATTTAGTGTATTATAGTTTAATTAAGGGACAGCTACTCAAATAATTATCAAATACTCAATACAGAGGCAACGCTACATAAGGACAATTGCCAGCGTCTTATACTTACTTATACACAGAATAAAAGCAATGCTCTCCTCGCCCTATTGAGACAGAAAAATATAACACGCAAGACTATTCGTATAAAGCAGGCTGGCTGCCTTGATAACTTGACATCCGTCTTCATGATTGAAAACCGAATTAAAGTTGCTACTATTCGTCTTACTGATCTATAGACTCTAGGAGCCGCAAAGCCTGGGGTCATCCTATGATTTTCAAGTTGTGCAATACGCTTTGTGTGGGTTTAAACGGTTATATAGAGTATACGGTTTGGATACAAACACCGAGAGGTGTTTGTGAGATTGAAAAGTCTGTCGTAGTTCCTGATACCCACGACACAAGACTCGATCTTTATGTGGGTTTCAGGATTATTTGACTGTTGGGTGTTATTTATTTATATAAAAATGCTTCTTTAAAAGAAGCAATTTTAGTTTCTCTCGTAACTTGCACCGCCCTGTGAAGCGTAGCCCAGCACACTGAGTTTTAATTATTTACCCATATCCCACAGCCGCTAATGCGCGAATATATTGCCGGCTAAAAATAAACAGCTGGCTGGAATTAACGGCTAACTACTCGATACTTTTCAATGCAGATTATAAGCTAGCATATACTTAATTAATACCGAGAATTTTTATGTTACATGTTGAAATGATAAAAAATTTAAGCGAAATGTTGATAGACTAATGATAAAAAAAATTATATCAGATATAAGATTTACTTATTTCGTAGGACCTAAATAAGATAAACGTCTTGAAGTAGGGGTTGACATATCGTTTTCCCGATGGAATTGTAATTACTTAAGTTGAAAAATGTAATATCTAAATGAAAAATGAAATAACATACCTACTTCTTTCATATTTTGAGCTTAAGAGCTTATGGATTTTGTCCTTATAAGGAGCTGACGCAGCATATTTATGTATCTTGTATTTATTTAAAATTTAGTGGTGTTGATTTGTAGTCTTACGACGGGCTGTGGTCTGTGGCACGCCTAACGTCGGCCCTTTCGGATTCAGATTTAATTAAAACTACGTGTGTTAAGTATCGCTAATTAAAGGAATCATGAAAGCGTGGCTAATTGCTTTCTAAAATGTTTTATTTTAAAGTGGCTTAGTAAGCAAAATCACCATTGATATTTATGATAATTTTATATTATGTCTATACATTATCAGACCGGAGTCGGGAATTTGTGCCCGATATGGTGATAGGCTCGCCCCCTATCACATCGTGGGACAGAACATACAAGGCAAAATGTGGGTGTCCTGGCCCCTCTGCCTACCCCTTTTGGGAAAAAGGCGTGAGGTTATGTATGTTATCTTTTTTTAATAATACGCCATCTTTTGGCATTTATTTGAACTACAACAAATATATAAATGTTGCTTCCAAAATAGTTTCAAAGACAACTGATAGATGTCACTATAATCAAGTGTGAACTTTATCATAATGATTCGGTTTCGCAGATTCGTATACGAACGTAGTAATACCTACCTAGTGAAATTGATAACATGTCAGTCAAATGGTATTATATACGTGTTTATTACAGCCTCCCATGGGGTTGGCGTAACATGACTTTCCACTTATGTTGCAGTGTGATTTAGCTTATTTGTATGGCCGGCCGCCTGTCTGACATTCATCATTTTGGAAATAGAGATTTTAAGAATACTCTGGTTTCATGTGGTAGAGTTTACATACTTTTGATGTGATTCTTTACCGTCAAATATTTTAGGGTCAGGTAGGGAGTATCCATCTTAAGTATAAGATTTCAAAGACAAGCTGAGGGATTGTTGTTATACAAACTAAACGAGAACGAAATTAATACTCGAGAGAAAACATTCACTTGTTTATGACTTTATATTTAACAATTTTTTGTCGCACGACTTTCTTACACGATACCCTTTTTTTTCAATTAATGCAATATCTTCTATACAATGGTCTACTAAGCATAATGCGTATATACCTATAGATTGCACAAAGAGCTTGTAAAGACGTCTGGGCCACTAGTTTCATGCTCCAAGGGCGTTGAATGCGCGACAAACGTCGTGGCCCATTGTGCCGCCCGCTTTGTCGCGACGGTACTTAAATCTCTAATATTACACTATACATTCAAATCCTTTTGAATATCCGTATTAGTGGATTTACTGAAGTTTCTTTGTGTTGCAGGAATTGTTTTGAAGCTCAGATAAAAAGAGGTGTTGTTTTATTGCATCGAATGGGGAGACGATGCATGCCGTTCGCCTGATGGTAAGCGATATGACTGCTCATGGACAGTAGCAAAACTAAACAACACAATGAATTACAAAGCAATGCTTGGCATTCCGCTGCGCTCGCCATCCTGAGACAAATCACATAAGATGTTAAGTCGAAATATATCCAATACTTACTTTGGCTCACATTTGGCTAATATGTCATTCAAAGTGGAACACAACACTGATTGCCATTAGATGTAATGCCAGCATCTTAAAATGACAGTGCAGGTAATGAAATAAAACAAGGAAAAACGGAATATTAGCTCTCCGCAGTCTTAGTCATCAGACGAAACACGACCGCCAAGTCGTGTTTGATGTGTTATTTGTGGTGCCATTCCAATCATGCCCATTCATACTAAAGTGACAAAATATAACCATAGCACTTCAACTTTTTAGGGTAAGCTTATCATTTACTCCTTATGCAATACATCACTCCACAACACTGGCCTAACATATCAGAATACGCAGGAAAAACATATTTTACATTCGTATAACAAAAAAGCGCGTTGTCACTGAATATTTGATGCCGCCCTGTGTTTGTCACCTTATGAATGTATGAATATCATTAATACGCTGTGTGCTTTTCATTTTGATCACTTATTTATTTTCTCGATCGTTTTTATGCGTTTGTGATGGGAATTCATGTATTTTTTTTTATGGTTTTAAGGTTTGTTGATGGGTTTGGGATGGAATAATTCCAATGCTTTGCGTAAATTATGGAAAAATGGATCATTATTTATTATATTGATGTAGACTGTATTTTGCCTTTCCGAATAAGCTATCCTTCACTTATATCTATTCACCCCTTTTCTATATTCTTCTTAATATTTTGCCAGGAATCCCACTGCGAAACATAAATTTTCCCCAATTACTATTTGGCTTCATATATTAAATAAATAACATTATTTTTCGTGATTGCATTTACGTAACTTCAAACCTAATTTAGCTCTCTTACAAACAATATAAACAAGTTAAACAACAACTATTTATTCAAAATAAACGAACTTAATAGAGGCCTTAGAAAATAAAAGTCGAACGCGACATCGCCTAAGCGCCGTTCGACATAATAACATTTGTCGTGGAGTGCAAAAGGTCGCACGACTTACTCGAAATTCTGTGCTGGATTCCTTACAATAGAAAATAAGATTTAGACAGGCTAAGGCGTCACACACACGCACCCTCAACGCGTTCTATTTACCAGTTCCTTTGATTCGTTTTTATAGCCCTTTTATCGGCAAATGCTATTCCTAGCGCGACACTCGCCTCGTGGAATTGGATTTATTTTTTATATATAATAAATCATTATTCGTTCTTTTCAGCCTATTTGTTTATTCAGGGGTTTCATTGTCGAGTAAGTGCTTGGAGATTGAAGTTATAAACACATCATAACATCACAAAAAGCGATGAAGCGATTGTCGGTGTATTTTATTTAAAAAAAATTTTTATTGCTATGAATGATCAGATAAGCATACCATTCGCCTGATGCTATACGAATGCTCATGAACAGTAACAAAACCAAACAGCACCTTGAATTACAAAGCAATGCTTGGCAGTCCAGTGCGCTCACCATCTTGAGACATAACATATTAAGTCTCAATATATCCGGTAGTTATTCTGGCTACAATATCTTCAAACCGAAACACAACAGTGCATTTACACTGCTGTTTGACGGGGGAAATAGATATTGCGGTGGTGCCTACCCTGGCGGCCTCTCACATATTAGAGCCCTACCACCAGTAAAACTTACTTAAAGGAAAACAGTGTCAATGAGGTGTTGAAGTCCAGGGCTAAGTAACCAACGTATTGTATGAAGTCTTTTAACAATCTGCCGGGGTCAACGTTCTTAAACAAATTCTACAGACCCCTATTGGAAATGAAGAAATTCTCCAATGTGAAACATTCTCAGTTACCTTCCAATGACTTTATTTACAAGGGCTAGGTCGGCCAACTTGTAACTCGCTAAATTAATTTAC
Source organism: Hyles lineata (assembly GCA_030180105.1). Taxonomy (NCBI): domain Eukaryota; kingdom Metazoa; phylum Arthropoda; class Insecta; order Lepidoptera; family Sphingidae; genus Hyles; species Hyles lineata. Next base: position 12,338,456 of record JARJEE010000013.1, on the reverse strand, counting down.
CACAGTTGTCGCTGGACAAAAGTCTTTGGCAATAATTTGCAAGTGTGTCGCAAATGCCTTTTATATGATAAAATATTATCTGATCTTGCGAAAGTTGGCGCATTACAGCGGTTAGTTTCACGCCGTGGGTTGAATTTTGATTTGATGTATTTATTTTTTGTATATTTTGTCTGAAAAAGTCAAGAATTAAGTTAAGCTTGTGTTTAAACTATTTTCATCAGTCTAGACAAGAGTTTAATTAAAGATTTTTATTGCATCTCACGAGTGGTAGTGTTGAAACTTTTTAATTTAATTTGTTCATTTTTTCATCGCATTTTTTATAGCGCGAGGATACCTGAAAATCTGAGAGCAATTCTAGTTTAGTCCAATGACAGTTAGACAGCCGCCAATTACAGCTATTTTTATTGAATTTAATGGTGACACGAACATGTAATTAGCCTGAAAGTAAGTGATACGACCGCTCATGGACAGTAGCAAAACCAAATAAGACCATGGATAACAAAGCAATGCTTAGTATTCCACTGCGTTCGCCATACTGAGACGTAAGATGTTAAGTCTCAATATTTATGTTGTATAATATGTATGTTGTATTTTTTTTATGTGTACAATAAAGATTTAAAAAAATAAAATAAATAATAAATAAATATTTCCAGTAGTTACGTATGTATGTTATGTCAGACCGGAACACAACCGTCCTTTTATTGCTGTTTAGCGTGAGAACATTGCGGAGGTATCAATCAAGGCGCTCCACCTACCACAGAGTTCCACCAGTTGTCACCAAGTCAGGGTATGTTCTACTGGTGAAGGTTGTTTGTGAGGAAGTATCGGTTCGCTTGCCTGACACAGACACAATGGCACGAGTTCACGCGTTCAGCGATGGCGGCGCGGGCTGATTTCCCATGCGGCTGTCTCTTGTCGAGTCTTTGGACGGGTTAGTTGACTGGAAGCAACTTTAGTTTTAGATGGGATAGTTGAGTTGAAATTATTCTGGTTCTGCCTACTGCATGATAGTGGCAATATAATTCTGAACTTGGATGTAGAGTATATAGGCTGCTTTAGTCGGAGCCCCACTGACCTTCCTCAAAGCACCACAATCTTGTAGAAACTATGAATTTATTGTATTATATTTAGAAAACGGATTTAAAATATACTCACGCTTCATTATATCTACTTAGATTTAGTATTTCACGATAAATATGAGTATCTTGTTTCGATTTTTTTAACTCTTGTCGACCGACAGTTGAAAGTTGTCTAGTGCATAATTCAGCCTAAATATTTTTTCTATACTCGTAGAACCACATCCAACAGAAAATTCTAGCAATATTGGATATGGGCAAGTAGAGAAACCAAAAGCAAGCGTTCCCTCACACACCACATTCCATTTGTCCGCAATGGCCACGTTAAACGGACACATTTTATTATTCACTCGCTCTGTGTGTGATTTCACCTGCTCATACATTATTTGCAACCTTTCAGAGTTTACATGTGCTGTGTCCATAAACTTGGGTCCAGGGCCTTATTCAAGATAGTTTCAAAGTCATAATATGCAAATTGTTCAGTCAAGTTTGATGAAGTTGTTTTTGTGGTGATTAAGACGAAATAAGCTAAATAGAGTAATTGTCAGGCACAAGACTGCACGAGATTAATGGTAGGCGAAGTGAAAAAGTTATTTGGAGATTTAATTTAGTTCTTTAATGATCCATATGAAAGAGCATGGATAAGTAAGGTTTACACTCTGTAGTTTATACAGAATTAGATGGCATAAAAATAAAAGATATTAAGGATAATTTAATTTGATAAATAAAAGTGGAATAATCGGTCTTACAATATTCGTTAGTGGCACAAACTTTTCTCTGGTTGCGTGCATCAATCCACAACAGTTATGCATTCGCACGGATGTGACTACGGAGGATGACAAATAATGTGATGACAGCCTCCGTGGCGCAGTTGGTTAGACGCCGACTGTGAAACGTGAGGCCGCGGGTTCGAACCCCGCCCCGAGACAAATATGTGTGTGATCCACCGGTATTTGTTTTGAGTCTGGCTGTTTATGAGACCGAAAAGTCTGTCTAAGTTTCTGTTACCCATGACACAAGATTCGATCTTAGTGTGAGGTCAGAACTTACTTATTATTATTGATTAATATACCTATAATTTTATAAATACCATTATTTATAAACGGTAAAGCCCTCTAGGCTAAATTAATAAACAATACTAAGCTATCGCTGGGTTCCGATCCGGTACATAACGTAAAGGGCATGGATTCGATTCCCACGGGGCTTTGTAAAATACTGTTCTGACCCACACGTCGCTGGGGAGCCGGGATTTTTGCCCAACAAATATAATTACACTCGGACCTTACGTGGGACGGATTCGGGAGAAAAGGTGTTTTTGTATTAAAAAGGCAAAATTACTACGTTGCAACTGAAGGTTCATTTTGAATACCGTGTATGATTGAGTAGTTTTTCACCTCTCCATACGGTTATACCTCCCTTTTTTTTTCTATACGTTTGTATTAAAGCAGGGGATATGGAGAAGCGTGAATTGTTCCACAGTACCATAGAATAAGATATTCGTGAAGTTCTTGCTTTGGACAATGAGATGGAAAAAAGAGATGGTGACGGAAAAAATCTACTAAAAATGGACTACCGAAAAGACGCTTTGTAACTTAAAGTGCGTAACTGCTTTGATGACACTAAGCTTAAAGACTAAAGTACCAGTAAAACAAAATCTGTTATTTACTAAATGTTTTTAGCGCAGAAAAAACTGTTTCTTAGTTTGTTAGTTACAATTCGATCATGCGATTAAGTTGGGTGGTTTAGAAATCCGGTTTACAGTAACTACGTTTGGCAAATTACTTGTTTCCTTCAATTAGTTGGTAAATACGTTAAACAGTTCGGGGCGTTGAGAAAGATGTTTTGTTAAGGAGTTGGTACATTTTGCTGCACTTTTTCCTTTTAAAGTGTGAGGTCTCAAGTTGAACTATTGTTGTTCTCTTTTCTTTACCAACAATATTACTAATTAGATCAGAATTTTTGCCACATGAGTTAGTACCAGAGAGGTGTAGAAAATTAGCGAAATAATTCAACTATATGATGATAAATCGTGATCTATAAGCTGAAGAAAGATAGACTTAGTAAAATAGACAACTCACATTATCCAAACAGCTCCTCTTATTCGAAACATCTGCCACATAAAATATCACTTCAATCTTTTTTTAGCCAATTTGACTCAGCAAAATTACGCATTAGACTGCCCGGGCCCCTTAGGACCCAAGATAAATCCCAAATCCACTCCCGCCTGCATCTCTTAAGGTAAAGCAAGGTGAGACGAGGTTATTCAGTGATTTATACACTCAAACGGCCCCACATTAAACAACAAAGTAATGTCATATTACAATCTCTTTCATATTCTTAAACAACGCGTCAATAGCTACCATTAGATGTAGAGTAAGTTCTTACTTTAATGGAACTCAATCAATTTACTTTTAAAAGATTTTTTATACAAATGTGGATGTTTTAAGCGATGTCACAGATGGACTGGTAAGTGAAGGCTTTTAGTGTTGTTGAAGGATTTTTTATTAGGTTTCGCCGTGCGTGGAGGTTGCATTATACTAATGGCGTTCTTGTAATGAAATTTTCTATGTTTATTATAAGTATTTGTAACGGGTTATTTCTATGAGCGATGAGTAAAGCAACCTATTTTAGTATGGCGATGGTGCTGGCAGTATTACCAAGCATATTAAAAAGAATAGAATAAGGATTTGAATACAGAGTGGAGTTGTCAACGGCTGATGTGAAGGATGGCCGAATCGAGAGTATTACAATGTGATTGTTCAAGAGTAGACGTTGTAGGCATTTGAATACGCGAGTTGTATCTTGTAGAGAGCCTTGTGATGATGTACATGATGATGGAAAAGAATAGAGGAAATATGATTGCAAAACCTGCGTATTATTTATTATGTTTAGTGAACTAACTAGAAACATCGATATCAATGATAAGTCAATGACTAGAAACTAGTTAGTTCACTCGTCATATTAGTCCGTATATTATTAATAGTGTACGATGGTGCCTATCAGCCGACATATGCTTCATACTAAGATGGGATTCTACTAGTATTTTTCAAGAGTTCCATCGAGTAGGCGAATACGTAGTATAGCGTAGTATCGTTGGCTTACAGCGGGTTGGTGAAGTTCACATGCCATAGAAATGTTTATGTAAGATCGCTGTGTAGGTACCATCGAAATATCTATTCCTCCTGCCAGTGTAAAGCAATTTTGTGTTCCGGTTTGAAGGACATTGTAGCCGGAGTAACTACTGGACATATTGAGACTTTACATTTTATATCATAGGGTGGCGAGCACAGTGGAATGCCAAGCATTGCTTTTTAAATCATCATGTTTGGTTTTGCTACTGTCCATGAGCGGTCGTATCGCTTACCTTCAAACGAATAGAATGCTCGTCTCCCCATCATTGCAATAAAAAGAGTATGCAGGTCCTCACGATGTATTCCTTCATTCGTTAAAGTGCGCAACAAAAACATGATTGAAAACTCAGAGGTGTGTCCTTGCCATAATTCATTCCACACAATAATTGAAAACCATTAATTATAATTATAGAAATTGCAACAGTAATTCAAAACTATTTTATTTAATAATCTCAACATAATATTAATTTATTGCCGTTTCGTGACATTTTGCAGCACATTGTAATATATGAGCGGGATTACAATAATTTGAATATACATAGCTTCAAGAGTTTTAATTACTTTCAGTGTAATTGTTTTAGTAATTTAACGTTTCAAAGTTTATTTGACTTTAGATTCGTTATGTGACATAAATTATTTATGAATTTGACACATAAAAGATGTTATGTTTCTTAAAATAAAACATAATTAATTCTTACAAAATTGAAACAGAATTAATTAATTTTAAGTCTCTATTCTTGTATCTGAACCTAGCCTAAATGTCGAGGATATTTTATTAACTTGACTTTACCTAATGTTTTGGAAACAAGTATATATGTTATAATAATTATTATTTATTGCAATTCAAGTCTCCAGTTTTCCTTAACCCAAAGTGATATACCACGATGGTATTTAATATATCTAGTTGACCTCTTCTACCATGATTTGTCAGCATAATAATTTTCTTTAATTATTATGGCTTCATTCAAATCTCCAAGCTCTTCTGCATGAGATTTTCCTTCACTTGCGCTGTTTTTTTGTCGTTGCCGATGACGGGGTCGCTCTGTGCCTTGCCAAGACTTCTGTGTGACGTCATGGTTGTTGCGGTTTGTGACGTCGACTCGTTAGCGGCTTGTTCAGCTTCCATTCGGAGCATCGCCTGACGTTGTTCCACTGAAAACAGGATGTTAAACATAATAGAACCAATCCAACAGGATACAAGTCATTGTTGGCGGATTGTCTTAGATTGTTTGATGTTTGGGAATTATACGTTATACCATCACCCAAAAGTGATCTTCAGAAGCTGGCTACGTCGGAATTACAAAGCCTTATGATTAGGAACCGGATTATATGCAAAATAAGAATCTCAAAATATTTATATGCAATAAACAATAAAGGTCATCACTATATTTCCATTCTACGATATAACATTGGAAAAGTCTATCACCGCGTCGAGTACAACTTCCACTCCCGACCAATTTATACTAGATATAATGTGTTATATTCACATACTTACTGATGCGACGTATTGCCAGTTCGATCCTCCTCTCGATGACGGTGCCCACCAGCAGAAACATCACCACGGCCAGCAGCAGCGGCCCGTAGAACCTCCATTCCATAGGGGGCTTCCCTTTCTGGAGGATCTAACGTGTGCACTAGGTTAATGACGTACTTATACAGGAATAGAATGGATTCTACCGAGACACTTCAACCTGGCTACTGGAATGGACTTATGGCCTAAACCTTCTGAATCGAACTACATATATAAACTCACGCCTTTTTCCCAGAAGGGGTAGGCAGAGGTTCTACCAGGACACTCATGTATCACCTTGTGTGCTGTGTTTCGACTCACGATGTGGAAGGGGGCGAGCCTATCGCTATATTGGGCACGAATTCCTGACTTCATATAATCATAAAAAAATAATTGAAAAATATATTACAACGAGTTTTCCGCCGGTTTACACCTTAGATGTTATCCAGGTGTTTCGTAAAGTGCTATACAACTTTTGAAGCACTAGCAATCATATTTACAGAACGAAACGCAACGGTAACGCAAGGTAAGCTGTTATTTAAAGTGGGATTGTTGGAAGCATTGACACCACACCTATTGAGTCGATCTTTTCGTACTGTAACTTTGCCTTATTTTTTCTTCACGCTAGATTCTTTTATTTATTTATTAATACTTTACCGCACACACATAGAAAAAATAATAATCTAGATATAACAATTGCAAAAAGAACAGATGGCGGCCTTATTACACTTGGCGATTTCTTACAGAAACCTTGAGATGCTTCAAATGAAATTGCAGTTCAAGAACGCTACCACCAATATGATTTTTACAGTATATAATAAACATTACGTATGTATATTCCCCACGAATGGCGCAGTTTAGTTTGATGAGTTTAATAACATTTTTAGGAATATGCGTCCAGGGATTCTATGTATTTGCTATAAAAAATGTTCAAATAACTTTTAATACGATACGAGCGGGCGCGAAATTTCATAGCTACTCGTTATTAGTTGGCTATTACTCTTCAGGGAACCTTTTATTTTTTCTGCTTCAAACTATCTAAATGTAGGAAGGCTTTGTCTTTGAATTCACTGGTTTTTGTAATAAACGCTTAACGGGTAGTGCAATACCCGAGTTAATCTGTGCTATACTAGCGGCCCGGCCCAGCTCCACTCGGGTGCAGTTTCGAAAAGTATTCTATCGACTTTGTTAAACAGGGATAATGTGGAATTCTTATGGTGAAATATCTAACCGGCCTAGTCGTTTCAGAGGATATTCAATGCAAACAAACAATCGAATCTCTCATCTTTATAATATTAGTTTAGATTATACATCATTATAATATTCCATATACATTTTTTTATTTGCATTGAATGGGGAGACGAGCTTGCCGATGGTAAGCGATACGACCGCTCATGAACAGTAGCAAAACCAAACAACGCCTTGAATTACAAAGCAATGCTTGGTATTCCGCTGCGCTCGCCATCCTGAGACAAAGATGTTAAGTCTCAATATGTCCAGTAGTGACTCTGGCTACAATGTCTTTCAAACCGAAAGATAACAGTGCATTTACACTACTGTTTGGCGGGAGAAATAGATATTGCAGTGGGTAATACCTACTCAGGGGACCTCTTACATATGAGAGACCTACCACCAGTGAATACATATTATGTACGTCCCGCACCTGAGGGTTCAGGCCTCTACAATGGAAAGTTTGACTCAATCGGCTTAAGCCTTAGTTCAAATAATAAGTGCCAACTAATTTTGTAATTGAAAATGAATATTTACTTACCAAAAGTACTATTTTTGGAGTAGAATACTAAAATTTAGGATATCATTTTTATATTGGTTTTGTGTGTTCCGTTGTGGGATAGATTGTGATTTTTGTATCGACAGGTGTCATGTATTACGTCGCGTGTCTAGATATTATTTTTAAAATATGACTAAGGAAGTTGCATATAGATTATGTTGATATATATTTTAAAAAGGCTTGTTCTCGTTATTAAGCAAACAGGTTTTCATAAAGTGAAACACTTTGTATTATATAATGTCGATATGATAAAATGTCGGTCCTCTAAAAATTTAAGGAACATAAATTATTTATTCCGGACAAATACGACCTAGCGCCTTTCAAAAAACGCGCGTTTTCCTAACTTAAAGGCCGGCAATGCATCTCCGTGCTTTATAGTGTTGCAGATGTTCATGGGCGGCGGTGATCACTCACCATCAAGCTGAACGGCATGCTCGTATCTGTATCTGTATCAGCCCATATACGTCCCACTGCAGGGCACGGGCCTACTCTACAATCGAGAGTACGACTGAGAGTGGTTAGGCCATATAGTCCACCACGCTGGCCTAGTGCGGGTTGGCGGACTTACATACTATAGAAATTCTTATGAATCGTTATGGTATGCAGGTTTCCTCACGATGTTTTCCTTCACCGTTTTAGTGCGTGGTGATTGACTATCAATACACACATGACTCTGAAAAGTCAGAGGTGTGCCCTGGGATTTGAACCCGCGACCACCGTGAACAGTGGCAGCCGCATCCGGTCCGTTTACCAACAGGCCACCACGCACTTATGCTCGTATGCCCCCTTTAAAATGTAAAAAAAGTAATGAGACGAAAACTGCAGGTGTAGAAGTATTGTGCCCAATGATATATTATACAAATACGACGATTGTGCCTTCAACAATCTCTCTCAAAAACTGAAAAACAACAGCTTCATTTTACGTCGGTTTTTGCAAGACAGTATCATCTTAGTATACTCAGCTTGCTCCTACAATATTCCAATATTACTAAATCGCTACTATAATATTACCATAAAAATTAACAATCTAAGCAAACACCTCTTAAAAGCCATAGCTTGGTGCAATGTAGGAAACATTGAATTCAGTGGGTAAGACTCGGTGTTATGATACTAGGAACATTCGAGAAGTTGCAGTATGCGGCGCGGGTTCTAATTGGACATATTGAGACTTAACATCTTATGTCTCAGGATGGTGAGCGCAGTGGAATGCCAAGCATTGCTTTGTAATTCAAGGTATTGTTTGGTTTTGCTACTGTTTATGAGCGGTCGTATCGCTTACCATCAGGCGAACGGCATGCTCGTCTCGCTATTCATCGCAATAAAAAAAAATAAAAAAAATTGTTATTGTATTCACGCCTGAACCTACTCGCAATCAACGGTTAGCTCATAAGAGATTTGGGTGGGTTTTCATTTATTAGCGTATAGAAAATATAGACTGCTTCAGAGGCGCAACTACCTACGTATAAAAAAGTATAACTACTTGTTAAGAGCTCAGACTTTTAAATTTAATTTTTAATGTATTAGCTGTTTAAAAGTCAACTAATTGCAACTATGCGAAAGTGTCAAGTGTGTGGAAAATTAATCCTAAAAAAATCTCCAGGATTAGAATGTGGCAAGTGCAAAATCACCGTACATACAAACAACGACTGCTCAGGTATGTCGTCCAAACAATTAGCAGCTCTCAAAGCTTCGAACAACCTAGACTGGCACTGTAGCGAATGCACTAAGACCTCCTCGAAAAGATCATCGTTCATAATACCTGATGATGATTGTGAATCACAAGACGAGGTGTCTCCAAATAGTAAGCAATTTACGTCACTTGACGTTGAGAAATTATTAAACAACGTCACTAAAGAAATAAAAAAAGTCGTGGCACTGGAGCTAGCTGCATTTAACGAATCACTTGAATTCATTAACGAAAAATTTGATACATTTCAAGAAACTATACAAAATCAACAGAAAATAATTAAATCACTAGAAAACAAAAATATATCTTTGGAGAACAAATATAAACATTTGGAACTAAAAGTACAAGCACTAGAACAAAAATCTATGGAAACTGATCAAAACATGTTATTAAATTATATTGAAATTATTGGTATACCTAAAAGTAACATAAGTGATCTTGAAATCATAAAAATAATAGGAAACAAACTACAAATAAACGCTGCAACAGTTGAATCTACGAAAAGAAACCCAGATCGAGGAAACCGGCCAGGATCACTCTTAGTGGAACTTAGAAATAAACAAAATCAAGACCAGTGGGTAGCTGCAGCCAAACGGACTGAACTCGTACTAGGAGATGTGATTGCAAATATACCAACCGAGTCAGCCCAACAGCAAATATATATCCGAAAGGCACTAACACCAGCTCTAAAAACCCTTCTATGGCAAGCAAAACAAAAACTATCGACAACATACAAATACATTTGGTGCGATAAGAGTAAAATACTGCTCCGTAAAAATGAATCAAGCAAAGTTATTGCTATTAGATCAGAAGAAGAAATTAATAAGCTAATTTAAGTCACTGTATCTTTATTCAATGGTTGTTAAAGGTATCTATTATTTCATATCTAAACAAAAAAAATGCTATAAAAATGGCTTTAGAAAATAATGAAATATTTAATTGTACAACTTTTAAAGATTTCATACAGACAGTTCCATTTACTAATAAAAAGCTCACAATAATTCATATAAATATTCGCTCAATGATAAAAAATTTTGCATTACTTCAACAAACACTAATGTCTCACTATCCTGACATTGATATAATTGTAATCACTGAGGCAGGTATCTCGGATACTATAAGCAGTTTGTATAACCTCCAAGGATATATAATGCATACAGCCCTTCGTAAAAACAGAAAAGGTGGCGGTATAATAATATATACAAAACAAAGTATAGAATTTACTACAATAAATGTCACTACTAAAACATGTGAAATTATTTTAGGCACTATTCATACACAAAAACATCTTGTAACACTGTGTGCACTATATAGACCTCCAAATAATAACAAATTGGACTTTATAACAGAACTTGGTACACTTATATCGCTTCATTGTACCCAACACGACTTAGTTATCATTGGGGATACAAACATCGATTTAAAATCATCAACAAGTATAAAAAACCAGTATGTCAACATGATGTCCGAGTATGGACTAATGAGCGGGATATCTGAATATACAAGGATTGAATATAAGCAAAACAACAAAATCGTGCATAGATCATGTGTTTACGCGTCTGCGCTCATTTATACCGTACTCGGGCGCTGTTGACACTATACTGGCGGACCATCGAATGATAGCTCTCACCTGTTTAGGCGTATCACACACACAGACACATCACGACGAACACACATTAAAAGTAAATCACAAAATCCTAGCGACTTCACTAAGTAACATAGACTGGCGAGTAACAAACAACATGAACGACGCGAATGTAATATACGGATTCATAAAAAATAATTACAATGATGCGGTCAATAATTCGTTGTATGATTCAAAATATTTCAACAAAATACGCACTCGTGAGCCTTGGATGAACGAAAATTTAGTGAAACTTTGCATAAAACGCGATTGCATTCTCAAGGAATGGAGAAAGGATATAGCAGATAAAATAAAACACCTTAGTTACGTTAAAATAAGAAATAAGACTAATAAAACTATTAACTATAGCAAAAATATGTATTATAAATCTGAAATAGTTAAATGCTGGGGAAACACGAAAAAAACATGGGAGATTCTGAATAAACTTACTGGAAGATTGACAGTAAACATAGACGAAGGAATAAAAAAAGCTTTCAATAAGCAACATCTCACAGACAAAGAAATTGCAGACTTATTTGCACAAAAATTTGATGAAAACGTTAAAAATATACTCCCAACATGTAACATTCAATTAATAAAACAAAATTACGTTACAAAATTAGACTCAACCATATACTTTAAAAAAACCACACCAGATATAGTCCGTAAATATATGAAATCATTAAACCAAAATAAAGGACCCGGTACTGATGGTATAAAAGCGAACATAATTAAAAAAATAAGCAATAAAATAGCAATAGCCATCTCCAATCTCATTAATATTAGCATAAAAAGTGGAATATATCCTAAACCTTTAAAAGAAAGTTGTGTGCGGCCAATATATAAGAATCAAAGCAAAAAAACAGATTGTAACAATTATAGACCTATACACATACTTCCAATAATTGATAAAATTATAGAAAAAGTAATTTGTGACCAAATGCAAGATTTCTATAAAAAAACAAAATTATATATCAAGCAAACAATACGGATTTCAAAGGAACAAAAGTACAACCCAACTATTATCAGCATTTACAGATGAAATTAACAAAAATCTAAACGACAAAAAACATATATTAATTTTATTCCTTGATTACTCAAAAGCCTTCGACGTCCTAAATCATAATAAACTTTTATGTAAATTGCACGACAGTGGCATTCAAGGACCGTTATTTAAGTGGTGCCAAAACTATCTTGAAGATCGTTACTTTACAGTAAAAATAAACGAATCATACAGTAACAAAAAAAATATGTCACAAGGCACAGCACAAGGTTCAGTGATTGGGCCACTACATTTTTTAATTTATGTTAATGATTTACCAAACTTGATAAAAAACTGTTCAATATATCAATTCGCGGATGATACTTGTTTGATAATATCGTGCAATAAACTAGAGGTGGCCGAAGTTAAGCTCCAAGAAGACTTTGACACAATTTTGAAATGGTCACATGACGCTGGCCTTGTCTTAAACACACAAAAAACTAAATTACTTCATATACACTCAGCGCACAATAAAACTTATCATAACATAAAAATCATCGGTCACAGCCACCTATGCTTACATAATAACTCACAGTACTGCCATGCATATAACTGCAATGAAATAGAAGTAGTAACATCCCAAAAATACCTTGGACTAATATTCGACAATAGGCTTTCTTGGAATATGCACATAAATAGTGTATGTAATAAATTACGAACCTTTTTGGCTATATTATACATAATAAGAAATAAGATTCCATACAAAACACTTCTATTACTATACAAGGCTATGGCAGAATCTATAATATCTTATGGATTAAGTAGTTATGGGAGGACTTTTAAAACATACATACAAAACATACACACATTACAAGTAAGAATACTAAAAACAATAGTACCTAGGAATATAAAAAACTTATATCAAAATCAAGATAATCTACTGTTTAAATATTGTGGAGTACTCCCCATATCCGAGAAAATCAATCATGTCATACTTACAGAAAACTACTTTGATAATAAATACACCACCGAAAATCAAACACAACACAAAATAATTACTAGAGCAGTGACTGCAAACAAGCTTAGGGTACCGCCTCACAATAATTTTTATGGTACAAGAACAAAAGAATATTTAATCCCTAAATTGATAAATGAACTACCTAAACCACTAAAAAATTCCTTAAATAAAAATAACTTAAAAGACAAATTGAAACAATATTACTTGAACAGCTTTTAACAAGTGTAAAATTAAATTCATACATATAAAAGTAAATCATATAAGATAGATAAAAGTAGTATAATTGTAATTTAAATAGTTATAAGTTTTAGTTATTTTATATTTTTAATGTCAAAAATAGCTTGTTATTGTACTATGTTTTATGTTGTCTGAGATGTGATTAATGCATCACATACAAACCACTATAGGTTTAAGTGATGTTTTATTGTTTATATATGTGTAAATTCTTATACAATAAATTAAAAAAAAAAAAAAATGTACTATGGAACGATTTTTAAGCTGAAGTCTCGGATTCGTATTCCGGGTTGTCAAAATAATATTGGATTTTTCTATTCATTATCAGCCCGGAGTCAGAAATTGTCCGATATGGCGATAACTCGCCTATCACAACGTGGGACGGAAAATGTAAGACGAAACGTGAGTGTCCTCTACCTACTCCTTCTGAGAAAAAAGCGTCAGTTTATGTATGTATGTATGGTAAATATGGTTCCAGAAACCAGTATACCATAGCAATTTGTGACTATTTCTATGTTATGGTAAAAACCGCCAACCCGCACTAGGTTAGCTTGATGGACTATATGGTCCAACCACTCAATAGTGTTTTCGATTGTAGCGGAGGACTGCAGTACGTAAATGGGCAGATGATACAGGGCTACAAAAGGGGTAGTAGGTCACTGCAGTGGAGGGCAAATTGAAGGGCATAAGCGAGAGATGGTATGCCTTGTTGATCAATATAATTTTATTTGATATTTATAGACTGATTTTGAATGCAAAACATATACTATAGATTGTAATTGTGTGAAAACACCTTTCGAAAAAACCCTAATTTGTAAGTTCCCACATTGAACTCAGTCAGACTCGGTGTTTTGATAGTAGTAACATATTCTTGAAGTTATGATTGTACGTGCCACGGGTTATCTCTTGGCACCGTTCTAGTATTCACGCATGGGAACCGACTCGCGATCAACGGTAACATGTTTGTTAGAGATTTGAGTAGGTATGCATAGACAAACTGTGTAAGGATAATTTTTATTTTAATGGTGTACAATGTGTTAAGTTTGGGTTTTAATTGTGTAATTTATTCAATAGGAAATACTGATGATAATATTAAAGTTAAATTAACTCGACTGCCTCAGTTGTACTACAATATGATTATAACGCTGAGGTCTCGGGTTCATATCCCAGGTCTATCAGCCCGAAGTCAGGAATTTGTGTTCTATATGCCGATAAGCTCGCCACTATCACATTTGGGACGGAACATACAGGGCAAAATGGGGATGTCCTGGTAACACTTTGGCCTACCCTTTCTGAAAAAAGGCGTGACTTTATGTATGTATGTAAATTACCTCTGATCACGTCAGCTGATATTAAAATGTTAGAAGGGTCCTTGATGAGTAAGTTGGCTAAATGACAGCTCCTACAAAACAAAACATACCCGGCAAACAACTGCTTTGTATCGAAATACAAACCAAAGCGGGGCCAACCAATGAATAATGGAATAAATAAATAAATCAATCCTCTAATGCCGCAGGAATCACACCAATCAACCCTCAAATATAAGCAAACAAACTGTTCAAACACATGTCATACGAGCCCGTTTTTCGTGAATTCCCTTCACGTAGCAATTAGTGGTGGTTACGGTCGAATCGGCCCAACCGCGAGTTACACGGCCCATGTCGAATCTCGCACGGATTTGTACAGTGTCGATTGTTTTTGTTGTCGAACGGTACGCGCGCCGCATCTTGAGCACTGCTAATGGCCCGCAGTCGATATTTTGCGGGTTTACCGCTTCGACATTCGAAGGGGCCGATTATGGATGTTGAGTGTTGCTTTATGGATTTTTGGGGTAAGTGTAGGATACTTTTTGTTGATAGGTTGATACTCTCGCCGCAAGTTGTACGTGTTATATAGGCACGGAATGCCATGTCTTGGACTGGAATAGTACGGTGTAATTTTTTGTAGGAAAATATGTACAACATTTTATGCGGGGTAACTAAAACTGCCACCCGGCCTTGGTTTCGACTATAGTTTTGATATACTCTATATATTCAAAGGCTTCGCAATGTATCAAGGATTCCTCAGCTTAGTAAGAAATTATTTTTAGTACTGATGACTTATCAAAATCTTCCTAGTCTAATCCCACCTTTATCCTTCAAAACCAGGCAAGCCACCTAAAATTTATTGATAATTTCTACTTTGTGCTATAAAAAAAACGAATACAAAATCTGCATACTGCATTGTCGGTAAAGTTTACTTCATCCGTAAGTAGTAAGCAAGGTTCACGAGCAAATCCCTCGAAAATCTCGCTTACGGTAATCTGGCAGGTTTCTTTCTATCCTGTTACGGCCTTTCTTCGGCCATAAAGAGCTCGCAGGCGGCAGATGTCCGTTAAATCTTTACGGTGGCCACTTTCCACGCGGCATGACACCCGCTTTTTTATCCGGGACACCCAGATTTGGATACATACGGATGTAGGGACCAGGAAATATTTATTACGCTTTTCTCGCGCTTTTTATTACGGGATTATTTGAAACTATAAGAATTATCAGGTAACCACTGCATTTGTTTTAAATATTGTTTAATAAAGATCCGTGGTGGACTTTGTGGCCTAACCACTCTCTATCGTACTTTAGATTATAGACGAGGCCCGTATCCTGCAGTGACGTATTTGGGCTGATACAGAATAAAGATCTGTGAGTAAAGTCGTTTGTGACTGTCTATGAATTCTTATTCACCTATTATTAACCTATTTTGGTAATCGAATATTGTCCCTTCGATCAATTTTTCACTTCAGTTTGAGGTAAGAAGACAAGATACGTTTAAAAACTGTCTATGATTAGGGTCGATATATTGTAACGAAAGTGAAGTTCATAATAATCAAGATTAAAATTCTCAACTACATAAGATATACATATATTAAATTTAAAAATATTTTTTACATACATGAAGTCATGCCTAATTCCCAGAAGGGGTACGCAGAAGTCTGCGGTACATCTAGCGCAGGTGCTATGAGGGCACCTACGTTTCGCCTTATGTGTTCCGTCCCACGATGTGATAGGCCATATCGCCATATCAGCAAAAATTCCTAACTCCGGGCTAAATATAAATTTCCAGAGTCTGAGATGGATCGACCTGGGATTCTGACCCGAGACTTCAGCGTTGTATTCATACCGTAGTACAACTACGCCACCGAAAAAGTCATTATATATTTGAAATAAAAGTATTATTTACGGATTTTATCGCGGAATTGATTTAATTTTTTTTTTTAAATGTAAAAATTAAAAAAATTAAATCAATTCCGCGATAAAATCCGTAAATAATACTTTTATTTCAATGTGTAACATTCGCGTAAATCTAAGAAACCATTATTCATTATATATTTGTCCTACAACCTGCCTGTCCGTGTGTAATGTTGACGGAGCAGCGGCTTCAGAATGCCGTGAAATGGCGGATGATCTCCTAAGAGATTATTTTGCCGCGCAGATTATTTTTATCAGCATAGTTTTTTGCATGGAGATGACCCAATAAGCGGCTGTAGGAAATTACTGTCGCACGCCAATAAAACTGGCTTAGTGTACCAGTATTAAACGGATGATTTATTATACTTGGATTTTGGCTCAGTATCTTTTAATATAAATAAAAATTTGTCACGTCATTGATCGAATGGAGATGAGTATGGGTGAATTGGGACATCCTGGTTTCTATTTGTAGAGGAATTAGTTTATTAATTGTCTCTCTCTCGATTGTAGATGAGGCCAAAGCCTTGCAGTGGGTCGTATATGGATTGATACAGTGTACTGTATCAGAATATATATGTACTGTACTCTAGTACAGTATACACAGATGAAGCCAAAACGTGGCTTATATGATTTCACATAGGTCACATACGATTAAACAGGCAAACTGTAAATATACTCAGTCAAACATTCAACCTGTCCCAATCAAAATCCCATGTCAATACTCCCGCTCATACTAATATTTCAGACTATCGCAGTGATTTGGCAAGCTGCCTTTCAGTGCACGGTCACTCGATTGATTCCCGGTTCGGGACGCGTAACTTTCCGGTCTAGATGCGGGATTTAGCCGTGACCGGGATATTCCGAACGCGTATGTTTGTTCCGGTGTTCTCGTGAGTTATGTTGACATATTGTGTTTGTTTCTGTTGGGGATGTGGCGATTTTTCGTTTTATGTTAATGTGTGAAGGTTAATGACAGTTAACACTTTTTATAAGGCTGTATACAATTTTGTATGAGGGACTTTTATGTATTTTATATAGATAGTGATCATTTTATTAAATTATTTGTTCAGTGATGTTATTATACTCGTATCTTTTCGTTGATATAGTGCTACGGTGTCGAATCGTGAGATTTTTGTTGTATTCTATTTATTTTATCTATAAAAAGTAAAATGCGTTAACCTATTCTTTGACATTTAAGTTCATTTAAATAGTCGAAGTCTTAATAGCAAAACGTGTATCCGACAAAACATTTATTTTGATTTGGTAACATTTTATTTTTTTATTTTATTTACTTTAATACTAAGCGGGCTATATCAGCATTAGCCAGTAGCAATGTTCGTAATCTTGTATTAAAATCAAATTTGATAGTAATACAAAAACGGAGCAAAAAAGGGCAACTTTAAAATAGCTTTTGCACAAAACCCAGGACACCCATTGTGCGGGTCGGATATTAAATGAAAAAAGACTCGTTAAAGCGAACACGTTTGCCGAATACATCGCAACAACTGGAACCTAGGAGAACCAACAAAGCGCGCCAATTTACCTAAAGGATTTTAATGAAGGCGATATTTTGGCGGATCGCGTCCGAAATGGAAACCATTGTGGCGCCAAAATGAGTTGTCATTGTTCTAGGGCCAGATAAAACATGGCAGGAAAATTACCGCGGCCGACGTTTCTGTCGCCCATTGAATGCGCGCTGTCACATGGTATTGTAGGACAGTATTTTTGTATACTCCACTTGCTCGTTTTTGTTCGGCTTTTCTCGTCGGCATTCGGAAATTGTCGGCCCCCAGTTGTGCTGGCTTGAGACTGTTTGCGATTTTGAATTTCGAATGTTTCGGGGGACAGAATAAAAATAATGCCGATTTAAATCTGAATGCTGGTAGGAAGTTGTATTGTCAATGAACTCTTTGCTTGATAACAGCTGAAATTTAAAAAAAAAATGCCCATTACCATGTTAGCCTAAAACAGGAAATTCCGGAAAATAGCCTAATGGCCCAATTTCACATAAGTATTAAGCCTTATTTTTAAGTGAATCATTCGTTGAACGCATGTTACCTCACGATGTTTTTTTCTAATAAACCAATCATTACCTAACTAACACACATAGGTAACTTTTAAGAGTGATGGGTGGTAATCTGTTTCCAAAATTCGACCTCCTGTTTGGCAGTCTGGTTTTCACCCAACTGAACGTCATAAAATATAATATTATCACGAAAATATTTCACCAACTCATCAACTAGTCCCTATTGTTACACAAAACTGTTATATTTGGGTACGGAACAATAATTTCGACGCGATTTTGTTGACCGGTGTTTACCTCTACCTTTCATTTGAACAATGGAAAATTAATAGTTTCTTCATTAGCGCGAACCGCAAGCTAATTAAATACATGTTTACTTTTATATCAATTTTTAACGGGATATTTTTATTTTTTAATGAAATGATGATAAACGATACGACTGCTTATGAACAGTAGCAAAATAAAACAACACCATGAATTACAATGCAATGTTTGGCATCCCACTGCGCTCGCCATACTGAGACAAGATGTTAAGTCTCAATATGTCCAGTAGTTACTCTCGATACAACGTCCTTGAAAATGTCGTGTTCAAGGACGTTGTATTGCACTGCATGTGTGCATTTACTCTGCTGTTTAGTGTTTGGCGGGATAAATAGACATTGCGCTGGTACCTACCTAGGCGGACTACTACATATGAGAGACCTACCACTAGTTATAATTATTATCATGATGAAATGATAAAAATATTACACTTATTGATACACGGTATTGATAGGCGGTAAGACGCCGCCTGTGAAACGATAAGCCGCGGGTTCGATCCCTGCACCGAGAGAAATGTTTGTGCGGCCCACAAATACATATTTCTTTCGGTTCTGGGTGTTTGCGAGACCAAAAAGTCTTCCGTAGTTCCTGATACCCAAGGCACAAAACTCGATCTTAGTGTGGGGTCAGGGCTAAGTATGTGACTGTTGGATGTTATTATTTTATTTATTTAGAATGAAACCGAAAAGCGACACACTTATCAAGTAGATTTTTTCAACTAGTTGTTGGGTCACCTGCCTGTTCACGATTATGTATTGCGTTCGTCATATTGAGCTAATAATTGTTACATTTTTAATGTCTCATAATCACATAAGTTGCCCCTTTAAAACAAACCACAACGGTCCTATCATATTGCTGCTTGGTAGCAGAAAAAATGACGGTATCTATCTAGACGGCTTTTTGCATAGAATTAACCTACCTGTTCTACCTAGAGTTTCTTGCCCGTTCTTCTCTGGCGAAAACAGCCTTATGAACCGGGTGGTAGTGGAAAAAAAGTGACTCAATCTAAATAGTGTATGACATTTAATGGATTCAATAAATATTTTCATTTCATTTCATTTCCTGTAATAAATTAGTTTATACCTCGGGAGTTATTTTTACTCTCAGTAGCCCTGAATTTTAAATATATAATAAATATAACATTCTATAGACTTTACATATAGTTTACAAAGGTAACTAGAGCTTAAAAAGTGCATTTGCCGGATTTAATCATAAAAAACCTCCATTTCCTGTTTGCTTGCAAAACGTTTCGCTAAAATACTTTTTAAGCGATAAACGAGTGGTTCTGTTTTGATTTTATTTCACATTTTATTAAACGCTAATCGCTAAAATAGAATTACTTTGGCGAATAATAAATTAATTGCTTTTCAGTGTGAAGTACGTGGTTGCCTATTGGTAAACAGACCAGATGCGACTGCCGATATGTTCACGGTGGTCGCAGGATCGAATCCCAGGGTACACCTTTGAGTTTTCGGAGTCATGTGTGTATTGATGGTCAATCACCACGCACTAAAACGTAAAACTCTCAATCGTAATCTTGATTGTAGAGGAAGTCCATGCCTTGCAGTGGGATGCATGTGGGCTAGGAACAGTCCAGTGTAAAAGGAATCTTTTTGTTTTGTGTTCATTGCTTAAAACGAATCGAATGTTTATAATCTGCATTTTTAAAGATATGAGTGTGGTTTTAGGCTATTTTCCTTTCGTGAGTTCCGCGATAGGAATATTGTAGATCTCGAGAGTTTGAATCCCAGTTCGGGCACTACACTGTCTACAATTGTTGAAAATTGTTGGGTATGGAAAATGAATCGTACAAGGCGATATAATTTCATATATCACATCTTGGAATTCAAATTGGCTTGGCAAACTGCGTGTTATTTGTGTCATTTCTGCCCACCCTGAGGGTATACAGAAAATATATCATGCATGCATATAAAACGTTGACCAGCCAATTTGAAGATATTAGCATGATATTCCTTGTGGAGCAAGTTGCAGCTCAACAATTAGGCGATCGAGCGCGAACGGTCTCCAAACTTGCACATGAGCACCTCGCCAACATTTCTTCAATAACTCCTCAGAGGGTAACTTTGTGAGTAGGGAATGTGAAATATCATGCAGTTAGTGTACATGTTAAAAACAAATCATATTATATTTCCTTATATTGTTGTATGAACACAAAATATAGAATTTTATAATAAACACAAATGATATTCGATGTCAAGAAACAAAGCCTTTGTAGGATAAAAAATACATTTAATTTTTAACATGTAATATTGTTTGCCGTGGGGCTTCTTTCTGTGGTTTTCGTGTAAGCTTTAGCCTTAGTGAGTTATTGCCATTGGTACAATTATGTCAATTTAAGTCATTGTGTATCACACTGCCGAGTAGGGTCCTTTTGACTGAGAGGGTCAAACCGTTAGCCCTAAGCCAAAGGTATCGAATAAATGCCACGTACTGGAAATCGGTTGACTCGCCCCCTATCACATCGTGGGATGGAACACACAAGGCGAAACGTCGGTGTGCTGGTTGCCCTACTGCCTACTCTTTCTGGGAAAAAGGCGTGGTGTTTATGTTATTGATAATCGAAGCAGGAATAAATTGCAAGTATGCTTAATGCAGATATCCAACAGATGGCTATGGAAATCCTTGATCTATGAAAGCTAAGGTCAGAAATCACCTTTCTGCGGTTGTAGTAGATTATGGTGATGAGTTTCCTAAGTTAGACACACCTTTAGTTGAATAATCAGGTCTCCGCTCAGGCGCGAAATTCGACGATTCATTGAGTAATAATAATTATTTTAAGAGCAATTAGATCAATATCCAAATGGCTCAAAATTACGGTCATGTTACCATGCATACATACATAAACTCACGCCTTTTTTCCCAGAAGGTGTAGGCAAAGGTGCCAGGACACCCACATTTCGGCTTGTATGCCTTGTGTGAGTCTATCGCCATATCGGGCACAAATTCCTGACTCCGGGCTTATAATGAGTAGAACAATCCAATATCACTTTGTCCGACCCGGGATTCGAATCCGAGACATCAGCTTTGTAAGCGTACAATAGTACAACTACGCCACCGAGGCAGTCCATGTTACCATTTCTTTTCATAATGTTGTCCATTATGAATACGTAAGGTAAATGCTAATGGTCTTACTACGAAATAAACAGTAATATTACACGATCATAAATAGTTTCAAAACAAAATAGGTAGGTATATAAAATTCACTTGAAAAACAAAACGTAGGAACGGCACTGAACAGTTTTGTCTTAGCCTCTAATAAATCGATAACATTACTCCTCGAACGGAAGATATTCGGAATCCATTGAAACAATGCGAAGATTTCCGTCATGAGGTAAGTTTGCGAGCAGTCCAACTTGCTGATTCCGTTGGCTGTAACTTGAGATCGCGTTGTTGAGTAAGCCGATTGAGCGTGCAATTGCTTAATGCTCTGTGTATTTTGTATAATAAATTATTAATTAAACTTACAGTGAACAGCATATACTGCAATTGTAATACTAAGTGCCAAATAGCAGTGTAAATGCACTGTTGTTTCGGATTGAAGGACCTTGTAGCCAGAGTAACTACTGGACATATTGAGACTTAACAGTTATGTCTCAGGATGGCGAGCGCAGTGCAATGCCAAGCATTGCTTTATAATTTAAGGCGTTATTTGGATTTGTTACTGTTTATGAGCAGTCGTATCGTTTACTATCAGACGAACGGCATGCTCGACTCGCCATTCATTGGAATAAACAATATATGCGTACAAAAAATGCAGATAAAATGGTATGAAGACAAAAGACTGAAATGAGAATATTTAATTTTGAAGTATTTAATATATGCTGCAATGGACTAATCCCAGCTTATGGATGGATATATATTATATAGAGTAGACAATGTATTTATTCAATGGCGTAATTAAATGGAAACAATGAACAAATATCAATAATTCTTTGCAGTGAGGAGAAACGAACGCATACAGAAAATTTAATCAGTTCAGATTACTTTGAAAGCTTTAAATGAATAAATAAAAACATCCAACATATTCATAGGTAGTCCAGATATTTAAAAAACGAATATTATGTCATAATTACCAGAAGAGGGATCTTTTCGACCCTAAATTGTTATTTTAAACCTGTACAAATAATACACTTTGAGTAATATCTAAAGCCTCTCATTTCCCAGCCCATATACCCCTTAGCCTATGATTTCCACGCTTTATATGAAGGATCATTAAGACCTCAGTACAAATAACAAAAAATATTGGGTAGTTATAACACAGATTACGGTGTCGAAGCACGAGTATTATTAATCACGGGGTCACGAACCATTAATTCTCGCATCGCTACGGACCGACGGGTGTCTGTTTGTCCTTTGCATTATATATTATACACGTAATCAACTGCTGGATTTATTCATGAGGTATATATCAGCACGTATGCTTGCATAAGTTATGTGATAGGGAAGAATTTGGATGTGAGAAGAGAAGTGCCTTATTTTAACGAGACTATACTGTTTATGTCTATTTTTTTTTATAGCATAGGTTCGGCAAAGGAATTAATAGGTCACCTGATGACAAATGGTCACTGCCGCTCATGAACACCCACAATGCTGGGATCGTAGAAGTGTTGTCGGCTCATCAAATCGGGAGGATTGCGGGAAGGAAAGTGATTGGCATAAAGAAAAGGGGTATTGGGCATCCGGCAATCTCACTCACCAAATGAAACCTGGTACAAAGCTGTCGCTTGACGTCGATTTCCTGTGAGACAGTGGTAATGTCCCAGACAAGCCTGCCCATTCATGCTGAATCATGGCATACATCAGCGTGAATCTACTAGAAATTCCAGAATTCTGGACTATTTAACTCTTGTCTTCGTGGTATTAGAAACTAAAGGATACCGATTTGATGGGCCGCCACACATCCATGGTCCCAATGATTGTGATTGTTCATGTGATCTGTTTGCTCGTTTGCCGGACCTACGTAATAAAAAAAACAATTGATTATACAGTATAGATTCCATAGTAAAGACAGGATATACAGGCATTTTATTTCATGTCTGCAATACCCATCATACCTATTATAAGTCACGCGACACAAATATCAATAGATTGATGGCCGGCGCATCACTCAACCCCCGCGTCAACAACCCTATTATTAAGCCGTCAGAGCTCTACTATCCATGATAATAATAATACATTGGATTATTTAAGTTAAAAGGACACAAGCTGAAATAAACTAGGTTTGTTATTTTTATTATAGTAATGCCGGCGTTAGATAAGGTTTTCATGAGTGGTTATTAGTATGCAACATTTCGGTTAAATATTAATTTTATCGAGTTTTTTGTCAATCAAAGAAATAATATATGAGTATGTATTTTTTTATTTAATTTACAATACAAAAGATTCCAAGGGTCCCAAAAAACCTAGCTAGGGGTACGTCTTTTCAAATAAAAATTATCTTTTCTATACTCGATTTGTAAGTTATAGCGTTTTTCACAATGGACATCGAGCGAACTGCGAATTTTCTTTATTTTATGAAATCGATAACAAGTCAGTATTTAAAACCATACTGACATATTGAGACTTAACATCTTATGTCTCAGGATGGCGAGCGCAGTGGAATGCCAACCATTGCTTTCTGTTCATGAACGGTCGTATCGCATACTATTAGGCAAACGGCATGCTCGTCTCGCCATTCATTGCAAAAAACCCACCGTTAAACTATTAACAGCGAAACATCGCACGTGCACCACAATCTCCGCTTTACTTAAACTCAAGCAGTTTCCTGAATTCGTTGCAAATCAAATCTAAACCGACGAATCCAATTGCAAAGTCTTTTGCGCGCGAGTTAAACTTTTACCCGCTGCTTTACAACTGCGCGAATTCGGATATTGCACAGCTTTGTATTTCGATTATCGGGTTTCCAAATCGCTGTGGAGTTTTTTATTTCCATTTTATATATCAGGTGAGGCCCATTATTATCACATTAATCAACAAATTGCCATAGTCATATATCTTAATAGGCTCAAATATTTTTAACGTTATTTCTATTCATTAAGAAGTGGTGGTAAAGGGTGTTATTTATTTATTTATTTATTTATTCATTACGAAACAAATACGAGACTGAGATTTTGAATTTATTAAACTAATTACCCAAGTAATGAATGGTATAAAACAACTGATGCCAATGCCATAAATATGTGAATGTGGGCAGAAATGAATCGCCAATTAACTCTGCGTATTTAGAATTTCCACGCTAATTTTCATTAACATATTGGTACCACCTAAATCAGACCGATCCATTCATACTTTCTTTTCTCTAGCACGACTCTACCATTCTTCAAGTATAACAATGTCGACATTTCATTAAAGCAATCTGATCCTATTATCGGTCCTTCAGCCATACAAATTCTCCTTGAAAATCATTCGTCATCCATTTGATTAAATCCATCACTCACGTCATCGTAAGTCGCCAGTTTCATAGACACCTGTTCACAAATCCAAACGCGTCAGATACAGGCACATTCGGGCACATTCAGGCACATTCAGGCCAGTCAGCGCATTCGAGCCATTCAAGTCACGGCCTGGGTGACACGGGTTGGTCGCGGTCAGCGCAATTTGTCACCGCGCGGAACATTCATCAATTACATAGCATATCGGAGGGCATTCGGATAAAAACCGATGGACCCCGACCTTTGTGTATTGGGTTGGAGTTGTTTTAAGTATTTTCGTTGGGATTTAAAAAGACTGCGAAATCGAGTAGATGAGTGGTTGTGATTGTTCAGTAAAATTGGATATCCAACGTGGTACAGCGCTCATATGTGCAACGAGAATCTTAACATCTTATGTCTCGGGACGTATTTCTTTGTAATTTCTGGTAATTTTAGGTTTCACCATTCAAAGCGTCAATGAATGGTCGTATCGATTACCATCAGGCGAATGGCATGCTCATCTGCCCGTTCCTTGGAATAAAAAAAGATGCGGGTTAGATTTCCGCATCGATAAATGTTGTTGTATTTTATGACATTTCTTTGTTAAGGTCTAGGGTCCCTTGTAAACCCACTTCATCACTTTATTTTTTGTAGGCGCCAACCATCAGTTTGAAGCATTGTTGTTGTCCAGTATAAGCATGTACTAGTGAATGTTTTTTGTGTCATAGGAGGTTCAATAAGTAATCAATAAATAAAATATACCCAACAGTCACATACATAGTCCTGACCCCACACTAAGATCGAGTCTTGTGTCGTGGGTATCAGAAACTATGAGGAATGTTCGGTCTCACAAACACCCAGGTCCGAAACAAATACCTATGGATCGAACAAATATTAGTCTCGATGCGAGGGTCGAACCCACGTCCTCTCGTTTCACAGTCGGCATCTTACCAACTGCGCCACGGAGGCTGTAATGTTTCGTTGTATTTCATTACGGGTTCTATATATGAAAAATACTTTATTATTATATTTAGATTGAACACTCATTTCAGTCATATTATATTCACTAAAATAGCGCAAACGTCATTATATACTCGTATATTATAAATGTATATAAAATTGGTAATATACATATTTCCTACAGGAATTTTTAACACGCTTTTATTGATTTGGCGCACACCGAATATGAATATACGAATGATTACAATTGAAATCGAAATTCCGTTTTAAATGACGTGAATTATTTTGGGATATGGGTATTGGAGTATTTTCATTTTCCGATGTTTAATAATAAACAGCAGCAGCGACGGGTATACTATATATGGTATTGCTCTTTTTATGAAAATACATTATAATATCAGATTTCCGCATAATTTAGTGATTTATTGTAATTTACATAACCTATTTGAAACGTATACCACACAATGCACAAATAATGCACAGTTGACTTCATAATTTTAAAACAAATCAGAACTAAAAATGGAATACCGTTATATGCATTCAGTTATCAGCTAACATTTATGATAAAGTTAATGATTGTACCAATTTAGACAATAAAGAATCTTTAACTACATACAATTAATAGCTTGCATAAAAGGAAGACACTAATAGCACAACCGAAATTCGAAACAAAGCAACAGTATACCTCAGACGTGAAACTAGAATAGCTTAGAAAATGCTTCCACTGTATTTCCTAGGAGTTCTTTCAATCCAAGCCCAAGCAGCCTTTCAATGCCCTGAAGAAATACGAACAGAAATATTAGAAGACTATGACCAATTAATAGGCAACTGGACATATGTTTACCACTGGGATGATCTGGATGGCGAAAGTGAAGTGTATGAAGAGGACATTCAATGCGCCGAAGTAGAAATTACGAAAGCTAGCAAAAAGTTTATCCAAGACAAGAAAGATAGCTGCAATGCTGAAGAAGATTTCAACTGGGATAATGCTAGGTACAAGTTTGTCGCTCCTAAACTAGGACTTGAAAATAGCATCATCAGTGTTGGAGAAGACAGCGCTATGATGGAGACTTGTGGGATCATAGCCAGCTTGGAGGTAAGAAAGATATCTGATGACTACATAATGATGATTAACAATGAGAATGGAGTAATAGTTGAGCTGCTAGCGAAGAAGATACCTTCGTGGGAAGAACTTCAGTGCTTGGATTACGCCTTGGACATTACTGAGTATTTGTATGGTGCTGCTGTTTGTTATGAATAAAATTTAATGTGATTTAATAAAGTGTTCATTAAATAATTGGATTTTAATTTAGTTTTATGTATGTTTCGTCAGAACGTTTTCATAAATTTTAACGAGTGATCTTCACAGGATTCGCGAGGAAGTAAGCGAGAATATAGCTACTAAACTGTTGAATGTTCTATAAAATCCTTGTACATGCGAGAATTTTTATATATGAATGCGGGAACTACTCGATTAAAAATATAAAATGCAAGTTTATTTCGTACGCTTTTATTGTTTATTTGTTTTAATTTTTTACCATAGATTTTAATGTTATTAGTGATGTGGTTATTCGATTAATAATTCCAATCAAATCAATCCAATCAATCAAACAGATATCTGTATGACACATAACGAGGGATTTGAGTGGGTCATAAGATTCTTAATTTATATATGAGGGAAAAGATGTCAAAGCAGAGAAGGAAAACGCGTTCAAGTACGCGTAATTTTTAGTTGAGGTGGTCTAAATTACGTCTTATATCATACCATTGTGTTCCAGTTTGAAGGGCATTGCAGCCAGAGTAACTACTGTATATAATGACACTTAACATCTTCTGTGTTAGAAGAATGCCAAGCATTGCTTTAATGGTAATGCATGGTGTCGTGGTTTTACTAGTGAACTAGTAAAAACAAACGACAAGATATAGCTCACAAGCAGGCGAATGGCACGCTAGCCTCGCCATTCATTGCAATAAAAGAAAACATCTTAGACTTTCGCATGTTCTGCCTATGGTTTGCATTTTAAGTTATCATTACATAAACGATTTTAATACCACCTGAATTTAATATAAACCTCAAATCGAACGAGATATCTCACCGCCCGTCTTCCATAACCGTTGAAAGTAGTTTTATTAAGAAACTTAGCTGAGGCTTACAGATAGTTGTAAATCTTTATATTCTTAACTACATACTGGCAAGTTTCGAAGTTCCTCGAGGATTTTCAGCTCGTGTTATGGCCGGAGCCAGTGTTTCCTATTTTAACTACATTTCTGCGAAATGTTACGAAATTATGGTAAGACTGTCTGGAATAATTAAGTGGAACAATGCGAGATATGGATGCAGGCTGATTAAAACAAGTTGTTTTTGTAATTTTTGGAGTAGATATTATGCTCCTGAAAATCCTGTGCCTTGTTTCAATTATAGACATTCCACAGCCTCCGTGGCGCAGTTGGTTAGACGCCGCCTGTGAAACGAGAGGCCGCGGGTTCGATCCCCGCACCGAGAGAAATGTTTGTGCCGCCCACAAATATTTCTTCCGGGTCTGGGTGTTTGTGAGAGCGAAAAGTCTCTCGTAGTTCCTGATATCCACGACACAAGACTCGATCTTAGTAAAGGGTCAGGACTATGTATGTGACTGTTGGGTGTTATTTATTTATTATTATTTATTTATTTATGGAGCTCTAGCAGATAAATTGATTGAAAAATCCCAAGTATTTTCAGATTGTAATAAATCAAAAGCAGTTGTACTAATGTACGTTGTACTATTTGAAAATGTAATGCGCACTAATATTTGTATCCAGTGTGGGTTTTGTGAGCCTAAAAAACTCGTAGTTTCTGAATCATGTCACAAGATTAGGTAACTTACTTTGGAGTCATGACTATGTGTGATGATTTGAAGCAATTGACCGAACTATTTTATGTCATTATAAGGTCATTTACCTAAACCTGTAAAAGATAGCGTGAATAATTTGGCCAAATTGGATCTAGAGAAACATTGCTGTATGCGCAGACAAATTTTAACACGGATTTCTATAAATTAAAATAACTAACATTAAAACATTAACATGTCGTAATGTTTTGGGTTGCCATATCAATAATAAATTAGATCTTAGAACCTTCATTAAATCCATACGTTCTTTTGCCAATCTGTAACATATTGTTCTGAGGTCCGAAAATATAAATTATTTTTTATTAAACAAACATTGTACCAATGAGATTCTCTGGATTCCCTGCGATCCAGCAAATTGAACATTCCTTTAGTTTTAAATTGTATTGCAAAGATAACGATCAAAATTATGATATTTTGTGCAGTAGCTCCAAGTTAATCTAAGGTTGCGGTGACTGTTGACAATGTTATAAACGTACCTTAAACGCTGGCTGCGGGCCAATCTAATCTATTGTGGAGTTATCTTATGTGTTTTGATACGGTTTACTGGGTACCTTATGAAAATATTGTATTGCGAGCTTACCCAGGCGTTCGGATAAATTTCTGCCCAGGCAACTGTATTTTTCCATCTCGTAAATGAACGGGGATAATGTTTTTAAATGTGTTTGTTTTTTATATTTTAAGATGTAAATTAAATGGCGAATGATTTTAAGATTTATTTAGTTATCGATACAAAAAAATCATGTGTCTTACTCATAGTATTTGTGGACGTTACGATAAGATTTACAAAAAGAAAAAAGGATCAAAGTATCTCAACATTTGCAACACGAAATTAACATTTCTACACTAAAATAAAGTCTGTTTCTAATAGAACAATTCAGTTGTGACTGTGACCCAAAAACGTACATTTTTTCCTGGTAGCTCCCGTGGGACGCCAGTGACCTCCCGGTAAAACAAGTTCCCTATGTCATCCATATATTACTTTTTATGTTCCACTAACTTCTGTCCTCGATTTTTCTTTTTGTCTGTTAATATTATTTCGGAAGTATTTGGAGAGTTTGTTGCTAAGTTGTTGATATGTGAGACGTGCTTTTGGCTCCTTAGTCTTGGGTTTGAGTCTGGGAAGAGAATTTTATTCTGTAAGCCGTTTCTTTGTAATTTTCCATTCCACAATTTGAGGGTATCTAGTATTCACTCTGATGGTGATCGTCATTCGTAAAGAACTGCCGGATGCAATGGTGGAAGAGTCATCAAATTGGTCCATGAAAATGTGTTGTACTTTGGGCTTAGGGTGGGCATACAAAGATCACCTTAGTTGGTAGATATTGCAGTAAATTAATCAACCGGTTGAATTAATTCATACTATTATCCCCCGAAAGCTTACAAGAAGCTAATTATTCAAATCAAAACTCATGACCTCATAATCCACACATCGTTCTACCATATCAATAGTAGACATCAACCAATAGAAACGCCTTAAGAACTTCACAATTGTAAGTGTCGGTTAATGAGTACACTTGTAGTGTCGGCTCATAAAGAATATAAATTGCGTTAAGCGAGACACTTTATGGCCTCGCTGAGAACAGTTCCACTGTTTTTTGCAAACATTACTCTTGGAAAATGGTTTACTAAATGTGCTGGTAAATTGTTCGGAATTTGAGATTGTTTCATCACGTATACTTGATTGTGGTGACAAGTAAAAGATTGTAGTATAATAAATCAATGATAATGGCAGCATATATTATACGTCCCAAAAGATGGACGTCGATGGATGTAAGCCGCTTCCAACAGGTCAGTATGGACATTTTTGGATTAGGCCTATATTCATTATAAATAACGGTAGAAATCTATACATATAAATAAAATTGAAGTGTCTGTTTTAAAAGAGAAAAAAAAAAACATGTCTAACTACATATCGTTATATACACGATACCTGTGCCGAAAATGATTATTAAAAAAATTTTGTCTGTCTGTCTGTTTGTTCCGGCTAATCTCTGAAATTACTGGACCGATTTTGACGGGACTTTTTTGTCAGGTAGCTGATATAATAAGGAGTAACTTAGGCTACATTTATTTTAGAAAAATAAAGTCCAAGTGTCCAGTACCGCGCGCAGCTCACGCGCATGCTACCATTCGGCCGTCACGTCGGGCGCCTCCCTCCACTTCTCCCACCAACAAATCAATATCACAATTACAAAATATTGTATATAAAGAAATTTAACAATAAATGATAATATAAATAAATATAACGGGACGGGAAATATAGTCGACGGCGCGCGGGAAAAATATAGTTAGTACGCGAAATAATATGTTGTTGCCAAATCAATACTGGACTCAAAAGCTATCTGCAATCTTATACAATCCTACCAATCTTATATAAGATTTTAGGGATTTAAGGTTTTATGGAACCATGCTAATATAGTATGTGTTGGTGGAAATTACCTACAATTGAAGTTTTTTAATAGTTATGAATGGCGAGACGACCATGCCATTCACCTCATAGTAAGCGATACGACCATTCATTGACAACAGCAAAACAAACAACACCACGAATTACACAGCAATGCTTGGTATTCCACTAGGCTCGCCCTTCTGAGACATAGCATGTTAAGTTTCATTATGTCTAGTAGTTACTCTGGCTACAATGTCTTTCAAACCGGGCTTCAAAACTGTATTTACACTGCTCTGGGAAGTATGAGTAGAAGTGTCTTAAGTATGCAGGTTTTTTGACAATATTTTCCTTCATCCTACAAAAGGATAATCAACTACGAATAAACAGGTAACTTTGAACATTCTGAAGTATATTTTTTCCACCTCAGTCGTCCCTTGCTCTCCCAAATTCTAGGTAACATAATATTTTATTCTATCAATAAAGGTTGCGTACTCATTTCAGTGTAAGTATTAGCCCTAAAGGCACTCTTTTCTTTTTTTCACTCGCTCATCAATCTTCCGAGCAGTTCCTTTGGTTCCTTCGCAGCTAACTCTCAACTTTCAGTAATGTAGTTTTATCTGATGAACGTAAATCAACTCGCAGTCAATCTAGAGGTAAAGCTAATAAAAATTTCGATATTTTTTCCTTCTGAATGCGCGATTGTCCGAAGGAACTCTTTTTCATGCCGGTAATCAATATATCTATATCTAAAAACGACGTGTGTAGGCAAAGTTAGCTACGCGTACATGCACAGATGTACCTGTGTATGTCTGTCATGCGCGCCGGTCAGGCCAATATAGTAAAGTAACTTCTAATTCCTTTAAATTTGTATCAGCCCATATACGTCCCATTGTGGGGCACTGGCCTCTTCTACAATTCAGAATACTATTGAGAGGGGTTAGGCCAGATAGTCCACCACGCTAGCGGGTACGGGTACTAGTACGGGTGGGTATTTATAAATGATTAAAACCTAAAAATGCAACCTGTTTTACTACTGATAAAAATGTTTTTAACAAAAATTCTCAGCACCAGGAACTTTAAAATACACCTAATTCAACAATTAAACTGCAAACACTAACCTTTGTAAAATCTAATTCGAAAATTCCAAAACCTTAAAAAGCTCGGGTATTTCGCCGAACAACATCGTATATACAGCGCAGGTACGACTCAACGCAGATTACTAAGTACGCCCTCGTTACGCGGTAATGGTGTGTTGAGAGTGGAACACTCGCCTACCACCCATTAGCGCGAGTCCGGCGCACTTGGGCCCAAAAAAGGCACCTTTTTAAAGAATCCAATCGGCTTGAGTGTCTTTCAGGTGAAAGTGTCACGTTTAGCCCCTACATATAGTATGGCGCTTTTTGACTGATTGGCGTAATGAGGGTTAAGAATAAAGGTCAACGATCGGATAATAATGTCGTATCTGAAATATTATTTGTCGATTGGGAAAATATTTGCAAACTATTTAGAATATTCTGATGTCATTTTATTGTTTCGTACAAGCTACAACAATACAACACTTATAACCAATAGTTACTATTACTATAGATGTTGTTTATTTTGGCCAAAACTGTGTATAATGGGCAAATACATACATATACATTTAAATATTCTAGTGTATATTCTAAACTACTATTCGATTTTAAAGACAACACAACCTGAGAATCGTTCTCTAAATATTCTAATAGGATGTAACCGGTGGTAGGTCTCTCATATGTGAGATGCCTCTTGGGTAGGTACCACCGCAATGTCTGTTTCTTCCGCCAAACAGCAATATAAATACACTGTTGTGTTTCGATTTGCAGGACATTGTAGCTAGAGTAACTACTGGACAAATTAAGACTTAACATCTTATGTCTCAGGATGGCGTGCGCAGTGGAAATGTCAAGCATTGTTTTGTAATTCATGATGTTATTTGCTTCTGTCTATAAGTGGTCGTATCGCTTACCACCAGACGAACGGCATACTTGTCTCATCATTAATTGCAATTAAGAAAAATGTAACTGCAGTCTGTAATAGCAGTACAATGTAAGCATTCTAATTTTAAAAAACATCCATCGAATTGATCAACATTTGTAGCCAAAATCATCCAATAACTAGAAGCAGCATTCTATCACCCTGGATGCTCTCAAAGCCGGATTAATGGTTGTTGTTTAGCTGGAAAATGTTTGTCATCGCAGGTGAGGTTGATTTACTGTTAACAAACTTGCCCAAATATTGCCGCTTTTGAAATATGGCCCAGTTTCCTTTAAGTACTATCCGCGCCTCGTGATTGTAATAGACGGCCATATGTTTGGTAGATGGATTTTGCTGACGTCACTAAAATAGTGTTTGCGATGTGTGAAATAGTGTTGTGTATATTTTGGTGTTGTAATAGAGATAATATCGATATGTAGATTCAATTTTCAGTATATGTATAGAAACGAATAATATAATACTTTCAGCTACGGTGAGTAATATGTTGTCTTTCGTTTCATCTGTGTTTAGGTTAGTTTTGATTTTAGAAATTGTATAAAATAAAAAACAAATAATAACAAAACGAAACAAATACACAACGATATATAGAAAAATAAGAATAATTCATCATAAAGTAAACTTCTCAAAGTCAAATCGTTCTCTTTCACCATTCGTATCTTTGATTAATGTACAGATATTTTGGTGTATTGAAGTGTAAAAAAGTATTTTAAAAAGTACAACAATTATGTTACAAAGTTTCTGAAATGTCAATTAAAACTTACCTCTCTGAGATTGAGTTTCTAAATAAATAAAGTCGATCAATATCTTAAAATACTTGACATTAAAACGAGTTATGGTGCAATATAACTTTAAAATAACAATCGCTCGTTACAGACGTTCTTGGGACGCCCACGTTTCTTATATACGAGTATACAAATATATTGTAACTGCGTAAATCTCGGCATCACGTATTAGTAATATTGATTTCATTTCATTTAAACTTTTCTTACTAATTTTGCTTTATTTAGACCCTATAAATACTTTTGGCATTAAATATATTTTTGTACTGACCTCAAAATAGTAGGAGGATTGAATTATAGTTATTTTAAAGGTTTTTATTGGGGATTTGGGTAAAATTTAATATTTTTTAACTTCCCGATGTTTCGACGACTTTACAGCTATTGTGGTCAAGGAATCGGATCCGTAAAATTAGTTTTATTTCAATTACATTCGTGTAAATCTATGAAACCATTATGAGAAATATATTCAAAAAAAGATGTTCGTTTGTATTTTGTATGTATGTTTACCAGTTTTCCGTTTATATCTGGTCTGATTACGATTGCAAAACTGTGATCTCGGGTTCGATTTCCGGCTCGGGCAAAGTGATATTGGATTTTTGTATTAAACATCAGTCCGGAGTCAGAAATTTGTGCACGATATGGCGATAGGCTAGCCCCTCTATCACATCGTGTGACGGAACATACAAGGGGAAACATGGGTGTCCTAGTTGCACCTCTCCTACTCTTTCTGTGAAAAAGGCGTGAGTTTATGTATGTATGTATGTATAATTACGATGGATAATTTTGCGTTTAATTCGCGTTTAAGCTCGAATTTGATCCTATTTAATTATATTATTATTGGGCCATGGAATTTGGAGATACAGGGATCTTTTTATTAATTCCAAAAATTATACTTATCACACTAATCTTACTCACTGCAATGCTAATAAGTTTATCTGAAAATTTACATATTTGTATCTGAAAAATTATATTTTCGAGCGATGCGTTAACGTAGAAGAGAAAAAAATAAAGTGCGTTTACAAAACTAAACAAATTGTTGGAGAATATATCTAAACGGGTTAATGCCGAGTGTGGGACGAGGGCCCCGGCAGGCCCACGTAGGGGACGGAGTGTGCGGCGAATATAAAGGATTACGACAGGGGCGGATTAGAAAGGGATTTGTGTGGGTTAAATTTAGATGCCGACTATTATCAGGGATCACCTCTATATTTTTATTGACCTAACAATAATCCTATTGATAGTAGATTTAATGGAATGTATATACATAGTGTCGATGTATGACAAATGATTGATTAATTATATTCCGCCATTGGACACGATTATGCATGCTTGTCATTTTGTTGCCTGTGATTTGCTGCCTTGACAAGGTTGTATGATTTTTGAAGTTATTGATGACATGTTTTTTCGTATTTTAGTAAAAAGTAGTAGGTTATTTAAACAAGCAATGAATATCTTACATTTCGGATTGTATTATGTTATCGGCCGTGAGTTAGTGTTATGTTAGTTTCAGATCACTGTTCCATATGAAAGAAAAAAAGGAAATAAACGTATTATTTACTAAATTAAGTAATTTTATCAGCAACGATGTACATAGTCTAATATTGCTACTTCTGTGACGCTTAGATACATTTAGCTTCACTACTACTAACAAGACTACTACTAAATATCCAAAAAAAATATTTGGTCATATAATTTCAGTGCAAATTGCGTACCACTGTCGATTTTACTCTCAGGAATTGCAATAGCAAGTATGTGGACAGCTTAATCAATGTTATTTTGTGAGTATAGTGTGTTGTGTTAAGCATTGCCCCCCACAAGGATTCCCAAATACCAACCCAACAGCTAACGGCCTGCCGCGGAAAATAGGCGTCGATTACACATTTACCTGTAAGTGAGAAAATAGCCTTATTCCCGAGCTTAATTCCTGATTATACGTGCGCGCCCGATACCATCCAATACGGGACAGTATCGGGACAAGTGGATTACAGGGATCCTATGTAGTGTGTTCTATTGAGACGAGGTCGAGTCTTATTACTTTATTGTGTTATTTCTTTAAAGCTTTTTGCTGTTGGTAGATCTTTGTGTACGCTGGATAAGCATCTGCCGTAGTGAGCACTCATTTCGTCATACCTTTTAGAGAAAGACTGTCGTCGTGGCGTTTGATGTATTGAAGCTTAGCGGGGTATACAGCGGCACCGAGACAAATATTTGGTTAATACAAAATTATTTGTTTCAGGGGATCCGAACTCGAATATTCGGAAGTTCGCCGTCTGAAGTAAGTTATAAGTTTTCCACTTGTAAATATCAATACTATTCTCTATGGTACTTATCATTCACTCCAAACTTAGTCTCAGGTTACAACGTACGTTAGAGGATTCGGAAATTTTGTAAAGTATTTAGTAATATTTGTACAATTTTACGTACGACGTTCGGTCATTCGAATATTTATGAGACCGATAACACTCTATTTTTCACTGATATCCATGACACCAGTTTTATATTCTAGTGTGGGGTTGGGACTTATGACGTGACTGTTAGGTGTATTTATTTGCTTATTATAATAAATTAGTTTTTATAATGGCTAAATCTTGCGCGGTTTTGGGTTCAGACATTAATAATTTTTGCCACTGATAAAAACGAGACGGCAATGTTATTTTAGAATAATTTTCTTTTGAATAGTATTATGTAAATAAATAACCTTAGTGATAAAACGATTCGTATATGTTAGGCACTAC
Organism: Hyles lineata; assembly: GCA_030180105.1. Lineage (NCBI taxonomy): Eukaryota > Metazoa > Arthropoda > Insecta > Lepidoptera > Sphingidae > Hyles > Hyles lineata. The sequence continues at coordinate 12,301,639 of JARJEE010000013.1, read as the reverse complement.
TGTATGAAGATTGTGATGCCGACACTGCATACCGATGTTGTAAACCATTAAAAAAATTTTTTGCTCATGCCATTTATAGGCGGAAATTCGCGATTTTTTTGCTAGGGATACCTCACAGGCGCATTTCGTTTTTCATCAAAAAAGGGCTAATTTACGAGCGTTGTATCGTAAAGCCATACATTAAATCATGCGGGCAAGTCGGCGAAACCCGAAAATAATTCGTGTACCGGCTGAAAGTGAAACGGTTGGAATCATCCCGACCGACAGCGTTGGATTTACGATCACTTAATATGGCGGCCGTTGTCACACCGATGCGAATGTGCTGTATGAACGTTGTGATGATGACCGATTGGGTACGTTGGCTCTCTGGTTGATAGCTTGGATGAATGCTGGTTTAGAATTTGTGTTAGTAAAGGCACTTATGATACAGAAGTGGGTAATTTTACTGCTGAGGTAAAGAATTTAAAAGTAAAATAGGTGCGCTCAAATAAAAACTAGATTCAAATTCTTGAACATGTCATCTTATATTACTTTTTTATCCCTCTAATACGGGTTGGAAAAACATACAGTATTTTCTGGTAGCAGAATGATTCAGGCCGCCTGATAGTAATTATTAGCAATGTTACTCATATTGCTAATAATTATGTGTCATATTTATGTTCACCAAGTACGCCGAATGTTGTTTTAGTTTAATGTTTTTAAATGGATACCTACAAAAATACCTATATAATATTTTCGGTGTAATTACATAAATGGATTATAAGTTCTGTGTCAAAGCAAAATGAGACTCTAAATTTAGCTGCAAGTCTCACTTTATGTTTAAAATAAAAATGAAAAATAAATATTTACTCATAATCATTGGTGTTGTCGCTTTTACACAAATAGGAATCGACGTCGAATTCGTTCGGCGCCGAATGTTCGCGCTCGGCACTATTCAAAATTCGCGTCGGTGTAACAATCAGGTGAGAATGTGGCGGGAAAATATATCTAATATTATTATTAATGGCACATTGAAACTCGTCGACTTAACGAATATTTAATATCGTACCCTCTCGATTTATGCGCGCGAATGTGACCCGCTTCGGCTATTGCCGTGTAGCCCTTCGGATTTTATACGCGTCAGGGCAATTTATTAGTATAGGGGCATGTCTAATATTTGCCTGGCGTGCTTTGGGCAAAAAATGATATTTTGTACAAAAATGATTTAATTACATCAATCCGCTTTATGTGATCCTTATTGATTTATTGGGGTCTATGGTCCCGGAAGTGCTGTTTGATTTAAAGTTAGTCTAATCATTTTGTGTTTTTCGATTGGTGGATTGTATATGGGAATTGAATTTGTTTTTGGTATGACGTTCCCAAATCAAATCTTGGGACGGAATAAGCGAAGTGTTGATTATACTTATAGCACCTGTGCCTATCCTTTCGGTAACGGAGACATTTAGTGAACTAGATGGATGTTAAAAGTATGTAAAGCCAATAATATTATATTGGCGGTTTTGTCGTTCTTCCGTCTTATTTACAAATAGAAAGATCCTCTTGTCTTGACTATATTTTCTGTAAAAAAATCCTCTGAATGCCTTAAAATTGTTGGAACCGGCTAGAAGAGTAACAATATTTAGCTATTTATAATCTAAAACATCCCGAAACTTGTTTAAAGCCTATTTTCCTACATTTGTGGGGTTAACAAAGATAGAAGCCGTACACACGCTATAATTTTGTCTCCTTAACCCGTTTAATGTTTCATATATACATGGGTACAAACGACCGTACCTGCAGCAGTCAGTAGGGTTAGACAAACGAGGTACGTGTCAGCGGGTCAGTCCGACCGCACGCCGCACGTCCCGTGCAATGTCACGGAATGCACTGCACGGTTGAATTTACTACACCATGATAAGAATTTATTAGACGCCGAGAAAAAGTTGTTATGGTAGATACGACCGAGTCTCGACTAACCCTGTAATGCGATTAATTTTGTTGTTGAGTTATCTTTGTTGGAGTTTTTAATATGACAGGATAGTGACCAGTCTGAAACATGATGGTGAGTGTAGTGCGGTCCAAGTAGAATATCGACAGGTGAAAAACGATATTTTCAATTGCGTAGAATTGCGAGATGAGCATGCCATTCACCTAATGGTAAGTGATACGACTGCTCATAGACAGTAGCAAAATCAAACGACATGAATTACAAAGCGATGCTTGGCATTTCACCATTTTGGGATGAAAGATGTTAAGTCTCAAATTGACTAGTAGTAGGTTACTATGGCTACAACATCCTTCAAATAAAATCTAAAAAAAAAAAAAAACATAAATTGAAATAAAAATAAACCGGAACACAACAGTCCATTTACACGGTTGTTTGGCGGGAGAAATAGACATTGCGGCTTCACACATATGAGAGATTTACTACTAGTCTAATTGAAATTAGTCATTCACTAGTCGATATCATTGTACCGATTCGCCCCACATACCTAGGCTCAACTTGGAACAAGACACGCTTGCGTGATTCTTAACACTACCCAATTTGCTTAAAGGGTTAGCTCCAAGCGAAGTCGGTCGTAAAATACACAACTTTCTGCAACTTGCACGAGAATTGCACTGTGTCGTGCTTATTTAGACTAACTCTAATAGGTAGTACTAACAATTTAAATTATAATTTCTGGATTATTTCAAACACACCGTTGGAAATGCAATAAAATCTTTAAATGAATATCTTTCTTTTATAGCAATGAATGGTGAGACGAGCATGCCATTCGCCTGATGGTTAGTGGTATGACCGCTCAGGGACAGTAGAACACCAAATTACACCATAAAGCATTGCTTGGCATTCCAATGTGTTTACCATCCTGAGATATAAGGTGTTAAGCCACATTAAGTCCAATTTATTTGTATAACCTACTCCAATTAGTAAAAAAATCACTAACTTTGTCATTGAAAATTTTTTTCCTGCACACAATGTACATGCTTTGTGTACCATCTTTCACATGTTAATAGTTAAGACATTTCAACATAGTTGGAGAGGCATCCGAGGCTACCTTTGCAGTGGTTTAGCAACTTTATGCCGTTGAAATTACTGCGGCCACCAGGTTTTGTGCGCGCAGTGAATTTACTCAACGCTGAGATAAATTGTTGACTCGAATACAAATATGTCCAGTTTAAAACGAAGCGTCTATTTTTTACAGCTTCGTGCAATTTTTGTAATGAAATATTACCATCATTCTGAACCACCGTCGTCAGTGGATTTTCTCACTAACGGATAGAAGCGTCATTGGCGAATGACGCTACATTATCCGCTCGATGCCTGCTTGCCAAGAAAGGAGAGAATAGATAACACATACCTACGAGCACTACCAATTTTTTGAGGTCTCTGTACAGCAGTGGATGTCATGTGGTCGAAAATATTGGTTTGAGGATTGATTGATGTGTCGCGAAATTTCTTGAAGCTACAAAAGTGTTTGTGGTCTTTGATTACGTATCTGTAATGTTTATCTGCTTCCTTTTACTTCATCGTTTTCAGCTTATTATTATCAGTATAATGTGGCGTCTCCATCTATCCCAATCAGCAGCCATCCGCTTTACCCTTATCTACTTCACATCATCCTTTATTCCCTCCATTCATATTTCGTTCTCCTTGTTTTTCTCATTACCAGGACTCACGCCGCGTCCACTGGCCAGTTTATGATAAATATAATCTTTAATACACTCGCCGGCGAAGTTGTAAGAGTATTCAGTGCCTTAATTTACTTTTTAATTAGGCAAAAAGTTATGGTACAGTAGCAACAGCCACCAGGCTTGATTTATGATCGCAGTTTACGCTACAACGTTTGAGTTTTCGATTATTTTCGTTGTAAGTTTTTAGTGGGAAATATAAAATGTAATTTTGTAGTAAACACGCTTTAGTTGACTTTAGTGGCGATGGAGAAGCAAGCTTGGAAATTCTGATACTAAATTGATCAATTGGTCATTTAATAAGGTTTAACCGATCTTCAGTCTTCAACGGGCCATCGTGATGGATATGTAATAGTTAAGTATGAGAGTATATATTTTTGACAGCCCCCGTAGCGCATTTCCCGTCTGTGAAACGAGAGGCCGCAGGTTCGATCCCCGCCCCGAGAGAAATGTTTGTGCGGCCCACAAATAATTCTTTTGGGTCTGGGTGTTGTGAGACCGAAAAGTCTCTCGTAGTTCCTGATACCCGCGACACAAGACTCGATCTTAGTGTTGGGTGTTATTATTATTATGTGTTATGCGTATGAGTGTAATAATATTTACTCAAAAATAATGTTAATAATGTTTATTCTTCACGTGTGTTTATATTTGAAGGAGGATGCAGCAGAACTGTTGGGTTAGATTGTCAATACTGCTAGTTAATCATAAGTTAATAACAAGTCATTATATTTATGTGATGTAAATATTTCTTTACAAAATGTAATGGGCAGTTAAAAACAAAAAGATTTTAGGTACACGTAAACGATTACCTAATTTTAATCTCAGCTATTTCTCAGACCTATTATCAAAATATTTTCAAGATATAGCCCAGAATGACAATGAATACCATTTATATTTGCGAGAAAAACAAAACGTTTCGTTTAATGTTTGTATTTACAAAAGCATAAACGAAACGTAGTCGTTAAGAAGAAAGAAGTAATTGTTTTCTCAGAGAGTTTATCACTTTAATACTTATTCGCAGACCTTTTTTTATAGTTATCAAATATTTTCTCCCACAAATTAGGGTTTAAGCTTTATTACGGCGGGAGGACTTAAAAATTACCATTTTTTTATAACCAACAATTAGAGATGTGGATGTTTGTTATCGAATGAGACTTTTAGTCGATTGTTGTAATTGGTGTTAAACTAAAATTAGTAATGTGATGGTAAAATTACAAGCTTATGAATAATTTGTTTTGATCAGGGTGCTATTAGTGTTTTGTAGTAAACCGATAACGAGTTAAGCAGGTGGGGGTTAATAAGTATAAGTGCAAGACGTATTGTGGATGACTATATGCGGCTATAATAATCATGGACAATTCATAGATAGTTTTAAAACCTATTTTAGCTACCGTTTTTTTTTGTGTCGCTCTAAATGAATTCAAAAGAAAGGGACAGAACATTTGATAACTAAAATACGTTTAAGACTGTCTACGGATACGGGCGTTGGGTATTATCAGATGAGCTGCTTGTAAGATTGTCATAAATATCGCATAATTATACATCATTTTAAATTAAATAAGTTTAATAATTCTTAAAACCAATCGTTAATAACCGATAGTTAATGATGTCACAAGTTTCAAGTTAAAAATCATACAAAAATGACATGAAATTTCAGTATTTGCTTGAAATGACAAAATAAATTGAACAAATCAGCTTTAGTACACAACTAGACCGCGCGGATTACGAATGATCTGTTACTCTCATATTTATATTCTAAATGGATTTTCGCTTTTGGGCGAATTCGCTGATCCTATAACTATCGCCGGATGAATTTACTGACCTATATCCCGATATCAAATCAAGTTTTATTGAGAATGTTTCAATCACTTTGTTTTCCAGAGATAGATTTGAGTTCCAGAAAGAGTTGTGACAGGTATAACTTGACTTTATGTTGCACAGTATTTTATTTTATTAATTATGAGGACTAAACCCAATATGGTTAGGCTAAAGGTGGCGGAGTTTCATTTATGTAAAAAATATCAAATGTTTCATTACTATATTGTACTGTATCATCCCAATATACGTCCCAGTATAGGGCATGGGTCTCCTCTTCTATTGAGAATTTAATTGAGGGTTAGGCCATATAGTCCACCATGCTGGCCTAGTGCGGGTTGGGGGACTTTAAATACCATACATTCTTACAAATCGCTATGGTATGCAGGTTTCCTCACAATGTTTTCTTCATGTTATACTGTGTGGTGATAAACTATCAACACTCACTCGATTCCGAAAAGTCAGAGGTGTGCCCTAGGATTTAATCACGCGGCCACCGTGAACATGTTGGCAGATGCGTCTGGTCCGTTTACCATCAGGCCACCATGCAGTTTAGTTCAACAATGTTTCAGTAATATCTATTCTCAATTTAAACGGAACAATATTTCTTTCAGGCTCTTGATTATTAGTTAAATTTATTCTAAACCTATAATCGACTAAGTCACTCACTCGTCTCTAGCCGTCGTAAAAGGCAACTGATTTTGATCTGATTCATGTATAAGAAGAGGCAAGTATTTAATTTGGTAACGCGCCGGACGCCTCAGCTATTTGTTTCAGGACGGTTTATAAAAACTTCACGGGCTGTATTTATTATTTGCAAACGTGATCGCAGAGAAACTCCAAGCAGGTGCTGAGTATTTCTTGTTTAATTATTTACATTACTATCTAAATAGCATAATAATTAGATAATCGATTACTGTGATAATCGATTTTTAAACCCACAATCGATTAAGACACTCGACTAAGTTCCTCGCGCGTCTCTAGCCGTCGTAAAAGGCAACTGATTTCGTTCTGATTTATGTATAATAAGAGGCAAGTTTTTAATTTGGTAACGCGGCCGACGCCTCAGCTATTTGTTTGAGGGCGCGTTGTAAAAACGTCACGGCGTTGTATTTATTGTTCGCTTACGTGATCGCAGAGGATATCCAAGCAGGTGCCGAGTATTTACTATTGTATTGCTTAAATTATTTTCTAAATAGTATGATAATTGGATAATCGATTACTGTTTTCATCGATTCTAAAACCCACCATCATTTAAGACACTCGACTAAGTTACTCGCGCGTCTCTAGGCGTCGTAAAAGGCAACTGATTTCGTTCTGATTTATGTATAATAAGAGGCAAGTTTTTAATTTGGTAACGCGGCCGACGCCTCAGCTATTTGTTTCAGGGCGCTTTATAAAAACTTCACGGGCTGTATTTATTATTTGCAAACGTGATCGCAGAGAAACTCCAAGCAGGTGCTGAGTATTTCTTGTTTGATTATTTACATTACTATCTAAATACCATAATAATTAGATAATCGATTACTGTGATAATCGATTCTTAAACCTACAATTGATTAAGACACTCGACTAAGTTACTCGCGCGTCTCTAGGCGTCGTAAAAGGCAACTGATTTCGTTCTGATTTATGTATAATAAGAGGCAAGTTTTTAATTTGGTAACGCGGCCGACGCCTCAGCTATTTGTTTCAGGGCGCTTTATAAAAACTTCACGGGCTGTATTTATTATTTGCAAACGTGATCGCAGAGAAACTCCAAGCAGGTGCTGAGTATTTCTTGTTTGATTATTTACATTACTATCTAAATACCATAATAATTAGATAATCGATTACTGTGATAATCGATTCTTAAACCTACAATTGATTAAGACACTCGACTAAGTTACTCGCGCGTCTCTAGGCGTCGTAAAAGGCAACTGATTTCGTTCTGATTTATGTATAATAAGAGGCAAGTTTTTAATTTGGTAACGCGGCCGACGCCTCAGCTATTTGTTTGAGGGCGCGTTGTAAAAACGTCACGGCGTTGTATTTATTGTTCGCTAACGTGATCGCAGAGAAACTCCAAGCAGGTGCCGAGTATTTCATGTTTAATCATTTGCATTATTTTCTAATTTTAATTTTGCTTACAGGTTTATGGCAGGAAAAGGGAAACAAAAACTAAAAATACATTTAATGTCACGCAGTATTGCGTACAAACATACATTATAATACCAAACATAAAGAAATTAATATACATACTCGTATAAAGTAGGTACCGCCTCGCATCGCTGTGATACTTAGGTGGTAATTTGGATTTTTGCAAAGAATTTTTGGTAACTACATCGGTTTATTCTATATTTATTTATTTAAAACTAGACATTTGTAGTTGTAAACTTAAATTGGATAGGTAATGAATAAAGCAATTACTTTAATCGTTTAAATTTTGGAGCTTCTAAGACCTAACAAATAACTAAAACTTAATTTTCACACTGCTCCTATTAAAAATAATTAAAAACGAACCATTTTCATATTGATTCTTGATACGCAACAGTGTAATATAGTAAAATTATTTGTTCGTCGTAATATTCCTGTGTAACCACATTTCGAAATATATTAAGAAGCAAACGCTCATATTCTGAGAGGAAACAATTCCTTCATATGAAATACCTCGAATTTGAGGAGGCTCGGTGCCGCCTCTATCGGCACGTTTTAAATTGCTGTGTTATTAACATTGTGTGTTACAAGTTGCTATTCATTACGAGAACTACATGGGAAAGTTAGTCAAGGTTGGATAAATTAGTTTTTGGGTGAGGAACTGCTATTTATAAGAAGCTTTACAAGATTTTACAGATACATATATAGTTTTTAAGTGGCAGTCTTCGTGGTGCAGTTGGTAAAACGCTGGCTGTGAAACAAGAGGCCGCGGGTTCGAACCCCGCACCGGGACAAATATTTGTGAGGCCTACAAATATTTGTTTCGGGTCTGGGTGTTCGTAAGACTGAAAAGTCTCTCAGTTTCTGATACCCACGACAATTAATCTTAATGTGGGGTCAGTATGTGACTGTTGGGTATATTCATTTATTATACAGGTTTTCTCTCGATTTTTTCTTTCAGCGATGTGTCATTACTTCAACGACAAAAATTCAGAGGTGAAAACAATGGTATAGGTATTTTTGCTTCTCACGGTTGGTGCGTATTGCTAGCCAGTCCTCAAGTATTTTTTTCGCAAATTTGCCCAATTTGCGCGAAAGTGGTCAAATATAGTTCATCGTTTGTCATTTTTGTCATCCGCAGAATCAACAGCATCGTGTGATGTTTTTGATAGAGCCCAGCGACGTAATCTAATTGATCATTCAAACACTCTTGCTTAGGCTTTACTTCACTTGTGCATACTTACAGATCTATGAGAAATACAATGCCTTCCACTTTATGCAATAAAACTCTATACTGCAGCAAAATAATGAAAATAAAATGAGAGCTAGATATATGTAATTCCTACGATTTTTCCGCCGAAATTCCAATGTTATAGTTAAAACCTACACTGTTTTGGCCTTTGATTTTCACTTTCTCCATACCAGTTGCTAAGCAATTTTAATAATAAATAGAGGGCCATTTAAATTCATAATTGTCACTTTTGTATTTATAAACTTATGCTAAGCCGTCCCTGGCTTAGCTGTGACCTAGGGATTACATCTACAACTTTTACGAGTACAACTGCCTGCATTTAAACTCAGCGGTAATCTTCTCACAAATGAAAAAAGTGCTTCCTTGTCCTACTTAAAAGTCGTAGAAATTTTCTATTCTTAAGTTTTATTTCCTAAGTTAAAGTTCAGTGCATTCGGCTTATAAAGATATATGATTTATTTAATTTTTATTTTATACAAATGAGGTGGATTTTGCTGAAAAATAACAAGTCTATTTCGTACTAATCAAGAAGAGGGAATGACCTTGGCTCATCAGCTGTTTAAATTTAAAAAAATTTGGTCATACACCACTAATTAAAAATAGTCACTGTTATGAAATTAATATATTATGTTACCATCTCAATTGTCATAAAAAGAAATCAATATTGTTTCTTATATCGATTTCAATCATTTTTTTTCTACTATTGTAGTCGCGTTTTGAATTTGTGTGCTTTTATAAATGATAATCTATTTAAAAGCTTCTGCCTACCCCTTCTAGAAATAAGGCGTGAATCTATTTAAATGATAACTGAACTAATTGGCAAGTTAAATATTGACCGGTATTTTATCTACTATGCGTACTTAAAGAAAAATATCTATGGAGGGTAGTTTCATTATCATGTTCATCAGTGTATGAAATGATTCCGCGTGTGGTGCATGCTCCGTTCTGCACTTGATTTTCGTCTGATTACGCGTGTGTCCTGGTCAAATAATGCAAGTGTTGTGTAGTGATTCTACAGAAATATATTATTAAAAGTGTGTTGTGTAGTGATAAATACAATAGTGCTTAAAGCCGCCGAGCATCCAGCTGCAAGAGGCGACCATGGTGAGTTAGCTACGACTTATTTTACTGTCTTTCAATTGACTTTGCATTCATATTGCTGGAAGTTATTGTTTAGAGGAGTAAAAATGGTTTAACCAGGGCACAAGATATTTAATAAATTGTGGTGTCAACTATGTGTAGGCTTCAGTGGCCACAGCCCACTGATACAAGTCAAAATTAATGTTGCTCTTTGTTAATGGGCAGGCGCGATACTTACCACCAGACAAATGACCTATATCGTCGGTGATACTGCAATACCGCGTAAGTAACAATTGCAAATACCGCGGAAGTACGAAAAAATCAAAATTGAAATTTCGCGCCTATGAATTCTAGACATAGGCGCGAAATTTCTGCAAATACTTGCAAATACTTCCGCGGTATTTGCAATTGTTACTTACGCGGTATTGCAGTATCACCGACGATATGTCACATTTTCCTTCCTATAAAATAAGAAAATATCTGACAACATATTCAGCAAAAAATTATAATAGCATTGTGATGTATTTATATATTCTGTTTCTATGCACCTAGGACTGCCCTTTCTCTCTCCTTTCTCTTATCTCCATCCAAAGGTTGCCTGAGAGAGATTGCATAAGTTAATGAATTCAAAAAGACTCGTGTTAAAGAATCACAAACCTCCAATTATGAGTTTACCAATTTCTTGGATCCAAATATTAAATACAGATATTTTTATCCAAATAACCAAATACATTGGATCAAAAATGTGCCTGGCATACGTGTCCATTCCATAATACATATGCTGAATAAAACATTGCATAAAGTACACACCACGTTTGCAACAAAATCCCACTGACAGGTTCGCAACAATTTTATGACGTCGTAAAGGTGACGTCACCGTAAAACTTTGCTCTGGAGGGCAGTAGGCCTTTCCCCTTCCCTGGAGTATTGGTGGGATATTATTTGATGATGTTTTATAACTATTTTTAACAGTGGCGATTCTTGGACTTTGGTATTTGACTTCTTAACTAGGACATTATACTAACTTCTAAGCGTTAGGGGGCGTCCATAAGGCGTCCATTAATTACGTGAGGTGTTCTAGGAGGGGAGGGGATCGAGCTAAATCTTTCCAAATCAATTTAAGGAGGTCATCCATGGACTGAATTAGAACAAATCTTTTATACATTTTTGTTTAATATTTATTATTTAATTTTATGATAGTGATTTTAAATTGCGGTAATTTTCACAAATACTAGTCTTCTATAAAAGTAATAGGACAAGTTGCGTTTTATTTTTTTTTCTCATTTATCCATCACGTTTACAGCCAAAACAGAAATCATGAAGAATCTCGAGTGTGATTAGGGTGGGAGGAGGGAGCTGAGGAAAATCTTACGAAATCTAACCAAAGGTTTTCGATCAAATATTTTAAACTAGATACAAGATCTGGAACAAAATCACGCGCCAAAACCGGCCTAGGTTGTTTATACTTATACATTTAAATTTCGAACTACGAGAAGGAGCAAAGTCTTAAATTATAATCAACTTCAGGACAGAATAAACCTTATTCCTTTAAATTAAGATTTATTATGTTTTGGACCATACTAAAATCAAATAAGAGCATACGCTTATTTGTGTTCTTAATTCTCTTGCCGTTTTTTAGGCCGTTACTAATAATCTAGGGTATATTTGATCGAAGCCAAAGCTGGAGCGTGATCGAAATATTCTCCAAAAGGCTTCACGTAATTAATGTACGCCTTCCTTAGAGTCTAATGCACCGTTTGATTAATTTTATGTTTTGATACTCTCTCGACCTTCGATCAAATATATGCGATCGAAGGCCTCCACAATATGATTGCAATGCATATATTATGTAAGGGCAGTGTAATTGAAATAGCGTATCCATATGCGAGAGATCGATTGGTATCTCGTAACTATCGTCACTTATTGTGGGCTACTCGAAACTTGATATACAATCTGTACCCGACAGGTGATATTTGTAATATTTTATTTATCTTGTTAGTTTTTTTTATATTACCTTTATAGGCAGATGAGCTAGCGGCCCGCCATATTATGATGGTAAGCGTATAGACCTCTGCAGTGCCCCGGGGCCAGCACAACAAAGTCGATGATTACCTTAAGGAGAGTACTCTTTTTAAGCCTTGTTTGAAGAAAGACAGGTCTTAGCGTTCAGGTTGTTGCTCTGGCATCTGTATTAGCCCATATACTTCCTATTGCAGGGCATGGGCCTCCTTTACAATCGAGAGTACGATTGAGAGTGATTTGGCCATATAGTCCACCACGCTGGCCTAGTGCGGGTGCTCGGGCATAGTTGTGAGGTAATAGAGTCTTTAGCTCATTTTGATATTATTCTAGATACTCAAAACACTTAGAGCTTTATTTAAAGACAGTTTTAAAACATATTTTAGCTATCAAATGTTTTTTTTTCTTCGCTCAAACTGCATTCAAAAGTCATTCGAAAGGGACAAAATATTCTATTGCTACATCACTACATAGTATAAAACAAAGTCGCTTTCTCTGTCCCTATGTCCCTTTGTATGCTTAAATCTTTAAAACTACGCAACGGATTTTGATGCGGTTTTTTTAATAGATAGAGTGATTCAAGAGGAAGGTTTATATGTATAATACGTACATATTATTGTACAGAAATCTATTTGTACCCGGGCGAAGCTGGGCCGGGCCGCTAGTACATACATAAATTTACGCCTTTTCCCCAAAAGTAGTAGACAGAGGTGCAACCACTACTGTTTATGAATAAGATAGTATCAAAGACTATAAATCTATAGGGTGAGTCACAAGTATAGGGTGAATCACGTGTAGCACAGCGGCAACTATCAGTATCATGATGTCTATTGTTTGGCTCTACAGGGTGTAGCGCCTTGATAAAGGCTTTGTTGCAGTTCAGTTACACACAGTAGATCATTTCAGATACAACGGTTGATTAATCATTAGGTTATAGAACATTCAGAACGCCAACGTGATTAGGCCATATAGTTCACCACGCTGGACTAGCGCGGGTTGGTGGACTTTTGCCTATTTATAGTCTAATATTATTAATGTACTTGAGTCAGATTTTTATTTGATTTGCTATAAAATGCACAATGCATTTCTCACTTGTAGTCAAATTTCGAAATTAGTCAAACGAGATGCACGCAGTTCTGTATCTCTCGGTAGCTGTATCAGTCCATATACGTCGCATATAGCCTAGTGCAAGTAGAATAAAATTCTAGGAAATCGTTATGATTTGCAGGTTCTCTCACGATATTTACTTTTATCGTCATAGTGCGTAGTAATTCATCAATACACATATGACCCCGAAAAGTCAGACGTGTGACCTGGGATTTGAAGCCGCGACTACTGTGTAAATGTTGGTTCGTTCTTGACCGTTTGTGCCGTTACCAACAGGCCACCAAGCACTTTGCACGTGTTTAACTACCATTATTCATAGATAGCTCCTTCTGATAAGTCACGTTGAAAGGGTTATAATCTACTTTTAATTTATCGCTCATCTAATAGAATATCGACCGACGTAATAACAAAAATGTTTGTTTTATTCGAAGAGTTTTATTTCATAACTTAAAAAAATCTTGAGTTTGCCCACGAAGTTATTATGAGATATGGTTCATAGTAAAGTAACACACATAAATATTAAAAAACTTCATAAAAATTATTGGAAATCAATTATACTTTTAATCCCAAACTTTTAAAGCATTCTTCCGAAAAACATCTAAAACGCTTACGTCATTGTTTTTATTGATGGGCGATATGTTCTTCTTATATCGTACAAACATACAGAAGTATGACGTCATACGGATACTATGCACACGATGGCGGCATCAGAAGAAGGGTAATTGACTTACTGTATCGGGTTAGTCCGTGCCGTTTGTATCTTAGCGGATGCGTCCAGGGATCGCTCGGCTAATTTACATAGTACCCTGTGTTGTGTTAATTGAATTGAGCCGGTGTGCGTCGGGATTTTCTATTTTCTACATAACAGGATTTATGTGACGTAATAGATTTAGTTACGGTTCAATCGGAGCTGCGAAAAAGTTTGTATGTAAATCAATGCTTGATTTATTCATTTGGTTTGGTATCGATACCTTTTGATCTTCTTCGCCTTGTATTGTGAATGTTGTTGGGAGGTAGTGTTGTTTGGTTTTAAAGACTGTGTCAGCCATAAATTATCTACTGCTAAGTATGTTGTTAACTTTAAGTTTAATGTTTTTGTTGCCTGTATCTATCTCCCTTTGGAAAAACGTAGTCTACTGCTGAATATAGAATATATGAATATAGACTTCCTAAGCGTCCTGTTGGAAGCGTTTTCCATCCAGAGACTTTTTTCAACAGTTATAAGATCGTCTATTTGCCTTGGAGCACTATCAAGCTCCATAAATAATAATAAATACACCGAATAGACACATACGTAGTCCTGACCTGACACTAAAGTCGAGGCTTTCCGGCCTCACAAACACCCGGGCCCGAAACAAATACTTGTGGTTCACACAAACATTTGTCTTAGTGTTGCAATCGAACCCACAGGCTTCCGTTTCGAAGCCGGTGTGCATCCAAATGCCCCATGGAGGCTGTCGGAAATCGAACAGATTTTTTACAAACATAATATAATGGATCCCACTTAAAATTTAAACACTCATTAAGATTATTTTGCTGGCACAAGGATATATTTGCGGGAAACTCTAAAGGGAAGCCGGCAACATTATGTGATTCGGCGAAAACTGAACGTTGCAATTAAAAACTTCATAATGTCAACGTTTGTGAGTTTCGGCGGAATGGCGCCACTCACGGTTACGTAGATGCATTCGATTCTTAGTAAAGAATATTGATTTTTGTTGGAATAAACTATAAAGGATAGAAGAGAGAACCAAGAGAAAATATCTGACATGAAATCCCACAAATTAAATTTTTTTTTTCGTCGTATATTGTTCTAATGAAGTTTTCGACGAATCCTATGAAATTTTAAGTGTTCCAAATTCCACGAACTTAAGAAAACAACGTTTTTCTTTAGTATTTTCAGAGTTATGCGACTTTTAGACCTTCCAGACAAGAAGGTTTTTTTAACCTTAAGAACAATGGATTCGCGACTACTCTGGACTCTTGAAGAAAACCCTAGACTCACATAAACCACAACCATGGAAACATAGTCAAAGGTCACAAACCAGAGGTGAAACTACAGCTCCATGTTCCTGAGTTTATTCTTAAACGAATGATCTATGTGGCACATTTAAGTAACCATCGACAGTTTAAAAACAATTGATGACTTTTTTAAAATAATAATCTTATTTCGTTTAAACAACTTAAGTCCCAACAATAGCTAGCTTATATAACTCAGTGTTACAATCGCCGCGTCTCTATTATCCCCACCGTTCATAATTCACAGTCTGTTGAGTGTAAGTGAAATAAACATAAAAATGGCGTAAGATATACTGTCAGTACGCGGATTTCCGATAGTGCAATGTGCGTCCAAAAACAAGGCGAGCATTACCGCGCCCGGCACATGGGTTCTCAGCCGTACCATGAAAAATTCATAACCGATATCAAAGACTGGGTGAGGTGTAAGGTGGTATTGTGCCTAACATGTTGGAGCTTTTGGGAGGACGTAATTTTGAGAGTGTTAATAGTTGGAAGCTGTTTGTGGTGGCAGAAAGTACTTTACGGTTGGTCGTGGTGATTTTTGCACGGGTTTATTTATATCCAAATAGTTCTGTCTTAGATCAAATCAAATTATGATTGTTCAGATAATCATATATTATAATCTTCTTTAAAATACATATTTCCTTCGTCCTACGTCATCCATTCAGTTCTTCCGTCCTTCCGTCAACATCATAATCTTCATCCCCTAACTTTTTTCTTCTTAGTATATTTATTCGTCATCTCATTCACACAACACGTTTCCTATCAGTGGTTCGTCTAGCGTTTAATTCATCTTTCTTTATAACATTCAAATCCTATATTTATAATATAAGTTGTGACGGCTATAAGTACGTTTGATCATCTGTATTTCGTCTAGGTAAGCAAAATGGACAATCATATGAAATTAATCATAGGACATTATATCAATCAAGAGTTATATTCATTTATATTTTGCGGCATTTCTATCCCATGCTGATACAGAAAGCGTGTCTGATATCGTAAGACATAGTATAAAAAAATCACATGCTAAACTCCCACACATACTTACAAAATTCCAAGTGTTTGACTTGCAGTTAGAAGCATCTCTGCTTGTGTGGCCACTATAAAACCAAAGACATCTTCCTTATCTATTTAATTTGCTATTAAAACAGCATCACAAATCGGATTAATCCGGTGTAATCTGGTTTTATGCCTACGCTCGAGTCGCCTTTCTGTACAGTGCTCTATGAGTTGCTGAGTGTACAGCAACAATAATGTGGCTGCTGCAACCCCGTATATAACCAGCGGGATCTGAGCCGGGTAAATGTGGATTTACAACGAGCGCCGGCCACAATCCGCTGTGACAACAAATCTTTCACATGTACACTGTTTGTTATTGAAAATAACATTTTATTTACAAAACTGACCGGTTGACTTAGTGGATATGGACGAAATTGTTGTTTCTTAACACTTTCACAGTGATTTACGACTGAATACTCGTACACAAACTCTGCTTAATATTTTGTTGAACTTAACTGCGCTAGTCCCGCCTTAAAGTAGTGATTAAGATATTATATATTTAACAATTTGACAATAATCTTAATAATCTTTCCTATATGTACCTTTAATTGTTTTTTTGGGCATGTTGTGTTTGTTTATAATAAGTTGTTCTACAGTTCATATAAGATCATTTTAATGTTTTTTTTTTTGTAATATCTGTATTCTTTATTGTAAATATGAATGTAAGTTTATTTGTTACGCTTCCACGCAAAAAATACCAATTATCATGAAACATAGTATACATATTCTTGGAGATATTGTAAGTAACATAGGATACTTTTATTGAAAGTTTATTTTTAAGAAAGGTAACAGAAATATTTGGTCGGAATTGAACATTTTGGCCGCCATTTTGAAAAGTGTATCTGCACTCGGGCGAAGTCGGGCCGTGCCGTTAATTGTATAATAATTGTATAAAAGTTAACAAAACTAATAAATAATAACAATACAAGATGAGGCCACGAGTCTAGGTAAAGTAGAACATAGAGCTCATTTCATTTTGTTTCTCTTACTGAAATGAAATGAAAATATTTATTGAATCCATAAAATGTCATACATTATTTAGATTCACTCACTTTTTCGACTACACCCGGTTCACAAGGCTATTTTCGCCAGAGAAGAACGGGCAAGAA
This sequence comes from Hyles lineata, assembly GCA_030180105.1. Lineage (NCBI taxonomy): Eukaryota > Metazoa > Arthropoda > Insecta > Lepidoptera > Sphingidae > Hyles > Hyles lineata. The sequence goes on along the minus strand of JARJEE010000013.1, from coordinate 12,284,377 downwards.
ATTTGATCTTTTCAAAATAAGTTTATAATACAGTGATCACACAGGAGTTGCAATTTAGAGCAGTTCATAAATTATTTATAATAATAATTAATTAATGAATAAGATTAGAATTTATGAGCGTATTAATGCAACGCTAGTCGATAGTGGTTTGCTTCGGTAAATTAATTTAAATTAAAAATAAGATTAACTTGTGCTTTAGGACATTCAAGGCCGTATACTCAAACACCACTTAAATGTTATTTTGCACTTCACTAAGCAATTCCTGCTTAAATATACTGGGTAATAAGTGCGACGTGCATACATATGTGCAACTTAATATTTGAATTGCGTTTGAGTATTCCGGCGTCAATGTGGTAATGCAACATATGTTTTCTATATATGAAAATATGTAACTGTCCGAAACGCTGTTATTAAATGTCAATTATTTTTTTAATGTCTGGTAAACTTTCCGATTAATGAAAATAAAGTTAAATACACGACTTCGTGTATATTCTGGTTCCCGGAAAACTCATGTGCATTTTTCGAACTAAAAAAATACCACTCAAAGTGCATCATATTTTTTGGGAATTGAACCCTGTCTCACCCAGCTCTTCTGACCTCGCAAATAACTGCCATACATGCTTTGGATTGCCATTAAAGCATTCTGGTTACAATACAATCTTACTTGATTTAATTTCTTAGTTTATTAAAAAAATACAATTTTAGTAGACGTAAATTATACGATGCAAGTGGTGTAATATACTCGTAATCTTGTTAAAATTAAACTAATACGCGGTTTACAATGCAAAAAAAAGACATTAAAAGAATTCTTAAGCCGAAGAAAATATGATTTATTGAAAAAAAAAAATGTATTAAAAATATGCTAAGTCAAACAAACCCGTAAATTACATTATAATCAGCACGACACAAAAATATAGCGGTAAACGTATGTTAATTTCGACGTATCGGCCGCAAGCAGAGTGGCGCAGTGGAAGCGTGCTGGGCCCATAACCCAGAGGTCCGTGGATCGAAACCACGCTCTGCTAGATCTCTTTTTGTAAAATTTTGGTAACATTTTTCTATCATCAGAATAAAGTTATTCGTGAAATAGCTTATAATCTCACGGAATAAAAAAATATAGTGTTTTTAAAAACAGTCATGTTCCCTTATTTCTTTGATTATTTGATCATTAAAAAATTCCCTCTTGCCCAAGTAATTTAGTTGTTCCTTGGGACTAATAGTGAAAAAGTTATAATTGTATTATCGTTATGGTATGTAAAGTCTGCCAACCCGCATTAGGCCAGCGTGGTGGACTATATGGCCTAACCACTCTCAATGGTACTCTCGGTTGTAGAGATGGCTCATGCCCTGCAGTAGGACGTGTATGGGCTGATACAGTACAGTATAGTTGTATTAAGGTTATAAAGGGCAGCAATAATAATGGCGGCCATAGAGAGGGAATCAATCCTTGCCTTCGACTATACTGAAATTCAATTCAAGTAGAGAAAATAAAAAAAAAACACAACATTTAAAGTAGTTTTTTTAATGACCTGACTAAGAAATTGGATTTTTAACAACAGCAAGAGTCCTAAGACGTGCGTATTTGATACTAATTTATACATTATACCTTCAGGCGTTTCTAGGAGAATTAAGAGAAAATAATCGTAAACCTTTTTAAGACATGGAATCCAAAACTAACCTAACCTAACCTTTACAATATTTCCAATGCTGCTGTTAACTAGTCTATGCATCTTATTAAATGAATCGTCCCTACTCAATCCTCAAAAGGTCACTGTCACCTTTGAACAACTAAAACATAAAAAAGTTTTAATTATTTTTTTCTTTATAAAAGTAGAAACGAGGGTGCATTAAAGTAGTATTGTGGAGCGTTTCATAATCGCCCTGCCCGCTGCAGACGCGACGGTGTAACTGGCGGTACTTTATTATAACCTTATTTTTAACAATCTGAGCAGTGGCATTATACAGATTAAAATCGTTAATTAATTTACTCACGTTTGAGTTATATAGTAATGTAAATGATTTATGTATTGGCAGAAAGTTTATTGTAAAAAGTAAACATCCATGTTTATGGATGAGGTCATACACTATGTCGATGAGTACATCTCGGCCAGTCAAGTTTCTTCCCAAGGTCGCTAAGAACAAAACATTTACCGTCGGATTAAACATGCCCAGAAAAGCTTTCCAATATCCCTAAAAAGGAAACTCATCATGTGTATCTAGCCTATTTTGATTTACAGAGATCAGAATCTTTGACTGAATCAGAAATATCCCAACTCAATTTTTGTAAAAGAGCTATGGAGCGCAGCATTCTGGGCATAAGGCCATCAGTTTGAGTAAAGAAAGAGACAAGAAGAGGACAAAAGATTCCATAGTTAAAATAGGTCTGAGAAAGTAATCACCACGCAGCGACTTGACTGTCTCCCTACCATTGCTAAGTCCATAGACTGTGGCATTTACCTTCAGGATTGCTAGCTCGTCCACCCAACAAACGTCTTTGACACTTTTGAACAGTGGTTCTTAACCTTTCACAGCCTCCGTGGTGCAGTTGGTAAGACGCCGGCTGAGAAACGTAAGACCGCGGGTTTGATCCCCGCAACGAAATAAATATTTGTTTCGGGTCTGGGTTTTTCTGAGACTGAAAAGTCTCTCGTTCCTTACACCCACGACACAAGACTCGATCTTAGTGTGGGCCGTGGGGTCAGCACGATGTATGAGAGGGACCATTTGACAACACTTTGCCTACCCATTGACCACTCAGTTTGTTGACTGGTTCGGTTGTATGTTAATGCAGTACAGAAATATAAATTAATAAAGGATTTTTCTATCTATCTATGAATATAACATACAATTATTTTTAGGATGGCCTTAGGATGCCTTTGCGGACCACTTGGGATGCTCCTAGAGACCACCACTTAGGAACCACTGCTTTAGTCAATAAAGAATTCATTACAAGCACTAATGTCCCATACCCTCACGGCAGTAACGTTACAAAATTGTGGAGCAATCGAAGTGAGTGTATGCAGCATTAGGCTGTAGTGATCTTAAAATATTCATCTGCATGAACAAGCCACTTTGTGGCCCAAACGGCGGTACATCTGACTTTTTACGACATGTGCCCTTATTTTATTTACATTGGTGCTTTTGTTGCGTCTTTTTCTATTAGCTGCTATGGCTTTGTAAATATTGTGTAGATTGGTTGGGTTTTGTGTGTTTTTTTAATGTCAGAAGTATGTTGAGATATATTAAATTGGCTGACACGTTTCGGAGAAATTAACATTTGTAAATATTATGAAAAATCGTACGATGCAATAAATACAACCAAATTTTAAAATATATTATGTTATAAATTAAAGAAAATGCATGAATACATTGATCAAAATGGATAGAACGACAGGGTCAGGATGATGCAAAGTGAAAATTTGTAATTCATGCCTACATATTAGTCTATATGAAGGTATATAGACATAATATAAAATACATAGATTAATGCTCGTAAATTTGGTTGAAAATGTAGGCAGAAAGGGTAGGCCAGGACACCCACATTTCGCCTTGTATGTTCCATCCCACGATATGATAGGCGGCGAGGCTATCGCCATATCGGGCACAAATTCTTGCCTCTGGACTGATAATTAATAGTCCAATATCACTTTGCTTAACCTGGGAATCAAACCCTCAGCATTACAACCGTACCTTCATACAACTACACCACCGAGGCAGTCTGACATTAATTTAACTTTTACCAGTGATATGTCGCGTTACAGATCATATTTCGAGCTACATAAAAAACCGTTGAAATTCCAAAAACAAAGCCGTGTTGTGCAAACGAGCCCCTATGTATACAATTTAATCTTTGCTCGGCGGATGCAACGCCAGTAAATTTAGTTAGCGGTAAGCTGTATCCGCGCTAAGCGTTCATGTTTCAGCTGATATTTTTACATCGCGTGTGTTCTTTTGTAATTAACAGTTTTTTATTTAATTTATTTAATTCCCAAAATAAATTGTACAATAACAAAGGTTTTATAACACCAACACTAGATTTAGCATGTAGTTTGGGCGACAGTGTTCCTTCACAAGATTCCTTAAATAATTTTAGTGACATATTTTGGGATTTCATAATATGTGTTAGTAACTTCATAAGTAAAGTGAAGGGAAATGCCTATTCATAGTATCGGTAAAAAATATCGTAGGTGCCGATACCGATACTGCTTTAAATTATATATAGCATTTTCATGGTTTGTCCTTAAAACGTTTTCCTGATTTATCTCGGTTGACAAATTTTCATAAAATAAAGTAATTGTTATCACATTTCACAACTTGTTCACAGAGCCGAAGGCAAAAAAAAAGTATTTTTATTGGACTTCAAGTCAATTTCTCCAAGAACTCCGAGCCTGGGTGGCAATTATGTTTATATTTATTGAAAATATATTTTTTTTCCTAGAAAAAAGTAAGTTTCATTGAGGGACAAAAATCTTCGCACGGATACTTAGTTTCATATTAAAATGGGCGTTCCCCTTTTAAATGATTTAAGCTCTAAATCTGATATGGAATTCTTTTGTTATGTATTTGTGCGTGAGTCTGTAATGTTAAGAATGTATTTTACGGGATTAAATGTCTGTCTTGGGTTTTGGTTGTCAAAGTTTCAAAGTAAATGAGTTACAATTGTCCGTCCATGTCAATTCGAATCATGTTACATACATAAACTTACGTCTTTTTTCCAGAAGAGGTAGGCAAAGGTTCTTCTAGTAGCAACCAGGAAATATGTTGGACCTTAGGATCAGCAGCTTAAACTAGAGTCGGTACCATTTATTAATACGTATTACTTGATAGTGTCTGTTATGCTATGGGATTGGCTAGTCTCCATACAGTTTTTTCCAAGCCGACATGTGATTAAGTGGGATACTCAAAGTCAAATAATCTTCTCTTCAATTGATGCTCTTGGTATCTAAGGTACTGCAATTCCTAATCAGCTGCATTGCTATCCGGTGCTTTGCCTTTACCATCAAATTCAAATACAAAATATTTGATTGTAATATCAAGTGCATTTTTTTACCACCAGCTGTTATTGTAGAAACAACATTATGGCAAATATAAAAAATGGGTCTTATAAATTGTAGTCTACTTGTTCCAACATCAAAAGCTCATAATTAAATCTGTACAATCTCAAGGAACACGTTTAAACAATTAACGAAAGCAAAAAGTGTACTTTATACAAACGGCCATGGAAATTCTTTTGGGCCACAGTTAATTCGGTCCGACGGCACGGTTAGCGCGGATCTTTACAGTAATTCAGCTTAACAAATGAAACTTTGGCTCGTCGACATAATTACTCGTAAATTAAAAAAAAAGTATTCGTAAAAATCCCGCCTTATCTCGAATATTACTAAGGTTTTTAAGCCGAGTCACAAATTGGTTATCTCTTTAATGCGCTTGAAACTGCGCAAGTTGGTCCCAAGTTTTTGTTTAGAGAGAATGGGTGTCTGATTAAATTGCTGATAAAGAACACCTTGGTGGGAGTGGGGAAAATTTTAGAGGGGGAACAAGCGATCGATTTTTTATGTCTTTAAAAATTAGATAAGTATTTTGATTAGATTCTAGGGCGGTACTAGATGCAGGTCGCTTTCAAAAGGTTTCAGCAGTGCACTTCCCGTGTCTATCTTTGACTTTTTAATAGCTTAATCTATCCATATCTTTTTTTATGGCTTAATTACAACTAAAAGCATTTTGGAATCTTGGAGTATTGCCTCCGTTAATTGCATTTGAAAATCGTGAATAACGAACGAAAGAAAATCAAAACGGTAAAACGACATTTACCAGTTATGTATACCAGTAGGCAGAAATTACAGATTTCATTTTGCCTCAACCTCATCTGTTTATCAATCTGCTAATGAATTCCCTGTGTGAATTTAGAATTTGTTGAAATCAAGAATTATGTACGTTTGCTCTATACAAGTTTAATTCTACAATTTGGACCAGCGTTAATACTGTTTATTCCACATTTTGACGAAACGTTTCGGCATAACGTTTTCTAATCAGTCACTTGAAGTCACTAGTCATCAACTATCCTGAGAATAATACTTATATTTTTTGTAACAAAACAAAAAGTTTTTAACCGAGGAATCGAACGCAGTATTCCTTATTGACAGTCCACATATATTTAAGTAAGACAAAGCAAGAAAAAACTGCACCCTCATAAAACAATTTCATTCAGCAAAAGTGAGTTATATGAAAGCGAATGAATTACAAAGACATTTGTGACATATAGTTGTTAATATGAACTGAAATGTCTGTGCAGTGTCTTTAAGAGGATCATTACTTAACCGAGAGGCGGCACTCCGCAACACTCCCTCCTCTCACTCAGACAATGACTCAAGTGCCGTGTATCGTGAGGGAGATAGAGGGAAGGTGTTTTACACACCCGTTTTTACTAGGCGTCCAATGTTTTATGAGGTTTTAATCGAATATAAAACTGATTATTCAAAACATTGACGTATATATATGGACAGGGTGGAAAGCGCGTAAAGTGTTCCGAAGTAAGTGGTACGCGCGCTCCAGTACGTCTGTAGTGGTTAGCGTTACTGAAATTAGTCATCGCACGCAAGGATGTCGGAAATGTTTGATTTTATTATGACAAAAAGATTAATAAACATAAAAAAACAATTATTATCACAGTTTACGGGAAATCTATTTCATTAAGTTAATTTAATGTGATTTTCATGGTCATCTTTTTGTGACTCTAAATCTATACTGAGGGGGCTATTCTGAAATAAAACGAATATTTACGGATTTTATCGCGGGTTTGGTTTGATTTTTCCATTTTTTAATTTCCCGAAGTTTCGTTAATTTTACAGCTTTCATGGTCACAGGGCGGACTGAGGTATTAATCAGCTCAGTTATAGTTAGGCTATTTTGAGATTTAAAATCAAAGACTCAAAACGATGTGAATTGACAGTTTCGGTGTCGGCTTTTCTTTAGTGAGTGAGTTTACCGGAGACCCAAAAGGTAGGATGTATTTGGAAGACGGATCCTGGCATCTGTCAGGATAAGAAGAGTAACCACCGTGCACGATGGTGAAATATTTGTCAAAGGAAGATACGCAAATATGTTGCTTTTACAACCCCTTGAGCAAGGTGGAAACTTGAATATCTGGCCTCAACCAGTTCAGAATGATAACATTGTCCTGATTGGACTACATATCATGGCATTAGATTGATTGCATTTACCATCAGCTGCCCTGAAGGCACTTTGTCATTTGAAAATAGATACAAAAGTTCATGATTGTATTTCATACCTGCTCATAACATTTAGCATGGAAGACTGTATGTATCAGCCCATATACGTCCCACTGCAGGGTACGGGCCTACTCTACAAACGACAGTATGATTGAGAGTGGTTAGGCCATATGGACTATATGGCCATATGGCCTTATGCGGGTTACCACGCTGGCCTAGTGCGCTATAAACCGCTATGGTGTGCAGGTTTCCTTACGATGGAAGACTGACAAACTATATTAATATAAAGTATAGATTACAAGTTAGATAATAATAATAAATACGAAATCATGGTTCGGAGGCGTGGAGCTTAGTCAGGATCGCAGCTCGGTTCCGCCCGTGATTACGAATTTTGGTTGCATCCGGCTGCTTTGTGATGGTTACTTTGACTACTGTCTGCGCTTTGGGTTCGGTTCCAGTTGCAGCGATTTTAATGTCTCTAGGATTTGAGCGAGAACTTAATTTCATTATTGTTGGATACCTTCTCTCAGGATTTTTATTGCGGGAGCCCTTTACTCAAGATTGGCTGTCTATCCAGGTGTTGTCGATAAGTTTTAAAACAAATAATTATAAATAAAACCCACGGCTACGTTTAGTTCTGACTCCACAATAATCTGTGGTATCAGAAACTCACCATCGAAATCACACAAGATTCAGAAAATGTGTAGATTATACTAAAATGTCTTGGTACGGATATCGAAGCTTGTCGTTTCACAGCTGACCTCATAAATTTTGTTCCAAGGAGCTTCACAGCGTACCTTATCTTCGTAAACACTAACTTCACTTTGTAGTAAACACTTAGTAGCCGTGTAATGTAACTAATGTCAGCGAAGTCCGAAGACTAGTTTGCAAATTTTGGCCGCTGCCTATCTTTCTGTTGTTGCAAGACTTTCCAGACTTCGCCTGAAGTTGTTGATGTTACATAAATAACGTCGAATTTTGATTCTATAATAGTTGTTTACAATGTTGATTTATTGAAATATGTTTTTTATAATGGCTTTCACAGTTTGGTGCTATCTTAGTTGATTGAATGAAGGCACTTGGGTCTTGCTTCATAATTGGGAGCACTTTGTTATACACACGGTGTTATACAAGTCAAGTTGCTTGTATTGAAGAATGTATAAAGTTTTGGTCAAGATTACCTCCGTTTAGCAAAGGCAGGAGAAGGACTTGGTACCTATCTATACCAACGGTTTTTTGCATCATCCATCATCATCATAAGAAACTTCTCTTTCTACTTTTGAAGCCGCATTATGTTCATTGGTAGACTTTACATTTCTTAAAGAATTTCATTAACGACCTATTGTAGCGGCTTGAATCTAACGGTTTTCTGCATATTATATTACTTTGTCTAGTAGCCTTGTAGGTAGTGCTCTCCACTGTTTTAACATAATAAAAAAGGGTTCGCGATCTATTTTCGGAGAACAGAAACTAATGTGGCAGATTTAGTAAGTCGTATATATTATGTACCGTATATATTATTTAATCTGAAAATGTGTAAAAATTTTGCTTTGCTCCATTTCTGCTTCACCCAAAGCTAGACTGTAAAATACCTCTGGCATTAAGTCCGTCTGAATACTGTTTAAGTATTAGCAAATAAATAAATAAAACATTAGGGATATTGAAATCCTTTCCGCGCACACTGGCACCACACTGCATTATTATTATTTTGTTATGACCGCTCGGCGCGGCGGGTGCGTGATTAAACAGACGGTATTCGCACTATTCCCCTTTGTTACGTTATTGCATTTTGGTACTAATAAAAATGCCGTGCGCAATAGTTCTGTTACATAGCATTTTTGTTTTATTAACATTCTGGGGGCTGTGGCCTTTGGAGATGTGGTACAGATTTTTTTAAATATTCAATTAAACATCTCTAATATTTAAGTGGCCGAGGTTGCTTATACTTATACATTTGAATTTCGAACTACGAGATGTAGCAAAAAGTCTTAAATTACAATCAACTTTACTTAACAATAAACCTTATTCCTTTAAATTAATATATTATGATTTGGCGCATACTAAATTCAAATAAAAGCTCACGCTTATTTGTGCTCTTATTTATCTTGCTGTTTTTAAGCCGTTACATATAATCTAGTGTATATTTGATCGAAGGTTTCTCTACATATGTTTAGTGCAATCAAAAAAAATATTCGTATCATATTTAGTCCAGTACTAGTATATGATTTTCCAGCTTCTGGGCTTCTGTCCCAGGTAAGATAGTTCAGTAGTAATAGCAGTGCTATCCAAAGGTAATATTCATCTGCGAGGGAAGTTATTAAACGGTTTATTTAACTTGCCCTGTTTGTTTGTTTGCGTAACGTAATCTCAGTATCTATGTGAATACTGCGCCCTATTATTTTATTATAATATTATTTTGTCTCGTCCATGCATTAGATCGATGAGGAGAGCGGTGTGATAGCAGCGACCTAGGACCTACCGAATTATTTTTTTTCTTTGTTTTTTGTAATAAAACCGTTTAAGGTAATATTTTTTTGCTTGTCACTATATCGGATAACTTTATCTGACGATTTTCATTTTTTATACTGGTCCGGCATAATGACTGCACTGCACTTGATGGTAAGTGCAAATACCATCAGGCAAAGTATAGAATGGCATCAGACGGCAGTACCATACCGTTCGATACAATGACGATGGCCTGATAAGATGCCTCTTCACACTACGGCGGAAGGACCCAGGATTATATGCAAAAGGAAAATTAAAAATCGTTCCTCTTATCTGATCTTATCCTGTTCTCTCATATCTGAGAGGTCCACCACTGAAATGTTTATTTCTACCGCTAAACAGCAGTGTAAATGCACTAATGTATTTCGGATTGAAGGAAATTGCAGCCAGAGTAACTACTGGACATGTTGAAACTTAACATCTCATGTCTCAGGATGGCGAGAATGCAAGCATTGCTTTGTAATTCAAGATGTTGTTTGGTTTGCTACTGTTCATGAGCGGTCGTATCGCATACTATCAGGCGAGCGGCATGTTCGTCTCGCCATTCTTTGCAATAAAAAAAGTAAAACCATAACACATCTGGCTATCTCCTATATCTGTTCGTTATAGTATAGTAAATATACCGCGTGGATTACAGCCGGTAGCAGCAAGACACGTGACACGCGGTGTGAGCTTCACAATGGCGCCGAGATGGGATGTGCGTCTGTGTCAATGCAGCGTGCACGTCAATCAGATTAGAGCGCCATCAGCGCCGCTGAATCTCAATTAATATCGCTACACTAGCGCGCTCCTGCGACTTGTAACCGCACTATCACTCGTTGTGTTCACAGGGTATATTAAGAGTGCTACCAAAAACGAAGCCGAGTGGTAGTTTTAGTGACAATGCAACTACAAATTTCGCGAGGAAACGCGACAATTTTTTTTGTGATTTTTTAATATATTTTTTTGGGTGGTAAATCCATAGTTTTTGATAAAATAATTATTTAAGTCCTTGCGTGTCATAGCGTCTTTAAAAGATAAAAGAGCGTACACTATTATTTTAGAAAAAATGATATACTCGTATTTACCATCCAAATACGACGACAGAAAAAAAAAATACAAAATATACTAGCCTTTATAATCAAAAGTACGATTGAGAGTGGTTAGGCCATATAGTCCACCACGCTGGCCTAGTGCGGGTTGGCGGACTTTACATACCCCAGAAATTCTTAAAAATTGCTATCACTGGTACGTACCAGGAGGACCGTGAGAAAACCTGCATAAGTTTTCTCATGATGTATTCTTTACTTTTTTGTACCTAGGAAATATCAAAGACTCTTGCTCCTTATACCTAGCGCATATACTATATAACAATATTGGTCCTTGTTCTTAGGGGATATCAAATACTATCGCGACTTGTATTGAACGCCATGACCGCTTGGAAGATAAAAAATATATTATCGAAAATGTATTTCTGCTCATACTTTACAGCTACTAGAATTTCACTGTTGAAAATTTGCTTCCCCATCATGAACATTAAAGAGCACTAATTTTATTAACGAGCATCACATATTTCTATAAAATCACCAGATTTAATATATGTTGGAAATAAAAAGAATATTCATAATAAATGTGATCAAAACAGTTTTGGCAAAAATACTATTAAGACCAGTGAACAAAATTTATAATGCATGTACATTTTATAAATCAAATTATTACGTGCAATCTATTTATTAATAAAAATTTGTCAAAAACTTGTGACCATTGCTATTGTCAATTTCCCTACTTTGATTTCACAAGTGACTGAATCAGATAAAGATTGATAAACATAATGCATCCGATGGTGTAGTGAAGCTATCCTATATTAATCAGGCATTGACAATGCTCGCCAGCACGCCGCACCTAATCACCGCCTGTAAATTGAACTTAATGGCACATATATTAGTCGAGATCATCTCATGATTAGCCGATCATGAACGGACACATTACTCGATAAACCGATGATTTGAATCGATGTGATGGTCTTTTCGACCGTGTGTTTTTGTCGTTTAAAATGAATGTTTGATGTTCCAATTTTAAATTGTAACTTATATCTTTTTGGGGTTTTGTTTCTAGATAAAATATTCGTGTATTCTTGTGGTATGTGTGTAAGGAAGGTTCTTAAGTAGTATAGTTTCAGTGAGACCCGAATTCTTCTGTTAATTTCCTTCTCATCCTTTCCTAATTTGAAAGGTTTTGTTCTGTCTTTATCACATATCATCAGGTGAGCTGTTTATTCCTTTGACTAATCATAAAAAAGAAATATTAATCAAGTTAATAAATTCCATAAAATTTATTCATCATTGAATCTTTTGAAACGGTTTGACAAAACATTTATTTCACCATTAAATTTCTCTTGACACCTACAGCCAATTCTTAAGACCTTATATTTACTAATGACTGGAAACTGTTTGCGTACAGACCGACATCGCATCATATTCAGTGTATCGGGATGCCGCCAGTGATCTGTTTACACTGCAAATGGAATTACTTACATAAGCCAGGGCTGAGTCACACCGCGTGCCTGCGATCCTATCGATTGCACCTGTAGACTGTCGATCATTTCAAGATTACAGGTGATTGTAGTTGAGACCCAGCTAATTTATATTGTAATTATGATTGGTGTCTCGTTTGAATCCCGAGACGGGAAAAGTGATATTGGATTTCTCTATTATCAGCCTGGAGTCAGGAATTTATGCCCGATATGGCGTGCAGGCTATCATATCCTAAAACGGAACATACAAGGCGAGATATCCTGGTCCCTCTTGTAAGGATCGAAAGAATACTCCAGATCTGATTCTCAAAAATATATTCATTCATCACACATAATACAAATAATAATGGAAAAACACGACTTAACTTTTACACCATTTATAAATATCTCGGTGACATTGTACATACCTTAATATTTTTAGTTAACCTTAATTCTACAGGATTCCTTTCGTTGATTTAATTCGTGTCTTTTCTGCACAACGCTCAACGCCAGACTGACTCAAGAAATGTCCATAACGCTCCCACTACGATTCCCCTCCACTATTGCCCCCACCGGAGCGTAGTGGGGCGTTATGACAAGCATTCGAGCGGTATATATATTTGACGGTGCGTCCGACTTAATAAAAACTTAGAAAATACCGCCGAATACTTAATATTAATTATAATTCCTAACAGCTCGGTCATCCTGATATTTAAGCGAGTCCTCTCGCTTCTAGTTTTAACATGTTATAAACAAAATAATAAAACTAATCATTTACTTCATCAGAATTTTCAGAACTAGAGTCAAAATTTTTATTGAACGATAACCATGGTTTTAGTTTATCAATTGATACAATATTTTCGTAGCGTGGCCGGCCAGGCTTACGGGTTAGTGGGGTTTCTTCAATTATGAATCTATCATTTGGAAGTAATTTCTTTACACGGTAAGGGCCTTGGTACTTATTCGCCAATTTCTTTGATTTACCATCATTTGGAACCTCCCGTTTTACGCTTACTAGATCGCCAATTTCATAATTATGTTCAGTTTTACGTTTAGAGTCAAAATTCTTTTTATCTTTTTTTTGTTGTTCCTTCATACGATTACATGCCTCTTCTCTTATATTTTCTAAGTCATCAGATGATATCTGTATAGTATCATTTATAACTTCATTTAATACATTTTCAGAACTACTATTAATTTTAAACCCGAATAGAATTTCTGAGGGGCTTTTCCCAGTTGTCTTATGAATAGTGGTGTTTAGTCCAATTTGAATATCTGCCACATATTCGTCCCAATTTTTATCGTCATTGCCATGAGTTTTAGCTGACAAGGCTTCCAAAATTGTCCTATTAAACCTCTCGACCTGACCATTGGCCCTCGGTGTAGCCACTGCATTTAGTATGTGCTTAATACCAATGGACTTAGTGAACGATCGGAAGCTATTACTTGTAAAGGATGTACCCTGGTCCGTGATAAGCCTAGACGGAGCCCCAAAATAGCTTATATGTTCCCGAAAAACTTTAATAGAAGTTGCACTTTTTGTATTGCGGACGGGGGTAATATTAATGTACTTTGTAAAACCGTCAATTATTACCAAAATGTAACAATTTCCCTTTTTACTTTTGATAAATGGTCCGAGGTGATCGGCATGAATAGTATGGAAGGGCACTTCAACTTTTGGTATTGGGTGCAGTTGTCCTTGCTGTTTGCCTGAAACACCTTTATGATAGGCGCATTCTAAACAAGAATTTACATATTTCTTCAAGAACTTTCGCATTTTAGGGAACCAAAAGGACTGTTGTACTCGCGATAGGGTCTTCTCAAAACCAAAATGACCAACATCGTCGTGGTTCATTTTCGCAATTTGCCATCTTACCCCCTTTGGTACTAACCAACGTATATCGTTATCTTTTTCACCAATGATGCGATAAACTTTACCATTTTTAAGTTTATAGTTCTTAATGATTTCCATAACCTTTGTTGCTTCAGGGTCGCTTAATATTTCTTTAATACGGGTTACTTCACTGTCGTTAGACTGAACTGTAGTTATCCAATCTTCGTTTTCAATGTTTAGAACATCGAGGACATGGGATTCTTGGATTGCATCTCCCACTGGGTTTCTACTCAAAGCGTCTGCGTGTTTCATAGCAGAGCCTGGGCAATATTCAATATCGCAATCAAATTCTTGCAGCTGAACCCACCAACGAGCTATACAGGGTACGAGATCCTTTTTAGTCAAGGTGGTCCTAAGTGCGTTACAGTCAGTAAATACTTTAAAAGGTATACCGATAAGGTACACTCTAAATCGACTCAGAGAGGATACCACTGCTAGGGTCTCTAATTCGAATGAGTGATATTTTTGCTCGTCAGGTGTGGTTTTCCGACTGTAAAAGGATATAGGTCTTAATAGACCGTCCTCATCCTTTTGAAGTAAAATACCCCCTATACCATGCTTGCTAGCATCGGTATGAACTTGCGTCTCATTTTTGGGGTCATATAAGGCAAGTACGGGCCTCTTGGTCAAAGCCGATTTAATCGACGTAAAAGATTCTTCTTGCTGCTTGGTCCAATGCCATTGAACATCCTTTTTAAGAAGATTTGTAAGGGGTCCCGCCATAATTGCAAAGCCTTGAATAAACCTGCGGAAAAAGCTGGCAAGTCCCAGAAATTGCCGAAGTTCATGTTGCGATTTCGGAGTAGGAAAATTATAAATCGCTTCGGTTTTTTTCAGACCGGGTTGAATGCCACCTGCTTCTATTTGAAAGCCCAAAAAGTCGATGGAATTGAGGAAAAACTTGCACTTTTCTAATTTAAGGGTGAGACCGCCTTTTCTCAAGAGGCATAGAACTTCTTCGAGTCTAATCATTCCCTCTTCAAATGTATGGGCTGGAATAAGAACGTCGTCCATGTATACGAGAGCAAATTTGGTCTTGGCATCGGAAAGAATTTTGTTGATAATCCTCTGAAAGACAGATGGAGCATTTACTAGTCCAAAAGGCATTCTCGTGTATTGGAATTGACCATCTGGAGTAACAAAAGCAGTTTTTTCCTGCGAATTTTCCTCGATGGGAATTTGGTAATACCCCGATGCTAGGTCAAGAGAAGTAAATAGGGTATTACCTGAGAGTCGATCCAATTGATCCTCAATATGAGGGAGAGGATAATGATCCTTTTTGGTTCGTCGGTTCAGTGCTCTATAATCAACACATAATCTTTTTTCACCAGTTTTCTTTTTGACCAACACAATGGGGCTTGCATATGGAGATGAAGACTCTTTAACAATTCCAGCATCAATCATTTCCCGCACCATTTCACGGACTTGTGCCCTTTCGCCATGAGACATCCGGTATGGTCTATAAACTACCGGATCCAAATTTTCAAGTTCAATCTTCATCTCTCCTACAGTAGTGAAACCTAAATCTTTAAGCCCTGAAGAAAAACATTCCGAATATTTAGCAAGTAAGTTCTGAACCAGCGACTTTTGATCGGCGGTAAGTTGCTTACCACAACACAACGTTTTCTTTACTGTTATGTCATTAAAACACACTGGCATTACATCAAAAATATGGGCCACGGGTACAGCTCGTGTTATGAGGGATCCTTTTTGTAAAACAATTTCACCATTGCATAAATTTTGTACAAGGACTCTACCTAAGCCTTTATCGAGTATATATTCTCCGGGTAGCAAATAATGTTCGCAATGAAGTTGACCCCTAATAGTGCCGCTAACAAATATCGGGCCGCAAAATTGAACACAAGTTTCAACAGGTACTCCAGTCAATTCATTAGGTTTAATAATGACGTTATCGCGGCACATTAGGAAAATCTTTTGACGAGGGCATCTTTCAAAAATAATTTGGTCGGGAGTTTTCGTGATCATTATGCCTGGTTTTTCGGTAAATGAATGGCCTAGCAATACTGGGTACTTTAAGACAAAGTCATCTACTATAAGAACTTCTACGTTCTCTTTTATGCCTTGTACTGAAATGTCTACCGTAGTCTTGCCCAAAGGTTGAACATGATGACCTCCTATTCCACGCAAAATTGGCAATTTATCGGAACTATATTTTATACCCATTCTTTTAACCACAGATTCCTTAACAAGGGTACATTGGCTACCAAGATCAATATGGGCCGTTACCGATTCCCCATTTATTTCAATTTCAAACACATATTTTTCATTTGCTTTTTTTGGATCTTCTAATAAAGCAACTTGTTTCTCATTATTTATATCGCTGACCTGATCTTTTAATTTTAAATTATCATTTTGTTTGGACCTACAGTATAACTCCAAATGTCCCAACCTACTACAGAATGTACATTTACTTAGAGGCTTATCGCATTTAAAACTTTTATGGCCCTCTTCATTGCAATTGTGGCATTTAAATCTTTTGGTAAAATCCGGTTTGAATTTACTTGTAGTCACGTAACTCGAGCTCCTCTTATCTACTCTCAACTTGTCTGACATATCTTTATTATTTCCTACCCTTACCGTTTTAAAATATTTTAACACCTCTTCTGGTTCTTTGAACTGTACAGCTTGCGCTCCTACCCTAACGGCCCTATCCTCGATGCCATGAAGGATACAATCAACTGCTTTTCTACCCTTTATTCTACACCGGTTAAGTAGATTTATCTTTGAGTAATAGTATTGCTCTAGTGATTCACCATAACGCGCACGCTTGGCCAACATTTCCGTGAGTAATTCGGCATAATTATCTCTAAAAGGGAATGACTCCAAAAGCTTCCTTTTCCATTCATCCCAGCTATAAAGTACAGTGCTAAGCCCCTGATACCACGTTTTTGCAACGCCGGTTAACTTTGGAAGGGCGAAATGGATGGTTTCACGTTCGTTCCATCCATATATTTCTGCACATTCCTCCACTTTCGTCAGCCAAGTTACTACAGTTTGGTCCTTGGACGTTGGATCAAATTCTGGAAGGACATTTGTCAAAGAAAGCTTTGAAGTCGATTGACCCTTTACATCACTTAGTATGTCTAAAAACTTAATTAAAATGTTTTTGTCGCTGTTGGGCATACTCTGAATATTACGATCTACGTTATTTAACATACCGTAATGCGGTTGGCGTGACGGAGGAATTCTCTTATTCAACACGGACCTGACATCTTCTTCGCTGTCCGAAGGAGAACGACATCGTTTCCTCCGTGTCGCACGGAAATCGTCATCGGATGAACTATTATATACGCTTCGTACTACGCGATCATAGCGGCGTCTCTTATTGGGGTGCTCGTGCCGCGGGCTTGTCTTCCAAGAGTAGTCACGCTCGTTATGCCTTATCCGCGTAATCGATGATTGTGTCTTGGGTCTTCTCATGTTACCTCTGTCGTCACGAACATCGTGACGAACTCCTTTACTCAAGTTATTTAAAATCAATGATGCCGAGTTTTGATGCCGCGACTCCCCACAATTTATGCGTTGTCGCGACACCTCCCTCCTCGGACTTTTTAAACAATTATTATATTGGGCAGAGCGCTTGTGGATTTGCCGCATTACACGACTCCCTTCCACTCCCTCACTCAGTTCGCCCATCGGAGTCTGCCTTCCCCCGCCTTCATTATCGCGGTTAGTACGGGTAGGCTCACCCTCCGTTATAAATATTCTGCCAGGGATATCAATGTCCCGGGAGCTCACATTTAGTATACTTCCGCCATCATTATCGCGGTTAAAGTTTGTTGGCTCATCTTCCGATGTTGGGATTTCTTCAGAGGTGTCCATTATCCTGGACCTTAAATTAGGTTTAGCTCCACCATCATCGTGACAAAACCGGCCAGATTTGGTCGCCGCCACAGGTGCTTCTCCAGACAGATCCATTATACTGGAACTCAAATTTTGTTACTTCAGTAAGCTTAAGGAAAACGGTATAATGAGTTTAATAAAATGTATATATCGTTAGAATTTAGTTACCGAGTATTTTTAATTTTTTTTTTGAGAGTATTATAACCACCAGTATTAAACAGCGATACATTTTAGCTGTTACACACATTTTAAAGTTAGTCAATTTCTGTAATGGATTTGTATTTTAAACGATATTTGTTTCATTGCCAAGCAGCTGATACATTATCTCGTTTGCAGTATAGATCCTTAAGCGCAAAGAACAATTACCTCAATTCTGCGCATCATATTTAGATTAAAATAAAAAAATAACCAACAAGTACCTACATTACGTAGAAGAAAAAGAAAAAAAAAAACATTTTGAGAATCAAATTGGAGTCCAGTTTCTAAAGTATTTATTTGATGGTTAAACAATAGTGAAATGTGAAAAAATCGATAGGGCTAGGATCAATGAGCGGTAAAAGTACACCCATTGATCCCACTTCTGAGATGTAAGGATCGAAAGAATACTCCAGATCTGATTCTCAAAAATATATTCATTCATCACACATAATACAAATAATAATGGAAAAACACGACTTAACTTTTACACCATTTATAAATATCTCGGTGACATTGTACATACCTTAATATTTGTAGTTAACCTTAATTCTACAGGATTCCTTTCGTTGATTTAATTCGTGTCTTTTCTGCACAACGCTCAACGCCAGACTGACTCAAGAAATGTCCATAACGCTCCCACTACGATTCCCCTCCACTATTACCCCCACCGGAGCGTAGTGGGGCGTTATGACAAGCATTCGAGCGGTATATATATTTGACGGTGCGTCCGACTTAATAAAAACTTAGAAAATATCGCCGAATACTTAATATTAATTATAATTCCTAACACTCTGCCTACCCCTTCTGGAAAAAAAGCGTGATTTATGTATGTATTTATGTATGTAACTAAGATGTTCTAAACTAGGCCTCTAGTGATAAGTTGACATTATTTCACACAATCTTTGTTGGCGCCATTTCATAGAATTAGGAAAATAAGAGTCATATATCAGATTTGGAAGATTTTCGATTTGAAAAATATTATTTATTCACTGCAAACACACAGCACATTCAGATATATTCAATGCGTTGGCGAAACAGAGTATAATGATCCTTTGTTCGGAGCGACTTTGCCTCCCTCAGCCATATTAAATGTAACGAAAACATGTCCACATACAAAATATATATTATTTGTAAATAATATGACATTATTAATAACCTGCTCTGATTTAAACCAACCTGGAACTTTTGTAATAATCACTATTGTAAAATGATTTTGAAAAAAGAAGTACTAGACTTTTTTTATCCATTCTTTTTTACTGAACATCGCTTTCCATATTGGGTGGTAGATAAAAAATTACTGATACTAAATGCAATTGAAAATGTTAATGTTTTTTTTAATATATTAAATGTCGAGACGAACATGCCGTTCGCCTGATGGTAAGCGATACGACTAGTCCGGTCAATTTAGACATTCGAAGTTACATAAAGTCCCAACAAGCTGAATTTCTGTGAAGTTGTTCAAAACATAATTATAAACAATGTCTGGAAGTTCCCCATCATTCCCCTGTAAGGAAAAAATTTAATTCAAGGTTAAAGGTAAAAAAAATGAGTTTTTCGCGATTTTCAGCAAAACGGTAAGTTTTATCATAAAAGTACCTCAGACAAAAATTGTAGATCATAAAATTATTTATAAAAAATGTATCAATACTTTTTTTCTTACGAGCCACCGTTTCTGAGATATAACGATTCTAAAAGTTATAAAAGTTGTTATCGTCATAATATGCACACGTTTCCACGCCACCTATGAGGTAGTGTACTTAGCGTGTTTTTATTAACGTGGTTCTGTTTAATGTAAAACTATTGCAAAATAACGGAAATTTTCAAAGATTGGGAAAGATAAAAGCGATGTAAATGAAAAAAAAGTGTTGAAGTTTATTCGTCTTATTCGTAAGTTTCAAATTCTTGTTCTTCTTCTTGATCTTCTTCTTGTTCTTCTTCTTGATCTTCTTCTTGTTCTTCTTCTCCTGCTTCTTCTTCATCTTCATTTTGGATGCAAGTAAATTGCGTCAATAGCGATGTATCGCATGATACTTCGTCGGAGTCAAACGAATCCTCCATTGTTTGTGATTCAATATTAGAGCACGACCGGCCTTGACAATTTGTGCATGCCAAAGAACAAGACAGTCCGAATTTTTTGCAACCACATTAAGCACTGCATCCCTTTTTGCAGTTGCAAAAAATAATGTTCAGCAGTTTTTCCGGCGCAGGTGGAAGTAAAGTTTGAACTGGCTCTAATATATTGTTGACCAACTTCCAACCCCAGTCTGTAGGGTCTAGCTGATAACCAAGCCACACTTGAACTTGGTAATATACTTGAAAAAGATGTTGGTGAGCATCAACTGAAGTTGGAGGAAGACAAGCTAATTGAACTTGTTTTTTATTTTTAGTATTTTTAACGAAACATGCAAATCGATGTTTATCTAAACAGGTAGTTTTTTTAGGAGCTCCGTACATAGAAAGAAGAAAGCGGATGCCGTTGGTAATAACTTAGCAATAGAAGACTTTCGAGTATAATTTTTACGGCAATTTTCATGTATTGTCACAGATTTCTGATTTTTGAGATATTCCGAAAAATCATCAGCTCTTTCGATACTTGCATTAATTAATATCTTCATACCACGTTCAACAGTAACAACTTCACGTCGTTATATCTCAGAAACGGTGGCTCGTAAGAAAAAAAGTATTGATACATTTTTTATAGATAATTTTATGATCTACAATTTTTGTCTGAGGTACTTTTATGATAAAACTTACCGTTTTGCTGAAAATCGCGAAAAACTCATTTTTTTTACCTTTAACCTTGAATTAATTTTTTTCCTTACAGGGGAATGATGGGGAACTTCCAGACATTGTTTATAAATATGTTTTGAACAACTTCACAAAAATTCAGCTTGTTGGGACTTTATGTAACTTCACTCTCATTTTTTGGTCTAAATTGACCGGACTAGACAGTTCATAAACATTAGCAAAACCAAATAACACTTTGAATTAAAAAGCAATGCTTGGCATTCTACTGCGCTCGCCATCCTGAGATATAAGATGTTTAGTCTCAATTGTCTAGAAGTTACTCTGGCTACAATGTCCTTCGGACCGAAACACAACAGTACATTTACACTGCTGTTTGACGGGAGAAATAGACATTGCGGTGGTACGTACCCCGGCGGCTTCTCACATATTAGACACCTACCACCAGTATTTTCATCATCAATTGCTGCATGAGCCTGAAATTTGGACAAGGCGATAGGCTCATCAAAAAAGGCATCAGGCATCAAACAAGTGTTGCACAAGTGTCACCACCGCTTAATCTTTTAAAAAATAAATAAAAGGAGTACCAACAACTCTATTATAAAAACTATACGAAGTCCAATGTGGATATCAGATGGTGTTATTTTATTTCACGACACTATCATGAATATATCGCGCGTGCTCCGCGCCGGTTGGAATTCACGTTAGGTTGTGTACACACTGTCTTGTTTAATCAATAACACTTTTAATGACACGTGAAGAGGGAATTGTGATTGATATACTATCGTATTTTAGAAGTATTTTTAAGCACTTTTTCAATATTATTTTATTTTTACTAATTTAACTTTTACAACTAACTCAAAATGTATTTTTAAAGATATCGCAAAATACATATTTGTGTTAGTTTTTTGCTTAATTTATTACGTCGTACAATAAAAAAGTTTTTAGAAAATGGGAAGAGACTTCTCGACAGATATGTACGTGAAATGCTCTGCTTTTATCATAAGGCGTTTTGTTATCACGTTGTCGTGGCAAGGAAGTGTAAATGCACTTTTGTGTGTGGTTTGAAAGACTTTGTAGCCAGAATAACTACTAGATATAATGAGACTTAACATCTTATGTCTCAGGATGGTGAGTGCCGTGGGGTGCCCAAGAATTGCTTTGTAATTCATGGAGTTGTTTGGTTTTGCTACTGTAGACGAATAGCATGCTCGTCTCGCCATTCATAGCAATATAAAATGTAAGAAATTAGAGATTACTCTCGAAGACTTTAGTTAATTACGTTGGAACATAATTTGATTTTTTTTCTATCTAATTTAACAAATTTTTGTTACAGAATTATTAGATTTTTCAATATCTAAACCGATTTAATATATATTATACAAACGGTTATTGAGTTTTTCCTTTCCAAGAATTTCGTTTAGTAATTGGAATACAGCTACCTTCATGTTTCGTTTATTTCCTTTATTGTTACATGAGAGATCGATGCGCGAAACAAATCTAACATTAATGAATATTGCTTCCTAGAAACGAAACTCAACAACAGAGAAACGAAAATAGCTGCAGGCCTATTAAGGTAAAAGCACCAATAGTAGACAATTTAAGGATAAATCAAACTTAATTCTCAAAATTCACAAATGTTTTTCAAAAAATTAAAGTTACATTTTCTTTTACTGTTAGAGCAACATTTGGAATTTAACTATTTCATAATAATGAAATTAAGATTGCTTTATTTTACATAAAAAAAATATTTTCTTAGGATTGCCGTAGTCACTAATAGATGACATGTATAAAAAATCAGATACCCCAATAATAGACATCAATTGGCACTAATAATAGACATGTCTATAACATCTTTTTAATATTATGTGTTATCAAAAAAATATAATTTAAAATCAAACTTAGCACAGATTGTGCTTTAGAATTAATTAAGTAACAAAATATATTTAATATCTTCTTCTTTCTTTCAAGGACTTTAAATTACATTATTATCAGGTGTGGTCTTATTTTCTTCGTGGTAATTTTCTTCACCTGTATATAAATTTATTATTATTAGTCCTATATCAATTTCTAATTAATTATCTTTCTTATTGATTTTCTTTTTCCCATCTCATCATTCTTAGTTGATCTTAATTCATCTCATCATTTTTAATTGCTCAAACCGTAATCTGAAATTAATGTATACTAGTAGACTCTAATAGTTGACACTGTCTTCTTTTAATTAGCCTAGTGTACAACAAACGAAACTCAGATATGAAATAAAATAAATAAATAAAATTGAGCATCTCAAAATGTTTGCATAAGATTCATATTTGATTTACGCAAATATGACAATCTTTCTGAGTTTCGTCTTAAGCTCAAGTGGTTACCCATACGGCTTTGTCGGAATGCTCACACTCTTTCACTTTTATATTATATATTATTTAACCCTCTCGCCCCTTCTTATCTCAAAGACCGTTTTATATTTCTTCATGATTCCCATGAAAGATCCCTGAGGTCATCGGAGAACCTGAAACTGAGAATACCCGTACACACCACGACATTTATGGACAAGTCATTCCCCGTACTCGCTGTTCGATTGTGGAACTCACTTCCAGATGTCGTGAGACAGGCTCGCAAATTGACATAATTTAAATCACTAGTCAAGGAACACTATCTTTTTCACTGAACTTACACATTGTTGTGCTTTTACTATTATCATTTTTTTATATTTATTTACTATGCATATATTTATTACATTTTATGTCTATTTTGTATATGTATATACATATATATGTATGTATGTTGTATGTATTTATATGTATAATAATGTAGGTGTACAATAAAGTTAAATAAATAAATAAAATAAACTACCAAGTTTACACATGTCATCTTTTAGATTTTAATCAATTTCTGGAACTAATAGTAGACACCACTAAAAATTTATACAAAAACAAGCCAAAATTACAAGGAAATGGTCCAAATAAATAAATAATGTAATATCCATATAATATCGAAACCCGATATAGCCAAAAGTCATATAATATAAGACAAAATCATACCGTTTGAAAATGAGTTCCTTAAGAAAAACGCTAAGAATTACGCGCATAATGGCGCGAAATCACACTGTTTGTGGTCAATTAACAAAAAAATAGAAATTTACTTCTGACAGTGCAAACAAGCTTTTGGGCATGTATCATAAATGGTACGAGGTGGCTTTAAAATTAGGAGCAATGACATTAAAATATTTAGTTTTCTTATTAGAAAATATTTTTTCGAAAGTGTCATCTATTGGTTCAGTGTCGGGCATTGGTGCTTTTACCTTATGTTTAAAATAAATTTAAATTATAATGATCGAAAATTTGTCTTTTTGGTACAATTCTTGGGTACATCATGTTAAGATTTAGTACTTTTAATAAACTAAATAAATAAATACACCTAACATACGCAATCATTACACTAACATCAAAGTCTTGGGTGGTGGATATAAGAAGCTATGAAAGACTTTTCGATCTCACAAACATCCAAATACGAAACAAACACTTCGGTTCATGCAAAAATCTCTTTACGGGAATCGAACACGCAACCTCTGGTTTCACAACTGGCGTCAAACAAATAGCCCCACGGAAGCTGTCAAATGTAAAAATAATCTAAGCGTATTAATATGTGCACAGCGCCTAACTTCAACTCCTGCCATAAATTGTCACGAATCACCCTTTTTGTCAACTGGACATGTTTGGGTTTTTGGACCCCTGTATGATTTATAATTTCAACGGCCCACCCTATTGGGTTTGTTTTTTATAACCCTCTGATAAAATGTTTCGGTGTTGCTAGCCGTGATTTTTCCACGAAGAGTTATTGTGCGGTCTGATTTTTGATTTACCGATAAATACGTTGGTTTGTATGATTAGGGAGCATACTATACGGAATCTGTTCCGTGGACCATGTACTGTATCAGCTCATTTATGTCCCACCATAGGGCGCAGGCCTCCTTAACTATTGAGAGCACTGTTGAGAGTGGTTAGGCCATATAGTCCACCACGCTGGCCTAGATAGGGTTCGCGGACTTTACATACCATAGAAATCGCTATGGTATGCAGGGTTCCTCACGATGTTTTCCTGCACCGTTATAGTGCGTGGTGATTGACTATGAATACACATAATCCCGAAAAGTCTAATTACTCTTTAAAATAATATTACTTCTGTATATTTACGATGGCTACTATTTGGAGGAAAGTAGACAGCAATATTGAACAAAACCCTGAAACTGAGAGTTCGATCAAAAACGCTTAGGAGCTAAATTCAAAAGTAGACCAGTTTAATTAGGCGGCTGATTTGGTTCTAATTGAATGAAAACTGTAAGTTAATATAATCCAAATTCATGCAACATTAAATTCGATACGCCGAGACCTTCGTACCCGGTTTTAGTAGCTATAAAGCATAATAATAGCTCAATGAGATTAAAGCAAGGCGGTAATTAAAAATATGGCGCTCTTACACTCAGTACATTGTCGGGTTATTTACTAAGTTTGTAGGCGAGTTAGTAAGAACGGTTTAATAATGTCGTTGTTGGACAATAGATTTAAGAGGTAGTATAAGACTTAGAGTAGTCTGAAGATCGCCATGTGTACTTTCTTTAAGTATAGTGTAAGCGTATTCTTGGATGTTATTAAAATTACCTCCGTTGCCAGGGTTAAAATATAATCACGGTATAACAAAAGGCTTTTACAATGATGATAAATTACGCGTGAGTCTATGAAAATTAGATCGGCGCAAATACACAAAACAAGAGTAGTATAAATAATATAGAGCAGTAAACCTGCACTAGGACAAGTCAATACACATAGCACTTAATCTCTATATGCAATATTTTCTATACTGGTGGTGGGTATCTGGGTGGGTACCATCGCAGTATCTATTTCTCCCGTCAAACAGCAGTGTAAATGCACAGTTGTGTTTCGGATTGAAGGGCATTGTCTCAGGATGGCGAGCGCAGTGGAATGCCAAGCATTGCTTTGTAATTCGAGGTGTTGTTTGGTTTTGCTACTGTTTATGAGCGATTGTATCGCTTACCATCAGGTGAACGGCATGTTCGTCTCGCTATTAATACCAAAAAAAAAATCTATACATTGTAATCACTATTTATTAAAATGAATAAATACTGTCTAGTATTAAAACCTGTTTTAGCTGTTGTGTCTTATTCGCTCAAACTGAAGTCGAAAGTCGTTCGAAAGGGACAAAACATTCTTAAACTAAAATAAGTCTTAAAACTATCTTTTATTTTCACTTTGTAAAAAATAATGTACCTACATAAAGTTACATAATAAGTAAATGTAGAAGAAACTAATATCTACAAATAATAAGGCCATTTGTGTATAAAAAAATAAAACAAACGAGCATCGTCCTTCAGACATTGTATTAGACCATTCGCTCACATTGTAGCGTCGATTTACGTCATCTCAGTAATAACAACATTAAGATTACATTAAGCGTTGAGCGCGGATCAGTTAACTGGCTGAGCGAGTGATTAAATTGCGTAATTACTAATTAATTTGTTTCTCGCAAATATTTCTTTGAGCGCGAGTGTTTAATATTTAAATTTTGCGAGCGTTGCGGAGGTTGAGAAATATTTTGGATTTATATTTCGAGTGAATAAATACTAGATCATGATATGGGAAAGTAATATTTGAGCTTCTAAATTGACCAGTCACGATTATAGTCCTATTACGGGACCCATTACTTTTTTAAACCAGAAGTCGGACCCAAATCCAACCGCGTATCAAATGTAATACACGAATATCCTTAAAATTTATCTCTTCCTCTCTCTCTCTCTCTCTCTCTCTCTCTTTCTCTCTCTCTTCAGTCAAAGGAAGTTCACTGTTGAACATAGGCCTCATAGATCGCCATATATACCTGTAGGAAGCGGCCTGCATCCAGGATGTTTATCCATCACAAAATATAAATACATATATAGTACTATTTTAGATATTAAATATAATCTGCGTATTAAAAAATAGCAATAATAAATTCTCGTGAAAATAAGTACAAAAGCTTCCATTCCAAACAAATATCCAGCATAAATTCAGCTAACCAGCCAACGATCCCCACATATCTCTAACAATAGTACGGATGGAATAGAATCGCCCGCCGTTGCCGCAGAATTCTCACAGGGAACACGTGCCACCCCCTATATTTAAGCAATTAGACGCCCAACAGCCCTTTGTGAGATATCCCGCAAGTTCACACACCGAACAATGCCAAGCAAACGTAGTAAACCCTCGATAATTTATTGACCAATCACATTTCAATGTTATGACATCACAAACGTCAATTCGATTTATTAACCAATGCGAATTCGATATTTTCCCGCGTCAAACGTCACTTCAGATTATGAACCAATGATATTGCAGTATTTTTGATACTTCACTTGTCACTATCCATTACCGGTCGATAGGATATTGATGTTTAAGTGTTTTTTGTGCTCGGGGTGAACGGTAGAAAAGCGATTATAATAATTAGTTTGAGAAGAGGTGATAGTGACAATTTAACAACAATTTGACTAGGTGACAACACAAATTGACCTCGTGGCCAATATAAAACAATGCAACAAGATATTAAGGCACGATAGGGCATCAATACGACTGAGTAACTGCTGATCAATCCATCTTTTTTTGTGTCAGCAATGCGGTCTACTCCTAAAGTATTTAAATTAGTTGTTTTGTAAAAATCTCAGCAGCCCTCCTTTAGGCGGGGATTAATTTCATTTCTATTTACATAAATCCGAGCATATCTAATATTCAGCTATTAAATTTCGCGGCGCGCAGTAGGTGAACATCAAAGATTTGTTCCTTTGACTTTGTGTAAATAATTATGTTGAATTTCGCATCATACAGAATATTTTTGAGTTAAAACAAAAACCGTATAAGTAGGTTGAGTAATATTTTCGGCGCTAGGTCCACTGCTCCATGTAGGCTTTCCCTATGCATTTTCACAGCAACCTGTTGGAAACGGCCTGCATCAAACGACTTCATAAGAATTTTATGAAGCCTCATATCCAATTCAAGGGTTTATATTGTTTGATAATGTGACCATTTGCCAAAACAAAGGAATGGAGAATATTATTTAATTTCGCACCTATTTATTTCGGAATATAATTTCTGCAGAACAATTTTTTGACGCAAAACAGCGAAACTCGTAACAGTTAATATCACGTAATAAATGATCATATAAACTTCAGCGAATATTCTAGAACAATTCTGTTGATATATTTTCATAAATTCATAAGTTGCGTACGTGATGCTCGCTTTGTTTGCCCTTTATGAACACGTGTTTAATTCTGGCAGATATTTTACGAAAAGATGTATTTTTAAATTTTTAACACGTATAGTGCTACGCATTTGAAAATTCTAATTTATTTAAATGATGCACTTTGTAAAAAATATTATTTTTATTTTGATTTAAGACTGGTATGCTGAAATTTTCTTTTAGTTTATTGCATTTTATATGTGACATATATATCTTAGTATATATATTTTCAAGTTTATTTTATTTTATTGGACAGGTTCGAAACAATAGCGAACAGTTAACAATGGTAAGTGCCTCCCATTAATATCCACAACGCTTGGATCGGAGATTTGTTGCTGGCCCACCAAATTTTGGACGCCCACGATGAGAAGAGCGTCTGCGACAGATACGAGGCCACATGTTTTGCGGCCCATCTCGGAGTCGCTCATAACATCAGCGCACAGCCCCCGCTGTGTGCTTATTGACCCCGATGATCATTATGACAGGCAGGCAGACAGGCAGGCATTACCGTGATGGAATTCTGACGCCCCTTGGCGACTGGGCGGGGACGTCGGGTCAGCCAGTCATTGTTATTCACCCGTCGCCTCCTTCTCGGTTGGCGGTGGCGGGTGGTATCGTTTTGCTCACGGTTCCACTCCGCACTTTTCTTCTGCGAGATGATGTTCTCACAGAATGTGAGCATGGCCTGCCATGATCTCCTCCTACTCTCAACCATGGCCAAGAGCGAGAGATCTACACCGACGGCTCCGCGGAAAGCTGCACGCTACTCTTCCCAGGCTGGACACTCCGAAGGAGTGGTGCACTATATGGCTTACCACTCTCAATCGTACTCTCGATTTTAGAGGAGACCTGTGCCCAACAGTGAGATGTTTAGTTGAACGGTCGTTTTATAACCGTTCTTAAGCTCTTAATCACGTAAATTATAGTGAAATGAGCGGGAACCGGGAAGGATTTTACGAGAATATTAACTAGAAGTAATTACACAGGGTTTCACATCAAACACGAGTCTGTAATTAGCAATAACACTAATGAGGTCAAGCCACGTCACTTCCTGGTAGGGCGGATGTGAATAATCCGATTATAAGGTATGCTGTGCTTAGAACACCTTACGTATCGTATGAGGTGGGAACATGGAATAGCGAACTAGATAAATCAGTCCAAAGGAGAATGCCCATTTTACTGTTAAACTTCGTAGCGGTGCGAAGACTTTTGTGCCTCGATGAAATATACTTCTTTGTGTGGGGAAAATATATATTTTCAATAAATATAAACAAAATTGCGACCCAGGTCCGGAACTTGGATATATGAACTTGAAGTCCATTTTTTGTCTTCAGTTCTGTGAACGAAATATACAATATGATGATAATTTATTTTATAAAAGTCTGTCGTCCGGGATAAAACAGGAAAACGATTAAGGACAAACCTTAAAAAATAATATCATAAATAATAAATAAATAATACCCAACAGTCACATACACATTACATTATCATACAGATCCTCACACCATCCAAACACCATGACCGATAAACATAGTATATTCAAAACTCCCGTCACATTGCACACATCGTTCCCCCCCATAAAGGTCCCTGCACACGTGACGCGTGTATAACTCCTCTTTACGAGTTCCTTCGAGGTTTTTACAAGTGGAGATAAAATTTACGAGCGCACACGAGTCGAGAAGATTTTTCAATGCGCTTAAACCGATGTGATGTTTGGATTTAAATTTAACGGTATTGGTATTGTGTGTTTTAGAGGGGTTTTGAGTGCTGTTTGATTTGTTGTTTTAATTTAAGAAATTTAAATATAGATAACTGTCAACCAATCTATATGCATTCAATAAAAGAGGCGTGGAGAAGCAACAGAAAAGATTGGCAAATTGCATGAAGAGCAATTCAGATAGAGCATTGAAGGGCGACATATTTTTTTAATGGTATATATGGCGAGACAAGCGTGTCATTCGACTGATGGTAAGCGATACGACAACTCATGAACAGGAGCAAAACCAAACAACACCATAAATTACAAAATAGGCATTCCACTGCGCTCACCACCCTAAGACATAAGATGTTAAGTCTTATTATGTACAGAAGTTACTCTGGCTACAAAGTCCTTCAAACCGGAACACTAGAGTACACATATATGTAGTCTGGCGGTAGAAATAGACATTGCGTTGGTACCTACCCAGGCGGCATTTCACATATCAGAGACCTACCGCCAATAAACATTTTCACTGCACATTTTCGACCTTTAGGTTTCAATTTATACCACATTGGGCACCAAAGCTGTACTTAGTGGTTAACCTAAAAGCACTAACAGCATTTTATTACTCCACCGTACAATCGGCAATGATTCGGAATTTCTGTTTTCACTTAGCGTGCGCGCGGTAAGTGACTCTCCGTCCTTAGTGGCGATTAAGCCGAATATTATTGAGTAACCAACAAAAAAACGCAAACGCAAATATCGTGTTTGCACGTCAGGGTGTTGCGTGAGGGCTTTTGTTATTCTCGGAGTACAATGCTGGCCATTATTTAAAAAAAATGTCACATTAAATCGAAAAAATACAATTCGATTTCAAGTAAACAAGGTGAATTTTTCAAGTGGGCGTCAATGGCTACATTCGATTCTATGGGTAATAGCAAAAATTCATGATTTTGATAAAAATTAAAGTATAGAGAAAACATAGAGAAATACTTTGCTTAAAATTACCGTTTTCCATTAGTTTGCCACATGGTATTACTTGCCATAATTTGCTTCTTATTAGCAACATTATCAAATTATTTAGCATGTGTTTTTTTTTTCCTAATAATAAATTTGATTTATCATACATCTTAGTATGTGGTGTAAATTTTTAGCAAAATTGACTGTAAATGTGACATTAAAAATTTTAAAATAGTGTTGTGGCACGGTAGATGCAGCTATCGTCTTTAAGGTTTTATATTGTCTAACACATTCCGCCACCATTAATTTAATGGAAATAGGTGTAAAACTAATTCAGCAGCCTGCAGCGGCAGTGTCCTCATCTGAATAATTAGTAAACGTTAAGACGGCACATTTCGTCTCGTTAAAACATGAGCTATAGCCTTTAGACTTTGAATATACATATTGTTTGACCACCCTCAGAGTTGTAGAGCAATGACCTGCCTACGGAGAGACTGTTAAAGACTTCTAGAAGGATTGCTTTGAAATTGCGTTAATTGTTTTCTTATACATGTTTATTAATGTGAGAGTGTTTTAAATTCGTGTTGATGAATTATGAAATAATAAAGCGGTCCTACTTGAAACTAGCTGAACTTAAATAATGCCTCCGTGGTGCAGTTGGTTAGATGCCGGCTGTGAAACGAGAGGCCGGGAGTTCGATCTCACCGAGACAAATGTTTGCGATGCCCACAAGTATTTGTTTTGGGTCTGAGTGTTTGTGAGGCGCAAAAGTCTCTCATAGTTCCGGGCCAGGACTGGGTATGGGACTGTTTGGTGTATTTATTCATTTTATTTACTGACATACATGTATGGATCAACAACCTTACTCATATACAGTTTTAAAACCTATTTTAGTTATCTAATGTTTACTAATTAAAGTTGACTTATTTTACACTGGTTTTAACGTTGGGCTAATCTGTCATCACTAACTAACAATTTTATTCTACAATGTAATATATTTTTCCAATATTTATTAATATTCTATTTAATATTACATCCAGTTTAGCAGTGGTAGAGCCATGCTGTTGTAATTCATAATTCAGCATAAATGGGCATGCTCGTCCGGGGTGGTACCACTCCGAAGAAATTGGCTTGAAGCGACAGCGTTTCGTTCGTTGAGTGAGATTGCTAGGATGCGTCTTTCCTCTTCCCATATTTTATCCTTTCCGCTCTTCTCCCGATTTCATGAGCCGGCAATACTTCCATGATCCAAGCATTGTGGATGTTCATGGGCGGCAGTGATCATTAATCATCACCTGTATGCTCGCTTGCCGGAATTACGCAAAAAAATCTACTAATATTCCCAAAAATGTTGTCAATAAAATTGGTCCTACATTTCGGCCAGAACTATACACAAACCGTTAGGATATAGATTTTTATAACAGCAAGAAGTGGCCGCGTGTAGCTCTCAGAGTAATGCAGAATTAATGGCCCGCCCACGGCTCCAAATTAGATTGGCCGGGACAACGGGCCCTGATCCCGGCTCAGGCTGGTCTGCGAGTTTTTGTTACCTTATACATTGTTAATGATATCTACATTTACGGATAGGTATCCGTGAAATTAAATTTACATAGGTGACTTATTAGGTTGGTTAGTACAGATGATATACTCGTAATAATAATCAGTGGATATTCTACGGCTGAAGTTTAATTTGAACATTCGAAATACGAAATCGTTCATGGTTTCATGTACATGGCTCTGACATTACAAAGTTAGGTGTATATACCGTAGATAATTATTTTAACAGCGAAGAAAACATCGCGAGGAATAGGGAGCATGGAGGAGCAGGCACGTTAGGAGCTAAAGGGAATGATTCAGAGGACCGTCTAACTTTTCTGATCACCATCATAATAGTTATTAGCATTGGTGCCAATAACGCTAGATAGGGACCTCTAGATTACGATGTGACTAGTTAATGCGTGTTCTATTGTATATGTCGGTGAAGGATTATGTGCGGGTTACAGAATGAGAAGTCGAGGGTTCGTGAAGCGACAGTTTTATTCAATAAGTTACGAGAGTGTTACAGAGGCTGGTTTAAATACTAGAGTGCTTGTTTTTATCTACCTATTCCCAATGTTTATTGTCATGTGACTATCGGTTACAAAGTTCATTATTCTGACCTAAATTATCAAAAGATGACGGAATGCTAAGCTGATGCAATTCTATAGGTAGTCGAGGTACAAATACATGCCAAAGAACATCATACACATCTATTTTCATTCTTTCACCCTACTGAAAGATTGATTAGAGTAATGGACAAGGTGCAGCTGCTAACATGCACACGGTGTTCGCGGGTTCAAATCCCAGGGCATACCTCTGACTTATTGGAGTCGTGTATTGATAGTCAATCACCACGCACTATAACGGTGAAGGAAAACATCGTGAGGAAACCTGCATACCATAGCGATTTGTAAAATTTCTATGGTGTGTAAGTCCGCAAAACCGCACTAGGCCAGGGTGGTGGACTATATGGTCTAAATACTCTCAGTCCAATTCTCGAGTGTAGAGTAGGCCCGTGCCCTGCACTGGGACGTGTATAGGCTGCGACAGATATTTTACTGCCCTTAATTCAGATCATCTTTAGGAATAGTCAGTCCATAATTAAGAACCTGGCCTTTCCCAAAGATTCCGCAGCGACCTTCACGAATAGTGACCTTATCACCTAGCCACGCCTCCTAAAATCACATTGAAGGTGAAAGTAATCCTAAGCGGTTTATTTTGGGAACAAAGCAATGTTTGTACTCATTAGAAAAAAGCGCTGAAACAAGCGCTCCCTCCCATTAAAAATAAAAGCGTTTCGCAGTTTTGGCACGGCTAATCAAGAGATGCGCTGAGCGAGCGATATGGACGATCGGGGAACGGCGGCCAATCTGCCAAACATAAGAGTACTTATTATTTTTATTTTTTTAGTCCTGGATTGGCCCCTATTGCAGATTTTTGGGTGCAATTAGTGCACAAACAGAAACTTATAACAAAATACTGTGAAGTATAAAAATGTAAACTCTTTTAACACATTTAGAGTAAAATTTGCTCAGCATGTTTTAGACAAATACTGTTTAATTATTTTTTTTCTTTAATGTCTAATATATAAATAAATAAATAACACCCAACAGTCACATACATAGTCCTGACCCCACACTAAGATCGAGTCTTGTGTCGTAGGTATCAGGAACTACGAGAGACTTTTCGGTCTCACAAACACCCAGACCCGGAAGAAATATTTGTGGGACACACAAATATTTCTCTCGGTGCGGGGATCGAACCCGCGGCCTCTCGTTTCACAGGCGGCGTCTAACCAACTGCGCCACGGAGGCTGTCAGGATATGAAGGTGTTAGAAATGTATTTTTGTACGAATAACGTTGAATATTGTGTCTACTATAATATACAAGCGGATTTCTCGTGTCTCTCGTGTGCCTGCAGTTTTTTTTTGCATTTAAATTTTAATCTTAATTAGTATCTCGCTCCATCCCTGGAGAAGGAAACGTATATGGTCTTTTATTTGAATCCGTTTGGATATTAACCACCGTACGCAGTGGTTCAAAACATGTCTTACGACCCAAGAATGTAACTCTAATTCTAGAGGTAGGTCTGTCATATGTGAGAGGCCTTCTGGGTACGAATGACCACGATGTCTATTTCTCCCGCTAAACAGAAGTGTAACGGCACTATTGTATTTCGGTTTGAAGGACATTGTAGCTAGAGTAAGTTCTGGATAAAATGAGACTTAACATCATAAGTTTTAGAATGGCGATCGCAGTGGAATGCCAAGCATTGCTTTGTAATTCATGGTATTATTTGTGTTTGCTACTGCCCATCAGCGGTCATACTTACGTGCTTACCATGAGGCCATGTTACTCTACCTATTCATCTCATTCAAAAAATCAAGATGGATTATTGTATAGAAGACAATAATGTAAAGATAACTAGATATATCACCTGTAGATATTATGTCTGGATTGTACAGCATCCAGCTTTAGGTTATTGTTGTTACTTTTTAATGCAGTGGTTCTCAACAGGTAGTCCTCGAATCACTGGTAGTCCCTGGGAGTATCTCAAGTAGTTCGCGAACGCATCTTTAAAATAATTTTATCCATGTTTATTTATGGATAGATGGCAAATCCCTCTATTTACTTACATTTCTGTAATATATTAACATACAGTCAAACTAGTCAACTGGGCGGTCAATTGCTTGTAGCTTAAAGAGAGTTCAGTCCTTACGGCACTGGATTCCTGGTATTGCGAAGGTCCATAAGGGG
This sequence comes from Hyles lineata, assembly GCA_030180105.1. Taxonomy (NCBI): domain Eukaryota; kingdom Metazoa; phylum Arthropoda; class Insecta; order Lepidoptera; family Sphingidae; genus Hyles; species Hyles lineata. Next base: position 12,249,212 of record JARJEE010000013.1, on the reverse strand, counting down.
AAGTGATCGCCTACCATCAGGCGGGCCGCATACTCGTCTATTGCTAAACGCCTATACATAAAAGACAGTTTTTTTTGTCAAAATGTTCAGTCGTGACTAAAATGTTGTTGTTCTAGAGCTAGTAAAAAAGCTTTACATTATATTTGTTGTCGCTTGCTCCGCTAGAAAATATAAAATTAAGGTCAGGTTAGGTAATCCAACTGGGACATTAGCATATTTTCCACAAGCTAACAAAAACCTATTAATATACTTTGACCTAATATTAAAATAACCGAACCAAACCTAAAGAACTAATCCGAGCTAATCTTTCTGATATGTGTCAGATAGGTTCGTAATTACACTAGCCGCGCCGAAATCAATTTGCGTTTATGAATAAAAGATGTATAAAGTTTATTTAATTGAATAATTGTGTTTGAGACTGTTATTTAGAGAACTATGTCGTAAGATCTATAATTAAGTTAGCTTTGCAGTATTTTGAGTTTTAGTTTTTTTATACGTGTATGACAGTGATAATGTACGTAGTAGTAAACTAGTGGTCTACTGGTGGAGGGCTCTCATATGTGAGAGGCCGCCTGGGTACCATCGCAATGTCTATTTTTCCTGTCAAACAGCAGTGTAAATGCACTGTTGTGTTTCGGTTCGAAATACATTATAGCCACAGTAACTACTGGATATATTCAGACTTAATATGTTATGTCTCATAATTGCGAGCGCAGTGGAAAGTAAAGCATTGCTTTGAAATTCAAGTTGTTGTTTGGTTTTGCCACTGTTCATGAGAGGTCGTATCGCTTACCATCAGACGAACGGCATGCTCGTCTCGCCATTCATAGCAATAAAAAAGGACATTGTAGCCAGAGTAACTACTGGACATATTTAGACTTAACATCTTATGTCTCAAGTTGACGAGCGCAGTGGAGTGGAACCATTGCTTTGTAATACAAGGTGTTGTGTGGTTTTACTACTGTTTATGAGCGGTCGTATCGCTTACCATCAGGCGAATGGTATGCTCGTCTCGCCCTTCATTGCAATAAAAAACAAAACACGCAGTATACTTCCGATAGATAAATGACTGTGAAGGATTCTTTGTAAATCCATATTTAAAAAAAAAACTAAAGCGGGTGTAGCGCTGCAATCGCGCATTTGATATTTATATGGATTTGCAAAGCAGCGCTGCCTCCGCGCGGAGCTTAGCGAATCTGAAGGCGCCATAAAAGAGGTAGACTTTTTAACTTACCCACATACGGAGATTCCTAATAATATTGAATACAAATGAAGATATTAGTAAAAAAGCAAATAAATAAGCTCCTTTTTAATTCAGCTGGTTAAATACTAAACATGGCTGACGAAGTCGACGTAATTCTAAGTAAATGCTTAAAGTTTCGCGCTAATCCGTGAGGATTTTAATTAAAAACTATATTTGTTTACTTAGATATTATTCGCTTTGAAGTTTCTTCGAAATCAATTATGTCGTAACCAATTAATTGTACACAGAAACTAAAAACTGTTTTGTTATTAATAAATTCGGTACCCTGTTTGTCTGACAGAATATTATCTACATAAAATAGGTAGATATATTATAAGTTATAAAATCAAAATAACTGCCCTCATAATGTTAAATACTTTGACATAAAATATTATGGTTTTTAACAAAACTAACTTTATTTTTATTTATTCAGCTTCGTATAAAAAAGTATACAAGGCGAACTTTATGCCAGTGGCATTATCTCCCATTTATCTATTTTTACATCCACTCATCCATCTAGTAGCTCAAGGAAGTCCGCTGCTGAACATAGGCCTCCCTCAATGATTACCACAGTGACTTTTTGGAGGCAGCCTGCATCTAATCTTTGTATTTAAGTTCATACTTGCATCACCACAGAAGTACAGGAGATTAGGTGATGAAGCCAGTTGTGCCATCCAATTTTTACTGAGCTTGTTTTTCGTGCAAGTTCTAATTCCAAGAAATTCATACATAGTGGAATGTCCATTTGAGAATCAAATCCAAGAAATATATTATGAATATTGTTTTAGTTTTATTAAATCTAGGTTTTAGATGGACGACCTGGCTAACGTTGCAGGAAGTCGCTGGATGCAGGCCGCTTCCAAAAGGTCGATGTGGAGATCCTTGGGGGAGGCCTGTGTTCAGCTGTGCCCTTCCTGTGGTTGTGATGATGATAATGGTGATGAAGTCTAGGTATTTACCTAAAAAATAACTTTAGGTACGTAGTCTGTCTGCGAGGATAGTTTAATGAATATTTAATGTACGTAGTAATTATGAAGTGGCCTTTATGCCCCATTCTCCTCCGAGGGAATCTTATCAGCTTAAGATCTTTCGGTGGTTGGAACAAATCAATATTTTCTAAATGCTCTCTTCAACTTAAAGGGTTGTGTTCAGAATATTCAAATAATTGATTCAGTTTAAAAGTACTTGGTGGTTATCAAGTTCTAAATTCGATTAGAAATTGTATTTGAGTAAAAGTAGAATTATTATTTAAGACTTTTATTAGAATTATTTACATTTATTAGTTTTATTTAAATCTGTTGATGTTATGCATTTTTCTATGCCTTACCTTGGTATTAGTTTTAAATCGAAAGGGCGTTTACAGATACAAACGAAAATCAACGCAAGAACTGAACTTGCAACTTTAGGAGCAGAAATATTTTTTGCCGCCACAGCAATAAGCCAGTTGTTATTTTTATTATATCTTTCTTAAATGCATGAAAACCTTACTCATATACAAATAAACTCACTTTTCTCTTTTACCCATGTTTTGACTTGTATTTTCCGCTCCACGATGTGATAGGTATCGCCATTTCGGTGACATATCCTGACTTCGGGCGGATAATGAATAGAAAAAAACTAATAACAATTTGCTTGACCTGGGATTTGACCCTGAGACCACAGCTTTGCAATCATATCGTAGTACAATTGCGCCACCGCGGCATGAACAACTTTGATCAGTATTTTAGCTGTTTACTTCTTATTCTGAGCTTGAAACTATATTTGTTTCAGATCTTCAGTGTTGAGTCTTCCTGCAATCTCATCCCAGCGATCCTTCCCTCTATTCCCAGGTAAGTACAATATGGCATTAATTTCTTCTTCAAAATCGGTAAAAATGACCTTATAATTCTTAATAAAATACACCAACATGGCTAGCGAAGTGAAACTTAATCACAAGAATCCGGTCCTCTCCCAAGCCGGGGTCAAACACGTAATTTGAAATGTGTTTACCACGTTATACGTTGTTACCAAGCCCCATGGGATGTACCCTCAATTCCCAACAAAAGGTATCATAATAATCCCAGGCCGAAATCCTTTCGGAGGTACTTACATGATATTCTATTTTACCTCGTAATCTCTGAGTAAACACGCGAGGGAAGTATATTATATTTTTATTTTATATTTATTTGCGCTTGAATGATGTGAAGTTATGCAGGCGGTTTGAAGTGGTACAGCTTTGCTGTATCCCGTCAAAAGTACGGTAATTTATTTATAAAATCTTTATTGAATACTTCATACAATAATAAGCCAAAAAAAATATACAACTCGTTTAAATAAAGGTGCAAATTGGCAGTCTTTTAGCTTACCGTTATTTCCCACAAATAACCATTACATTCATCTATGATAGTAAATCGAAGTAACACTTTGGTGAATGCCTTCCGTTCATGATTGATATTGTTGGAGCCTCAAATGTTCGTGTTAAGTCCGTATCGGGTGTAAATTAACAGCTTTGTTATTGTGTTCCATGCCTTGTTAGAAATTGTCGGAGCTCCGAATACGTATTATAATTATTATTCGCATTATGTTATTCCTATTCGTATCAGCTTTGATGGTGACCATCGTATGTGATGGTGATAGAAAAACAACGCATTTTGGTAAAATTGACGTCATTAAAAATAAAAATAGAACGCTGCAGTAATTTATTAAGTAATTAAAGACGCGTTTTGAGTCTTAAAGAAAATAGAATAAAATTTATAATGGATTAGGGAGGGAGTATTGAGTATTATCGCACCTCAATAATCTTACAAATTAACAAAAATACTGCAAAATACACGCATCTATATATTTTTTTATTGCAATGAATGGGGAGACGAGCTTGCCGTTCGCCCTGATAGTAAGCGTTACGACTGCTCACGAACAGTAGCAAACAAAACACCTTGAATAACAAAGCAATGCTTGGCATTCCACTGCGCTTGCCACCCTGAAACAAGATGTTAAGTCTCAATATGTCCAGTAGTTTCTCTGGCTATAATGTACTTCAAACCGAAACACAACAGTGAATTTACATTGCTGTTTTGGAGAAGTAGACACTGCGTTGGTACCTACCCAGGCGGCCACACATGAGAGACATACCACCAGTAAATCATTTTTCTACAAAACCTCAGTATCTTTTTAGTCTCATTTCATCCGTGCCTCTGGCGTCAACGTTAAAATAACCTTTCTGTCGTGTTTGCTCTTTGTCGAAATGCATTGTACCATCGAGGGTTTAGTATATAATCGTTATTGAATATAAGTGGCCCTACGTTTACAAGGGAGGCTGAGAGTGCTTGAGTGCACGCCGCTGCTGAGAACCCTCGAAGGTGCCCGATTAGTATTAAGACTCCATAACGCCCTGAAATTTTCAAGTGTATATTTTTAAGTGTGTTTATTTTTAGAGCATATTTTAAATTCTAGGTTTTATTATTTTTAGTGCATATTTTAAATTTAGGTTTTCTTAAATTGAATAGACTGTGTGGGATATGAATTGTAAATTTTAAAGTGTATATTTTTAGTGCATATTTTAAATTAAAAAAACTAGATTTTCCTAAATTGAAAAGATGTGGGATGTGGACTGTAAATGACAAAATAAATGTGTATGTTAAATTCTAGGTTTTCTTTAATTTGATAGATTGTGTGGGATGTCGACTGTAAATGGCAAAATAATTTTCCCCATGGTGTTTCGAGATATGTGAATGGTAGACTTATTTCGATTTCGAGGGCCTCCGTGGCGCAGTGGGCTAGACACTAGCTGAGTAACGAGAGGCCGTGGGTTTTGATTGCCGCACCGAGATAAATGTTTGTGTGAGACCGAAGAGTCTCTCGTAGTTCCTGATACCAACGACAAAAAACTTAATCTTAATGTGGTGTCAGGACTATGTATCCCTTGGGTGTATTTATTCACTTATTTAATTTAAAAAGTGCTGAGTAAGCTCAATAGAACACCTACAAGTCTATCTACATACCTGAGAGGTTTTTTTATCTATATCAAAGGTGTGCAAAGTCTACCAGCCGCATTATTTTAGTGTGGTAGTTAAAAAATCCTTAAAATGTCCAAAAAGGTTTAATCAGGCACGCAGTCGGTCGTAAAGTTATAAGCTTAATAATTCTGCAATATGACTGAAAAGTCATTCCATATAAGTGAAAAAAGTCTTTTTACTTCGTACTATCGACATAAACAGTCTTAAATAAAATAAAATACGAAGAAAATACAAATAAGCGAAATTTCGTTCCAAGTCCAGTTTAAATCAATCGGCAATCAGGCACATTTAGACGAAAAGAATTCAGTAAGCGCAGGGGAGAGGGGCGCAAAGCTGGTGCGTTTGACCGAATAATTGTTTACTGTTGGATAAATAGTACAAATTATACGTCTTACCACATTTATCTCCGGCGAACACTCGATTCCATTGTAAAGAGAACGTGGAAACTGTGGACTTGGGTACGTTTTTAGATATATTCTCATCTAAATTACTTGTGAGTTAAGTAATTATGTTACTGTCTAAACAATCATGAATGAAATAGTGTTTAGTATAATGTTTACAGGAGAGAATGAATTAGAATAATGCAAAAAAATATATGCTAAATTAGTCCCTAATCACGCACATCCATAATATCGCTGGTGGGAGCGTTAATAAACTGTCACGGCATAAATTCTTTCTTTTGTTAATAATCATTATTAATTCATTCACATAGTTTCCTAACATTCGTGCTTTTTAAATGATCGTGATCTTCTTTTACTAGTAATCATTTTATATACTTATTTGATGTTTTCTTTGCAATGTTTTGCATCTAAGACCTCTCTTCAATGTTATCTTTTTCAACAATAACATCATAAATTGCCCCAAGTCCGCACTCACAGCAGTCTCGTTATACCGTCCTCTGTTTTTCCATTACCCGGTCAGATCCGGGGAAAATGGCTCTTTTATTTGCTGAATAGTAAATGCTGAGCACTTCTCCTTACCGGCTTACTAAGAGACTAATGTGGACACTTCGCGGGGCCACCGAGACCAAAGAGTATATCGGATACTTCGACACTTTGTACCTATACTTCCGGACTTTAAATTTTAAGACCGGATGAGATGGCCTTTTCGCTCAGCTGGCTTTTAACTTGATATCTATCTAAGTGGTGGAATCTAATTCGATGTATGTTTTTTTTATTTCAATAGATGGCTTTTGATAGTGAATGTAAAGATATGCAAGTAGACTGGATTATCAATTGGTGACAAATTATTATTATGAGTTATTTTATTATTTTATATACCATGCCTGGTATGTGGTTTAGTTACAGTTTCTAGGATGTAGAATGTGACATTCTGGGATCGCTAACTAGAGTTTTTTTTTTTCTAACAAAAAGGGGCTGAACTAGTAAAATATTTTCTTTTTCTCTCCTTTCTCTTATATCCATTCAAAGGTTGCCTGTAAGAGATTGTCTAGTGCAGTAAATCCGCCCATTGTACTTGCTTTAAAAATAGATACAATTATTTTTGTTCTTCTTTTGGTATGAAGTATGTATGGTATGGTATGTATGTATGGTATATGCGTACAATAAAGAGATAAATAAATAGAGGGGGATTGGATGTTTGACTAATAAAGTGTGATGCCTGATGAAGTAATATGCTACCAATAATATGTCAAGTTATCCGGACATTCGTATCCCATTAATATTTTATTAGTTTGCTTTTCTGTAATACACAAGAATCACGTAAACCGAGACACATTCACATTAGTCAACACTAGCCAACTCAACTCAGACATTCTATTTGCCAACCTTACTCTTTGAGTTTTCATACTATTTCGGGATTAATTAATTCAGCTTCGTCAAGTTGGTGTATTTTTAACGCGGCTCATTACGTTTGTGCCCGTCAGCGCGGTCTTACGGTCCTGCTGTCTTACAGACTTAGCGGAATTATTAAAATCCCTCCACTTGGCTGTATCGCCGTCGCGCAGATACCGTCACGGTCGGTGCTTCTAGTTGCGCTGATTTTGTAGTAGTTTCATTGTTTTTAGAGGTGTAATTTTGTTTAATTAATGTTTCGTTTTGAGCGGATTTCTGGCGTTGTTTTATAGAACTTTGACGTAATAGAAAGTTGTTAAAGTAGTTTGGTAGACTGCGTCGCGTAGTTAGTTAGACACCGGCTGGGAAACGTGAGGCCGCGGGTTCGATCCCCGCACGATGTTTGTGAGGCCCACAAATATTTGTCTCGAGTCTGGGTGTTTGTGAGACCGAAAAGTCTCTCGTAGTTTCTGATACCCACGACACATAACTTAATTGATTTTAATGTCGGGTCAGGACTATGTATGTTACTCTTGGGTGTATTTATTATTATATAATAGGGAAATTATCCAATTTCCCTTGCTTGCTAATTTAAGTTTAGATTCATGAATGAGATTGGTTGATATTGTTAGATTGGTGGGATATCTGTAACCAAAGTGTAAATAGTAAGTAAAAATTGATGCGTTTTTTGAAGTGGTAGACGCTGTAGTCAGTCATGACTTAATGTGAATAGTTTGTCCAGGGTTACCGCTTACTCACAGAAGATCGATGTGATGTTTGACTACTGCGTTTCATTCGGTGAGTGAGATTTTTGAATGCTTAATACCCTTTTCCTAATCCCATCCTTTTTCTTTCCCGCTCACCTTCCGATTTGATGGGCCGGTAACACATCTATGATCCAAGCGTTGTGGATGTTTATGTGTGGCAGCGATTACTTACCATCAGGTGACAGGAAAAATGGTAATCCAACCGTCAAGAACCCCTTTTTTATATCACGTCCTAAGATAATTATGTCGAACAGTGGATACTGTAGTTAGGTTGCATTGCACTATTATAATAACTGAATTACGTTCAATACATTAAAAATTGAAGATAAATTGAACCAAAAAAGAATTCGCATAATTTCAGCAATAGAAATCTTTTTTGTAGACGATTGAAGCATCGTGCTGGAATGTAATATATTGTATACAACTGAATGTCGTATGTGCATTGTATGTTTCTCGAGATTCTCAGAATGGCAAAATCCCTCTCACGTCGGCTTCAAATTAAATTGCTATGAAATTGCTCTCAATTTTACGGCTTTTGTATAAACAGGCTTCGTAGTGTTTCGTGGAAAAAGTTATTTCAAGACTTCGACTGCACTTAACTTCTTTATTCGATGGAAGTTTGTTAAGTCTTGAGAGAATATATTTAGTTTAATTTTTGATATTGTCTTGTAGAGTAAGATAAAAATATTTTTTACATGCTGATGACACCGAAAAAACTCTCGTAGATCTTTCTATCTTGATACCTACGACATAAGACTCAATCTTAGTGTGGGGTCAGGACTATGTATGTGAGTATTGGGTGTTTTTTTATTGTAATGAATAGCGAGACGAGCATGCCGCTCTCTCGATGGCAAGCGAATTCGACCGCTCATGAACAGTAACAAAAACAAACAACACAATGAATCACAAAGCAATGCTTGGCACTACATTGCGCTCGTTTACGCAAAATATTACGAAGAAATTGACGTTAAAATTATTCAGAGAATTTATAAGATATAAATACAAAAGCCCACGCTTATATATTTAAAGTGGCAGGCAAAGATGCTACTAGTACCAATCATAGCACATTAACCTTATTTTCTTCGCAAGATGTGATGTGTAAACTACCTTGGTTGCGCAGTTGTACTACAGTATAATTATAACGCTGAGGTCTCGAGTTCGAATCCCGGGTCAGGCATAGGATATTAAATTTTCAAAATTAATTACCAGCTCGCAGTCAAGAATTTGTGACCGATATAGCGATAGGCTTGCTCTCTATCTTTTCGTGGTATTGAACAAAGAAGGCGAAACATGAGTCTCTTTTGCCTTTCTGGGAAAAAGGCGTGAGTTTATGTATGTATGTATTTACTTTACATACTATTTTCGTATTGTATTGTTTTTAATAAACCTTTAGTATACATATACAGTTATTTCCAATTATGAACTAACTAATCATCTAACGAGAAAGGAAATTCAATTAGACGCTGTTGTTGCGTTGGTAATTATGCAATGCGTTATTGGAGCGATAGTATGCAAATTCCGCGACGATGTTTACATTCAATATAAAGTGATACGTACGTAAATTCCTCGAGTCTGGTCAATTGTGTGGTCTTTGATTGGGCACGGCTTCAGACGTATGTATGTTAGTATGAAACGGAATCTTTGAACATGATTTTGACCCCCTTCAAAACGTCGGATTAACTCGAAATTTGGCATACTTATTAAGGACCCATATTGAAGGCGGGTCGCCCAGTATCAAAAATGTAGATATTTAAACTAATATAAGGCATAGGTTCTACATGTTTGGTACTTGGCGGCCCGCTTTCAATATGTTACGCATATATTTTGATTTGTTGGCTTTTCTATAAAAGCGTATTTTTTTAGTTTTTTTTAAAACTATTATTTATTTACATATTTGTTAAAAACAAACACAGCTTGTCACAGTAAATAATGCAACCATTAACTCATTGATTTTTCCGAGCATTATAATATCATCGAGAATTGTATGATTTTATTAATGCTCTATACAGGGTAGATAAAAACAAATGATAAAGTGCACGTAGCCGTCGCGCTGTGTCGCGTCGATGTAACAAAAGTTGGAGATACATTTTAATTAAATAATAATATACAGGCTGATTAGATAGATTTAAGACATGAAATAATCGTTTAAAAATTCATTTTTGTTTTAAAAAAATATTTTTTTTACTTTTTTTTTATTCCTGTGAGTTATTTCATCCCATATGTCTTGTGAATGTCCTTCAATTCGAAACACAAAAGTGCATTTACACTGCTGTGGATTTACATTTACACAAGATGAAAACAAAAGGAGATTTGACGACTAATTGTAATTTTCTATCATAATCTGCGGCTGTTGTAGATACAAATATTTTACATCCAGCTGTAATGTATCCGCCAAAATAATGTCCACCATATATAACACTGTATTTTAGGCTGTACAACAGTCAATGCTAAATCAGCCATCACGTTACCAATTATTTTTATCCCCTGGCGCTTCCTGCAATTAGTATCCGTCTGAAAAGTGATAGACAAGTACACAGGTACACAAGCGATACACCTTACATAGTGATAGCAACTCGACCAAATATCTCAACTTTTTTATTCAACAAATGTGTATTAAGATTGAATAACACTCTAGCCAGTGTAACTACTGGACATTATGAGACTTAACATCTTATATCTCAGATGTCGAGCGCTGCGGAATGCCAAGTATTTCTTTGTAATTCATGGTATTTAGTTTTGCTACAATCCATGAGCTATCGTATTGCTTATCGTCTAATTATCTGTATCGCCGTGTCGTATGAGGCGAATGGCATGCATCTCGCCAATCATCGCAATAAGAAAAAGTAATAATACCAGGCAACCTTCTTTAAATGATATAATTTAGTTTCGCTGATCAAACTCGCGTATATTCCTCATCTCAACCTACTTATATACAAGCGTGATACCAAGAAGCCTCTGTACATAATGTAGTAAATATGTTAGCAGGAAATATTTATTAAAGCCGTCTTGGGCAGGCGGCGCGGAGCGGCGATGGCGGGCGCGCTTCCTGTAAGCTTCACTATGCGTTATCGACAAGTAATTTTTGCCTTTACCTCCCACATGCAAAGGAAAACCGCATATGATGCCTTTGAGGATTCAATTATCACGGTATTTTTGTTGAAATTACTTTATTAAGGGCAAAGGAAAATCCCGGGAGGTAGGATGAAAGGCAAAGAAATTTTACAAGAAATAAATTGGGTACATTATTCAGTAATTTCAGTAAAAGTGTACGATTTTTTTACGAAAATTGACACGAATTTGAGTGCCCAACTTGCGATTTGAACCTGGGGCCTTTTGGTATCATCCGATTCTGTTACCAGAATAGGGTGACATGGTAAAACAAACAGTAAGATCTGCGTAACGTTATTTATCTTTAACTTTAGACCCGATACGAATAGTGTTGGGATCGAATTGGCAGTTTATCTTTTGCAACTGGTTTCTCAGTCATTGAGTCCATAACTACAGATACAAAACAATCTATATTATTATATATATTGTTATTTACTAAAGTAATAAAGAGGAAAACTTTGATTGTTTGCGTTGAATAGGCTCTGGAACTACTGGAGACTGAAGACTGTCTCGCCCTCACACCCGCCACTGCAACTCCTGTAAGCCAGGATCAACAGTGGCACGCATTTTAATGACACCGAGCATTGAAGCTCGGCAAGTCTCCGGGAATGTATAACTTATCTTTAACACGCAACGAATTTAATCATGAAGTAAATAATAGGAGTTGGAAATATTTTTGTTCACTTCCCTCCGTAGCAAAGCGGGTGACAAGTCAATGGACTAAAGAGGTAAATAACCGAAACTAGCGGTCGGATTTGAAAATTATTTCACCATTATAATCCTATATTATCCTTGATTAACATAGTATTGTATTGTATTAGCCCGTATACGTCCTACTGCAGGGCACGGGCCTACTCTACAATCGACAGTACGATTGAGAGTGGTTAGGCCATATAGTCCACCACGCCGGCCTAGTGCGGGTTGGCGGTTTTACATACCATAGAAATTCTTATAAATCGCTATGGTATGCAGGTTTCCTCACGATGTTTTCCTTCACCGTTTTTAGTGCGTGGTGATTGATTATCAATACACACAGGGCTCCGAAAAGTCAGAGGTGTGCACTGGGATTTGAACCCGCGACCACCGTGAAGATGCGATGAACATAGCAATATTGAATATTTTCAGTGTACCCAGACGGAGTCGGGCTGGTCGGTTAGTATTTAATAAGTAAATTAACAAACGGAAGTTAATTAGGAATTATGATCGTTTCAATTCACCATCCATTGAATAATTCTGCGTCACTACCCTATACATTATTGATGATCGTTTGAATTCATTGAATCGTTCTGCGCAGTTCTCTGTGTTACTATTATTATAGCTTCGATATTTAATTAAAATGTGTTGACGTGGTAGGTATTAGTTGCGGCTAATTACTCAGAAAAAACAATATGTAGTAGGTACATAAGTATCTATTGCAATTGTAAAAATATGTATGTATATTAATTGTCCCTTTATTATTTTAAGTTTTCCGGTTTGAAGGATATTGTAACCAGAGCAAATAATGAACATATTGAAACTTAACACCTTATGTCTCATGCTGGCACTTCACATGGCTGTTTGTATTGGCTATTGGTTGTTTGTTGTATATGGCAAAATAAATGACGTTAAAAGCAAACATGCAAATAGAGGCAAATATGACAATTTATACTTACGTATTTGTTATTGGCCTTGATTGTCATGCTGGCACTTCACATGGCTATTTGTATTTGTGTATTTGGCATATTTGGCAAACAATGCCATGTGAAGTGCCACCATCAGGATGGCGAGCGCAGTCGAATGCCAAGCATAGCTTTGTGATTCATTGTGTTGTTTGGTTTTGCTACGATCCATGAGCGGCACTATCGCTTACCATAGGGCGAATGGCATCCTCGTCGCGCCATTCATTGCAATAAGAAGACATATATACTTGTATTTTTATACCAGCACGACAGTGACTATGTTACGTATGTACGTATGCAAGTACAAAGAAAATTATTCCCGATCAATAAAAATATGTCAGTTTAAACATATGACCAAAACGCAGTAAACTACGCAGGTCATAGTCATGCGTAATACATTAAAAAAATAAAATTTACTGTTCAATATGTTTATTACCCGCAAAATGTTTAAGATGTAACAATTATATTTTAATACACATTGTACAGGTGGATACTTTTGGGCACGGAAAAACTCATGTGAGAGCAGGAATAGTAAACTAAATTCGTAAAATGAAAATTTAAACAACACTTTAATTTTTGTAATATCTAAAAGTACGTTTCAAAATAAAACATGAAATTGCAGGCGACATGCCCGCTTCTAATCCAGTGCAGAGCGTCGTGTACCGTGAACAAAGCAGTTTGTTAGCACTACTTTACCCAACGCCGTGCCTCTCCAAACTGACTGCTTTTTCATTTCCTGCCGCCAGGGGGCGTTGTTTATTTTTTAATGCCAACCCGATGTACAATCAAATTGTTTTCGGCCATTATTTTATTTATTTGAAAATGGAACATTCATTAAGAGACTTTTTTTAATTGTGCACGCCAATTATTTTTTTGGAGTGCGGCCAGTTTGCGAGGTTTTAATCTTTTTAAGCCGACGCTAGGTATGAATTGTGGGTAATAGGTTTTAAGCTTATTGTTGTAGATATAGGACGGTGACTTTTTAATCATATAAAGAGTGGCGCTGAAGTATATGAGAGTCAAAGCTCGTTTGTGCTTAGTCTTGCGGTCTGGATAATAAATTAATATCCTTTGTTTGTAGAATGGTCTATTTTAGATTAATTCTGGGAATTTTATTCAAACCATCGTGTTTCTCCCACATAGTGGTATATGATACACCTATAATATAATAATTTAGCAATATTTATTGTACACCACAATAAAAAGAAACAATAAACAGATTAAATAATTTATATATACTATGGTAACAATTGGGGGTCTTATCGCTAGCTGCGATCTCTTCCTGGATGGACTGAATTATTATAATATAGAACTAATAGGGCAATACTTCTTCTTATTTGATTTTTTATTACAAAGCCTGCCTTCATTTCATAATTTCATCAGACTCAAACATAACTCGTTGATTTTTCCCGTAATTTGCAACTAACAATCAAAGTCATCACACACATACACGCACACACACACATCACAAGGTGCAGTAACCGCAAACATTTGATAAGTCGACGCTTTGAGCGCGTTTGTACTCCGCAGATGATTGTAACTCGATCGTTTTAGATTGATGTATGTGCGCTCTAAGGACTTGCTTCATTACTCTCGTAGGTCGGGTACACATCGGTAATACTACTAGATGTATGTATGCATCTGCATGAATAATTCTTTTTTTACATAGTGCGAAGGAAAATATCGTAAGGAAACTTGTGACTTTTTTATTGCGTTGGACTGGCAATAGAGTAAATAGGTCACTTGATGATGAGTGATCACTGCCGCCCACGAATATCCACAACGTTTAGGTCATAGATGTGTTGCTGGCCCGACAAATCGGGAGGGAAGCAGGAAGGGAAAGGGAAATGGGTATTGGGTACTTGGCAATCGCGAAACGCGACATCGAAGCTGTCGCTTTACGTCGATGTCTTGTTAGACAGTGGTACCGCTCTGGCCGAGTCTACCTATTTATGCTGAGTCATGACTGAGAATAGCGTAGTTCTACCACTTTTAAACTTCAGAGATTTAAAAAATAAATGTATTGTATATGGAGTTCGACAATAAACAGTTTAATTGAGAAGTTCATGGTGTGGCGTACATACTCATTTGCTTATTTATTTATTTATTCCGGCACAAAAACTCTTTGGCATACAGTTTCTGTCAAATTGATATCAAAAAAATATTCTACATTTAAAAAAGAAACGTTTTGTTATTGCGGTTTCTTAATAGTAAATTAGTAAGAGAAAAGTAATTTACTACATTTGCTTCGCTCATTCACTACGATTGACCCTGACTGTACTATACAGAAAGACGTTCAATTTATGAATATCGTTAATACCTAATCAATATTGGACGTGGACCATTTAAAATTACGGCTGGAAGGGACAACAGCTTGCGTTAAATATTATTCTAAAACGACCGTATCCAGATCCAATACTAAGATGTCTGAGGTCAGCATCCTCTTTCTAAGAGCGAAGTTGATGGCTCCTTCATCTATTCCAAAGAGCGTTGTTGAATTTGCCCTGTCTACATTGTTACGCAATTATAATTGTAATTGATTGGCCAGTGTTGTTTTAGGACGCATGATATTCCATTTACTTCAATTTTGCTGCTTAAATTTGCATTATTTCATTTTCTATGGTAATTTCAATTTTTTATTGGGTAAATGTAAATGCGTGTATAGGATTTACGGTAAAAAATATTATACTCATAATTCATATTAAGCGATTTTTCTATGATTCATGAATCATTCTATCATGGTATACCTATCATTATCTTTTACCCATAAGTAAATTTCATGGCTTGGAAAGAGACTCGTACTATTTTTGTTACAGGGTATATTTGAAGGGTACTTACTACTCAGCATAGAAATTGCTAAATAAGGGCCTTTTGGGCGTCCGCCCACGGCCTAACCGGTTAAGGGCCATCACTCGATGAACCTTGGTATTATTAAACTCTTCAGATTATTGGAAGTAAAAGGTATACCATGACTCCTCGTAAAATGTATTTCACCCACACAAAACTTTTGAATTTATTTAGCAAAATCGATGTATTTACCACTTAAATACGAATACTATGATACTTTAAAAATCTTCGCCTTTATTTTTTACTAATTTTTTGTTGTATTGTGTCTCACTAAAACTGCTATCTGGCTTAATTTTCGCAATCTGGATTTATCCGGTATATTATGTAAATAAAAAGGTAAAGCCTAAAGTTACACATAGTTCAGAAAACACATTAAGCTGGAAGGCTTTTGTTATGGAATTTACAAGAGACTTCGGTGTCGCTCACAAACATGAATTGGAAGACAGATGATGTCTCATGCAGCGCCAGCAAATATTATCACATTATTAATTTAAGATGTCTATGAATAAATATGTAGCTATTCTCGGAATCTCTCTGAAGAACAAAATTCGTAACGAAGTGAACCGTCAGGAAAGCAAGGTGACCGACGTAGCTCTGAAAGTGAGTACGTTGAAGTGGTAATGGGCTGGTCATATATGTAGCAGAACGGATAACAGCTGGAGTAAGCGTGTTCTGGAGTGGAGACTACTTCTTGGCAAACGTAGCATGGGACGCCCTCTGGCCAGATGGCGGGACGACTTGCACAAGAGAGCCGGCAGAGATGAATGCATAAAGCAGCAGATGGGGATCCGTGGCGTACCTTGGGTGAGCCCTGTGTCCAGCAATGTACTGCAATTGGCTGATAATAAATACACAGAACAGTCACATACATAGTCCTGACCTAACACCAAGATCGAGTCTTGTGTCGTAGGGATTAGAAACTACAAGACTATTCAGTCTCACAAACTTACAGACCCCAGACAATTACTTGTGGATCACACAAAATATGTTTGCCTCGGTACGGGGATCGAACCCGCGGACTTAGACCAACTGCGTCCCGCTAATGACTTAATATTTTCCTTTTGTATTTTCATCATCATTTCCCACATTGCTTAACTACTAGACATAGGCTTCCTTTTTATTAGACAATTTTGCTCGATCTTGCGTCAATCTCATTCATGTGTTTTTCTTTTTATTAGATGTGTCCCATATTTAAAAACTCAGCGCTTACGCCAAAATATATATTTTTTGCTTTTCATTATATTGCTTAGTTCTTGTTCACCTTTGACAATAAAAAAAGTTTCAATAAATTATTAAAATTATTATTCAGGATTATTCAGTTATTGTTGCCTTGACTATCAACACAAAAACTTATTTCGTCGCTAACAACAACTACAGTCCCCGTATGATTAATGTCCATTTGTTTCAAATCTATCTGTATCAGCCCATATACGTCCCACTGCAGGGCACGGGCCTCCTCTACAATCGAGAGTACGATTGAGAGTGGATTCCAAATGATATTCAAATATCATTAGAAATAAGAAAAGCATATTAAAATCGAAACTAAACATCGTAGCCAACTATACTAATAATATTTATGAAGTTACAATATTTCGATTACATTTTAATATGCATGTATATTATACAAATCCATGGATTTTTTGCTCGTTATCCAAACATTTTGTTCAAGTTTTGATTAGATTTTGATAAAATATTTCTTTTACGTATCGTTCATTTTTGGCTTATTAGGTTTTTACTCATGTTGACGGTGGTCATGGGTTCAAATCCCATCATTTCTGACTTTTCAGAGTCATGTGTGTACTGATAGTCAATCGCCAAGCTATACAAAGGTGAAGAAAATATCGTGAGGAAACCTGCATATCATAGCGAATTTATACTGTACGCAAAGTCTGCTTGGTGGACTATAATATAGTATATAGCCTAACCCCTCTCAATCGTACGCTCTATTGTAAAGAAGGCCCGTGCCCTGCAGTGAGACGTATGTATATTACATGGGCTGATACAATACGCTATTCTTATTGCTTTCCCAATATTTTGCCAACACCTACATTTAAACTATTTTAGTATTTTTAATAATAAATTATCTTTAGTAATAAATTAAAATCCATTAATTATCTTCTGTTTCCAAACTCCCACATTAAGACCGTTGAACTTGGGTGAATGACCTTGTGAGAAATACCTTTTTAGATCATGTATCGTCTTTTTGTAACGTCTTTGTTCTGTATTGTATACGAAGCCTATTAAACAAAGGCGTATATGAAAATAATATGGCGGTAATTAACTTGTTTAGATTGTATGGATTTTTTCCAGGAGCTGAAGAGATACTGACATGCTAGGCTGTGGATTACAACAAAATGTATTTACTTGTATGTGAAATATTAGGTTTCTTATTTGTTTTGCTCTTCATTAATAAGTAGGTACACGTAATTTTAAAATTGATGTAGGCCTTCTTGAATTAGACTTGATTCTATTTAAATGTAGGATAAAGCGGTGTTTACACGGGGAGAGATTTGCTGATTTGCAGTAGTATTGCTGATAAGTCTCTTAACGTTTTGAGACACATAGCAAGATGGAAAAAGAAGACGATACCAATTGAGGAATATCATCCATTATAGTGTTCTGTAGTAGCGAATGATCTTTTGGTAACAAATGGGGAATGATTTCAAATTGGTAGCCAGCCCTAAAATTATGAGCTCATTCTACAACACTACTGAAAAGTCAAAATTTTAAGACACACAGCAAGACAGAAGAAGAGATGACGCCCATTGAGGAATACCATCAATATTTATCCTAAAAAATCAATTAGAGTGTTCTGTAGAAGCGAGAGATCGTGCGGTAACAAATGGGGAAATGATGTCACATTAGTAGCCAGTCTTAAAATTATGAGCTTTTAAGACACATGTTCATAGCAAGACGGAAGAAGAAGACAATTTGATTGAGTAATACCGTCAATATGTATCCTAAACCATCAATTACAGTGTTATGTAGAAGCGAATGATCGTCCCGTAACAAATGGGGAACGATGTCACATTGGTAGCCAGCCCAAAAATTATGAGCTCATTCTACAACACTGCTGGAAAGTCAAAATTTTAAGACACACAGCAAGACAGAAGAAGAAGACGACGCCGATTGAGGAATACCATCAATATTTATCCTAAACAATTAATTACAGTGTTCTGTATAAGCGATTGATCGTTCGGTAATAAACGGGGAATGATGTCACATTGGTAGCCAGTCTTAAAATTATGAGCTCATTCTACAACACTGCTGGAAAGTCAAAATTTTAAGACACACAGCAAGAAGGAAGAAGAAGACGACGCCGATTGAGGAATACCATCAATATGTATCCTAAAAAATCAATTCCAGTGTTATGTAGAAGCGAATGATCGTCCGGTAATAAATGAGAAATTATGACACATTGGTAGCCAGCCCTAAAATTATGAGCCCATTCTACAACACTGCTGGAAAGTCAAAATTTTAAGACACACAGCAAGAAGGAAGAAGAAGACGACGCCCATTGAGGAATACCATCAATATTTATCCTAAACAATCAATTACAGTGGTCGGCAGTAGCGAGTGTCCGGGTAACAACTGAGGCGGCGAATTGATTGCGTCCCCCGGGCCGCGTGTCCGTCCGCCGATCAATTACCAACAGTTTACGTGAGATTACCTATCGATAATTCTATTTTATTCTATTCATTATGTATTTTGCACGTCTCTGAGGTTTAAGCTTTATGTTTGTTATGGAGTTGGGAATTTTTAATGTAACTTTGAGTGTTTTTGTATTATATTTATTTATTTATTTATTTATTTAAACTTTATACAATATGTACAGGCGGACTTAATGCCGTCGGCATTTTTTTTACCAGTCAACCTTTAGGAGATGCTGAGATGAGATGAAAAATTATATGTCTGTGTATTGCACTACACATGCGTGAACCCACGCCGTTTTACCAGAAGGGATAGGCAGAGGTACTACGAGGACACCCACGTTTTGCCTAGTGTATTCCGTCCCATATGATACAAGGCGAGCCTATCGATAATTGGGCACAAATTCCTGATAATGACTTGAAAATATCTTATATCAAAGAACATACGTAAGTAGTTACGTTCATAAGACCACATCGTAGGTACGCCCTTAGGTAGCGGTCTCATTGGTGTCATCCTTCCCTAAATCTATGAAAGTAATAATTTACTAGCTATAATATAGTGTTATTGTAAATTACATCAAAATACTCATAGTATTGGCACAAGTTAAGTGTAGTGCTGTTCCACTTTGTGATGTATTATTAATTTTATTTAAAACTGATTGTACACCAGAAACAAAAAAAAACATGAATTTAAAAAAATATATATAAAAGATACGATGGTGGCCCTATCGGTCGAGGCGATCTCTTCCAGTATCTATACTAATATTATAAAGAGGAAACATTTGTATTGTCGTTTTTTTTTTATAATGAACAAACTTAAAAATTATTATTCATATTGCGGCCTTTGTTAGCGCATTGTAAGCATATTTCAGCATTTTGGTAGTAGATATAATATCTTTTGATTTCAATGGATGTCGTCGGAGTAGTAACAGTTTATTAACATCTCCGTAGCCAAATAATGATTTAAATCTGGAGATGGGATTGAATAGAATATAAGGTGGATAAATAAGATAAGCAATATATAGAATGGCAGTCATGTTGAGTTTAAATAAAATATGGACTGGAATCTGTATATGTACCAGGGTGAAGCCGGGCCGGGCCGCTAGTTTTGTATATAAGAATTAGAATATGAATAAGAACTTATTTATTACTAGCACAATACATCACAGAATTGTATGGAATAATCTCAACAAAATAAAAATAAATATTGCGCCAGCAAAGGTATCTCTCATTCAGCTGATATGCTGCATATATGTATATTTATAGATACGATTATGACTTACTCCTCTTAATTTTCTTGCTTATTATGATTTACGTCTCACGTATATACAGGGTATATCAAGACTGCTACCGAAAATGAAGCCGGGTGGTAGTTTTAGTGACTACAAGTACAATGCAACTAAAAAATAAATAAATAATGTAATAACTAAAAAATAAAGAATGCAGCTAAAATAATAATTTAAACTCTTTTATACGTTAGAGTCTTTACAAATAAAAGGGTATACACTATTATTTTAGGAAAAAAATATATTTACCACCCAAATAAGACCATATAAAAAAATAATTAAAAAACCGCTTATTTTTCCAATATTTTCTGTTGCATTGTGTTTGTAGTCATTAAAACTACCACCCGGCTTCGTCTTCAGTAGCAGTCTTGAGATACCCGGCATATGTGCTGGTATTATTTTATTATTATTATCCTGCTGGTAATGGACTAAATGTGACTGTGGCGAAAACAGTATAATATAGCATCTATATCGTTTTCTTAAATCCATCCCATGGTTCTGTGTCGTAATAATTAAATTTGACCTACTTAATGTTTTCTAGTATGAAATAGATAATAGCTTATTTTAAATCTAATGTTTTTTCTAATGATTGTCTTTGATTTTATTTATTGCCATTCTGTGTAAAAATTCCCTCTTGAATAAAATGTCTTTGCTTCATTCATTTTATTCTTAATTTAATATCATTCTGTGAGACATGGCCTTTGAGAGATAACACCGCCAATTGTAATTTTTATGTATATATATCATTTTAGTTTTATTTGTATTTTTTTGTATGTGAAATAAACTTGGTACCCTCGATCCAGGTCCCCCTTACGATGAAAAATGTTTATAAATAAACAAAGAACTAATATACAAACGTAATCTAATTGTATGGTTTCATTGTACGAGTATAAGCGATAGTTTGTATATTTTAATAAATATTTTTTATTTTTTCATTTTCACTTGTATATAAAAAATAAAACAATAAATGTACAAGCTATGAGTTTCTTGCCCGTTCTTCTCTAGTGAAAACCGCTTTCCGAACCAGGTGGTAGATAAAAAAAATGATGTTGAACATTTTAATGGATTCAATAAATTATTTTCATTTCATTTTCATTTCATTTCATATCACTAGTGCGGCTTGGTAAAACATATACTGAATACAATACTGCATTTGATATTAAAGTATCAAGATTTTACTAATGGATAAATAAACAGACTTAACAAGATATAAATATAATGAAGAGTTCGTTAAACATTTACATTAGCTTCTAAGATATATTTACAGATTTATTTAGTTTTATGTTTTTATGTTACAAAAATTAATATCTTCGTTTACTTTATTCAAGTACTAATATTAATTTATTATTTTCTATAGGCCCTCTGTTTTCAATGAGTATAGCTTATATTGTTTTGTGCTATTATTTTTATTTAGATCTTATAAATACATATGTATATAATTCATGTCTTTTCCCAGAAGAGGTAGGCAGTGGTGCTGTAGGGACACCTAAGTCTCGCCTTATGTGTTCCATCTCAGGATATGATAGGGGCTGAGGTTATCGCCATATCGGGCATAAATTTCTGACTCCAAACTGATGCTAGATATAAAAATTTAATATTACTTTTCCTGACTAGAATGCGTACCGTAGGTTTACTATACCACAATAGTCTGGAATAATAAATCCATACACAGTATATTACAGAGACGAACCTAGTTTTCAATTGAGAGAGTTTTCCACTAGTCTATCATTTTACCCCAGTGAGGGTTGAGGGACCTGACAAACAAAAACTTTTGGAATTGGACTACGGTGTTCAACCTTGGAATTTATCTCAGTATCTACTCCCGATCACAAAGTGGAAATAGTCAGTTTCTATTAAATAAAATAAATAACATCCAACAGTCACATACATAGTCCTGAGCCCATACTAAGATCGAGTCTTGTGTCGTGGGTATCAGGAACTACGAGAGAAGTTTTCGGTCTCGCAAACACTTTTTGAGACCACCACAAAGTTTGGGGTCTGGGCTTTAAAGAAATATTTGTAGGCCGCACAAACATTTCTTTCGGCGCGGGGATCAAACCCGAAGCCTCTCGTTTCACAGGCGGCGTCTAACTGACTGCGCTTCGTAGGCTGCTGCTAATTACGATGTCACGTACTTATACATCGGATTAGCTTATTCTGGGAGGTGTTAGGTTAGATTAGGATTAGGTTGGGTTCCTGAATGCTTTCGATAGGAGATATAATGTGTCTCCATCTGGATAGAAGTCACAGCACATTATACTGAGTAAATGATCATGTTCTTGAAGCGAAACGTTCTCGAAACGGGAATAATAATATTAATTGCAGGCCATGGGCCTCCTCTATAATCGAGAGTACGATTGAGAGCAGTTAGGCCAATATTGTCCATTACACTAGCCAGGTGCGGGTTGGAAAAATATGGTCGTTAGTAAGTATACTTATAATTTCAGTAAATATGTAGTGTAATGTAATGTATCAGCCCGTATACGTCCCACGGCAGGGCACGAGCCCACTCTACAATCGAAACTCTACAATCAAAAGAAGATACGAATATTATTAGCCAATACTGTACATATATTTCATAATGTAAGCATAACTGGGAAATAATATTTTGCTTTCACTCCAGTTATTTGATACTTCGTTAACCCGCAATGTAAAGCGTACAAAAAATTATCGAAGTGCGCGTGGTACTGGCGTGAGCTGATTTTTGTTGAATTTACATTGCGTGATTTGCAAAGAAATATATACAGTATTACTTAAATAAATACGTCGTATTTATGTGTCCCAACCTGATGTAGCGTGGGTAACGCAAAAAATATATTGGTCTTTTTTAAACATTGTTTTTGGCGGATTCATGTTTGTAGTATTTAGCGCTGACTGAGTGATTTTTCGGTGCCAGCTGTTTTAAAGGTTTGCAAATTGAGGAAAGGAGATAGATGGTTTAGAGGAGGCGAAGTATATATTCAATCATATGTACCTACATACTTATATACACTCAATAGCCACACAGTCCTAACGAACTACGAGAGACTTTTTGGTCTCACAAACAACAAGACCCGAAACAAATACAAGTGGATCACATAAATATATTGTGTTTCGGAGCGGGAATCGAACCCACAGCTTCTTGTTTCACAGTTGAAGTCTGATCAACTGCGCCAATGGTTGTCGGTCGGATGAAACTGTAGTGATGATGGTACCAGCTTGACTGCACTGCCTAAACCTGCCTGCTCTTGTCTGTTAAACGTTGCTAATTTCAAGTTATACATATGTATTACATTCAGAGTATTAGATGTGATGCTAAATATTCATCTTTATAAAAAGATATAATAAAGTAAGGATAGTGCTAATACAAAATATAGTTGGGCAACAAAAGTAACAAAAAAACGATTCGAATTTCAAAACAATTCCAATTTCAAAATTCTTCGGAATTACATAACCCGCACAATTGTAATGACAAAGTACAAAGCTAAGCTATCTTCAATCAAGTTAATCGTGATGGATGCCCGTCAACACGGCCTGACCGATGGGAGGATTGCGCCGGTTTGGCCGGTCTCGCCGGCTGCCGGATTCGCCGGCTGTCGGCCACAGCCGGAGCTGTACCGGATCGGCCGGATTGTTGCCGCGATTGACAGTTTAAAGCGGAAAAGTGGATTTGCGTCGTGTTTGACGAGTGTGTTTGCGGTCCAACATTGGTTATCAGATTGCCCGCTGTGACATAAGTTCGGTTTTTCGTTTCAATTTGCCGGAGACACATCCGATTATGGATGAAATCTATTTAATTTTTGTCCATTAATTTGACAACCCATGTGGTAAAGTTGGCGAGAGGCAGGTTTTAACATAATTAAACGCAAATTTTAACGATGCAAATATCTGTTTTATATTTTGGTGTTTTGAGAGTATTCTGATGTGATATCAACCAACAAACTGTTTATTTTTTAAATTGAGATTTCGGCAATAGCTTTACTATAGTAATTTTCAATCAACGAATTATAAGATGTGATGGGAAGGCATTTTCATGAAACAAAAAGTTAATTGTAAAAAAATCTAACTGTCACATATGTATATATCCTCCACAATGAGTTCCCAAGTCCTGTATTTTGGGTACAGAAATCTTTGCAAAAACCAACAGCCAACCTCAGTGATGTGTAAGGTCGTGGAGCGGATCATAAACGCTCAATTGGTCCGCTACCTGGAGGATCACTCGTTGATCAGTGACAGACAATACGGTTTCCGTCAAAATCGATCGACGGGTGATCTTCTAGCGTTTGTCCTGCATCGCTGGGGTGAGGCGATTGACCGGCGTGGCGAGGCTCTTGCTGTGAGCCTCGACATAGCCAAGGCGTTTGATAGAGTCTGGCACCGTGGTCTTCTTTCCAAGCTTCCGGCATACGGTCTGCCCGGCAACCTGTGTTCGTGGATTTCCGGCTTTCTGCATGGGCGTAGAATACGTGTAGTCGTTGACGGACACGATTCAGCGCTCTTGTCGGTAAATGCCAGAGTTCCACAGGGCTCGGTGCTGTCGCCCACCTTGTTTATTCTGCATATCAATGACATGTTGTCGCTTGGCAACATTCATTGCTATGCAGATGACAGCACGGTTCATGGGCGATACCACTGCGGGCCTCCGGGTTGCCGAGTCGAAACTGTGAGGGGACGTGAAGATCTTGTCATTGAGCTCAACCGGACCTTGGATCTCATTTCTACATGGGGTTCCAGGAATATGGTTGAGTTCAATGCCAAGAAAACTCAGGTGTGTGCGTTCACGTGCAAAAAATCCCCGTTCTCTCCCCTCCCCATTCTTCAGAGTACTCCCCTGTCAATGCGGAATGACCTGAGTATCCTTGGTGTGGATATCCGCTGTGATCTCAATCCAAGGAATCACATCGAGGGCGTAATATCTGCCACATCACGCAGGATTGGTGTCCTGAACAGGGTGCGTCGGTTCTTCACGTCCGGTCAGCTTTATCGTTTGAATAAAGCGCAGTTCCGGCCGGGTATGGAGTACTGTTCGCACCTCTGGGATGGATCCGCCCAGTACCTGCTCGATGCCTTGGATGGATTGCAGCGGCGGGCCATCCGCATTGTGAATGATGCAGACGTTACGAGCAACTTAGAGTCGCTACAACTCCGGAGGGTTGTCGCCTCTCTAAGCGTGTTCTACCGCCTGTATCACGGGGAATGCTCTGAGGAATTGTTCAACTAGATTCCCTCCTCTCCATTCCTTACCAGAACCACGCGGGCTGGCTTGCGAAGCCACAGCTTGTCGGTCCAAACCATCCCGGCGCGAACCAAACGGTTCTCTAATTCTTTTTTGTGCCGCACCGTCAGGCTGTGGAATTGTTTGCCATCTCACGTGTTCCCTCCTTCCTACAATCCTGGGTCCTTCTTACCTTAGCAGGCCGGCATAATTGTTTCCATTGGCATGGGACTGTCGTCCGATGCCAATGGATACTCTGCCTGGGCGGCATTTGCGCTTACCATCAGGTGCAATGCCGCCACTATGTCGGGCAACAATAAAAAAATAATAATAATAAAAAAAAACAGCACCCAGAACAATAAATACATAATATATATATATATAATTGTGGATTATTTTGGTCCGAAGATTGAACCCACTAGGTTTTTTTCATAACCAATTCATCAATAAATTGCGAGGATCAGGTCGTGAAAGAATGAATACAAAAGATATTTACTCAAAAGCTTTCTACAACTACATGTATTCTTAAATATTCGTACACCTACTTCAGCTTATCTCTGCATCACCTAAAGGTCGACTGGGAGATAATGCCACAGGCATTAAGTCCGCTTTGTATGAAATGAAATGAAATGTATTTGAAATGAAATGTATTTATTGGTCACGTAGGCAACTTAAGAGCTCTTATGACAAGTCAATACACATAGAACTTAATCTATATATACAATATATTTTCTATACTTAATATTAATTATTTTAATTTTTTGCTATTATATATTTATTTTTAAATTAATTTTATTTTTATTTATAATTAGTTTTATTTAGGTTTTATTCATATTTTATTTAAAGTATTAGTTATTAATTTATGATAATTTATTTTTCAAAGAAATACATTATTTACGTTTGTCAAATTAAATTAAATTATTAGTGGACCATGAATATTAACACGACGGTGCGTAGCGGTTTATTGTTACCACCAGATCCAACGCGGCCCTTCCTGAGAAGACCCGGCGAAATAAACTCAGTGGGCTTACATATCACTGGAACTTTTTTTTTTTTTTTTTGTTTTCAAGAGGAAAAGCTATTAAGCTCCCCCTTCGGTACCCCGGGGGAGGCCGAAAGGGGTATGTCAGTGTCTCTGGCCTTCCAGCCCGGTACAAACGCGGATATTGTAGCCGAGCTGGGTCCATAGCAATACCTACGCCAGCATATTGACTAAAAACCTCTCGATAGCCCTCACACGCATTGTGGGCAGCACCGGACATCCCAGGGCGAAGGGCGCCCCGATTTACGTCCGCGAACTACCCCGCGCAAAACCATTGCTGGGCCTTATGAAGGCCCAGATTACCTCCACTTACACCCTCCTTTCGGACGCCCGCCAAGCTGTTATGGGCGTCCATGACGGGGACGAGGCTCCATCATCCGTACGTCTCGGAGTCGTTATACGCGAGGGCGCACGGCCCCCGCCGTGTGCCCAATGACTCCGATGACCCCTTTAAGTCGACTCTTACGACGGGCAGAGGATACCGTGGCGGAATTCTTGTTCAGCCGTTTATTACCCGGCGCCTTCTTCTTTGCAGGCGGCGAGCGGGATCGTTCCGCTCACGATCCCGATCTGCGCTCTCCTTTTGCGAAATTACAATTTCACAGAAGGAGAGCATTGCCTGCCACGACCTCCGACTCTCGACCATGGAGGGAATCACGACCGAGAGCGAGAGGTCTACTCCGACGGCTGCACGGAGTATCATGCGTTCATCACCCCAGGCTGGACACTCCGAAAGATTGTGCTGGGCTGTTGCAGTTGTCACAGTGGTGACACACGGCTGTCGCTTCCTTTCTCGCCACCCGCCACAGGTATCTGCCGAAGCACCCATGCCCCGATAGGACCTGTGTCAGGCGGAACGTCATCATGCCGTGGCGCCTGTTCAGCCACTGGTCAAGAACAGGACGCACTGCAGCAATGGTCCACTCACCAGCACTAGGATTGTCCAGCCTGGAGCGCCACTCCTCCACGGCGGCCGCGCGCAGGGAGGCCCTTTTACCTCTCTAAGGGCTGGTAGTTCCCCTCGACGAGACGCTTCCTCCCGCCAGTAATAGACCGACGAAAGGGCTTTGGCGTCTATGTCCCAGGGAAGAAGACCAGCCAAAACGCAGGCCGCCTCATGGGAGATCGTGCGATATCCTCTGATCATCCGCTGCGCTACAACTCGTTGCGGTTGACGCAAGACAGCAGCACAGCATCTTCTCAGTGAATCAGCCCAAACGGGACTTCCGTATAAGGCCATCGATCGCACGATTCCCGCGTACAGTATCCGGCAAGAGATGCCGGGACCTTCGAGGTTAGGAAGCAGGCTAGACAATGCACCTGCTGCCTTGATTAATTTCGGTCTCAGGCTTTTGAAATGAGCATGGAAGTTCCATCGGCTATCTAGGACAATTCCAAGATACTTCATCGAAGAACCGACGGAGACCTCCACGCCATCGACCGTTATGTGGGCCTGCGCCGGTGGCCCTCTCCGAGGCCCGTGAAAACAGATAGCCTCAGATTTGTGAAGAGCCACCGTGAGGCCCAACCGCCGTATTCTCCTTACCACGTTGCCAGTGCCAAACGCAGCAAGGGTGGCGGCTTCTTCGAATGTCCCGCCACACGCTGTGACCAGCGTGTCGTCGGCGTAGCAAACTACGTCGACGCCCCGGTAGTTGGCACCACGGAGCACCCAGTCGTAACCGATGTTCCACAAAAGAGGTCCAAGGACCGACCCCTGTGGAACACCGCACGACATAGCTCTACGGTGCCACCCTTCAGCGCCCGGATACTCTACGTACCTGTCCGAGAGGTACGAGTGCACCAAACGCTGAAGATAAATGGGCACCTCGTGGTACCGCAGTGCTTCCTCGATGCAGGGCCAGGGCAATGTGTTAAAAGCATTAGCGATGTCTAACGACACCGCCACAACACATTTTCCCCGGCTTACTGCCTCCTCCGCTTGCGCTTTCACCCGCAGAATTGCAGAGATGATCGATCGGCCTTTCCGAAACCCATATTGACTTTCGGTCAGGTTAGGACCGATCCCCTCGAGGTGCTCCACGAGGCGCATATGAATAATACGCTCAAAGAGCTTCGTGACCTCGTCGAGCAGCACGATGGGCCGGTAGGCCGATGGCGACTCTGCAGGCCTTCCAGCTTTTTTGAGCAGAACCAACTTCCCAGTCTTCCATCGTGATGGGAAGCAGCCCTGCTCCATACAAGCGGAGAAAAGGCTAAGGAGCCTAACCTCCAGGTACTCAACCGTAAGCACCCAGACTCGTCCAGGGATACCGTCGAGACCTGGAGCGGAGTTTTTCCTCCTCAGCCGCAGCACTGCAGCCGTAAGTTCCCCAGGTGTTACGCTGGGGACTTGGGCCTCGGGGTTCTCCCTCACCAGACTGTTTGACGATGCCGCCAAGTGACTGCGCCGCGACGATGACGGACGTGGCGGCATCGGTGGAGGAGTGATCTCCACGGTGGCCGGGAAGAGGGCGGTAACCACGCTGTCCAGGAGCTCCGGTCGGAGACCTTGGGTTAGTGGGGGCACCGGTGGGCGCAACTAATTAAATGCAAGCCGGTATGGACGCCCCCACGGGTCGCGATCCAAGGTATCCAGGAACTCCTTTCTAGCCACGGTTTTCGCCCTGTGAATGGCCACCCGAAATGACTTTTTAGCCTGTCTAAAGAGGTCATGAAGCAGCCGCTCTTGGTTCTCGTGGTCAGGATGTTCTGCACGACGAGTCCGCCGGCGACGATGCCTGGTAAGATCGCGACGCGCTGCCATGCAAGCGGCGCGTAATTGTGTAAGTTCAGCTGACCACCAGTACACCTGCCGCCGCGGAGGGAGGCGGCGCACCCGGGGCATAGCCTCGTCGCAGATTTTTGACATTGCCACCCCAAACCATTTGGCCTCTTCCTCTACTTGCACTGGAGACTCCGGTGCAGGCAGCCACGCTTTGACCCGAGCAGCTACCTCAAGGGCCTCTCTATCCAGGCATTTTAATGCCCACCGCGGGCTGTTTCTACTCAGGGTATTCGGTCTTCCACCAGCTTGGTTGATGGTGGACGCGGAAACGTCGAACATAATATAACGATGATCCGACATTGTCTCCACGTCCACCAAGACATTCCATCCCCGGACACGGCGGGCTACGGCAGGACTCGCGAACGAGATGTCTATGACCGAGCCGCCATTGTGCCTCACGCACGTGTCTTCCGAACCCTGATTAAGGACGACAATTCCGAAAGAGATCGCCCATTCCTCCAGTACCCGGCCACGTGGATTGGTCACTGACGAACCCCAAGCCAAGGACTTGGCGTTAAAATCGCCAGCGACAATCACGGGGCGAGGTAGGCCTTGTGCCACCAGGGCCCCCAGCCTAACGAGAAAAGCCTCGAAATCGGCTAGGGGTCTGTTGGGAGAAAAATATACTCCTACGATCCAAAGATCTCCCAGCAGAGCCGCCACGCATCCCCGGTCCTTCGCTACTTTTTCGAAGGGCGGGGAGCCAGCGGACCCCTGAGTGATTATGGCTACTGAACCATCCAGGTCCCCGACCCAATTATCTTGGGGTGGGACGTAGTATGGCTCAGAGACCACAGCCACGTTCACCAACCATTCTGCCATGCTCTGAGTGAGCACGAATTGTGCATCGGAGCAATAGTTGACGTTCGCCTGGAGGAACTTTAAGTCCATTATTGGGCGATCTCCATAGATTCAACCTCAGCCTGCGGTGGGTGGACGGGCTGCGACTGGGCCGTAGCCTCAGTGGCAGTCCCTCCCCGTCTTTTGTTGGGCTTCCGCCGATTTCGGCGAGACCCTGAGTAGAGGGCGATGCATGCCTTCCCTCCTAAAACATGGCCCGTAGGCTTGCCACCAGCAGCGCACAGGGCGCAGCACGGTGCCGCAGAACATCCTCGTGCCCGATGGCCCGTTTGACCGCACCGGTAGCATATACTACTACGGTCAACTTGGGACGTGCAGCGCTCCCGAACATGCCCGATCTCAAGGCAGCGGTAGCACCGCAGCGGCCTTGGGTCTAGCACTGTGACTCGTGCTGCGGACCATCCGACTAGTAGGCGTCCAGACCTTGCCACCGAATCCGCCGCTGTTACTGGCGCCCGCATCCATACCACGCCCAGGCCCGAACGATCCGGATGGACCTCTCCAACCTTAAGTTGGTCTACCTGACATCCCGTGGTCCTGGCAAAGGCCGCTGCAACTTTTTCGGAACTAACGGACTCGTCTAATCCCGTCAGACGCAGTTCCACGGTCTTCTGCGGTCGAGAGACTCGTATTTCTTTCGACTCGTGAAATGCTTCCCTCAGTTTTGAAGCGAGGGAATCGGCCTTTGCCTCACTATCGGGTCCAAGTACCTCCAAGATACATGCACCTGTCGCCGCTTTTTTTGATTCCAAAGAACTGATGCCGAGGTCAGCTATATTAACCCGTTCTTGGGCCTCACCTATTAGGCGGCCATAGGTATAGCCGCCTGATATAGCCACGGGCGTCAGCGTGAGCATGACTGCCGCAGAACGTGGCACGC
Source organism: Hyles lineata (assembly GCA_030180105.1). NCBI lineage: Eukaryota > Metazoa > Arthropoda > Insecta > Lepidoptera > Sphingidae > Hyles > Hyles lineata. The sequence goes on along the minus strand of JARJEE010000013.1, from coordinate 12,218,100 downwards.
GCAGTGCGCGCTCCAGCTTGCGCTGTTGCACCTGCAGTGGCTGTTGGTCCGTGCCCAGCGCACGCTGACCCTGCCTTTTCCCACCCGCCCCTACTGTCCACTCTCGGGACATGTCAGTTGGAGCCGGAGGTAGTACTCTGGGTACTCTCGGGAGGGTCTGAGGGACGCTTTGTCCCTTCCGGCCCTTTCGGAGCTTCCTGGGCGTCACAGATCTTACTGACGCGGGTCTTAAATTCGTGGAGGCACGTGCGGTGGAATTCGCGGTACTTGCGGAATGCGTACCTTGCGACCGCCGCGATGCAGGATTTGGGTGCATCTGTTCATTTGCACCACTTTCCGCCTCATTCTGTTGACCCTTCTCTTGGTCCGTCCGTTTACCCTTGCCCTTCCCTTTCACAGGGCGGGGGGGCTGGACCATCGGGGCTGACGATGGCCCAGCGATGGCAGACGGCAGCGACTGTACCAGTGATGCCGCAGAGTTTCGCACCTTGTCAGCGGCGAGAGGCGGACGGAGCCGCGGTTCTGGCGGCAGCCGGCATGCCACGCTATCTATTTTGGCGTTCATTATATTTAACAGCCGGGTCTCCAATTCTCCAGATTTGGAATCACCCTTGGCCGAGAGTGTGGCAATCTCTTCTTTGAGACGATTGTTTTCGGCCTCGAGCCTCTCGTAGTTAGCCCGCAGCTGAGCCACTTCAGCTGCGAGACCTGCTCCCTCCGCCAGCCCAGTTTGCTCAGCCATAGCCAGCAAATCTCGGTGGACATTGTTCAAATCGCGAACGAACGTCCCCTTGAGATGGCCTGACTTGCTGGCAACCGTCTTTACGACTTCAGCCAAGCGGAGCTGCTGCTCACGCTGAGTGACTGAAGTGGTCGCCGTTTTTGCAGGGCGACCCCTGCCCTTACGCACCACGGCTGATACTTTGGCCGCGGGTTCGCCATCATCTTCGCTTGAGTGCGACAGACATGATCGAGAACTGCCACTACTGTGGTCAGGACCACGCGACCAGAATTTTCCTCTTTGGCGAGAATTAGCACGGCTCCGCTCGGACCCTGAATCGAGCTCCAGAGCAGATGCTGGTCTCTTCTCTCCAGCAACATTTGTGGGAGTAACTCCCGACTTCTCCTTGTCGATACTACCATCATCAGGCTTGCGCCCTCTGGTCACTATCTGTGAAACAGGCACCTTCGTCTTTGGTTTTGGTTTTTTGTTTTCAGTATCCATACAATTCCCACGAGTATGGGGGAAAAAGAGGGTCCACCCAGACAGAGCCCCCTGTATCTGGGTAAGCCTAGCGTAACCCACCAAGAGTGTCGGCCGGTACTCTGGCGGGGGTCGCACTAAAGACCGAACTTCCCATCGGCCATGCATCCTCTCACGGTGCGCCGCCGCTTAGGATTCGGGGTTATTTTTGAAGAGGTATTCTTCCTCGCGATCCGGCCAATTAAGGCAAGACCCTCGGTCCCGAAAAGTTCGCGAGACATGACCACGACAACTCATTTGGGATTACGAGATCGACGGTGGTTGACGAGAGTAAACTCTACCCCAACCCGACCGGCGGCAGGGTGAGTGCTCACCGGACCCGCCTCGTTTCATCCACTATGTCCTCTGCTGTTCAGAGGAGATGTGGATAAAACCACCCCGCTGCTGCTGGTTTTGGTCCACGCCGTTTCCGGAACCCCTCTACTAAGAGGGGCTTTCCCCTATCCGCCACCCAGGAGACGCGCCCGATGGGAGACCAGCAAACTCCACACGGGACATATCACTGGAACTACGCGACGCGACCCAGTCCTGAGTATATCCAGCGAATAAGACTTAGTGGGTTTGTTTTGGGTCCAACTTGAGACAACGACCATAAGTATTTCCGAAACGTCCCGTATGTTTAGGCTTACTGCCGGATCCAACGCGGCCCTGACTGAGAAGACCCGGCGAACAAACTCAGCGGACTTTATTTTACCACTGGATACTACGCGGCGCGACCCATTTCTGAGTAGATCCAACGAGTCAAACTCAGTGGGCTTGGTTTTGGTCATTTTACTAAAATAAGTATTTGTGACTCGTCTTACAAAGATTTGCCATATTTATTATTATTTTTATTTGTTTTCACGATCGGTCGTCATATAATTTAATGATTAATTTAATTGTATATTGGCTAATTTGTAGGTTTACAATTTTTAATATTTTTAATTATTTAAATTTAAATTAGGGGATGTAATAAGTGAATAGTTCAGGGCCCCAGGAGGTCGCAATGTGCAAGGGAACATCTAATCCCAGGCTTTTTTATCCTCAATATATTCCTTAATATTATAATAACCTCTAGTCATAAGTTTATTTTTAATATGTGTCCTAAATAGTTTGTCCGGAAGCTGCGTTATCCTATTGGGAAGTTTATTATAAAATGTAATACAACTACCCAAGAAAGATTTTTTTGACTTTTCTAGTCTAAACGAGGGTATTGCTAGTTTATTTTTATTCCGCGTATTAATAGTGTGGGTGTCACTGACCTTATAAAACTTATTAATATTTTTACGAACGTGCATTATATTCTGAAAGATGTATTCAGATGACACGGTTAGTATATTGCTTTCCTTAAAAACAGATCGCAAAGAATCGCGGCTTCCTAGATTGTAAATATCGCGGACTGCTCTTTTTTGTAGTATGAATATGGACTCAATATCAGCTGCTGATCCCCACAAAATAATGCCGTACGACATCATACTATGAAAATAAGCAAAATATACCAATCTAGCCGTTGCAACGTCAGTTAGTTTTCTTATTTTAAATATATAAATATATTAAATACATGTATACATTTGTATATGAAGCTTAATAAATAAATAAAACATATAAACGAAGTATAAGTATATAATCTACAAATAAAGCATAAGTATAGTATAAGTAGATAGTACATTCAAAATCCCTCTACAAATGTAACCTACACAAAACTAGCGCACTCAAATCCTCACCGGACTTAAATCCGAATTCGGAGTCCGTTAATTTTATATGAATGCAAATTGAAATCTCAGCGAAATTAGATAAAAAGACAATGGCCACTGCCCAAATCTCAATGCCACATACTCGCTAAGCAACCTGTCGTCTGAATTTTTAATGAACGCGCCGCCTCTAGCCAAATTGAAAAAGAAACTGCCGAGCGTAAATTGTACGAGATTTTTCCGCTTACGGTACCTCAGGTAGTCGATAAATGTGTGAGGTTTAATGCGTTTTGTTGTCTTTATTTCGTGTAAGTCTAGTGTGGAATTGGTAGGTCCTGGGCTCTAATCCTAGGTCGGGCAGTTCTCTTTTTGTGATGCGCTTTCAATTTGAAAAATATGTTACCAGAATTTGTACATAAAAGTGGTTGCTTTGAGGTGTGAATAATGTAATTTATAATGTAAATACCTATATGAAATCAGCTTTTAGGTGTTTCGCAATCTCATACACTGAACGCTAGAGCAAAACTTTCTCTAGCGAACAACTACTTTCTCGCAGAAAATCGACGTGAAGCGACACCTTTGTTCAAAATCAATATCAAAATATTCTTTATTCAAATAGTATTTCGAAAGATCTTTTGAATCGTTAATTTCTGCTACCACCGCTTCGGAACGTGTTGTAGCTGTGAAGAAGAAGCGGCGCAAGAAACTCCCTCAGCAACACTAACTGTCTTCTTTTTTTCTTTGCCGGATACCAAATACCCCTTTCATCCTCCCATCACTTTTACTTTCCTATCTCCTCTCGATTTGATGGGCCGACAACACTTCCATAATCCAGGCACTCTGGATGTTCATTTGCGGTAGTGATCACTTACCATCAGGTGACCTGTTTACTCGTTTTCCGGCCTTGTTTAATATAAAAAGCTAATCTACATTATTAAAAGATTTGAAAGTTAACCTAGCGATTTTTATGCTTCACAAATCCCGTGAACGTTCCGCATGGCGAGCGCTGGAGTCGTGGGGCTTCCCGTGATCCGCAAGGCCATGTGGATTACTATTCCGCGGTGAATCTCTACTGACGCCGAGTTTTGGAGTTTCAAATAGATTTTGTAGGAATTATAATAAAATATTTTATTGCTCATCTGCTTATTACTTTTCTAAGTATGAACGTGTGGGTTTGCGTTCAACTCTCAAGGACGATGATCTAAGTGTGACATAATCTGGATTTACGAAATATCTTTGACTGCCTCCGTGGCGCAGTTGGTTAGACGTTGCCTGTGAAACGAGAGGCTGCGAGTTCGATCCCCGCACCGAGAGAAATGTTTGTGTGGCCCACAAATATTTCTTCCGGATCTGGGTGTTTGTGAAACCGAAAAGTGTCTCGTAGTTCCTGATACCCACGACATAAGACTCGATCTTAGTGTGGGGTCAGGACTATGTATATGACTGTTGGGTGTTATTTATTTATGTATTTATTTATCTGGCAGAGGCTTGATAAAATTCTAAGGGCAGTTTTGTCGATTTTTATTACCTTTAGTTAAAAGGTTCAGTTTTGGCAAGGTAGCAGAATGCTAGTGTACTTAATTTTACAATATTAGCACTTATATGTATCTATGGTATCGTGGCCAAACCATAATTACATATTCATCAATGCGTAACTTTGCTATGAGGCCTTTGAAGTTCCATCGGTTATCAAAGAAAATACAAAGTTATAGCTTCCGTGGCACGGTTGGTTAGACACCGGCTGCGATACGAGGGGTCGTGGGTTGGATCTCCGCACCGAGACAAATATTTGTGTGATCCACGTGAATTTGTTTGGGATCTGAGTGTTTGTGAGTGTGAAATGTCTCTTGTTTCTCTTACCGACGACACAGGACTGAATATTGTGTGGGTCAGGACTGTGTATGTGACAGTTGGGTGTATTTATTTAAAGATTATCCCGCCCCGTCCCGTCTCATTCACATTTAAGGCATACAATCCAGTTTCATTCCACCTCTTTGAGTATAAAAAAGTAAGAAATATCACAAATGCGCAAAAAGATAATAATTGTTTTGGGTTCTATTACGTTAATAAAGTCCTCCCATATCGGTTTTTCTCATTTATCTTCCATGTACAGACATCGATCGGTTACAAACATATTATATGTATATATAGATGTGTCAGACAATTGCATAAAATGATTAATTTAATCCTACTACTAACAGAGAGCACTTTTCCCTGTCCCCCAATTTGCATTATTTTAAACTTAGTCCCAGGAAACAAAGTTAAATTGATGTTTGTTTCTTTCCGCGCCTCATTAGCGAGTTCTTTCGTACCTGGTCGTGTCAAACTTGATGCAGTAAATAATATTTAGGACACCTTGTTTGTACAAATAATATTTAGTTTGTTACTTTGAAGCTGTTGAATTATGTTCTACTATTGACTGAATTTTAAGTATGTTTATTTAGTTGTCTATACTTACAAGTGAATTGCGTGATGGCCTGTTGGTGAACGGACTAGATGCGCCTGTCAATATGTTCACGATAGTCGCGGGTTCAAATCCCAGGGCACACCTCTGACTTTTCGGAGTCATGTGTGTATTGATAGTCAATCACCACGTACCAAAACGGTGAAGGAAAACATCATGAGGAAACCTGCATACCATAGCGATTTATAAGACTTTCTATGGTATGTAAGTCCGCCAACCCGCACTAGGCCAGCGTGGTGGTCTATATGGCCTAACCACTCTCAATCGTACTCACGATTGTAGAGTAGGCCCTGCATTGGGACGTATATGGGCTGATACAGACATACAAATAACATGCATGACATCATTATTTCGCATGACGTCATAGTAGAAGTGATAATAATATTGCAAGTTGTTGTTAAACGGCATTGCATTTAACATCTGGTGTAGTTTGGTTACTTTGATAGGAAAATAAAATCTTTAGAGCATAATCTAGAAACATGGATAAAACGGTATATATTTGATTCTATCCTTGGCAATCTGATATGATTGACATCTAACTTGAAACTACAATTTTAACTCAGTAAATCAAAGGGATGAATTCTGGAGTTGAATTTTACTACGAAAATAAAATCTTTATACAGCATAATCTAGAAATATGGATAAGATGGTAGATATTTGATTCTATCTTTGGCAATCTGATATGATTGACATCAAACTAGTACAGTTTTAACCAAGTAAATAAAAATGATGAATTCTGAAGTTGAAACAATAAGGGGACTCGTATTCATATTATAATACATTTAATGCTTAAAATGTCATTACATCTAAGCAAAGAATTCTTTCCAAAATTACAGCGATGCAAACAACAAATGCATTCACAAAAACTTCCTAAAAACAGTTCATCAAATGTTGTTCAAACGGCTTACACAAGCATTTAGTTGGGCTGTAACTTTATTCACGTAGCTGTTACCGACCGCAATGGATCGCCTCACTATTGGAATAATTGGAAAGTTGTAGAATGATGTAATGAAATAACTGCTACCTGTGTTTGTGTAGACCAGGGTACGGCAACCGTTTGAGTCGGAAAGATCATTTCTAATTTTTAAAGAGCCAACATTTTTATCTGACGACTTTTACAACGCTTGTCACGGGGCTGGGGTGTGGTTAAAAGCGTGAACAACTGCTTAAGATCTGTAAATGGTGCTTAATGCTTCATTAATCGATTGAAAATGTATTAAGTAATTATTTTTTTTAATAAATTGTATTGGTGTGTGGAATTAAAGAGCCGCAGCTTCACATCCAAAGAGCAGTACGTAGCTCGTGAGCCCCAGGTTGCTGACTCCTGGATTAGACGATGGAGATACGCACAGCCTGCTTGTAATGAACCAGATGAAAATACTGAAACAGCTACCACGATGTTGTATCCCTGGGCAGAAATAGTGATGTTGAGGAGTCCTGTGTATTACTTATATTAGTCAATAAGCTGAAGAAGAAAAAAATCATGAAGAAATCTGGCGGAATAGATAAAAACACGAATTTTTATGGTTAGTGAAGTCTTAGAAGGGCTTAATTCATAGTCCACCACGCTGGCCTGGTACATAAAACTTACATAAACTCACGCATAAATTCCTGACTCCGGGCTGATAATGGATAGAAAAATACAATATCACTTTTCCCAACCTGGGATTCGTACTTGAGAACTCAGCTTTGTAACCATATCGACGTACAATGATGCCAGCGATGCAGGTGGAATTAAAAATTTCATGGATTTCTTTTAAAACTTCATGGTATGTAAATTTACTCAAGTTGTCTTTTCCTCTTTTATTGCAATGAAATGACATTGCATGCCGTTCGCCTGATGGTAAGTGATACCACCGCTCATGAAAAATGTCAAAATCAAACACCACCTTGAATTACAAAGCAAGGCTTTGCATTCCACTGCGCTCGCCATCCTGAGACATAAGATGTTAAGTCACAATATGTCCAGTGGTTAGTCTGGCTACAAAGTCCTTCACACCGAAACATAACAGTGCATTTACACTACTATTCGGCGGGACAAGTAGAAATTGCGGTGGTATCTACCCAGGCGGCCTCTCACATATGAGAGACCACCAGTACTCCTTCACAATTATTTAGATTGTAAATAATCGTTACAAGTAAACAAGCGTTAGTTATTACTGGAGGTACGGAACTCGTGTATAATTAACTGCCGGCAAAAATTCGGCAATAACGAGACGCGAGAGGTTCTGCTTCCCGGGCGAGGTCGCGGCGCGCCTGCGTCACGCAGTATTCGTGCCGTGTGGTGCAAGGCAAGGAAGATAGGCGGTTTAGTAAAAAATAAATTTCTCGTGGGTGTACGTGCTCTTTGTTATTTTCTGATTTATTTTAACATTGCCATTGTTCACGTGGTAAGGATGAGTGTAGATAAGATTTCAGATTAATAGTTTAGATTTTAGATTCTAGAAAGGTAATTTAAAGATTACTGTTGTATAGACATCTAGTGTTGATTTGTATCGTAATGTTGGAATCCTACATGCTAGTAGTCTTGAAAATGTAAGGGAAAAGTAGTACGCGGGCATTTGACCTCTGACTTAGTCATACACCTACTAGACTGCAACAATTAAGTGACTCTGTTTCATTGCCTTTGTGCTTATAGCTTTATATTGCCTTATGGTTTACTCAAATTGGTACCGTCTTGATCGCCGTATTGGCAACGATTTTATGATGTCTTTTTTAAAGTGATATATTTTACTATGCTTAGTTAGAAGACTCAAGAATAAATTAATCATTTGCACTGCCGGAGGTGCAGCTATTAGTTTAATTATTCATTAGAATTAGCACTTCACTTGGATTAAATAATATTTTTGAACAGAATATTTTTTATTTTTTATTTAATTTTTGTTTGTAACAATGGACATACTTGAAAGAAGTATATACTTATGTAAATAGTATGGCCTAAAATAGCAATCAGAAAGTTTAAAACTTGCACCAATCACCAAGGGTGGTTGAACCGTGAGAATTCGAAGCTAGAACGAGAGGGCTAAACTTGCACTCAGCTCTATCAAAACAAATATTAACTTTTATATTTATTGAAATAACACTACGCGACTGTTCCTTGAACGGTGTAAAAGGCCAATGTAATGTATAAAAGATTTCAACATCGAGCAGCAGGTAGAGTCGGTAGAGTTCGCTGATATTCCGCGAATTTATTCTGGAAGAGTTCGTGGATTTTATATTTTGGAGACTCTTGTACAGTAAAGGTTATAATAAAAAGTGATTTATGGTGAGCGTGCTCTAAAACTCTTTACCGGTGTGAATAAATTTATAATTTATAAAATATATTTTCTACGTTAATTTTTCTTAGATGATGCATGTTATTTGGTCAATTTATATCAATAAATAATTAATACACATGTAAAATATAATCACAGATGCATTTTATACATATCTAGGCATATTTGACAAAAAAAATCTTACATCGTGGGACGGAAAATACGAAGCGAAACTTGGGTGGCCGAGTTACATCTCTGCCTACCTTATCTAGAAAAAAGGCGTGAGTTTATGTATATATCTATCTTACGTAGTTTAGGAGTTTCTGGACTGACTGACTAGAAGATATTTATTTAAACAAAAGTGAAATGTTGGGAATGAGTATCGTGGAAATGCACAATCTTTGCCCACGTGTTAGGAAGCGATTAGGAAGAAATATTATTTTATTATCTTATTTTAAATTGTACTAGACAAGGAAAGCGATAAATTAAGCAAGATTTATTAATAAATAATCTGTATCTGTGTCAGCCCATATACGTCCCACTGCAGGGCACGGGCCTACTCTACAATCGAGAGTACGATTGAGAGTGGTTAGGCCATATAGTCCACCACGCTGGTCTAGTGCGGATTGGCGGACTTACGTACCATAGAAATGCCATTAATAAATAATAACATACACATTTTTTTTAACTAGTCATAACATGTTACTAAAACAGGGGAATGGTATGCTCGTCTCGCCATTCGTTCAATAAAAAAAGTATAAAGCAAGTGGTGATAGGTCTCTCACATCTGAGAGGCCATCTGGGTGGGTACCATCGCAGTGTCTATTTCTTCCGTCAAACAGCAGTGTAAATGCACTGTTGTGTTTCAGATTGAAGGGCATTGTAGCCAGAGTAACTACTGGAAATATTAAGACTTAACATCTTATGTCTCAGGATGGCGAGCACAGTGGAATGCCAAGCATTGCTTTGTAATTCAAGGTGTTGTTTAGTTTTGCTACTGTCCATGAGCGGTCGTATCGCCTACCATCAGGTGAACGGCATGCTCGTCTCGCTATTCATAGCAATAAAAAAAAGTGGTCTCATGTAAGTTAACGGTCGTAAAACAGCAAAAACTTAATGCTACTTGTAAGGCATTAACTGTTCGACTCTACCGATAGTGGTAGAGAGCCGCTTCAATAACTTGTAACAGCTAGTTGTAACTACTCTACTGGGGATACAGATACTACTTTCTACATTTTGTTTGTTAGCTAACAATACACTGATTAGTTTTATTTCTGTTTCGATACTATTGGGTATATATATATTATGTTACCTATGCTTGTTGTTGTTTTTGTTGTTTCATGTTTTTTTGACATGCCAATGAAATGAAAATATTTATTCAGCCCATAAAATGACACATTATTTCGAATCTATCCATTTTTTTAACTACCATTCGGTTCACAAGACTGTTTTCGCTAGAGAAGAACGGGCAAGAAACTCTAGCATAGCTCTTTTCAAAACTAGTTTGCAATATCTTAATTATACAGGAGTCGTAGCTTACTTGGATTAAAAGAAGTTTATTTAATAATTTATGATAGTAATATGATTATTTATTTATTTATTTATATATGCTTTATTGTACACCAAAATGAAATACGCATACAAAATACTTAAAAACTAAAGGATTATCATGCGCATGTCATAAGTGGACAGAAATCCTAACAAAGTATACACGGACGTTTATTTTTACTTTCAAACGACAAATTAACACAATTATGTATCCATAGAATGTATCATAAACTAGAAGAGAATTTTTCTTTACATCCACAATCACCATCCCTCATCTGTATTTTTTACATAACAAAACTTTGTTCAACTACTTTATATAGCTGTAAGCCTATTTTCTAGCCTAATATCCATAAATTAGTTGAGCGGAGCGTTAATCATATTTATTTGCATATTTAATTAACTACATCGGCCGACCACAGAAAGTAGGTAGATATTATCAGAGAGATTACCAGTTGCGGATATGAGTTTGCATGTCGACTTTATGTATATGTATATGGCTATTTGTTGCTAGTTGGCATAATTTTGTATCCATTCCCAAAACCAGTGTCTAAACTTACTAGAGCTGAAATATTAGTTTTTTTTTAATTATGTAGAGTTTCTAGGTCTTTCAGATAAACTTTTTATATTCTACATATCTACCTAACGTGAACTCTTGCGGGAAATATCCAGACACAGGAAAACAAGGATTTTGAATTAAAACATCCACAACTTTACCTGTATTAACACTCCACACTCGTAACTTACTTTTAAAATGATAAGTATGTTAGCGCAGTTAGGAGTGGAATGAACTGTTGACTCAGAAGTCGCAGGTTCGTGTCTGGTGTATTATAATTTTTTTTGTATATTGTGAAATGAATTTGTGCCCGATATGGCGATAGACTCACCCCCTATTACATAGTTTGACGGAACATACAAGGCGAAATGTTGGAGTGCTGGTAGCACCTCTGCCTACTCCTTATAGAAAAAGGCATGAGTTTATGTATGCCTCTGCCTTTCTTTCCTTCTTCTTAAGTCTTTTTATGTATGTTTCTATTGTTAATCCTTATTTTAATGCTGAATTGAAATAACAAGTGTCGTCTTTCTAATTTATAGATAAGCAGCTTTAACAGACATATATTTAGCTCTGACATAATACTAAGTTACAAATATTGTATCGTTGGTATCAGAAACTTCTCTTTCTGACTATAAGAGCCGGTAGCCTCTTGTTTTGATGGCTCGCCCTGTTACCTCGAAAACTATAAAGTAATCGACACGTCGGGAAGTTAAAAAAATACAAAAATTAAACAAAATCCGCAATAAAATCCGTAATAATTAGTTTTACTACACAGCCTTTCAACATAATTATACGAAACCTAGAAATATCAATTAATTATTATAATCACGTATAGACACAGTGATTGATCGATAAGGCCTTGTGCTGTAGGTATCAGAAACTGCAAAAGAATTATTAGTTTCAAAACATTCAGACTTAAAATACGTTCAGCATGAACTGCGAACAGACTATCCAAATAAATCTATCTACCCTAATAATACCCAATTATGGGATGTTTAAAACTTCCCTCAAAGTTTCCAACATCTGCCCATACTTCGTGTGGGATGCCAAATAATATAAGTGCGCTTTAGTTTGCTCAAGGCAATGGAACTGTGAGGGGTTATTGCCGCAATTGTCAAAACTATGGACTTTCGAATAACATATTCTGATTTGCAGTACTTTGTGATAATTTTACTACATGTTGTAAATTGTGTGTTTGTGCTTTTCATGTTCATTAATACTAATTGTTCATTAATAATATTGCTTTATAATTGACGGTATTTGAAGGGTACAATTAAATTAATAAATACACCTAACAGTCACATACATAGTCCTGATCCCATACTAAGATCGAGTCTTGTGTCGTAGGTATAAGAAACTATGAGAGACTTTTTGGACTTATAAACATCCAGACCCGAAATCTACCCATGGATCATACAAACATTTTTTACGATGCGGGGATCGAACCCGCAGTCTCTCGTTTCACGGTCGGCGTCTAACTAACTGCGCCACGGATGCTGTAATTTTTTAGTATTTTTTTAATGTGTTTATTATTAACTTATTTCATTCAAAAGAATGTTGAACATTCGCTCTCATAGTTCTGGTTTATCACTAGAATATAAACATATATATGTGAGTAAAAGCCAGACTAAATATTACTACCAACGTCTTTACCAGCTGCGGCAGAATTTCCAATATTGATGTCTTTAAATGATAATACACATGTATATCATTGTACTGAGTATTAACATAATTATTTTCACTGTATTGCTTAGTTTTAAGTCACTAAAGAATGTATACCGCATTTTACATCACTTAGCACTGAAAATCAGAGCAAGTAAAATGATTCCTTACAAATGCACAAACAATCAAGTGACTACTGACGCGAGTGATGAGATTCAAGAAAGCAATGGACACATTACACATGGATATGTTAGAGAATGCTTGAAGTGTTAAAATGCTTAATTTGAATTTTTCTGCAAACTGATATGAAAAAGAGGTCAAAATGCACATATTACGACCGAAATCCGAATATCCTCCGAAGGATAATTATTATCTTACTGGTAGGTCTCTCATATGTGAGAGGCCATCTGGGTGGGTACCACCGCAGTGTCTATTTCTCCCGTCAAACAGCAGTGTAAACGCACTGTTGTGTTTCGGGTTGAAGGGCATTGTAGCCAGAGTAACTACTGGACATATTGAGACTTAACATCTTATGTCTCAGGATGGCGAGCGCAGTGGAATGCCAAGCATTGCTTTGTAATTCAAGGTGTTGTTTGGTTTTGCTTCTGTTCATGAGCGGTCATATCGCTTACCATCAGGCGAACGGCATGCTCGTCTCGCCATTCATAGCACTAAAAAAATATATATATACTGGCATAAATGAAAATGAAATACTGGTGGCTGAAAAGAGAGAGGATAATTTTTGAAGGTCGCGACTATTTTACCGAACTTCTGTAATTGCGTCACATGCAGGCTGCATCCGAAACGTAACACACGTGCGCGGGCCATTGAGATGATTACCAAGCAGTGCATAAGGTAGCAAGTTTGGGAGAAATAAACATTTTACTACCAAAAAACCCGACGGTACAATTTGACGATCATTTGAAGTGGCAATAAAAATAATAGCTTATTATACCCATCACAACTACTCGTGAATTATTCCCTTTAAGAAATCAATTCATAAAAATATTTCAAATAGAAAATACTTTACTGATGTTAAATTTCTTTATCTGAAAGCATTTTCATATTGTAAATTATTCATTATGCAATAATTATTTAAAAAATGTACAATATTATTATTCAGTAAAGACATTGAAGGACGTAGAGATATATGCAGTCTCTTTAATAATATATTTTTTCATCTTGAAATGTGTTTGTAGTGTGAGTCGACTACATCTAATAAATTTAAGTAGGACTCTATACATTTTATAGTAAAATATACAGTTACAGCAGAAGCCAATTCGAAGAAAAGAATGTCCAATCCAGTAAAGACAATGTAAAGCTAATTACAGAAGCAATTACGAATATACGAATAATAGAAAACTATAAATAAAATGGAAAACAAATAATCCCGAGGCGTTTTCATGTTGCGCCTACGGGAGCGGGACGGAGGGGCGGGGTCTACGCCAGTCGTAGCCCGCGCGTAGCTCGTAGCACACGCTACGTTGTAGCACGATCGCATTTTTCTTCAAAAAATACATTACGTGCAAGTGTTCAGTGTCATATAACTTAAATGTACCGAGTGTTGAGTGCCATATAACTATATGTGTTTCTGATACAGTTGTTTCAGTGTGAGTGAACAGTGTGGGAATCACGCCTCGGAGGTAAATAAGGATATATATAAGTATGCAGGAGGAAAATACTCTGTCGAATTTTCGTGAATGGATTTTTATTTATGACAGATTTCCTTTGTTAGATCGTTTGGCGGTTTTTGACGCTTTGCCTCGCTGTGTCAGTTAAACGTGCTGTTTGGAGATAAATCGTTTTACAGTTCGTTTGCAAATATTTGTATTTTAAAAGCATTTCAAGTATTTTTAACGCTGGTATAAAGATGGTTAAGATATACACAATTGTAGCTATTAAGGGATGAATCGAAATATATTAATTTTTATTTGATGGTTATGACTAAATATTAACTATAATAATTAAGAATATATAATATGGTTAATACATATTGCTATAAATTAATAGAATATCAATATAGGCATATACTTTGTAGGAAAATATAATCAAAAGTAAGCTTCCTAGAATATATCTCGTCTTTCATATTACCGCGAAGCTCTCACATACATATATACATACATATGTATGTCAACGTAGGGAGTGGAGACGTTTACATACTTATTGAAAGTCTTCGTCGCATTTACTTCTACTTCACTACATAGTATAAAACAAAGTCGCTTTCTCTGTCCCTATGTCCCTTTGTATGCTTAAATCTTTAAAACTACGCAACAGATTTTGATGCGGTTTTTTTTAATAGATAGAGTGATTCAAGAGGAAAGTTTATATATATAACACGTACATATTATTGTACAGAAATCTATTTGTACCCGGGCGAAGCTGGGCCGGGCCGCTAGTTATTTCTATAATTAACAATGACATTTGTTCTTAGGTATGTATGTAAAAAGGAATAGGAAATTATTTACATGAAAATACTCACGCTTATCTTTAACTAAGCTACGACTTCAGTATAATCACTGAATTCTTTATTGTAAACTTGTTTTGAAAAGAGCAACTCTTAGAGTTTCTTGACCGTTCTTCTCTGACGCAAATAGCGATGAACCAGTAGAGAAAAAAATAGTGACTGGATCTACATCATTTGACATTTTATGGGTTCAATAAAGTATTTTAATTTCATTTTCATTTCAATGGGTACGCGGAGATTGTCAAATAACACGAATATACTTCAGCTATTTATTTGATTACTGCAGTCCCATATACCCTGCATCGACACGCCGGTGCTATTTTGGGATAGAATTTATAAACCGTGAACCACTTCAGCTAATATTGTTCTAGTCCTTCTTGAGTTAGGATTGATATAGTTTATGTAAAGTTAAATACACTTTAAGAAAACTACAATCGTTTCAACATAATACTACCTTGGTAGCGTTGTACTACGGTACGATTATAACGTTGAGGTCTTGGGTTCAAATACTGCTTCGGGCAAAGTGACACTGGATTTTTCAATTCATTATCAGATTAGAGTCAGGAATTTGTGCCAATGTGTTGATAGTGTATTGATAGTCAATCACTACGCACTATAGCAGTGAAGGAAAACATCGTGAGGAAGCCTACATACATAGAATTAAGAAAAAATAATTTGTATGTGAAGTCCACCAACCCGCACTAGGCCAGCGTGGTGGGTTTTATGGCCTAATTACTCTCAATCGTACTCTCGATTGTAGAGGAGGGCCGACAGGCTTGACTATCATATCGTGAGGGGAACACATAAGCGAAACGTGAATGTTCTGGTAGTAATTCTTCTTGGAAAAAGGCGTGATTCTATGTATATGTATGAAATATAATACTCCTTTCTTCAAGTATCGTTAGGTTTATGCGAACTCGTTGTCTAAGATGTCATGTAGTTAATATTAAACTTCTTGGTTACGAGTGAATAATATATTCAAAATAGTATCCCTACTTTAATTTATGCAAACTATAAGTGAAACTGTGTCATCCTTATGTTTCATTACTGTCATAAATGTTTTTAATTGAGGCATATAATTATGTATCATTCGACAATTTATTTGGACGGTATCTCTCTCACCATATATTTTTTCAATAACTCAAAATGCTAGGCCAATAAATAAAATATAATAATATTAATATTTTCAAACAATATTCTTTGAATTAAATGAATATCCAGAAATGATGTGATTTTTTAGGCGTCGGGTGTTCATTTTCTGCATTAAATCAAATATTTGTGGGGCAAATGTTTGTTCAATGTTTGAGCGTTATTGGATCAAAATATTTCGTAGTTTTTGCTCCGGGTTTGTTTGAGTTATTATTGCTGGGTGTATTTATTTTTAATTAGAAAAGTCTGTCAAGGGACATTCTTTACATAAGTTTTCATTAGGAGAGTTTATATGCTATATTTTGGACTTCTGTGTTTCATTAGGCGTACAAAATGACTTGAATCGTTAGCTTTATGGGAAGGGAAGGATATAACATGATTTTATATACTGGATGGATAAATACACTGCAGTTGTGCGTTGTGGCTGTAAAGCTGAGTTCTTGGGTACAAATCCAGTTCGTGCAAAGTAATATTGGATTTTTCTATTCAATAATTTAATGTATGCCCGATATGGCGATACGCTCGCTTCTATCACATTGTAGGATGGAAGACGAAACGTGGGTGTTCTCGTAGAACCTTTGCCTACCACTTCTGTAAAAGGCGTTTATGCATGTATGTAAAACTGAATAGTCCCGATTTTGTCAATTATTTGTTTCCAATAAACTCTAGTATTCCTACCACGGAACTAATCCTCTTATTTGTTATCTTTCTAATGAATTTCGTTGGGGATTTAATGAAAACCGTTTTTTTAGAGACACGTCGAGCTTCAGTGCTCTGTGTCAATACTTTACGCGCTTTTAATCCTAGTTGGAGTGAATGTGTGGGCGGGATAGTATCGACTCTTGGTACTGTAATAAGTTTCTTGTATTGATGTTGGGAACTATGAGGATTCTTTTATAACATTACAAGATATATGTGAGTTCACCGAACGATTTACTGGCGATAGTGATCCATAGGTATTTGCTTCGGATCTGGGTGTTTGTGAGACCGAAATGTCTCTCGTAGTTTCTAATACCAATGACTCATGACTCGAGCTTAGTGTGGGGCCAAGACTTCGTATGTGACTTTTGGGTGAATTTATTAATTATTTTTTATTTATCTTACTGAAGGTTCTCTTAATTTAGATTAAATTACATCAACTCTTGAGCATTTCGTATTCAGGATTTTGAGAGAGTACGAACAATATTTCAATTCCGGAATTTAACTCGTATCATCATGTTTCACAGTCGGCTCTACCGTTTAATCAACTAGATTTTGCATAAAAATATATAAATTAATTTATAATTATGTTTATATTTCTAACGATACATGATTTTGAATGGGAAGAATACAAAAGCAGCGTTAGGCATAATGATTTTGGTTCGATTGAAAATGAAATGAGGATAATTTATTGAATCCATAAAATATAAAGATAATTTAGATTCAGTCATTTTTTATTCTACAACGCGGTTTGGAAAGCGGTTTCCACTAGAAAACAATGGACACAATGCTTTAGTCTTGCTTTTTTCTAAACCAGTTTATGATACAGTGATTATTATCTACAAATGTTACGAATTGAGTTAATTACTTAGTTAAACCAGAACAGTTGATTAATTATTATTGATCATAATAAGCTAACATTCATTTATTATTTTTTGAAATCAGTACAAATATGCGTACCCGGCCGAGTCAGAAGGGAAGTCGCTCAGAACGAAAAATAATCAGTGTAATTGATTAGGTAGACATAAAAAATGGTTATAATGTTCTTTATCATATTGAAAAAGTATATTACCTTTGCTCATACAAAAATTGGTTCTTACATTTGAAGCATCAAAATACAAATTCCTTTACAAATACGGAATTCTTCACATCACATTTCTCCGATACTCAACATCAAATACACCGAAATCGATACGTGTTCGAATATTTCTCTCAAAACTTGATAGAGTACAACAAAAGCCTTGGATCTGATATGGTGAGATTGGCCTGATTTCGCGGTCCATTTTTGAGATAAGGTTTCGTATTTTATTTCGTCACGTGAATACATTGAGCTCTCACATTCGTGTCGTATTATTTTCGGTGTATTTTGAATGGAAATATGACAGTTCGTAATGGAAAAATATGTCATTTTCATCAAATGTATCGTGAATGATGAAATGATCGTGCCTCTCTCTAATTTTTCAAACTGTTTCTTGACTTCTTTTTCTGTTGACTTCATTTCTTTTCTTAAATGGTAACAAATAAAATATTAGATCACCTAAATATGACATAAAATTGAGGCTTTTGTCACGCCAAAAATAAAATCAAGTCTTACGTCAAGGTTTAAGCTGCTATGCTTTGGCCATCACTTCGGTCTGGAATTTTTAAAAAATCGCACAATCCATCCAATCTATTTCACAAAAACGGCGTAAAAAGCACTTCACCCCACTCTCTGCCCTACAAGCTATCTTTTTGTGAAAAAATCTTGTCAATGGTTTGTTTCACGGCCGAATACAAAAAGAGCAAATCAAAGAAGATATACCCTTTGGTAGAGACACAATATTTAAGTCGAGATTTTATCATTTTTCACTCACTTTCATTGCTTAGTAAATTATGTTAAAGCTATAGAATTAACAAAATAAATTGTATTTATTTAATAGCTATCTTTATTATTTCTAAATAAACCGTATTATCTAGAATTTAATAAATGCTAAATTATTCTTGCGATCATTGTACAATTTTATTACTAAAATTTTAAGTATATTATTTCTTAGTTGAAATAAATAATATTGCTTTATCAAAATTTCAATTTATCTTTGGTCGTTTTTACAAGTTATTATGGATCGATGCATTTGTTCTCAAAGAGATCTATCATTCATGGAACACGATAAAACGTATAAAAGTCTTAAGTCATATCGTCATAACACTCGTACTTAGATGCCAACCCATGCACTAGGCCAGCGTGGTGGACTATATGGCCTAATCACTCTCAATCGCATCCTTGCCGTGGGACGTATATGGGCTGATACAGAATAATACTTAAAAAACCAATTAACTCTTACATTCCTCACTTTTATTCAAATGAGCCTTCAAAGAAATTCCAGTCACCCAATACGGAGGATTACATATCATAAAACGAATATCAAATAGAGATAGTGAAAGTGAAAGTAAATATTGAAATGATATGGAAATAGAGGAAGGCAATATCGCGCTTTGAAAAATGGAGGTGAACCTCCCCGGGAACTTATCACGGGGTTATTTAACAGCCTGTATATTAAGTCTCGACTGCCCCAGTGGCGTAATTGTACGGTTACAAAGCTGAGGTCTCGGGTTCGAATCCCGGATTGGGGAAAGTGATAATGGATTTTTCTATTCATTATAATCAGCCCGGCGTTAGGAATTTGTGCCCGATATGGCGATAGGCTCGCCTTTTGTCACATTGTGGGACGGTACATAGACGGCGAAATGGCGATGGTTCTGGAAAGGCATGAGTAATTCATGTATGTATGTTAAGTCGATTTAGAACTACCCATTTGTGAAGTAGAGTCACTCTACTTTGTGTTGTACGACTACAATTGTCTGATTGGTGATTATTTTGTGTAGAATTTATTTGCTACAACATCTTAGTGTATTATTTCTAAACATTTTGATGAGATATCTATTTTCATTTCATCATTTTCGTAATTAAAAAGATGAGTCTGTTGTGTACCTTAAATTAAAATCTAAAGTGATGGAAAAATAACTTTATTTTTTTAAAATAAATATTGACAAAGGAGCTAAATACAGTATAAATTAGCCCTACAATATATTGAGGGATGTATGTGAATAATATTGTGTGTAGAATTTGTCTTGTCTGTGCTGATGTAGTCGATTTCTGCATTAGCGTTTCTAATTAAAGCGAAGAGATATATCGCACTGCAAGTAATCCAAGTTCTATTAAGCTGAAAACGTAACTTTAGTGAACATAATCTTATAAATTAGTTAGAGTCACAAACAAACAGTGTAGTAGCTTATCGACGAATGGTAGTATAGGTATAGAGTGTTTTTAATTTATTTGTACATTTTTTTATTTAGGACAGCCAGTGGTTGTTACAATAGAACTTAGACTTATAAAATATACATGAAATAAATTAAGAGTATTTTGAATAATTTACGCCTGCATATAACAGGGGTAGCTGGAGATAATGGGTCACCACTTTGCTCGATCCTAACATATCCCTTTCTTCCTCGTCCACTTTTATCAATCTATTCATGGATTCTCTTCTTATGCATAAGGGCTTTACGCAGTTTTCAAATGCCGTTAATATGAGCTGATTCAAAAAAGTTTTTCATAGACGTCAAAAATCACTCATCGTCTATTTAACAGCTCATTAATTTTAAAACGGCCGAAACCCTTATTTAAGCAAATTTTGAGCAGAAAACTGGTGAATGTCTGTCAGCTGGACTTTTAATATTACTGTCAAGTCAATGAAATCACGTTTTTTCTGTGAACTGGTAATTTTAGTTAGAATAGGTAGAAAAACGATTATAAATAGCAAAACTTAATTAACGTTTTCTCTTGGTTCTTCTCTTGATACGATTTAAGTAATTTACGGTTGTGTGGTTAATTAGCAGTTTTTTTATAAATAAAGGGGTTCAGAATAATCGACTAGGCAGAAGTAGGTCAGAAGACACGAATTCATACTTGTAAGAAAATATGACTGCAACGAAACTAACGCAGTAAATTGGCTGACGATGCAGTGCAATTTAATAATTTATCTATCGGTAACATGTGTTACCCTAATTTAAAGCGCTTTTCATGTTTAGTGGTGTTATTTTTGTGGTGAATAATAAAGAATTTATGCTTATGCTTATCATTCGTGGACCATGCGGCCAGTAATAATTAGAAAAAAACACTACTATAAAATTAGTTTGTGTCTGACGCTGTTATATCACAGAAGTATTCATAGAATGTTGCCTCTTTTTTAATTATCTTTTTTTACTGATAAAGTCGATTTTAATCGGCAAAAGTGTAAAAAACTCCTATTTACATACATCTATAACCAGTTTACTAGAGACGCTTGAAACTTAGCAAACCTTAGTCTGAAAGAAGCTACAATGAACCAAATTATAACTGTCCGTTTCTAGACCAAGACACTATGGAAAATGGGCATTCTCCTATTTTTTTAATCTGAAAGAATTTCCACCAAGGTCTACGATAGTAACTAAACCTATGCTCATAAATGACTTATCATCAGTTTTTCATACGTAGAATTTTCGTAGACTTATTTTCATCTAATGCCAAACTTATTGCCAGGTGAAAGCATTTCGCCAAATCGATATAAAAAACCTTATACCGTCTGAATGCTTAGCTCCCTTTCAATTCAATCTACTTTATGAACCTTTTATGCTCTTTTGTTACAACCCTTTCTTGGTTTATTCCCCTCTAATAGTTTTATGTTTCGTAATCAGCCGGTATGTAACCTCACCTATTTTGGCAAATAAATTATGAATATTGTTCAACGTTTTGGATGATAAATTATTATTCAAATGTTGAAGGTATTATTTGCTGAAAATGTTTTGTGTAAAAAGTTATAGGAATAGTAGATTATTACTACACCTGGTATGTTGTTTTATGTAAGTGTAAGGTTTTGAGGACATTGCAGTTGGAGTAGTTATTGGACATAGTGAGACTTAACATCATATCTGAGGATGGCGAGCGCATTGAAATGCCAAGCATTGCTTTGTATCTCATAGTGTTGTTTGGTTTTGCTACTGTCCATGAACGACCGTATCGCTTACCATCAGGCGAATAGCATGCTCTTCGTGCCATTAATTGCAATAAAAAATTTTGATGTGTGATAAAGACTCATATTTTATTAGTTCGATTTTTAAGAACAATGAGATTATTATTTGGTCGGGATTTTTGCTGCGACAGTGGTTGATATTATATACCTAATAAAAAAAAAGTATCTTAGTTACTTACATTAAGTATGTCAAAAAATCTTTGTCTGAAATATTGAGATTACAATACTTAATTGTTAATAAAAAAAAAGTAATAGTAACTTTTAAAATAGACAAACACACTAATAATAATTCATTGTTGTTTTCAAACATATAAACCCAAATATATTTGTTTGTGATAGTGATGACGTATTAACGTTAAGAGATTCGGTAATTAAGTCCAGTGTCTGTGATTAGTCTAGCCTGTTAAGGCGGTGGAATATTATTGATAATGAATATAAAAATCCAATATACCTTTGCCTGACCCGGTATTCGAACCCAAGATCTCAGCCTTGTAACCGTACTGTAGTACAACTACGTCAATGAGGCAGTTACGAGGCTAAGCTGTAGGTAACAGGGTGACAAGATGCTTTTGTAGAATGAGCCGACATAATTGTGTCGAATGGCTAGAAATTAATTTGTCGCTTGTCAGTACTATATTTGAAATGCACTGAATTAATCATTAAGTGCAATGCAGTCACTTAACCGAGTCAGAATTTAAAAAAATATGTATTGTATCAACCCATGTACTTCCCACTGCAGGGCACGGGCCTCCTCTACAATCGAGAGTGCGGTTGATAGTGGTTAGGCCGTATTGTCCACCACGCACTAGTGTGGATTGGCAGAGATACCATACATACCATGGAAATTCTTCCAAATCGCTATGGAATCCTGTGAAAATGTCTTAAAAATGCTGAATTATTATGTCGGCTAATCAAATATTTTTGATTTGATTGATTTAAAGGACCAGAAGTGATATGAGGTGTATTGAAGCTTCAAATAAACTAATTAAGCGAGCGTAACGCCACAGCTACTGTAATAACACTCTTTATTGTTTTTCTGTGACACTTTTTTTTTCTCTCGATCGAGCTTCCGCATAAAAGAGTTGAAAATTAGCTACAGAGTTTACTCTTGAAACAGTTTTGCTCGGAACACTGATTTTTATTAAAACTTTACAGATATTTGTACCGTAGTCTATACTTATATTATAAAGGGAAAAACATTGTTTGTTGGTATTGAATTGGCTTTGAAAGTATTGTACTTGTTTGTAAAATCTTTTACTATGAGAATCCTGCACTATCCGTGTAGAACATTCGCGATAAATCTTGTGATTACTGATGGTAGATCTCTCATATGTGAGATGCCGCCTGGGTAGGTACCAACGCAATGTCTATTTCTCACGCCAAACAGCACTGTAAATGCACTGTTGTGTTTCGGATTGAAGGGCATTGTAGCCAGAGTAACTATTGGACATATTGAGACTTAACATCTTATGTCTCAGGCTGGTAAGCGCAGTGGAATGCCAAGCATTGCTTCGTAATTCAAGGTGCTGTTTGGTTTTGCTACTGTTCATGAGCGGTCTTATCGTTAACTACAACGAACGGCATGCTCGTCTCGCCATTCTTTGCAAAAAAGCGTATTTGCACCTGGGGAAACCCGGGCCGGGTCGCTAGTTTAGATATTTGAAATAAAAGTATTATTTACGGATTTTATCGCGGAATTGATGTGACCCTGAAACCCGTGACCATGAAAACTGTAAAGTGATCGAAACGTCGGGAAGATAAAAATGTAAAAATTAAATCAATTCCGCGATAAAATCCGTAAATAATACTTTTATTTCAATGTGTAACATTCGCGTAAATCTAAGAAATCATTAGATATTTGAGTTTGCAGTGCAAATAATATGTGCAAAATTACTGTTATCAAACACACTGTCGACTGTTGAGAAAAGAATCGGATTATCTAATATACCCACATCGCTAAACTAAGCAAAAGTTCACTCATAGAATTTCTGCTTAAAATTCATTATCAATGTTCTACCTGTCACTTACAGTGTGTATTAAGACAAATCCCATTACATTTATTCGCAATCTGATAATTTGTTGAGAAAATATTTTGCAAAAAATACAATTTGTATTTCAATAAGCCGATTTTCTTTGAAACCCGCGTTCCGATCCCTTAATCTGTGTAAGTAGGCTATCTTTAGATGCGTTATTTATTCGTCACGGTTGGTTGGCATCCGATTACTAAGAAATCTAGACTTTTAGACCACTGCCAGATTCGAGGACGGAATTTGAGTAATTCAGCTCGAATTCTTTTATAAGGCTAAATCATATTCAGGCTTTTGTAAATAATTGAATATTCTTTTTGAGAGTTATTTTAGGTTGTAAATATTCAATTTTTGCCTAGTTGGGTGTTTATTAATTGTAAAGAGATATGATACAAATATTTTATTTTATTGGAATACAATATGTGTTGTTCGAAACAGCAAATTATTTTTTGGAAAAAAAAAGAATTCAGGTCAAAACTTTAAAATAGTCATTTTTCTCCGGTTTATTCTAGTTTTAAATTCACGTTACAAATGTACTTTAACGAGAAAAATGCATTTCATCACACGTTGTGTTGGTCAATTCAACAGAAAATCTGTTGATTCTTTCCACTAATATTTATAAATAATAATCAATAAATAAAACACGAAACAGTCACACACGCAGTCCTGGCCCCACCCTAAGATCGTTGTGTGTCGATTCTTGTGTCGTGGGTATCAGCAACTATGAGAGACTTTTTGGTCTCACAAACACCTAGACTCAAAACAAATACCTGTGAATTACACAAATATTTGTCTCAGAGCGGGGATCGAACTCGTGGCCTCGCGTTTCATAGCCGGCGTCTAACCAACTGAGCCACGGAGGCTGTCAGCTGCAGCTGTCTTTACAATATACAGTACCAAAGGGAACCTACATTAAATATTCGTTGTATTCAGGTCCGAAATTAAATTAGACATAATTTAATTTCTGATGCACGAAAGCGAAGCTCGTCTTTGTGTTAATATTTTTAATATATTTCCTTAGGGATACAAATGAAATGCTAAAGGTTATCCTCAACTTTTCCAAATTAAGATTTTAATAAGAGTCGGTATTACTTTTTGGGGTGATGTAGGCGAACGATGGCCAAAATGTAGGACCAAGTTATAAAATCCGAGGCCATAAGGTCAAATACCGGGAAGCCATTTTAATTTTTCACAGTTACGTATCTGTTTACTGCATCAGCCCATACACTTCCCACAGCAGGGCACGGGCCTACTCTACAATCGACAGTACGATTGAGAGTGGTTAGGCCAGGTATGCAGGTTTCCTCACGATGTTTTCCTTCACCGTTTTAGTGCGTGGTGATTGACTATCAATACACGTATCTGTTTAATTATCAGTAATTTTAATTTTTATGGTGAAAACTTGATACCTGAGGGTTCTTTCAAATGATTGCAATCTCACGTAGGTAAGAACTGTGTGGTAGACTAAAGCCGAATGTAATAAGGTATGTGTTTAACATGAGACTTACATGGATAATAATATATATAAATTTTGTTTCATATTTTTGTTTACATATTATTGAATACATGAGCGGTCGTATCGTTTACGACAGCGAACGCCATGCTCATCCCGCCATTCACTGAAATAAAAAAAAATACAAAAGTAAGTCCAACACTTATACTGTTTAACTTAAAAGATAATTAAACCAAACATTACTAAGCCGGAATAACCGGAGACGGCTTTGTTTCTGAACTATTGTTGAGATAAGCTTTAATGACAAACAGGTCTGAAAATTAAATCCCTCTACAGACAACGGGGCAAATAGATTTAGGTTTGTGTTACCGCGCCTATCAAATGGCCAGGTATTGGATATTAATAGACAATAGTTTAGTGGGTTTAACCGCTTCCGAATGGGGCTTAGCGGGTGAGGCCTTCAAGGACTTTGTTTAGGCTGTGTTTATTGTTGTGTAATATTTGTTTTATGTTTTATGGACGTGTACTTTTAAAATATATTCATAAACTCAGCCCATTTTCCCTGAAAGGGTAGGCAGAGGTGACAGGACAACTAGATTTCGCCTTGTATGTTGCCTTGATTGAAAGATAACAAAATCTCGTAACCTCATTCTTAAAACCAGGGATTTCTAGGTCAACTCCACTGCCTTAAAATCCCCAATAAACGGAAAACTGATAACACAGATTCGAAATTCAAAACAGACTCGAGAATCTCCGAATATCTCCCTCTTCCCAACGGACCTAAGACTTCGCAAACAAGGAAACAGTGTACAAACGCCAGGTATATTTTTATTATAATTTTAAACACTCTCCAATGATGCTTCGTTTGCGGAGGGAAGGAAAAATGTCCGGCGCGCAGGTCAACCACTTAGATACGCTGAATTATATATGCGCGCCTTGATTCACGGGGGTACTGGAATGTGATGTTAGATTTTTGTGTATAAAAATGTAGGAATATATGTTTATTGATGGCGAGGATATGTAAAAATATTCGTATGAGGTTTTTCCCCTTAAAGGTCAGAAGGACAGGAAAAATATAATCGCAGTCTAATTTGTTTTTTTTACAAAGTGTGTGGTGGCCTGCTGGTAAAATCTTTACTTTTTGTTAGTAATAAAGAGTTGATATATAAATTTTCACACAAATAACTTGTGTGGTATCGATTTTTTACGACATAAAATTTCACCCCTTTTTTCACCCACTAACACGACTTTCTTATATATATATCTTATATATATATATTTTATGAAATGAATTAAATATATATATATATATATATATATATATATATATATTTAATTCATTTCATAAAAACAATTCTGATTGATGTGTTAATAATAATATTAACACATCAATCAAAATAGCATCAAAGAAACCATTGATATTTATATAAATTGTTAGAAACCAAAATACGGCCTTCCGTAGGGAAAACATATCACGACCATTTTTTTTGCAAAAAAAACACATGTCTTAGTAAAAAATCGGTACGTTTACTCTACAAATGAGTGCGATTTCCAACTTGCACGTAACTGCGGTCGCGGCAACCCCCACCTTTATTGACGGAAACTAAAATTAAAACTTTGCTAAACGACTTCAAAATATGAGAAAGTTTGGAATTCGAATGAAATATTTTTACGTGTGTTACTTGGCTTGGATTATTTTTTGGTGCAAGAAGTATTATTTTTGTATTGTTATTTTTATTGAATGTCTTTGAATCATAAAATGGCCCGTCTGCTAGTTTGATACATATACGAGTACAAAAAAAAAAGTTTGTTTCAGTCGTTTCGGATTTGGGTTTATTTCTATAGGTTTGTTAAAACGAGCATCAAAGATACATTTAAATCCAGAATAAGATAATTTTGTTTTTGCAAGAAAATACTCGTAGCACACGACAGACGAACACTGTTAACCCTCCACAACAAACAATGGCACAAAACCGGTCAATAAATTTATCCCACTCTAGAAATCTGTTCACATCAATGGCCTTTCAATAACCTGCCGTAGCCTAATTGACAGCTATTGATCCCCAATTAACGGGTTAACGATATTTCCGGCGCGGTAACTGGCTTACAGACATTCTGCAGGATATGTACTGTTCGAATTTTGAAATTTTGAGCAGGGTTATTATGGTAGTCGAAGTTTAGTTTGAACACGGGGTACTTTATGCCCTTTATTTGTTACCTACAGTGCGTGCGATTGACGGGTGTAGTCGGTGTGTTGGAGTAGGGCTTATCACGAACCTAATCCATCCTCAATAGACGTACTAGGCTGGAAGGCCAATGATACCGGTATCTCTCTTTTCGTCTCTCTAAGGGTAGACAAAACGGAGGTTACAGATTTCCTTTTTTCTTTTCGCTAGGAGTAGAGAATGGGAAAAAATTCTCGTCTAAAAAATATCGAGTCTGAAATCACAAACCCACCATTTTCTTTTTTCATTTATGGCAGGCATCCCCATATATTCTCATCGTTCGTATCGGACGCATCCCATCAAAGGAATTATAATATTCTTTGTACAGGAATTCATACTAGTGCGTCCACTGCTCCGCATCGTACGGATCGCACGAATCTATGTAAAGAATACTATGCGACGTGTCCAATTCGATGCGAATATGTGGATGCCTGCCTTTAAGCGTCCCTATTCGGAGTTTTAACGAACTGCAGCAAAGCATACCCGAGCCTGTACCTCACATTTGGCCTAAAATCTCCATGGGCATATTCACTCCGCACGTAAATTATTCTGAATAAACTCTGAATGGAAGTTGTTTTTTAAACGCAAACGTATTTTATTTAAAATTTCGCTATGCACCAAGCAACACCTAGGAGCGGCAAAGTTTAAAAGCCACAGCTTTAGTCCAAACAGCGTTCGCAAACTTTATAAATACCTTGTGAATTGTGGCGGGAATATTAAATGTATTTATGTTTTTTCGCATACATTTTTGAGTATTTGGAATGTGATGTACTTTTTTATTATTAATGACACGAGCGAGTTATACGTCTCTTGGTAATCACGCCATTCTATAAACAGGAGCAATGCTGTTAAAAAAATAATTACTAATAGCGCGTGTACTGCAGTCGCCACTCTGAGATGTAATATGTCCAGCTTCTTAATGTCCAGTATTTTACTTATTCTATCATTAGGAATATAACATTTTTCAAAGCAAATCTTTGGTACCTGTAGTATCTGCCCAGACTGCAAATATATGTAAAACCTTCAGGTGTTTTAACTTCATTTGGGATCTGTGTGTAAAAACTGAAAGGACTTCAATGTCCCTGTATATACCACCAAAGTATTGTTCGATTTTTTTATGATAATATTTACTGGTAGGTCTCTTATAGGTGAGAGGTCGCCTGGGTAGGTACCACCGCATTGTCTATTTCTCCCGCTAAACAGCAGTGTAAAACAAACACAACAAAACAAATAGCACTGTTGTGTTTCGGATTGAAGGATATTGTAGCCAGAGTAACTACTAGACATATTGAGACTCAACATCTTAAGTCTCAGGATGGCGAGCGCAGTGGAATGTCAAGCATTGCTTTT
This sequence comes from Hyles lineata, assembly GCA_030180105.1. Classification (NCBI taxonomy): domain Eukaryota; kingdom Metazoa; phylum Arthropoda; class Insecta; order Lepidoptera; family Sphingidae; genus Hyles; species Hyles lineata. Next base: position 12,189,273 of record JARJEE010000013.1, on the reverse strand, counting down.
TAATTCAAGGCGTTGTTTGGTTTTGCTACTGTTAATGAGCGGTCCTATCGCTTACCATCAGGCGAACGGCGTGCTAGTCTCACCATTCATTGCAAAAAAAAAACGAAAAGTTCCTGAAGATGTGGTAACCACTTACCATCAGGCCATTAAGCTTACCTGCCTAGGCTGTCAAAACCCTACTGGGGACTACTGTATGATCCGACACGGAGTTTGAATATTCGGTTGTTCGACGTCTGAATTAAGATATAAGTTTTCCACTTCTAAAAACCAATATTATTAACTATTATACTTGTCATAGGACGTCTACCCAAAACGTGGTCAGACGACCTGGTAAAGGTCGTGGGGCGTCGCTGGATGCAGGCTTCTTCCAACAGGTCACTGTGGAAATCATTGGGGGAGGCCTATGTTCAGCAGTGGATTTCCTGTGGATGATGGATGGAACTTCAGAGTAACCCCCCTGTAGCTTAAGGTTTTATCGCTGGATACTTATTTATAAACATCTATAATATACTACTAATATACTAGAATAACTAATATACTAGAGTAAAATAATATTTTATAGGTGAAATATGGTAATACTAGATTACGATATTTCAATAAAAACAAATGGGTGTCTTCAAACCGTTTAATTAGCTTAAATACATTTAAAACCACCCACATTTTTTTAAGTAGATAGTACAGTGAATTTATATCCAGTGTATTTAAACTTTATTGTATAAACTAGATAGGCTTGAAGAATGAATAGATGTGGGTGTTTATGGGTACTGTCACTTAATATAAGAGAATTTACCTTTTTAATTTTAGCAAGTGTTTTGTTTATCAGAAAGTATTATAAACGTTTTTGGAAAGCAGAATATACAGCTGATATTTAAACACCCACCGTTCACAGAATTTAATAAAGGCTTTTAATAATTTTCCTTCACCATTTATTTTTAGAACAATTTAATTAAGGAAGGTACATAGAAGGCAGATTTTATTTACTTTTAATACATATATCCAAAATTATTTCTTATATATTTTTTATTGCACTGAGTGGCGAGACAAGCATGTCGTTCGCCTGATGGTAAGTGATACGACCGCTCATACATAGTAGCAAAACTAAACAACACCTTGAATTATAAAGCAATGCTTGGCATTCCTCTCACTCGCCATCCTGAGTACGAAACTTTATAAATAATACTATACGACGCGTCCAATTCTGTATCAGCCCATATACGTACCTCCTCAACAATCAAGAGTACAATTGAGAGTGGTTAGGCCATATAGTCCACCACACTGGCCTAGTGCAGGTTGGAGGACTTTACAGATCATAGAAATTCTTACAAATCGCTATGCAGTTAGTTAGCAGTATAGAGCTACCGTAATAAATACCTCAGCATTGAGTATTGTAGTGAATACCTCTAATCACCCACATAAACCTTCTCACGATTATCTAATAAAGTGAACGTACGATCCATAAACACTCCTGTATCGGAAACTACTACAGCCGTGCGTATTACATCTAGTACAATTAAATTCCACCTACGCGTTTAATTTACAAGCGCACAGCGGAAACACTGTTTATTGTCTGCTTCTTACGGTTGTTTAGTTGTGTGGCGTAAGTGACGGGAGGCGCGGTTTATTGTGTAGAGATGTTCTAATTTTGGATACATTGGAATAAATTGCTCCCTTGTAGGTGTGACGTGTGATGTCGGGTTGGTATGTGGGCGATATTTTTTGTGTGGGTTTTTTATTATTGAGGCTAAATGTTAAGCTTTATTTTATGTAAGATATATTTATTATTTGAATAGGATATTTGACTATAATTGATTTTCTGTATTATTTTGCCTACAAACACAAACTATTCTAACTTCTTTAATTGTGAATGGATTTACAAAAATATTACCTTTTAGTAAATAGAATAAAAAAGTTTGAGTCGAATACACTTTTGGCAATTGAGCAAGTATGTCGTCTGGTGGAAAGCCATAACCATTGCCCGTTAATACTGCATGATTCAGAATGGTTGAGGCAATAGTTGATTCATAAAAGAGGAATTACGTACTATTGCATGTTTGGTATCCTAGTAAAGAACTCTGATGCATATTATTTTATCAGCCCGAAATTAGGAATTATTCCCCGATATGGCGATAGGCTCACACCCTATCAAATCATGGGACGGAATATACATGGCAAAATGAATTGAAATTTAATATGTTCTGGTTGCACCTCTACCCTTCCCTTCTGAGATAAAGGCGTAAGTTTATTTATCTATGAAAATACTAATCCAAGTCGCTGCTTCTTATCACGCTGTAATCTCATGCCTTAGCCCCCAAGTAGCATTAGAGCGTGTTTCTACTCATAGCCGTCACGCTCGCAACTTGTTTGTGTCACGGCGTCGCGCGGTGCCGTGACGCGAGACATAAGTATCTGTCGCTGTTATTTCGTTAGCGGCCTCCGACATAAAGTGCTCAGTACGGCGACAATTATAGCGCCTGTGACAGACTGTACTTTGTACTAGTAGGTAATCATGGGAATTATTGCTATTTCAAATTAACATCACAAACTTGCTATTTTGAAGCATTAGCATGCTCTATATTTTTGATATTGCTTATTGCCCCCCATAAAACTGTTTTAAAGTCTCCGGAAATAAAGAAATATAATGGAAACAAATATAAAGTTACATATTTAATAAAATAAATGCTTGTTGAACAGATGTTATTCACGCGTTTTAGTTAAGTAGATTAAGCTTGTCTCTGTTCTCTATAAGAAAATTATCATAATATAGGTTTGATGCACGATGGTATTAATTTAATTCCCTTATTACGACGTCACATATTAAGTTTAATTCACTGATTATTATGATCACTCGCAATCGTACTCTCGATTGTAGAGGAGGCTTGTGCCCTGGAGTGGGACGTATAAGGGCTGCTAAAAATGATTATTAGTAATATTTTTAGCAAGTAACTAAATTCTTAAGTAAAGTAAATCCAAGTTAAATTCAATATGCGCTGTTAAAGTATATTAACAAAAGCCGTACTGTTCATTTATTATATATTTTAATTCCATCTCATTTACGAGTATCCGTAACGCGCAAATAAAGAGGATTATGGCATGTTCCCGTAACTTTATATACGTACAATAAAACCGAATGGTATAATTAATATTATTCAGTTTCCACCAGTATGTTACCAGATACAGCACATTTTAAATTACGTGGAAATATTAACCGTTAATGTACGAATTATGGTAATATTTTGAATATCTTTGGCTTGTAAGAGCATATTTATTTTAGTAGCTCTTGATTAATTGGTTCTTTTGTGTATGTATAAGAGTTTTATAAGCAGTATGTCTCATGGGAAGGAGTTGGGAGGCCTATAGTAAGTTTTCAAATATATTTTTTTGTGAATTATTACATGTGAACGCTATTTTACGTCTCACAGAAGCAGCTCTATATGGACTGTACCTGTACCTGTATCAGCCCATATACGTCCCACTGCAGGGCACGGGCCTACTCTACAATCGACAATACGATTGAGAGTGGTTAGGCCATATAGTCCACCACGCTGGCCTAGTGCGGGTTGGCATATGCTATATGGACTAAAATATTAATATTATAAATATTTTTTGGAAGTATACAAAATATGGTAACAAACGCACATGAGCCTAACAATTTTTATATCAATGAAGGTCAAAAAAGGGTATGCCGTTCGCCTGATGGTAAGCGATATGACCGCTCAAGGATAGTATTAATACCAAACATAAGATGTTAAGTATAATTATATCGAGTAGTTACTCTGGGTATAATGTCTTTCGAACACCCATCAGTGCATTTAGGCTGCTGTTTGGCGGGAGAAATAGAAATTACGGTATTATGAGAGACCTACCACCAGTTACATACATAAATGTTATTTTTAAGGTTAAAAGTGGAAAACATATTTTCACGAAGAATTCAGCTGGATAGTTGCACGAAAGATATTTATGAAAAGAAAGTTTCCTTGGAATTCCATAACAAGCCGACTGAAAAAATTGTTGAGCACATTTTTAAGGATGCCTCTTTCCAGAGGTTTCAAACTTTACTTCTTGCAATACCTGTTTTAAATTGCCTTACTAGTTTAATAACAGCGTATAAGGATCATGCCCGTGAATATTAGGTTGTTTACCAGTTGAAGAAATACAACTTTTAATTGCGAGAATCTAAGTAATGGTAAGGGTCATGGTTGTGCATAAATATGGGTGGAATCTATAAAAAATTGTAAGTATAGATTGTCTACGATCTTTTGGCGAAATTTCCGTTGTTGTCATGCTGTTGTCAATATATTAGGAACAGTTTTTCTGTGTTCCCATTTTATTAAACTGGACATGTTAATACTATTAGGTTACGAGTTTAAATTCTTATTGTTTATAATATGAAAATATTACTCAAACAGTCCGTTAAATACAAATATTTAAATTTTATTTGTAGTTCCAAATTGATGTGATGTTCCAAATTGATGAAGATGCGACTTATACTCTTACACAGCATTTTTAGTCATTGTACTACGCTCTTTATCCTGACAGGTTTAGTGTTGTGAGTAATATCTAATAGCCACTTACTGTACTGTAATGTATTGTACTGTATCAGCCCATATACGTCCCACTGCAGGGCACGGGCCTCCTGTACAGTCGAAAGTACGATTGAGATTGGTTAGGCCATAAAGTCCACCACGCTGGCCTAGTGCGGTTTGGTGGAATTTACATACCACAGAAATTCTTGCAAACTCACTATGGTATGCAGGTTTCTTCAGGATATTTCAGAGTCAGAGCCCCTGACTACAATGTCATTTAATCGATAAATACACCCAGAAGTACGTGTAAGCTAGTGCTGGGCAACAGAAAAAGCGTGTTTGTCTGCATAAATAAACCTAACACCTCATAATTAATGCGAGGTTTTTGATAAAACTAAATGGATGTGTTCTCTAAAGAGGCTATCACTAAGCAGATAGTTAACAAACCAAATATTTACTTCGAATGCGTACGGATTAAGACTAAAGGGATACACAAACAGAAGTACAAAGTAGCTTGTTTATTACACGCGGCTTGGTATCGAGCCCAAAGCCGGCAACTTGCAAGATGTCGTCGACAGTGGCACTTTACGGCTAAACATTCGCCCATTCCGCAAGGCCCATGGCAATAAATTGAAAGTTTGTTAACAAACAATAAGTTAAGTTGTGTTTAACAAGGGAACGCGGCCGCAAGAATGGACAAACTCCGGGCTTTTCGAGCAAGATTTACTCGCCAACTTGTCGGCCGACTTGTTTGCCAACTAGTGGGTGACAAAGTGTTGGGCGATGTTGTTTTTTTTTAGTGGAATATTATTTGGTCAAACTTGAATGGAATACTTGTAAAGAATTTTAATAAATGTAGAGTTATACTGTTTTTAACTTCGGATACTATAGTTAATATTGATAAAACCATTTAATAGTTCAATAAAGTATGAGGGAGTTACCTGTTCCAGATACCCAGACTTTAAAAAATATTATTATACAAGCATTTATATCGCTGTGATTTGTTACAATACTATTTACTGTTTCTAACCTGACAACTCTTGTTTAACTATAACAAAATTATAGGTATATTGGTAGCAAGTCTTCCATAAGTAAGGGGCCGCTTGGATAAGTACCACTGTAATGTCTATTTCTACCGCCAAACAGCAGTGTAATTACACTATTGTGTTCCAGTTTGGAAGGATATTGTAGCCAGAGTAACTATAGGACATATTAAGACTTAACATCTTATGTCTTATGCATTGCTTTGTGATGTTGTTTGGTTTTTTTACTGTCCACGAGCGGTCGTATCGCTTACCATTGGGAAAATCGCACGCCCGACATTCAGTGAGTTTAAAAATTACGATTAAAATTATACAAAAACAGACTCGAAGCAAAAACACGGTTGAAATGTGAAACGAATATTTCGAAAGCATATCTAGGCACCGCTAAATATAATTTAAAATGTGGAATCTGGAAGGCAGACGCTGCAAAGGTTTCGTCTACATTCGAATTTAATCAAGAGGAAATATTTAAAATATTATATTTCCATTTCTCCGCGCGGGAGGTTTGTAGTTTGAGAGGTCATGAAGCTCGGGACAAAGGGGAGAGGGGGAAGGGGTGGAAAGTATTTTGTAATTTTATAGTGACCTTTCGACTGTGAGTATGTGAAACTTTGTTGTATTAGGCTTATCATTTCATAAATGTTTTTAATTTGATGCTAGGTTCAGACATCGACTTCGAAATGAATGGCAGCCGGCTCGATTCCCGAATCGGGAATATTATTGTGAGGCGTATATTTCTCGTTGTGTTTCTAATCCACGTCACAAGACTTTTATCTCGAATATAATATCTATAGAACAGAAATAGCAAAATACGCGTTTTAGTGGCATATAATGCAAATGGACAGTGTCGCGTTTCAGGGTCAGCTTTTGTATACTCGGTTTTTACGTGGTCGTTATAATAGCGTTAACTTTTAAACAATATTGAGATAATTGCGCTTAATATCTAAGGCTTTATAGTCACTATAGTGCCACTATATCAAAACATACAATACAATCACATAAACAAGATAAAAATCATGAAATTTTTATCGAATTCTTTCATTAAAAATACTCTGTCAAATAGTACAAAAAGGAATAAATCCAATGATATAAACATTCTAATCCAATTTTAAATTAAGTCTCAGCAAAAGAGTACAATATAAGTGTTCCAAAATCAATGACTTTATTGGTTAATTTGTGGTTTAATAAGCGAGACGCCTGGCGGGAGGTCCTTATGGATCTTATTATATTAATACATGTAATTAATTAAATAATCGGGGTTAATAATATTAATTAAATGTTGATGTTCGTGGCTAAAACCACAAGCTCAGCTTACTATGCTAAACAAACTGACTACATAACCAAAACTAAAGTGATGATATCGTCACTATTTAGATTATTTTCTTGACATAGTATTACTTGTACAGTTTTGACCATATTATACTACTAGCGGCACAGCCTGGCTTCACCCAGGACACTTTTTGAGTCCAGTCTACATCAGATACATATAATTTCACGAATTAACTCTTTTAAACTCAACGTGACTATCTCCGTTTAATCTGCTTTTCTTGTCCCGTCCTTGTTACATCCCGCCCTGTTCGGTTTCTATCTATTCCATGACTTAAGGCATGCAATCCTGTCCCCTTATATCCCATTTCTTTCACCTTATATTCCATCTTAATCTATCCCTGTGAGTTTGGAGGAGTAACCAATATACATGTTTTAATTTTTTGCTCATTCCACGGGTATACAATTTTTTTGGGATAAAAAGTAGCCTTTGTGTTAATTCAGGGTATCAAATATTATTACTGTGTATTGGATACCTTCATACCAAATTTCATCGAAATTGGGGCAGCTGTTTGGACCTGAAGAAGTAACAAACACACAAACTTTCGCCTTAATAATATTAGTAGGATACTAAATATGCAGCAACAAGGTATCTAAATGGTGGCTAGTTAAGTAAGTTTTCAGAGACTTTCCTGTACAAATGATTCAATGTGATAGAACTTAACACTTCGAGGTTTGGAAAATTGCTGGAATTTCTTCACGAATTCATGGAAAAATTGTTTCTGTACAAACTCAAAGACTTTACAAGCCATAAGTGTAGAATTAAAGATTGTCACCCATCATCACATTATTGGACGTAAATGACGGATCGTGACATAGATTTTGTTGCTTTCTGTCTACACTTTACATTTTCAAGCGTACAAGTGTCCTCTAAAGGTTGTCTGTACAAAAGTCACAGCATATGACCCGAATAACTCCGCAGAAATTTCGGCAGTTACGAGAAAAGTCATTACACAGACATTAGCGTTGTTCTCGCGTATGCTCTAAAAATAAACAATATTACTTAGTAATTATACTGGTTGACATGACGCGTGACTTAAAAGATGATACGATTCGTAACTTTATACGTAAAACGTGGGCAGAGTGTTTCTAATACCACTCTCGTTATGTTGAGTTATTTATATTCTTGGTTGTGATGGTAGAAAATTTATATTTAAATTGTCATTATATATCCGGCAATCTCATTCACAGATTGAAACGCGACACCAAATCTGTCGCTTCACGTCTTTCTCCTGTGAGACAGTAGTACCGCCCTGGACGCGTCTCCATTCATGCTGAATCATGATTGACAACATTGTGGCCCCACCACAACTAAATGTTGTATGGATTTGGAGAGAAGGCCTTTTTACACTGGTACTGGATACTATAGCACTTTTCGTCAGGAGCATTCTAGTCAAAGTCTAGTCTAGTAAAGCGTAGTGTAGGACGTCCACCCACAAGGTGGTCAGATGACCTGGTAGCGGGACGTCACTGGATGCAGATTGCCTCCAACAGGTCACTGTGGAAATCATTGGGGGAGGTCTATGTTCAGCAGTACTTTCTTTGGCTGATGGATGGATTATTGTCACTTTTTAGAACCAGTGGAAAGAAAAAGTATATTTTCATATCCGATACAAATTCCATTAAAACATTTAAAAAGATTTTAATCTAAGCAGTTGAAGTAAAATTTAAATAACGATGTCAAATCACATAGTAACGGAGTTGTTAACTTGTCAACCCCTGCTGTAAACGTGACTAAAGGGAAGCAAGGGGTGCGTGGCCGGAAGGGCCGTGTGGGGTGGAAACTGACCTCACCCCCGATGCAAAGGGGCAGCTGATTAGCGTGTTAAAGATTCATGTGGTCGTATTTTGAGGCATAACAGTAATATTAATGCATGCACTTAACTACTTGAACGTCTACCTGTCAACGGGACAAATGCAATTTGTTTAAATATACCCTATTTCTATTAGCATTGATTAGTCATTATATTGTCATTGACAAGCCTTTATAAAGGCCGGGAAGTTAGATTACTTATAGTCACATTAGTAGATTGCTGTTCAGGTGATATCGCAGCATACAAGTTGAAGGAGTAGCTCATTGTTGGCACAATATTTTAGGAAAAAAAAAAGTTTCCTTGTAGTTTAGTTTATCTTTATTGTGCCCATAATAAAAACAATATTCTATTCAATATTCCATTGCAATTAAATTTAAAATACTGGTCCCTTGAAGTCACTGGCGGGCGGTTTCCAACAAGTAGCTTTGGATTTTTTTGGTGGAGGTCTATGTTCAGCAATAGACTGGCTGTGGCTGAAGAATTAGAGGATCCAGGATCCAGCATCATGACTTTTATTCAGCAATAAGCACATGAAAGCAGTTAGATTTAATGCTTTCACGATTACAAGCATTGTATTTCCACTCGAACAATTTGAAACTTAATTGTAATAACGGTTTGTGGCGGCCCGCGAAACACACTATTTCGCGGAACGTGGCATAATACAATAATGTAATACACTGCGACTTTTTGTGTTAAAAGTCGCTTTTTGGATTTGTTCTACTGGTGAAGATTTTTGATTGGCACTGAACTGTTCACTGTACACATCTATAAATATTATTTGACTGTAAATTTTCCTCAATTAAATAATATTGAAAAAAAAACCTATTTTCATAGTAGCAGACATTTGGTGTACCATGTACCGTAATGTATCAGCCCATATACGTCCCACTGCAGGGCACGAGCCTCCTCTACAATTGAGAGTACGATTGAGAGCGGTATAGAGTATGTAGAGTCCGCCAATCCACATTAGTCTAGCGTGGTAGACTGTATCCTAACCTTTCTCAATCAACATGGATAATAATGGACAACACTTATAAGGGCTGGACAATAGTATTATAGGACATAATTAAAAACAGACGATTAAAAACACACCGCAATAGTCTTGTAAGACAAGCAACGCATTTACGTTAATCGCAAAGGGGAAGTAGGGGTAATCAGAGTTGCGCGACTTTTTGTCGCAATCCCCGCTGTGAATGCCCCGCTCTCCCCGAGATAGGTAATTATAAGGGCTCTGTACAGAACACGAGACCACAATTACTTTAAACGGAGAAGTTTTTAATACGCTCATTTTACATGTCTGCCATTGAAGGAACTTTTGTTTTGTTTGAACGCGAATGTTGTTTTATAAATCTCTGGCGCTCAGTGATTACTCGTTATGCTTTGTAAGTATTGTACTAAAAGTATTGATTATGGTAAAGGTATTGAAGTAGCGAGGTTCAATTCTAAGGTAGGGAAGTTAAGCTATTTAAGGTGTAGTAACCAAAACGTTTATGTATTTTTGTCAAATGTATAATCTTTTTAACCATTTTGTTAAATATTGGGTTAACTTTGTACGAGCAAAATCCCGGGACAGTTTAAAATATTATATATCTACTGTTTTGTATGAATAACTACCAGTTCAATATCACTATTTACTGTAATTGATTAATCAGCGCTGTGCATAAATTTGCTTAATTTTTGCGTAAACACGTCGCCGCCCGGCTAGAGCGGCGCCCAATATTTTCGTTTTAATTAGATATATGTGAACTCACGCTGGTAACTTAGCTCTGTCATTGGTATTACCAATAGCCACGAACAGTTTGCAGGAATAATTTTTGTCCCAAGATATGGAAGGAGGCGAGCCTACCCCCATGCACGGATCAAATTCTAGTAAACCTACAGGACAAATATATAATATTTTAAGTTTGAACTGAAAACTTAAAATATTGTATTGCACTGTGAACCCACCTTGTACTCGTATATAGTTTAATCGTATGACTAAATCAACGAGACGGCATTGCGTCACACCATAATGATTAATGACCCACACCGCTGCATTAATCTTGGTTAATTTTTGCATAAACAAGTCCCCGCCCCGCTCCGTCGCCATTCTCGTTTTACATCGAAATCATATTAATATTTGATGCGTGCGGTACTCGGTGGCGTGATGGCATGATGCAATTATGCACCAATATTGCGCCGGGTCCAAATCCATTAGCTATAATTTCCGCCGCGTCCGGAATGTTCGCCAAGCGCGTACTGTCCGCACCGGAACGCTTTTTGCGCCTCTTTGTATTTTTAAGCGTTGCAATAGTTTTTTTTGTGGTGAAATTACTGCACTTGTACAGTCCGGCGGGAAAGTGAATGAATGGTTTATGAACTATCTAAAAGAGGTTAACTTGACGGTGTACAGTTCGATGGAAAAGTTTTGAGATTAAATAAAGTATCAAGATATGTTTTTAAATTGTATGGCTATATTGTTCTTGATGCTATACAGCTTAAAGGAAACCAGATGCCCCTCCCAGCGTCGCCTGGGTGCAGCTGCTTTTTGATTCCACTCCACGCTAGATAAACGTTATTTTTCTTACAAACTGGCACAACAACAGTAAGTATCATGTATATTATATATACTCTTGAATTGAATTGAGCTCTGTTTACCAACTATTTACGGGTAGGTGTATTCTCGCTGATAAAAAAAAATCATTAAAAATGATTTCAGTCAGAAATTGAATACTCTTTAAACACTTCCAACAACTTTATATTAGGACCTGTATAAGTACTTCTAGAGCTAACAAAGTCACGACAAAAAAATATTTCATAATTAGAAATGCGAAACAATTCTCGTAATAAGGTTTTGAATACAATCTTCAATTACCATTTAGTGAAATAACATTTTAGTAATATTAGTATATAAAGTTAATTTGGTTAACTTAATGTCTAGACTTGGAATTAAGATTATCTAACGTTAACTTCATTAAACTTGTTAGTTTTCTTAAGGAATTTTTCTCAGAGTTTTTAAGTGTCGTAAAATTAAGTGAAAATAATTTTATAAGGAATATTGGGACATCTAATTAGGTAGTGAAAATATTTGGAGTTTAATTAAGAATTTTTATGTGTATACGTAAAATCAACTAGTCTAATCTTATTTTTAAATGAATGCTGAGGTATAAAAAAATGTGTAGAGTTCCGTACTCTTGATGAAATATTATTTTTAGTGCAGTTTTAGTGGTAGCGACAATCTTAATAATCCCATATCATCATAATCATCATCCAAAACCTGTAGTGTCCCACTGCTGGGTATAGGCTTTCCTCACACTATGCTACTTTTCCTTGCCCTTTGTCAGTCGCATCCAGGTTCGGCCTGCGACTTTACTTTTTGGGACTTTCGTCAACCAGTCAGCCGCCAGATGGACATATAACAGTATTTCTTTATTCCAATAGCATTAAGATGTTTTGTTTTTCTCAAGTAAAGGCTACCTGACCTTATTTTTCTCCTTTCTTGACCTACACCTTCAGACAGGCCTTATTTAGACGTTATAGGTGTTCTTAAGCAGTTATGATCGCACTCCATTAGATAGCAGCTCTAACTTCATCTAGTATTGCGTTAATGAAATTAAAAAATGTGATTTTTAGATTTCTAGAAACTTCTCTTAACCTTAGTCTGTTATTACCGATTTAAACAAATGAATTACGAAGTTTTAATTGTAATTGATTTTAGCCTTGTGATTTCTGGGCTGATTTGCATCTGTATCTGTATCAGCCCATATACGTCCCACTGCAGGGCACGAGCCTACTCTACAATCAAGAGTACGACTGAGAGTGCGTGAGAGTGCGGGTAGATTTGCATACTTGGTCCGAATTGATACCAAAATACGATGTTTAAGCGTTGAAACTGTATATTTTTATCTCGCCCTGGAAATTAGTAATCAGTTTTATTATTGTTTAGCATGAATTTGGCGTCACTATTGTGATACATTATGCAAATATTATCCAAGCGCGTTGGATGTAAATTTGTGGCGAGATTCAAATTAACACTACAGGCTAGTTTAGAATTTTAGATACGCTTGTGTTATTTGGATTTGATACGGTATTTAATGAACTAAATGACATAGCGATAGCCTAATTAGTCAGTATTTTGTATAAACTGTGAAGTTTTGGATTGAATTCCCAGGTGGGGCAATATTTTGGGTGAGATTTTTAGTTTGATAATTATGATTTCCTCAGGAGTAAAAAATATTATTGGTTACTGAAGCAAAGTACTGTAATACGTACATACAATATATTATGATGCACCGGTTTCACAAAAAAAGATCAAAACAAAAAAAGATCAAAACCAAAACATAAAAACACGACTTATAGATTTGAGTCAGGTGGAGTAAAGAGGCGAATACTTAAGATTTTTTATTCCCCAGAACATATTGGAAAGAAAACAAGGGACACGACTGGAAATTTGCTGTAATTGCAATTCTACGTTTTTATTTCAAATTCGCTTGCATAAAATTTGTAACGAAATCTTTTTAGTCGATTTTCGAGCTCTTCCAATAGTGGAGTTGACTTGTAATTTTATTAATTTCATAATAATAATTTAAAAAGTTTTTATAATTATCATTATCAGAGTCCAGAACTTTCCGGATTTGCACTTTTAGATTATTATTTGGTGGATAATTTTGCATGGCTGCTGCCTTTCTTGGATATCACTGCTGTTTGTACTAAAATTAAAAATATATAATAGTTTAAAAAAACTTACTCACACGTTTTAGTAAAATACCCAACTAGAAAATGAACCTAATTTTTAATGAGTTTTAAATGTAATAAATTGAACATAGTACATTAAATTAAGTCTTATAAATCGTGAGGTTCTTACAACAACTACTTATCATCAAGCACCCTAGCTTTTTGACTAAATTATACACTATTATGCTGACGGTACCCACATTTTCTGCAATGTTTGAATAATTCGTGGGTTTATTGCGTCTAATTGCAGCGATCGGGTTTTAGACGTACGTAGAGTAAGTAATTAGTGTGTGGCTGACACTTCAATTGATTTACGAGCCACGGTAATGGCTAAGGATTGTCGCGTTCGGATTTAGGTTAATGTATAACTTAACTGATTATTGCTTGTTCGACTAAGTGCGAATTATTTGTCAAGGTATTCGTAAAGGAATTAATGATAAAGACTGAAGAGGTATTGTAATTGGAGATTTGAAGGATTTACTGTAAAATTAAGATGATAATAATTGTGCTGTACTATCAGCCCATATATGTCCAACTGCAAGGCTAGAGTGTCTTATAAAATCGAAAGTATGATTGAGAAGGGATAAGGCCCTATTGTCCACCACGCAGGCCTAGTGCGCGTTGGCGGACTTTACATGCCATAGAAATTTTCACAAATCGTTTAGTGTGTATGTAAATAAATTATTATGTGCAATTATCCAAATAAATGTGTTTACTTTTATAGAAAATATTTTTTTCCCTGGATTTGGGTCCGCCTAGTGCGGGGACCTCTGTAAATGTAACAATTGTAACCTGTACTGAGTTTTAATAAATAAATAATTCAATTTGATTTGAGAAGCAAGAATCAATACACCGTATGTAATTGTTACATCTTAATTATAATTGTTAATGAACTGAAGACTAATGAAAGTCGTTGGAATTTGTAAGATGGTTTTAACAGGCCATTGAGGAATTGCTTGGGTTTACCAAAGAGGGACTTCAGGCTATGTTCTGCAGTAGACTTCAAGCCAGTGGAGATGATGATCTTATCTTTATAGTTGTTTGAGCCTATTCTGCTCTTTCCTTGTCTTATTGAATATCGTAAATGTCCAAAACTCATCTTCATAATACTATGATAAGATTTCGCATTATTCCCAAATTTATATATAGGGTATATCAAGATTACTACCGAAAACTAAGTTGGGTGGTTTTCTAAGTGAATCCAGACACAATACAACTAATATTTTTGCATCAAAAGGCGACTATTTCTATTTCCTATCGACGTATTTGGATGGTAAATACATCGTCCTTCATATAGTAATAGTGTACACCCTTTTATTTAAAGACGCTATGGTACACAAGGGTTTAAATTACTATTTTAGGAAAAACTATGGCTTAACTATTCCATCACGACGATATTAAAAAAAACACTTTTACAAAATCGGTATTCTTTGCGAAAAATTTCGTCCCAGCTTCGTTTTCGGTAGCAGTCTTGATATACCCGGTATGGTATGCCGCGTTAGTCACAGAGTACTTTGTTCCTAGTGTAACGCCAGTATAGAAGCACCACAAACCACTGCCATAGCTAAAGTAAACGCATATTTATGTAGCCCAAACAGGGGCAGGTAAACAAATTAGCGAGTAGTAACATGCATCTATTTTGTCGACAGTACTTCCGCACTTTGATGCGACAGAGGGCGAGCCTTCCGGCGTGTCGGTCACTTTAATTGGGGGAAGCGATGGTTTTTAAGCAAAATAACATAGGAATAGCGAGGGTGTGGCTAATTAGTTTAGTTTAAATAAATAAAGACACCCAACAATCACGTTCATAGTCCTGACTACACACTAAGATCGAGTCTTGTGTCGTGGGTATCAGAAACTACATGATACCTTCATGAACTTGTTTTTGAGGCCCACAAATATTTGTCTCAGGTCTGGGTGTTTGTGAGACCGAAAAGTCTCTCGTAATCCCTGATACCCACGACACAAGACTAGATCTTAGTGTGGGGTCTGGACTGTGACTGTTGAATGTATTTATTACAAAACTACTCTGCATGAAATCATCAACATAAACAGTCCGGTCTCATGAATACCTCACACATCCCGTTTGTAGCAATATCACGCCCGGGGGGTTCCAATTAGTAGCCGTAATAAACCACATTAGCCATGCATTATGCATTTGCATAGTAAATTACATTTTCTTGTAACCCTACACTGTGTTGATGAAGATGTGAGTTAATTGTAATTTCGGCCTTGTTTGTGTTTGTTTTACTTATTCATATTTATTTATTAATTGAAATTATTATTTTAAAATTTAACGGTGGATGAAAATATTATAAAGTTACACACACCAGACGCTTATACTCTATTCTCTTAAAGTATGTCAAAAATAGATAAATTCTACATATCTGGAGTCTGAACTAGGTCAGTAAGATAGAAAAAAACTGTACATTCTTGTTACCGTATAGGAGCTCTATGATTGGCAATAAGATTTATTTTTATTTTATTTAATTAAGATTCTCCCTAAGTGTACACATTACCACAACTGAGACATTATTTGCATTCTGATGCATATACCAGTAAAAGAAGTACACAGTTTACTGTTGGTAGGTCTTTCATATGTGAGAGGCCGCCTGGGTAGGTACCACCGCAATGTCTATTTCTCCTGCCAAACAGCAGTGTAAATGCACTGTGGTGTATAGGATTTAAGGATATTGTAGCCAGAGTAACTACTGGACATATTGAGACTTAAAATCTTATGTCTCAGGATGGCGAGCGCAGTGGAATGCCAAGCATTGCTTTGTGATTCATGGTGATGTTTGGTTCTACTATGTTCATGAGCGGTCGTATCGCTTACCATTAGGCGGACATGCTCGTCTCGCCATTCAGTGCAATAATTATAAAAAAAAAACAATACTTTTCAATTACACACACTTAAACAATCACAAGGAAACACTATACTTAGAATTATAATTATAAAACAAGCCAAATTATATTTGTTTATCTTTTGTGTTTGTCATAAAGTGTTAATAAATTAATGAATATTTAAAATACGCTCCACCTTTGCCAGACGCAAACTACAAAACAGAAAAAAAAATCAACATATGGCTATTAAAACCTTACAAAGCTAAGGAAGTTATAGACAAGTTTCTTAACACATATGCGCCATGACAAATGATTGTAGCAGAAAATGTGTTCTCAGAACTGAAGAATGGACTGTATACGTCAAAAAAATTGTCGACGTAAAGTCTCTGAGTACTCGCAATGACCCATATTCCTTTTGATATCGACTTCACGCGATTCTAGGAAGCAAGTCTTTGGCATCGAGTTCTTAAAATCTATACTACGTAATTTCTAGAAATTCTTAATAAATTTCTAAAAATTGTTGGTATTCATATATCAACAATTGATTGATGTAGCGGGTAAATGAAGTTTACTATTACTATTATTATACATACGTATACTCACGCCTTTTCCCAGAAGGGGTAAGCAGAGGTGCTACTAGAACATCCACGTTTCGCTTTATAGAGCGATGAGAACGGCGAGAGGCTTGCCCTCTATCACATCATTAACTATTGTTGCTAGAAATTTGTGTTTTCAATCTCTGTGTGGACATTTTTTTGCCTACAGAGATCCCTTTTATGTTAACAGTACCGTTCAATATTTAATAGGTATTTAAGAATATAGTCAACACAGTAGGTACTGGAAATTTGCAATTACCTTTTTTATTAACTTAACATTTGTTTAATTAATATTTATGGGAACATTCGTGGTCTGGTTACTATCTGCTGTCTCTTTTAGACAACCTATCGTCTATACTAATATTATAAAGAGGAACGATTTAATTGTTTGTTTGAATTGAATAGGATCCGAAACGAATGGAACGATTTGAAAAATTATTTCACCATTAGAATCCTACATTATCCCTTATGAACATAGGCGATAGAATATTATCAAAAAAGTGTAACTGCACCCGGGTGGAGCCGGGTCGGTCCACCATAGATTAGTATTATATACAGAGATGGATGCGTAACTCTACTTTTTTTAATTTTTCCGACGTGATTCCGCCATCAGAGGGCGCGTTAGGCAAACGCGCAAAATTTCCAATTTATTATGTAATGTTTCAAAATTTGTATCTTTTATAACCTTCTGTAATTGTAACCAATATCAAGTAGACATTGGTTAAATTTATATAAGTTTGTAATATTATCAATTTACAAAATATATATCTTGGTTTAGTGACACACAACCGCCGTTTAACAATTCCATTTTAACTACTAACACGATAATTTCTCGTTCTCGCCAGAGCGTGGCGCTAGAATCGAAATTATTGTTTTCAATATTTTTCATGTACGAAGTCGCACACCTATGCGGTCCACTATAATGGAATAAGCAGAAAAAGAATACGGAATGCATGCGCCCTATTATCTTCTAAAATTTTGGATATTTGATCATTAAAAAACATACTAAAAACAAAGACGCGTTTTAAATCATTCCACAGATCTAAATCCAACGAGGAACTAAACCTTAGTTTTAACACAAAAACAATAGTAAATCCGCGGCAACAACTACCTACATTTTCTTCCTTTGATAACTTGGACAAAGAGCGTGCAAGTCGGTCAGCGAAATTCTGTGGGGGGAATGGGGAAGGGGGTACAGTTAGGTACATAATTATCTGACGCTTTGTACCGTGAGAACGGACTTCATTATTATATTGTTTCTTTTTCTGTATCATACTGTCTTTAGCGAGAATTGGGAAAGTCGGTCACTTGAATTGTTAAATAGCTATTCTCGGACTCGCGGGAAAATTGTAACGCTTTTGTGCTTCATTGTAATAAATCTTAATTAACTGTCGCTTCATTTTTGTAGTGGCAGCGTGTATGATTGGAAATCGTGGTGATTTTTGTTCGTATTCCAAGTAGGATAACCCCATTGTGTGTATTTTCCGATTTAGAAAATCTCATTCGATTCCCCCGGGAGTAATTTCTGCCCGGCATGGCGATAGACTCGCCTCTATTTTATTTGAGACGGAAATAAGCCCTATGAAATATTGGTAGGACTGGTGTCTCCTCTGCCTATCCGTTTAATAAGTATTCGTGATTATGTTCTAATAGACGTCGACTGGCGATGCAATAATAGGTTAGATATTTACTGATTTAATATTGATTAATTAATTGTGTATTGACTCACATGCCTGTAAATTCAGGTGTCCTGGTATTCGTATCTACAATTAATGCCTCAACAGATTATTCTCAGCTGGTTACCAATGTACCACCGATCATAATAAACTGAAAACACCAATTTAATATTCAAAAGCGACTCAAAATTACACAGCATCGAATTGTCCAATCCAAACACTTCCAAAAAGGGCTGTCGACAATTTTACAAAGACAATAAAAAGAAATTGTTCCGAACGGCCACCGTGGGCGTTAAAACACGACATAATTTTTAAAGGGCCTACACAGGAGGCTTTTAGCAAAATAAATCGTCACCCACCGGCAAGGGGGTTGAACGGTGAAAATTTAATTTAATTTTAGTCATGCATGAAATAATTATTCCTCCGGGTCTACAGGATTCTTATAAAGGTGTCAGTTTCAAATTAACGTTTTGTGTTTGAAATTGGATTCGGTGTCGATTTTGTTATAAATTCTTTTTAGGATTATTGGATGGAATGAAATCATTCAATTATTTATTTGCGTTCATTTTTTAAATTAAGATATTATTACTCCATACAGCATTGTATTGTGATCGTCACTCTAAGATATTAGATTTCAAAGGGCTTATTCATAAACAGTTTTAGAACCTATTTTATTTATCTAATGTTTCGTCATCTTCATTCCAACTGAATTCAAAAGTCGTTTTAAAGGGTTCACCTGTCTGTGAATAAGGATGCAAGTCTTTAGATGACTGAAATTACAGCATTATATTATAGATAGGTGTAAAGTCCATCATAGTGATCAAAGTATGTTCTAAGTGCAAGTATATCGAAACCAGGATCATCTTATGTATCCAGGATCCATCGAATCCAGGATCGTCTTATATGGTTATGAATAGGCCGGCATGATTGCATCAGCGACTCAGAGACAGAGGTAGTTTCTCCGCGGTTGATACATTGTTTGGATCGTCCTGCATTTACTATTAAGTAACAGTGAGGTTACTTTGTCGCGCAAGAATATATAAAAAAAGTATGCATAAACTAGTGCCTTTTCTCACAGAAGAGGTAGCAGAGGTGTCGCCAATACACCCACAAGTGTGATATGATATGAATAGCATAACACCATATCGGACACAAATTCCTGACACTGGGTTGATAGTGAAAAATCCAATATCACTTTGCCCGACCCGGGATTCAAACCGAATACTTGGCGTTGCAATCTCACCGAAGTGCAACGCAGTGAAAACAAAAACTGAAATACGACCTAAAAATAAGCGCAAAAAATATTGCTTTATCGACATGAAATATTCCCAACAAGTCCTATAAATTAAACCCCATAAAAAGCTTTTCAATTGAAAAAGTCTTAACAAAAACCACTCGAGCTTTCAGAACCCGTATTTTTCAATATACGCAAACGACGTACCGCAAAGCAAAACAAGTATTTCAACATACATTTGAATTACACTTAATAATAACGTAAGGGAACGTATATCACAGTTGACACAAAAAGAACGTTCCCCAAAAGGGCGCGGGGAAAAATTGCCTCTTCTCGCGTTGCGTAGTGATGGGACACGAATATCCGTTGTAGTTGGTATAATATGAAAAAAAAAAATGTCAAAAATATGCAATTGGCATTTTTTATTCCATTTTGGTTTTGGTAAAATATGGCATGTCTATTTCTGCCGCCAAACAGTAGTGTTAGGAGTATTTAACCGTTGCCAGAGGAGTTTTTGGACATAATAGGATTTATTTATTTATTTATGTGTATTAGGGAAACAATTTAACAAATTTAATTTCTTATGTCTCAGGATGGCGAGCGCAGTGAAATTGCAAGCATTGCTCTGTAATACATGGTGTTGTTTGGTTTAGCTACTGTCCATGAATGGTCGTATCACTTACCATCAGGTAAATGGCATGCTCGTATCGCCATTCATTGCAAAAAAAATACAACTTATAATAGTGCTTCTTAATATTTGCTGCGTACTACGTAGGTGTAATCAAACTACTATTCCATAGAAAGCCGGCATCCTATATTATCCTATATATATTTCACGACTCGTTATTTCTCACATCTTGGGATATAAAAAAGTAGACAAAACCACTACTGGATAACTGGTACCACTATTGGTAATACAGCCTACCCCCTTCGGAGATGCAGGCTCAAGCGTATGCATGATGCTATCTATACAGATAGTCCTATGGCTGGGAAAAAGATTTACAGCAGCAATCCAGATTTAATTAAAGCTTTCTTTCCCTGAGTTGTACCGAGTACATGTGGTAGTGACAACTTCTAGCTAATTTATTGACGGAATATTGGAACGCTTCATTGGAATTTAGATTTTATTGGAACCATGAGGTTTGGTTCTAGGTATACTCATTGGATAAATCTTCGGAATGCTATAGATTTCTTTCTATTTAATGATGCGCAGGTTATTTTCAAAATATTTGTCCTATATTAGTTAGGAAGAAAGGTGTTCTAACTTGCACATCGGCTTACATATTTATTAAATAGTGAGATATCATTAAGGATATTAACTCAAAGTGTATCGATTTTGCCTCACATATACTTTTGATAATATTCATGAGCTGTCGTATGGTATGGTAAGCGATTACCATCAGGCGAATGGCATGCTCGTTTTGCGATTCTGTACTGTACTGTATCAGCCCATATACGTCCCACTGCAGGGCACGGGCCTACTCTACAATCGAAAGTACGATTGAGAGTGGTTAGGCCATATAGTCCACCACGCTGGCCTAGTGCGGCTTGGCGGACTTACATACCATAGAAATTCTTATGAACCGCTATGGTATGCAGGTTTCCTCACGATGTTTTCCTTCACCGTTTTAGTGCGTGGTGATTGACTATCAATACACACATGTCTCCGAAAAGTCAGAGGTGTGCCCTGGGATTGGAACCCGCGACCACCGTGAACATGTTGGCAGCCGCGTCTGGTCCGTTTACCAACAGGCCACCACGCACTTTTTACGATTCATTGTAATAAAAAAAAAATTGTGTCAAAACTACTTAATTTTAAGTATTTCAATGATAATTATGATTATTCCACCTTTTGTATATAACTTCTGAAACTATTTAAAAAAAAACAAAGAGGCAAATGTAAATATTTTTCAGTGGCAGATATATCCGCCCCGCAACCGCACATCACTAGCTCCCAAGAAATACAACACGCGATATCAAACAGGAGTGATTCTTGTGAAATTATTAATGCACGGGCGCGGCGGAACGTAAAGCTCTTTCAATCGCGTGATGTATGGTTCGATTCCAGCCACTGACAGATTTAGGGTGCTTCTTTGTTGTATCAAATTTTATTCAGTTGTTAACAGCGTTGATTGTTTATTGGCTTCGGTTTTGGGCGAGTGCTTTCAGGGTTAAGATATATGGATGTGAATTGGTATCGGTATTTGGAGCCTCTGGGTGGCTTTTTTGGATCAAATGATCAGAGGGTTACGCTATACTCCGATACGACGACGAATATTCGAACGTCGTACGAAATGCCTAAATACTTTATAAAACGATCAAATCATCTAACGTACGTTGTAACCATAGACTAAGTTCGGTGTGAATTATAAGTTTCATAGAGAGTAATATTGTTTTTTAGAAGTCGATGACTTTTATCTCATACATAGACGTCGAATGTTCGAAAATTCGAATTTTGAGTCGGAGCATGTGGTAACCCCCCCTGGCTTGGAGAATAGTGAGATCACTGTCTAAGAAGGTCGGGGTAGAGGCTCTGCTGTCACATATTTTTGGCGAGTGTGAGGTCATTTGTTAGGTCATAAAAAATAATGTAATGGAATATGGTCATATTTATATGATATCATTAATATACTGGGCTGTACTGTTATCAGCCATTTCGAGGCCTCCTACGGAATGGCTAACCATAAGCTTTGCTTATTTTTGACACATTATAATCTCATGGGCTATTTAGTTTCCCCTAGTCTTTTAATATCAAATCCATGCTTAGTTATGAAGGCACATTTTTTTATTGTCTATTATGTTGCGAAGTAAGACGATCTCTTATTCTTATTCATGCCGCAAAATTAATATATAGAGTATTTGATGAACCACACTACTAACAAACAAACTCAATTTTGAAGTCATAATTTCGCCCATAAAAGTTCAATCATCATCATCATCACATCAGCCTCAGGAAGTCCACTGCTGAACATAGGCCTCCCCTAAGGATCTCCACAATGACCTGTTGGAAACGGTGTGCATCCAGCGACTTCCTGCAACCTTAGCCAGATCGTCCGTCCACCTTGTAGGCGGACGTCCGACCTTTCGCTTGCCTGTACGTGGCCTCCACTCAAGAACCTTTCGGCCCCAACGGCCATCGGTTCTACGAGCTATGTGCCCGGCCCACTGCCACTTCAACCTGCTAATCTTATGGGCTATGTCGGTACAAGTTCAATACAGTCAAAATTTCTAATAACTATACAATAATCTATTAGTAGGGTGAAGCTAATACATAATCACATGAACCGCTTGAGAACAGCCTGCGGCCAAGTAATTCACAGCGAAAGTTACAACGCGCCGCGTGTACACTTGTTGAATTTTTAACTTTCTTCGGACCCACAGTGAGAGTATACTTCATTATTAGTTCATCTTAGTACATTATTAAAGCGGAATCAACGTTTAGTTGATTTAAACAAACTTAACTGAAAAGTGCGGGCAAATTAGTATTGGAAAATCTTTTAATGCTTTACGCTTTTTTGTTGGGATCTGCAAGTGGTTTTGGAGGAATTGAACGTAAAATCATTTTCTACAATGTTTCAGTTATAATTAAACATTCATTTACTCGTGGTACTGGTAGGTCTCTCATATGTGAGAAGTGGCCTGGGTAGATACCATCGCAATATCTATTTCTCCCGCCAAACAGCAGTGCAAATATACTGTTGTGATTCGGATTGAAGGACATTGTAGCCAGAGTAACTGCTGGATATTTTGAGACTTGACATCTTATGTCTCTGGATGGCGAGCACAGTGGCATGCTAAGCATTGCTTTGTAATTCAAGATTTTGTTTGGTTTTGCTACTATTCAGCGTTCTGAGCGGTCGTATCGCTTACCATCAGGCGAACGGTATGCTCGTCTTGCTATTCATTGCAATAAAAAAAACCTATGATTTGAGGATGAAGGAAGGTATAATAATAGGTCAAACATCATCTGCCCATCTACGTCCACTGCTGGACATAGGTCTCTCTTATGGCACGTCACTAGGCTCGATCTCCGGCCCATGGTCTCAAACTGCTACCAGCCATCTCAAGAATATCGTCACTCCACCTTATTGGAGGGCATCCTACACTACGCTTGCCGAGGCGTGGACTCCACTCGAGAAGACGTCCCAACGGCTGTCGGTTCTCTAACAAATGTGATCAGCCCTCTACCACTTCAACTTGCTGACCCATTGGGCTATGTCGTTTACGACGAACGATTAATATAGGCGGAAAAAAAAACAAACATACACAACCAACAGTCACAAACATAGTGTTGATCCCACATTAAGATCAATTAAGTCTTGTGTCGTGGATATCAGAAACTACGAGAGATTTTTCGTATTTAGTCTTTTCATGTCCAGTTTTGAGTAGTTTAGCATTTTGTAGGGTTAAATTGATGAGCTTGTCGCCATTTTATGCACAGATTATAATTCTCGGCAAATTTATTTATTTATTTATTTAATCCTTTATTGCACAAAATAAAAATACAGTAAAGAAACAACACAATAATAATAGTACAAGAGGCGGCCTTATCACACTAGGTAATTTCTTCCAGGCAACCTTTGGATGGATATTGAAAATAGGAAAAATGAGCGGGCAGTCTAAGGTATATAAAATAGTAATATATATAATATATACATACATATATACAAATACATACCAACAAGATATATTAAAATACACATACATACAATTTACCATATATATAAATATATACCTATCCTAACATTTACCAAAGAGGCGAATGGACAAGATATTCCTCAGCTATGCTCCAGTTGAGAAAGGAAATGGTCTTTAATCATTTTTTTAAAAGACGACAATGTTCGTGCCCGTCTTATTTCGGCAAATCATACATGATACAATATTCAAGATATAAAATATTTATGGTCTGCATAGGAAATCGTGTCCAGGATGTCACCTTTCACAATATGAACAATACATCAATGAGACAATAAATTATAATATAACATTTCAAATCTCATTTCAAAAAGCATCAAAACTAACAGGAAGTCACTGTGGACAATACAAATATTTCTCTGAATACGTCGTAAATAAATACGTGCGTATTTCTGGCACCTGTCATTCTACGAGTATCTGATTGCGTATGCGGTTCGTAAGTGCGTATTGCGTACAGCGTATTGTATAATCACGAATACGTGCGTAAATATTCAAAACCTTGTGTACACGGCGTAAACAACATTATCAAACTAACAACAAACACTAACAGAATACCCCAGTGTCATCTAATAGAGAAGTTTGTCGTTTCATCTCACAGCCTAAATAACTTAAACACTTATGTTCGTATGACGTCTCTGGCTTTTCTCTGGGAGTTTGCGTTGGAATTTCTACTGTATAACGCAGTTAATAAGGTTCATTTTTAGTGTAAGCTGTGGATATGCCGCGTTAGCTTGGTACGCATAATTAAATCATTTTCTTCAGTTGTCTAGAAAATTATACGAATAGTACTTGAAGGTTTATTAACTTTTTACGTGGTAATAGAGAGCGGATGGCGCTGTTAAATATATTAGGATGCTTTGTGGAACATGTTTTAACTTTATGTGACATAATAAAAGCGAAATACACATGTATGTTTA
Source organism: Hyles lineata (assembly GCA_030180105.1). Classification (NCBI taxonomy): domain Eukaryota; kingdom Metazoa; phylum Arthropoda; class Insecta; order Lepidoptera; family Sphingidae; genus Hyles; species Hyles lineata. The sequence goes on along the minus strand of JARJEE010000013.1, from coordinate 12,163,892 downwards.
TCCTGTACGTAAGACATGTATTTTTGCAAATAATGACGTTATTATATAGTATATAGCTTTGGTATATAAATGTAAATGTTCTATCGGAATATATTTAGATAATAAGCTAGCATGATGGTAATAAAATCAGTTTTGTAATAAAATTACAGTTGCAATTGTGTTCTCTGGAATCAAATCTCAGAATGATTACTGCTTTCAACTAGACTATTATGTAATCGCATAATAAAATATATTTTTATACTACCCAATTAGTTTGTACTCAAATATATATTTTTAATAAAATAAACGTATTCCTAACTTCATTATTATACAAATTAATTAAAACACATACGACGAAAATGCCACCTCAAATAATTATACTGCATCAGCCCATATACGTCTCACTACAAACACGGGCCTCCTCTACAATCAAAAGTACGATTAAGTGTGGTTAGGCCATAAAAGACCACCACGCTGGCCTAGTGGGTTAGCAATTTTAAAAATACAATTAATTCATTGTAATTCGTAACTACACAAGCCAGTTATTTTAATTAATAAACACGGATTATAAATATTGTTCCTTGTGTCTTGGCGCAGGTGTCGGCTTAATTAGGATTATCCCGAGATCGATAGTTACAAGGTTCGGTACGGAACACGTTGTAACATGTCCTGCCAGATAAATAACGACCTGCCGGAATTAGGAATGTCTTTGTAAGGGTTCTGGGCTAAACCCGAATATATGTACGGTTTGAGTGTGAAATACTTGTACTTAAGACGCTGGTTTTATTTGAATTACATTCATTGATTTGTTTTCGTTGAATAATATGATTTAGCCATGGTTATAGTTTTCGATCGGCTGCCTGCATAAATCCTTTCGGGAGTAGATATTTTAATACTAAAATGTCTACCCTCAAAAGTGTACAGACTAGTTTACAATTTGATGGCCCAATGTTGTTGGTAAACTAGACGTACCTTCGAATTCGGTGGAGAAATCTCTGTTATATAGAATTGGTTACTATGTCCTATTCATTTTGATTCAATAAAAAATAAACACGATTGTCGAATAAAAAATATTCGTGACTCATATTCCAAATTAAGAGTAACATTTTTGTTATAAAATACAGCCTTATGTACAAAGAATTTTCTTTAAAAATATGTAAATTGTTTATTTGTTAATTACAAGAATGCGCAATCAAAGAAGCCGAGTTGTTCAAAGATGTTTACTCAAAGTGTACAAGACAGACTCTTACATATTTTTTTAAATAAATAGATATTTTTCCATTTCATAATTACTAATATTTTTTTCATATTTGTTACAGGTACTTACTTCTAATAACTTTTATATTTATAATGTAAGTATAACATTTTTATAAAGAAAAGTCGGCAAGGGCGTTTCGGTCGATTTTTAGGCTTCGTCTATTTCAATTTTTTAGGTATAACCAAAGAAAATATATATTAGAATTTAGTTTCTGTGACCTTTCTTGGAACCTTTTTAGTTTTTGTGTTATCGCCAATATGTTACTTAGGCTTATATGTGTCAGAATTTTGCTGAGAATAGTTCAAGACTGGACCAATTCTTTTACAACTGTACCTTTGAAAAGATGGAAGATTATTCAAGATCTCCATTTTAAATAATCCTGCTCCTTCCCAGTTATATCCTTTTCATTTCAAACAGACCTTTACAAGCTAGCTGTTATTGCGACAGAAAATGTATATGTAATCCTCATTGTGCATACATTAATATTTGCACTTCTATCTCCCTATGCTTTCGATTCCGGGATCTAATCAAAGTTAAACATGTTCTACATTCAATTATTATAAACAATTTATCCATCTAAGACCGCCGATTGAAACACTCTGGATTTTAAGCGAACATTCTCTACAACTTATTATAAAAACGTCACACAAAATACGAAGATAAAAGTATAGAAGGCCCGTTTGACAGCCCTTCAATTTATGAAAGGGATCAAAGTTGTTATTTATTAGGGCATGAATCGATAAGGGCTGGCCTAATGAGATTTTTCTGGCATTTTTTCTGGTATAGATACAACGTAGTTTTTTGGCGAGGTGTTTACGCGCCTAATCGGTTAGAACCTTTTGTGAATTCACTTTGGTTTGTGGGCTTGGAAATATTTTCTAGGTTTTTGCAAACACATTTCATATAGTTCAAAGTTTGGACTTTTGACATTTCAAAAAAATAAAAAATCTGTTAACTTTTTTGGTACAAAGCGTTTAAAAGACGACTTTGTAGTTATGTAAATAAACAATTATAATTACGCGTAGGAGTTGGTGAAAATAAACTTTATAAAGCAAACTTAGATTTTATGTATCAATAATTTAATATTTCCAAACTCTGCTGCTACATCATTAACTAATTCGTATTTGCCAGATTTTAAATCTAACATGCCTCTTTGCAATCTTAATGTCTTAGCTAAAAAATTCTTTATCGCTTCTGTCATTTACTTTGAAATCAGGAACTTGTTTACCGCTTGTACATATATACATAAACCTATGCCTTTTTCTCAGAAGTGGTAGGCAGATGTGCAACCATGACACCATTATTTCGTTGTATATTTTCCGTCCCACAATATGATAGGGGGCGATCCTATCGCCATGCTGTATCAGCCTATATACGTCCAAGTGCAGGGCACGGGCCTCCTCGACAATCGAGCGAACGATTTAGAGGAGTTAGTTCATAAAGTCCATCATGCTGACCTAGTACGGGTTTGCGGACATACCATAGAAATTTTTACAAATTCGCTTTAGTTTCTTCACTATATTTTCCTTCATCGTTATAGTGTGTGGTGATTGCCTATCAACACACATGACTGAAAAGTCAAAGGTGTACCTTTCGATTTGAAGCCGCGACCACCGACAGCATCTTGGCAGCCGCATCTGGGTCCGTTTACCAACAACACACAAATATTTACGTCTTTATTCTTATTTAAAAACAACCCAAAAATAATGATGGCAATAAAAAACACAAACAATAAAAGCAGCAATCAAACCCTTCACACTTCAAAAAGCACATCACATTCCCATAAGATTCATGAGGTCAAATTAACCCGGCATCGAACCCGGAACGCTGCGAATAACATTAACAGAGTTAATGGCGCTTATATCATCGCAACAATCAATAAAAGCATCCCCTTGTCCAATAAAAATGATTAGTATACGCGTGTGTCCACTGTCCGGTGATAGATGCTTCGAATGCCACTAAAGGGATTTCGTATAAACCTGTCATATGAAAAATGTACTGTAACACGCCTTTTTAGGCTTAGCGTGGGTACTATTCAATTTATCACTGTTTTATTTTTAAAACTACAAATTATTAAACAGGTTTAAAACAGGTTTAAAATTTTAGGTTTTGAATGTTTTATGTTCTTCAAAACTCTCAAACTGAATTCATAAGTCATTAGAAACTGATTAAACGTTCTATAATTAAAATAGGTTTATATTTGTCTATGAATAAAGCCAATTTGATTGGATTTAAGTTTTATGTATATGTTTTTGCAGCCAGTGATCACGATTATTGACTTGACTTAATATCTATTTGGGACGTAGTGCAGATACGTGTTTGTGACAGTCCTGTATATAGGATGGCGTGACGCTTGTCATCAGGCGACATATTCGCCCGTCTCCTTAACCCCACTAATTAATTAAAAAATACGTGAATATTTAAAATGCGGAAGCATTCGGAATACTAAAGATTTGTGTAAGGGCAATATATGTATGTAAAAATAGACTTCTATTTTTTTTTGGTAATTTTAAGCTGACATGAGATAAAACACATCCCACATATTATGTAGAATAGTGTCCTTTGCAACAACGAAACAAGAGCTCACGACAGGCGCAAAAAGACTAGATCAAATATTAATTTATCTCCAAACAACAATAGAATTCGAGGCCCTATTTCACAGTCGGATTCTCGGACTACCAATTAAATTAACAATTAAAATTATTAAAATGCAGTTGCAAATCAAATTCAACTCTAAATAAGCCCGCCTCGTACGACGTAAAACTATAATTTTTATATTAAATTTTAAACCCCAAAGCGTTTCGTTGATGGAAAAACAAATCCGGTAATCCTATATTATTTCGTTTCTGCACACCCCGCGGATCTCGCCGCCGCCATGTAAATTGCAGAGAAATGAAAATATTAATTGATGATGCAGTTGCATTCGCAGTTTAGTTGCTAGAGTTTTCTTGGAAAAAATAAAATTATGTTATTATATTATGAGCCTGGTATGTTCCACTGCAGAGCAAAGGTCTCTGTTTCCACCTTTCATGTATTTATGAGCTTTATGTGGCCAATCTTGCCAATAGGCATCCAGTTCTTCTCGCCACCTGCGTCTAGAACTTCCACGTGGTCGACGGTTCTTTGCAACCCATTCTGTGGTGGTCTTCGCCCACATCTCATCTGGAATGCGACACACATGACCAGCCCAGTTCCACTTAAACTTGGTGGCTTTTTGAGCATCGTCGGTTAATTTGGTTCTGGGGCGTATATCAAAATGATGGTATATATGGGTTTAAATCCAGATCTTAACTTATCGGACCTATTTGACGAAGAGCCATTGATTATAGAAGATAGAACGGATGTGGTAATATTTTTACGATAGAGTAACTATATACTATAGTATGTAAATCAAAAGTTAAGTACTTACAGAATTTGACTATTTACTATCAAACATTTACTTTGTGGTGCCAGTTTACCCCAAAAAAATCTTGAAATACGCAGCCAGAATTTAAAAACTGAAAAAAATGAGCTCTCAATTTTTATACATAAAAATCGAAAATAAAAACAGCATATTCAGCAAGATTTCACCCCCGTCAACCGTTCGAGTACGAAGTTTACACAGTAAACCGTCACGTATCACCAAAACGTTTAGCCAGGCGAATCTGCGAGCAAAGTCAAGCCGATCACGTCTCATACTCCAGAATGCCTCAATATTCTGCATATTCCGTGTACACTGGGTGCCAACAGCGACGAAATGGGAAAATTTTTCAAATTTATAAGCGATTTTGCCGAGTGCATTTCAATTTCATATCCAATGTATAATATGTTGTATGCGGAGGTATTTGGATTTTATCTTCCTTATTACATTGGTGTGGTGTGTGCGGATTTAGTAGTAGGTTTTGAAGGCATTTTAGAGACCAATCTAAAATGTAATATTTGAAAGTCCTTAGTTCATTTTGAGATATAAGTGGTAGAAAACCTGTAAAAGTGATTCAGATATGCCTCGTTTCAGTTTAAATCGGTGTATAAACGGTGTCGAATAGATCTGCGTGAGTCGTTTGCCCAATTGTGAATATACTGGAATAGACTCCCCCCAGTCCCATATTGGAAGTTGAGACGGAAATAAGCTCTGCTCCCACAGTTCACACCTGTCTAGGATATAGGCAACTACTTGACATCACTAGACTTAACATCTTATGTCTCAGGATGGCGAGCGCGGTGCAATGCTAAGCATTGCTTTGTATGCTACTGTCCATGAGCGGTCGTATAGCTTGCCATCAGGCAAATAGTATGTTCGTCTCTGTATTCCTCGAAATAAATAAATACATGTTGCCGCTTACACCTATTTACTAGCTCAAATTAAAACACACAACCGCATTATTTCAACTCAAAATGGAATCTAAAATCACATTTTTAACATCAAACACGAATACGCAATTAATAAACCAACGTACTCGTATTACCGATACAGCGATTTTCAATAATTCATTTGAGCATATTTATTGTTGCGATGCTAATATATTGTTTGAATAGCAATTATCTACGCGCGCGGGGTCAGCTTAGCGCGTATAATTGTGAAAGTTAGCTTTCATTATTGTGATTTATGCTTGCTAACTCCACGGTACCCCTGGGAGTCGTTTTTATTATGGCTATGATATTTGTTTCGACTGTGAATTAATTTGTGTCATTAATTTATTTATGATGTTAGATATATGTAGTAATGGCATATATTGCTATTTCAAATTAACTTCACCACCTTGTTATATTTCAGGCCTTAGCATGCTCTATATTTCTGCTATTGCTAATTGCCCCTCCCCTTCCCCCACAGAATTTGTAAACAAAAATATGAACGTTTAACCATATTTCACATCTAAAATTACACACACAAAATTGACTGTTCGATTTCTACTTTAAATGGGTTTGTAAAAATAACTCACTCCTTCATAGATTACACGAGATCGTATAGAAATATTAGCGAATCCGCGGCCTCTCGTTTCACAAGCGGCGTCCAACCGCCTTCGCATGGAGGCTGTTAATGAACCTATGAAGATACTATTACAAAAATGTTATACTTAGCACTGGGAAGATATTATATTGAAAAATATTTTTTAATAACACATCTAATCTAAATACTAATAAAATAGAATGATAAAAATGCTATGTATGATTCACATGTATCTGTTTGGCGAATACCGAGAAATTTGTGTCACATACTCGTATAATACAATATTTCAGATATTCCGAGAAGTTTGAGTAATATCCTGAGTTTGTATTATGCTGGTTGAGTAGGCCCAATCTTGAGTTCCGTATAGTGCTGAGATGGTCCTCTCTTAAAGTAATAGAAATCCAACTATGTGAATATGTTGAGAATTATTAATATGACGTATTCTAAAACTAAGACCGTATTCATAAACAATACTTTACTCAGTGCTAGAGATTTTCTATCTATATAATTAGTAAAAAAATTGAAAACTGTAAGAACAGAAATTCCAAAACGATTACGTTAAAATTGTGCAGGATACGTGGATTTTATGGTTCGTAGTCCATGTATTGTTGAAATTCCGACTTTTATATCACAGACGCACTTAAGGAAAAATAAAATACATTTTATTAAATAATCTGAAAATTTATCGGCCCATATTTAAGGATAAATATGAATATTAATTCTCATACAAATATAATGCGGCCGTACATTACGCCTGTCTTGCACAAAAGCTCCTGAATGATTTCGTTTCGTTCATATAAGTTAATTACATTCATTTCATTCGTTCGCTAATGGATTGTTATTTTAATCAGTGATATTGGCGTCACAGTCGTGAGCCTTACTACGAATATTGTTCTCCGTATGTGTTATTATTTTAATTCAATATATCCAGTCTAAAGTCATTATGCATTTGTCAAATAGTCCTGATTTTATTATTGTGGTTATTAAAAATAGCAAGAGAGTTTGATGTCCCAAGATCATAAAAGCTAATCAAATATTTGTCGACCATACAAAAAAAAATCTTGGCGGCACAAATTATCCTTGGCTTATCACTTTCCAATTACTCTTATTCCATTCGCAAAAGTTGGAAAAACAACTACGGTTTTGCCCTTGATGTTAAGTGAAATGCAGTCCAAATTGAGAATATATGTACTAGAGAAGATTGTCTTTTGCTTTTCAATACAGCTGTCGAGCCAAAAAAATGTAACTACACACTTGCTCATATTACAAAGACTGGCCATCTACCGTCTTGTTAAACTACAGATCATTTTAAATCTATTAGCTTGTGGCGAAATTTGGAACTAAAGAAAAAAATTAAAATAGGTATATCTATTTCACGTATTGATTGACATTATTTTATAATCTATACAACAAGCATTTAAACTCATAATCTAATAGAGTTAACTAGTCCAATGTAATAAATTGTGAAGAGAAAAATTATTACTATTTCGACAACAGAGCTTTTGGTGATAAAAGCTCGTAGACCTCCTTTTATTTTAGGTTCTTGCGTGTGAGTATGATTACCTACTATCGTAAGATTAAGTACGTACAGTTCTCCTCTCATAAACCAAGAGCAGGCAGCGATTCATGTCGCTTCTATCCGGCATTAACTATGTGAACGGTGTACATAAAATTTGCTTTGAATCGGAAACCAATGGACATGGCAAAGTTTGTGCCAACTATGGGCAAACTTGCCATGCAGGTACTACTGTGTACTGAACACGTTTGCATTCGCATCTGTAACGGATGATTTCGAGTTAGTCTTTCGCTTTTGTGTGTTTAGCAATGAGGATTAATGGGTGGAAGGTCTTTTAGGATATTTTAAAGGTAGAAATTTAAAAAAAAAGTCTTCTAGAATAATTATATGCGACCGAGTGATTTTTCTGAAAGGTCTCGGGTTATCGGTTAGCTTTACCGTCGTCTTCGAAACAAATAACACAATAAGAAACATTACAATGCTTCTTTGCGAAATGACGAAGTGGTAAAAGAAGAAAAACAATTATACAACCTGGATGTTAATCTATTTAATCATACTCTAATGGTGTAACATACAAGTGTGATACAACGTACCGAAATATAAAGAAAAAGAAGAGCAACACCTTGCATCAATCGATGTTCAAATAATATTGACACCTACTAATAAGCTTAGATTCAATTCAGATTTTTCAGGTTCCGATGTATAGGCGTTTTCATAGTAGCCCTCAGTATTGTATAATGCCGGAGCGCTAATTGATAGCGACTTCACTAATAGGACGGAATTGTGCGCGCTCGAATCCGTCAGTGGTTTTTATATGCAGCATTCGAAGCACGGTTTTTACTCATTTACAAATTGGAATTTTCCATTTTTTCTACATCTCTGCGGTCTCCCGTGCGAAAATTAATTCTGTAATTAAAACTGACACATTTAACACGGGTAATGTTATTTATGGGTACAGGTCAGGTATTTATAATCTAGATTATAAATAAATAACAACCAACGGTCACTTACGTAGTCCTGACCCCACATTAAGATCGAGTTTTGTGTCGAGGGTATCAGGAACTGCGAGAGTTTTTGGTAAATAAATATTTGTGGGCGGCACAAACATTTCTCTCGGTGCGGGGATCGAACCCGCGGCCTCTCGTTTCACAAGCAGCGATTAACCGACTGCGCCACAGAGACTATCAATAATTTTTTAGGTGTATTTCCCATACAGCTAAGGCTAAAATAGAATATCACGATTCACGAGCGACATCTTACTGTTAAATAAGTAAAAATAAATTTGCAACGTCATCACACTATCTTCATGTAGACTCAAATATAACTTTGAAATCCTTCAGGAAAATATATTTTCTTATTCTTTTATTATCTTCTTTCCTTGCAAATCTTAGTAAATCTCATGAAACATAAAAACATCGAGTAACCTGGCATTTCATTTCTCCTTACTCCAAATATTTCTAGCCTACAAGGGTATAGATAACATCGAGATATCTTCACGCCCAGCCGTCCTTATTACTCCAGTATGTTAATCCAAGTGATCTAACATTGTCGTTCCGTGTTTGTACGTGCTCGTCCTCATACAACTTGCAGATGCCAGGATCGCCTTGACCCCATTCCCTATTGTGCTTCATCCTTTATTCTGTCTTTACTTACCTTTTGAGGATCTTTCCTTTCTTTCCTTTTATGCAGTTCTTTCTTTTATGCATTCTTTTGTGTCGTAGTTGATAGTCAGGAAATATTTTAGCGGTGAAAACGTTTGTATCATTCATATGTTGATAAGATGTGATTGTCAAATCGGCGAATTAGATTGAGGTTAATTCTTAATTTAAAAATTTAGGAAACGTTGGTTTTTTGGAGTGGTTGGGTTTAGTCAGGTAGTTAGATAGAAAATTAAAAAATATATTGTTTCGCCGATTTGTCATAAGCGTTAATTTTTTTATCACCTACCTATATCTATAAGTATAGTTATTAGGCCATACTATACCCACATCTCGATACCTACGTAAGATTGTACACCTATTTTTCTAAACGAATACTGATATAATCAAAATAGAAACTGTCAACATCAAGCAAATACCCATACACATCAAAGGCACAAAAAACATTTAGATGTGTCCAAGGAATCAGGAAATTCGCAATAATTTCGTCCAATTTATAAACGGTCGCGTCATCACAACGCAGCCATCTTCGGCTCCCATTTTGTTGGACGTTGATAAATAATTTCATTTCTTTCCTGGAATCCTAAGGCCCGTTCTACAATAAATCGATCCGGAACACGTAATATTTGACGGTTACTTACGTTTACAATTGTGATCGTATAAATCTGGCGCAGGTAATATTTGCGATGGAATTTTTTGTTATATTTTCTATTGGAAGTCGGTTTATTGATGTACTCGTGATTTTCAATTTTGTAATAAACGTAAAGAAGCTTGGTTTGAATTGACGAAGATTGGCAAACGTGAATGATAGAATCTGTCATAAAATTGTAGCAATGGTGAAGATTCGAATCCAAAATTGGGGCTAAACACGTTCGATTGTTTAGTCTTCAATTTTTTTATTGGTGCCTTGAAGACCATGTATCTGTATTAGCCCATATACGTTCCACGGCAGGGCACGGGCCTCCCCAATCTAGAATACGATTGAGAATGGTTTGGCCATGACTATGTGTTTGACTTAAAATAACACAAAGGTTCTTATTAAAGCTCATTACTAATAACCTCGATAGTACGTAAAGCGTACCATCAGCTTGTTAGGTGCTACGTCATCGTTTTTACATCACCATTTACCTACGGCATTTTATCGTCATACCTCACATTCAATTCATTTAAGACTCTTCAATTGTTATAAGTGTTAATGGATAAAGGTACATCCAGTACCCATCAAATATAGCTTTTTTATCCTCTTGTATTACTAATGTGGTCAGTCCTTAAATAGAGGACATAAAAAGTGGATATTTATTTGTCAAGACATTTCTATCGCAATATTTACTACGTGAAAGTTCGTTTGGCGGAATCGAATTTCCTTTTTGTGTTGTAACTTTGTCGCCCAGTTTTGTTTAGTGTAATTATATCTGTTTGAAACTTGGTGTAGTTAGTATCCGGTAACATAGGAGGTTATTCTGGAGACAGATTCGTTCGAATTTCTAATTTAAAGGCTTCATCGCCTTCGGGGATCTGTGGGGATATACAGGCTATATCAAGACTGCTACTGAAAACGAAGCCGGATGGTAGTTTAAGCGACTTCAGGCACAATGCAACAGAAAGTTTGCAAAAAAGCAAAGATTTTTTTCATATGGTCGTATTTGGGTGGTAAATACTTTTTTCCTAAAATAATTAAGTACACCCTTTTATTTATAAAGACTCTAAGGTATAAAAGAGTTTTACCACCCAAAAATGACGATATTTAAAAAAATGATAAAAAAACGCGTATCTTTGCGATTTTTTTTCCATTGTGTTTGTAGTCACTAAAACTACCACTCGGCTTCGTTTTTGGTAGCAGTCTCGATATATCCGGTATAGTTGTATTGTAAGATGAAGGTGTAATGATTACTTTTTATTGTTGCTAATGTCATCAGACACAACATTTCTACTGTTAAACTGTTCTTAAGATTTGCGCAGCGTCATATTTGAAGCAGAGTTGATCACAAGTATTTGTCTCGAATCTGGGTGCTTGTGAGACCGAAAAGTCTCTCCTAATTCTAATTCTAATACCCACGACACAAGCCAAGATCTTAATATGGGGTAAGAGTATGTGAGTGCCTGTTCCGAGTATTAAAGTAGTGATGTTTCTGAGATTTTTTTTATTTTCAATCTATGTGTTGCACGATTGAAAAGCTTTTTTGTAGTTGCCTATGATATGAAACAAGTTGTATCTATTTTGACCAGGGAGATCGAAATTATAACTCAGTGTTTGGAAGAAAGAAGGTCTTCTAGAAGATTCTAGAAGATCTAGAAGGTTACGAATACATTTTGTAATTTTAATATAAGTCCAGTATTTTAAGAATGTCAAATATTTGTAACCAGTTTTGTGAACCTAAATAAATGAAAAAAAAAGTACCTAATCTGTATCGGTCCATCTACGTCCTACTGCAGTGCACGGGCCTACTCTACAATTAAGAGTACGATTGAGAGTGGAGAGAAGTACCTAATAATGTATTCCTTTTTACTTTTTTTTTTCTCTTTATTGTTTGTCTCTATACTGGGATAACCTATGTCTTTTGTGTTTCAATTCATTCCAGTCCTTCTTAAGGTTGTCTGGAAAAAATCGTGGGTAACGACAACACCACCTTTTGTTACAGATATTTAAACGCTGTGTTATAATTTCTGTTGTTCAGTGTAATGTACAATAAAGTATTTATAAATCAATAAATCTCTTTTGTAGTTTCAATTCAGTGAAGATATTTCGAAATCGACTGATTTATTATTTTAGATAACGCGCGATTCGAAATCTAATCAATCCAATATTTAGATACGCCTTTGTCCATTCACAACATATATGAATATTTAAAACAACGTCATATTTACAAATGGGGTTTCAGTGGTTTTCGGAAACCATTAATTTTGAGCCGCTGCTGTGGCTACAATGAAATTCAACTACAACAATAAAGGAATACTAAAAAAAAAGGGTTTTCTGTGTTTTATACAAAAATACTCGGCAGAAATCAAAATATTTCGCTTGGTATTGTTGGTTTTGGGTGAAAGGCTTTTGGATCAATTCATATATTGGTCTGTTAGATCTGTATATAGACTGTTTCATAACTTAATTCATTTTGATGTTTGTTGGTGACAAAATGATTGACGATGTAATGCTTATAAAAATTAGAACAAAATCAAATCTGTACTAGCCTATAATATACGTCCCATAGAGCGAGAACCTTCTCTACAATTTATTATTTATTTCAAGTAAAGTCCAGATTTACAGTATTTGAACCAAAACACTTTCATTCTAATGAATAAGCAATGGCACATAAACAAAATTTATATTATTTCTAAAATTTAAAAAGCGAAGGACATTTATATATTTTTCATATAATATGATATCAATATAAATCAATCTAGATACGACTGAGAGAAATAAAATCAAATGATAATAAAATATTATACACATTTAACTCTAGATTTCTTACAAAATCGTGAACACCTGACAAGATCTTTAACCATCCATCCACAAACAAATCGCTATCGGTTTTGTGTTCAGAAGAGCTTTGAGTGTAGACAGACTGCGAGGTAAGATGTCTGAGCCTCAGCCACAATACGACAAAATGGCACTACAAACAAATTCGCGCTTTAGGGTGCCATTTTAAGTATTTATATTTACATAAACTCACGCCTTTTTCCCAGAAGGGGTAGGCAGAGATGCAACCAACGCACCCACGTTTTGTCTTGTGTATTCCGTCCCATGATGTAATAGGAGGTGAGACTATTATACACAAATTTCTGACTCCAGGCTGATACTAAATTGAAAAATCCATTATCACTTTGCCCGACCCGGGATTCGAACACGCAACCTCAGCTTTGCAATCATCCGTAATACGACGACGAAAATATTTGAACAGATTTTATTTTACGCTTGGACAACAAAGTGGACTACTTTAGACCAGATGATAATTACAGACTAGTCCACATAGACTATCTGTATTAGTCCCACTGCAGGACACAGGCCTCCTTTACATTCGAGAATACGATTAAGAGTAGTTAGGCCATGTAGTCCACCACATTTTTTTTACATGGGTATTATTAAATTTAAGTCGCGGCAGTTATTTTAAAATGGAAGTTAAAGTTGCTTTCTCGTAAACTAAACTGGTTGATTCCAAAATACGGTATGCTCAATGAATGAATATCCCATTACCAGCATGGATTTATTTGCATGAAGCATTTCAAAAAAGTAGGTTAGTTCAACATCTAACTCCCTGAATATCAAATTTTAATAATACGGTGAGGTTAGGTAGCAGTATTTAAAGCCTGTATTTTAAAAGGGTAGGTAGGGGTTTTGGATGCCGCTTTGTTTGTTGAACTATTATTTCTATTTTTTTCTTCATATATACCGCTAGCTTCATTAATTTTATCTAATCGCCTTGTTAAACAAGTATGCAAAAAAATACCACGGCCCATGAAAATCTACATCGTTTGGGCTAATATTGTTCGGCTTCCTACAATCTTACTTACCTAATGAATCACAATAGTAAACGATCACTTCTTATCCAGTTTTTTTCACAGCAGCATTTCTTACGTCGAATCTAATCACTAAAGTAGTCCATAATAACGCCCCTTCTCTCTTTCTCTCTCTCTAGCCTTAGGAAGTCTACTGCTGATGCTAGGCCTCCCACATGAATGTCCACATCAACCTGTTGACGCCTGTATCCAGCGACTTCCTACAACGTTAACCAGGTCCTTCGTTCTGATCCCAATAATAACTATGTACCAATCACAAACGTTATGTTAGGTAAAATCAATAGTATAATAGTAAACTATGCTAAAATGAACAAAGGCAACTGTGCCATAATCAAGACTGAAACCAATGACGTATTACCAACTATACATATGTTACGAGAACTAATTAATCAAATGCGTAATGGAGCGCGAAAATGGCGAAATTAATAATATTAGCTGGAAACACGTAATATATCAAAGCCGGTAAGGTGTCACGATTGAGCCCATGAACGTGTTAGTTCTACATTACGCACTTGTAGTTGAAATATTATGATAGGAATTGAAAGATGATGTATATCTATACAGGGTATATATCCAGATTGCGACTGATAATGAAACCAGGTGGTCGTTTTACTGACTTCAGACACAATAGAATTAACAATTTTGCAAAAAAGCGACCGTTTTTTTTCTTCGTTTTCGGTCACAGTCTATTTGTTAACAGAAGTTACCAAATGTTATATTATCGGAATTGGGTAGTGATGGGCTTAAATCAGATTGCTTTCTTTTATCATCTTACGCAGTTATATTTAGATTCTTATGAATATTAATAATTCATAAGCGTATGCTTGTATCCCTGAGATAAGCAGGGAAGTAGGAGTGTCAATCCCATCTATTATAAATAAGTCTTTCGTATTTCCTTGTAGGAATTTCATCGCCAGATATTTTTTTTTTGCAATGATAAGCAACATCTACAATTTGAAGAGTTTATTTTCTTTCTTAATGTCGTGGCAGGACACCTTCCCGTAGCTCTGTGTCATTAAAATCTTGATTTTATGTTGATATAAAGAAAGAAGTCAGCAAGAATAGAAAGTTAGATGACGACATAAATAAGGACAAAAAAGTAAGCGTATTTTAAAATTTTAAAACTTATCACCGAAGCTGTTAGTATAAATTTAGAATGACTGCAAATAGCGGCATGTATTAATCGAAATGCTAACCACGCGAGAGAGTAATTATTGCCATGTGCATGATGTGGACGCGGTTCACATCATCAATCGTGTTTTTCAAATTGACAGTTTTTCCTGGGATTTGAATATGGAACCTGTTAATTGCTTACAATATATTATATTGTAACAAAATAATAATTATATGGGTGATACCTTAATTATCCCAAAATTATATTGAGGTATTAAAATTTGTACGAAACTGATATCAGTTTTATGTCACGATAAAATGTCGTTAATGTTGTGCACTTTATATCCCGCTCCTCATTAACCACTAAAATTTCAAGAAGCAATATTGTCTACGCGCGGTGACTCTCTTAGGGATACATTCTCTTTCTCTTCAACCATGTGAAGTCCACTACGAAACACAGGTGTACGTGAAATGCAATATGTCAGTTGCATCCTGTTGGAAATTGCCTGCATCCGCAACTTTACGTCTTAGGTAGGTCATCCACCTTGTAGTCGACCGTCTGTCGCTTCACAAGCCTCTGAGACCGCCATTCAAGAACTTTTCAATTATATCAGTCTTCACTTTCTTATATATGGAACCTATTTAGTCTTCAAACAAATTAATCAGAAAGAACAAAAAAGAGTAACAAAATAATAATTTTAGCGGTCAGTGCACTTCGGTCGCACTGTGCCGTCGCTTCGTTATTGCTATTGATTCTCTTTGCTTTTGTTCCACGTCCGACTGTTCGTCTATTAACGTTGTCAAAGGATGCTGCGTCGGGCAAATAATTTGCGTATCGGTTTGTACTTTGTTCTATCGCGGCTGTTTATGCAACGTTGCTTAGTTGTTGGAAAATTGAAGCGTGAGGGTGAAATGCATTACGTGATATTGACGTGAGAGTGCGGAATGAATTGAGTATGAGAGTGTTGGGTAATGGAGAATCTGTGTGATAGAATTCGAAATAATGTGGTAAAGGAACTATGTGTTAAGATAGATTAGGCTTTTAGATTGATGATAAGGAGACTGATAGAATGGTATACATAAGGTGAGCTTGTCACTGGAACTTTACTTTATGAAATATATCCTGACCAAATTAGGGATAGGCTAAAATTGGACAGTTTAAGACCGCCTTAAACCAATGAAAGTACGTGAAGGTAAAATGGACACAGCAAAAGAGATATGTTAATATAGTGCTAAGTTGAGATGGAAAATATTCAGTGACTACAATATTATTTATTTATAAGACACTCCAAAGAAAGAAACACAAAACATATAAAAACGTATCATACTAAAGTTTCGGACAGTGTGTACTTCCTTGCAGATCCATTTCATGTTCTTGGTACAACATTAATTATAGCTAGCGTTGCAAATATTAAATTAATATATTAATTTGTACTGGTGTTCATACAATTCAAAGTACCCCAAATCCTCTCTCTCAATCCGAATGAAGTGATATGAAGTCGTTAAAGTTGGTGTAAAATTATCGGTTTCGCATCGGCGTGTTACAGCGAGTCTGGTTCAGTGGGTTATTGCACGTTTAGCGCGCGCTGCTCGGATGACAATCTAATCGCCGTTACGTACTGGCAATTGGTCCGGTGTTGCCAGCTTGGGTACAATTTCCAGTGTTTTAGGGAGATTTTTAAGTACGGTTCATATATGTTTATTCATATATGTTGTAAAAACCTTATTTATGTTTATTATAATCGTTAAAGTTTGTAATTATGTAAGTATGGATATATGAGTGTTACTATTTCATGCAAAAACGGGATTAACGATTTTGATATTTTTCTTATAGGGATAGTGAACACGCTGGATCAATCCATAGGCTGTTTTTTACCCCAGCAAATTAATGTTCCCATGGGGTGGAATTCGAATACAAATGATCAAACTCGAGTGAACAAGATTTCGTGCTTTTCGTCATGGGACAGAACCGAACAGGACTGGGAAACCAATCTAGTCGACGGCGGTTAAATATATATTTAAAAAAAATCAGTTAGAATGTGAAATAATATTGTTGATCAACTAGGCTAAAAACAATCTGCATTCGGGTGAAGCCGCGCTCAGTCTCTAATAAAAGCATATCTTAATTAATCTAATTTACTACTTAACTACGTATTTGTTTATAATTACTAGTATTTTCTTAAATTACGATGTTACATTATCCTACTTAAGTATTGTAAGGAATATTTATGAATTACAGGTTTTCCTGGATAGTATCGCTATTGTATTCAATGATTGAAATTATTTTGTAGCTTGAGTATTTCGTTTCTTATACCGATTGTTTACTTCTAATATAATTACATTTGGAATGATTCAAAGAAAAAAATATTAATAATAGTATAATAGAAAAACAAATTAAGAAAAATAATATCCTGGTCACCCCAGCGACCACAAAATGTCCAATCGGTAATTACCGAGCAATTGAATTTCGACTGTACCCCCCAAGAGATAAGAGATAATTTACGTTAAGCAACCCGGCAGCAATAACTCCCCAGCACTAAGCGATAGATAGTGAGCTTCTTTGATAGGAAACAGTTAGTTACAGATGTTGAACATACCCTTAAAGTTTTGCTCGTGATTTGTATTACGCTCTTGGTTCGTGCTGCTCAACTTTGGTGGGTGCCTGTATTTTACTGTTCCAAGAGATTTTAGTCAGTCCCGCTCTGAGCGGTTGTTAAGTCGTTTGCGGTTTTAGTTTCGTCTTCAAATGTCTTTTATCTTGGAAAGGGTTGGATTGCGGGGTTACAGTTACTTTGTATTCAGGTCATTTTTAATGGCCTGCTTGTTCTCTTGTTGCAATTTTAATCCAGATTCTATAGGAATATGGAATTATTTTGTTGTTGGCTGGCTGGTGGAAGAATTTTATAATATATATAATTTGAATGTCAAGGATTAGATTATCGATGGCACAGACCTGATTGTGTTAGGTTTTCATTGCATTAAGGTTATAAAAACTGTCAGCGTTTTTCAGTGATTAAAAAATAATGACAACAAGCGATACGAGGTTACAACATCAACTCACAAAAATATTTGTGTTATATTTTTAAAGATAAAACAATCAAAGTTATTTGTTTTTACCACAATTCCAAGACTAGCCAGTTTTTACGTATTATTAACTTTTTTGCAAAACCCCAGATGCCAGTTGCATCGAGAAATGTGTTGCTATAACTCTGAACTTTTTTAATTCGCCTTGTTTTACTGTTGACAGACCGCGCGACAGTTATTATTAAATTTAGCTGACAAGTTCGAATTAACGTTTCATCTGGATTTACATTTGCGTTTTGTTGAGTTTCATGAATATTGGTTATTTTTAGAGTATAATTTTGATATTCAGATTTAAAAGTGTAGGTGGTCAAATCAATGAGACAAGATTTTCTCCTCTATTGCTAATTTAATTTCAATGTAAAATTGGAAATATTCTCATTCAAATGTTTGAGATATTTCTTTTCTCTTTCTTTCCAAAAAAAGAATAATAATATAGCTCTTTGCGTAACGTTTATACTTTTGTAATAATTAATTATTCTTCTTACACAGTAATTATTTATAGCCTTGTCATAAAATTACATGCAAAATATACGTTGTCATCCCTATATTTTTTTAATTTCCATCCAATCCACAGTCTTTAAAATAAAATACGCAGCAATTTGCATGTTTTTTTTTCAACCAATCTTTTATTATTTTAAAACAAAATTGTTATTTTGGGAACCTTTTACAGGCAACACAGTGAATTGCAAAAGTTTTTCCGAACAGAAAAACAGTGAAATGTTATTACAATTTTCTGATGAAAAGATTTTTTTACTTGTTACAGTTTGTCTGAAACATTCGTAATATGTCCGGGAGGTAGAGTCGAAATGTTACTGAATTGCAATAGTCCATTGTGGTAATTTCTTTTGTGGATGAGCAATATGTGTAATTGTAGTTTAAATGACCATTTTTAATGTGTCAAAGCTACTCTCGCTTATTCCACGGCACGTACTGTTACGTTACTGGTGGTAGGTCTCTCATATGTGAGAGGCCATCTGGGTGGGTACCACCGCAGTGTCTATTTCTGCCGTCAAACAGCAGTGTAAACGCACTGTTGTGTTTCGGGTTGAAGGGCATTGTAGCCAGAGTAACTACTGGATATATTGAGACTTAACATCTTATTTCTCAAGATGGCGAGCGCAGTGGAATGCCAAGTATTGCTTTGTAATTCAAGGTGTTGTTTGGTTTTGCTACTGTTCATGAGCGGTCGTATCGCTTACCATCAGACGAACGGCATGCTCGTCTCGCCATTCATAGCAATAAAAAAAAAACGTAGAAACAGTGCAATATGTTTTTTCAGTATACTAAAGAATTATAAGGCTCATAGTTTTTTATGGAAGAACCGGCTGACTCAACCCTTTAGGGATATGTATTTTTTGTCCACCAAGCTGGTTAAAACTGGTAATAGAAAACTATTAAGTCCACAAGGTTCACGCTTTTCTTCGCTTTTAATCCTTCAGTACCTCGTAATTCTTAAGTGCACGTTTCTGATATTGTAAATAATAAGTAAACACTTATAAATGTTCTGTATCAACCCATATATTATGTCCTATTGCAGAGCACAGGCTACCTCTTTAATCATTAATGTAATTTATTTTTATTGATATGTTTATATTGGAAAACCTACGTCTTACCTCAATCATAATAGATATTAGAAAATATAAAAATAGATGGCCATTTACAGGTTTTCATGTATATTTGAATTATTCAGTGACCCAAATCCCTTTTTTCTTTTATGTTAACTTTGAAAGACAGACCAATTTAGCAGTAAGTGTATCTTTTGGTGTGGGAATCCCCTTTTGTTATATATCAGTTGACACCGACGATTTGAAACGCTATAAAACGTTAAAAGCGCCGCCACAAACACGGATATGAAATTTCATCTTCCCACAAAGCTAATGGCGCGGAGGAACTAAGCTATTAAAGCTTCACTAGAGATAAAAAGCTCGCGAAATCCGAGTAAGAGTGTGGAAAGATTATTTAACATTTAGGCCAGCGTGGTGGGCTATATGGCCTAACCACTCTCAATCGTACTCCCGATTGTAGAGTAGGCCCGTGCCCTGCAGTGGGACGTATATGGGCTAATACAGACAGAAACTTGAAGGTGGTTAAGGAAATTATGAGATGGAACACACAAGGCGTGCGTGAAAGACCTGGCAGAGGTTCTCCTCTGCCTACCCTTTCTGAGAAAAAGTTTGAATTTATATATGTATGAAGTTGGTTAAATATTTGATTAGTATGTGATCGTATATACGCTTCACTGCTGGGCATAGGATTCCTTTACGATTTAAACAGATTTAGTACACAACACTGTCATGGAATAATTAGACAGACTTAATTTATCTTTGGAAATTTTCCAACAATATATTCCTTAAGTATTTTCACCTTCGTAATCGTCCTTAATTGGAAGCAGACTGCATGATAAATCCAGCGATTTTCTAAAACATTTATTAGTTTATTTTAGCTGTTTAATAAATTAAAATACGTACTTTTCTTCGTAAAGTATATGCCTAGACAACAAGGCATATACTTTAGGTTCAAAATTTTAAGTGAAACTAACTACTACCTTCTTTAATTTTTTTTGTTTGCAAAGTTTAAGGTTTGTTTTCTAGGATCAAAATCTAGAGCTCAAAGTTACTACCGTGTTCCATTCCTAACTAGCACATATGTATGTATCAGCCCATATACGTCCCACTGCAGGGCACGGGCCTACTCTACGATCGACAGTACGATTGAGAGTGGTTAGGCCATATAGTCCACCACGCTGGCCTAGTGTGGGTTGGCTATTCCTAACTAGCACATAGCTTATACAAAATAGACCACCAAAAAAACTTAAAAAAAAAAATGTATTCCAATGGTTATGTTGGCTCTATTGGATAGAGTCGCGAGAGCTGCGGTGTCGATTTGCTTTGTGCAGTTTTTGAATGCGAAATATATATAACCGAATGTACTGTAGCCGGTTCAATTTAATACATTTTAGGGATTTCGATAGCCTCCGTGGCGCAGTTGGTTAGACGCCGGCTGTGAAACGAGAGGCCGTGGGTTCGATCCCCGCACCGAAACAAATATTTGGGTGAATCACTGGTAATTGTTTCGGGTCTGGGTGTTTATGAGACCGAAGTCTCTCGTAGTTCCTGATACCCACGACACAAGACTCAATCTTAGTGTGGGGTCAGGTCATTTGAGAAGACAAAATGTTTAGCTGTATCGACACTTGAAGTTATTATCAGTAATGCAAATATTAAACAGAGGTAGTTATGGGTGGTAGCTATATTTTTTCATTAGGTTAATTCGCTTATTGTTTCAAAACGCAAAGACGGTGGTCAAAAAGACTTTTTATATTAAATATTTGAAGAGATTATATGAGGTTCACTGCATTCGACCTACTTAAAATTTAAGCCGAAATATGAAACAACGGAAAATATGGATAAATACGGATTATGAAATTAACATATTCGCTTTTATGTCGGCGTCATTATTTTGACAGTTACCCGTTTATTTAATATTAAATTATCGAACTAAATATTATGATCAACCGAGTTAACAACTGAAAATGTAATGTAAACATTATATTTATTTTAAGCCACACAAATGAGGTTTCGAAGAATTATCAGGTAAGTCAATACCGGTCAGATCATATCTAGGTTCCCTAGAAATAGGCACTATAATATGGCCTGACATCAAATAATCATATATCCACTTTTAAACAATTTACAACTTATATATGCAAACTCTAAACAACAAAGCGTAATAAAACGTCTTATTCTAGCAGTATATGCAAATAAGCAAGCAACAATTAAATAGTTTAAATTCGGCTTGTGCTTGTTATAGAATGGGACTACGAGCGGTTATAACCTACGTCAGCGCTTAAGCTGTTATCTGCTACGGTGCTACGCATAAAGCGCTACGAGCAGCTACGAAAGCAGCTACGGATTGCTTGAATTATAAATTCCTTTTATCGTGGAACCTATGAATATTAGTGAGAGGAAATTGGCTTGAGTGTTTTTAATAGTTTTAATAGAACATTGTTACGAAGAGGAAGAGGAGTTTACTCAGTATAGCAAATTAATAGGTTAATAATATTTAAATTTATGTATATGGGTCAAATGAAGTGTATGCTACTCTTAGGTATTTATAAATGCATATCCTAAATAGGATATAGTTTCAAAAAGTATCAACTGATCATGTATCCTATTTAAACAACATGCGCAATCAAAATACACTATGATAGTATGAGAAACTCAGTCCAATAACAAAATATGTCTGACAGTGAGACTTTTATTGCCAATAGCACTTATGGATACACCAAACATATAAAAATTTACGATTCCAATTAGATACTTTTAATAACAGAAATATTACCCAAGTTATATTTTATTTACAAATACTTCCCTTGAGGGTCAAAAAATAATTTACAATGGGTTGTAATTTGACGAACGAAATTTGTGTCATTGTCTTTTTTAGTTTCATTTGTGCAAATTTAGCAGCGAGTTGATATTCATAAAACTAAGTTAGTTCACAGAGCATGGTGTGAGTCATAAGCGATTTGGCTATGAATATTTTTTAATATTTTATATTCTGTGGATTAAATCAGATGGGATTACAATCAAAATTCGGGTAAACTATTACGTCAATAAAAATGTGGGACGTACAAGTATAAGACCAATTACCCAAAGATTTCATAAGTCAACATACTAACTTTATTGAAATTTTAACAAATTTCATTTGTTTTTTCTTTCTTTTTATTCAGTAGTCTATTTCTGCGATATTGTTAGTTTTAAAACTTAATTTTTATGTTCATTAATGGTCAGTTTAAATAATATTATTTGTAACGCAATTTTATTTTGATCCAAGTAAACAAAACCTCGCTCAAAAAGGCATTATTGAAACTCACACACGCAGTTCACAGATGCAAAACATCTTATCTTCATATTACATTTCTTGTTATTCTTTTTTTGTCTGCCTTCATGTGGCTATTTGCTATTTGTACCAGCAATAAATAAATATTTCTTTCTTTCTTCAAGGAACTTGGGTGCTATCTTACCGCTGTATTCTTATGATTTGTACCACAAAACTCTCCGGCCAGTGCTGATTTCCCCAAAGTAAAAGCCGCGTTTAAAGTTTGATTGTAGGACGGCGGTCATCCAAGTAAATACAAGAGTTTCCTAATGGATTCGCCTGGAAGCTTCCACGGTACTTTGAAATTATGTTTAGCCGAAGGGTGGTGTAAAGTTATATTTATGAAATAAGCAAGGATTAAGTGACTTGCATCGGTCTTGTGTACTCGAGTTGATTTTACATTTGTTGTCTTAAGCATTGTCTTGAGTCTTGAGTTATAAATGATATCCTATCAAAAATATAAATGTGAAATGAGAGTTTTATATTATGATGTTATAGGCCGTGGTGGGTGACTTCAACGACAGAAGAAGTGAGATCTAAATGTGCCAAGTTTAATTGTCAGTCCTGAAATTTAATTATTACAACATAAAATATTTTATTCCGATTTATGATACCAATTCTTCTTATAACTTAGGATGAAGTCTAAGGTTTGACTTGGCTAGTTTTCATATAGGAATTGTATTGATGACTTAATTTTTATTATACTTAAAGTGTGAATTTGCTGTATTTATGAGCAAAATCTCAATTTAAACTGGATATCGAAATTTAGACCTTACGTTCTACAGACCATTCACTACAGCAGTCAGACGATCTTACTATAAAAACACATTCGTTAACTCAAAAATCCACATACAATAAGCCCCAAAGCACATTACAGAGGTGGATTACTAAAATATTCCGGATTTTATACGCCAAAACTCCCTTTGCACAGCAAGTTAAGTGAAAACTTTGTGCGTGCTAAGTGAGCACAAAAGGAATCTATATTTAACAAAAAAGACCCTCGCAAATGACGGGCCCGGGAACAATCGATTTTGTTAAATGGAGTGAAAAATACCAACTGACCACCGTTCCCACAGCGGGTGTTACGCGGCCACTTCACTTGAAGAGCTCCTACTTGATATTATGGAACCAATACTGCCACTTTTAAATAGCAAAGAAGAGGGATAAAAGAGGGGAAACTTATAATAATAATAAAAAAACACTCTTTATTATGACACCACAAAACATTAAATAAAATCATGACGTAAATTTGGTGTAACAATTGGCGGCCTTATCGTTAAAGCGATTGCTTCCAGACAGAGACATTCGAGTGCTTTTTGTTTAAAAATAAAAAACTTATAAAAGCAATTTTTACATACGTAGATATTCTTAGACTTATATTAAGACATATTGAGACTTAACATTTAATGTCCCAGTGGAATGCCAAGCTTTGTTTTCAAGGTGTAATTCAAGGTGTTGTTTGGTTTCTCATTTGTCATGATTACATGGTGATCGTTCAAGAGTAAATATAGTGGGCATTTAAATATGCGATTTGTGTATTGTAAAGAGCCTTATGTTAATGTACATAATGTTGGAAAAAAAAGAGGAAATATGACAACAAAATCGTAGTATTATTTGGAGTTTAGTATGAATTATGATTTTTGAGTCTTTACTTTTTGTCTTGTTCTGGATTCGATTGTTAATTGTTAATATTACATTTCTATCGAATTTTAAATTTTAGACTGTACCCTACAGAATAGTTGGATAATAATTATAATATTTATTACTGAAATCCCAAATGTCTACTTGTAATTGTTGTTGCATTTAGAATGCGGAATTGATAATTAATGAATAACGTTTCTTTGAAATTGAAATATCATTGTATACTGTCAAAATCATCTGCAGTTGTATAATCAAAATTACTGCAAAATTAAATCGAGCGTTCCGAGAAATGCTTAAGGCAAAGTTCGAACAATACTCGTATGTAAATTTCGCTTTTTAGTGTTCAACTTCAACAAACAAATTACAATATTAAAGACATTAAACATTTTCAGATTAATTGCTTTTTGTCTATTTTTTATTGAAATGAATGGCGAGACGAGCATGTCATTCACCTGATGGTAAGCGATATAACCACTCATGAACAGTAGCAAAACCAAACAACACCTTGAATTACAAAGCAATGCTTGGCATTCCACTGCGCTCGCCATCCTGAGATATAAGATGTAGTCTCAATATGTCCAGTAGATACTCGTAGTGAGTTGTTATTGTTCAAATTTTATTTAAATAATAGTACATGATAACTTACCATTTGATTAATTATTTGTTCGTTTGTTGGACTTACTACTTACTTCTTCAGCCATTATGTTCAATGCCGAACAAAGGCTTCCCCCAAGTATTTCCTCAGCGACTGATTGAAGACCTATATCTTTCAATTCCTTTATTACGTTCTCTATCCATCTTGTATTATAATACTGGCCGGATCTACGCAATACCAAAATTCTGCTATGGATTTTACCTACCTATTTATAAACGATTTTATTTAGCTTGCATTGTTTGGTTGATATTTATTTATTTATTTACGTTATTGAACACAAGAAAATACAAATAAAACGAAAATCACGAATAACAAGACCAATTGGCGGTCTTCAAAGACCATGTCTTACAGATAACCATAGAATGTATTTTATAAAAAGATAAAATAATGTTAGGTATTTTCTAATTGAAAATCTACCCCTTGATAGACTCATCTGGAATTTCGTTCACACCTTTAGTTCTGATTACATTTGAATACATTCAGTATTTGCGAATCCAAGATGGCCGCCGCGAAATGGCGGTTGCATATTTTTAATGCGATACGAGGTGATATAATGTGCGCTAACACGTGCACACGTCTACAATTTTCTCATGCATGGCGCGTCACGTTCCAATGATACATATTTCAGTATCGCGCTGCATTCGCAATGGGGTCGACAGGCGAGGTGAGGCCTTCTTCGACACAATCTGCATTGTAAAACTGTTGCCACATGAATTATTTACATTTATTGATATATGACGACCGAACGGAGTTTCGATATCAAATATAGGTTATATTTTATATGGTAGTGAAATACTGTGTCAAAATAAATTTATTTGTCGCTTTGTTATTTTAATAGTAGTTGTATAATAAATTTTGAAATCTGGTGGGACTGTTCTACAAAAATTATGGAAAAAGGTAGTATTTTCCTAAAGAAGCAGGGCATAGAAGTGATATAAGCGACATCCAAACTATTTTTTAGATTGTACACTATGGTGTCTGGCAACATATCTACGAGTATGATCCAAGCGTTATGGATTTTCATGGGCGGCAATGATTACATCAAGTGACCTGTTTGCTAGTTTACTGGACAGAGTAACTACTGGATATATTGAGACTTATCATCTTGGGTTTCATGACGGCGTGCGCAGTGGAATGCCAAGTATTGCATTTTAATCCAAGGATTTGTTTGATTTTGCTACTGTTCATGAGCGGTCGTATCGCTTACCATCAGGCGAATGGCATGCTCGTCTCGCCATTCATTAAAAAAAAGCAAGAAAAAAAAACGCTATAGCGTTTCGTCTATTAAATGACTTTGACAGAGATACAAAAGCCGATAGAAGGGTAGTCATATCCGTTCCTGTGGCAACCATCCTACACAACAGTGGCATAGATAACCTACGGATTTAAAGAGGAAACTGCACTGACCATCTGATGCCTTGTTAACTTTGCCGTGCCTCACAAACTACCTAGCAATCTAAATTTTAGCTCCTTTGACAACTGGTCTCCTAGTACGTAAACTATTCAGACAAGCATTTCCCAACATTCTTGTAGAGCGAAATCGAAGATGCATGGAAGTTCTTAAGTTAAAAATTGAGTAAGAGTTTAGGTTACATTTGACGTCGTTAACTTTGTTTTGGAATAAAGAAGTTAATTGAGTAGTTAATTATCCGTGAATAAATTGTGATGCTGTTACGTTAATTAAATTAATCTAAGAAATTAGCAAATTATGAAAGTGGAGTTCGAATTTTGGAAATCTATCAATACACAGTGGTGTCGCACTGCGAAAACATACATCTTAAATTATATGTGTAAAAAAAAACTACATTAAAAGATAAATACATTCACAAAAATGTTACCTATGTCTTCGTAGATTCCGCTGATCTATCTTTTTCTATCTATCTCTACCCCAAAGCGTCATCAGAATTTAAAAATTATTTCTTAGATATCGTTTTTAAAAATCCATAAATGTTTATGTATATGTAACTAGTTTCGCTTAGGCTAAATCAATTCTCCCTACACGCAGTATAACAAATTACTAGTATAGCCTAAGCCTAATCGGCTTTGGCCGGCGACATAGTCAATCATAAAATAACCATATTTTACATTCATTAATTCTGTATATAAAACCAAAATAACCACCACCTGTTTCCAAATAAGCAAGTCCGATTCACATCTCCGCCAGAAGGGGCGGCGGAACAAAAGTTGTCGCATTATAGGAAATTAATTCCTCCCGCAGTAAGAGAATGAGTTTTCTCAACGACTTCGCGGGAGAAATATTATCGAATGGCCAGGATCGAACGCTCGATAAATTGTCGACCGTTATTTACTTGGCTGAGTGATACACGCTCTCACGGTTTGTTTAACCGTTTGGATGTTTTTAAGTGCATTGCGTAGTTGGTTGGTATTTTTGGATCTTGATGTGATGCAATCATTGGGTTTCAAGTCTGTAAAAAAGTTTTGTAGTATATATATGTTATGGGCCAAGTGATTAATTCGGGCAGTATTCATAATGCCCGGGCATTATGAATATGGCTACATGATGATCGGGCAATGTGATTAATAGGTGATTTTTTACGTGGTGCGCTGCCGCATTGTCGCATCTGCGATAGATCTATAAATTAGAAAGGTTGATCTGCTTATGTTTAGTTGTTTTTTAACGTCCGAAACAATATCTTCAGAAGAAAATTAGTGTACCCACTTTATGGATCAGTTAGGTCGACTGTGCCCCAAAACCGACTCGGAACACCCCGACTTCACGTAGTCTTTTGGTTACCGACCCTAGAGTGTATATAAAATGCCGGAGACGATGCATAAGCTAATTTGTATTGACAACAAGTGTTTCAAGGGTTAGGTTGCTATAATAGATATTTCTATGGAATGGTGCGTTACCTTTTCATGGGAGTGTTACCAGGGGAGGCGCGACACTCCCTCTCCCCCTCCACTCCTCCCAACCCACTCCCTCGTGCTGCTCTATTCTAAATTCTACCACTTCGGCTCATTGTTTCATTTTAATTTGCTTTACATCACTTTGCCCAATAGGCACTTTGCATTATTCATAATGCCCGGGCATTATGAAAAATGCTCGATTAATCACTTGGCCCATAACATATATACGTATATTATATATCGTAGGTTAAAAGTACTTGGTATTGTCTTTGAATAAGACTTTCTTTGAACTTTAAAAGCTAGTCTCAATAAAAAAGTATATTAAATAATTGTTCTAGCTTTAAAAACAAAAATAAAGCATCAAGCATTTTACCGTAGAATTTATTAGTAAATTATTTTTCTTTCTTTCTTTATTTTGGATTCAAAAATAGCTTACGTAGTGTTGGTATTTTTTGGACATGTACGTTGCCAATAATATTTCTATACATCAGTTCCTGAAAAGTGTTCTATATTATGTTTTGCCCAATTCCTGTGATATCAATCAGTTACTATTATTGTAGAGCTTGCGGTGAATTTCCGTGTTAACTACGGTCCGTGCGCGGTGCAGTAACGGCCGATCTGATACAAGTTATGATGCTGGTTTTAGTACTTTGCAGTTCCCACTTTCGATTCACCAGTCTATATGTACTTAATATGATCTGAGTAGGAACTTTCGATTAGAACAGCCATTTAATTATTTTTAATGCCAGGTTTATATAGACTGAGTCCGAAAACGAACCCAATTGGTAGTTTTAATGACTTCGGACACAATGCACCTAAAAAGATTGTGTTGTAAGTAACTAAAACTACCACCTTTGTTTTTCCCGACATGGTGCAGTGCAAATAGACCTTTCTCCAGCAAGAAATGTTTATTTCTCAATCAACAAAAAAGTCACCTGCTAGCTCTAGCTTATTACCATAATAGTTTTCCAACAGCGCTATTATTTTGAAATTTCCGCGCTACAATAAGAAGTCCATTACACGCAAAAACTTGCATAATACACAAGAATGACAAACAGACGCCGGGTAATCACAGTAAAGGTACTCGCATAACTGCTAGACAATATAACCGGCAATAGTTTAGCGATTTGCGACACGTGGCGCTGAGCAATGGCAAGGCAAAAACCGACGTGTTAACGATCACTCTTATTGGACTTTTGTTACGATTGATTAAGGATTTGACGAGGCTGTAAGGATGATGTCGTGGCTGATAACGAAAAAAAAAATTGCACAAACTTGAGATATTTGAAGATAATGACTAGTTTTGTGTGCTTTGAAGTCAATCTGTGAAGATCTTATTAGTGTGTACTCTCCTCACAAAGTCTTGTAAAGGTTGTCAAATTATCGTTCTCTGATTTTCGTCATCAATTATACCTACATATATAATAACTGACTAATTTTATACAAATATTTTTTGACAATTCAGTGGTGTATGCCTTAGAGCCTTTTAATAACGACTACAGTCTCCGCCCATCACAGCATAGCATCATGTATTTAGCCTCAAAATTCACTATAAAAATACCAGTAAGTTCCAAAAAACTATCAAATTATATGAATATTTCCAATCACAAAACCGGTTATATGTTAGTATTTCAACAGAGTAATTACTACAATCCGCATTGACGCTACGCTGATTTGTTTGATTGCTCTCAAATTATTAAAATAAACAGCTATTTCGGCGGCAATTCCCTTTGCAAATTGGCTTTGCAATTTATCAGTTACATGGCGAGATATGTTTTGGTAAATGCGTTTAACAGGCTCACATTACTCTTATTAAATGAATGGATATTTTATTATTCATTATTAATGTGGGGTTTTAAAGTGTGAGATAGTCTAATTGAGAGCAGGTTGCACTTGTAAGACCAAGAATAAATTAATTAATTCAAGCCCAAAACATATAATTTGACGACTTTTTGACTAGTGGTAGGTCTCTCATATGTGAGATTCATTCGTTCATTTATCATCACCAGACCGCTACAGTCCACTGCTGGACAAAGGCCTCTTGTAAAGTATGCCACAGAGCCCGATATCCTCCATCTGGCTTGCATAAACACCAAAAGTTACAGCATCATAAAGAAAAGTTTTCAAATTAAAAAAACCCTTTAAAAACTCTCACTAAACGAATAGGTGCGCAATAACAGTGCAACATACAGTGCAAGTCACAGGCAGCCGGCGGGTTGTGTGCCGCGTGCGCGCCGTCTAAATTGGAAACGTCGCGTCGCCTCGACACGCAGACGTGCTATTTGTTACCTACGGACCGGTGTGGGACACGAGCGGAAGCGGGAGCGGGTAGCGGGCTGAATTTTTGAATGAAGGAGGGGTCTGTCTGGTTTTAGGTTTGGAATTTGTTGTAGTCAAGTTGGATTATTTAGGTTATATAACAATATACATATTGTATTAAAAAATATAATATTTTAAATGCAGCACTAAAAATTAATAAAAACAAAAAATATCCTTTTTTATTGTGTACCATAATTTAATATTGAGTCTATCATAGTGCACCATCAACTTATATATTTTTTTTGAAATTGTTTAGGGCAAACATTAAGTAATCAGAACTTAGCAATAAAAATATGCTATTTGTTTCTTTCTTTTGTATGTATGTGCTCCGCTTGCAAATTAAATACATATATTTATGAAGTCCTCAGCCATAACCATAGCATCGTTATATTCGGTACACAAAAAACAACTTGTACAAAATTCTATTACAAAACTTCACACCAACAAACAAGCGTTTGAAACAATTCCAATTCTTTATCATGAGATAAACTATTAAGTTTGTCGTGTTACGCCGATAGAAATATAACCATACATTTATCCGCCAGTTTGTTATACGCGTGCGCTTATAAATTGCGCCGCGTCGTGAAAGGCATTGTCGGTGCTTTTAAACTGGAAGCTAGGAGGAGTGAAAAATATCCAACCGTTGTTCTTCCACGTTGACAACGGAAATAGGAAACTTCGCTTTTCCCCACATTTTATGCAAATCGTCCCTTTTAAAAATGGCGTGAACTAACTAACCGTGTGTCGGAACTTCTGAAGAAGAAGGACAAGTGACGGTGGCGTTGTAGTTTCGAGTTTTGATACTTCATCAAAATTTTAATTAGTTGATTGCAATCATTTGAAAATGTGTAGATTTTATATAACCTACAATGTACAATAGATTGCACAAATGTTCATTTATGTATGTATGTAATGTTCATATGTATGTAATGTTCATATATTTATTTATTTATTTATACTAACGGGTGACATGTTAAATATTAGATACTTGGTTCGATTCTAATCTCGGTGTGTTTATTAATGTGAGACTTTGATGTAGCTATTCCCGAAACAGATAAGCTACCTGATTATTTACAGCGAATATTCTCGAGAGACCAAAACATTTCGTTGGTATTTTCTTCAGCCCATTATTAATTTTAAATATTTATTTCATTGTTATAAAAGCATCAACAGTAGTTAATAAACCAAACCTGTCATAATTTTAAGCAAATCATTCTATAAGATCTATCATTACCATTACCCTAGTTCGATAGAACAAGAAATGAATCCTCTTAAAATTTCCGCAGCACTAAGTCAATTGAAAGTGTTCCATAATCTAGTAGTTAAACCCGCTCTTCCATACACCATAATATTCACCAAAGAACAAACCCTTATAATGAAATACCCACATAAACCAGCAGTGAAGCCGTATTGTAGAATAGCCGATCGCCTGGACGATGTGTTTACAGCGAACATTCTGCAGGCAGTAAAACGTTTCATTGGTATTCTCTTCGGTTCCACACATGTTTCGATACTTCGCCACTTGACAAGCTTGTGTCGTGAGGTTTATAATCCGGTTTACGTTATGGCATTTTCACTGTTTATTGGCTGTTTCTGATTAAATTTCAAAGAGGGAGAGGGAGGGAGAGGGAGGTATGGAAGACTGCATAAAGGAAAGCTTCTTCTAAAGAGCAGTTTTTATTATGCCGCCTAGAAATTACAAATGATTAAGAGTGTCTCAGTATCCAGACAAACGTGTAAAAGATTTTTTGTTACTTAAATATATGTACTTGTAGGTTTATTAAATGATAAATATTTAAAAAGCGAGTCTGGCGGTTCGATCCCGTCGACTTCGGTATGGGTGTTTGTATGATTGAAATATAATGCTAAATTTCTGGTACATACGATTAAGTATTTAATTGATCTGTGTCTGTGACTATTTATTTAATAATGATTCTTAATGACCGTCAATTAAGCTACGAATCACTTGTGGATCGAAGGCGTGGCGATTTGAAAAGTAAGAAAAATGAAAGTATAAAAGGGGAGAGAGGAGAGAGTATCCATAGTATCTAACTAGATGCCGCGGTTGCTGCTATGTTTATGGATAACGATGAAAACTCTTCATAATGAACCACACCAGCGTTTCAAGAAGTAGGGTTAGTTTGTCTATATCCTATTTGGAAGGTACTAGCATAATTGCCTCTAAGGATAGGTATTTTGGTGGATTATAGCATGGATTGTAGTAGCCTTAACAATTCGTGACACTTCGGCGGGAAAATATATTATTACTCTTTGACCACATTCGTTAGAATTTTCTCGTTTTGTGACATTTAACCCTCAACATTTTCAAATGAAACGATAAAATTGTACAAAGTTGTGTGTTTTATTTCACATGTTATGCTATGTCCGGCTTATTTCGCCCGCTGTCGACAATCAGATTAAAAATATTTAATCAAAATGGTGGTGACACAGGCGGGTCCGTTCGCGGACGTGAGGCACGGGAAATTAAATTTTGTGAGTTACGCCGCCCCCTGCGACCCCCCACGACCCCCGTGACCCCCCGCGACCCCAACCCGTACCCCCGGGCGCTGCAGACTAAACTCCAACTAACATTTTGCCCGATGTGTTTGGATTTGTAAATAATAAAATTGACGTATGAGTTTAGACGGATTTGTTATTACCAAATATATATTTTTTGAATTTAAAATACATCCATTCATATAGATATGTTTGATGATAGGTGTAGTAAATGGATTAAAAAAAATTCCAAGTATTAGCTTTGATGCAGGTAAACCTTTTATTTTATTTAGTTTGGTTTGTTAAAATATCTATTTTTTTTAGGTTACATCAGGGCTTCGTTATACTCACAAGCTCTTCATGAATCCTTACTGAAGAACATAGATATGACATTAGTGCTACCCTTGGTTCATCTAGTCAATCTATGACTATTAATCCATCAGCCCAAGGAAGTCCACTGCTGAACATAGGCCTCCCCCAATGGTTTCCACAATGACTTGTTGGAGGCAGCGGCCTGCATTCAGCGA
The DNA here is from genome assembly GCA_030180105.1 of Hyles lineata. Classification (NCBI taxonomy): domain Eukaryota; kingdom Metazoa; phylum Arthropoda; class Insecta; order Lepidoptera; family Sphingidae; genus Hyles; species Hyles lineata. Next base: position 12,130,461 of record JARJEE010000013.1, on the reverse strand, counting down.
CGTCCCGCGACCTTTACCAGGTCGTCTGACCACCTTGTGGGTGGAGGTACTACGCTGCGCTTTCCGCTACGTGGCCTCCATTCGAGAACCTTTGGCCCCATCGGCCATCAGTTCTCCGCGCTATGTGCCCTGCTCATTGCCACATCAACTTACTAATCCGCTGAGCTATGTCGGTCACTTTAGTTCTCCTATGAATCTCCTCATTTCTGATTCGATTTCGTAGGGAAATCCCGAGAATAGCCCTCTCCAAAGCTCGTTGAGTGATTTTGAGCTTCCTAATAAGGCCCATAGTGAGAGGCCACGTCTCAGTGTCGTATGTCATCACTGGCAACACACAACTATCGAAGACTTTCTATTTAAGGCACATAAACTCTGTAGTGCTTTCTGATACCCACGACATAAGACTTGATATTAGTGTGAGCTCAGGATTATGAGATCCTGTGTTCGATTTTCCGCTCCTGAACTGTAAAACCAAACAACACCGTGAATTCCAAACAATGCTTGATATTCCACTGCGCTCGCCATCCTGAGACATAAGATTTTAAGTCTCAATATGTCCAGCAGTTACTGTGGCTACAATGTCCTCCAATCCGAAACACAACAGTGCATTTACACTGCTGTTTGGCGGGAGAAATAAACATTGCGTAGGTACCTACCATGGGGGTGTAACTTCGTACATGAAAAATATTGTAAACGATTATTTTGATCCTAGCGCCACGCTCCGGTGAGAACGAGAAATTATCGTGTAAGTAGTTTAAATGGAATTGTTAAATGGCGGTAATGCGCCACTAAACCAAGAAATATGTTTTGTATGTTGATATTATAAACTTTCTTGTTATTAAAAACAATTTCAACTTGATATTGGTTACAATTATAAGAGGTTACGAAAGATACACATTTTGAAATACTTACGTAACAAATATGAGATTTGCGCGTTTGCCTAGCGTGCCTTCTGATGGCGAAATTAGGTTGAAAAATAAAAAAAGTGGAGTTGCGCATCTATCTCTGTATATAATACTAATCTATGGTACCTATCTAGGCCGCCATTCAAATATGAGATACCTACTAATAGTATAAGTATCTGCTTACTATTGCTTATAGCTGAGCACGAGAATAAAGAGAGAGAGAGAGATAAAGAGAGAGAGCTCTGAGAGTTCGATTAAGGGGGCATTTTAAACAAATCAATAGGTGTATTTTTTGTGCCGCGGTTATGATCAACGAGAACCAATATGACTTGTGATGATGATCTCTCAGACCTTAGATTTATACCTGCGTCCTAGTTAAAGTAGGCAGGTGTTTCTAGTATCACCTATACATGCATACATAAATACACACCTTTGCTCAGAAGAGGTAGGCAGAGGTTCCGTCCCACTATGTGATAGGAGGCGAGCCTATCGCCATATCGGACGTAAATGCCTTACTCCAGCAGATAGCGAAAAAAATCAATATCCCTGAGGCCGACTCGAGATTCAAACCCAAGATCACAGTTTTACAATCATACCGTAATACAACGGCGCCATCGAGGCAGTGCAATCTGAAAATCTTAACTAGGACATCACATTTCACAAACCATCTGTATCAGCCTATGTGCGTCTCACTGCAGGGCACGGGCCTACTCTATAATCGACAGTATGATTGAGAGTGGTTGGGCCATATACTCTACCACGCTGGCCCAGTGCGGATTAGCCGCGGCTGGTTTATCAACAGGCCACCACGCACTAACACAAACTATACATGCCGTTATTAGATCCAAGCTCAGTTTCGAATTATTGGTTTAGAGAGAGAAAGAACACAAAATAGGGTAACCCAACACACAAATCACGCGAAATTGTTTAATCACAAAATCCACAACGTTCAATCGAAACTCGGTACGTCACAGCTCCGATAACGAAATAATTTCACGTTTACATATAAATTTGCGTTTGTTTTTTTGTTTGTTGAAAAATGCCGGATCGGTCGCGTTTCGCTGTCGGGTGACAATTATGCGTCCACCAAAACCGCGGTTTGTACGGCTAACCCAATTTCCGGTATTGGGCACCGAACCCGGTATTTTCCGGCATTATATTGTACCGGTGCAAACCGGTTTGCCGGAAAGGTCATCCGGATGGGAAACACTGAATTGTGCATGTCACAATCAAATCTATCGGCGGATTAGAAAGGGGCTATGGAATATTTATAATATGCTGATTGATTGGGTGGGTTAAAATGCCTAAGACATTTTTGTAGATTTTTTCCATTTTTCAACATTCTCGTTCCTACACAGACGACAGCAGGCAATCGTTAAAATATGTATCTCTAGTCGTAGTTAATAACAAAAATGGTTTATTTGAATAATTTAAGTGAACATTGAATTTTCAGAGTTGTGTGTGTATTTTAAGTAAATAATTACCTATTTTCAATACATCGCTCCCTATGATGATGGGATGGAACATACAAGCCAAATGTGGATGTCACGACACTTCTGACCCCTTCTGAAATAAAAGGAGTGAATTTACGTATGTTTATTTTTTAATAGAGAAAATTGTAAGAAAATACTGTTAGGCAGGCAGCTGGCCATATAATTCCAAATCATTCTGAGCAACATGAGTGAAAAGTTTTGTTGCGTTGATCCCTTTGAACTTTGATAAGGGTAGGCTGAAAACATACTAGTTTCAGATTTTTTATATTCTAATAAAACTGCACGACATTAAATACAGCCCACATAGAGTATTCACCGATACGACATACTTTTATTTTATTAGTCGACATAATTATACGAATTTTCTACCTAAAGCAACATTATAATAAATACGAAAATTGTATTGTAAAATAAGACTATAATTATTATACATACATTATACACAGTGCGTGACGGTCTGTTGATAACGGACCAGACCCGCCTGCCAACATGTTCACGGTGATTGCGGGTTCGAATCCCAAGATACACCTCTGACTTTTTGGTGTAATGTGTGTATTGATAGTCGATCACTACGCCCTATAAAGGTGAAACCTGCATACTATATAGCATATGGATTTTCTAAGAATTTCTACGGTATGTTAAGTTTTATGTAATGCTTGATATTCTACTGCGCTCGCCATCCTAAGACATAAGATGTTAAGTCTCAAAATCTCCAGTAGTTACTCTGGCTGCAATATCCTTCATTCCGAAACACAACAGTCCATTTATACTGCTGTTTGACAGGAGAAATAGACAATATGGTGGTACCTACTCAGGCGGCCCCCCACGTGTGAGAGACCTACCACAAGTGAGTGAATAAATATTAAACATGAATATAACAAGCAAACCCGCAGCAAAATACAAGTATACTAAAACCAAACTCTAGTTTATGCTATATTCAAGCGTTAAAACCGATAGAGCGGCGTGCGGTTGCCACTCCACTCTTACGCTACTGAAATCCGTATATTGTTTAACTTGATTGAATTTGATAGTCAAATTTCACTAACAGCACATAATTTGGTTAATTAAATTTACATTGTGAAGTTTCGTGTTGTGCTGTGTTTACTGTTTTGTAGTTCATTAAATATTCTTATCGTATTTTGGCACTTAATTCTATTTGTATTTCTTATTTTGTCTAGTTTTATATTTTAGATACCTACCCTTGATGGGCACTTTTAATACTACCAATAAATAACTATAATAACCATACTCGCAGCTTTTACTTATAATGAGTGTGGGTGGAAGAGTCGGTAGGGGTCGACCTCACCGAACCTACACCATCAAAATTGGTGATACTCTTAATAAGGGTCAGGTCAAAAGTACCCTGAATCGACGAGAATGCATGAAGAGATCGATGAAAGTTGATGAAACAAAATAAATATATCAAGTTCGAGCAAAGTGGCGTCTCTGCCTACCTTTATGGGATACAGGCGTAGGCGTGATAACAAAACTCATACATACATAATGTATGGGTTTTTAGTCCCATGGGACACAAAATCTGAAACAGTTATTTGTGAATGACACAATATTTTAATCTAAAATCCACAAAAACACTAAAATCTTTAAATTAAAAGACAAAATAAAAGACAAGAAAAATTATCCCTTTCTTTTCAACCTACAAATATCCTTGAACCAGTGTGTAAGAGTAACAAAATACATAACCGAGAGTAAATTGCGAGAAGCAATTGCTGTAAACATTGATTTGACGAAAACTGTAGCGCACAATTGCTCGGTATCAAGTGATTTTGAATCGGACGGGTAATGAATCTGCGGCCCGTCGACAATGAGCCAATATTCTTAACTAACGAACCGTGAACGCGCAATTTCTGAACGTCTCCGAGCTTCGATGACGGTGACTGCTCATCAATTTCATTCCTATTTCATGGCAAATCGACGTCTGTTATTTGTTTTTGGTTACTTGTTGGATAGTAAACGTATTGCTCAATGCTCAACGATCTTTACTAACAACAGGTTTTTCTTGAACTTACTCAATAATTTTTAATCTTATATTATTTAAAATCCCATCCCATCTACCCTGGGTCTGGGTATGATCACTTTTCGAAATGGCGGCCTGAGTCAATTTAGAATTTCGAATAATCAGACCAGTAAAAACTAATAAAATTTTCTCGTATTTGCTTGATTTTTTACTACTGCTTGCCTCCTATAGATCATAGCGTGATGTTGCCTACAGCACTCCTCAATAAATGACCTATCCAACACAAAAATATTTTTCAATTCGATCTGAGATTAGAGGTAACAAATATATATAGTATAGATTGTATGTTGTATCCCAAATAAAAAAATAAACAACTAAGAGTAAAATTACATATGAGCATACCATGGACATGGATTTTAGGAAGCCGTGTAGTTCGTTTGATTAAATTTCAGGGAAAAACGTGGACAAGTAATAAAACGTTATAGTATTATGATTATTCCTAGTCGTAGAAACCGTTTTAAAAATGCCACTGCTGAACATAGGCCTCCCCCAAGGATCTCCACAATGACCTGTTGGAAGCGGCCTGCATCCAGCGACTTCCTGCGACCTTAGTCAGATCGTCCGTCCACCTTGTAGGCGGGCGTCCGACACTTCGCTTGCCTGTACGTGGCCTCCACTCGAGAACCTTTCGGCCCCAACGGCCATCGGTTCTACGAGCTATGTGCCTGGCCCACTGCCACTTCAACTTGCCAATGCTATGAGTTTAGTGATCAAGATATCCACAAAACATACCTTCTATGTTTTAGTATTTTTATTTCTTTGTCATTTTATCTCGATAAAATCAGACCCGTATTTGTAACTCTTTTGTTTTTTTCTTGTAATTCTTTCTACAAAAAATTAAAAATTTTGACTGCCTCCGTGGCGCAGGCACTGTGAAACGTGAGGCCGCGGGTTCGATCCTCGCACCGAGAAAAATGCTTGTGCGGCCCTCAAATATTTCTTTCGGGTCTGGGTGTTTGTGAGAGCGAAAAGTCTCTCGTAGTTCCTGATACCCACGACACAAGACTTGATTTTAGTGTGGGGTCAGGACTATGTATGTGACTGTTGGGTATATATATATAAATCCGATAATCGAACTCATGACCTCTACAAAATGGATACAGTCCGCTAGTTTGCTAAGGACGTCATTATTCGACCACAGGACCACAATTTAATACAAACTCACCGGCGGTCGACGGGTATTCATTTGGCCTTTGTATTTTATCCGAGCACCTAATTGGATTATTAACGGCTCATTACGCAAATAAAATTGAACTGTTTTACTTTTTACACGTTATTTTGAATGGGATATGTAGGTTTCATTTATTTATAATACTTTATCACCTCTGATTCCTCGGACCTCTGACTTTTCGGAGTCATGTGTGTATTGATAGTCAATCACCACGCACTAAAACGGCGAAGGAAAACATCACGAGGAAACCTGCATACCATAGCGATTTACAAGAATTTCTATGGTATGTAAGTCCGCCAACCCGCACTAGGCCAGCGTGGTGGACTATATGGCCTAACCAGTCTCAATAGTACTGTCGATTGTAGATCAGGCCCGTGCCCTGCAGTGGGACGTATATGGGCTGATACTATACTACTATAAAACTTAAATGCCATTCATCTGATGGTGAGCGATAGTACCGCTCATGGACAGTAGAAAACAAAGCAACACCATTGATTACAAAGCAATGCTTGGAATTCCACTGCGCTAGCCGTCCTGAGACATAAAATGTTAAGTCTCACTATGTCCAATAGTTGCTCTCGCAACAATGTCCTTCAATCCAAAACACAACAGTGCATTTACACTGATGTTTGGCGGGTGGAATAAACATTGCAGTGGTACCTACACAAACGACCTTTCACATATGAGAGCCCTACCACCAGTAAAATTAAGTAAAGATTTTTGAGTCTGGCAATATACTGGTTCTTTTATGGCCGTCTTCTATACTCTATTTATCTTTAACTAGAGATATCGATAGATATTTCGATGCATTTTATGTTTTAGTTAACAAAGATAGAGATATATTGATATGGTGCATATATTTATATATATACCTGGGCAACATTAATGTATACGTCTATTTTTGTTTATTGAAGCATAGACTCTTATCAACATAGTAATGCTAGCTATTTTAACCCCTTATTAGAGATAGATAGGATATAGAGAATGGCCGTTAGCCAGTAAAACAAACGTTAAGGCTACTTATGGTGAATGTATTACTATCTGCAAACAATGCGTCCCGTGACCACGAAAGCTGTAAGGGAATCGAAACGTCTTGAAGTAAAAGAAAAACCAAATTCGCGATAAAATCCTTAAAAAATAGTTTTATTTCAATGTATTTTTTTTTACCAACCAATCATATTCGTCTGGATTCATAGGATGGATGCAAATACTTAAAAATTCAAGCTGAAAGTCTCGAAACTGTATTTAGTAAGTACATGTGTTCCTATTGATAGTGATGGATAATTATAGATTAAAAGTATTTCAATTAAATTCACTATTGAAAAAAATGCAAACAAAAGGCCAAGTATCGACTGATCATTCCAATGCAGACTCAAAACTATTTAATTAAAACAAATCTAAAATTCAAACAAACAGAAACGCTGAAACCTTTGAAAAACATTTACAAAATTAGACAATTGAACTTAAACAATTGTATACGGGATTTAACGAGATCCACTCTGTCGAATGGAAAACAGTAAACAGATTTGTAAATTGAAATTTCAGCTTTATTCCCTTTAGTTATTGATTTGCTGGTGATGTATTCAATTAGATACGCTTAGAATTCAGTAAAGTTGGAATAAGGTTTGTAAGTTAAATAAATTGTATTAAACTAAAGAGTACAGGGTAAGGGTAAACCACTCTCAATCGTACTGTCGATTGTAGAGTAGGCCCGTGCCCTGCAGTGGGACGTATATGGGCTGATACAGATACAGAAGCTAAAGGGTGTGCAATAAGTAAGCTGTAATGAAATACATTTAACAGCTAATATACAGATCACTGTTCGCGTCGACGCAAAATTCGTCACAGTGACGACACACAATTGAGTCACATTTTAGGCTTTCCACTAGTGTACTTGATTTTAAAAAGCTGAAATATAAATTTTGAAAAGAAACAAAATTATTTTATTACTCATATTGGCAATTCTAGTGCTCTTATAAGTTATTATAAATCAATTGAGTGATGACTAATGAAATGATATTTGAAAGATGGGTATATATGGACTAAGGACATTCCTTTTGTATGGCACTGAACTTACCGTTAAGAGCATGGTAGCTAATATTTATTTCTTAGAAAGAAATGAAGAAAATTGATTAATGAGTTACGGGCACAGGAAAAAAGTATGTAACATACCTACTACAATTTACAATAAAACATCTTCTTAATTTATCTCTACACCACCATAAGTTTGGCTGTTAGAAAATGGCTTTAAGCCCCGCCTTTATACAGCTATGTATAAGAAGTATTACATAAATAGCAATTTAAAATTAAAAACAAAACAAAAAAGAACTAACAATAAAAATCATGATTTAGGTCCTATGCTCCGTCACAGAAGGATAAATGTTTTCTATATGTATTTTATCATTTTTAATACATAAGAATGTTAAAAATAAATATGTACAAAATAAAGGAATACAATAAAAAATACATGTGACACTTATGCCTCATATAAATATGGACTTAGAGCCTACCATATTCGGCATTAAATGTAAATTACATAACATCCAAAATGTAGCATTAGCAACAAGAAGCGAGCTGCTGTATTTGACACGTGAAACGCATTCCCGTTTCTAAACACGAGAGCGTATACAAGAGTCAGCGATTTATATTTTGTATATAATAATAAATACATATTATACATAAAGCGCTGTTCTTAGGCGGTAATATAATTTGCATAGTTTATTAATTGGTTGAGAACTGCGAGGCCCTGTATTTTGTTCTGGAGAGTTGTATCTGTATCTGTATCCATATACGTCCCCACTGCAGGGTACGGGCCTTTATACAATCGAGTGTACAATTGATATAGTCTACCACGCTGGCCTAGTGCGAGGTTGGCGGACTATACATACCATAGAAATTCATACAAATCACTATGTTATGCAGGCTTCTTCACCACGTTTGTCATCACAGCTTTAGTCCAGTATAATTATAATTCAATACAGTTTCGTTTGTTGGTTAAATTAATACAAGTACCTACCTACGTCAGTTAATTGTGCAAAATGCACAAAAATGCTTGCATCGAGTCCCGGTAAATACAAAATAAATGTTAATATTAACGAGAGCCAATCGTTTATAAAATACACCTACCGCCACAAAACATAAATTATGTTACCAGACTTCAAGAGCGGACCAATGAACCGTTCTTTTTGATGTTTTATTTGTGTTGTATAAGCAGTTCTTTTGATATTAAACAGTATTATAATGTTCTCAAATAAATATCAAATAACATGTCCTTCAAATATAAAACATGATATAAAACGTCGCTTTAATTTGGAGACATCTACCGGCTTTTTCGAGAACTAATTTTAAATAGGAAATTACTTGAGATTGAATATGTAATGTTGTCAGATGTCGAGCGCTATACCGTGGCATGCAGTACTTGATGGGACTGTCCCGTCTTCACACCCGCCACTGCAACTCCTGTAAGCCAGGATCAACAGTGGCACGCATTTTAATGACAAAGAGCGTTGAAGCTCGACGAGTCTCCGGGAATATCTTTATTATCTTTAACCTGTAACGACATTAATCATGAAGTAAATAACAGGAGAAGTTGGAAATATCTTTGTCCATTTTCCTCCGTAGAAAAGCAGGTGACAAATCAATGGACTAAAGACTAAAAGTAAATAACTTCTGATAAAGAGTTTTTAGCCAGAGAAGCCAGCTGTAAAGGACGACGGATCAAACGTTTAATATATTTAATGGGACCTATTATGCATGCTATGAAGTAGGTACTAAGTATTTCAAATCATCACTTTACACAGAACAAAAAAGGAATAGGTTATTACATTAGAATAGGCCGTTTTCAAGTAAAACAACTAATTCCTTCATCACCTAATAAACTTAACCCTAAAACCAAAAATCAAACAGAAAGCCAAACACTTTAACCCTTTGTGTTTGTTTTTACATTTCCACTACCCCTTAACGGTCCCGTTTAATGGGGTATCATAACTACTGAACTGTGTGAATGAATCATCCGGGTCGGTCTTTATGACCCACTAAATTATGTCAGTCGTTAAAACATAATTCAGGCCGTGCCCGGTAGGTGTTAGTTTTAGTGCCTCCAACGTTAATTGGGGTTAACATAAAAAATTGCGGAATGCGCTTCTTTGCGGCTGTATGAGTCGTGGACGTGTATGTTTGCAATGGGTAATGAGGATATATTTTTAATGCATACGGGTGTACAGTGGTAAGTAATTTTGAATTTAGTTTAAAGTTTTGAGAGGCTGTTAATTTTGCGATCGAGGTACGTTGTCGTAAAAACTATTATGGATCCCAATGTTAAACTATAAAAGCATAAGTATTAGAGATCGATCATCCTAATGAATTTGATAAAAAATTCAATAGTTATTTTCATGGATCCAACAATACCTTTGCTCTTTTTCCACGCGTGTATTAATATCCAATACGGCGTATGTCCCGCCACAACACCTCATCTCAACCGTGCCGATCCGCGTTCAACCAAGAGAACATTTAAATTTCGAACAAGGACATTCACCAATGGAAAATAAATTAGCGCACCCAATAGCAGCGCACCTATTTGGGGGTTCAAATTTGAAATTGGAATTCTAGCACGGACCGCATTTCATTTGACGCGTCGACCGTTGCACGTACGTGTTCCCGTTCGAAAATTGAAACTCGAAATTTTGGCTCGTGACGTGGACAACCCTCATTGTGTTTGCTTTGCCGATGTGTCAGCCACCAATCGTATTTTAAAGTTTATAATTAGTTCTGTAAAATAAAGCAGCACATAATTGCGCTTTTTACGTGATGTAAAGCGCGTTAATTATATTTCAGTTTGATTGACTCTATAACGAGCGTGAATGCGATGGAAATGAATTGGTCAAATATAATAGATGCTATTGGCGTGTTCAAAATATAATCAGCGGTAATTTGTTAGTGCAAAATGTGTTACGTATTTAAAGGTGCAAAGATTGCTACATACATTTATAAATTAGTTCATGTTGCTTCACTGTGAGTTGTGACAATGATGAGTAAAATGGATAAATACTAAACACATATAAACCAAGGTGGTGCATAGCTTCATGGTGCGTAGTTTAGGATTTTTTCGCTATTGTCCCATGATCACCAATTTTAAGATACACTGCTCATTTGTTTGCGACCAAAAACTCAAACTGGGGTTTGACCTCTAATCCATAAGTTTGATGCTTCTGCACGATAAAGGTATCTTAGCCTAACCTCAATGCATACCAAACAGTCACAGGAGGACTCAACGCACGTACTTTGAGCATGTGTTCCCGGGCAAAACCCACCTACGCCCAGAAGTTGTTGATACGGTAATAAAATCGTCGAACAAATGAAAATTCCCCGAAAACGCTCCGCTTGTAACGAACACAATTGCCGTGGAATGGGATTTGCTCGTCGCGCCTCCCGCGAAATGGCCGAAATAAACAATTCGCGAAAACTTTTTACTCCATAGTCTGCTGAGGAATTGCTTAATGCGAGCGGAGAATTGAGATGTATCGAAATTGATCCAGTTTATTCCCATTTTTGTTTTATCTAAGACTTTTAAAATTGAATACCACGAAAGATACCAAATTTTTGGAGGATTTTTGTTTCCAATTTGTCATACAGTAGAGCATACAAAATGGAAAAGCATTCACATCAATGGCATGTGTGTCGCATTTCAGATTAGCCACATTACATCCGATTTGGAACAGTGTTCCATAATTGTGTCAAACGGTGAGAAATAGTGTCTGCGCTGTCGATTCGTGTTCTACTTACACTCAGGCTAACGATTAATCGGTTCCAACGCCCTTCAATATCGGTAGTTTAATGTATTCATTCTAATTTCTCAGTTGCTGTTATTGGTAGTATATTTTTGTTAGTTCATATCGTCTTTGATGATTAAAATTTTCAGAAGATAAAGCCAAGTTGTTGCTAGTCATGACTCAGCATGAATGGGCAGGCTCGTCCGGGGTACCACTGTCTCACAGGAGGTCAACGTGAAGTGACAGCTTTGCTGACGCGTTTCGTTCGGTGGGTGCGATTGCCGGATGCCCATTATACCTACCCTCTACCCATTCTTTTTCCGTACTTTCCCTCTTACAATATGATGGTCTGGCAACATATCCATGAACAAAGCGTTATGAATGTTTATGGGTGTCAGCGATTAATTACCATCAAGTGACTTGTTTGCTCGTTTGCCGGATTAAATTATTATTTATTTATTTATTTTTCGCTCACTATTTGCACTACCCTATATAAGAATATCGCAATAATCCAGTCCATCCAAAGGTTGCCTGGAAGAGATCGCAGCTAGCGATAAGGCCGCCTATTGTAACCATGTCTGGTTTTTTAAGTATTTTGTATTTCATTTTGGTGTACAATAAAGCATATATAAATAAAATAAAATAATGCAATAAAAAAGTATATACAGAAACCCACAAAATTAAATACACTTCCGTGGCTGTCTTTCGTGTGCGTGACCGGCATTGGATACGCTCTAACTGTTATAGTTAAAAAACCTACCAGTAAACATATCTATGACATATTGGAATCCTGTAAATAGCTCATATATAAATTTTAATTTTAAGAGATCCTTTTTGGACGTCCAAACTTCGTCTTCTCTTTAAACAGTTCACTATAATTGTTCAATGTACTCAACCTTGTAAATAGCTCGCAATATTTTTGCGAGAACCTTTTTGGACGTCCAAACTCGCTCTTCTCTTACACTGTTTACTATAATTATTTATTTTTTGTTGCAGATGCTTATAACAGATATGTCACGAGTGCGACGGGTGTGGTAGTGTGATGTGAGTGCTGGTGCCACCATGCTGCCGGCGGCGTGGCGGCTGCTGGCCACCGCGGCGGTGCTCGGCGCCGCGCTAGTGGCCATGGCTGCTAAGAATGGTGAGTATTTATTATATAGAAAAGTTTTGTATGCTACTTTGTTACTTTGATGTTGACAAAAAAAGAAGAAATTATATGGATTAGCGTATTCTGTTTTTTTTTTTTATATATTAGGCTTACTATCAATCAGATACCAATACATTTAAATTAGAAAAAAAAAATAGCCTCAGTATATGATTATACTAAATCAGACACAACATTCAATAAAACTAACTACATACCGACAGATCTATCTTTTTAATTTTATACCTATAATAAATTAAATTAATTAACAAAATAAAGGTATTAAAATGTAACACATAAAAAAAGAAAATAGTAAGAACGAGAAAACCATTACGAGCAATGTACATAAATTAGGTATATAATAATTTTCGGAAGCTGTGTAATGGATTTAGGTATAACAGCGCCCTCGGCCGGTCATAGGCAGCCATCTATATCAGCTCGCCACGCAATCACTCCTTTTGTTACCGCTCTTAGTCATTTTTATTGAAAAGTACTTTCTGATCCCAGATGACCCACCGAATTGTTGGTATCAAAAAATCAAACACCTTTATTACCCCATTAAGCTTAATTCTATTCTTTATACCTTTACACTATAAAGCACTCGTACGTTCCCAATTATCCACAGAACACGCCATATCTATTCAACTTTTTTTGTTTATTAAGGAAGTAAAATTATACAGCCTACATTACAATAAATTTAAGCTGTATAATTTATATAATCAATTTAAAAAAGTCATATTAGCAGTGTTATGTAATTCAAACAACCTTTTTAAAATTACATGCGTAAGCATATGTAATTGCGTAAAAAGTCTGCCATATTTACACTAACCACCAAACGAATTACGCGCTTTGATGTTTTGTAACTATTTACTAGACGGTTTAATGAGTATAACGAAATATTTCAAAAGAGAAAAGGACGAACCTAATCTCATTTATATGAAACTCGTTGAATAATGGTATACTAACTTTTTAAAAATATTTTAAAATTCAGTTGAACATGTATACCAACAACGTAATTACATTTATTTATTTTAAAAATTATGCTTATTCCTTCGTCTATGTCTTTAAGTTTTGTTATCGTATCTATGACATTAGAATGCGCCTCTTAAACCCATGACGTAAGCGCAACTTTTTAGGTCCTTTTACCCTATAAGAGGTGTATATTGTATGTTAGTAGTTCTTTTTAGTCAATGCATGAATTTTAATCTAAAACCAAATGTTCGCGATGCTTTTATAATTAATATCTACCATAGAAATATTTTGTATTAATATCTACACATTTAATTTTCACATAAGCTTTATTAAATCCTTAAATGAATCAATGTATATAAAACGCAAACAACTTGAATCACACTTCGCTATACATTGATCGTTCCGCACAAACCAATGTATCGTAATGTCTGCAACCGCAACCGATGCAACTGACACAACTATAAAATCTCGAATCATCTCTTTAATTCGAAGCGTGGACTCGAAACTTTCCGACTCGACGTTACTTCGATTGCAAAATGAAAAGGTTTTGTTTTATAGTTTTTCGATAACGCCAGAGCGCGGACGCCGTCGCTCGCCTCTGTGACATTCGAGAGATATTGCACCGTGGTATTAATTTTTATATTTACTGCCAGCCAGGATTGATTCGGAATTTCAAAATTTGGAACACTTTATATTTAGATTTAAACGTGGAAGTACAAATTTTTTGTTAGATTCTCCAAATATAATTTGTAAATATTGTTAAGTTCTTGAATGCTAGAAAAAATGTATGGTATGTATTTTTGCTAAAATGTATGTAATGTATAATTGCTATAACTTTTATTATAGTTAATCCACTAATCTATATTTAATAAGTTTACAAGTACCTGGAATCGAAGAGAATGCATAAAGATTAAATAAAGTAGCTGAAGCAAGAGAAATACGTAAGAATCTATTATAATGGATTTATTTTAAGTTTTTTTCCCCTTGGAATACTGGAGGCTGGTGGGACAACTATGTAAATGTGTACAATGTTTATCAGTTTACGATATCTCATCGAATTGTACTACTTGCTTGGAGTCCGGGATATACACCTTTGACTCTCTGAATATACAGGGTGTATCCAGACTCCGATCGAAAACTGAAACCAGATGGTAGTTTTGGTGACTACAGGTACAATGCAATAAAAATTTTGCAAATAAAGCAATTTTTTTTCATTGTCGTATTTGGGTGGTAAATACTATATACATACACATATAGTCTTTTCCTTAAATAATAATGTACACCATTTAATTTTTAAGAAGCTATGGTACAATAAGGTTTAATTTAATTATTATTAAACAAAACCTATGGATTTACCAGCCAAACACAAAAACATCTATAAAACATCACAAACATAAATTGCCAAGTTTTTTTCGGCAACTTTTTTGTTGCATTGTGTCTGAAATAGTTTTATTGACTATAAAACTATTACCCGGATTCGTTTCGGTTGCAGGCTGGATATACCCTATATTATATCCTATATTTTACTGCTGGTAGGTCTCTCATATGTGAGAGGCCATCTGGGTGGGTACCACCGCAATGTCTATTTCTTCCGTCAAACAGCAGTTTAAATGCACTGTTGTGTTTCGGATTGAAGGGAATTGTAGCCAGAATAATTACTGGACATATTGAGACTTAGCATCTTATGTCTCAGGATGGCAAGGGCAGTGGTATACCAAGCATTGCTTTTTAATTCAAGGTGTTGTTTGGTTTTGCTACTGTTTATGAGCGGTCGTATCGCTTACCATCAGGCGAATGGCATGTTCGTTTCGCCATTAACTGCAATAAAAAAAATGTATATAATGTTTCATGAAGTCCATCATTCCGTACCTAACAAATCTCCATCATGGAGGAGGCCCAAATCTAAACGTAGGGCTGAAACAAATTCAAAACACAAAGCGATTCCAAATTTGAAAATTATTTTACCAAGTTTTCTATTCCATGACGGATTAACGTCGGATTAGTAAAGCATGAGTGATTTCATTATAATTACATTTAGATCGAGGTGGACGTATTATTTACGAGCTTGTTGGAAAAAGAGTTATATTGCCGTAACATAAAGTTGATATTTGCTTATAAATGTATATTTTGTTTTAATAAATAATTTGAAATTTAGATTTTAAATAAAGAGAGGACAATGGATGTAAAAAGAGAACAATTTCGCGTCGCAGGCGTTCAATCATGGTTGTTTTTTATACTTGTAAGGATTAAAATATAATAATTTTGTATTCGAATCAGCGATTCATAACTATAATGAATGAATTCAAAGGAAGCTAAATTTACCACAGAATTTGTGTTTGGACATATTTTCTTTACAAAACAACTCTCCCAACAATCCCGAACATTTGTGTTGAAGAAAAATATTAACAAAGTTACGAATATAAAATACTTTTTACGATTCATTTCATTTGACTTAGTCCAATTTAACGGCTTTATTTCGGCCGGTATTTTTTTTATAAAAAGTTTTTATGCTGTGACGTTCGAATCAGATTGAAATTTTTATTGCGGCTCTCGTGTGCCGCTTTGTTGGAGCAGAAAGAAATGTGCCAACACTATTTAAATCACGAAGGGTTTATGGCTCAATTATGAGACAATTGCTTTTTGCGCGGAGTAGAGGTCTTGTCTAGGTGGTTGTTACATTGTACTTTCGGGAATGTTTTGTAGTTTTTATATTTTCTAGCTAAAATCTTATATACTATGTTTTTTCTCTGGTGAAAACAGCCTTATGAGCCAAATGGTAGAAAAAACTGACTGAATCATAGTTTAAAAGTTCAATAAAATGTTTTCATTTCGTTTTATTCTATACTGTTTGTGTCGTGAATATGCAAATAGGAAAAATAAATATATTGCAGATGATATTCTAAGCAATACAATATTTGGTAAAAAATGCAGATACGAATTTCAAAGGGCCCAAACATTGTGTCTTTGTAAGAACCTTTTTGTATACAGAGTGTCACATTAACCGTTCTTAAGCAACCAGTACGCAACGGAATGCAAATGTAAAAACATCGCTACAGCGCTGGATAAAAAGACGCGAGGAGCGGAACGTTGCAGCCCGCGGGGAGCGAACACTGAAATCACCGGTAATAGCCGTATGCAAAGCAGCGATTCAAGCGCTCATCCGCCGCACGACACTCGAGAGACCGGTCGCCGATTTAAAAAAAAATATATTTTTAAATTGAGAATGGAATTTGAAATTGGACAGGTTCGATAAAGAATACATATTTTTTTTTATAAAAACATTTCAGTTATGGAACACGATTTTTTTGGCGCGGTTTTGTTTTGAATAATGGCGGGCGATTTTGTTTGGATTATATTTTTACTGTTTTGAAAAGTATTGATGTAGGGGTAAAATTTGTCTGGATCATTGCCCATGTTCGCTGCAAGGCTTAACAGTGATAGGTAGTCGTGTGCCATAGATTTTTCAATTCAATGCGTGTGTGTTTGTCTTTTTGCTTGAGCACTGGACAGCTCGTGTTTCTCTCGTTTATCTATTTCCAGTGAAATAAAATTCTATTTTTGTTTCGTAGTCAAAGCTAACGAATTTTTATCTTATTTATGTTATTTTAGTGTTTATAGTAAAAATGTTTTGGTAATAAAAGTTTATTAATGCATTGGGAAGTTGCAAAGCTTGGTTTCAAATACCTTTCAGGTTAGTTAAGATTATGTTGGTAAATTAAGAGGTGTAAAAGTCTGTAGGGGAGGTTAATTACCTCTTTAATTCATTGTTTTGTCACTCGCTTCGCTACCAAAAGAAGATTAAATAATACCACCAGCTATAATAATTTGTACGTCATTTAAAAAAAATCAGATATGTATCCCGACTTGAACTAAAACCCTCTATATCAGCATTTAGATTCACTTCCAACTAAACCATCCTTTACCAAAACATTCATAGCCGTACTAAATAAAAGCTCGTTTTTATTCTTTTAATAAAAAAACAACAAAAAATATTTTAAATGAAGCCGAAAAATTCTAAAATCTTCCGATACAGACGCAGGTGAACAAAAAGTATCGGCTTAAATGTCCCGGTGTGTGCGGGATAAAAAAATGTAATCCCGGCCAAAGTGGGAACATCCACATGACCGCATTGCGACAACGCCGTGTCCGTTTTAAAGTTAATTTTAATTCTTTATTACTGTATGGAGTTTAATTATAAATGAATTTCGCCAGTATTTTCGAGCTGGTATGACGCTTCCTGAAATGACGTTTTATGATTATTTTGTGTTAATAATAGATAATGATTTGAATAGTTATTGAAATGCATTTTTAAATACTCTTCCAATGTATTGAAAACTTATTTTTTTATCCTTTTTTACTGTTTGAAATTAAAAGTATTTTACTCTTGAAATGACGCATGCTTAACTGACGTTCTACAGGCATTCTACATAATTAATCGGCAATTTGTTAATTAATAATTTTGAAACATACACAGTACATAATACATGCAGTTTTTAAAATTAACCCTTTGATGTTTTATTATAAAATATGTTTTAATTTTTTATCACGGTATGGAGTTTAATCAAAAATGGATTGCGCGAGTATTTTATGCCGTGACGCGCGCTTAAATTACATTTTATGGGTATTATACCTGATTAATGAGTACTTTGTGTTGAATGATAATGAACTGCGCGAATGATGGAAGTATAAAACTCTGGTTTGATTTCCGAATGATAAAAATATTGCAATAATTTTGAGTGTTTTGGTGTCAATATTATCATTTTCGATACGTTGAATTTCGAATGTATTAATGAGAGCTGCCCTGGTTTCACATTTTATAAGAAAATATTTTAAAAGAAAATTGGAAAGAGAATGAAATCGGACGAAAGAGGGTAGGTATGGATTGCCATTCCAAATAAATATTGACGATTATATATGAAAATATTAACGATGTCTAAATAATTTATAACATGTATTATTAAGATATCTAGTGACTGTACAGTTCAATATAATGTAACGAACTTATGTGATACCCTATATGCGGTTTAATTAATGTCTATATTTTTACGACTGGTTATGGATGATGCAAATAGAAGTACAATAAAGTACTGGCTAAGGGGTTTTGCACTCTCTTCATCTTGATGGTGAGCGGAGTAAATAATAAAATACTCCCAACAGTCACACACGTAGTCCTGACCCCACATTAATATCAAATAAGTCTTGGATCGTGGGCTCAGAATCTACGAGAGACTATTCGGCCTCACAAACACTACTCGTGGGTCTCACAAGCGTTTTGTTTTTGTCTAACCATCTGCGCCACAGAGGCTTTCATGTCATGCAATGACTGTCATGTAGATTATCTTCTTCTACTTCGTTCGATTCGATGGCTCAAACTCATTTGCAAGAACCTTTACAATTTCCTTGTCCCGTAGGTTACACTTATATCAGCGTCTGGTAGCCTTGTTGAAGTACCTTCTTGTGCAGGTAAAGGACTCAAGGAAATTGTAGGCAGAGTAACTACTGGACATATCTAGACTCAACATCTTATGTCTCAGGATGGCGAGTGCAGTGGAATGCTAAGAGCTGCTTTGTAATTCAAAGTGTTGTTTTTTTTTTTGTTCATGAGCGGTCATATCGTTTACCATTTGGCGAACGGCATGCTCATCTCACCAT
The DNA here is from genome assembly GCA_030180105.1 of Hyles lineata. Taxonomy (NCBI): domain Eukaryota; kingdom Metazoa; phylum Arthropoda; class Insecta; order Lepidoptera; family Sphingidae; genus Hyles; species Hyles lineata. The sequence continues at coordinate 12,111,321 of JARJEE010000013.1, read as the reverse complement.
TTACAGCAATAAAAAAAAGAAAGTGGTAGGATACATATCCTGCATCTGTATCAGCCCATATACGTCCCACTGCAGGGCACGGGCCTACTCTACAATCGAGAGTACGATTGAGAGTGGTTAGGCCATATAGTCCACCACGCTGGCCTAGTGCGGGTTGGCGGACTTACATACCATAGAAATTATTATAAATCGCTATGGTATGCAGGTTTCCTCACGATGTTTTCCTTCACCGTTTTAAGTGCGTGGTGATTGACTTTCAATACACACATGACCCCGAAAAGTCAGAGGTGTGCCCTGGGATTTGAACCCGCGTCTACCGTGAACATGTTGGCAGCCGCATCTGGTCCTTTTACCAACAGGCCACCACGCACTTTATTCCTGCATACTATATATCAAATATGGCTAATCGCTTGATGATCCAAATCATCTCAGCTCGAGCCAAAAGGTTCGCAAATTTTTTTTGTACCGCACCGTCAAACTGTGGAAATGTTTGCCGTCACGCGTGTTCGCTCTTTCCTATAATCCTGGATCCTTCCACCCTAGTGTGAAGAGACATCTTAGCTGGCCGGCATAATTGTATCGAATGGCATGAGAGTACCGTCTGATGCTATTCTATACTCTGCCTGGACGGCATTTGCGCTTACCATCAGGTGCAGTGCAGGCATTACGCCGTGCCAGTATACAAAAATGAAAATAATTTTCAATATCCTGTACAAACTGTATAATACTGGTGAATAAAAACTCGACCAAAGTTCGATTTTCATATTAACCGATCAATGGCGCCATAGATTGCGTTTTAACCAGCAGAAAAAGCAATATCCGTTAAAAGCAACGGTAATTGTTATGTCCCACGCATTACTAAAAACTTCCACGCGTAAAAGCATTTATAAAAGATTTGAGATGTGCTATTGTTGAAAGTTTTAAAACAATTTTTGTTCATGCGTTTATGTCAGTGACGTTATTGGTATTTTTGAATTTGCGTAGTTGGTATTTTGAAAGATTTTTTGAGATGTTTATAGGTATTAGATTCAGTTCCAAGGCTAGGAATTTCACTTTAAGATTTCGATATGGAAAATGTCTAATTAGCTTGTGTATCTTTGTACCAAAGAACTAGGATGAAGATATACAAGCCAATATATTCTGAAAAGTAATACCTAGAACAATTTAATAAATTCCCAGTCCTGTCTAAAGTCTGTAGCTCGAATTAATCATTAACCAAAATATTATCACAAACCAGCCTTGCTTAATTTACTTCATAAAAAGCCCAATATTGTTGGAAAACAAAGCGGGCAACGTAATTGTAACTCAACAGAAGTGCATAAATATTTAATGATAACTCATTACTCTTTCCACTAACTGAAGTTTGTGAAAGTTCACGTATAAAAACATTAGGGAGCCGGGTGAAACTTTTATCCCGTCTTAAAGATGATTAATTATCTCACAACTGGTACGTGTAACTAACGATCAAGGAAACAATGGCGCGGTTGTCTTTGTGGTTTAAAATATATGGACTCTCGATCATCCTTTTTCGAACTAAATAAGCCGGAACAATGGCTTCGATCTGAACGGGGGTAATGCCTGTGTTTTTATTCTGGGGTTTTATACGGTTTGGTTTGTGACTGCTATGCAACTGATAGGTGGTGTATTTCAAATGAAGTTCTCAATTCTCATTGAAGATAGACTATTATTTCATTTGGTATTATTAAAATCAGATACACATTGGTTGGATAAGAAGCGCGACTTGATGGGGTGTCGATCATATTTTACGGTGGAAAACACAAATATTATACAGCGTCTCCAGAAATGTAACTCAACCATAGAGGATGGGATAATGTACTAAATAAAATAATGAAACTGTAAAAATCAAATCTGTAAGCTTTGTAATGAAATTATACTGTTTTTTTAATGTAAACTTAGAATACAGAATAAAAAACTCCAGTAAACAGACCTTGCATTTCAAGTTGAGTTCCATCGAAAATGTACACAAGGAAAAATAAAATACTTTACTGAACATCGACGTCTCACTTCGGATGTAACGCAAAGGAATCGAATAGTACACTCAATGTAGAGCGAAATAACAATAGAACGCGATTTGTATTCTGGTTTGTTATAGCGAAATTCTTTGGAAATATCGCTTGAAATTATTCGGAGAGGAAACATAAGTCCATTGAAAAAATACTTATATTTTCATACTATTTTGAAATGGCTGAAGTATTGAAAACTGGTGATACGACTGAGCGGGACTTTATAGCATTATTTGATCATAGTGTTATTGAAAAACGTTAACAATAGAAGATTCATCGCCTTTTGAATCTATACTAATATTATAAAGCTGCAGAGTTTGTTTGTTTGATTGTTTGTTTGAACGCACTAATCTCTGGAACTACTGGTCCGATTTGAATGATTTTTTCAGTGTTGGGTAGTCCATTTATAGAGGAGGCACGATCATCACGCTATGATACCTATAGGAGGAAAGCAGTAGTGATATTTCTAGCAAATACGAGGAAATTTTGTTCGTTTTTCGTGGTCCGATTGATCGATGTTCTAAACTGATAGTCAGAATGAAACATTTTGACCGCCATTTTAAAACGTTTATGCACCCGGGCGGAGCCGGGCCCGACCGCTAGTGTAATATAAAAACGATATATTTAAGTTTTTTGTGATTATTTGACTATTGAGACGTACCAAAAATATTCTGATTTAAATTGCGATGAGTCCTCGGGGGTTGCTCTGTGAACCGAAACGAAACTCGAATATTCAGACGTCGACACCCGAAGCAAGTTATAAGTATTCCACGTTTAAAAATCAATAATATTCTCTATTCTATCATTCCATTTCTTTCTCCTTAGTATATTCTTTCTCCTCAGTAAAAATAAGGAGATGTATGTATGATGCATATATTTTTACGATCTTATTTTATAAATTCACTGCAAAATTACATCAACAATTTTAAAAAATCCAATTAATATTAAAATACATTTGAACACAAAAGCTTACTAAAAACCACCTCCATATGGGTAAAGTACAATTACACAGTTAATCTGCACTTGCCAGAATTTAAGTGTCGTAAAAATCTCATAAAAATGCGGAAATATCTGCGAGTGCTCGGCAGTAACTTGGCTACAATTACTGAGCACGCGGAATGTAAGATCCGGTTTTAAATTCCATGTAGGATTTTGTAAGATAACTGTTCAGAAATAGCTGTAGAAGCTTAATTTTTATGATATATTGTGTGATGGTTATGGTTTTGAGTATCTTTTTTGAGAAGATTTTTTGAGATATTATTATGTTTTTTATTTTTGATTGGCGTCGGAATATTAGTTTATCGTATCAAGTTTATATTATAACAGATAAGTGAAACGTCAGCAGTAAACGACAGCGACACCCATTAGCATAAAACAGCAGACAAGTCTTCGGGGCGTACCTTGGTAGGGGCTTATGTCCAGCAGTGGACTGCAACGGGCTGATGATGATGATGTGAAAGTTTGTGGCATATCTTACAAGATTTTCGAAGCAATCAACTTTTCAAACATACTTATATCTTTATAAGCTAATCAACCAATTTATTTCAATACTTGACGTCCTTCAGTTTTGTTTTACACAACACTTTATTCTTATCCAGTATTTTTGCAGGCTGCGATCGACTGTCTCGGTGGCGTAGTTGTAATACAGTGCGATAACAAAGTTGAGGTCTCGGGTTCGAATCCCGGGAAGGCCAAGTAATACTGGATTTTTCTATTCGTTATTAACTCGGGGTTAGAAATCGGTGCCCGATATGGTGATAGGCTCGCCCCCTATCACATTGTGGGACGGAGCATACAAGGCGAAATGTGGGTGCCTTGGTAGCACATCTGACTGATCCCTCAGGGGAAAAAAGCGTGAGTTTATGTATATAAACACTGGTACTTTACTGGTGGTAGGTCTTTCATATGTTAGAGGCCATCTGGGTGGGTGCCACCGCAATGTCTATTTCTCCCGTCAAACAGCAGTGTAGATGCACTGTTGTGTTTCGGATTGAAGGGCAGTGTAGCTAGAGTAAGCACTGGACATATTGAGACTTAACATCTTATGTCTCAGGATGTCGAGGGCAGTGGTTTTTTTTTTTTTTTTTTATTTTATGGGGCAAGCGAGCACGCGGTTCACCTGATGGTAAGTGAACACCGCTGCCCATGGACATCTGCAACACCAAAGGGCATGGAGATGCGTTGCCGGCCTTTGAGGTGGGAATACGCTCGTTTTTTGAAGGTCGCCAAGTCGTATCTGTCCGGGAATGATCCCGCTGGCAATGGAATGCCAAGCATTGCTTTGTTATTCAAGGCGTTGTTTGGTTTTGCTACTGTTTATGAGCAGTCGTATCGCTTACCATCAGGTGAAGTCGTCTCGCCATTCATTGCAATAAAAAATAAAATAAAAAAGTATGATTTTTCACATGTTTTTGTTGGATAAAAAACAGTTTAGTAAAACGTTTCGTGTTAAGACCTAGCAGCCTAAGTAATGAAACGATCTAAGCTGTTCTTGTAAACATAATACACTCCGGATGTACACTAAAGTCGCCACGCTCCAAGTCACAGGATAATGACGTTTCCTTTTATTCCCCTGCAAAATCAAGGATACGACCTCGAGTGACCTTTGGCTTTTACCGCTCCTTGAAGTAAATTGAAGTGTTGTAATAGCTTTATCTTGAAGTAAATATTATGAAAATGAGTGAGTTTTTCTTTTTTGCACTGTACAAAGAAATGCATACTAATAATATTAGTACAAGTGGCGGCCTTATCACACTAGGTAATTTCTTACAGGCAACCATGGGATGGATATTTTAATAGGAGAAAGAAAGGACAGTCTAGGACATAAATGAAATAATAATAATCTAGCTGTTAAGTTAGTTGTAAGTAATAAACGCTACAATACTCACGTCTTTTTCCAAAAAGCGTGGACAGAGGCGCTACCAGAACACCCACGTTTTGCCTTGTGTGTTTCGTCTCACGATGTGATAGGGGGCGAGCCTATAGCCATATCGGGCACGCTATAGTGTACAGATGGTTTGAATTGGCTGGGGTGACACTAATCACCCAGTAAAGTTAAGTTGAGTAACAGATTTGCTGTAGCGTTTCTTCTTAGTGACATTGGCCTATAACTAGTGGTAGGAATCTTCGCGAGAAGTGACCACCGTAAACTATGAAATCCACCATAAGTAACCCACGATAATGGGTTGTGTTTCAAGTTCTGTCTGTGTGCCTATCTCCTCTTTTAAGTAAGTCTAGACTATATTACCTTGGCCTTACCACTCTCAATCGTACTCTGGATGGGAGCGGAGACTCTTACCCTGCAGTGGTACGTATATGTACTGATAAAGTAGGTCAGCAAAACTAAGTAAGCCATCAACTATAATCGCTCTATCAAGCCTGTAAATAAACGTAACACTAACTCCTTACATCCCAGGTCTCAAAAACAGGTCATTTCACGACACTTACACCGGTACAAACAGTACAAACAGCCTTATATAAGCAACAAAAACTGTCATAAAACAAGCTAAGTTTCCCTTGAACATCCAAGACGTCGCTCGCACTAGACTCGAGAGGGAATTATATTCTTGGAAGAGGCCCATTCTGAATCAGTGAGTCCCGCTTGGCTACTTATTTTAGTATTTTTTATTTAACGTCGGGAAATTTTATGGACTAATTCGATGGCCTGTTGCGGGTAGTGGAAAGTGCTGGGTGTTTTATTTCCATTTTTAAATTTAAGTGTGTTCTTGGAATTTGTAATTTTTCATTTGAAATGTTTTTTAAAGGAGTGCTTTAGAAATGAGTATTTATGGCCTGATATTTTATCATATAAGGTATATCCAAACTGCGGCTGAAAACAAAGCCAGGTGGTAGTTCTAGGGAGTTCAGACACAATGCAAATATTTTTTTGTTATAACGGGACGATATTTTTGTTTTATTTTTTCCTATCACTGTATTTAGTTGTTAAAAAATATAATAGTTATTCATAAAATAATAATGTATACTCTATTATTTTAAGAAAATGCTTTGGTACGCAAGGGTATGAATTATTATTTTAACAAATACTATGGATTAACCACCCAAAAACGATGATATTTAAAACATCACAAAAATATTGTTGCATTATTTGCGATTTTTTACTACTGGCTTCGTTTTCGATCGCAGTCTTGATACACACTATATATGAGCTTTTAAATCCAGTAATTTACAAACAAAAACTAACAAAACATAACACCACACCCTCATTCATTTAAAGTCACACAATCACGCGTACTCTGAAGTGTGCTCCACCAGGATACAATACGTTCCCCTCTAATTGGAAGTGCTCACTACTCACTAGACACTCGACAGTCAAAGACAAGGCTATAGACACCGCTCGATACGACTCGAAACTTATTCATGGATCCTTAGTTAAAGTTCGGTAATGACTTCTTGAAGATGTGTTCATGTTTCAACGTCGTTGGGAGATATTGGAATATTTTAAGGGTGGATATTTTGTAATAATGAGAGCTTTCATGGCACCGGTTGTGAAGCGAGATTTTGAGGAGTCAATGCCCTCATCGTGTCACTTTGAACTGATGATTTTTTATTCATGTTGTGTAAATAAAACTATAGGAATGTATGTATATAAGCTGTATGCCAAAACAAACAACAAATGTAAATAATTAAAATTTAATTGATTTTTTTCTTTGACGTACTTTTCAGGGATGTTTTTTTTTCGATTTTTTTCAAATTAGTCATCAATTTGCTAATTTTCTTTGAGCTAGTTTAATTTATCCATGTTTTCAATTTATTATTCTTACAATACGATTACAAAAATAATCAATTACTTGGAAAACAATCTAAAATTACAATATATCCTAAACTATAATACTTTTAAATTCATATTCGTACATTAAATCTTACTCGCTGGCTTTCAATCATGCCTTTCATTCCATTAGTTGATAGTACGTACCCAAATATTTGTCCAAATAGACATCCAACCTTTTAAACTAATAAATATATTTGCCGTGTAAATATAATAAATAAATCTCGCGGATGCACAAAGCCGAGGGTTTGTTCTATAGAACGTTTGTTCCGTGTGAATACAATACGTTTATTAAAACTCCACTATGATTGTTTATCTGTGCGTAGTACATTATTTAATTAAAATAAACACACCCAACAGTCATTTACATAGTCCTGACCGCACATAAAATTAAGTTAAGTCTTGTATCGTGGGTAACAGAAATTACGAGAGACTTTTCGATCTCACAAACATCTACACCCGAGATAAATATTTGTGGACCTTAGACACATTTGTCTCGCTGCGGGGATCGAACCCGCGGCAGCCTTCACCGCCGGCATCCAACCAACGAGGCCTCGGAGGCTATGTGATTAAATTAATGAAAAGTACTGCGATTTAATACAGATTATTTCGATCTGAGACCATTGGAGAGGACCTGTGTTAATACACTGGTAATTATGATTCATTTGTAATATTTTATTTGTATATGCTGTTGTACAATTGTAAAGGAAAGTGGACCTTTACTGGTCGTAGTTTCTTATATGTGAGAGGCCGTCTTGGTAGGTGCCACCGCAATGTCCATTTATCCTGCAAAACAGTGTCAAAGCACTGTTGTATTTCGGTTTAAAGGTCATTGCGCATATTACGTTGGCTTCATTCGCTTACATCAACCTCTTCATGCATTCTCATCGGTTCAGGGTACTTTTGACCTACCATTCAGACTAATTACAGAATATCTTGTTTATTCTTCTGTATGCGAGCCGATGATAATTTTATTTTTATACTTTTTGTTTTAACCCACCTCACCACATTATTCGAAAGACTCCTACCCACTAAACCAGCTCCTTGTTTAATAACCTCTAATGCCCAGGCGACAGTAATGACGGAGTAACTCCACAACTCAGTTTAAAACGGCAGACATGTTTATGGGCTAAGTTTCAGCTTACTATCTTCGCGATGTGATAATTTTACAAGGAAATGCCACCTTTCGACGGAGACACTTATTTTTCATGTATTTGATAGTTTATTTTTATTATAAATCAAGTTAATTACATACAAACAAAGTGCGTGGTGGCTTGTTGGTAAACGGATCAGTTGCGGCTGCCAACATGTTCACGGTGGTCGCAGGTTCAAATCCCAGGGCACACTTTTGACTTTTCGGAGTCATGTGTGTATTCATAGTCAATCATCACGCACTAAAAACGGTGAAGGAAAACATCGTGAGGAAACCATCATACCATAGCGATTTATAAGAATTTCTATGGTATGTACTAAGTCCGCCAACCCGCACTAGGCCAGCGTGGTGGACTATATGGCCTAACCACTCTCAATCGTACTCTCGGTTGTAGAGTAGGCCCGTGCCCTGCAGTGGGACGTATATGGGCTGATACAGATACAGACGTTAATTACATACAAACATAAATTACATTAACTCACACAATATTAACAAATAAATAACACTGCTCTTGTCATTTGACTTATTCTGAAGTACATAAAAATGAAATATTCTCTCTGTGGTCGTAAATTTTGTTACCCAAAGTAAACGAGCATTATTTTGTCATTAGTATTAGATAAAAATGGAATAAATTCATAATGTTTCTCGGCTTTATCTAATGCCCGTATACTAGCTTAGTAAAGTAACTTATAAGATTTTCGTGAAAAGTTAAATGGAAACTGTAATTGAAATAGGAAATTTTCGACAGTTTCGATCTTGTTTACATAGATTTTGTGTAATCAGATGTTACAATTAATTACAAATTAAAATTGAAGCGTTAATTAAAGATAAATTATGTATTTACACATTTAGATTGAGACTTTTCGGAGTCATGTATGTATTGATAGTTAATAACCACGCACTTAAACGGCGAAGGAAAACATCAGGAATGCATGACATAGGGATTTGTATGAATTTCTATGGTATGAAAACTTGCCAACCCGCAGAGGCCAGCATGGTGGAAAATATAACCTGACCACTCTCAATCGTATTCTCAATTATTAGTAGTTAAGTAGGCCGGTGCCCTGCAGTGGGACGTATATGGGCTGATACAATACAAATTGAGATTTTAGTAATCACCTTAGGGACTGCGGATTATTTAATTGGTCCGGTGATAGCTATCATTTAATAGAAAACTGACCCTAGGACCTAGCTTTCGAGTATTATTTTGTTCAGGAGTCTAGTAATAATAGTGATATTCGCGCTGACCAAGGTATAGCACTCTCTGCAAGGGTCAGGTTACCCTAAACCGACGTGAATGCATGAAGAAATTAATGAAAGTGGATGAAGCAAAAGTAGTATGCCAGGATCGAGCAAAGTGGAGATTCATAGTGTCTACCCCTAATGGATACAGGCGTGATGTTACTTCTACCCCTATGAGATATAGGCGTGAAGTTTATGTATCTATACTAATATTATAAAGCTGCAGAGTTTGTTTGTTTGTTTGAACGCGCTAATCTCTGGAACTACTGGTCTGATTTTAATGATTCTTTCAGTGTTGGGTAGTTCATTTATCGACAAAGGCTATAGGCTATATATCATCACGCTATGACCTATAGGAGGAAAGCAGTAGTGATATTTCTAGCAAATACGAGGCAATTTTGTTCGTTTTTGGTGGTGATTGTCAGAATGAAACATTTTGACCGCCATTTTAAAACGTGTATGCACCCGGGCGGAGCCGGGCCCGACCGCTAGTGTATGTATGTAATTGGTCTCAGTGAAGCTAATTCTCGGCATGCATTTCAGTTAGATATTATACGTCTCTAGTCAAATTGATCCAGTTATACAAAAGTTTCAACGACCTCCAAAACATAGGATTTTATTATGTACAAAACCTTAAATCCATATTTCATTCTATAACGGACTTATGATTCCTCAGTTATAGTGGGTTTCATGCGTTGGGGTAGCTTTTGAACAACTTATCAGATTACTTTACTCTACTACTGGTTACTGGTTTCTTGGATACTGGTGGTGGTAGGTCTCTCACATGTGAGAGGCCATCTGGGTGGGTACCACCGCAGTGTCTATTTCTCCCATCAAACAGCAGTGTAAATGCATTGTTGTGTTTCGGATTGAAGGGCATTGTAGCCAGAGTAACTACTGGACATATTGAGACTTAATATCTTATATCTCAGGATGGCGAGTGCAGTGGAATGCCAAGCATTGCTTTTTAATTCAAGGTGTTGTTTGGTTTTGCTACTGTTTATGAGCGGTCGTATCGCTTACCATTAGGTGAACGGCATGCTCGTCTCGCTATTCACAGCAATAAAAAAAACTTATAAAAGTATAGTAAAAATTACAAAAAAGTAGGCCCTCGGGCTCCTCGGCAATAATACCCGTAGTATTCTACATACATACATACATAAACTGATGCGTTTTTCACAGAAGAGGTAGGCAGAGGTGCCTGGACACCCACATTTCACCTTGTATGTCCAGTCCCATAGTTGATAGAACATCGCTGTCGCCATGTCGGGCACAAATTCCTGACTCCGGGCTGATAATGCATACTCCAATATCACTTTGCCCGACCCGAGATTAGAACCCGAGACTTCAGATAGAGACAGGCTCATTATAAAAAAATGAATTTTATTGTAGATGGGTATGTGTTATGTAATGTTTTTGCTATGGGTCGTTAGTTACCTGAAATAAATAAATAAAATAAAATATTAGTTAGTAATATCACACAACCTATATAGAAATAAACAAAACACAATATTTTTTTAAAATAATAATCATAAGTAGGCTCTTAACATATAAAAGTTCCTTTCATACATTTTCCTCAATTATCGGAAATATCTCGCAGCTACGTTTCAGCCTGTCAATACGCGGGGGTATAATCATATACGGACATTATGTGATAATTGTCTCGTATGAATATAATCCAGTAACAGGTATCCATTATATTCCACAAAAGAAATATAACTATTATTGTTGCAAATCGATTATGCCTATTACTTATGATTTAATTGGCCACATGTTTTTAGTGATGTACGTATGTTTTATGTGATCTTATACTATTTTCATGGCATTGACGCAGTAACTTAATGTGTGTTATATTAATGTTTACTACGTAATACATTTGGAAACTTGCAAATGTGAAAATTCTGATCAAATCATCAGCAGCCCATTGCCTTATACAGCTACAGGTCCAGCTGCTTTATACATCTAGTTCCCGCCGGCTCTCTTTTGAAAGAAAGAAAGAAAAATAGTTTTATTTGCCACGAACATTAAAAACGACGTACAAAAACAGATTTACAAAGCTCTATTTATAAATAAAAAATAAAATAAGTTCGCACGTCGTGCCTGTGACAAGTAGGTGATCACTTAGCAATTAAGCACTCAGCAATTAATTTTGCAAGTTGTCCCGCCATCTGGCCAGAAGGTATCCCACGCTAGGTTTACCAAGACGCGGTCTCCACTCCAAAACACGCTTACTTCTAGCGGTTATACGTTCTGCAACATGTGTGGCCAGCCCATTACCACTTCAATTTACTAACTTTCAGAGGTCACCTTGGTTCTCTGAAGGATGACTTCGTTCGGAATTTTGTCCTTCAGAGAGACTTCGAGAATAGCTCTTTCTGTAGCACGTTGAGCGACTTCAAGCCTATGGATTAGCCCTATAGTCAGCGTCCACGTCTCGGTTTTGTATGTCATTGCAGGGCGGACGCACTGGTTGAACACTTTCGTCTAAAGTAAAGACTAAAGTGTTAGAATAAGTGACCAAACATTATTGTGATTAGCTATGAAATAACGGATCTGGGTTTCGTAAACAAAATCTCTGTTATTCATGTAATCTGAATTATCCGAATCTATAGGTGTATAAATCCGGAAGGCGTGATCTTTACAGGATTTAACCATACCCGATGTAGAAACAGTGTGCTTCAAAGATGACGCATGCATAACGTGACCATCTATTTTTTGTGCCAGAGCGGGACATCTGTGGAATTAAATAATAATAAAAAGTTTTTGGTGTTTCACAAGTTTTCAATAAAGAAGATTGAATTATAAAAAATAATCATAGCACTAAACAAAAAATAGTTAGGCACGATTTATAAGCCCCAGTAGTGGCGTGATTTCCAGGCAGACACATAACGTACTCAATAATTATGGAAAAGTTTTTTAAATCAAGATTGTTTTTTACGAAAGTGCTGGATAATTTGACCCAACCGTTTTCAGTAATAGGTCGATAAAGCATTTCGAGCGGGAAATATTTTTTGATCATCGTTTGGTCTGTTTGCAAAAGCGGGACTATGTAGGCCTTGCTGGGGACACCGGGACAGACTTCCTGAAAGCGGGACTGTCCCGCCTAAATCGGGACGTATGGTCACGTTACGCATGCACTCAGTGCAGCTTGAGTAGTTGTGAAAAGGTCATTAACCCGACGTATCACTCCACTGTTTATCACTACTGCGACCGACTTAACACAATTGAATTTATGTCTCCTGGAAGGACAAATAGCTTTCCTTTACATATTGTCCCTAGATTTATAGCTATTATTGTCAAATTAGGTATGTTTTTGTCAAAACCAGCAATACTAACTTATTATAATGGTCCAGCGAGCTCTGATCTCTGGCAGGAAAGTTATTCTTTCAAACTGCGTGACAGTTTGCGAGTATCGGGCCGAATTTACGGCACAACTTGTTCCTATCTGTCAAACCAACTTCCAAGTGAACAAAATAGATCAGCCAAGTCGGTGTGTTGCAAGTTTTTGTCGAGCTATCGGCGCGAGGGCCGTGTAATGAAGTGGAAATTCTGATATGTGTAAGGGTTGAGTTAAATGCTCTGGGGAGTAAGAGGCTTGTCATTTTTCGATATATTTTTTTGTTTGTTTTTGAGACAAAGGAAATAGGTCAACTTGATTGTAAGTGCTTTGTGTATTGGCAACCTTTGAAATTAGTATGGCAAAGAAAAGCAAGCTAGGGAGGGATACTCCCGACAGAAACATATTCATTATAAGGCAAATTTCAACAGTGAAACAACTATTATTTGAAAGTTTCTCGTAATTTGCATACTGTTTAGCAATTTAAATTTATTTTGTAATAGCATGTTAGTTAGGTAGATAGCCTATTAGGCCTAGGGTTGAAATTCAAGGTTGGACATTAACTTGTTTGTTTTATTTCGAATCGGGGACATCAGGTTGACAATAAAATAGATTTTAATATACTTAAAGAAGAATAAGAGTATTTTACATGTTTACAGGCCAGGTCAAAGCATGTTCTAGTAATTCCAAATATAACTTAAAAGCCTATTTCCAACGGTCACACTTCAATAAGCACTGATATCGTGTGACCCTCGGGATTTTTCTCCTCAAGGCCCTCTGAAGTGATTCTGATTGTAGGAAAAACTTTCGTCTCATAATAATTCAAGAAACTGGGTCACGCAGTATTGTCCCATAAGAATCGAATACATGAAATTGCTTGTATGTATAAATATGTATAACATTCAGCGTGTTTATGTATGGGTATGAGTTTCTAACTCTGTTGTAATGTATAGGAACAGTTTTTTATTGCTTTGTAGAACAAGCAATTTAAGTTAGTGGTAGTCTAAGGCCAATCGACATCGACAATATGCCTTATGGTCAATTTTTCAGTATTGCCAGCATCTCTAAAGAAAAATGCAATGATGTTACCAGTGCCATTCATGGTTCGCCGACATGATTTTCACCTTAATATTTAAATGACGATATTATCTATACATATATCATCTATATGTATATCATCATCATCAGCAGCTCGTTGCAGTCCACTGCTGGACATAGGCCTCTCCCAAAGTACACCACAGTGCTCGGTCTACTGCTTTATGCATACAGATGCTGCCGGCCTTCTTGTGTAAGTCGTCACGCCAGCTGATCAGAGGGTGTCGTTTTGCGTTGTTACTATGATTGGTGCAAATTTCAGTCATCTCCTATGCCTTATTGCGAACTAAAAATATGACAAAAATCCGATTGATTGACCTTAGTATATAATCCAAGATTTCAGGATTCACAGCTACATGTGACGTAGTTACAAGTACTAAATCTTATTCAAAGCAACGAACCGTTTAATCCATAAAGTACAATGATTATATAGAATCTTAAAGGTGATATATTTACTCACGTAACTGTTGTTTACTGGCGGTAGGTCTCTCACTTGTGAGAGACCGCCTGGATAGGTACCACCGGAATGTCTATTTCTAATTGTACAATAATCACTTTCTTTTAAAACAATTCCATATAAGTAGTATACAATTACAAACAACTTAGAAGGAAAATCATAAGTAATCCTTATGTTTTTGTTCCCGCTGTGTGCCATAACCGTATGTTATTGTGTGCCTTGACAGGCGTTGACTTATGATCCTTGGAAATAATGAGCAATATGTCTTAGCACGGGCTTTTAATGGGCCGTGATCATTGGTATGAGGGGTAAATGTATTTCTTTGTGGAGTTTTGTATGCAAGCATGCAACTATGGGCTATAGGTTAATGGTTTATTGGTCAAGATTTTATTTATTATTTTTATTTATTCTCAACCCGGAGGATTTGTTTCCATTATGGCGATAGGCTTACCTCCTATCACATTATGGGAGGGGATACACAAGGCAAAACGTAGTTGTGATTGTAGCACCTCTGCTTATCCTCTGGGAAAAAAGCGTAAGATTATGCTTGTATGTAATTTTGTTATGTTTTAATATCTCATTGATGTAGTGTATTAGTGAACCACAACAACTATAAAATTTATGAAAACTTATTCAATGTAGTCATGATTTACGTGTTCTTTAGCTAAATGACTGATTTGAATATGCGGTCGGACAAGCTAAAGCCACGTAGTGTATTTTATTTTGACCTATACTTGAGTATAAAATTAAATAATTAAAAATATATAAGTCATATTTATGGTATAACCCTGCTCAATTAATGTCGAGGCTGGTGTTCAGCAGTGGGATAAATAAGCCTATATTATTTCCATACGGATCACATAAGCATGGAACATGATATGAGTGAGAGAAACCATAATGTTTCAAAACAAATCTCAGTGACTTGGTCGGTGTAGTTTCGGAGCTTGGTTCATACCTAGTTTTATATCAAAGTTTTACAGGTTTCCTTGCGGATACTCCGGAGTTAATTCAAGGATTAATTTACGGTTAGTTGGAGAGAAGACTTCCATGCACTTCGTTAAACTTAAATCTAGAGATTTGTTGGCGAACGGAGACATTAAAATGTATTATGGAACTTTGATCATCAATATTGTGCTGTAAAAACTGCAGTAAAGAGTTACAGTCTTATTCATAGACCAATTAACCATAAAATAGGTTTAAACCATAAAATAGGTTTAAACCTATATAAAAATAGGTTTAAACTTATTTTAGTTATCGAATTTATCGTCCCTTTAGAACGAAACTTCACTTTTACTGGTGGTAGGTCTCTCATATGTGAGAGGCCATCTGGGTGGGTACCACCGCAGTGTCTATTTCTCCCGTCAAACAGCAGTGTAAACGCACTGTTGTCTTTCGGGTTGAAGGGCATTGTAGCCAGAGTAACTACTGGACATATTGAGACTTAACATCTTATGTCTCAGGGTAGCGAGCGCAGTGGAATGCCAAACATTGCTTTGTAGTTCAAGGTGTTGTTTGGTTTTGCTACTGTTCATGAGCGGTCGTATCGCTTACCATTAGGCGAACGGCATGCTCGTCTCGCCATTTAGAGCAATAAAAAAAAATACTTCATTTCATTTTGAGAAAAGAAGATAATGTGTCGATGTGAAGGTCCTTGGGGGAGGTCTACATTGAGCAGTGGTCTTTCTCAGTGGCTGGAGAGACAGAGAGAGTAACTAACATAAGTATACTGTTATTGAATTAAGGCAGATTTTTTAATTGTCATATAAAAGTTATACATCAAATAAATTATAGTTTCACTGAATAAGAATAAAACGAATTTGGTCACTTTTAACTCTTATTTTAAATTTGTTTGTGTTATATTTTATTCCACGAATATGTTTTATTGTATGATTGGAACATCGAGTTATAATATTTAAAATACGACCGTAAAATGTACATTTAATTTGGAAATATCAAAGCTTTTATAAGCGTTGTTAATATTTTATTCTATGACTTATTTTAATGTTTCGACAACTTTCATTGCGCGAGTAATATAAATAGTATGAATTTTCTGTGGAACCAATGTTCTATTTTTAAAACTGCGATCTACTGCTATGCGGTATTCGATTTAAATTTTGTTTTTCGAACAATAAATCAGTTACCAGCCTGTACTTCACTCGCGGTGACATAACAAAACACCTCAAACCGGCCAGTAACTGATCTATTCTAAAAAAAACATGCGACCGAAACGGTTTTGCTTCCCGCTGCGCAAAAAACAAAAAAAGGAACAAAACGTCACAACAGTGACGTAATAGAAGCGATGTTCCAATTTCAAATTTGCCTATCACAGCTCCGCGCCGTAACGGCGTTCGCAAGGGCCCGCTTGATTAAATTTTCTCTTTATGTCGGCTCGAACACGCTATTTGAAATTAACTACACGCCGTATATAATTGTGAGAGGGGATTATTCTTTTTTATTTCGTTGTGACGTCATCTTTTACTATTTTTGGTACTGGCATGTTAATATAAATAGTGTTGTACAAAATAAAAATAAACAAATAGCAAAATGCCATCTGTTTCGGTTAGTATAAAAATGAATACAATTTCGCCAATTTATTTTGCTTGAATATGAAAAACAACATACAATTTAAAATATTTATCGCATTTCAATGCAGCAAAACAGTTCCCGCGTTTCCATATAGTTTTATTAAGCTGCTGAAGTAAGTCCCGACGAAACTTTGTATTTAGGACGAATGGTATTGGATTAAATGTACTGTGTATGTGAATAAAGGTCTCAGAAACTACCCATGTGTTAATTATTACTCTTATTTATTTATTACCAACTTGTATAGGTTTTTTAGGCTCCGTTGTGTAGTGGTGAAGTTAGGTGATGAAAAAAATGCTTAAAATCGTGCTTGTAATCCAAAGCTGCGCGTTTTGAGAACAAAAATAATTTTCGTAGATTTGATACCTACCAACAGGTCGATGTGAAGATCCTTGAGGGAGGCCTATATTCAGTAGTGGACTTCCTGAGGCGGAGAGTGAAAGTGAAAGAAAGAGAGATATACCTATGAGACAAGAATTGTATCTTAAAGTGGCGTCATGGCTCACAACTATTTGTATATACCATAATAAACTTTTAGTTCTCAAACCACAGAAAGTCCAATTAAGGGCATAGGCATTTACCGAAATCTGCCACAGTTACCATGACTCGTTATATAAATACCGGTACCGCATTCCCGCAAATACAGACATCCGTCAAATATTTATCATGCGGCGCAGTTACAGAACCAATCACTCCAACCCTTTGATATTCCCTATATTAAAATCTCAATATATACCAATTTAGATTCATTTCCAATATTCCGCATTCAAAGGCTTTAAGTTACGAGTGTCCCAACAAAGGAGCTAAGGCAAAGCATTCCTCAGCATTGAAATGATCAATTCCTCTCATAGAATTTCGACCGACTCGTTGGTCCCATGCCAACAGATAAATTTGAAAGAGACACTGTGTGAAAAAACTATTGGGAGTTTGTTTTAAAGCGCGCTCCTTTGTAAATAAAATCTTTTGTTGCGCTGTTGTGATTTTGGATGGTAGTTTTATGAAAATAGTTGCTGGGTTGCCCATTGTTTGAATATTGAAGATTCCAATATATTAAATAAGTATTGCCGATGGCCCATTGGTGAAGTTTGGAACGTCAGAAGGAAATTCATTACTAAATTCGTATTACAAGGTAACATTGATTGACGTATTGTAATTAACGCTTGCCAGTAGAATCTTCATTTATAAATCACCGAAATTTCTATTAGACGTAGTATAGTTACTTTCCCGTACACAAAAAAATACTTTTTATACAATTTCGACAACGGTGCTTCGAACTAGATTGTCGCAGACTATTCGTAATGGGATAACAGTTCAATCACCATCATCAGTCATACGCCCTCTATTGCTGAAAACAGACCTTCTAACAAGATAACCAGACCAATCTACAAGCTTTTACGACCTATCGAATCAACACAAAGCAAAAAATATGAAGACACTACAAATTCGATAACGCACTTAGCTCTGATCTGTTCTCTCTTACATTTTCTTATCACATAACCATGTTATATTGATCGTTTTCCTTCAAAGAAATCCTTTAGCACTCGTTGGAGTAAAATATAATCTGGGATAAAGGTGTAGCGAACGCCCCTACTGCTATAAAATTACGGTTCAGTTTTCAATAATACAGTTCTGAGTGTACAATTTGTGTCGAAACGTTTCTTGGGGTCGGCATATTTTTGCGTATGGAGGGATAATCCCGTGAAGATGTGTTGAGGAATATTGTTTTCTATTGATCTTCGACTTATTTATATTGGATGAGGAATTTAGCGTGAAATCTATTTTTTGTTTATCTTATCTATCAATGAGCGAAGAGCTTACAGGGTGGCAGGTGTTTTAATATTCCGTATAAAAATCAGGAGCTATCAACATGTAATATCTCTTTGATAGTAAGAGGAATTGATTGAATGATAGATGCAAACGTATGGGATTACTAGGCGTATTAACGTTTAACTACTCAGGTCATACGAAAGGTAAAATTGAGACTGTCTAGCTATGGAGTGCTGTGAATCGGTGACAATATCATAAACTAATCACTTATTAAAATTCCCATATAGCTTAGCAACATGGTTACACTATATTTATCGTGTTTTTTCATGAAGTGGTACGGGAGGCGTGCTCTAATGTACGCACTTAATCTGAAAGGGCTCGTTTCATGATCCGTAAACGTTGCTCCTTCATGCATGCCCCACTCAAATGTTATGAAACACGGCTTCAATAACTGGCGTTAGCATAATCTCATGCTGCCTTCTCAGTAGGCATTATTTAAGTGATTGATTTTCACATTTTTTTCTGAATTTCAATCGCAAATTGTTTTTAAATCTGTTACTGATGATCGCAGATATTTGCTAAGAATAAAAATCTGAGAGATTTGATCTTGAATATTTGAAGTGTCTATACTTTAAAACAATAATTCTGATTATTGCTTCTCCAGAAATAGCAGTATCTTCTCCACAACTCACTAGTCTTCACAACTGATCTACATCAATGATATTATTATTAAGAAATTCAAACTAATTCCTTAACCACTGCATCATAATACTTCGATTTCACCTCACACCCAGGATATTTATTTCCAAAACAAACACAAAAGCCGGAACATTCCGTTCCAGCTCCATATCGACACATAAAAACAATACTAAATAGCAAGCAACAATACAAATGGTGCACACAGGCATCCGCTCAAAAATTCATTACTTCACGTAGGATTGAAGTTTCAATTTTGTAAAGCTTCGCAATCGGATTAACTGTAACACTTTACGGCGCTTGTATTTATTTGTTTGTAAAAATATTTCGTTTGGTGTATATATCATAGTGATGTTTGTGTTTTAATCGCCACTTACGGGTATTTTATTGTTAGATGATGATATCCATTGCATGAATGACTTTGTTAAATGTTAAAGTGATACCATTGGATCATTTTATGTATGCTGACATAATTAATTTGTGCAAGCCTAATTTTATCCTTCAAACATTGTCTATTTCACGTTTGTAAATTCAGGTCCACGTAAAGCAAATGCCATTGGATCTATAATGTATCATTTGTTGAAGTATGTTGATAATGTTCGTGACTTTCGGAATTTGCGATAATAGGAATATAGGATGGAAGCTATCGGCTATCGGGCAAGAAAAGCCCAGGAAAGTGGCCCAGTTGGTGACGTGAATGTGAAGTACCTATCTCATGATGGGTAGGATATTGCTGAAGATCAATAGTGGTGACAAAATAAATCTTAAGTTACGTGTGTCCAAACGCAATGTTATTGCCTAAACCGTGGCCTAAGATTTGATTGCGACACAAAAATACAAAGAACCTGATAGGTTAGCATAAGGACATAGACAGCGCTCCAAAAATATGACAAAACAACAATGTGTTTACAAAAAACAAACAATATTATGTTAACATATAAAATAAAAAAAACTCGATCACAAACCCACCTCAATATTTCTCTTCAAAGTTGAGGTGATATTTAAACCCATTGCCTCTAAGATGCTCCTAAATTCCACTTCGACGAAGTGTTAAGACTCTGCCAACACGCTGCCGTCGGTTCGAAGCCCCGTTGCACCTGCCCTGTTTCACTTTGTCTGGAAATTGTCAAAAGTTTCGACATGAATATTATCCAGTCAACTTTTCGCTTATGTCTCGGGAAGTTACGAGCGCCGTGACACCGCGAGTGATGAGTTAAAAAATGAGGTGATTTAAAATGTTTTACTGTTGTTAGCGGGAGTATGTCTGAAAGTATTTGCTGTTGATGTGATGTAGTACTTTTAGAAGACTATTTCTTTGTTTTATGTCTGCAATGTTAGTTGGGAACTTATGATCCGGGTTAGGTATGCTGGTATTTGGTGTTTTTTTTATTGCATTGAATGGCAAGACGAGCATGCTATTTGCCAGATGGTAAGCGATGCGACCGTTCATACTCAGTAACAAAATCAAACAACATAAATTACAAAGCGATGCTTGGCATTGCACTGCGCTCGCTGTTTTGAGACATACGATGTTAAGTCTCAATTTGTCCAGTAGTTACTCTAGCTACGATGTCCTTTAAACTGACACGCAGTGTATGTACACTGCTGTTTAACGGATAATTAGATATTGCGGTGGTATCAACCCAGACGGCTTCTCACATATGAGAGACCTACCACCAGTGATTTTGTCATCGTAGAATTATTATAATACCATGGATGACATTAAGTTAGATTATGTCTCCACTATAAAAATCGCCTCACATATTTCTTGGCATTGCATCTATTTAAACCACCGTTGTTTCAGCTTACTTATCTATCAATGTACCTAATCAACTTTTGAGTCCACTATTTCACATTAATAATAATTTTGTTCCGAAAATTTTCTTCAACAATTTAAGCTGATAAATCCATGCATATAACCACCACACATAACGCACTCAATAGATTTTCAAATATTGCTGCATAGGGTTGGATATCCAACAATACATTAATAAACGCTAATGGGTCTAAATAATGCATGCAATGTCTTTGTTTCGATTTGGCGCAAAATTAGCTGTTTATCAACCGCAGTTGATAATTAAATTTTGTATCATTCAAAGCAATACATTTGATTATGAATTATTTCCGCTCTATTCTATATTTTGAATACGCCCGTCAGTATGTCATTGTTACAGTCATAGGTCTGTCAGGTTTTCGTTAACAATCTGTTGTATTTTACAAATTGTACTACATTTTGAATATATTTTAACTGGGTAATTCAGGCGTTCGATTTACAAAGCTAAGTTGTAAAAGTATTACCTTAGAGGCAACTCCATCGAAATCTTGCTTGATATTTCAAATGATAAATTGACAGCTTCCGTGGCGCAGTTGGTTACAGGCTGGCTGTGAAACGAGAGTCTACCGCTTCGATCCCCTAACGGAGACAAATGTTTGTGAGGCCTACAAATATTTGTCTCGGGTTTGTTTGTGAGACCGAAAAGTGTCTCGTAGTTTCTGATACCCATGACACAAGACTTAATTGATCTTAATTTGGGTCAGGACTATATATGTGCCTATGGATGTATTTATTTATAATTATTTATTTAATGGATTGCAATTTTGATCCATCAGTATTGTGAATGATGCAACAAACAATATTTTGCCAACTCGCCTGGTTCTTCTCTTTTGAAAATCCGTGTCTTTTAGCCGTAGCGTCAGAACTAAGTATGGTGATTACACCATCATTGTCATTCAACACATTAGTGTTGAATGACAGGAGATCACGTTAGTGTGCCGCCAGTTAACAACATTGAATTTATTATCAGTCGCAGCGCAATAATTTTACCGAGCTATGGTAAAAAGCAATATTGAACTGTCGACGAATATGACATATTTCAAAATTCAATTGGAAGAGGAGCTGATAATCAAATTGCATCCAAAGATCTTTATGCAAGTGCTTGAGAGCTAAACCCGTCATTGCAAGATACAGTCGCAGAGATTATTCTACGAAACGTTCTAATCTAAATCCAATAATTTGCCAGTGCAAACGGGAAGCCGCATTTCAATGAGCTTGCTGAAATTCTAATCGCTGAAATGTTGGGTTCAAATCAATCTTTGTCGTCTGTGTCGGTCGGAAGGTGTATGGGTGGCGGTGTTGTATATCGCTTTGCGTTCTTGCACCGTCTTGTGTGTTGTGGAAGGGTTGAATTAGAAATTACGTCACAGTAACTTTGGTTAATTTCAGTCGCGAATATGATATAATCCTTCTTTTATAACTCTAGATCAATTAGTAACTACTGCCAAGCGCAGTGGAATCCCAAGCGTTGCTTTGTAATTCAAGGCGTTGTTTGGTTCTGCTACTGATCATGAACGGTCGTATCGCTTACCATCAGGCAAAGGGCATACTCGTATTGCCATTAACTGCAACAAAAAAATAGAGTGCAGCCTATAGTGTCTTTATTTCGTCTCAAGGTGTGATAGGGTCAGACGGTATGTTCATACTGATAATGAACTCCAGTCTCGAAGGCCTTATATGAGACTATTCAAATTGAAAATTTTGAGCAGGGTAGATTTAACACGCAAAGGATGAATCCAATACTGCATGGTCCTCAGATCACATATTATGTTGTAATTAATCTAATTACCCCTAATTTGGCTTACTGTACTGTACTGTATCAGCCCATATACGTTCCACAGCCCTTGCAATGGAATATTTGAAGTATCATGGGCCTCCTCTACAATCGAGAGTACTATTGAGGGTGGTTAGACCTTCCAGTCCACCAAGCGGGCTTTGTGGTGTTTGACTATCAATACAAACATGACTCCGAAAAGTCAGAGGTGTACCCTGGGATTTGAACCCGTGACCACTGTGACCAAGTTGGCAGCCGTGTCACGTCCGTTTACTAACAGCCCACTACGCACTTGGCTGTCGCTTATTCATTACTTATCCCTAATAATGGTGTAAATTTATCATGAAATTACTATGATATGATATGAATACTTTGTTTAAACTATACACTTTGTAGAAAAGCTGTGGTGATGCAACATTCACAACATTTAATCTCATGCAAAGGAATTCACGATCTCAAGGCTGAACAGAATATTTTAAAAACAAAATGTAGACTGTATAAAGAGTCTATCCAATGACGTAAAACATTAAAGAATTAATGAAAACAGCGGAGTTGACCCACTAAAACCGTTCCAAGTGTGTGGCGCTAACCACAAATCAAGCAATGCTTACACAGCGTAGTAAGTCATACAAATGGTTGCAGATATCTATGGCCCAATCTAGGAAACGACCAAATAGATCAGCGGACTGGACTAGCCGTTTAGCCTTTAGTGCTTCGCCTTAAGTGAATGGCGACTTAGCCGATTTATACATTGTAAATTTTTCAGCCGCGCTCGTAAAATTTAAAATACTCGCTGTATGGTTATGAATGATAATTTTATTCGCGTTTTAAGCTTTATTGTTATTACACCGGTTTGATTCTTTGCGATTCACGGCGTTTAGAAAATATTTGTTTTCATAGAACTGTCATGTGAAACTCATTTTTTAGTCACCTTTGGATTATCTTATGTATTTGCTTAGAAACGGCTAGTATTTTTTTTTTTACAAAACTACTAGACCTTTTAAGGTACAAGTATCAACCTGCTTGCATTCATTTAATTAATATAATTGTTTGCCAAACCTCAAGCACTCGGCTAATATCTTCGCCCATTCATTCGCAAACAAAACACATTCAGGATTGATGTCTAGGAGAGCATTAAGTGTTCACCACACTCGGTGTAGTTCAGAAGGCACGCGACACAATGCGACATTTAGGTACCGCAAACGGCATTAAACTGTACATAATAGGGTATTTGACTCCATTTTAAAGATATTTGTGTTTTTGCACAAAAAAAAAACGATCATAGTCAAATACATTATTATTCAATTCTATGCAACCCAAAGAATGTGAACAATCTTCAGGATTGAAATGACTTTTATTTATTATTTTAGTTTCCTGACAGATCTCTTATATTTAAAAAGTCATCTGTTTAGGTCCTACTACAATGTCTACTTCTCCCGCCAAACTGCAGTGTATATGCACTGTTGTGTTTCGGTGCGAAGGATATTGAGACTTAACATCTTATGTCTTGCGAGCGCAGTAAAATAAGGGACGCATTAAGCTAGGACCAAAGCTAAAGAGAAAAGTAAAACTTAATGAAAAAAATAAACCTGTGATTTAATTAACTCGAGATGGCATCACAACTGGCATTAAACCAATCTCACTGATCGCTTCCATTACGCAGACAGCGGTACAAATTGACAGGCTAAACTCTCCATTAATTAATTAAGACATGCATAATTAAATTATCTATAAATTAATCTGACATCTGGCATAGTTCACTCCTGATCCAAGGAAATATGAATATCCGATTTGAGGATTGGATCTAAAACCCTGTATAATATTTGATAATCTCGGTAAAAGGAAAAAAGCAATGGCATATATTATGTGATAGTGACTTTTTTTTGTGTATTTATGAGTGTGAATTTGTGAGTTTTTTTTTGTGTATTTATTGAACAAATCTTTGCCATACCTATAGGTAAATATTAAGTAAAGCGTTTTCATTGTTTAGTTATCATAAATTTTAAATTATAGCTTT
This sequence comes from Hyles lineata, assembly GCA_030180105.1. Lineage (NCBI taxonomy): Eukaryota > Metazoa > Arthropoda > Insecta > Lepidoptera > Sphingidae > Hyles > Hyles lineata. The sequence continues at coordinate 12,086,556 of JARJEE010000013.1, read as the reverse complement.
GGTTCCAATTTCATTATAGTTTTAACATATTTCTTTGCTTAAACAATAAAATTATGTTCGAGACAAACCTTTTTAATACTTTATTCATTACTCAACAAACACAGCAATATACAAATGGAGAATGCGACCAATCTTTTCTTTATTAAATTTACGTTTATTATAATTACTTTCGTTAAAGGCCCACAGTTTTTGATCTTCAATATTCTCTTATTTCTATTCAAATCTCAACCAGTGTAGTCCTAGACAGAGCGGTATCGTCGCAAGGTGTTCAATCCGTAACAAACCAGTTAACAGTCCCAAGGTGGCTTACATTCTGACGGCTCACGAGGCATGATTTGCGAAATGCAGCCAACACGACGACAGGATCTGTTGCCTATCGCTTGTGAATAGGTTAAACTGAGACGTTTAGCTGGTAGGGTGAATTTATTTATTTATTTATTTATTCTTAACTGCACAAGAAAGGATAAACAATTAAATATATTACAAATGAAAAAAAGTACAGATGGCGGTCTTATCGCTCTAGGCGATTTCTTACAGACAACCTTTAATTATGATTGTCTGTAAGAAATAGCCAAATCTATTGTGTGAGTAAATTTCAAATTTCCCCTGTTCTGTGACTTTTTATAATACTAAGATCTTTTTAGTGTAAAGAGATAAATTTAACCCAGGTTAGATTAAATAGATGACCTTTAGGAGTAAGTTAATCACTCGCTTTAACACGGAAGAAAAACATAATGAGGATACCTCAATAACTGGGAGATAATATAAACAAGAAACTAAATGGTGTAGGAAATAATTGACACGTACTTAGCCAGGTTGGACCAATATTGTGTGAAAGCACACCCAATGGTAGAGTAAGCCCGAACTCAGCTGCCAGCACGTATATTATTTATTTTAATATATTATACAGAAACTCATGCCTTTTTTCCCAGAAGCGGTAGGAAGAGGTGGTACCAATACACCCAAGTTTCGCCTTGTATTTTCCGTCGCACGACGTGAATGGGGCTGATAGTGAATAGAAAATGTTGAATATTTCCTTGTAAAAATGAAAATAAAATGATTATACAGTGGACCCCCGGTAATTCGGCCCCTGTCTAATCCGGCACCCCCTATAATCCGACATGATCTATTATTTATTATTGAATATTAATTTTTGATAATATTCGCTAATACATGACTGAACAAGTTACAACTTGTACGCATCATCATTATTGTGCTCGACGCGTTTTGATTCTGATTGCTTAGGTTGGAATTGACTACATGCGAGAGGATAGCGGTGCTACATTTACTAAATTTGATATATTATATAATGAAGCATGATTTGTACTTCAGAGTACATATATATAATACATATAAAGAATCTTATCAGAGAGTCTGTAATTAGTCGGATTACAAGGTACACTTTTGTAAAAAAAATCGGACTATAGGGGGTCTTAGGCAGTACTCTATAATCCGACAAATTCGATAGTCCGACACTGCCCTGCAAAATTTTTGTCGGACTACCGGGGGTCCACTGTAATATCATTATAATGACTATACTATAATCTTAAAGTGCAATATAAAGAACTAGCATATTTTTAATTTTAATTAAGAGACATAGCTGTTATACTTGTTTGCATGGATGAGCTTGATAATGTCCGGTTAATAAAAACACAGGTCCAGTTACGTAGCCATATTTATTGCAACTCCTTGACAGTACAGTGTTGACCTCTAAAACATACTACTATAATGTTGCCATTATAACATCTCCCTTTTTCCAAATACTTAATACTTTTCACTGAACTGCTTCTTTATGCACAATTAAAATCTAACTTAATAACTCCACATTTACTGTTTCACAACTACAAATCTTAATATACTGAATTAACTTTATACAATCAAAATCCAACTTAATAACTATTTCTTAATTTGAATTTTCCACAACTACTAATCTTATAATTATCATACACATAAACATTATAACACTTTAACTTAATCTTATTCTAAAACAACATAATCCTTATAAATTGCAGGCTTCCTACTCACTCTGCCTGACTTAGTTATATAAGTACTATTATCATCAATTTTAAATCTTACTTTCTTTGTTTTTCTTTTATTACTTATGTGATCATTATTATTTCTTAATTCAGTCCTATTCTGGTTTTCTATTTCCAAAGTACCTGACTCCTCACATGTTTCATTTCCTATGTTTCTGTCATTCTCATTATCATCCCATTCTTCTATATCATTATTCACTTTATACTTTCCTCCTCGTATCAATGCTCGTCTATTTCTAACAATTACCTCACCATTTTCATTTTTTACTTTATAAGACTTTGGTCCATCACCATAATCTATCACTACACCACTTTCATAAGGTTTCACTCCATTATCATTTTGTATTTTAACTACATCTCCTTTAATTAAATTTGGTAACTTCCTAGATCCCTTATCATACTTAAACTTTTGTTGCTTTTGTTTTCTGATAAGACTCTTTTGATATTCTTTTTGATCTATATTTTTCCATTGTTTTCCTAAACTAGGTATAATATTCCTAACATTCCTATTAAACATTAATTCTGCTGGAGTTTTTAGATCATTATTAATTGGTGTATTTCTGTGTAAAAGAAGACCCATATAAATATCTTTATTATCATATATTAATTTTTTCAATGTATTTTTTATTGTTTGTATATGTCTTTCTGCTAACCCATTACCTTGATGATGTTTTGGACTTATAATTTTATGTTCAAAATCCCATATTTTAGAATATTTTCTGAATTCCTGACTAGTAAACTGAGTTCCTGAGTCTGAATATACTATTTTAGGTATACCATAGCGAGAAAATATTTGTTTCAAACTATTAATGGTGTCTTGTGCTGATAAACTACTTAATTTTTCCACTTCTATAAATTTACTGTATGCATCTACTACTAATATGTATGCCTTTTTATATAGAAAAAATATATCAGTTGCTACAATTTCCCATGGACCTTTAGGTATTTCTTTTTCTATCATTTCCTCTTTCCTATTCTTATTTTGAAAACTTTTACATGTGTCACAATTTTGTATCAAATCTTCTATTTCTTTACTACCATTGTCTTGTATTTGTAAAACATTTCTTTTTTCTTCACTTGAACTAGAAACCCTATTTATCATATTAAATTTACTTAATGTTTCCAGCCCCAATACAGGCAAATAATTTCCTTCACAAACTTGAAATATAACTAACTGATTTTCTTTCCCAATTTTACACTTTAAAGATACCTGTCCTATTGTATGTATAGGATCTCCATTGTAATTTGACAATTTCAAACTAGATTTATCAAATCTGTGTACTCCTATTTTATGACAAAGTGACTTAGGCAAAACATTACACTGTGCTCCTGTGTCTAATTTTAATTCTAGACTTTTATCAAAATCACTAAAGTATACATTTTCTGACCAATCTAACTTTGACGCTGTTACATTATTTATGTAGACATTATTTAATTTCTTTTCATCACTATTTACTTTTATATCTGTATCACAATCTGTATATATCTGTTTTACATATCTTCCTGATCTACATTGCCTTGCAAAGTGACCTACTTTTTTACATTTTAAACATACTTTATTATATGCTGGACAATTTCTTTTTTCATGTACTTTCCCACACCGTTGACATGGAATGGTACTTACTCTTGAGCGAGAACTCTCCACTGACCTTTTCTGAAATTGCGCATATTTTCTTTCTCTTGAAATTGATCCTGACCTTGAATTTCTTGGTCCCATGTTCTTGTTTATTTTGTTTATTTGCTCATTCATATTTTCTGCTTTATGCAAGTGTTCTGATGCTACTTCTGCTGCTTTGCAAATATTTATAGCTTTTTGTAATGATAAATCTGGCTCCCTTAATAGCCTGTCCTTGATTCTTCTATCTAATAACCCTGTTATTAGCTTATCTTTTATTAAGCGTTCTTGTTGTTCTGCAAACTGACATTGAATTGCCAATTTTCGTAACGCTGTTAAATATTCGTCAAAGGATTCGCCCTCGTGCTGATTTCGTATGAAAAATAAGTGTGAATTTACGCTTAAATTTTCTCTTGGCACAAAATAGGCATGAAATCTTTTCATTACAGCATCATACGTTGCAGTTTCTTCATCCATTTCAAATGTTGAATATATTTCGATGCATTGTTCACCCATGCAATGTAAAAGTAATGCTACCTGGACATCCTCTGGTTTTTGGTCTCCACCTGTCGCTTTTCTGTATATTTCGAATCTTTTCTTCCATATCTTGAACCCTTCAGCATTATGGTTCATGAATTCTGGGGGTTTTAATCCCGTAATTACGTTTTTCTCCATGCTTAAGTTTTTCTTGTCAATTTACAAATAATATTTACGTATACTATTTTGCTTACTTTTTATTGATTTTCCTCACTTTTTCTTGATTTTCCGCAGCGCCATGTTATACTTGTTTGCATGGATGAGCTTGATAATGTCCGGTTAATAAAAACACAGGTCCAGTTACGTAGCCATATTTATTGCAACTCCTTGACAGTACAGTGTTGACCTCTAAAACATACTACTATAATGTTGCCATTATAACAATAGCATATCGTGGGAAAATGAAGAAAACTAGTTCTCGTTTCCGGCTGTTGTTGGAGGTATTAATGCTTCATTCGATTGTAAACATTATTTGGGTAAAAAATTTTGGATACAGGACTGCGTAAGTATCCAACTTTAATCACTGTTTAATGGTTTCTTAGATTTACGCGAATGTTACATATTGAAATAAAATTCTTATTTACGGATTTTACCGCGGATTTGGTTTAATTTTCACATTTTTTGAGTTCCCGACGTTTCGATTACTTTACAGCTTTCGTGGTCACGGGGCGGACTGAGGTATTAGACGTCCGCTCTGTGACTGTTAGAATTCAACTACCCTTATTTTACAATTATTAATTTAAAAATTAATTTAAAATAGCTAGTCTGTATTTGCGATCCGATCTACGCTTTTAATCACTGTTGCGGTGTTTAGTGATATAATCCTTTGAAAAGTTACTTACCGTAGTTTTGTTTTAGTGTTTAAAATATAACCTTTTTCATTTCTTACCTAGTCTTTCCCCTCTTTATATCTTCTTTTCAAAGCATCCGTGACGTAACTGGTTACATGCTGGCTATGAAACAAAAGTCTGTGGGTTTGATCTATGCACTTGACAAATGATTGTAAGCCTCACAAGTGTCTCAGGTCTGGGTGTTTGTGAGGCCGAAAAGTATCTCGTAGTTCCTGATACCCACGATAAAAGACTTTATTGATCTTAATGTGGGGTCAATACTATGTATTTGACTTTTGGGGGTATTTATTATTATTATTTTAAAGGTAATAGTTTAATGGGTGGTGGTAATAACTACTATTTGACGAGCCTGTGCAAAAAATGTTTGCTTAATGCCATCTATCGTGGATTTTATCAGTTCATTAAAGGTTTTTCTGTATTGTCTTTATTAATGTAGTCTTTGGATAAACCTACGACACCTACTTACTAGCCATGCTTTCTGATATATAAAGACAATTTGGATTCTTGATAATAAAATATTTAGCATTTTGTTTATTAAGTTTCACAAATCAAATTAAATCCGACATGTCTCAGCATCAACAAATTCTTCAAATACATTCTTGCACTAATCCTATTCCAGTCAAAAATGAACTACAAAGTAACCAACTAACAAGTAGTCTATTCCTAAAAATCGGACGCCATGTTAATCTATAGTTGACGCACAAATCAACAAGGAAAATGAACCGAAAGTTCGTCTCGAATGCTCGACACTACCCAAGTTTGAATTACTTTTGCCGAGTGAAGTACGTATAATGAATCGGGGTCCAGAGATATTTGTTCCAAAGTCTTCGCGACGTCGAAATTTTCTAGTGAAAAGGAAAAGTTGTCCGACAAAATGATTCGTTCTTGAATCGCTCTTGCCGTTTAGTGATGCGGCAAATGCTTTTGTTGATAACTATTTTGATTGCATTAATCGTTGATTTTGAGATATTTAATATAGGTCATGAATAATTTATATTTACGTCTGCCTCGGTGGTGCAGTTGTACAGTATGATTGCAAAGCTGAGGTCTCAGGTTAGAATACCGAGTCGGCAAGGTGATATTGGATTTTTCTATTCATTCTAAGCCCGGAGTCAGGAATTTATGATATGGCGGTAAACTCGCTCAATATCACATCGTAGGACGTAAAATAAACTTGGGTGTCCTGACTGTAGCTCTGCCTGCTGCTTCTGGAAAAAATGTACATATATATCTGCAATATAGATATTCTCATAAAATTCGAGTGGCACAACACTATATTTGTTTGAAAATACATTGTTTTCCGTCGGACGCTTGTCTGAATTAAAATGTGGATGTTGGGTACTGTCCTCGCTCGATTGAGTGGGGACCGGGCCGTGTGTTTAGGATCAACCGGTCGGTGATTCGTTACAATTTTCGTATTTGTTGTGGACAAACAAGGATTTTGTTTGTTTTTAATTTTGTCAAGTTTGATTGGGGTGATTATGGGATATTTATCTTTTTCTACATAATTCACTTCTTGCTTTTTCGATTTGGTGTTCGAAGGTCATTGTACGTTTGTATATTGTGATTTGTTTACGTATTAGGATTTGCTGTTTTTTATGAATATTAACCATCACAAGGATTCTCGGATCTCTTACAAAATTATATGATTAATCATATTTAGGAAAAGATAGTGCATATTTGATCTCTTCGCAGACCTCAACCTTTTAAACATCAAAATTTTACGAGTTTATTTTTGCAAAATTTTTAGATGCATCTGTAGTCACTAAAAATACCACCCGGCTTCGTTTTCGGTCGCAGTCTAGATACAACGTGTATATTTTCACCAAAAACAAATCCCGGTTTTGCGCCATTGCCAAACATTAACCGGTTCAACGAACTCAAAGATATCACAAAAGAGAAAGCAAAGAATTTAGACAATACTAAACAACGGTTGACCCAAAACGATCTTTCCATGAATAAAGGAATACACGCTAACGACCTTCCTGAAATCAGTTTTATTGTCCACTTTTAAACCTCCGTAAATCTTAGTCAAATGTAAATTTATTTACATCTGGAGGGTAATTTAGAATTCAGCACTAATGGAATTCGTAGCGGAAAGTTCGGTCCAACCTTCCAAATATTTAAATAATTCCATGTTGTTTCCGAACCCAGTTCACGTTCGGAAATGCTGTGAATCTATTCCGATAAACTGGTAACAAGTTAAATACTTTTAGGGGATACGTAGCATTCGAATGGGACTTGTTAATTTGCAATGATAATGGTAAGGGTGGGGTTAAGGATACGTAGAACCATATTTGCCAAAGTTTTACCACAGTTGTGATGGGTCAACTAAGAATGTTACTAAACGCATCTCCGTGCCCTATGATGTTGCAGATGTTCATGGACAGCGGTGATCCATACCATCCGATGAACCACATATACTCATTCTGAACGTGTAAAACACTTACGTGAGTCAATGTGACGGATTTTTCAGTATTGCGTATAGAATGACAAATGGGTACGTAATTTGACAGAAAACCTACCTACAACCAACGATTGCGGGCCATCGCTAGAGTTAGATCAATGTTCAACAGTAGACTACCTGTGATGACTGAAGACTATTTAATAAAACTAACAGTCACCCCGTCCCCATCACCCGAAGACACGTTAATCTAGCAGTATTACCAAGATATCTACAATCTAAAGCTCTCGCCTTCCTATATTTCATTAAGCCAACAACATTATGTTAATACACAATTTTGCGAGTGGCGCCTCTGGTGGCAAAAACCAAGCCTGAGTTAAATTAAAAATATCGCTAGCTAATTAACATAAAATAACAGTTCCATGGCCCCGCTTTAGGGCATACGCCGTTAAGATAGCATTCTGGAAAAAGCGAAAAAGTAATCTTGCTACAGCTTTTTTTGCGGCCTAGTTCCAAAGTATTCCGACAATTATGTTTGTGACGATGGAATTCAGTAATGAGTTTTTAGTTATTGTACTCGTAATTTATGGTTGAGGTTAATCACTTACGGTCTTATTCAAAGACAGTATATAAAACTATTTTAGCTATCGGATCTTTCGTCTTCTTCTGTATCAGCCCATATACATCCCACTGCAGAACACGGGCCTCCTCCATAATCGAGAGTATGATTGTGAATAGTAAAGCCATATGGTCCACCACACTGGCCTAGTGCGGGCTGGCGGACTTTATATACCTTAGAAATAGAAATATTTATCAACTCGCTATGTAGGTTTCCTCAAGATGTTTTCCTTCACCGTTATAGCGCGTGGTGATTGAATATGAATACACGCATGACTCCCTGGGATTTGAATCCGTGACCACCCTGATCATGTTGGCAGCCGCGTCTGGTCCGTTTAGTCTTCTTCGCTTTAACTGAATTCAAAAGTCGTTTAGAAAACCATTCTATAGTTAAGTGGATTTATAACTTATTTATGAATAATGCCGTAGTATAATATAATTGTTTTGTGTTGATTGATGTCTGTATATTGTTCACTGAAGTGCCTAAAGCACAAACACCATTGCTTCGAGTGATTGTCAAAACGTCAGTTATGTATTTGTGTGAAAAGCGTTCTCGACACAACAAGCGATGTTTGATATTTTCAGTTGAATTTTACAGATACATTATGAAATAATTTATTTAATTTATGGTATAATCACATGAGTCCATTGAATCTGGTTGTAACGGCAGTCAGTTAAATGCCAACTTACTAGATACTGGATAGTTGAATCTTAGCTGAACTCAAAATATGTTATCATAAATAACTTCCTTGGCGGCACAGTCCGGTACAATTACAACTGAGGTCTCGGGTTCGAATCCCGGGTCAGGCAAAGTGATACTGGAAACATCGTGAGATGAAGCATGCAAAGTGAAACGCGGGTGGCCTGTTAGCACCTTTGTCTATCATTCTGGGGAAAGGTGTGAGTTTATGTATGTTGAATATCCTTGGGTCAATCAGCTGCAATCCCATCTTATTCACTGTATTGTGTTGAGTTAAATATCTAATAGTTTGACAGACGTCTTATACTTCGTTAATAATCGGAGCTGAAACACTTTTACTGGTGGTAGGTCTCTCATATGTGAGAGGCCATCTGGGTGGGTACCACCGCAGTGTCTATTTCTCCCGTCAAACAGCAGTGTAAAGGCACTGTTGTGTTTTGGGTTGAAGGTAATTGTAGCCAGAGTAACTACTGGACATATTGAGACTTAACATCTTATGTCTCAGGATGGCGAGCGCAGTGGAATGCCAAGCATTGCTTTGTAATTCAAGGTGTTGTTTGGTTTTGCTACTGTTTATGAGCGGTCGTATCGCTTACCATCAGGCGAACGACAAACTCGTCTCGCCATTCATAGCAATAAAAAAAAAAACAAGATACAGCGGATTCATTTGCCTCACTGAGGCCTTTATATGTGTGCTCCACACACAATTTTATGTCTCAGGTCTAGGTATCAGACCAAAAAGTCGCTGATGGTTACTACTACCCAAAATATAAAACTTAGTATCTTATTTAAAGCTCAGGATTATGTATGTGACAGTCGGGTGTGTGCTTTTCATTGACCATGGCCAGACGACTCTGCCATTCGCCTAATGATATGAATAAAAAATATGACCGCTCATGGAGAGTAACAAAACCAAACACCACTATCACTTACAAAGCAATGCTTAACATTCTTCTTCATTCATTGGCATTCTCAGATATAATATAAGTCTCAATATGTCCAGTAGTTACTTTGGCTACAATATCTTTCATACCGGAATACAACAATCTATTTACACGGTGCGGTAGAAAAAGACATAGATTTACAACTGAATTTCAATCTGTGTTGAAATTCTTAGATTTTTCTAGACGTTATTCTCCTCACAGTACAGTTCCCTATGAAGCACGTGCTTCTGAAGACAAACTACACTCGTGAGGCGTTTTACACTACCATTTTATCTTCTAATCTCGTTTAAATTTCACAGCAACACCGTTTTGTGGAGATTTCTTTCTCGTTTAGGATTTAATGAAACTTAGGTATCTATTTATTTATTTAAATCTTTATTGTACACCTGTGTAACATGAAATAAGATAACTTACTGGTAGGTCTCTCATTTATGAGAGGACGTCTGGGTAGGTACCGCGGCTATGTCTATTTCTCTTGTGAAACAGCAATGTAAATGCACTGTTGTGTTTAGGTATGAAGGACATTGTAGCCAGAGTAACTACTGGACGTATTGAGTCTTAACATCTTATGTGTCAGGATAGCGAGCGCAGTGGAGTGTCAAGCATTGCTTTATAATTCAAGGTTTTGCCACTGTTCATGAGCGGTCCTATCGGTTATCATCAAGTGAATAGTATGCTCGTCTCGCCATTTACAGCAATAAACAAAAGGCGGTCTTATCCCTCAAGACGATCCATCGGGAGGCGATCGATGGAGAGGTAGCTATTAATTTATTGTCAAATTGTATAAAATGTGGAAATGCGTAAAAATATAAAAAATGAAAAAAATATACATATACGAAAACAAAAGCGTCGTATTTTGTTTTTGCAATATTTTTAGTTGCCTTTTGTCTGAAGTCTCTAAAACTACCACTCTGCTTCGTTTTCGGTAGCAGTCTTGATATACCCTGTATAAATATATTGTGCAATTCATTTAATAATCGATAATGCAAATCCACACTCAACATTAACGGCCACAAATCAAATGAAAAACAATAAAAACCGCAGCTCATTTGAGTAAACAACGTGTTAAACATCACACCGGAACGCCAATTGCAGAAACAACATAGCAGATACATTTACGATTCTCGTTAATGCTGGCAGCTATTTTACAAATTAACAACGCGAATTAAAACAAAGAACGCGCAATCCTCTTTGCTAACTAAAAGGTTACCGTTGTTGGCGAGGTAATAAAAAGCGAAAGGTACAGCGGTGAAAAAACATTGCAAAAAAAACTCCAGGAGCGTGGAACGTGCTCTAAAAACGGCATTTCTGTCTCTTTTTATAGGCAGCTTTGTAGACAAACGGCGAGCGTCGATGATAGACACAACTATGTATTGTTTGTATCGGAGAATAAATACTGTGTTTCCAGCGGTCGGTTCATCAGGAACGGCGTGGAGGCTTTTGTTGGCTCTACGCGAAATTATTTCTGACGTGCTGTTGTAAAACGAGAACTACGGTCTTGGTCACAATGACTCACTGGAATATTGTGGCTGGATACATCTAAAACCGTATTTTTCTCTAATTTTGTGAAGATCTTTATGTAATGTCTAAAGATTTACATACCTATCTAAAATATTAGACCGCTGTTTAATAGTGGCTTTGATGTTTGTGAGGGCAATGTCTTATTTTAAACCATTTAAAACTAAAACCATTCTTTTTGACGACAACTCATCATGATGACATTAAAGCTATAAACACTCTTACGTCATCCATACAGATTAGTGTGAAAACTTTATTAACTTTGTCACACGTTGAATCTCTTCGATTTTTATAAATATTTTTTTCCACCAAAGCCACGAGTATTATATCAAATTCATTTTCACAAATTGGCTTTCGATTGATACGGCGACTCCAGTCCACTAACCTGTTGAGCTCTCACATACATATTTTGCGCATATGCGACAAATTTCTATCACATTCCACTTACTTATGCATTTGTCGCCTGCATTATGAAATTTAGTAAGTTCTACCACATTATCGTCTTCATTTCTATCCCTGAATTTATTTTGGACAACAGCCACGCCGTTAGAATTTCCATTTTCTTTACCAACTATGTCGCAACCTCCAACTCTATGGTTAGATGAACCTGCGACAATTTGACAACCGACGATAAAGGTTCAAGCCACAGCTGTTTATAATTAATATACTCCTAAATTGGACAAATAACCTGACTTATAAAAAAGACAGACAATATCAAGAAGACGTCTTGTGACTGATAATGTAGCTAAGGAAGCTATCTATGTAGAACAATTGTCAGAAGCCCCAAGGAAAGATAGAACTGTAAAAATCCAATTCGCAAGTCTCCCAACAGTATTCAGTTAAAGCCAGCACTATCTCGAGTTATTAAAACAAGGATTGCCCTGCAGCACACTCACACATGCACTTTCAGATACATCGTAAAAATTTTCTAACACCGGTTATTCGTTTTTACGGCCACGTTTCAACCGGCGGGGATACTCGGAATTTTTGACCGGGTTACGTGTTTTTTTTCGCAGTTTTATTGCGGCATAGTGTGTTATATTTTATGATGCGCACGTTTTTGGAGCTCATGCCATGTTAAGGTTAATTTTGTTAAGGATTTACCCGACTCTCATCAATTTTTCATTTGCTCTCCAGTTTATTGCGTTTGGTTGTTACTTTTAGTTTATGTTGCTCGGCTGTCGCCAAGTTTGTTGTTATTTATTATTATTAATGGAAAATTGTGTTCAAGTAAAATTTTATGAAAGCACTTGATTCAAAAGATCTTTCGAAACGTTATTTATAAGGTTTTAAAGTGTATTTTATTTTATATTTTACTATTATCCTATTTTTGATAGTCTTTTGATAAGCAATTTATTTTTATTGTATAATAGCTGTTTCAAAGATTTCATAAAAGGCAGCACAAGGCTACGAAATATTACGATATTTATTCTTGAACCATTATAAATTACATTACCGTCTCGTAGAATATTCGAAGTTTTACTAACACCATTCATTCGACAAAACACATCTGCGCCAAAACTGAATTCCAAACAGAACTTGCTCAAACTATACACAGAGACTGCAACATTCTGGGATTAAGACCTCACAGTTTTCGAAAGTGAGTCAGCAAACATCCTAGAGAATCAATTCGTCTCCCAGCCACCATATATCATTGGTACAAAATTTTCGACAACTACTAAATCTAGATTCGCAAGCCGTGTTGAAACTTGACTGCTGAAAACTGCACACGTGGGTGGAACTTTCTTAGCTGAGTCGCTACCAAGTTTTGGATCCGGCATGATTTTCAATAGAGTATTTCAAACTTTGTCCGTTGAACGGCAACTTATTTCGACATGCTACGTTGCTTGTTTACTTGATTGGACTGTTTTGTCTTGATTGATAATTTGTACATTTCATGCCTTGTTTAATTAATTGCTTTGTGTTGTTTCTGAAGTTTGTGTTGTAAACTAGTTTGTGTGAATTGAAATAGTCTATATGGCATTTACTATGTTATTCATTTGCCTTTACTTGTACTTGGTATTTTTGTATCCACATACTTGTACTCGGAGAAAAGACTAACAATAGTTCCTGTTGGAAGTGTATTTTATTATTTCTTCAAGTATTGTTACTAGATTTATATTCTAAGAAAACTAATTCGTTTTTTTGAAATATCATCAATGACCACTACGGAAACCTTCAGTGTTGGCTGCATCTGTGTACTTTAAATATATACTCTATTTTAAGCAGTCGATCTTACTGCGTAAATAGTGCAAAAGTAAGACATTAATTATTTATTAATATTCATAGTTTGCCGAGTTTAGAAAAATAAGTACCCAAAAACCATTCGTTTCCATGTTCATTAATTGCATAATTGCCTAAAATATTCTAATGTGCCACTTAATCTTTAATGTAAAATATAATTGGCGATACGATATTCCATGCCAAGCCCGTCAAACAAAGACATTACGTGATATTATAGAGCATCATATCAAATAAAGTTCAACGGGTTAGCTAGCGGCCAGGTTTCTGATGACTTTGGCTTCAGAGTTTTTTTTCTAATACCGAACAAACTAAGTGCCTTGTGTTTTCTTTCGTCTATCGGTTCAGAGATCTTTAGCATGTGACGTCAGCGGTGATCTTTTGAGAAGCATATTTTTAGTGCTGGTCTACTATGTCCTCATATTGAAAACTGTAAGACTAATGAATGCCTTGAGATTCTATATTTTGCAGAGTTTGAGACGAAGACCCTAATAATTTTATCGTTTTAATATCTACGGCATGTCTAAAATATCCTAAAGCTATTTAAACTTCAACACAAAATATAGGGGATATTCCATGCCAGCCTCGTCAGACATACTAAGATGATCTTTATGAAGATATTACTCGATATTATTCTGCCCAGCGAGCATCATATCAACTAAAGTTTAATGCGTTAGGTGCCGGCCAGGTTTCCGATGAGCTTGGCTTCATTCCAGGTCATGAGCGTGGTCTACGTGGCCGCCATAACAAACTGTTTAGGGGTTGTAAAATGTTAGCTGCAGTCAACTTAATGCTTAGTTGCCATAATCTGTATACTGTGATGTTACATGTTCTGAGACGGTGGGGAAAGTTTGTTTGGAAGTATATTGATTGAATCGTATATAATTATATTTGTATTTGTTTTTTCTAAAAGATTGGTAAAGCAATTGCTTTTAGGTCGTGTTTGTCTATGTTTCATATTTGATTTATTGTTACTATATTATTGTTTCTTATGGTGCTTCTATATATTTTCAAGAATGTAATTTTGGTTGGAAAGTTACACATTAATTTATTTTATTTATATATTTATTTTATGCTTTTTTGTACACCAAAATGAAATATGCTTAAAAACCACTTAAAAACTAAAGGCATGGTAATAAGCAACCTTATCCGCTTATATACAAGACATCTAAAATTAAAATAATATCGAAATATCTGAGATATTTATTTGTAGGCATATCACGTAATGTTTACAATTGACTCGTTTGTATAGTAATAGATCCTCTTTGTTCTAATTTTAGTAGACATTTTGAAATGCCGTCTCCATTTTTAGATTGTTTAGTAGTGCTACATAAATAACATGAAATATATTTAGATATTCACTGTAGTTTATTATTTTTCCATTTACGCCTTAGACTGCTCTTTCTATCACATATTTATACATCCATCCCACAGTTGCCTGTAAGAAATTATCTAATGTGATAAGCCACTTGAACTATTATTTTTATTGTGTAATTTCTGAATTTTAACTCTGTACAGTGCAAAAAGAGATTACATAAATTAGATTGGTTATTTTCGGTAGCTATTTGATCGCCTAAGTAATTGACACCATTGCTATGTAAAATAAAGAATGTATTATGAACAAAAGAAGTCAAACAAGTTTTCCATGCAATTGTGTTCTTTCTCCATACATTTTCAGAGGCAGTGTATGAAGGAAAAAGTATCAAAAATTTAAACCGGTATCTATGATAGTTTCCGAAAGGTTTAGATATTAAACTTTTTGAATTTTTATAGGTCTACTTATTCATACAGGAGCGATAACAATGTTCTTATTGTTATAGGAATAAAGTTCGAATTCGCTATAAAAGTAAAGTTATTGAGTAAAGTCATCGGCAAACACTAGTTTGGCACTCGGGGTTATTGTTTACGTAGGTAGGCTAGTTCGCCGAAATGTTTTTTGAAATAGCAGAATATTGTTTTTGTTGCGTGAAACTCCGCTCAAGGCACATTCGTTTGTTTTAACTGTAACTAGAACTTTTAACAATTTTACTCTCCATATTTGAATTATTTTATGGAGGTCGTACCGAGGAAGTTTCGCAGGATGTATCATAATTTTTTTTAAAAAATACTTAATACTGAGTTTTCTATACCAAGGAATTGAGGAATATTATATAGATAGATACATATAAGATATCAAGATATATATAGCTATCAAGAAGTGCAGGGCTATGTAAATAAATTATAATCTTGCGAGAGACGACAATCTTGGCGATTGGCAAAGCTATGCGGGCTTGCAGAAGACTTTGAATGTAGTTAACGACACACATTGAATTCTCAAATAGCCTTTCGTTTTACATATACCTAAAGTCCCATTGAAATGAAGCACCATAACTTTTTGGTCTACACCTAGACCCAAAACCTGTGGAGCAAACATTTGTCTCTGGCGGCCTCACTGTCTACGACTAAATATTGCTACAACCACGTCAGTTTATATAATAAAAACAGTTAAAACTTATTTCGTATATATAAATATATCCTTTTGAACAACGCAATGTTCATCTAATATAAATTTATCTCGTCCTAACGGTTACAGACCCATCTTGACATAAAGTTATTGTGTCATACATTGCTAGTTCACTAAATATCGTGTTACTAAAATTATAAGTAAGAAAAACGGTTTTGCATTAAAATGGTATACTCTTCGGTTTCAAAAGCCTTACAGCCGGATACATTTCATTTCGCTTTGAAACGCGTTTAGTATCAACGTCAGAATTTCAATATCATGAGAAACACAGTCAGCATTCATTGGTTTCTTGAAATTTAGTACTGTTTTCTGCATAGCTGACGCCGGAATAATCAGGAGATTCCAACCACAGGTATTTCAACGAAGTGTTCAGTCGAAATTAGTTGCAATCCGACCAAGAGGTTCATTCTTCGTCTTGCCACTGCCGCATGGTATTGCCTTAAACTTTGAGTTTATATTGAGGCTTCTAACCAGCACATTACTTCGCCATTTGCTGTTTATAATTGAGATCCAAGATTTAACTACGCACCATAATGGTGAAGGAAAAGATCGTGAGGAAATCTAAATATCATAGCGAATTTGAAAGAATTTCTAGGGTAGGTAAAGTCCGCCAACCCGCACTAGGCCAGCGTGGTAGACTATATGGCCTAACCACTCTCAATCTTACTCTCGATTGTAGAGGAGACCCATACCCTGCAGTACGGACGGATATGGGCTGATAGTTGATACTGATACAGAGGGATTTAATTCATGAATACCTTTGGTTATTCTGTTGTGATTGTGAAGCATGAACGTTTTTGGTAAGCGTATTGCCTACTATTAATAAAATTTAAAAACATGTCTACTTCACTTTTATAGCAGAGTACATGTCTTATTAAATTGTGTTTTTTACGTAATATAAGTATAGCTAATGTAAAAATATGAAATGTCGTCTTCCCCAATCGTAAAGGTAGTTTTCGATTCAGTCAGGTTGGTATGATTGCATAAATCTATAAAAGAAAATTATATGAACTTCGTCATACTTACCATCAAATGTTGTCATTCTTTAGAAGAGTCATTCCTTGATGCTGGGTCGATAGTCAATTTTATAATAGTGGTATATCGCATAATCGAGTGCCCCCAGACGATTATGTTTCATCGTTGAACACATTTACACAAATCCACTCAATTTCTTCTCCACTCCACTCTGCCGTCAATAAACCACAATTTTCAAATACATTTCTACAACCACTTCAACCACTCGTACATCGATAATACTCAGCTACTATTAATTACAGTGACAGCGCATTCGTATCATATCACCGGCTTATAACAAGAGGAGGGCCACTCCGAGATTCACGTTCATTAGTCGGCGCTCATTTAAGAACGCCCTGTGACCTACATGTCAGCTTTGAATGGTGTGTGGACGAGCGGAGAGCGGGAGGGCGTTTATATAAAGATCATAATAATTGTATAACTGATAAATAAATAACACCCAACAGTCACATACATAGTCCTGACCCCACACTAAGATCCAGTCTTGTATCGTGGGTACCAGGAACTACGAGAGATTTTTCGTTCTCACCAACACCCAGACCCGAAATAAATATTTGTGGGCCGCACAAACATTTCTCTCGGTGCAGGGATCGAACCCGTGGCCTCTCGTTTCACAGGCGGCTTCTAACCGACTGCGCCACGGAGGCTGTCATGATCGGAGGTTCCATCAGTGCCATGTATAGTTCGCAGTTTATTTTATGCCACGAGGTGATAAGGAGCCATCGCTAATGCACTAATTCTAGCTCTAGGTGACTGCATGAGTTTTTATTTATTAACGCAAAGGTCCAGCAAACGAGCAAGCAGGTCATCTGATGTTCAGTGATTACTGCCGCTCATCAAGATTCATAATGCTTAAATCATAGATATGTTGCCGCCCCATCAAATAGTGAAAGGAGCGGGAAGATCACTCAGCGATTTATCTTATTAATTTAACATACACTAGTGCAGGATCTTTTGTAATTCCTGTGCATGCAAGTTTTTCTGCAATGATTTAATTCATATTTACAGTAGCAAGAAAAATGTGAAAGGAAATACTATACCTTTATACCACAAAGATAATAAATATGTGTCTTTTAATGAGGTTAGTAGTAAGTAAAGTTACTGTGAAATACTACGCATATAGGTATACTGTCCCACTTTGCACTACATCAATAGAAACCAACTCACAAAACTAGCCACACATCGACAGTTCCACATTACATTCAACAGAACGTCCGCATTACCCGTATAAAAATCACTGCAACTTCAAGCGCAATTCAAAAAGCTATTGACAAAACTCCACTTTGATTCGTGGAATCGCCATTGTCGCTCACTTGGACCGCGTTTAAAAGTACGTTGTTGCAAGTTGCCTTTTAGACGCGGCTTTAGTAGGCCGTCGCTGTACGGACGCGGCGCTGTGCGAACTAATGTTTACTAGCTTTAAAAACGTTAATATATCAGCGTCTACTGCATGTAAATTGAACAAGACTAGGGAATCGGTGCTTTGGGATTTTTCCTAGCTTCTATTTTGCTTTTAGACACGGAATTCTGGGTTTCTGAAAGAGGATTCGGTTTGAGCATGCTAAATATACGTAAATTGCCTCGGTGGCGATGTAGTACTACGGTATACTAAATAAGTCTTGGGTTTGAATCCCGGGTCGGCCAAGGCTGATAATTAGGCAATACAACCATAGGTCTCGCCATTCAGTGCAATAAAAATAGTACTTATGGTTAACTTATATTTAGAAATGAAATTGTAAATTTTATCGCACAGAACTGATGACCAAGAGGCCAATGATACTGTTAACTTGTGGAATACCATGTCATGGCCAGTTCAAAAGGTGAACAAACGACCTGATAAACATCGCAAGGCGGCTGTTGAATGCGGGTCGCTTCTAAAGATAGCCCTTGACATCTTAAAAGAAGAGCTATTTTCTATACACGTGGCTGAAGAGCCTTTATTCTAAGAATATACCACGAACATTAATAATAAGTTATCTAAATACAATAACCATAAATAAACAGCAAGCTAAATAAATCCAGAACATAATGTAGCGATAGATGCTGTATTTCATTCAGATACAGCCGATAGAGCCGTGTTGCACAGATAAGTGGCAAGTAAAAGAATATGTTAAGAGCATTGGGATTTCGGGTCCCGATTAATTCATCCCTATGGGAGCGGCTGCTAAAGGTTGCCTCCTACACAAAAGAGAATAACTATTAACTCCGTTTCTGTATTGGATTCGTCTTTATTGCTTTTGTTAAAGTATTAATGTGAGCACTGGGGTTTCTTTTGAATATTATAATTCCTTTTTCGTATCAGTGCTAGTTGTAAATGAAATTTTATTTTTCATTTTGTTTAAAGTCATGTATTTTATTTAAAGAGGTATCCGTTGTATTCTTTATTTTATTTTAGTTCATAAATGTAGGCATTCTCTGCATGTCTACTCTCTGGTTATCTTACTGTTTATCAAATTGCTGCTCAAATGCATTAAATACGTTGGTTTTGAATGCGATGGTGGTGGCAATTTTCCGTCGATCTGAAGTATTCATGTTGAAGCTTTCCAAATAAGTCGTGTCTATTAAAATATTTTATTGGACTTAATTAAGTTTCAATTTATGCCAGCTATCCCCGGTCTTACATAGCTATCAATTTGTATAATATATCATTCAATTTAGACTTCTTTCTTGAAAAGTCAGAATTATTTTGATTTTATGAACTTTCGATTCGTAAGACTGTACTCACAAAAAAGAAAATTGCCCAACTTTCAACCCCAACCATGACTAATCAAAACGCAAAACAAGTCAAATATGAGCCAAATACAAATCATCTGCCATCGAAGTTAGCTCGCGTATACGCGTATGAAATTTCAACAGAGCGAGTCTGCGCGCCCCTGTACCCAGTCCTGAACTTTTCACTTAACAACTTGCGTTATTGTTCTCACTGTTTTGTGTTCTGCTTTTATATAATACAGTTTCTTTATTTGTTTTGTTAAGACAAGTTTACTATAATTTTATTACGCAGACGGCGAGCTGGCAAGTGGCAAGATTTATTTTTTACATTTGGAATAATTTTGGTACTTTGGTGGACTGGTGCTGAATTAATGTAGGAAGCTGAATTAAATCTATGAGCGATTTTTGAGGTGTAATGTGTATCATATACAATGTGAGTTGACAAGTCAATTACAAAGTCACGAAGGACTGCCTTCGTAGCGCAGTTGGTTAGACGCCGTCTGTGAAACGAGAGGCCATGGGTTCGATCCCCGCATCGAGAGAAATTTTTGTGTGGTCCACAAATATTTCTTCCAGGTCTGGGTATTTGTGAGACCAAAAAGTCTCTCGCAGTTTTTGATACCCACTACACAAGACTCGATCTTAGTGTTGGGTTAGGACCATGTATGTGATTGTTGGGTGTTATTTATTTATTATTTATCTAAGGCCGAAAACGGTATTTGGTGGCATTTAAAGATCAGGTCGCATTTGACAAGGGCTACGCGGTACTTCTTTACGAGTCTCAAGTATTACGTCAGTAATATTTTGATAATGTTATTTGATAGTGTAAATTCACGTAGTGGCAAGCAGCGTCGTTTATGCAGTGAATATCAAGACTGCTACCGAAAACGAAACCGGGTATTCTACTTCAGACACAATTCAACTAAAAATTTTGCAAAAAAAATACTTTTTGCCCCATCGTAGTATTTAAGTGATAAATATATTTTTTTTCTAAAATAATAGTGTACACCCTTTTATTTTTAGTGACGTTATGGTACCCGAGGGCTTAAAATATTATTTTAGCAAAAACTATGGATATACCACCCAAACACGAAAATATTTAAAAAATCACAAAAAACTGTCCCGTTTCTTTGCGTTATTTTATTAGCATTGTTTTTGTAGTCATTAAAACTACCACCCGGCTCCGATTTTTGTAGCAGTCTTGATATACCCTGTATACAGTCCGACATTTAAACTTGTTTTTTATTAACTTATGCACTGATTTTCGTGGTTCGTAATTACCCACTATAGAGACGGCATTATATTATGACATTTGTGTAGGTATGTGTTGTGCAAACAGAAAATAATCAATTCAACTTTCAAACAAAAACGCAATAAAATCACGTAGTAAATCAATGACATTGGTACAAAACTTACTTTGCCAACACACAGCTGTTCCTAGTAATCAAACATTGGAACTTCAAGTATGCGAATGCAATACAAATGTTTGTGCCAACACAGCAAACATTACAGCTTAGACTTACAAAGTGAATTTTAACGTGCAAATGTTTAAAGTGAATCTATAATTTGAGTTTATTTTGCACTAATTGTAACATTCTAATTCAAAGGACATGTGTGATTTTTTATTTAGAATCAGTTAATTGGATTCGGACATTTGAATAATAGGTTTACTGGTGATAGGTATTTGTGAGAGGCCGCCTGGGTAGGTACCACCACAATGTCTATTGCTCCCAACACACAACAGTGTAAATGCACTGTTGTGTTTCGGTTTGAAGGATATTGTAGCCAGAGTAACTACTGGACATATTGAGACTTAACATCAACATTGCTTTGTAATTCAAGGGTCTTTTTTCTTTTGCTTCTGTTCTTGTACTTGCCTCTGTACTAATATATCTCAGCGATTCGTGGCCATTTTTATAAACCGCTATTATACGAGTACGCATGAAAAACTACATACCATCACAGAATATAAAATTAGACTCAGAATCGAATCAGCAAACCATAAAAAAAGTACCAGCAGATACCACAGCAACCCATTTCGCGCGATCAGCTTGAGACCAACCTAAAGATCTGTTTATCAGCTCCACTATCCCATTAAACTAGGTTTATTGTTGACTGACTTAATGATCATGCATCGTGGTCAGTCAAAGGATGCCTCTGCTGGCTGGACGCTCTGTTGCCTTTTATTTGCCCGTGTAATCACTTTTGCGGTGGATTGACTTTTCTATTAACCTTTTGTTTATACGTAGTGTTGTGGTCTGTTGCCTGTTAGCGTTTAATCGAATTGTTTTTGAGTTGCAATGTGAGGAGGTTTGGGATTTGATTGCATTGTTTTTTGGTTCATTTTTAGACTAGTTTAAAATGATTGTATTAAGCTGTCAGACGTTCACTGTTGAACATTTCGTCCAGGAATCTTATAGGGATCTATTGAAACACGTCTGCGTCCAGCGGTTATCTGTAATCTTTATAAACACGATTACTGTTTACCCATATACATCTTGTGCCCTGGGATTTGAACCCACGACCACTGTGAACATATCGCCATATTCTTCAATAACACTTAATGTAATCTAATTGTAAAATTCCGAAAACCTGAATATACAAACAATACGCTATACCAATTTAATGATATCACAATTTAACATTAATAAAATTAAACTAAAACCCAATAATTTCGACAATGAACTCACAGTCTATAGAATTAACACCCACCAATGAATTCAGCCACCTTTGCTGCTATACGTGTGCATGGAAATTCGAACCGACTACAGTGCATTCGTAATCGGATCACGCGCGCCCGTCTAATGACACACTTCACGCCTCGCACAGCGGCCGACGCGAATAATACGCATTTGATTACTACACAAGTCTGTTTCGTCATTTTATGCCGTATGTGGATTGTACTATCTCTATTACAAGTCAGTGTTGGGAAAGCTAGTAAATGGAGTATATAAATTCATCCAAAAATCATACATAAACTCACGTGTTTATCCAAGGTTAGGCAGAGGTTCTCAAGTAGCTAGGACACCTATATTTCGCCTTGTCGATTTCGTTCAACAATGTTGCGAGCCTAACGATATCCGGCAAGAATTCCTGACTCCGTGCTAATGAATAGAAAAATCCGATATCACTTTGCCCGATCCGGGACTGTAACCCGAGACCTCAGGGTTGTAACTATATCATAGTTCAACTAAGCCAATGAGGCAGTCAAATAATCAATCATATATATCTTGTTATACAATTATTATGAACTCCTTTCTTCTATCATTCTACTAGGCGTTATCCCGGCCGATGCCAGGGTACGCCTGCTTGGCATTTATTTTATTTTATTATATGCAGACACTGTATGTTCCCGACGTACAGTGTCTGTATGTCTCCTCCTTTTCGCCAATTTTCAATAATATAGCCATTGACTCTCATATCTTTCTTGACGACATGCAGCCAACGCTTTTTACAATATGAAAGTAATATTCGATAGGAGTTTTTGATGAGAACCACATTTCGAAATTCAATAAGGGTTTTATAAAAACCAGTAACTACAGTTTTGTTGAAAAATTTTTAAACATGCTGCTGTCTGACCTGGTAAAGGTCGCGGGACGTCGCTGGATGCAGCTTGCCTCCAAAAGGTCACTGTGAAAATCATTGGGGAGGCCAATGTTCAGCAGTGGATTTCCCCTGGCTGATGGATGGATGCTGCTGTCTAAATATCATGTGCAAACTATTGACATAAATATATGGACAGGGCGGAAAGCGCGTAAAGTGTTCCGACGTATTTTGACAGAAAATTTACCAAAAATGAAGATGATATTTTTATCACCATTTAGACGAAATCTTTTAAATTAAGTTTATTTAATATTTATCTTCAAACGATTATCACGGCCATCTTTCTGAAAATCTTAATGTACTGAAGAACTTATCCTTAGTTTTTAAATCCATGTTGCAAAATTCTTCACCAGTTTTTTTATTTTTCCATTAAAATGACTCAATACTATTGCTTAGGATAGGACTAGAACATGACTAGAATCTTAAGTAAAATTCTAGCCACAAACAAGTACATAACCAGTCTAATGACGCGACAATGCTAGTACCTAACTGGGAGCAACCACCGCAGGCAATTAGCGGTCGCTTAGCTTGAATAAAACGTCACACGTCAAAGTAAGAAGTAGTCGAGTGCAGAGATTTTCGTCTGCGTTGCACCCGTAATGAGAGGCGCAAAACTCACTAATTGGACAGGTGATGCGGTCGCCATGTTAATGACTGGAAATTATATAACATACACTTGAATGAAGTGTCTGTGGTAATTACTAGAGCAATTACTATCGGTTGGGATTTAATTTCCGTGATGTGTGGTGTCTGGGGTATTTATGTTCATATTTTTACATAAGTAAAACTGTTTAACTGTTGTACTACGGCAAGGTTACAGAGCTGACGTCTTGGGTTTGAATGCCGGGTCAGGCAGGCATAATGAATTTTTCTATTCATTGTCAGACCGGAGTCAGGAATTTGTGTCCGATATGGCGATAGGCTCGCCCCCTGTCCCATTATGGGACGGAAACACAAGGCGGATTTATATGTCGTAGTTGCACCTCTACCTATTCCTTCTGGAAAATAGGCGTGAGTTTATGTGTGTGTGCATGTTTTATTCAATAAATAAGTAAAATAAAATCCAGTTTATTGCTTCTAATCAGATACAAAGGACTGAACAAAGCGATAGGAAATTATTCAGCTGATTTCCAGACACCCCTGCCTCCCTATGGTGTTATTCGGGATCTAAGCAACACTGGTTCGCTTGGCGACAA
Source organism: Hyles lineata (assembly GCA_030180105.1). Classification (NCBI taxonomy): domain Eukaryota; kingdom Metazoa; phylum Arthropoda; class Insecta; order Lepidoptera; family Sphingidae; genus Hyles; species Hyles lineata. Next base: position 12,062,043 of record JARJEE010000013.1, on the reverse strand, counting down.
AATATAATCTGCAATAAAAAGTTTAAGTAAAACATAAAAGGAAATATAGAAACATTTAGAATTATGTTGTTTAAAAATATCAGTTCTTATTCACCATTGTCATATCTTGACCTGTATTTTCTCATTCCTACATATTGTTGTTATTTGTGTAGAATAAAGATTTAAATAAATAAATAATTTTGAATTTCCGGTTCTGGGTATTTACAAATATTGGTTGCCATTTACAAGGTCGTTAATTGCATTTGTTATGTGAAAAATTAAATTTTTATATATGTGTGCTGTTAAAAAACTGACTCCAGTAATTGCGATCATAGTTTTTCTTAATTTTATTTCCCTCTTCAATATCATTCTATATGGCTAATACTCGTATACCTTTCATCACTTCATACCCACAATAATTATCTTTCAAATTATCTCCACGCATTCCACACCTACTGGCCCACAAAGGCATCCGAAAAGTAATACCCATGCTCAATAGCCAGCATTTTCTGATGTTTTTTAAAGGGTAATTTAGAGCGGTCGTAAAGTAAGGGTCCAAATGATAGTTTTCGACATTAAATTATAACGATCGTAAAGTCCACGCGCCCACACCAGCGTAAAACCTACACATTGCGAGGGGCTTTTAATATTTATTACTATTTTTGGAATTGAGCCGGCTTTGTTTTTTGTAATGGATTTCGGGTTGTCATCGTTCGCACGTTCCGTGAATAGGAAATTGTTATTAGTACGGTCGACTTGTATATATGTATATTATATATGACATCGCGATTTATAAGAATTTCTCAGTCAGTCTGCCAACCCGCATTAGGCCAGCGTGGTGGACTATATAGCCTAACCACTCTCAATTGTATTATTGATTGTAGAGGAGGCCCATGTCGTGCAGTGGGACGTATAGTGGCTCATACAGTGCAGTACAGGCTGGACTTGTATGTTTAGAGTATATATTTATTGAAAAAATACATTTATAGAAGGCGCAAAACTAAATCTAAACAATTTTTGCGCCGACAATGGGCCTCCCATTCAGCGTTATGCTGCAGTATGGCAAAAGCAACACTGCAGTGCTGATTTTCAACGAGGAGTCCTAGTGGGATACGAATATCCAGCCGGTAGACTAATATGTAAAACATTAATAAAATCAATATATTTTATTAATTACTAGCGGTCCACCCAGCTCCTCCCGGGTGCACTTTTCAAAATGGCGGCCAAAATGTTTAATTTCGACTATCAATTTCGAATATCGGAGCAAAGATATCGATTTTGAGACCAATCGGACCGCGAAAAACGGAGAAAATCTTCTTGAATTTGTTAGAGTTTTCACTATTGTTTCCCTCTCTTAGTTCATAACGTGGTAATATATAGCCTATAGCATTACTCAATGAATAATATATTCAACACAAAAACATTTTTTCAATTCGAACTAGTAGTTCCTGAGATTAGAAGTAACAAACAAACAAACAAACTCTTCAGCTTTATATATTATATAGATATAGTTTTTCTTTTCATATATTGTATATTTCAGCAAATTATTTAAAATGTGTACCCAAGTTTTTTTAAACGGTTGGAAACAAATACATTCAACTTTTGAATATAATTTGTGTATTCGTAGCTAATCATCGCTTAATTTGCAAGCAACAGATAAAATGCAAACGTCTTCTTCTTTCAAATGAAGCGAATCAGAAACTAAGTCGACCATAATATATTAGCTGCGCCTATGCTTTTTATGCTAATTATTACAAATTTCTTGAGGTATTTTTACCTTGACGTCATCTAAGATCTCAAAAGAACAAGCCCAAATAAACGAAACATTATTAACGCGATTCTCCCATAATAAAATAACTTAAAATTCAATCCATTGTAATCGATCAAAACCGCAACGTGAAATAAAATTTCACCATCAATCAATCCCAACTTCAGGTTTCATCTTTCATACGAAACGCATTGTCCGACCTGGGACTCAAAGTAATAGCCCCAAGGCTGCAAACCCATTGGATCAGTAGGCTAACAAAATGAAAATCCCATGCAAATAAATCATAATCAAAGCAATTTTCCGCTAACAAAAACACCTTAAAACACCATCCATCGTAATCGATCAAACAAAGTATCGAAACAAATCCCATCGATGGACTTTTGATACACAAAACAAATATAAACGTGACGAATCGTCTAGAGTACTAAATGTCCCCATTAAAATCTGTGAAAACGTCCAAAAACTTCCAATCCGTGATGGATGGGAAAAACTCTACGGTTGGGGAATGATGTCGATATAATCGCAATACCGATGCTATGAAATATCGATTGTGCCGATATGTTGTGGTAGTGATGTGTAATTTGCGTGGGGGTAATGATATGTGAAGTGACTGATTTTATTTTGTAGGTTTATTGTTTGTTGTACATTTTTTTTTAATTTTAGTTCAATAGCTACTATTTTAGTATTGGCACTGAGTATGATATTTTGAGTATGATGTTTTGTTTATGATGCAGAAAGATTAATTAGCGCGATGTTAATTACCTACGTCGGAAACCGAATCGAGATCCAATAGACTGTACATTTTCCACATTGTATAATGTATTAGTAGAGTTAATAATATGAAAGTCAATTTTATTATACTGGCAATCACCTACATTGTTATGCAATTTCCTTTGTTATCGCTAAAAGCTTCCGCTGGCTTTTATCATTGTCTCTACCGACTCTACCGTACCTAGAACTCTACTATGTTAATATATTTTGGTTTTCCGTACATGTACTTATTCTTTACCTTATAAAATTATGAAATATGCTTTGTATGAAAATTGCAAAGTCTGCACTCTACCAGAGGCCATCGTCAAAATTTTCACGCTGGTTTGTGCTGAATTGAAGTGTCTGTAAATAATTGTCTTAAAAGCTGTTTTTCTCACGTTTCATTTTACTATTAATTTAACTAATAATTAATTAGTCAATTAATCGTATCAATAGATATAACTCACATAATTCTACTCGAATCCGCAAGCTGTACCTTGGTAATTTAACCCGTTCGTATCTACGATATTGCTTGTTTACCTACCCGTATTACTATGATTAGCAACACGATCAACCCATTTCACTATTAATTAAATTATTGTGCAGCTATTAATGTATGAGAATTATATAACCGATAGCAAATAAAATAAAAGTCTTTTAAAATATTTTTTTAATTTTATCCACCTTTGTCGTATAATTTATCAGAATCCTAAACTAATCATCATTTTGTCTAGATCTTTCTGTTTGTTAACGTAATTAAAAGTGGAAATTTTCTTAAATTTCCGCTGTACTCATTGGCATCCCGAATGTAATATACATTTCCGATCGCTATTTTGGGAAATGCCTAGATTTCCTAGGAAATGTAGATATTCTAAAAATAATCATAGATTACCAATTTTAGGAATTGGACAAATTTCCTAGGAATTGCATTCATTGACGGATTTCATACATTTATTTAATATATTATGTACTAATAAATTACATTACAAGCTATTCTGACTCTACCGACTCTATCACGGCATTTTTTTTTCAAAATTCTCATATATTCGATATCGATATAAAAACATAAAACCCTAGTAATATTGAATATTATTTATTCGTTCGGCCGTACCCCGACGCAACGCTCCCCCGAGATCCGACGCTACTGATTGCTTTATCAAAGTACATTTTTGGGATTGCAATGTTTTAAAATATTATCTGAAATATGGTTGCATTGTTTTCTTTGTAAATAATACAGGCCGCAAATACCACGATGTTACAGGAGTATTCATATTTTAAAGTTGTTTTTGTATGTTATAAAATTGGAAAAAGTGTTTTGTGACTACCTCGGTGGCGCTGTTATACGACGGTATGATTGTAAAGCTGTCATCTCGGGTTCGAATCCCAGATCGGACAAAGTGATAATTGATTTTTCTATTCATTATCAGCGCGGAGTCAGAAGTTTGTACCCGATATGGTGATAGCCTCACCCCTTATCACATCGTGGGTGTCATGGTTGCACCTCTGCCTACTCATTCTGGGAAAAAACATGAGTTGAATGTATGATTTATGTAAGCGTTTTTACTACCATTTTAGTATTAATTCAATGGTATAAAGTGTTGATGGATTTTTCACTATTGTATGCGGAAGTCGATGTCTACTTATAAATGTATCTGTATCAGTACATATACGTCCCAACTCAAGGTACAGGCCTCCTCTATAATCGAAAGAACGATTGATTGGGTTAGGCTGTATAGTCCACCATACTGGTCTAGTGCAGGTTGGCGGGCATGTAATAAGGTACTTTTTATTAAAATTCACAATCTTCTCGTACCATATATCGTAAATTTATAATGTGCACTAACTGACTGTTGTGCGCATTCATTAATAGTCTAACACAAAACTTATCTAAGAAAAATCAATAAGCTTTCAAAGAAAAATCCCACAGATGAAAGAAAAACAGTTGTAAGCTAACTACATTTCCTTTCACGTATGAGCAGCATGTACCTTATTTAATTTTAACCATCTTAATGTGAGCCCGGAAATGCAATTACTGTGCATGCGGTAGAAAAGGCGGGCGTCCTGGATTTGACGCGCCTTAAGTGCTAAAGCCAATGTTGAAAGCTTTTATTTTCGAAAGAACATTAAGATATTAGTGACGGAGCGTTGGTTTTCTTTGTGAGTGTTGGTGATAATAGGTGTGGTACTCAGTAGTTTTAAATTGGTAGGTAGATGTCGGTATTTATGATTTTGTTTTAAGGAAAATGTTGTGTTTTTTCTTGCCATTCATAGATTTAATAAACAAATAAACACAAACACACACAACAGTCACCTATATAGTCCTGACCCCACCCTAAGACCGAGTCTTGTCTCGTGGGTATCAGAAGCTACGAGAGACTTTTCGCTCTCACAATCACCCATACCCGGAACAAATACCTGTCACACAAATATTTGTTTTGGTACGGGGATCGAACTCACAGCCTCTCTTTTCAGAGCCGATCTCAAACCAACTACGCTACGGAAGCTGTCAGATGCGTGAAATGTGTTATGCAAACATACTTTATACATCAACGCAAAAACCTGTATGTGTTTAACAAATTTTTTGCTTTTTTTGTTAACATAGTTATACGAAGTAAAAAAATTGTATTTAATGCTTTATTATGAAAAATAAATGTTTTGGCAGCCACAGCAATTTCATGACAAAATAGTATTTATTTTTTGTCTAAACACAATCTTACATACATAAATCGAAGAAAAAATATAGGGTCCAAATTCGTAAAACCGAGTAAGTTAATAAAACAGATAAAACTACCTTCAACCAACTCATGACCTTGCTGCCGTCCCTCAAGTCTAAGTAGAGCAGTTTAGATTCCAGAGAGACAGCTCAATAAATTCCGTTTGGAGTGCAACGTATTACCACTTCCCTTGGAATGGATGTAATATCGACTAGAAGAGAGCTTGGCCTAGTTACTATTATTGTAATATGTGGAATATGCATGGTTTGAAAGATATTAGTTCTGTTAAGTTTGGTTTCCTTTTAAAGGTTACATGTGAAAAGTAGTTTGATATGAGTTTACGCAATAGATCAAGCGTAGGTGGGAAGATTATTTTATTTCTATAATGCGACCTTAAACATGCCGAAGACAGGGCAAAATGGACAAGACTCAGCCGTTAGGCCGACCCTAGCTCCGGGATAACGCCTAAGCAGAATGACTGTATGAATGTATTTGTATTTTTGTATGTAGCAAAAAAGTAAGTACTAACATACTAAGTTGGTAAATTAGCGATCAGACGTTTGAAGTTAAAGCATTAAATTTTGTCTTTTGAATTGACGTATATTTTTAATTCATAATTTTTTACTTAAATGACCAACCAACCAAACCAAAAAACATTTCGAGAAAACTTGTACCTTAGTGATTTTTACGCGTACTTTTTCAGCTTGGTGTATTACGATTTAAAGCCCTTTCGATTCCAGTATAAACATGCTCATTAGTAAGATATACACAGACATTTCGGCTTCCCATATTATGCAATTAGGACCATGTGTGCCGTACATTTTTAAGCCATTAAAAGCCATTTCCAGCCGTTCCATAAGTATCCATTTTACCGGAAAGCGTTTAGTTTCTATCGTGGCGGACACATTGATGCATTGAGTGAAAGCGGCCGCAGCGACGGCCAGTTCGCCGTTTATTGCTTCGGCGAGATTTATTGCCGCTGCTTGCTCCCAGCTGTTATGCAAAGGAATAGCTTAAGTCCAGCTTTTTGCTTTAGTGTTGCCAGTTTATAAGTGATTTTGTTCGTTCGCCTGTCCGCTTTGGAACTGGTACCAACTCCATACTGTTGAGGAGAACCATGGATTGACGCTCTTTACACAATATACTTTAGTACATAGTATATGGGTCTATGTAAATTCTGTAATAAGGGTGAATATTAACTGGTGCTAAGATATTTTAGTCAACTGAGATTTCTATATCAGCTTTATACCTCCCACTGCAGGACACGAGCCTCCTCTACTATCGAGAGTACGATTGGATATATGCACGAGTTAGTGGAAAATCTGCCGTAGCCACTTACACAAGTATGCTACTTTTCCAACTGAGCTCTGCATCTTGTTTCGATGAGGCCGACATAATTGTGTCTTGAATCGTATTTTAGTTACTTTGCGTTCCACACCCACGCTGGGCAACTCGTCGTTTATTACTTCGACGGGATTAATAGCCGCCGCTTGCTACTATGCACAGGAGTAGCTTAAGTTCAGTTTTTTGTTTTAATGTTCCCGGGTTATAAGTAATCACTTGTTCAAGTTAGAGGAAAAATTAAGGAAATTTCGTTCGTATGTCCACTTTAGGGCCACTTTGCGACACCAAGGATTGCCGCTGTTCACGTAATATTGAGGGAGGTATAATGTAGTAGTTAGAATGAATTAGCTGGTGGTGCGATTTTCGTTGCTATCGGGATAGCAATCACTGCACATCATAGTGGAAAACCCTATATTGTGAGACGTGAATGAGTGCCGCGCCTCGGATTCAGCGTGTTTATATCCACGTCTGCGCAGGTTGACCCACTTATATCGATACTATCCAATGCAATAACGTGCACTGTAATAGTTTTGTCACACCAGTTCAGTATGTTAAATGAAAGACTTATTAAAAAAAACTCATGTGATCAACCTAAGTTTATGGCCGTATTGTAAAATCTATTTTGTTGCACCTTTATATGTTCCAAAATACTAATACCCTATTTAATTATATAATAATAACTATTTACCATTCATCTACATTGAAAACAAATGTGTGACTTTCATATTTGTTTACACTCTGTAACGAAATTCTGAAGATAATACCAAAAACATTTTCCTTTTCTTTTCTTAGTTTTCTGTTCCAAGCAACTATATTATTTCTGTTATCCAAACGTGAAGGCATGTAGATGAAATGCCGCAATCTTGCATCAGACAATTGACCCGCCATTACTCCAAGATCAAAGGGAACGGAGAAACAAAAACGCCAGATTAATGCCGATCGAATTTGTTATTGCGAGTGTTGCTAGGAGAGGAAAATTGCAGAAAAACTTTGCGAATTTGTAGGGGTATTAGTGCTTTAATATACCCATAATGGTACCTTTTTATCTGGTGGTAGGTCTCTCATATGTAGGAGGCCATCTGGGTGGGTACCACCGCAGTATCTATTTCTCCCGTAAAACGGCAGTGTAAACGCACTGCTGTGTTTCGGGTTGAAGGGCATTGTAGCCAGAGTGACTACTGGTCATATTGAGACTTAACATCTTATGTCTCAGGATGGCGAGCGCAGTGGAATGCAAATTTGCCTAAAATGCATTGCTTTGTAATTCAAGGTGTTGTTTGGTTTTGCTACTGTTCATGAGCGGTCGTATCGCTTACCATCAGGCGAACGGCATGCTCGTCTCGTTCATAGCAATAAAAAAAAAAAAAATAAAAAAAGAATAGGTCTGGCAACTGAGCAAACAGGTCATCGGATGGTAAGTGATAATTACGGCCACAAACATCCAGAATGCTGGATCATGGATGTGTTGCCGGCTCACATAGACTTGGGGGGAAAGTGGGAAAGAAAAAGGATGGGAAGAGGAAACGGGTATTGGGTATCCAGCAATCTCACTCACTGTACGAAATATGACGACGAACCTGTCGCTTCACTTTGATTTGCTGTGAGGCAGTGGTACTGTCCCTGACGACCGTCATTCATGCTGAGTCATGACTGTCGATAGTGTGGCTCTAATCTCTCCACGTAATTATGTTTACTGAATGACGACTGGTGCATGTGGTGATTTGGTTTACACACGAAAATAGCTACAACCATATAATTCGATACACACTATTCAATCTAAAACCGAATCTTACCCCCTGGGAAGGTCTTAAAATAGCTCCCAAGCTAGTTTACTATTTCATTCACAAATATCCCTTTCTTTAAACTACGCGTTCTTAATTCCAATTACCTTTGTGCTCCATCGTCTCTGAACTATGTCCCCGCCCAATACCAATTTAACTTGCTAATAACTCAAGCTATGTCGGTCACTTTGGTCCTTCCACAGTTCTCAGTTGGGTTCAGAAACTTATTTGATTTCAAACATAATTTACAGCGCATAATCTAATGTTTCGGTAACTTAGTTTCTGTATCGCTGTTGTGCTGTTTACGAGTTTCTGGGTTTAATTTTTTCGTAACATCTGATGTCGACTACGCTAATTAAGATGTTAATATAATGGTTAAAGTAGTATAGAACTGACTAGATAGAGTCGTTTTTTTTTGTAAATATAAAATCTTAAGGTCCCTTTAATTTATTGGTGATTATTCAATTATAGTTAGTACTAACACATTTTTTGTACTTTCATTTACGACAAAATGACTGAAATGCATCTGAAGTTAAGAATTTTGCAATTCCAGTAAGATTTTCACCGGTCAAAAACATATTTAAGTTATTTCTCGCCACCTGACTTTTTTATCGACTTAAATGAACTAAAAACATGACACATTCCCATAGGTCACTATGCTTCGAATTACTTTTCTATTTAAATAAACGTTTTTAAATACTTTTCTAATTTCAATTATACTAAATTTTCGAATCCTCCTCACTCCGCCTTCTAATTACAATTTAACCACAATACCTCGAGAACGAAGCTGCAGCTGGCAACACTTCAAGGCATACATATGTTCGCCGACGGCTCGGCCGCAAAAAGACGAATGTCTCCAATCCATCCAACCTGTTGGCAGACGCTCACCACTAGTCCCTCATTTGTCACGCCCTACAAGTTTATTTAGGAGGCCTTCGCTAATTCTCTTTGTAAATCTTGAGTATGCTTTTGTCTTCCAAGTGAATGTTTGCAAATGTGCTGTTGAAATATTTTGGCTTAAAGTCTAAAATTGATATTGTGGGTGTTTAAGGGGATGTGTGAAATTATATTGACAAATACATTTAAAATTAAATGATTTGGTGCAATGAAAGAATAGATAATATCGACTTAAGAATTCACGTAAAATAAACCATTATTCAAAGTAAGTAAGATCAGAACTATGAATAAAACAAACATCGTTATTGAAAGAGTCCATAGCAAAAATGAAATCACTGCATTTAATATAAAGTATTAACCTAATAAACATGAAAGTGACAACAGAAGACAATTAGTGTTCTCCGTAGTTCATAGTTTGGAGATATAACAAATAGGAGAGCTGTAATTAAGTTAAATGTTTGTTGTTTGACATCGCCGGCGTAGCACGGGGCATCTGCTACATCGTAGCGCAATTCGTAGCAGTTGTAGCGCTCTCCGTAGAGATTGTAATCGCGTAGGTGTAAATGTACTAGGAGACTATTACAGTAATTGAACTTGTCTAAAAGATTTTTAGATGTCATTTACGACTGATAATATTTTTTGTTTTTACTAAACTTAGACAGGTTATCTATATATACATGTGATTTTGTTACATTATTATTTTTTAAATATCTATTTTAAGAATTTGTAATTTAGTATCAGATAGTGAGTTTCAGTAAAATTTACAAAATTCTCTTCATTTTTATATTTCCAATCAGCCTTGTAGAGTACATCAGCCTTATACACCTTTGTAGAGTCAGCGCTATAAATTCTTTCATAGATATTGCAGAAAATTCGACTCGGCATTTTATAACCTGCCTTCCACTTTAAATCTGTCTGGAAAATCTTCCAATCTTAGGAATAATATTTTTCTATTGAATATGAGACTTTTAATTGAATGGCCGAACGATTTTGTAAAAGCTGCTTTCAACAGGTCTCTCTGGAAAGCTTAAAGCCTGAGTTCAGCAGTGGACTTCCTTTACTGCAGACTATGGATATCTTAGGAATAAGATTAGATTGATAACATCTGACTAACTTTGTGACGCAGATGTTCTACGATAGGATTACAAACCTGAGGTCTTGTGATCATATCCCGGATCGGGCTAGGTAATTTTGCATTTTTTATTCATCATCAGCCCGGAGTCAAGTATTTGTGCCTGCTATGGCGATAGGCTCATCAAAGCGGGAGACGGAACATATTTGGCAAAATAGGAATAGTTTAATAGCTTTGTTTGTTCTGCTCTCTGCATATCCCTTCTGGGAAAAATTCTGGAGTTTATGTACATAATTATGTATGTACGTAATATCTGTATAGCTGAGTGCTGACATATGACCAATACAAAACGACCCACCAAAACACAAAAATAAAACATAACGATGACCTTAACTCAAGTAGTAAAATATTAGTGCCATCCTTTTCTTATTTGGTGTCGTTGTAAAATTTGACGGCACTGAGGTGTCGCCGGGGTATACATATGTCGTAAAAGGCCGTAACGTTTTTTGATGTGGCCACAAGGGTTTTATTAGTTTGTGTTTATTGCAAATTTTTATGTTGGCAGCGAATTACCCCGTGTTTACACTAAAGTTTTTACGCGGCACTTGTGCGTGGGACTAATGCTCATTTCTTAATGCATGGATTATGCTGTAAAGGAACACCCTGTGGATCTTTCTTTGTAATAAAAGGAGTGATGGAATTATGAATACAATTATAGATGGATAATATTTTGGATGTTACTTTATTTACATACAGGGTGATAACTAAACTCTATCCGATCGATAAAAGTGTTATCAAGCACCTTTAATGTGTTCCATTTACAATATCCTTTTCAGTTAATATGATAAAAATAATGGCATCAGTCCGCAGTCCCATGCCATTCGATACAAAAATAATAAAATAATACTGGGTTTTTTTTTCAGACTATATAATTTAATTGCACTTGACTTATGCAAAGCACATTTGACAGCCTCCGTGGCGCAGTCGGTTGGACGCCGCCTGTAACTCGAGAGGCCGCGGGTTCGATCCCCGCACCCAGAGAAATGTTTGTGCTGCCCACAAATATTTCTTCCGGGTCTGGGTGTTTGTGAGACCGAAAAGTCTCTCATAGATCCTGATACCCACGACACAAGACTCGATCTTAGTGTGGGGTCAGGACTGTGTATCTATTGGGTGTTATTTATTTATTTATCATAAAATCTACATTAAATCGGTTTTGATAGATGTTTAAAATCTCTGATATAAAATAAGTGTACAAAGCATAAAAAAAGCCAACAATATTTAATCCTTAAAGACAAATATTATAACACTGCAACGACCTTAGAGCACATTCCAGATGTGATGCACAATTAAAACCGCCATCTTTAGTAAAAACATTGTCTCGACATTCAAAGACCTCTATAACTTTTTAAACAATAGAAACCAAAGAATCATTATCTGTCTGAGAAAAATAAACCGAATCTAAACAATAGCCATAAATCATTGTAGAGTTATGAAAATTCTACCTCGTCCATTTTCACATACAAAAAAGCAATTTAACTGAGTGAAGCTATAAATCGCGCAGAATTCAGAATACCGTGATCCGTCGCAGTTTACCCCCTCCACTTTTTTGGGAGACGAAAAAGTTGCCTTCCATTTAACTAGAAGCCTTCAAGATAGCACTTCGAAGAGTTTGCGGACGCGAGAGATGCTGACGTAGATTACCGAATCATCTATGATGTACTTGACATACGAAACTCTACCATGCACGTCAGGAGATAGAGTCTAGTTTCCCACGCGCTGTATCCACTTTCAGTACCAATGGAGGGGCATATATATCGTTGTCTACTCTCGCAGTTATTCCTCACGCATCCTGAACGTAGTGAGACATGTAAATTTGAATCTTAATAGCCTCTGTTTAGGATGCATTTTCGAGTGGGTTATTATGTGGGTCAAACTCGATTTTAGCATAATATCTTACAAATAAGTTTAACTCCGGTAATGGAGGCTGTGGCGTTAAAATGCTTCTGTGACGTATAAAATTCGACCTTTTTCGTAGTTGTTAGTGGAATGGTGTTCATTTTTACATTTAGTGTTTATCGAATGGGTTAAAGTTCTTTGTAATAAAGGATAGTTATTATTCATAAAGTGAAAATTGATGAAATGGCTTATTGGTTGAAGACAAAGGTGCAACGTCGAAATGTTAAGACTTGCAAGTTTTCCTATACTACAAAACCTTTTCCACTTTTCTGCCTGATGAAGAAAAGTCCAAGGAAATATATAATGTATATAATATGTATTTTAGAACTTTTGTTATTGTCGTCCTATCCTTTCTATTTGGAAACGATAATGTATTATAAAGGTATAAAAAAATCTAATGACTGCGTCATTAGATTATTATAGGTCAAGTTAATCATTTTTCGCTACGTAAATGGCACAATAGGGGGCGACAGTATCACCATCGGGCACATATCCAATCCCGGGCAAATTATGGTCTTCGATCGAATGGTTTATGGCCCATAATATGTATTGCCGTTAGACTAATGAGGCGATTAGGGCACGCTTACAACTCAGCCTTCAGCTAATAGTTTGTCAAAGTAATTTCTAATAAATAAGGGAAATAGGTACATACTGGTACAAAAATGTTAGAGACGTAAACCAAATCCTTTATTCTCTGTTTTTGAGCCATATATGTTGTTGTATTTGTTAGGTTCAAATCCGCGGCTTCTTGTACCACAACGGAACACCACACATCATAATATTTTTAATACCGTTAACATACATAAACTCACGCCTTTTTTTTACAAGGGGTAGGCAGAAGTGCTACCAGGACCCCCACATTTCGCCTTGTATGTTCCGTCGCATGATGTGACACGGGGCGAGCCAATCGCCATATCGGGCATAAATTCCTGATTGCGGTTTGGCCGACTCGGGATTCGAACCGTAGACCTCAGCTTTGTGGTCGTACCGTAGAACTACTACGCTACTGAGGCAAGAAATACTTTTAAAACATATGAAAATATATACCGTTGGCATTTACTATAAAGACAAGTCATGAAAATATTATAGCCGCTCACTGAAATTGAAAAGGAAATATGTGTATTCAACAAAGATAAGTCTAAGATAAAGATTTTTACCACCTTGGAAGAATATGTGTATTTGCAAATATACACAAGGCTGTCAAAGTGACATTGCAAGTGACATACGATATCGATATCGAAAAGAGAACACTCAAACAATAGAACAATATAAATTTCAAAAACGGAACACACCGTTCCTTCCAAATCAGCTGTTACCGGCAACTGGGGTAGCGTGTCCGCTCGGGTGTTTCCGCCGGGATTCGGACCGACGACGTCCGGTTCGGGCCCGTTTGAAATTCGAAATTCGCGAAACGTCGGCCGGGATCTTGGCAATCGTTTCTGATGGCATGTGTTGATCGGAAACGCGGGTGTGTTTAGAGTTTTAAAATTTAAAATTTGAAATGTTTGAGTGTTGTTCTAGAATTGGAATCGAAATGGCTTACTGTAGTCGATTTTGTTGGAACGTGTTTCGCTTAACTATTGATATTCGATTGTTTCTTGATAAATGTCAGTCTTTTAAGATTTTTAGTTTTCTATTATAATTCATTTTTTGAGCATTAGTAGGGATTTTATGCGTATTTTGTCATTAAGTGCATCCATGCTTACTTAAATATTCTAATGCTGACTTCGTGGTTGTTGACCAAGTTTTTGTATGCTTAGGTACTTCCACGGAGATGTTTTATAATCACCCACATTTTAATGATTTTATTATAACGATGCTCTAATTATTTAAAAAAAAAATATATTACAAAGCTAATATTAAAATAGAAATTATCTACAGGGCAACCAATTTAAATTTACTCTATAACCTAAAATCACTGGAAACTTATAAGTCAAACCATCCCATCCTAAAATTATAGAACCACCCACGCTTTCTAGAAACATCTGAGTTAAACGTTTGAAATCAATACTAAACTCAAAAGAACGGCCGTGAATATTCAAAGAGGAATCACACCCCCGATCGGCGCGAAAACATCCCTTAATGAAAAACCTGGTGTACACGAGCGAACGTGTCTCTTAATATAGCTTAATGGAAGCGGGAAATACAGGCTGATGGGAAACAAATGCCGACGGCCTGCTTGGAGCTCCCTCGCGTGTGGCTCCAACACTAGCGGTTAAAATTTGCTTATAGAGTGTGGCAGATCAAAGGATAGTAAATAAAACAGTTGACATTATGAACAATATGGTTTGAACAACTATATGATTTTTTTTGGCAATGAAGGGCGAGACGATCATACCTATTGATAGTCAGTGATACGAGTACTAATGGACAGTAACAGAACGAAACAATACCGTGAGTTACAAAGCAAGCGCCGCATTCCGAAATACGATGTTGCTTCTCAATATATGTAGGAGTTACTCTGGCTAGAATGTTCTTCCATCCAGACATTTTCTGGCTACCAAAATCGGACATGACAAATTAATTTAAGTATTTTTCAAATATTTTTCAGAGTACATCTAAGCTCTGGCTAATTAGGTAAGGGGTTTAAATTTTTGAGTTTAGTTTCTAGACTCAAATATCAAACTCAACAAAATTATTGACTGTCGTAAAACATTATAATTCTTTAAAAATATTAGTTACATGAGTATAACATAAGAAGTGACTGGCACGGTACCATTGCATTCCATATATTTCTATTCGAATAAATTGTGAAATAATAAAATATAATAAAAATATTTCGTCATAGGCGACTTGTATCTAGAGTTAATTGGATGATTGCCTATTACGAAACCCTTAATAATAGATTTAGTGACTACATGTTTCTTTCAATAAAATAGCAATAAAGAAAAACAAAAAACATGTATTTAGAAATAAACCGAACCCAACGAAAGAACGAGCGTTTAATCAGACAATTTAATGGCCACAAATAGCACAATATTATACCCCCGGCGCTTCTTGTAACGATCTCTGTTGGAAATATCTCTTTGTGGTGGAAAGCCTGTGCTGTATTCCTGTCTTTGTCTCCTGCGTATTGCGAGAGAGGGATGGATGCCGTGTTGGGAGTAACTTCAAGCTATTATTTTGCTTTGTTCGTTTCTCTTTGTGCAAGCCCGCTGATGATTCGTACTGTAAATGGTTAGTTTTTGTTAGTCGATGGATTGTTGTAACGTTTCAGTGTTTAGGGATTTGGGTATAGACTGACCTAATTTCAAAGAAAATTCTGTTTATAAGTTATAATGGTTTCTTAGATTTATTATTTATTCAGACGTTTTTAATGGGGAAAGAAAAATAGTAAGTATATCAAAGATAAAAATAAATTGTACCAATAAAATGTGTAAGGCTAAAAACTTTTCATCATTTATTATTCAAATAATAAATGATGAAAAGTATAGCCGGTTAAAGCCAGGTGGAAGAAGAAAAAAATAAGTATTTGTGTATATACACATATTTTCCTGGCACTATGATAACAAGTTGACAAAATTTTATCTTACTGTGGGGTTAATAAAACATAAGAGTATACAAGAGTACCTTCATACATACATACATACATACATCTATAAACTCATGCCTTTTTCCCAGAAAGGCAGTGGTGCTAACCATGACACCCATGTTTCGCCTTATGAGTTTCGTCCCATCGGGCGCAAATTTCTGATTCTAGGCTGATATCTGTATCTGTATCAGCCCATATACGTCCCACTGCAGGGCACGGGCCTACTCTACAATTGACAGTACGATTAAGAGTGGTTAGGCCATATAGTCCACCACGCTGGCCTAGTGCGGATTGGCTAATAATTAATTGAAAAACTCAATATCACCTTTCCCGGATTTAAACCCTACAACTGCGTCAATGAGGCAATCGTAAATATATATTTATTTATCAGCCAACATACGACCCACTGTAGGGTACGGGGCTTCTCTATTATCAAGAGTACGATTAAGAAGGGTTAAGTCATATAGTCCACTACATAGGTCTAGTGCGGGTTATCGGATTAAATACATATATTTACATATGGATACTTATACATAACTTTACTTTTTGTAATATATACATATAGGGCTGTACCATTGAGTACACATATTGTCACGCTTATGTCCACAGGGAAGTGGGCAGGTCTATTACAAGAGGCATCTATATTTTATGGAGTTTATTTCAGTCGTAAATTTGACTGCCTCGGTGGCGTAGTTGTTCTAAAGTTAGATTACGAATCTTAGGTCTTGGGTTCGAGTCCCGGGTCCGGCAAAGTAATATTGGATTTTTCTATTCATTAGCGGCCCGTAGTCGGAAATTTATGCTCAATATGGCGATTGACTCGCCATCTATCACATCATCAGACGGAATATACGAGGCGAAATTTGGGTGAACTGGTAACACCTCTGCTTACCTCCTCTGAAAAAAAGCGTGAGTTTATGTATATATACAAATACGACCCTTAAGTATCGTTTTTTTTCCATCCTGGGCGTCGATTCTATTTTTGCGACCTTATCTGATACTTTCGAACTGTAAAACATACAATAAGAGTCGAGTATCAAACCCAAGATCTCATGTTCGCCAAAGGTCTCTAAGGCTCGGCTGATTCCACCTAATCGCTTTTGATGTATTTATACACGTTTTATTTTCAGTAATGCTCATTCCAATGAAAAAGATAAAAGTAAATATTCGACAAAAAAATTATCATACACAAAATGACTCTACATCAATTCTACGTACCGTAAACATTTTACTCAAGGCAACGATTACTATCTCCAGAGAGTTTTTCTCTATCCAAGTTAAAATCTAGGTTAGAGCGCCTAATTTAGCTTTTTGTGAGTGTAGAGATGTTCCAAGGGCCAGTCTTTTGTGTTGCGCGCCCTAATTTGTCTCGAATAAATTGTAGTGGCAACAAAGCTGCCGCTAATTGGCACAAATTTGGCGCAACTTATTCTCAAATGAAATAATAAGAGTTTATCGAGGGGAAAATAGATTTCTCTACGCATTCTCTATTTGTTCGTGATTTGTGTGTGATAATTAATAGCGGTCACTGCAGTGTTATTTATATTTGTCATTTGGAAGTTTTCTACGTACTTTTTTTTTTATTGCTATGAATGGCGAGACGAGCATGCCGTTCACCTGATGGTAAGCGATACGACCGCTCATGAACAGTAGCAAAACCAAACAACACCTTGAATTACAAAGCAATGCTTGGCATTCCACTGCGCTCGCCATCCTGAGACATAAGATGTTAAGTCTCAATATGTCCAGTAGTTACTCTGGCTACAATGCCCTTCAACCCGAAACACAACAGTGCGTTTACACTGCTGTTTGACGGGAGAAATAGACACTGCGGTAGTACCCACCCAGATGGCCTCTCACATATGAGAGACCTACCACCACTTATTTATTAAGTGGTCGCATTAGACTCTTGGCTGCGATTTTTCGTTAGGTTTACATTCGTTCTAGATTTGATTTTTTAAGTTCGTATTCACTATATGGCAATATGTTAAGTTCTACAAAAAATATTGACTTGCTCTAGACTAGAATTAGTTCCCGGAATGGTAATAGGTGCTGTTGCTAAATAAATTGTTAGAATGGGAACAGCTTGGCAAATGGGAACCAACCCGTTTACCAAACGAAAAAATGTTTCATATATAGTGTGTTTTTCTTATGTTTTAAAATATCATCATGATGGTTGATAAATCCATAGTTTTTGCTTTAATAATAATTTTAACGCTTGCGTTCCATAGCGTCTTTTAAAATTTACATTATTATTTTAGGTAAAACTATATATTTCCCATCTAACTACGACTACAGGAAAATAATAAAACAAACTATTCGTCGCGTCTTTTTCCAAAATGTTATGTTGCATTGTGTCTGAAGTCACTAAAACCACCTGTGTTCGATTTCAGCTGCAGTCTGGATACACCCTGTATAATATTACGTATTCAAATATCAGTGGACGCAGAAACGGGGTCACCCAATCTATAAAGGTTACTGCACTACCATCACCATCAAATCTTAAAACCTAGATTCAGGCACCCATAATTCCCGATCAATCCCATAAGCATCCAAAAACTATAATGATACGTTGATAAAATCCAGCATTACCTTTACGATAATGGCGCTGTGCTTAACGCCTGACGCGCTGCCAAAAGTCGAGTTAATGCCACATCCGCAGCGGATTGGCCGGTTGTATTAATTGACGTCGGTTTAGACGGCAGCGCCGGGCTCCGGTTGAGCCGGTAGCGCGGCCCACCCGGATTAGAACGATCGACACGTGGTGTTATCCGACGGCGATGGCTAACTGAGCTCAGCTGGTTCATTTGATACAGTATTCGTATTTTGGTTTTATTTTTATGGATTAGATGAGGCTTAAGTGATCTGCTGGATGTAGAGTTTTCGTTGGTTAAAATTTATAGTTTTTATTTAAGCTATTTTGATATATAAGAGTTTAATTAAATACATTAAACGGGGTAGAGTTCATGGTAAAGCCTTTGGTAGAGTATTGTGGTGGTACTGGAGATTTTCTCATGCTCATTCGCATTCATTCGCAATTTCCTTGGTAATGTGAGAGGGCAGCCTTCTTCTGTCCTTCTACTTTCCATCATAGGAGTCGTTTTTCTTACCACTTATTCATCAAAAAGTCACTATGTTAATTCATTATACTCTAATTGATCATGTTGACATTATTTTGGAGTCAGTGGTATTGTACCAGATTTTACCATATAAAACTGACATCAAAAATAGTTGCATTGTGTCGCTAAAAGCTTTGCGTCCATTTACGTCAAAAAAGTCGTTTAAAAATCAGCAATCCGAACATATTTACAAGCTCTACTAAATCGAATAATGGTTTTGAAAAGCATTTTTTGCATAACATTTAATATTTAACTGTGGACGAATGAGCCGTTTATACATAATAAAATCCAATTGAATGTACTGGTTTGGCTTTAAAAATATATCGGGTACGAAAAGCGAACTGTCCATAGTTTGTATGAGTTGCGTTCACTTGTTAAAAATTTGGTTCAGCCGTGCGCCGCTGAATTTTGGAGCGTGAATGAAACTGGAGTGCTATGAATATTTTTTTAAATTTTAAATATATGATGAAATGTTAGTGGGTGGGGAATTAGGTCAAGGTACAGCTCTCGCATATATTTAGTAATCAAGAAGTTAAGATTTTTTTACACCGCGCCTGCATCCCTGATGCCACTAATGCCAACCGTCGTTCAATATCTTTATCTATATGTGTATACGTATCAGCCCATACACAAATCACTGCTTTCATTGAGTGAGATTCATTGCATGCACAGAGTTCAATTATGAGAGGTTAGGCCAATGTCCACCACGCTAGCCTAGTGCGGGTTGGCAAGTTAGTTTCACCGAGACAAAACTAAAACTTAGTTCTACCATATTAATCGGCACTCCTAATGTATTATACAAATGCTACATTGTTACTATGGAAAATTAAACACATTAAAATCATATTAAATTATTCCACATACCCATTAAAATACATTTTCATTTTAGGCTTCTTTTGTAACCAAATGTTACACCATAGTTTTAGTTTGTTATCACTGGCAATAACTTATTCATAATTCGTTTGTTTCAGGTAATTATGCAAATGTGGTCACATAATCGCTGAATGTCAGGGGATAAAGGTAATATTGTAAAGTTAATGCCTTTGAATTATTATTTCGAGCTTGATTTGATATTGTTGGTAATTACAGTACACTTGTTTGATAATCAAATCACATTTAATTTATTACGGGACATTTATTTATGGGACGTAATGGGGACGACATACTTTTTAAGTAAAAATTTTACGTGAAGTTAAAATTTAACAAATATTTTGTTTGTGTATGGATGGATTTCTGCGTGTGGATATATTATAACGACTTATTTTTATATATATATGTGTAAAGGTGATTTGAAGACACAAAAAAATCGATTTATACTGTTAATACGTATAATACTCCTTAGGCATTATTTCTACTTATTATAGAAAATAATTGTATAAGACGTAGACAAATATTTTCTTTTCTTTACTAGGCTTACGGGCTATATTTTATCGAATACCCCGCAATTTCTAATATTATTAACTCAAGTTTTTTGTTTCTTTTTTGTTTAAAACTTACACTTTTCACTACAAAATGTGTCTTAGTAAGATTTTTTTATAAATAAAGCAAAATAATTTATACAAAAAATATTTTTGAAATCAACGATCAATCAACATCAGTTTTCCTCAGAACTCAGCCATCAATAGTTTCATGAACAGATCCAGCCAGTCTCTTAAAACATTACGAGTTGGTCATGAATTTATTACTGACTAGCCGAATAGGCCCCGGAGTTATGTTCCATTGGAACTTCACATAATTATAGTTGGGAACAATTCCATTGTTACAACAGTAATCTTGTTGGATCGTGAAAACTTTGTCAATGTGATGAATTCCCTCTATTATTCAGTGCGCTGAGTATTAAATCCAAAGTGATTCGAAACGTCCTGGTTAATTTTTGGGATGTGAAGCTAGTTTTTGAGATTAGTCACAGAATTTTTAAAATTTGACTTCGGAAATGATTCCTAATTGTTAACTGAATTTATATCAACGCATTGTCATTTAAAAAATGGCGAGAATTTTATTTTTAAATTGTTTAAGTATTTCGGTGTTGGAGTAGAGGATCCTTTATTCTTATATTCATTCCGCCTTTTCCACCATTTTATAGTCTCTTGAAAACGTCAATATTTTCTATTTTTTTATTTTTTTTATTTTTTTCAATCGTCATTTTAAATCGTGATATTATTGGTATTTGCATTATCTGCCTGTACAAGGTTTGGTGTCCGTACAAGGATTTACGTATGTATCGTAAATAAAAAAAAAAAGATAATTAATATTTATTACTGACACTAATTTGCGTCATACTAAACTGTCTTTTTAAACACTGATACCTCTACTAATCACGCAAGGTTTTTTAAAAAAAACTGCTAAAAAAATCTACAATACCCCCAGCAATTTTTATCCTAACCCCGGCGTAAACTTTCAGTTACACAGCTGTATGACGCGACACTGAACAAAGCAGCATCTACATTAACATCATTACTTACACACCTCATTTTCGCGAGTTACCGCGGCTATTCCAGTCACGTACGCATTGTGAACTCTGTATGGTAAATAATCTGGTACGGCAGCGCGACAACCAAGTTGGTAGGGTAAATTATTTTGACGTCTAAATTATTTTTGTTAACTTCTGGCAGTGTGATGTGATAAAGGCAGGATAACAATTAAAAAGGCAATAGATAAAATATGTACTTTTGTTGATTTTTTGACGGTGAATTTTGTACCTCACATGAAACGCGAAGGAAATAAATTTGGCAACATGTAAATGCCAAAAGTAAGTGGCAAACTTGCCTAACTCACTGAGAATATAGACATGAGTCTATATCGATTTTGATTTTTCAATAAACTAAAATGAAAATTTAACAAAATCTAAATTAATTGCAAATAATTGTACAATTCCAAATTCGTTCTTAAATACATAAATTAAATAACGCATTGAATGTGAAAATTGTGAAATATTTTAAAACAGTTCGAATTCACCTCTGAATCCCGTTTCTAATGCAAAACCAAGCGGAATAGAAACGAACTTGGCTCCGTTTTCCACATTAACATTTTGCTTGTGTCTAAGTTAACATGAATTATTCATACGAGTGAATTTATTATGTGCCAAAATTTTACAGTACAATGAAGAGTGTATGACATTTGCGGTGTAGTAATGGAAGAGCAACAGGCAGGGGTAACAGACTTTTGGATATTTGGCATCGTCTGGAAATATTGCCAGAATTTTTGTAATAAAGCAAAGTTCAGAA
This sequence comes from Hyles lineata, assembly GCA_030180105.1. Lineage (NCBI taxonomy): Eukaryota > Metazoa > Arthropoda > Insecta > Lepidoptera > Sphingidae > Hyles > Hyles lineata. Next base: position 12,039,904 of record JARJEE010000013.1, on the reverse strand, counting down.
TTTTATGTGACTGAGGGGCAAACGGGTTGGCATTCTTTATCACTCATTTGCACCAGGGTATCGTTTTGCATGGTAACGCATAATTAAATAGGTATGTAATTTTCTTGAATATCTTGTTCTTGAAATAACGCAGACAAAAGGTAATTTAAAAGGGTGAATACCCTGAAAAAAAATTAAAAGTTGTAGATCGTCTTTTATGCACCATTCACTTTTTACAATTTTTATGTAAGTTAAAAAATCTTGCTTCGTCGATGCAGGTTTGTGGCAATCAAAAAACTTCAAAAGAGTTTATTAGCCGACGACTACGTTGAAAATAGTAGTGATGTTTTTTTTTATTATACCTATTGTTTTCCCTGAAGGGTATTCTGTTGTTAGAAAATTATATATAATAGTATAATAGTATTTCGTTTTTCGTCATCAATATTTTCACTGAATCTTCACGTCAATGTTAGTGTCTCATCGTCCTCTACAACGTCCAATTACATCATTCCCCCAAATAATTGATACAGAGCATCTCGTATTTTCCAAGGATTTTCATTACAAACAATCTCAGTGGTAAAAAATAAGATGAAAAACAAAATGGAAGTTTCAAGGGCGCTCAATTTCCGCGAGTTACGCGCAACCTCAAGCTTTCAATAAACTCGAGTTTCAGGTATTGGTTTCAACGAAGATTTATTTCCAATATCTATCGGTTTTGAGGGCTCTACACGCCGTCTTGGCAACGCTTTTCGTATACAATTCATTTTATATTGTAATCACAATTGTTGGATTAGTTATATTGGATATTACGTTTTGTATTACATTGTTTATTATTCGCTGAGTACTGTTTTGGGAATTGGAGATTATTTTGTTTATTTCAAAGCGATTTAGATACAAGATTTATATTATTAAAGGAATAATTACATTGGTGGTACAAGTAACTTTATTTTCAATCCATCTATAATTTGTGTATTTATCCTTAATTCTCAAAGGCTTAGAGATATACCTAGTATTGTGTAAGTGTCAAATGTATTTACGAGCTTTAGTAATAAGTTGATTTTAGTACTTTGAACTAGCATATCGTTTCAAGTTTCTATATGAAATGTTCAAGAAATTGAAAGTATTTGAAAGACCTATAAATCTCACACGCAGTTTTATTTCTCTTATTACACTTTTTGAGGAGAACACTTTTTGTATAAATGTATATATTATTGTACAGAGTACAGTTCTAGTAGTTTTACAAATATTCACAGAAAATGTGTTTCACGATCTTTCTACTACTGATGTTAGAACGGCAAGACTTATAAAATCTCCTTAAAGTGTCAATATTTATTATAATATATAGCTTAATATCAGATAGTATATTATAGTTTACCAAATATTTGATGTACTTTATTCAACCCTTAACTCTCAAAAGAATTCTTTACGAGACAAAAGCACTGATACACCCAAAGGCTTAACCATCAACAGGCATTACATACCGGGACACTTAATAAATCATTTCCAAATCCACCAAACATGTCTCGCACGAATCTGTGCCTTTGAAATATGGCTTGAGGAGTAATGCTATATTATTATGATAATGCGCTGTCGACCAGAATAAGCTGCAGCGGCGGGTTTCCTTGCGCAAGGAAACGGTTCTTTTATATTGGCAACGTTTTTTAAATATTATTTTGTAATGGAACGAGTTTGTAGTAAGAAGGTTGCAAGCCGATTTTGTCGTGAGGAAATATTTAGTGGATGTGTTCAGTTTTTGATGGTAATGTAATATGTTCGGGATTTTTATATTACTAAACGAAAATAAACAAGCAATTTATCTAATGCTAACTTGTTAGGCATACTTGTAAACATTTACAAAATTGAGAATCTCAAATGTGAAGCATGTATTTAAAAATCTATTATAAAGAAAAGAAAAAAAAGTTTACCATAGGGACATCTGTAATCTCACTTTTCAAAGGAATCATGAGTGTAAAATTTACGTCAATTATTTCACGTCCATAATTTGTAATACAATCGTACTTCTTCGACTCTATCACACTGTCTGCTGACTACCATAATCAACTTCACATCACAAATTTACCTTCAAAAAACGAGCGTATTCCCACCTCAAAGGCCGGCAACGCATCTCCATACCCTTTGGTGTTGCAGATGTCCATGGGCAACGGTGTTCACTTACCATCAGGTGAACCGCGTGCTCGTTTGCCCCCTATAACATAACAAAAAACTATCCTCAATATCCTTCAGGGAATCCTTCATGCAACTTCTAGTACTAAAACACTACGTGTCGGGGACAAACAAAAAATAAAAAAAGCCTTTTTCACTGCCATCAAACTAAAGTGAATTACATCATAAAGACCCGGAGTATTTTTATAACGGACCCCGAAGTAATTACGGAACGTTTAATGAGCCGGAGCGGGTGAAATTATCCGAAAACAATATGGTTATACCGAGTGATTGTCGTAACGAGGTTTGGCCAATTTTTCCACTGATTTTTTTTTGCTCAGTAATTCGCGCGGTTCGATGAGTTTTGACGGTTCATTTGGCCTGCTTGGCGCTCGGGAGTTATATGTGAAGTTACCTTGTTGATCTAATTGCGAAGGAATTGTGCGTGAAATTCGCTCGTGAGATTTGTAATACACAACAATTGAAAAAATCTTAGATATTTTTTTTTATCTAAGCGATAAGGGAATAATATTTTGAAATATGTGGAAAGTTACAGCTGTATCCCATAGGGGTAATTGGAGGGTATATTAATAATGATTCATACGACGACCGTTTTAGCGAGATTTATTCCTCATAATATTAAAATAGAAAACTGCCTCGGTGGCGCAGTTATACTACGGTATGATTATAATGAGCTCTCGGGTTCGAATCCCGGGTTGAGCAAAGATATATCTGATTTTTTTAAATCTTCTGCCCCGAGTTAGAAATTTGTGCCCGATATAGCGGGCGATAGGCTTGCTATCACATAGTGGGACGGAAATATTCGGCGAAATGAAGGTGTCATAGTTGCACCTCTGCCTACCCCTTCTGGGAAAAAGGTGTAGGTTTATATATGTAAAAAAACAATACATTCCCAAAATATCAAGTCACTCATTGTTACTGTACACAGCTCAAATATCTCTTTACCCCACTCTTATTTATTTCATAATTATAAACTGTAGTTACTAAAAGCATGCTTCTTATTCCATACACTTCTTAGTATTGCAATACGCCTTCTTACTGAACTATCAATTCTAAGCTTCTGAGAAGGCAAGTAATCGGATGTCTGTTTCGTGAAACCTCACGAGTCATGTAGTAACAATAAGGTATTTGTAACTAATTAGAGCACCTATCGGCAGTTTGGGACCTCTTCTAAGTTTACTTCAATTGTGGTGAGTTCGAACGTAGGCAGTTTCGCGAAGTTTGATGTTTTTATATTTAAGATGTCTGTACGCTGTGTGTATGGCTATGTGTTGAAAGTATCTGTCATTTAGAAATGTTAAGTCTTATAACCATATATATATACCTGAGGAATGCGTGGGAACGTAACTACTAACTACGTACCCACGCAACCCTTGTAAGTTCCCAAATTTGGTGTGACGTCAACACTGAAACACGCACCTTATTTGCATAAATAGTCGAAAAATAAATTATATTTTTAGTACAACTCCAAGACTCGTTTCATTCAGTCGTTGCTATCCCGTGTCGCTAATATACCATTTGGCAAAAGTAACTTATACGAATGTATCGTGTTCCGGAGTCAATTAGTTTTGAATAAGCTGATATAACTCTTTTCTTCGGTAACTTACTTGAAATATTTGAAGTATAACTTCTTTAGGCGTGACTGGAGGGTAACAGATTTTTTTTTGAAGAAAATAACGCTCAGTATATTCAAAATATTTTGCCAACTATTTGAATAATATAAACAGAAAACCACAAAATTTATCCGGATTTTAATTCCATCCCAGGATCTGTTCACAGCCTTTACACATCTCAAACAAATGAGGCGACTCACTGTAAACACAAATTTATTTCATATAATCACTTAATATACACCCAAATTAAAACTCCTGCGACCTCCAAACACAAGTTGGAATCACTCGCATCGAAGTATCCGCAAGTTTAATACGGTCTGACAGATTTGGAACGCACTCCGCCAAGATTAATGGGCGTCCGTGGTTGGGCGTCCATTACTTATGGTCGCGAACACGGCCTCACGCCTCTGTGTTTTAATTTGGTATATATTTATGGGTCCCCCTTTATTAGGTATTGGTGTATTGATTTTTCTGTTTTTCTATGGCTTAAAATCTTGTCTGTACTTATGTATATGTAAGAAGCTATATTTTTTTTGAAGTTGAAAGTCACTTATCACGATTTTTCACAATGGACTATCCTTCACCACCATATATTATTTTTAATCAAATACACACATTTATATTTATGAGTAAATATTTAAAAATAATAAATACATACCGGAAATTAACCTCAAATCTATAAATACACTTCGTTCGCCTTGCCTGTCAAGTCACACGTTCTTTCGTAACGCTCTCGTCGCGAATTCACCAGCTTACACCCCAAGTCAAGCGTGCGTTAAAAAGTTTTTCTTCAAAAAAGTTAATTGTAAACTTATTGGCAAAATCGTCTCTTGTAACACTGAGAAAAAAAAAGGCAGTTGTGAAACAAGAGCCCGTAGCTTCGATCTTACTGCCTAGAGCAACGTTTGTACGTAAATAAATAAAAAACTTATACCAATTGAAACATTATAAAGTAGTATATATAATGTAGGAAGCACAACTGTGCCAAGCTGCTGTAGACATATAAAAATATATAATATAAATATATTTTAAAGTATACCAAAGTATAATAGGTATTAAACCCATTCATGTAACGTGTGCAATGTATACTTGCACTATAACGATGAAGGAAAATATCGTGAGGAAACCTGCATTCCGTAGTGATTTTTATGAATCTTTATGGCATTTAAAGTCCGTCAACCCGCCCTAGGCCAGCGTGGTGGACTAGTCCTATTAACTGTTGCAATTTGGATTATAGTTCTATTAGCTACTAAAATATCTACGACAATAATTCTATCAACAAAAATAGTTGGTTCTATATTAAGTCATTAATGAATGTAGTAGGTCTAATGACTACCATAATTCGCTTTAAAATAGCCGAATAAAAATATTATAAGGCAAACTATATGTGGTAAAATATTCAGCAGGCGTACCTTACAAGCGTCCTAGGCAAATTTACTGGGAGTAATTTGTGTACAAAAATGTGCAGCGAGTGTTATTTTTAGTGTTTTTATTTTTAATATCTTCAGTAAACTTATGTTAAACTACACGTGGATGATATGATAGTTAGATTAAACGACATACAGATGAGATGTTTAATTTGGATGCAAGCAATTTTTTTGGTAGGGATTTTCGAGCTTTATATCGAATTTGTAGGTTGGCTTAAAGTTGTTATGTCCCAAAATTATTGTATGGATTTACCTACTTATTTATTCATAGTGCCGTTTTCACGAACATATTTTCACACACATGTATTTAATAAGAAACAGCAGTCTGTCGTAAGAAACCAGACATGATATTACAAACCTTGTAATATTTAAGTGAAATGAAGCAAAAAATTGTTTATGTGACTCTGTCTAATAATATTTATGTGTTATTGTTCCAACAAAACTACACTATATACATCAATCTGAATCAGTAAATGGCTTTATAGATCCCACACAACTCTTACACAATTAATTAATTAAAAATTAATATATGTGTAAGTACCGAGAAACATATTATATCGTTGGAAACTCAGTAATTACCACAACAACTGCTAGTGTAATTATAACTGTGATTATTACATACTTCGCGTGACCATCACAAACCTAAAACGGTCATGTAGAAAAATATATTGTAATGGGTATTTAGTAAATAAAAGCAAATTATTTACGCACTGCTCTGAATTAAATCAACTTGTATCTGTATCTGTATCAGCCCATATACGTCCCACTGCAGGGCACGGGCCTACTCCACAATCGACAGCACGATTGAGAGTGGTTAGACTATATGGTCCACCACGCTGGCCTAATCCGGGTTGACGGACTTACATACCATAGAAATAACCAACTTGTGTGTTTTGTTATAAACTTGTATATATTTTGTACTGGTTCGTAAAATAGCAACGCTAAAGTCTGGCGAGCTTTCGAATGATGCAAAACTTTTCCAAATCGAGAGTTAAAACAAAAAAAAAAAAAAGAATTTAAATTATGTAGAACATTTTTATGAATTCAAAAAAATATTTTCATTTTTCAATAAAAGTTTTTCAACATTATTTCTATTACTCACGGCAACTGTTATGTACCAACCTGGATATGACAAAAGTGGATACTGTAGAGCGTGGAACGTCTACCGATAGACTTATTGTCGGGATATGTAATAATTAAAACACTTATTTCTATAGATTTTGTATATGTCTTCCTTTTTACTCACTTTCCAATAAATTTTCCTTGTTTTAACGCAGTTAGCACCTCTTGATATGTTCACTCTTTGAATCTTCATACTTTAATGCTGAGACAAATCAAATTTTCTCTTTTATATAGGAGGATGTACAGAGTAAACTAATTTAAACATTAAACACGTTTTTTTAATTCACTTTGTATTTTAAATAATCAATTAATGCAAAACCTTTTTGAAAGTTTGTAGTAATACCGGGTATCTCAAGACTGCTACCGAAAACGAAGCCGGGTGGTAGTTTTAGTGACTACAAACACAATGTAACTAAAAATTTCGCAAAGAAACGCGACAAATATTTTTTATGATTTTTTAAATATCGTCATTTTTGGGTGGTAAATCCATAGTTTTTGCTAAAATAATAATTTAAACACTTTTATACCCTAGATTACTTATAAATAAAAGGGTAAACACTATTATTTTAGGAAAAAATGTATTTACCATCCAAATATGGTCATAGGAAAAAATAACAAAAAAAAAATGTCACTTTTTTTGCAACTTTTTCTGTTGCATTGTGTCTGAAGTCGCTTAAACTACCACCCGGCTTCGTTTTCGGTAGCAGTCTTGATATACCCTGTATAAATCATATAAATGGGGATAAAGAAGTAAATCAGAATTTTTTTTTATCAAAATGCAGAAAGCTATCAATTCTATTGAAATAATATTACCAACATAATAGCTTAGTACTTATTTGTTATTCAATGCATTTTCTGACGCCTGCAGTCTAACAAATAATGCTAAACATAGGTTGACCCTAACATTATAAAGTGATAAAAGTCGTAGGAAGTGAGTTGTACAGACCAACAACAATGTTCAAAGTCTAACAAATCTATTCGAAAATCTTTAAATGGATTTATCTTATTTGGTGTGGGCGGGATCTGTGGTCGGCAGTGATATTCTTACGGTTAGAAATAAGTATGGCAGGGGCCTCTGGAATGTACTATGCAATATAAACAATGATTGCGAGTCAAATTATGACTCCACGGTAAGACATCTTTATGTATTGTGGTTTCTAAAGTTAATCCCAATTATGTGGGTTCAGGACTATGTATTTTGTATTACGAGTACTCTAGTATATTTTGCTAATTACTCTAGTATGTTTTTGGCGTTTGTGACGTCATTTACCGGCCTTGCGGAAGCCCAGCGTTGGTTTATACCAGCACATGCTGAGCTTGAGCCGTTTTGTTAACAAGCACTGTTATACGAATACATATTGAATGTAGTAATTTTCTTAAAGCTGTAATCCATTGCTTGTAACAAATAAATGTTTCTTTCTTTCTTTTCTTTCTTTCTATTTCTAATCGACATAATAGATTCGTCGGTAACAAAACCGCATGTAATGTGGCGTGCAGTGAATTCAAAATAAGATGTAGATTTCTTTTTTATTGCAATTGATGGCGAGATGCCCTTCGCATTCGCACTCGCATTTACACTGCTGTTGCTGTGCTACCTCACCTCTCTTATATGAGAAACCAGTAAAAATCAGAACTTTTTTCCACTGTATAAAGAGCAAGAGCTCTTAAAACATACCCAAATATTCCTCCAACTAAAACAGGCACAAAGCCATGAAATGATCAGTAAATATTAGCATACAAAACACAAACAAGTCGGCGGCGCATGACAACGCACAGGAAAACGGATGCTGCGTCAGAACCAAGCTACAATTTCTCACACAACTCATCTATATCTTTGTATAGAGCCCGTATCCAACGCGCCGCACTGCAACGGCGCAAGCGATGAGCGGAGGAAATAAATAAATACATGCCTAATTCACGCGACTCACTTTTCGTAGTCATGTGTATTGATAGTCACCACGCATCATACCGTTGAAAGGATATCATAGCGATTGCATATCATAGCGATTTGTGAGAATATCTATGGTATGTAAAGCCCGCCAACCGTTGTAGTGCGTGGTGATTGACCATCAATACACACATGACTCCGAAAACTGAGAGGTGTGCCCTGGGATTCGTACCCGCGACTACACCGTGAACATGTTGGCAGCCGCGTCTAGTCCGTTTACCAACAGGCCACCACGCACTTTTGTGTGATACACAGATATTTATTTCGAATCTGGGTGTTTGTGAGACCGAAAAGTCTCACTTTCTTCCTGATACCCACGACACAAGACTCGATCTTAGTATGGGATGACCACACACTATGTAAGTGACTGTTGGATGTATTTATTTTATGACGGTATTTAAAATTCTCCCACTAAAGTCCATGTATTGCACCACAGCCCGCTCTGGTTTACTATCAGCGCATGGCAGGCTCGCCGGTCAATTTGCTATATCGTCGCGTATGATATATACAGGAGTGGCGCGGTGCCGTTAAAATAGAAATATTTGATTTAGCTCAGCAAATGTGGCTGGAAATACGGAATCCGCTGAGTTATTCCGAGCCAATTGAGTTGTACTCGTAAGCGGAGCCGGGTTAAGTTATTAGTGCAGTTTGTCAGATTTACTTTGATGTAATTTTGGTTTTGACGCTAAGTTAGTTTTCTAAAATGATGTAAGATTCTTGGTGTGGATTTAAATAATTTGTTCTGGGTTATAGCATGTGTGCATTCTGAATGTGATGAAATATTGTAGTAAAGCATTAATTCAGGGTTATGTCGATGTTTGCACCACAACATAATAATTATAATACTGAGCTTAGTGGCTACCTATGGGCATCAGCCGAGACCAGCCATTTTTATTCTGTTACCAAGTTTGTGTATGTTGTGACTTTGACAATTAAAACGTGTTTCTTTCATTCTAAAAGATAAAAAAATATTTGTAATGTCATTGGTAATATCATAAATCATTCAGGTTGTATAAAGCTATTAACTAAGATTTATAACTATAGAAGTAGTTGTATACTGTTGTAATACTTATCGTAAAGTTTACAGCCACGTGAAATTGATTAAGATAATAATTTCAATAGGACAGAGTCACGGGCAAAAGCCAGTTCTATAATACATTTATGAAAAATAAAAATGAAATTCTTACCTGCCTAAAATGATTAAACATTTAATCCCTCAATGGAAAAATAAAAAAAACTCCACCAAGTGTCGGAAATAATTAACTATCTTCAATTAATTCGAGACGACAAAGAAACATCAAACGATCAGTGAGAAAACAATTTCTCAGGCACACCCCGCGCCCCGGCACCCCCGCCCCTCTGAGTAATTTCGAAACGTAATCACAACCTAGAATATAGGCCGGCTCCACATAAAAAGCTAATAGCTTGGCGATAACTATAAAGTCAGGATATTAAACTAAACGTTAAACTATAAAAGGATGTGTTCGAGAAGCTTCTGTATACTTTTTTTTTGTATTACTACTTCATTCTTCGTCTATCAGTGTTATTTTTAACTACGTTTTTTTTCGTACCTTCGCTCGGGCGCTTAGATATTTCAAGAGCAATTTTTTTTTCGAAGTATTTATTTTTTATTCAAGATATTTTTTCATTATTCAAGTCAGTTTTTCTCTCTCCGCATTTTGTTGTTTGGTATTTTGTTGCATTAGACATGTTAATAATATCATTAATTATTATTGTTTAATTACATAAAAACGTAAAATAAACAGTATAAAACATATCTCAAATAATGAGTTGAATAATAGAATGTAAAATTTGATTTTTAGTTCCTTTCGCCACAAGCCAATAGGTTCAAAATGACATATAATGATTTTTTTCTGATTGTTAAAGCAGTAATTACCAGACGTGATTGCATCGTGTGCATTAAGGGAAATGATACAATTCCAAGAAACTCCTTTAATTATGCATCTTATGACTCAGATTAAATTACTAGCAGCTCAAGGTTTGCATTGCATGCAAAGCAATAAAACTATAACTGACATTAATAAATATATTTATACTTCATATTTTTTTATTTCCCACGTTGTTGATACACTACTATCCAACTAAACTAACAGGTACCGTTTGACGTTTCATACTTTTCAACTTTGTACAGGCGTAAATTACACAATTTCAATAACATTTCGCCTAAAACCATGGAATTGTGGCTTTACGGCAAGCGAAATTAAAATTGTGTGAGTTACGCTTGTCTAAATATGTTTAAAATTAAAAAATATGAGACGTCAAACGGTACCTGTTAGTTTAGTTGGATAGTATTGTCAAAGCAATAAGCTATATTTTCCAAACAATATCTTTCCCTACGCCACAAGCTTTACAAATGAAAAGAAACACGATATTTCAACAAAAATAAATTCCCGCCGGCCCTTTTCAACCCTTCAGACAATAAATTCGGAATTAATTAAAATCGGTCAAAGTTTTCGGATGACGAATCGATTGTCGGCGCCGCGTCCCGAAGCTTCGGACAATTAGGACGATTCCTAAATGCATCGTTTGTCAATGTCAGATTTTGCGTGTTTCTTCATAGTAGTTCGCGTGAATGCTTGTGCGAAGAATATCAAGTGGAGATTTTTTGTGTTTTTGTGTTTGTTGCTTTATGGGTCAAGTGGCAGTATTTATCAACTGGCAGGTCTCTCATATTTGAGAGACCGTCTGGGTAGGTGCCTATTTCTCCCACCAAACAGCAGTGTGAAGGCACTGTTGTGTTCCGGTTTGAAGGACATTGTAGCCAGACTAACTACTGGCCATATAGAGACTTGCTTTGAATGGTGACACGAGCATGTCATTCGCGTGATGGTAAGCGATACGACCGCTCATGAACAGTAGCAAAACCAAACAACGCTATGAATTAAAAAACCATGCTTGGCATTCCACTGCGCTCGCCATCTTGACCCATAAGATGTTATGTCTCAAAATGTCGCATAGTTGTCCCTAACCTAAAATAGTTTTGTTTTTCACTAGTACTGACTGATGCAATAGTATTTAGCTATTTACTTATCACTAAGCGTATCGTCGATCCACATTAACCACAAGGTCGATAGACTATCTCAAAGAGGTTTTAGTCACTGAATGTAGGTCGGTCTGAAAATCCCGATAACCAACTAGCTTTCTACAAGGATAGCGATGAAATTCATAATACTGTAAATCGATAAAAATATTCTACCGACACGATAACAACACTGAAGACCCGAGTTCAAGTCCCGAGTAGGGTAGAGAGATATTGGATTATTCCATTCATTATCAGACCAGAGATATTAGTGTCATATATAGCGATATGCTCGCCCCCTACATCGTATGGAGAAAACACGCGGCGAAACGTAGTTTTCCTGGTACCACCTCTGCCTACCTCTTCTAAGATAAAAGCGTGAGTTTATCTATGGATTCTACTGATTAGCTATAAATCACGAGACTAAAAAGTATATTAATATTAGAACTTAATACCCTGAGTAACATCACAAAGCGGAATATTATTCTTCACACAAAGCGGAATATTCTTAACCCCGTTACATGGACACACACTAATGTGTTCTTAGCGTAGATAGGGTTGTCTTGTAATAAGCCCTAGATACTGATTAAGTAGTATACGTATTACATTTATATTTTTACAATAAGGTCACTAAGTTTTTTAATAGTTACATTAATTGTACCCAAGTTTTTACATTCAAAAAAATTAAATCTTTTGATCGTCCTTTCTCAGTTGACAAGGTGAAATAGTTGGGAGGTCGCTGGATGCAGACAGTTTCTTACAAGATACTATTTTTTTTGGAATGTCTATCTATAATGTGCTATAGACGATTAATTTTCAAAATTATATAGTGGTACAGGTATACACTCTTATTATAAATAATTCTTTCGCTTTTAAACCACAAATGACTCAAACAAAATCCCTAATGTGGTCTTTACGAGTATTTCACTGAAAGCCAACCCTGCGTTTGAATGATACATGCCTTAGTCAATTAACATCAGACATTGAGTAATGTTGGGCGGCATAATATACAGCGGGAGAAAAAAATCATCTTTCAACCATATATTTGCGTGCCGCGTTGTGATTGTGATATTTATGCGTGGGCGTGTATTTAAATTAATATCACTCTTATTTTGGAAAATGTGGAGCGAATGCCTTGGAGGATATGTAGGTTGAATATTGTATGATAAGGATATAATCAGATGTACTTCGCTTCTGAAGGCTATATGAATTTTTTTATAGTCTCTGTCGCTCATTTTAAGGCGTGTCGCTGTCGAGATTATGTCTATCAAAAGAAACGCCCCGGGTTTCATCCTAGTAAAGAGGCATAAGTTTATAAGCCTATCGTATTTCTGATACACACGACACTTTGAACCTTACTGTAGAGTCAAATCTATTTTATTCATCATTGGGTGTTTATATTAATATAATAATTAAATAGCTACGAAAACCTATGTCTTGCCGACAGTTTAAGAGCAAGAATAGCTGTTAAGCTAAATAATTTCAAGCTGCTACGTCCGCGTCAATATTACGTCCAATAAAGCGTTCGAAAATCACAGAGCTAATAAACAGAGGATCACGGTGCACATTTCAGCAACACGACGGGACGGGCCGACAATAACAATGCCCTAATGAATATGCGTCGGCACCGTCCCGATCTAGCGCGGGATTTCAGACTACGCACTGTACACTCACACCGCCGCACGCCTTTCACATTTATAACCCAATGTTTATGATAAATAGCTGGTTAGTATTCGGTTGAGGTCTGTCGGGGACATTTACAATTTAGTTGGATATTTTTTATGTCGTCCCAAATAAATGTGTTGTAGGAAAATTACGAGTGTGTTTACATTTTTCTGGTCTAGCCGTGTCTAAATTTGATGATGTGTAAAGTATATGTTTGACGACCGAAAACAGCTTGTTATGTAGATTTTACACTTGAATTTAACTATATTAAAATGTTTTCTTATTATGTGCTAAATATAGGCATAAAATGGTGATGTAATTGAAAATTCTGTATCCTTTATCAGCCCATATACGTCCCACTGCAGGGCACGGGCCTACTCTACAATCGACAGTACGATTGAGAGTGGTTAGGCCATATAGTCCACCACGCTGGCATAGTGCGGGTTGGCGGACTTACATACCATAGAAATTCTTATAATTGAAAATTATAACATAAATGATTTGTTTTTATATTTTGGGTAGATAATCAATTTATTTTTATAAATTTGCGCGTGAGACCTTTGTTTACATTTATAATACGTGAGCTTTGACGTTTCGATAATATCAAAGCGAGTCATAAACTGATTTCAATTTCTGATCTTTTAGATTATTAAGATATTTGATCCTGTCTGCTTGCTTAAACTCAATTATACTGAAAAGAAACACTTATAACTTTTTACGTTATATTGTAAATGCTATGCTTATGAAACGCCACTTCTTGCGTTCTAAACGCGGCGGTTGTTCGCTCAGTGCGTGCCCCGACACTCTTCGAAGGATTTACTCATTTTACTTTCATAAGTCATAAAATGTGGCTCACTTTGAGAACTGTAACGTTGCGACATAAATCGTGGCCGTCTCGTGTCGTGCTATAATTAAAAACCTTACATTTGCATTGCATTGTTATTTTGCTAAAGTAATTAAAAAGTTGAAGAAGATTTTGGCGTGTGTTCGCCTGTAATAAGGTTCTTTTGTGGTTGTTAATTTATGTTACTTTCAAATGTTTTTGTTTCGTTTTGTGGGGGAAATATGATTTCGTGAGTACTGTAGGTAATTTGCACTATGTGAATGGTTTGGAAGTAACATGAAATTATTTGTTTAGTATTGCTTTCTTCAGGTCCATTAAAGTAAGACTTTATTTTCATTTACTAATACAATAAATATAATTATTCATCTAAGGTCAACAATTGAGCGACTATTTCGTATTTAGTTTATGGCACATACTAACAAGCAAATACTTTAATCCTTTCGACATAAATTTGAGTTGTTGGCTGATTAATCTGTTTGTTTGATACTAGAAAGTATTCAGTTATAAAAAGCCATTGGTTTGTATGTTAAACTGTTAAAGAATGTATCCGTGGTTTTCAAAAAGAAATACATATAACTATATACACAACTACTTGTGACTTATAATTACTGTAAGTTTACATAACTACTTCTGTGCATGTCTGTTTTGTTGTATAATTGTATAATTGTAATGTAATTTGCAATCTAACTATATTGTGACAAAAATGTATCTTATTTATTTATTTTTTATTTATATACATTGTATACAAAGCGGACTTAATGCCAAAGGAATTATCTACCAGTCTACCTTTGGGTGATGATGAGACGAAGTGGGCGCATAAATATTTGATATTTTATTATAATGATCTTTATTATAATTATTGATCTATTTGAATAAACGAGTTGATATGCATTGCTGTAAGAAATTAAAGAAAAAACATTTTATCGTACAATTGACAAATAAAACTGAATTTTCCATATTAAAATATTATGTAGTTTTTAAATGATATTAAGAATAAAAACAAATTAACAAGAAAATATTTTTTTATATATTCAGTACGTCCTTCAGAACAATATACTAAAATATGTTCTAATCTTAGGAAGTAATTGCCAACACAATGATAAGGAAGAAGTTTCTTTTATCCCCCATCCATTTAATTTATTGCGTACATAAATAATCAGGCAGCCCTTTCATAAGCGGCCGGTAATAGTCTCATGTCATTACCTCACTCAAATTGATGTGCGCGTCATTCTCGGATGTTAAGACCCGTATTCACTGTAATGATACAAAATACTTTTTTGTCGAAAAAATAAGGGTATCTGCGGTTTTTGTGGGTGATTAGTGCTGAGTGTTAGTTAGTTTGGCACGCAACTGTATTGTGGGAGTAAAGTAGGGTTAAATATATTATATGATATAGTATAGTATTGCTTGTATGTATAGCGTAATCTGTGGAATATACAGCAGATATTTTACAATAAAATGTTTATATTTAAAAACTTTTATTCTCAGTTAACATACAGTATTTTATTTCAGCATTTTGTATAGTTTATACCGAACCTGAAATTTTGGACGGTGTCAAAAATATTAACAATCATTTCATGTAATTAATGCAAAACCATCCTAGATTTAGTATCAAGACACATTTGTATCTTGTATTGTAGATATCAATAACCACAAGGGACTTATCGGTAACTACATTCAGGCTCGAAACAAACATTTGTTGATCAAACAATCGCTTGTCTTTGGGGACTGAGCTGCAACTTCTTGTTCGCTAACTGGCTTCTCTTGCACTGTGAACGTTGTTTCAACTGTAGGTTATATAATTTACTCACTACAGGCTCTTTATTGAAGCAAGCGCAGAGAGATCTATTATTATTTAAATTTTTATTGTACACGAACTTAAATTACTATACAGAAACGATAAAAAAGTACAAATGGCGGTCTTATCGCTGTATAGCAATGTCTTACAGACTATAATTTTAATAAATAAATACATCGAACAGTCACATACATAGTCCTGACCCCACACTATGATAGAGTCTAGTGTCGGGGTCAGGAAATAAGAGAGAGACTACTTCTCACAAACATCCAGGTCCGAGACAAATACTATGTATCATACAAATGTTCGTCTCGAACCCGCGGCCTCATGTTTCACAGACGGCGTTTAAGCAACTGCACCAGGAAGGCTCTGAAATTTACTAAAATTTCTTTACCTACCAATACCTCTTTACCCATTTCATCCTATTTCCTTCCCTTCCCCTCTTATTTCGAGAGACCATCCAGTCCACACACTAAGGATCGTGATAGTCACTTACGTCTGTACTGTATTAGGCCATATACATCCCACTGCAGGGCACAGGCCTCCTCTACAATCGAAAGTACGATTAAGAGTGGTTAGGCCATCCACCGGGCTGTCCTAGTGCAAGTTTACATAGTTCGCCAACCCGCATTAGATACAATACATACCATAGAAATTCTCACAAATTGCTATGGTATGCAGGTTTCCTCGCGATGTTTTTCTTCACTGTTATGGTGCGTGGTGTATGTCTATCAATACACATATGACACCGAAAAGTCGGAGTTGAGGGTTCGAACCCGCGAACACTGTCAACATGGTGGCAGCCGCGTCTGTACGTTTACTAACAGGCAACACACTCACAATAATAACATTGCCTATCAATTTATTATTAGTTATAGGTACCGAGGAGACAGAAACCATTTATTCTCGTTACTAACTAGTTTTACTCTACCACTTAATGTTTTATGGTTTATTACATTCTTTGTCATTGAAATGGAAAGAAAATTATATTTTTATGCTATCATTATAGGACAACGTTTATTATAATTTCTCAGAAGTTAAGTCAAAAGCTAATACTCGCAGAACAGTTATGAAAGCCTTCTACGTATTTCTGCGAAAACCATTTTATTTATCTTTGGGGAGTATTAGTAAGGAATAAAACGTTATAAATGCGGAAAAACAAAGCGTTTGTCAATTGTGAATTAACTGATATTTAATAAACAAAAACAATAGTATTTTTACTTACTTTTTTCCAATCATGTAATGTCTTTCGTTATTGCAATCAAAAACTGGCAACAACATCGTTACTACATATGCATAAATAAAGTAATTTATCAGTTTTGTTTCAGTTCTGTAATAAGAAAGTGCAATATAGAACAATCACGTTATAGTATCATAACTTAGTACCAACATTAACAAGATTGGTAGTGAGTATTACACTTTAACAGCGCTGGAAATTCCCCAGCCCCAAACCTCTTGATAATGTACGGAGTAGGTCATCAAAACAGGCATCTAATTTTACCACATCCGCGGGGATTTTGCGAACTGCCTAATTTCGAAGTTTCCCCGCCACATGTAGAAGTGCCTTCAATCGACCATTTGCCCGACTCTCGAGGTTTGAAATTAATTTACTTTCTTTGTAACGTTCAAGCAATTTTCCCAGCGGACTCTTTTGTTATTTGGATTTCACGGGAAAATCGTTCCTCCGTTTGTAATTGTTATCGGGAAATATTGTAATGATTTCAATATTTTTTCCTTGAGTTCCACAAGTTTTGTGTATATTTTATTCCCTTTAGGAGTGAGAGACTGACTTTTTTGTAGCAAACAGTAATTGACGTTCTTTACTGTTACAGTTTTCGAGACTGGAGAATTCCAACTTTGTTCGTTGACTCATGCCATAGGATGAGGAATTTTTGTGAGCTAATGACTTCGTATTTAATTTTAGTAAACGCGTGTTTAGTAATACATGAACTAACGCTTTTTTCCCAGAAGGGGTAGGCAGAGGTGTGCTATCAGGACACCCACATTTCGCTGTGTATGTTCCGTCGCACAACGTGATAGGGACAAGCCTATCGCCGATCGCCGCCGATCGAACAGAAAAATTAAATATAACTTTTTCCGATGTGGGATTCGAACCCGACACAACACGAAGACGAAGAACAAATACGCTACCGAGTCAGTCATGTGGTCAGTCAATCCATCAGCCAAAAGATGTCCATAGCTAAACATAGGCCTACCCAACGATTTTCACAGTGACCTGTTAGAGGCAGCTTGCATCCAGCGATCTTTATCATGTCGTCTGACCACTTTGCGGGTGGGCGTCCTATACTGTAGTGTCTTACGCAGTGTGTTTACTAATTCTTGTAAATGCTTATACACTCTCGTACGTATCACTACTGGGTACAGGCGTCTTCTTCGATTGAGACGAGTTTAGGTTTCATATACCACTTTGACCTAGTTGAGTGACTCTACGCCCCTTCCTTTGTTTTGCTAGCGTTAACACCACGTTTTCCTTGGTGTTATAATGAGTGACTATGAACTACACTATGAACGATGAACTATTTTGTAGTTACAAATGCACTTAACTCCAAAAAGTTTGGGCTCATATTTATGATCTTGTCAGTTCGATCCGCTGCCATCAAGTCTTCTAAACAATAAACTCTATAGAACATTCTAGAACTAACATATGTCTGCATTAAAGAAGCGATTACAGAAAAGTGGCTCTAAAATAACCCAGACTTCATTTCATTGCATTTGTGAATAGGAGCATTGTGCTTTCTCTTTGTCCGCATACCTTTGTTCTTTCCGTAGTACTAGGCACAATAGACAGAAAAATTGGCTTCCACGCCCCGTTAATTTAATTTCTGATAGCTTCATTTGTTGTCGGCATTGCGTATGACTTATGTATTTAAATCTGGAAATAATAGAGGAAATACGAACGTCCGAGAAATAGTATTCTTTGTGTAATAGAAATGGAATTTACAAATTATGGTTTGTTGTGTTTCTGACACACGTTGACGTTGAAATTATGAAAATGTTGTTATAAATGTAAAAGTTCATTAGAAAATATGGTTAGCTGATACAATTATTTTAGTACATTTATTTAATGAGTACATCCGACTATAATTCAGTAAATATGTCCAATAGTCATAAAAAATTAAAATGCCTGAAAAAGTACAATCATTATCTATCAGAGGAACATGTTAGACATACTGTTTCCTAATTATCCGCAAAATCTAAGAGAATCTGTGGCTTTAGCGTCGTGTCACGAACCTTCAATGTAGTTCTACATTATATAATATATCAATAATTACCATGACCATTCGGTATTTAATATCCACTAGAGAACACATGTACCCACAAAAATTCTAAACTATTCTAAAAAAGACCAGACATACATTATATGACAATTATAACCATACAATGTAACCAAAATAGCACGTAGCACTTATTTTCCCATTCCAAGACCCTCAAGCACCAATTATTTACACAAAAAACCACCTAATGTCTAAGTATTTATGTAACTTGCTAACTGATCGTGTAGATCGACGCTCGGCACGCGAATGTCGATGTTAGACTCAGTGCTAGCGTCCCGACGAACAGCAAAAAGGCGTGACTGAACACCGAAATGCTGTAGGGTGACACTAGAACTGAGAAATGTACTCGGTAAATTCGTGAAGGGCAAATAAAAAGTATCAGAAAGAAAATTGCTTTATTTAGTGGTCTGATGTTGCGTCCTGGTATGTTGAGGCTTTGTTAGAAATACAATAAAAGATCTATTCATTCTTAACTTGAAATTAGGATAGAAGTCTTATAATTAATTTTTCATCCTTCTCTCTCCTTATTTCTCTTCAGCCACAAGAAGTCTGTTGCTGAATGGAGGCCTCCCCTAAAAATCTCCACATAGAACCTGTTAGAAGCAGTCGGCATCCATCCATACCATTCTTCACGCTAGTTTTGTTACTTTATCAGTAAAAATAATTCTAATTCCAATTTATTTGCTTCCTTTCTTTCTAATATGATGGGTGGAATTAAATATTCCTTGTTTGCTGATGTGCAGTAAGTCGTCTTTTTACATACATAGGTACATATACATTACCTCATGCATGTTTCCCAGAAGGGGTAGGCAGAGGTGCCGGGACACCCACATTGCGCCTTGTCTGGTTCGTCCTACGATGTGACAGGGGACGAGCATATCACCATATCGGGCACAAATTCCTTACTCCGGGCTGATAATGAATAAAAAATCCAACATTTTGTGTTTATAAAGTGTTTATGATTCTGTATTTAAATGTACTTTTTAGTATTGTTCGGACTATTTTGTAGCATGTCGCTGGAGCCGATTAATCTGGAAGTAGGTCAGCCTTTTGGCTCCGCTATTAGACTGCGATTCTTGTTAATCAAGTTTTTTGTTGCGTACATTTCAGATTTTTAATAGCTCGACGATGGACTGTTAATATTCATTACTTGGGCAGTAATAATGGCTCCAAATTTAGAGAGACTTACTAATGAGAGGTGTGGCAATAAAATAATTTAGTAATAGCTTTACTTCGATTGATTCAACAATCCAGTTATCTTGTTTGAAATTATAACCACAGTAACATTGTATTTGGAAAAAATCTTTTTATATTATCGGTTCGTTTTATATTTCATGTAATTTTCGTTTATGACTTTGGTAAATTTTTTTGCGGATAATTCAATAACACCCCATTCATTTCATTATCGTTTGAATGATATTGGACTTTTCCCTTCAACACAAAAATAACTCACTATTAAATACGATTTTAACAAAGAGATAAGTCTAGCAAAATGTAAATACAGCCAACTAAAAACACTTGAAATAATCCCCACTTCCCGCTCTCAAGTTGACCGCGTGTAAAGTAATTCATAGTTCCACATTAAACTTTTCAGAGCACTAGCGGCCATTTTTGCATTTCAAATAAGATGTTTAACATTTTGTGCTTTGTAAGCGACAGGGCTCTTAGTTGAGCACCAATTATGTTAAGAGTGTATAAGATTTACATGGACAACAAAAGCATTAATATGAGTGGCCCTTGTGTTAGCTACAAATGTATAATTTTGTAATGTATGCTAATTTCTGTGAAATTAAAATGTTTTGCCCTTGTATAAATACTTTTTTGCCTAGTGCAAAGAGCGAGAATCTAATTAAATTAAGGTTATATGAGCGATGCCCGCATTGAATATAATTCGTAAAGTGATAATATTTAAAAAAGACATGTGAATAAGGAGTATTTAATTAAATTAAGATTTATTTTGGTTTTAAATACTTCCGATTCGATTTCGATTAAATTCTTTTCGAGTATTGTAGGGTCGATAAAATTGTCATTGCATATTGGAGAGCCTCCGTTACGCAGTTGGTTAGACGCCGGCTGAGAAACGAGAGACCGTGAGATCGATCCCCGCACCGAAATAAATACTTGTGTGAACCACAGGTATTTGTTTCGAGTCTGGGTATGCTGTGTACTTGTGAAACCGAAAAGTCTCTCGTAGTTCCTAATGCGCAACACAATACTCGATCCTAGTGTAGGGTCAGGACTATGTATGTAAGAATCTAAGAGAACGCAAGATAGAATTTTCACTGTGATACCACATTTATTTATTTATTTGGAGGCACTAAAATCTCATTAATATCATAAAATTTCAGACGAATATTATAAAAAGGAAAGATTTGATTCTTTGTTTGCGTAGAATTGGTTCTGCAACCATTCAAAAATCTTTCAAATTGGTCCCTATTGGATCAATTTCTTTCACCTTTAGAAACTTGCACTATGCCTGATCAACTTGAGTGATAGTGTGAGTGAGAGAGTATGCAAAAAAGTATATCTGCACCCAGGCAGAGCCGGGCTGATCCACTAGTTTCAGATAAATATTTACACCTGTAAATATTTTCCTACAACAATCCAAAATAAATTGCTTTTAATAATCTTAAATTTAGTAAAAACAAAGTTGAGTATATGTAAATTGCTTTACGTAATCTTAGGTTTAGAATCTCAAAGCTAAAAGCCACAGCTCATCTAATCTCATATTTAAAATTCGATCAAATTAATTCTTAACGTTTTGATTAAATGTTGAATTATTTTACACAGCTCGCCTGTATTCTACCCTTTAATTTCAGGATTACATTTCGTAACGAAGTGTTCGGGTCGCGATGCAGAGCTGATATGGAGCAAAATTAAAACAACCTTATTATGTTTTGGTCTGCATGGAATTACTTGCCACGATTAGTCATAGGGAAGGTCATTGGCAGAGTACTAGTTATTTATATCCATAGTTTTTGCTTAAATAATAAATTAAACCCTCGCGAACCATAGCGACTTTGAAAATAAAAGGATGTACAATATTATATTAGGTAAAACAGTGTATTTACCACCCAAATAGGACGAAAGGGGAAAAATTGATCCTTTTCTTTGGCTAAAATTTTAGTTGCATTGTCACTAGAACTACAATCCAGCTTAGTTTTCGGTAGCAGTCTTGACATACCCTGTAAATTTATAAGTTTAAAATAATCTCAAATACATATGTATGTACTCAGATCTTCAGTCCAACGTATCTCAGCGCATAAATAAAAAACGTATCCAATATACTTATTCTGCTGCCACTCGTATATTCTCAGTATTAAATTCACTCATAAATAATGTATGCTCTTGTTTAATTTGTGTTGAATTATACTTAAAGAGAATATCTTTATGCCGGCTCAAAGAAACGGCGCGTTTGTAATGTTTGAATTTGCATCGAATTGAATAGAAAAATACGATTCTACTCGCATGCTTCAGAGCCATAGAATTAAATTGTCTTTGATTTATAGCGACGTGTTTATGGCTTATTATGGAGTTATAAAAGTTATTTATGATTTTTAATATGGTATGGATGTATCACTACATAGTATAAAAGCTTTCTCTGTCCCTATGTCCCTTTGTATGCTTAAATCTTTAAAACTACGCAACGGATTTTGATACGGTTTTTTCAATAGATAGAGTGATTCAATAGGAAGGTTTATATGTATAATACGTACATATTATTGTACAGAAATCTATTTGTACCCGGGCGAAGCTGGGCTGGGCCGCTAGTTTATAATATTTTCTAATATAATCTTTAGTCTAGTCATTACCATATTTGAGTTGTGAATAATCCTGGCTTATCTGTTGTTAACTTGTTTTCGAGACATTATAGGCATTCGGATTAATTCAGTTGACGTTGAATCTATCAAGGTAAAGTACGACTGCTCATATTTACTATAATATTGGCAACTGGTTCAGGGACGTAAAATATACATACACATATTTATGTCATGTGATCAACAATTAACATTTTTGAGAACGGAAGTTTTGAAGATTTAAAATCACTCGTAGTTTCTGATATCCACCGAATAAGAAAGATAGGAATTACGTATGGAAAATACACTTGCAATAGAGTCTATACTCTATGTGACTGTTGAGTGTCATTATGTGTATAAATAAATACACCCAACAGTCACATACATAGCCCTGACCCTACAATAAGACCGAGTCTTGTGTCGTGGGCATCAGGAACTACGAGAGACTTTTCGGTCTCACAAACACCCAGACCCGAAACAAATACCAGTGGTTCACCCAAATATTTGTTTCGGAGCAGGGATTGAACCAGCGACCTCTAGTTTTACAGCTGGCGTAATTATTTATGTTGAGTGAATAATTTCTATTGCATGAGTAGTTCCTTTTTGTTTGCATTGGATAGGCTCTGAAACTACTGGACCAATTTGAAAAATTGTTTCACCATTAGAAACCTAAATTATTTCTGACGGACACAGGAGACAGAATATTAAAAAAAAAATATATCTGGACCCATGCGGAGCCTCGCCGGGCCATTATACATAATGTAAAAACACACAAACATATTTACATTCCTCTTAAATATATGTGCATTTATTTTTCAGTAAAGTGACCTAACAATGAACTCGCGTGCGGACCAACACTTTGATAAAGCACAACCCTCGTGCCTCTTTATAATTATTATATAAAAAACTACGTCCACTCGATAAAAACTCACGATAATTACTATTACATTCGCCCTGGTCAAACACGAGCACGCAGTCTTTTGTATAACTTTTTGTCGTCGAAAAACGATTTATACAGGGTGTGTACAAACTGCGATCGAAAACGAAGCTAAATGGCAGTTATTATAACTTTAGACACAATGCTTATTAAAATTCCCGACTAAAGCGATTTTTCTTTATTTTTTACCTATCATCAAATCTACAAATCTACGGATTTCATTAATTTTATTCTAATGCTTACGAAGATACAACTTGACGGTCATTATAAGATTGAAATAGGAAGTTTGTAAATTCATATTATTAGCGCAACATTCAGCTGTGTTAAAGTTTGCCGACCCATGTGATCCCTCTTTCAGGTAATCGTGGGTAAATGGCGGAATTGTAGCGTGAAGAAGCAGCTATATAGGTCGGCAAAATGGTGTCGTTGGCAAGAGAAAATTCTGTATCTGTATCATCCCATATTACGTCCCACTGCAAGGCACGAACCTCCTCTACAATCGAGAGGGTTAAGGCGTTTTTATAATACACTATTCAATACCTGCGTTATATAACTGAGTACGTAATCGGGAGAAAGCTTCATACGACGATTCAGAATATTTTTTGGTTGAATTGACAATTTGACAGCCTCCGTGGCGCAGTTGGTTGGACGCCGCCTGTGAAACGAGAGGCCGCGGGTTCGATCCCCGCACCGAGAGAAATATTTGTGCGGCCCACAAATATTTCTTCCGGGTCTGGGTGTTTGTGAGACCGAAAAGTCTCTCGTAGTTCCTGATACCCACGACACAAGACTCGATCTTAGTGTGGGATCAGGACTATGTATGTGACTGTTGGGTGTTATTTATTTATTTATAATTCTTTCACAATCTTTAGCAATACGTGCGTAAAGAACATACAATTTTATACATAATTAAAATTGTTGGTCTATCTCCACATTGGATAAAAGAACATAGAATACGATCAAGCGAAGTACAAAGTCAAGTATCGGTAGCGTCGAACAAGTCCAACAAAGAATAATTTAAAAATTAAAGAGAGCGTTATGAAAACTTCGCCGGACTGGAGTTAAAACAAAACGGTGAAATTTTGTTCTTTAAGTCCAGTTATCTTCGTACATGAGTTACTTCTTAAATCCAATGTTATTAATACTTAATTTTAATAATCGGAGAGTTTCTTTATTAACTTTTATTGAGACTCAGTGAAGCGGTTTGGTTGTTGCGTGCTGTGAAATCAGGGTGTGAGTTTTATTTCCTGATTAAGACAGATTTTCATTCTGATACATTTGTTTTTAGGTTTGAATGGTATTGGACGGAGAAGTCTTATCTTTATATCTAGTTTCTAAATACGGGTTATACTATGTGTGTGACTATTAGATGCTTTTATTACTTTGTATTTTTAATATGAATAAATTATTTAAAACGCATGTAAGGTAGTCTTGATGGCTACTCATTTTTTTTTTAGCGAAAAGACTCAGGAAGTATCACTCTTAGAAGTGCGTAGTGGCCTGTTGGTAACGAAGCAGAGGCGGCTGCCAACATGTTCACAATAATCCGAGTTCTGGCTTTTCGGAGCCATGTGTGTGATAGTCAATCACCACGCTCTAAAACTAAAACGTGTACCGCATCATAGCGCTTTGTATAAATTTCTATGGTATGTAAAGTCCGCCAACCCGCACTAGGCCAGCGTGGTGGACTGTATAGCCTAACCACAATCGTACTCTTGATTGTAGAGGAGGCTTGTGCTCTACAGTGTGACGTATATGGGCTGAAACAGATACATATACAGAAATTGGTGGTAGGTCTCTCATATGTGAGAGGGCCATCTGCGTGGGTACCACCGCAGTGTCTATTTCGCCCGTCAAACAGCAGTGTAAATGCACTGTTGTGTTTCAGATTGAAGGGCATTGTAGTTAGAATAACTACTGGACATATTGAGACTTAACATCTTATGTCTCAGGATAGCGAGCGCAGTGGAATGCCAAGCATTGCTTTGTAATTCAAGGTGTTGTTTGGTTTTGCTACTGTTTATGAGCGGTCGTATCGCTAACCATCAGGCGAACGGCATGCCCGTCTCGCTATTCACCGCAATAAAAAAAAAAAGCTCATAAGTCTTAATCTGTAAAGTTGAAAATTGCAGCTGCTGTATCGGTAAAAATGACTCTAATGATGCTACAATCATCATCCAGTATAAAAAAGCAAATACCAACACATTCATACATTCACACTAGCCAATAAAAAGGTTCCATTCAACAATACATCTACAAAATGCAATGAGAATAAAGAGCGTCGGTAAATCTTCGTGACACAAAGTTACCCAATAGATTTTCATGTTCAAAGTTCGACTCTGCAACTTGTGCATCGATCTGAAGGTTTTTGTGAAGTACATTTATTTGTTTCCTCTCAGTTCGGATTACTTGTGGGTATTGTCGAAGTTTTTAATTGTGCAAAGTCAAATTTACACGACGGAATTGATTTCGTGCATGTAACTTATTTCGTTAAGTTTTGTGAAATTTGTTGCGTTGGATCGTGTAGTACGTGCAAACATAAACTTACGCCTTTTTCCATTAAGCTGCTACCAAGCACCCACTTTTTGTCATGTGTATTTCGTCCCATGATGTAGTAGGGGATAAATCCAATATCGATTTGCCGGACCCGGGATTTGAACTCAAGACCTCAGTCTTGCAATCATGCCGCAGAACAACTGCGCCACAGAAGCAAATCGTGTTGTGTAATCAACAAAACCGCCACTGAGGTAAAATGGCGAAATTAGATTAAAATCAATGATTTGTCCGTGAATTATGAAAAAACTGCAAAACTTAAAAGAAACTTACATAATATATGGATGAAATTGCACTAATTTAAAATTTACATCTCTGCATCACCTAAGCTCGACTGATAAAGAATGCCTCAGGCATTAAATAATAAATAAATAAATAACACCCAACAGTCACATACATAGTCCTGACCCCACACTAAGATCGAGTCTTGTGTCGTGGGTATCAGGAACTACGAGAGACTTTTCGGTCTCACAAACACCCAGACCCGGAAGAAATATTTGTGGGCCGCACAAACATTTCTCTCGGTGCGGGGATCGAACCCGCGGCATCTCGTTTCACAGAAGGCGTCTAACCAACTGCGCCACGGAGGCATTAATTTCACCAATACATAATTTGTATGAAGTGTTGAAAATAAAAAGGGAATTTTTAAATTGTAGATTACGAGTATAAATTATTAGAGTTTTGCCTTTTGTACGATAACTTTACATTGTTATTTCAAAACATTATTTAATATTGCCTGCTATTACCTAACGTCCTTCTTGACCTTACTCTCCGAATAACTAAAACGTCCTTTGTTATACAACACCTTTTGTTTATTAAACATGATGTTTTTGGACAATGCAATTTAAACTCTACCATCCTAAAAATACGTACTCTTATCCCTTACTCTGATTTGTGAACTTAAAATAAAACCCCATGACTCCAACCTACAATTACCGTGAAAGCCTTCTTTATAACTCATATTTAATGTCTGGTTTTGTACAAAGGTCATCAAATGCCTGGATTTAAGTTGCGGGTACCTATTAGTTGTAATTTACGTGAAACTCCAAAATAGAACGTTAATTGCTCGCATACGTAATGAATGAGGTATTAGGGACTGAAATGTGAGACCTGACCTGGTGATTTTATTTTTCTGTCTAAAGATTCTGTAAAGTTCACATATTTATTTTAATACCGCTCGCTATATTTTAGACGCTGGAGCTGGGAGGTGGAATGTCTCATTTCGTGGATGTGAATTTTACAAAAAATCGTTTTTGTAGAATTCATGATATCTTTATATTTATATCTGATTTTAGGATGGTGAATCTACTAGGTTCACGCTATTACCAAGTTTTTTGTGACCGGGTGAGCGGTAATTAACAAGGAATATATTAACAAGTGCGTTGGTGATCTGAGCTCGAATATACTTGAATTCAGGTGATTGAGTCATTGCGGGGCTTACCAAATTTATGATTAGATTTTTCTTATTCATGACTGTTTTTATATTATATAGATCAACATTTATCAAGATATTTGATTCAAAGACACCCACACATAAATATTTTACCGCTTTCAAATCAAACCCTCATTTCCCAACTAATTCATCCTTTGCGCCTTTACAGTACGCGTTGGAAAAAACACTACTTTTAATGAAATCTTTCAAAAGAGCCGCGGTTTCCCAGCCCTCACACGCTTCTTGACCCATTTTAACCCTTGGAAGTTTTCTAATCGAAGCTATTATTTTTAACTCAGCTTAGGTCGTTTGATTTCTTCCCCTTTGTTGGAAACTACACTGTCTTTCGTTTTGTAATTAAATGTAATTTGTTCCTTTTCGAAATTGGCTCTCTGATAAAACAAGCATTAGCTTGATTGGTTCGAGTTTGTTTCAAAAGAATTGGATTAATTGAGCCGAATAGTTATTGTTTTACAATTTGGAGTGGTTTCACTAGTGGTGGTAAATATTTTTCCACTACTGAAACTATTAATAACACGATTCGACGTGTTGTTTGAAGAAGACAGGGAATATGTTTTAATGCTAATGAAATTAAATTTACTTAAGATATGAATAAAACAGTAGGAATTATTAAGGTAGCTGATATTAGTATAAACCGAGACGGCGCCGAAGAGAAATCGATATATCCTATAGTTTTTTATAAACATGTAAATAATTAACGAGGCAGAGTTGCTACTAAGGCCCACAGATTGTGTTTATTTCTTTCTCAAGACGTGTAGGGGGGCGAGCTTCTAGCGTCGCGGGTGAATAACCCTTAACTTATAATTACGTGCTGAAATACCTAGAAATGCTTGTAGTTAATTTATTGAAATATTAAGTATTAGAGTTTAATAAGTATTAGTTTTAATAAAGAGACGTTTCGAACTAATATCTAATTATGTTCCAGTAATAATTAAGACAGAATTTTATCGAAATTACACATTTTAAATACGATATTTTGGGAAGCGGTTTATTAATATTATAATACTGAATTCAAGATTAAGGAATGTATTTGCAAAATCTTCAGCTTTATTACAAATACAATATCTTTTAGATTGTCTAGATAACTTTTTGCTGGTGGTAGAATGTTACTATCTGCACGAATAGCTACCACTGTAAACAGTGGTAAAGGATTCGTCGTACCATCCTTTACTGGCGATGTTCTCTTATATTGTGTGAGAGGCTGTCTGAGTACCACCGTAATATCTATTTCTCTCCTCAGACAGCTACCATTGTACATAATGAGACTTGACATTCTATATCTCAGGATGGTGAGTGCAGTGGAATACCAATCATTGCTTCATTGATGTCTTCGGTGTTGCTACAGTCCATAAGCAGCCGTATCGCATATGATCAGGTGAATGGTATGCTCGTCTCACCTTGCATCGACAAAAAACACTCATAAATGTGAGGCATTTCGGGTTGAATACATAATAAAATATAATATACATAATAAATAGGTTGTCTGGCAGAGATCGCTTAAAGCGATAAGACCGCCCTTTGTACGTACAGTATTTTATCATTAATTGTAAGTGTAACTTATACTATTCCATAAAATATGTGTGTGTGCAATAAAGAATATATTATTATTATTATTCAAATTAGGCTAGCATAATTATCTCGACCGATAAGACATAAGACTTCATGTTAGTACAGTACCTAGACATAACTACAGCAACCTTGAGGTGTATCTTGTTTACGTTGTCATGTCGTAAAAAAGAAACAAAAACGGCGCAAGTCGCAAACCGTAGTCCAAATGGAATCAGTCGGCGCCGGCGGAAAATATGAATTTTGATTCCCTTTACTAAATTATGGCTGCGTATTTCTATAGCTTTCTTCCTCGCCAGTTATAATAGAGCTATCTTAGTACTTGTGTGAATGGTTTCCCTCGTTTTATAATAAATTGAAATATATTAAGGGGACGATAAAATTTCATTTCTTGCATTATTTACATATGTAAATCAAACGATTTTTACCTATTATTACCTTGATAACGCGTGATATTGAAATATATATTTAACTTAAGCTGCGTGTTCCTTAACACCCCCAGTAATATTGTACAAAGATAGAAAAAATACTGTTAGGTAGTTTTGTCAAAAATCAAGATTTTAATTGCCAAGGCTTTCAATCAACCCGTATAGGTGTGAGTCCTTTTACCGGTAAAGTAAGTTCTAGAATCTAACCGAAGTTCAGCGAAGCGATACAAATACTCGTATCTATACAGGGACGTCAAAAATCATGAATAACAAAATCACGATTTTTTACAAAAAATCAACTCGGTTTTTTTCAAATATTAGACAATGTCAGCTAGGGCGATGGGAAATTGTGGGAAAATTAAACACCATTTGCAATATCAACCTATATATTGTTTTTTAAAGAGCTCATATAATTCTGTGTTATGAGTCATAAGCAGTAATAAATATTATTTATCAGTTAAGTCGCTTATTTACTCCTTAATCTAAACTATTTTTATAATCCCAAACACAAGATGTAAACCAGCCTTCGTAACTTCAAAGAACAAATAAAATTTTAATTTAGCGACCATTAATTCGAGACATAAGTGGATTAAGGTTGTTTCGCGAGGTACTCCGATATTCCTCTCGGCTTAATTTCCGGCCTGCCACGCGCGGCGGCTTTAATCTCTAGACTTTAGACGTTCTTGGTATATGGTTTTGTTTATGTACATATAAAATTTATACATCGTATTAAACCTACTTTCTTTGAACAACCCATGTGCAATATATCAGACTATGTTAGACTTTTGAGAGCGAATTTTCTCTACAATTGAGAGTTCGGTTAAGAGGGCTTAGGTCATAGTAAGAAAAACCTATTTTAATTAATATTTAACCCAATGGTTTGACGTCGTTGATAATAAATCAATGGTTAATGGAATGGTACTTAAGCTTCGAAAAATCTAAGTAAGAAGTTTTGGATAGGCTTCTAAGGCTCGCTATGAATAGGTATAATTATTTTTAAACCTCTTTATTTTACACTTTAAAAATCAAGAGAAATTACTTTTAATATTTTTCTTAGATAGTATTCATCATATTAGATTTTTTTGTGTCGGACATGAACTGTAACCGTAAAATCTGAATTCAAAATTTATTCGAGTTTGGGTTATTCCTTTGACATAAATTCACTGTCACTTTGCTTTAAATACTTTCTTTTAATCTCAAAATCAGTCGAGTAAAGGTGGCTTTTAGTAAATTATGGGAGATATTTCGGTTCCACAACACAACCTAACAAAATATACGTTTCTAACTTCAGATTTTCCAATTCTTTTGTGACCCACATACTTTCGACCACAAATATAATAATCCATTGATCTACCATTCTTAATTAACACTACTTTATCCTTTAACACTCACTAACCACCAAAAATCATCCTCTCTTTACAAAACCTCCAAATGATTTCAAAGCTGTTTGCCGTTTGCAATCTCGCTTGATAATATTGAACATTTGTTCTGTCTGAAGGGCTAATACTGTCACCCCTTGGAGGCGTTTAATGAAGAGACGCTTCAACAAAAGGCACAAATGAATCCGCCCGCGGCCTCACTACCGGGTTTTTTCAACCCGTTTTCAGTTCTTTGTTACCGATTGTAAGCTGCTTTCTTGTAAACATTGCTTTTGATTGCTGTTTACTTTTGTCATTCCGTATCTATTGTTACGCGCGTATGAGGGATTGGCGGTGGAATATCGAGTTTGGAGATCAAAGGATTTTTGCCAAGATGGAATGGATATCTTTATTAGCATTGATGTTTTTGTTTTGTCTGATGAGAGTCTAGGTTGTCAGTCGCAATCTAGTAACCTCTGCGAGATTACTAGATCAAGCGAAGCAATCTGTGTGAGCTTATTTGATTTTAAGAATACAATGGTATGAGTCGCAAAAGCATTGGTGGCAGGTGGCTTTTGATATTGTATTTATCATGATTCCACTAAGATGAAATAGGGGGCGAATCTATCGCTTTATGCTCACAAATTACAGTCCAAAAATTTGGGCCTCATAAAAGTGCTTATAAAATTAATTATAGTGTAAACACGACCAGTGGTAGGTGTCTCAAGTTTGAGAGGCCGTCGGAGTATTTACCACCGGTTTGAAGGATATTGGAGCCAGAGTAACTACTTGAAATATTGAGGTTTAATACCTTATGTCTCAGGATGGCAAGCGCAATGAAATGCCAAGCATTGCTACTGTCCTAAACTGTAAATGAGCGGTCGTATCGCTAACATCATGCGAATGACAAGGTCGTCTAGCCATTAATAAAATTAAAAAAATAATCCATAACTATTTAAAAACTTTATTTCTCGGAGCAGTCGAGGCATGCTGCATTTTCCGCTTGTATTTATTCATTCCGCATTCATCTGTAAACAGCGAGGCAAAAATTCCACTAGCAATGCGCACGGAACGCGAATACACAATTTAATTAAGTACTATAACAAAACCACAAAACGCGCCTGCGAAGATAAATTACAATTAAAACAGACTCTATTATAACTAGTAGCTACAAGCTAGTGATGTTCCTGGATGTATCGATGGATAGTCGGTTATTATTATTGTTATCGATGTTTGATATTGAATATGCAGTGGCTGAATTGGTTGTAAATTCTGTCAATTAGATCGACAAATTAGTTTTAATGCTTTTGATGTTTTGTCCGTGGAGATTGCGATGTCGATTTTTATTCTTTATTTTTTATGATAGCAAATTATTTTCTTTAAAAAGGCAATAAGTATGTATGTTTATCCCGAAAGGGGCATGTTGGAGTCTTTGACCTGCTCACCCAGCCTACAGTAACGAATGTTCACGTCCTAACCAAAATTTCGATCTAATACTAACTAATCAAAAGTTTAGATTTTGTCAAAACATCGCAAAACCACTACGTCCCAAATCAAATGTTATAAATAAGAAGACACATTTAATCATTATATCGACATAGATACACGTGCCCATCCCTACTGAAACCCTAAGTCGAGGTAACACAAACTTAAATTACCCCTCACCCGTTTCACACCCTTTAATAACACTTGCGAAACTCGCCATTATTTTTTAATTAGACACCTCGCGCGGCCTGCACTTGTAAATATGCTTTTTATACGTCTAGACTGTGGAAGGAGAGGAAAAGGGGAGGGGGGTTCTTGGAATCCAGGTATTTCTAGTTAATACTACGATATTGGCGGGGAGACGGTTGAGCACGTACAAATCTTGTTCAAGTTGTAGTAGAAAATCTTTGTTATGTTCGCGTCTAGATAATGTTTATGTTCGTTTTCTTTTGTTGTCTTTTGTATCAGAGGACGAGACAAACAGGTCACTCACCTTACGGTAAACGTCACACTTAATAAAATAGGAACAGCATCAATATGAACTTATTTATTTATTTGGTAACCAACAATTAATAAATAAATAAATAATATATAACACCCAACAGTCACATACATAGTCCGACATTAAGATCGACAGCGATAAGACCGCCGTTTGTTTCATATATTTAAGCGCATTGTGTTTTGTTGGTATTTAGCGTATACAATAAAGTATTTATAAATAAATTAATTAAGCCCAATTGCACAAACTAACTTTGCTCTTTTACTTTGAAATCTGAAAATCTCTTGCATTTTTAATCAGATATATGTCTCATATTTATAAAGGTGGCATTGTCAAAATTAAATATATCATCAAACCTGATAGCAACTAGGCCTTAGTGTCCAGTCACAAAGGTCCTTCCAACCGCAAAATAGTGTTCACCCATTGTTGCTATTTGACGGTAGAGTTAGACAAAACGGTGGTAGATATTCGTGATGGATTCTAGCTCACTCGGTCTTTCGCTTCCGAAAAACTTACTACTCTGTTCAATACAATTTTGTATATTGATTCATCAAATCACTCTTTTTGCTTTTGTTCTGTATTGTGTAGTATTTGGTGTTTTAATAATATGTTATATTATTGTTATTACGATTTTGTCAGTCGGCATTATTCTTACCTCTCTACTCTCTCTCTTCTCTCTCCTCTCTACTCTCACTTACGGCGGTGTATTCAATTTGTCCTTTCATTATTAAAAAGAAACCAGAACATAATATCGTTCTTAAAAATCCAGAAAAATATGGAATGACGATATGGGAGCACAATAAGATTCTACTTTAGTCATCTTCCAAGAAGACCAGCCAATTATAATTTTCGCCTTTACCCACAAGCCTAGTAACGTCAAACATAAACTTATAAGTCACTAGATAAAGCAGGTTTTTGTGCGTCCATTAACATTTTAATTAATGTTTTCTGTTTACGACACCCCTCGGCCGTTTGCGTTGCAACATTATTTTTATGTGTGTACTAGCTCGTGTCCTTGGCTTCTCTTCCTGAAACATAATACGATCGTGCTTTATGAAATGTGTACAATGTTGGTACATAGTTTAAGTTGAATTATTATTATAAAGAAAAAATGATTAATCTAAAGCAGTGCTGTGTTTCGGTTTGAAGGACATTGTAGTCAGAGTAACTCACTCGTGTCTCAGAATGACGAGCGCAGTGGATTGCCAAACATTGCTTTGTAATTCATGGTATATGTAATTCGTGGATTAGTTTCGCTTCTGTCCTTGAGCGGTCGTATCGCTTACCATGAGGCGAAAGGCAGGTTAGTCTCGCCTTTCATTGCAATTAAAAAAAAAGGATCTCAAAGAAATAAACAAACACTCCTACCAAATGATAAGTTGGATTAGATGTTTGAACGACATCGTTAAGGGAGGTCACTCGGCTGCCGCGAAAGTATGAAGGTTAATTAAAATTAATTGCTCACTAAACTGTCACTATTAAGAGAAGTTATAAAGGACTCTACGAGTGTTGATACGTGCTACGTCAGCTGAAATGTGAGTGGAATATTATTGGAAATCTAAAAACGTTCTCTATTCGTAACTAACACAAACGTTTATGCAAGTGTTTTTTTTTTTATTCCACTGAATAGCGAGACGAGCATGCCGTTCGTCTGATGGTAAGCGATACGACCGCTCATAAACAGTAGCAAAACCAAACAACACAGCAGCAGGCCGGCATAATTGTATCTATTGGCATGGGACTGCCGCTGATGCCAATGGATACTCTGCCTGGGCGGCATTTGCGCTCACCATCAGGCGCAATGCGGCCACTATGCCGGGCCAGAAAAAAAATATGTAAAAAAAACCTTGAATTACAAAGCAATGCTTGGCATTCCACTGCGCTCGCCATCCCGAGACATAAGATGTGAAGTCTCAATATGTCCAGTAGTTATTTTGGCTACAATGCTCTTCAATCCGAAACACAACATTATTCTAAGATATAATTTTTAGTCTTCTTCTTCTACTTGGTGTTATTCCGATAGGTGCCAGGATCCACCTTCCAGCTGAGTCTTCTCAATTTCGTCCAGTTTTCATTATCCTCAATAGTAAGGCCGTTGACTCGCATATCTCTCTTGGAGACATCTAGCCAGCGCTTCACTGGTCTACCCCTCGGAGATCCGGGAATGTTGGGGCTCAGGCACACATTGTTGACGCACTCCTGCGGCTTTCTTAGGACGTGACCACACCATCTCAAGCGATATTCCTAGAATTTTTATTTATTTATGTATAGAAAATTATACAATATAATTACAGGCGGTCCTAATATATTTCGTTCTGAGAACTCGTAAAATGGATACGTAGAAGTAACTTAACTACTTGTATATAAAAATTCACTTGATTTTAAGCGAGAGTAAATTTGATATTCATGAATTTTTGTAAAGAAGAATTTACTCTTGCTTAGAATTAAGTGAAATTAATCACTTTATTTAATTATTTTTATTTTAAACTTTACAAAATAAAAAGAGAAAAATACAAGAACAAGAAGAACGAGACAAGAAGACTTAACTACATTCAAATTTTTGAGAACCTATATTTACGTGTGATTGTCAATCACCACGCACTACGGTGAAGGAAAACATTTCGAGGAAACCTGACCATCGTAGCGATTCTGAAGAATTTCTATTGTATGTAAAAGTCAGCCAACCCGCACTAGGTCAGCGTCGTAGATTATAAGCCCTAAGCCCTCTCAATCGTACTCTTAATTGTAAAATAGGCCCATGCCCTGCAGTGGGACGTATATGGGCTGATAGAAATATTTAGGTGTACTTCATGTCATCAATCATGTCGTGATTGCCTACAATTATAAAAGCAATTTTTATTATTTTTATTGAATTCAATGTATCATTCTAAATTGTATGTTACGTTGACGATCCTAAACAAATAAAATAAAATACTTCTAGTGGACTTCTTGAGGCTGAGAAATACGACATAATCAACTCATCATCGTTATGAGAAAAAATCAACAAAACCTCAAATATTCAAAAATCCTATAAACTCACAAGATTTATCTTCTATCCACGCTGTATTTGTAGGTTTAAAATATCTAGTTCACTGAAAGTAAATTAACTGACTTCCAATAAACGTGTGTGAGCTCGTACGGGACATCGGCCACTTCCGACCCGATGGGCGTTCGTCGCCTTTACTCCGAACAAATAAAAACGTTAAACGTGTAGTCGTGGAAATAACTAGAACCGCTGTAGCTTTTAGTGAATTGTGGGGTAATAAAGTTGTAAAGTATTGGAAACACTGTGCTATCATAGAGATTTTAGTGTTTTTTTTATACACGATAATTATGTGGAATGGACATGTTGAGTTTAAGGTTAAAAAATTACATTTGGAGACTTAACGTAGATGAAAATGTTGATTTTCATATTTTCTTAAATATGACAGGAATTATGTAAATTACAATATTCTATAAATAATGGATGATTATTATGCCAAACTAATCTGTCATTCCAGCTTTATGGATGTTCATGGGCGATCACTTACCATCAGGTGGCCTGTTTACTAATTTGTATAAAAATGAAGAATTCTATATTTATAAGACTACTACCTATGCCAGGTTTAAGAGTTAAAAAGTTTCCAGTTCAATTCTACACATGGCAGTATTGTCAAAGCAACAATTAAACAGGTCGACAAGGCAACCTCACCTTGTTCGGTATCTGGAGCGTCATGTCGATTGCAATGGCAATGCGGGCGTTATCAACATAACTGTTGGCACTGTCTGGAATACACTTGAGTAACATTTGGCATCTGTATTCTTGTCGTTGATGATTTACTGTTCGATACATTTAATTTTTATGGTTATGCAAGTATGAATAGTTTAAATATTTATAAATTCTTTTTTGAACACCACATACAAGTAATAAGACAATAAAAGACAACACGTTTAAATAAAGATGACAATTGGCGGTTTTATCGCTTACCGTGATTTCTTCCAGACAACCATTAGATGGACTGGATTAAAAAGAAGCTAGGAGAAAAAGGGTGGTCACAACAAACGCAAAAAAAAGAATAATAGTAATCAGAATAGAAAGTAATATGTACAAAATATATGAAAGAAAATATAAATAATGTTTATTATTTAAATTTTGTGTTGATGATCTACACTTTTTTGTCTGATAACTGAATATCTATTTATAATTATTAAAGTAATTGAAAGCATATACCTCTTGATAAATAAATATTTAAAGAAAAACTTCAAAAGATAAACTAGCTTTTATAAATACCCCAAAGTCTTGAGAGTACCCCGCATTAGAAGATATTCCATATCTTTTGTATTTAAAACTAATACTACATATTTCATATTTGCCTATTCTGTAGTCTTAAATAACATCCAATAATCTTAAATATGTAATACCTGACAACACAACAAAGAGATATTTAATCTATTAAATCAGCCTTTTCCACACAAAAAGTCTCCAAAACCGTTTACCGTAACTGTTTATTTATTAAAAACTAAATTCCAAATGCCTTTACATTCTATCGTAATTTGAAAATAAGTGTACTCTGAATTATTTATGAAGTAAACTGAGCAAATGGATCAATAATTTCCGATATCCCAACAACTTTTAAGCCTGGCAACAAAGGAGTAAAGTTTTATTTAAATTGAAATCATTTTATGATTACTCTTGCCTTTGAAATTGTCGCAGATATTGATATTTGCTGAAAATTTATCGGTATTTTTTCTTACTAAATACTTTGAATTTATTCTTGACGTTTATTACGTCTGGTAGCTATTACTCGTAGCGTAGACAGTAATTATTGGTTACGAAATAAATAAAAATAGTGATAGTAATTCGACTACCTCGATGGCGTAGTTGTACTAGGGTAGAATTAGAAAGCTGAGGTCTCAGGTTCGAATCCCGGGTTGGGAAAAGTGATATCGGATTTTTCTACTCATTATCAGCCCAGAGTCAGGAATTTGTGCCCGATATGGCGATAGGCTCGTCACCTATCACATAGGGACGGAACATACAAGGCGAAATGTGGATGTCCTGGTAACTCTGGCTAATCCTTCTCGGTAAAAGGCGTGAGTTTATGTATGTATATAGTGATAGTAATAGCATTGATATATGCTGAACTCTAACCTTTTTATGACAGCACTGGAATATTGCTGCGATCTATACAGACACACGTTGTTAATACAGTTTCTTAATAGTTGTGTTATATTACTTGTTATTTGTTGTTTAACTACCGATTGAATTATCTTTAATCCATTATGTGTTCTGTCCTACATTGTGTTGTATACTGTGCTGTCATGAATAAAATAATTATTTCTTTCTTTTCTTTCTTTCTTTCTTTCTTTCTTTCATTGACATAAAAATATGGAGATGACGGAGTGCACGTGAAGTGTTCCGACTTTAGTGGGGCGCTCCATCGCATTTCCAGTTGAGCGTTACTGAAATTAATCGTCACTCGCAACGATTTTGAAAATGCCTGCTTGTATTATGATAGCTAGTTTAGTAAGTAAAAAGACAATAACTCTTATTATCTTTAAAAAAAATCTTTATCATTAAGTTCATTGAATAGTTACTCTAGCGTTCAGTGGCGTGCACAGGATTATGATACTGGGTATGCGGCGAAGTACTCGGCACAAAAACTTTTCTTTTATAGATGTTTAGCATAGCCACAGCCACGCGACGGATCTCTAAGTCGGAAACCATGCCAACAGAACAAGTCTTAGATGTACTACTATTCATATACATCTACGGAACGCAGAAAAACCAGCGATCGATTGTCGTGGCCGAAGAAAGTCTAATAAGTAAATGATTAATAAACTAAAATATTATAACTACTCACCGAGTCAGCTTCAATTTTCACATATTCAAGGTTCCGGTTAATTGAGATTACTATAGCCCGATGTAAATAAACGACCACCTCAAATATCTTATCCAAGTGAGTGATGGTTATAGAACACGTCCCTTGCAAGATATCCGATGTGGCCTTTAAAAAGACCGATTTTCATGTGATTCGCAAAATATATAAATAAACTTAATAATAAAATTACGGGTTAGTAAAAAAAAACTACTCATTCATTTATAGATTAAATCTATGCGCCTATCCTTTTTTAAATATGATTTTAGGATATCGTCATAGAAAGTTGGATTGCGTTTTAATTCTATCATTAATGCCTTTTCTATAGAAATCATGGAAAGCTCTGTGAGTCGTTGTTGATTTTGTGTGTTTCTCAAATATGTGTGGATACGTTTTAAACACGAAAATGAACGCTCTGCCGATGCGCTGCTTGCTGGGATAGTCACAATGAATTTCGCTAATCGTAACACTTCAGAAAAAACTTTATTTAAATTGTCCTTATACAAATTTTGAATAATACTAAATACACAACAATTCATTTTTCAATTTATCAAAATTAAAATGTGCCTGATAATTATTGGTGAACTCTCTGATTTCATTTTCAGGGAAACGTTCACTATATTTTTTAAAATTCTCACAAGAAAGTAGCTCAATAAACTTTAAATCTTTAATGTTTTTATAACGATTTCTTAATTCACTGACTACATTAT
The DNA here is from genome assembly GCA_030180105.1 of Hyles lineata. NCBI lineage: Eukaryota > Metazoa > Arthropoda > Insecta > Lepidoptera > Sphingidae > Hyles > Hyles lineata. The sequence goes on along the minus strand of JARJEE010000013.1, from coordinate 12,000,344 downwards.
CAATTATTTCAACAAAAATTCGCCGATAATGTATTTTTACATCATCGACATTGCGCTTTCTTTTAGGTGGTCCGGTAATGTGAACGGCGGCATCATAATAGATCTCGAACTTCTCTCTAAAACGTTCTAAAAATGACTCTAACTCTTTTATCTTTGTTACACAATACGCGATGTCACTAGTTTTTTTTTGCAAAATATCGTACAGAATATCCGTTTCTGCAAAAATATCAGCGAAAAATTTTAAAAGAAAATTAAATTCAAATTCTTTCATAATATATAAAAATGAACTGACTTGTGTCAGTGTTTCACCATCCCAGTCTTGTGTATTTTCGTTCATATTTTCAAACAATTCTAGGAGGTGGGTGGACGCATTATTAATAATATTAACCGTGCGCGAATGATATGTCCACCTTGTTTCCGCGACACGAGGCAGCTTTTTCATATCGGCAAAGTTGTTGTAATGGGCCATTCGCTTTGTACTGGTGTGAAAAAAAGCCGCGATTGATTTTATAATACTAAAAAAGCGTTTTGTTTCAGCAACTCGTTCGAACGATTTCGATAAAACTAAATTTAATATATGTGCTGAACACCAAACGTACATAGCTTGTGGACATTTTTGTCTCACCAAAGCCTGCACGCCATTAATTTGTGAGGATAAAACTGCTGCCCCGTCGTAAGTTTGTGCAACTAATTTGGATACACAATCGAACTCTTCTAAAATTTCCAAAATAATAGAACTCAAGGTTACAGCGGTCCGATCCGCGCTGACATCAACATATTTGATAAATCGATCTACTACTTCAAAATCACGAAAATATCTCAAAACTAATACTAATTGTTCACGGCCGCTAACATCAGGAGTCTCATCTACCATGACGGCGACAAAATCGGACTGTTTAATTTCGGCTTTAACGCGATCGATCATCACAGATGCAACGCTCGAGATCAAATCATTCTGCGTACGGTTCGACATGCCCGTGAATGAGGTACTTGCACTCTGTAAATGGGTTTCTAAAATTCCATCATACTTGGCTAATAAATCTACTATTTCTAAATAATTACCTCTATTCAACGACGATACTGACTCATCGTGACCGCGAAAAGCTAATTCTTGTTTTCCCAGAAAGCAAACAACATCGATCAGCCTTTGAAAAATGTTTCTATTGCGATCAACTTTAGCATTATGCCTCTCAATATCTAATCGTAACTGGCTGTTGATACTCATTTCAATACGAGATTTACCAAAAGTATTTAATTTTAAGCAGGCCTCCAGATGTTTTTCTGTATGGTCATGCTTCTTTGCCGCGGCATAGAAATTATTTAAATCTGAATATCCTGAATCAGTCCACACTGTACTAGAATTACTAAACAATATGCAAGGAAAACAATATAATTTAATCGTGTGTACACAACCACACAGCCAGTTATACGTTTCATAACTTTTAACATGAAACTTTCGAGTTACATTCCCTTTTTGTTGATTTAATTGTTGTAACTCGGGTACACACCTACCTTTAGACAAAATTTGAATCTTTTCACTGAATGACAATTGTGAGAACTTGTTATTTTTAATTTTTAATAAACACACACTTTCAACACAAACCTCACAATCAAATAACATTTTAAAAAATCAACAAACGTACTAGTAAAAGCAAATCACTACAATTATTATAGAAACTCAGAAATAAACTGTTAAATGTACACACTTTCAAATATTAAAATGTAAAATATTATAAGAAAACTATAATTAAACTGACGCAAACAAAATAATAAACAATGCTTATCACATGAAAAAAGCAAAATGGCCCCCGCGAAACACAAAAAAATTGTGCTATTTAAAAAAATAAAACCTTACCAAACAAAAATGCATAATGTGCATTTTGCGCAGTTTATTAGATTTCTGTCTATTATTTTTACTCGGATTATAGGCAACGAACATTTCCGATTACTCCCGACAACTGCCGAGCTTCCGAGGCCTGCCGCAGGAGTCGCGGCTTTCAATATTCATGCGTGTGTGCGTTTGCGACTATGCACGGACACCAAAATTACTACACACATGCAAACAAATGTCATGCGGGACGCGGCGGCATTACTTGGTTGATTAGGTACATTATTTTGCTTTGCAGCGCCTTTTGCTTTTCGAGTGGCAAACATAATGTTTGTGCGCTTGCAAATAGGTGCTATTTATAAAATATTAGGCGTTATTAAGTTATTATATTTTGTTTATTCATTTATTTACTGTTAATTAAAGTCATTAAGAAGTACGTACGTTATAATAAAATATCTGTAAATGGCAAGTAAAGCACTGCATTTCTGCCTACAAGGAGCGCACGCCCCTGCTAGCGTTTTTATTTCCTAGTGCTTTAAAAAAATCTAACAGATGGTATGATTTTCCAATCTACGTTATTGATACTACCAATCCTTAGTTTCCAAATCAATGAATAATAGACTAATAGAATTTGTCTGCAATTTTTTTTATCATTCGTTGAATATTATTTTTATCCTCGGTCACAATTTATGAAAATTTGGAACATGCAAGCCCACATAACCAGATGCTTGACATGGAAATTTTATTCATCCAATCCAACTGAAATATACGAAAATGTCGTAAATTTGTAACACGTCTAATCTCCATTTTTCTAAACACAAAGCTTATCCGGCAGATACGAGGATGTTCCCGGGAAAATTACCTCGGTACATCTTGCTTGCACTAGCTTGTAAAATTGCAAGCCATTCGTACACGTTAAATATTCCGGGGGTATAGAAATGCTCAAATTTCCGGACGGATTGATGTATTTATTGGACTGATACGATTAAATAAGACGATAAGTAATTACAGTACATTCAATTTTAATTAAAAGTAGTTTGTTAATTATTGTATCATCTGTTGGTAGATCATGTAAAATGTTCAAATAAAACAAAATAATAATTAGCAAAAACATTTGAACTTGTGGGGTTTTGAATACCTGAATTATAGTAACAGGATAGTAGCGAAAAAATTGAAGTTACTAGAAGCAAAGGTGGAACAAAGCAGCTACAAAATTATAGCCTAGGGAGGCTAAAATGGCCAAATCAACTACCTACTTGGTGGATAGGAAACATTACAGAAGTTCAGGGCAAATCGGGAATGAGATTGGTCAAGACAAAAAATACGGCGTGACTGAGGAGCCAAAACCATATCCAGCATGGAAGTTGGTTATATGCTACAGTGGATAAATATGAGTTTAATTATTATGAACATGAATCGAAAAAAAAGGATACTGATAAAATCAAATCACGTAAGGCAAGAATCACGAAACGAGATGAAGACGAAACGGGCAGATGATTAAACCCAAAACTGTGTCTTGGAGACGATCCAACAGTAGATTAATTTAGCTTAATAGTCGCTATAAACTATATATTAAAACTACCGTGCTGAACTAAAATAACGTAAGAATTTGATAAGCTGCTTAAGATACGTTTGATTCAAATGTGAAATCATCTTTTTCATCACCACAAATTTTAGTATTACTTGCTTTAACAGTAAATGAAAACGTAAGCCTGCCTGAATATTTCCTAGAAATCCTTCCAAGGCGCATGAAGCTTAAAGACCTGTATTAAACCAAAATGATGAAGTTAAGCCTGATTCAGAACATTCTAGAAGTTGCTAAAATAATTAATCAAAATAGCCTGTGAATGCGTAAAAATCATACTACAAGTACTACGATTTTATTTAAACATATAATCAGCACAAAAATGAAAAATCAAAAAGTATACTAATGAAATGAACGCAACACATTTCCCCGCTCAATTTATCATCAGATCTAATGCAGTAAATCCGGTGCCGGGACGTGAGAATTTTTAATTAAAATAAAATAAGATGGCGTTTATTAAAACTCTGTACGTACAAGAAGGGATTATCTTTTCCGCGGAGATTTCGCCTTTTACCTTAATTAGTGTTGCGGCCTTTCCTTCAGGAGTGGATGTGGGTGTTTTTTTCACTACTCCACGTTTTACTTTCAATCTAATCCGTTTCTTATTTGATCTCGGGCGTGCTTTTATTAAATTAAAGTTGTAAGGCTCTTAGTGGTAAAAATAGCAGACGTAGTTTTGAATAGGTAGTATTTTTGGTTTTAAAACTTATTCCTTCAGTTTGAATAGGAATAAGATTTTAACAGTGCCAGAATAAAATTACTGAAATTTATTCTTTAAAGCACAGGTCTGGCAAACGAGTAAGCAGGTCACCTGATGGTAAGTGATCACTGCCGCCCATGAACATCCACAAGGCATGGATCATGAGTCTAAAACGGGAGGGGGAGCCGGAAATAAAAATAATGGGAATTACGAAGGAGTATTAGGTATCCAGCAATCTCACTCATCAAACGAAGCGTGACAGCAAACCTCTCGCTTCACGTCGATTTTATTACATGTAGTGAAGTTATGATGGAGTACCTACCGGTGAAAAGTGGCTATCTTTCCATACAATGATGTATGACAGTTTTAATAAGGGTAGGAGACATCGTGATAGAAAATTTACGTCCCTTATTCACAGAGTAGATATTACACGACATTATAGTTTAAGTAACAAATCTATTTGAAGTCAAAATCTTGTGGAGCCGAGAAGTTTCTAGTAGTTTCTGATACTCACAATTTACTATGAATGTGTCTTCGCGTAGGTTGGGGAGTATGGACTTTGTTTCTAACTGTTGGTCTATTTGTTAATTACTATAACTTCTGGGTTTAATTTAGAAATTAACTTGTGTCGACTCACTGTAATGGGCTGGAAATCGTAGAACTCTATGTTCAATTTGCCAAACATAAGGATAAGTAATATAATTTGTGTCAATTTTATATTTTTAAATTAACTATTCATCTACCTGCAGCTGGAATTTTTATTTTGCATGACTACAGAGTCCTCTCTCATCATGTCATCTAAGGATGGAAATACAGTAAGGCAATGTGGGAGGGGGAGGGGCTCTATAAGCAAAACTACCTACCCCTGCGTACTACAACCATGAACTTACATCAACAATATAATAATAATACAACCAACAGTCACATACAAAATCCTGACCCCACACTAAGATCGAGTGTTGTGTCGTGGGTATCAGGAACTATGAGACATTTTTCGGCCTCACAAACACCCAGACCCGGAAGAAATATTTGTGAGCCGCACAAACATTTCTGTCAGTGCGGGGATTGAACCCACGACCTCTCGTTTCACAGGCGGCGTCTAACCAACTGCGCCACGGAGGCTGTCGAATATTGAACTTAAGTCCCAATAAGTTTAAGGCACTTTAGTAATGTAAACCTCGGTGTTACAGTAAAAAACTCATATGGTAAGTTTGGGCTATTAGGCGTTCTGCCAAGCTGCTGATAAAATATTATTAGCTTTTCATGCAGCAAGCGCCTCTCACGCGGTTTACGACCTTTGCCGAGCCTTTTCAAGTGAGCGCTCGTATGTGTGGCGAACTGGCTTAATTGAAAAAATATTAAAAATACATGCAATCTAATTTTACCGTCCTTAGTCGCATGATGCACATTGCTAGCCGTAATTTGCTTATATTCAGTTGAAATATTAAAAAAATATTTATATACAAGTCTCGGCCAGTTTCTATTAGTGTAGGCAGAAACTATAAAGCGCCAAGTGATACGGTGCATATGTACTTCTTTCGCTTTTTTTCGACTGTCATTAATGTCTCCATACACGCTTGTCCGTCACGAGGACTCCATTTTTTGCTATGATAGTCCTCAATATGAAAATCTTTGGCATTCTTAATATCATTTAGAGTTATGTAAATAATCCCATCCCTCCTAGGACATATCCCTAGGACCTACATATCTTAATATTTTCCACCAGAAGCTTTAAAGAAATATGGCTAAATATTTTATAAATTATCGTATAGGGATAGGGCAAGTAACTTTTAAAACCTATAGTAAATATTGTCTTTTTATTTATCTAAGAATAATAATATTTGTTTTCTGGTTACGTATCACAACATTGTCTATTTAACTGCCTAATAGCAACGTGAAAGTTCGGAGTGGTCATAATGCTTCTTTTGTTTTAGACAGGCGTGCTTCTAACAATATAGAAAACCTGCTTATATTACAATACCCGAAAAAAATCCTCAGAAAACAAATTACTTTTACTTAAAAGATATCAACTGCGATCATCTCGTGTGTTGACTTCATACAAAAACTCAATATAATAAGAAAGTCAGAATACATCGAGCAAAAACGTAATTTCACATACTAATACCGAATAAGCTTGAAAATACATCTGAAAAAATATAAAATGTTCGGAGGCTGATGTATTCTCGGCGTCTCATCTATAATTCAGAAGTAAGTGGGCGCGGTAAATATACTAGTGACCGCATGTTGCCAATCACTTACGCACATTTTACAGTTCTGTGGATTTATTTAAAAATAAGGTATAATAAAAAAGTATAAAAATACTTTTTCGATTTATTATTAGTGAAGTTGCATGTAACAACTTCAAATGCACGTTTTGAATTTTAGTACATATTTAAATACTTATAATATATATATTTCTTAAATTACTCTTTGTTATTATGTGTTTCTTTTTTATTATTATTATCATCCGTTTTAAGATTTGTACCTGTCCTCTATGTGTTATGCTGTAATCGTGTATATAACAACTCTTTTCTTTCTTTCAAAAACTAACCCGAGAAAAATGAATATCTAAAGATACAATATATTTTGATATTTTTTTATAATTTCTTTGATGGGTTTGAAGGCGTGTCTTACTAGTGTTCACAAACAATTTACAACTACAAGAGCCAAATCGTAACTTTTTTTGATTGATATCGATATTTAATATACACATATTTTATTTGTAAACTTGGTAGGTCTCGCATATGTGTCAGAGGTCACCTGGATAGTTGCCACCGCAATGTCTATTTATCTTGCCAGTCACCAGTGTAAATGCATTATTGTGTATCGGTCTGAAGCACATTGTAGCCAGATTAGCTACTGGACATTGTGAGACTTAACATGGAATGTCAAGCATTGCCTTGTAATTCAAGGTGTTGTTTGGTTTCGCTTCTGGTCATGAGCTGGGAATATATTTTGAGTATTTACTGGATCGCATTTGAAGGGTCAAAACCCACCACGGTGTCAATTCAAGACTATTAATATAATATCTAACTACTGGACATATTGAGACTTAACATCTTATGTGTCAGGATGGTGAGCGCAGTGGAATGCCAAGCATTGCTACTATACATCAAGAGTCGTATCGCTTACCATCAGTTGAACGGCAAGTTTGTCTCGCCATTCAATGCAATAAAAAACCTACAAATGTATAAAACAAGTAAAAAGTTTTAATAGATAATATACAAACAACTAACATAAACGCGAAAAAAACAATTAGGAATTTCTAATTCAAAATAAAAAAAAACGAGAAGAATAAATTCCATTTCGATACATAGAGGCTATCGAACCTTTACGAGGCTTTAATCCAAATATCGAAGGTCGAATCTCAGGGATATGCTAGTCACTGTTACACTAACGAGTGTGTTGCGTGACAACAAACAAAACAGAAATTATCTTTGATATTGAAACCGATTTGGTGTTGGAACCATGCTTGTACAAGCATAGAATTTATACACACTTGATGTATGTGTATACTCAGAATTTTTTTTTTTTTTTAATAGAGATACACCTTCAAAATATGCGTTACAAATTTACCAGAATACCTATTAAATAAAATGCTGAGGCACATACTTATTAGAGGTATTCGGAGTATGATCCCAAAGATGCCAAACAGCAGTAAATGCAGTGTTGTGTTCCGGTTCGAAGGACTTCGGATCATCACTAGTATTCGAAACATGTAATATTGGTCATTAATAAACACAAGACACCGAAAAGTCAAAGTTTCCTGGGATTTGAACACTTAACTACCATCTAGACAGTTTACTGTTTATTGTCACTAACCCATGACTCTATGCCTGTAATAATAATGTAAATATTTAAAAAACATCTTTCTTTTTCAAATAGAATCTATTATATCGCAAATCCAATAAAAACCAGTGTGCTAATGCGCAAAATAAAAATCACAAACCGATTTCACGCTCCATATCCCAGGGGGTTGGAATTAACCCCCGAAAAAAAAGTTTTTTAATCACGCAAAATGAGCACCCTCATAAAAGTCCGTCACGCAAACGTAACAATGTTAACGGCTTTCGTTGGACTTTAATTTTTTTTTAATTAAAAATAAAGCTTTGGCCTTTCATAATTAAAGTATTTGCACGAACCACCCCTGTCTTGGGGTGTCTGTCTGTCACGTTTCGGGGTGATGATCGCCTGTGTATTTTGCTTAAAATGCGAATTCACTGAAAATCAGATTCCACGATGTCAAGTTATTTTTTTTATTTCTTATTTATTTATTCTTTTTTATTTTTGTACACCAAATAGATCTCAAACTAAATATATAATATTTAATATAAGAGTACAAATGGCAGTCGTATAGCTCGAGGCAATCTCTTACCGACTACCATGGGATGGACATAAGAGAAGGAAAATAAGGAGAGGGCAGTCTAAACTTTACTTTTAGGATAAAGCTTGAATGATACAAATTGTAAATAATGAAAATATTTAGATTGATAGATAAAATGTATATAAATATATTTCTCTCTCATTCTCGAGGATCTGGCAAATATTTTAAATTGTAATAATTGTAAATTTACAATAAAATATTAATGAACTGCTCTGATTAAACCAACTTGTAAATTTTGTAATAATCCCGACATTGTAAACTGGTTTTGAAAAGAGCAACACTAGAGTTTCTTGCCCGTTCTTCTCTAGAGAAAACAGCTTTCCGAACCGGGTGGTAGTTAAAAATTTACTGAATCTAAATGATGTTGAACATTTTAATGGATTCAAAAAAATTTTTTCATTCTCTATGATGGCTCTCAAGCACAAAAACTAGCTCTTCCTATCAGACCATAAATTTCCATACTGGCCCATAGAAGAAGGACGTTCAGGTTTCAACCCGTTCGCAAGTTTCTCACAGCCAAAATGGTATCGACCGGTCTTAAATACCCATCTGGTTACATGTTGGTAGAAACTCTATTAATACTTTACTTCACTTGCCATCAGGTAAAGTTTATCACATTAGAACGAACGGTAACTAAGGCTGAAAGGTTCTTGAGTGGAAGCCATGGACACAAAGTGGACGAACGACCTGGTTAAGTTTGCAGGAAGGTGCTGGATGAAAGCCGCTTCCAACAGGTCTATGAGATGATCCATGGAGATCTATATTCAGTAGTGGACTTTCTGTGGCTGAAGAAAGAACGAGAGAGCGATATTAAAAAAAATGGATTTCTTACAGAAAAAAGACTCAAAGACTAAAGACTCTGAACGTTCTTAACTCCAGAGATCTTATTTAATGTGACCCCAAACAGCGTTACGAGATCCTTTTTAATTATAAAAAAATCTGCCCAACTTGTTGATTTAATAAAGAAATCCGGTGACCGTAGGCCCCAAAAAGTTATAAAAATATGTTTCACTCTTCAAAGTTTTTAACGATGATAATTAAGAGTTAACAGTTAGTGAGAAGTTGTAATTTTCCAAGGAAGTTTAACATGATTTTGGTTATTTAACATGTTCGGACAGTTTTGCTAAACAATTGTAGCGTGAAGTTGAAGGTGTGAAGTTCACTGACATGCATTGGACAGCTAGCTGAACCAAGCCTTAACATTAAATTATTGGACAGAAAAGCTGTGCCTACGGTACTACATAATATTTTTTTGTATCTCCGTTTTCTTATCTCCATTTAAAGGTTGCCTGTAAGAGATTGCCTAGTGCAATAAGGCCGCCCATTATACTTACTTTAGATATAGCTATAATAGCTTTATTTTTCTTTTGTGTATTGTTTGTACAATGAAGAAGAAATATATATATTGCTGTTTTTTTTAAACTGTGCTTTGTTTTTTTCATAGCAATGTCTGCGAGAGATCGCAATAAATAAATCACGGATGTTTCAAAATAACAAGGATTTACATACTGGCAACACCGAACTGCAGACTCAAAAAAAGTAATAAACTATATCAGAAACGTGACCGCGGTCCCAATAAATTATAACTCACTCAAAAAGACAGTCAGCGAAATTATTTCGTACCACGTAAACCCATAAAATCCAACACCGCCGTAGCTGGCAACCCTGCACTATTTTAGCATAAAACTACAATAAAATTATGCTTTGGCACCATGGAAAGTTTCCTTGGCCTCTCCGCAATATGGCAGTAAATTAAATTGTTCAAATAAAGTTGAAATGGCGGATGTTTCAGTAACCGTTTTCCGTTTGAAATGCAATTTGATGGAGCATTCGTTGAGGTTTTTTAATAAACTTTCAATGTTCTTGCGGATTCACTTGAGCAAATTTATTTCCGGGTAAGCGTGTGAACTATTTTTAAATACCCGAGCTACAGGTTATGAAAATACTTTTATTTGGCGAATTTCATTTGGAGTTGAAAAAATATTTGTAAAAGGGTTTATAGCGTGAGATTTATGGTAAAAAGTTGATTATACAAATATTTTCTGTGTAAAATACGTTTTGGAGTTATGAAGTGGATTAAATGTGTGCATACTGCATTATTGGTATAACTCTGTTTGGTTATTTCGCGTACGTGGACTGCAAACCACATTTAGGTTCTTTTTTATGTAAATATAATCATATATGCGAGGAATATATTTAGAAATACTGTATGTCTTCAAAGTGGTATTTCATAAGTTTAAATAACTAAATTTATGGCGCGCTGAAGTACTGCACGATGGGACAGTAGAGTTTGTTTACGGATATTTCGAAGTATGGGATGGTCATAATACATTACTCTCTCCGTCTCTACCTTTCTTCAGCCACAAGTCCACTCCTGAACATAGGACTCCCCCACATCGGTGTATAGGATGCGTCCAGCATCCAGCTACTTCCTGCAACCCTAACTAAATCGTCCGTCCATCGTCTAGGCGGGCGTCCGATACTTTGCTCGTCGGTATTACTCCAGAACCTTTCAAATAATATTTAAATACGTAACTAGACGAAGACAATTCCTAATTTTATGATCGGACTTGATATACAGACTGGACCCAAAACATTCCTATTCTGCGGGCCAATATGGTAATAATTGAACTGAACTTACACATCGCTGTGCTTATGCTATTTCATTTGCATTTATTATATTTTGTATGGTTATATTTATAAAAAAATATGTATATCTGTATGTATGTATATATGACGTAGTGGTTTTTATATTTTTTTATTATTTATCAATTTGTAAAATGATTTTAATTGGCATTAATTAATCATTATATATATAGTTATAATTTAATATACTAATTCCTTTTATTTATTTTTTTATTACACATCACCACAATATATTTAATATTTAAAACTAAAGACTTAGTCAAAGAGACCGCCCCGAATCGTCCCTGGTGAGAATGTTCCCATTATACTGGCAACGTTGCCACGTTGGATTGCCAGAGATATATGCTGCACCAGGAAGGACTCGGCGCGGTGATCCTGACCATTCCGCCTCAGACGACGCCCCAGTTCACGGACAAAATCCTTAGCCTCCGCGCACCACACCCCACTGACCTCAACCGCAAAGGGAACGAAAAAATAAGCTTGTTCGAGCGTGGCATATTTATGATGCTTCTGAGTTGCTGCCCATTCAGCAGCCGACCCGGCTCTTCGAGAGGTGCGAGTCAAGTGAGAGGCGGCGTAAGTACTAACACAAGTCGCATCCCACAACAGGCAGCGACCTTTCTCCCACGGTACAAGCGTTAGTCCATCAGGACGCTTCCCATCAGAGCGACTCAACCGAAACGACCCGCCGATCTGCCACAACTCAGACCATGGTGACCCGTGGCGTCAACCTGTGCTCCACACCCGCAAACGTGTGGCTCACAAATTTTGCTCCCAACTCTGAGCGCTACGGCTACTCTCAGCGAACCGTCATCGAGGAAGGTACCTAAATGGGGAGATGGAGTGGCATGAAGCCAGGCCCCCGCCTCTAGGGTAGAAACCGATTTAAGCCTAGCCAAATCGACTCCTCGTGCCGAATGAAGCAGCTCGGCGATTCGTGCCGCACACACCCGCTCGTCCCACAGTCGCTGCACACTCGGGTTTTCAGGCTGATCAGCGGCCGGACACAGTAGTGACCATGCACTTAAAGCCTCCACTGCGTACGGAATAGCAGAACTGCCACCCTGTAATGGGAGTATGTTAGTGACCAGTTCTACAACCCCATGCGCAGACGCCAAAAAGGCCGATACGCTGACATCCGTCACACGCCTAACACCCAATCCACCGTGTCGAATCGGAAGAGATGTTTGTATCCATTGTTTATCGTCGAGGTGTATATTTAAAATACTCTCTAACGCGTCCTTAATGTCATTATCCAATGCATCAACTTCATCTGGAAAAAGCCACGTGGGACATGTTCTTAGAACGTACATCAATTTGGGTATAGAGAGGCAGCTACGAAAGAGTGTGAAAGCTACGTGGCCAGATAAATGCGGGAGATGTTGTCGAGCAGAAGCAAGCATTCATCTCCGGTTACGGAGACAGTTAGTTAAGCCGTTTTCAAATACTGGAGCGCCCAGAAGCTCAAACGACTGTTCATCCACAAATTTAATGTTAGGAAGTATATTTACTATTTTCTCGATTCTTTCTCCAACGACGTTTCCACAGCGGTACAGCTCACATTTTGCGCTATTTATAGTGAGCCCAATATCCCTCAGCCTGAGAATCAACATCTCCAAATCTTTGGCGACAATATCAGGGTCTCCTCCAATTGTACCGTCGTCAAGGTACCATACATTAAGGGGCGCCCCAAGCGTGGCAATTATTCGGTTAACTGTCAGACTGAAGAGTAGAGGGCCAAGTGGATCACCTTGTTGCGCTCCCATTTGTGAAGTAATTTTGTGACCGTTAAAATATAAGTTGCTGGGACAGACGTAACACTGGTCGAGAAACGGGCTTAACAGAGGAATTTTGTCTCGGGCCTCGACCAGCATTGCGCCTCTCTCTATACTATTAAAAGCGTTCTTGAGGTCAATCTTTACAATGATATTGCCATCTCGCTGTGGATCCGTCGCGAAAATACGAGTGGAGTGAATGGCTGCCTCGCAACCCCGTGGTGTACCAAACCCCAACTGATGCGGCTGCAGTAAGTCCGCAGCCTTGTCGCGTACGGCACGACAACCCAATTTCGCCACGAGGCGACGTATCACGCTGCCTACTGCAATGGGCCGTATGCCACCATCTTTTTTGTTGAGTGCACAAAGCGACGCTCCATATAAAAAGGGGCACACATCGCTACACAATTTTCCCTCAAGGAGAAAATTGCACAGGTTCGTTAGGGATTCCAGCAGTCTTGGTCCATTGTCTCCAGCAGAAATTGACACCAACTCCTTCAAATGCTACGGTCGCAAACCATCCAGACCTGCTGCTGAACTGCAATGAAAAGACGCGATTGCTTCCGCCACATCTTTGGAGGTTACTTGCAATACTTGGAGACAATCCACCGAGGCTGGAGTATAAGACATAGAGCGAATGGGAGACGGATGCTGTTCCCGCAACCTGTCCAGCGTTACAGGGTCCGAGGCAGCCAAGGTACAGTCCGAAGTGAGAAGCCTAACCGCCCCTCTTAAGTCTCCGTCAAACACTTTCGTTTCGATTTGTTTATATAAAGATGAAGATCTTTGTGGCCTCTGAGCAGGTAAATAATCAAGAGTGTCCCCAATATTCCTTTTAACTTTACTGGTCAATGACTTTGAATCGTCGCTGTCCTCTGGGACCCTGAGAGCAGAATATGCAAAAGAGAGCAATGCATACCAATCATTAGGAGAGTTATTTTGAAGGCATTTCACAATAATGGAATTTAATCTACCTGCAGCCAGATTTCTCGCACCTTTCGGAATGTGCTTTAAAACATGCACATTAGTTCTATAATTTCCCAATCTCTCTAGAAGAGTCAAATCTAGTGGCGAATTGGAAGAGTTAACTTCATCAGCTCCTGGGTTTGGCGTGGGACCTGGTACCCCAACCGTGGCTGTCGGTCTATGTTTACGGGTGATGTGTATGGACAAACCGCGTTTTGTAAAACGACGCAAATTATCCGAAGTGCAATGCGGACATAAAAGGTTAGCCTCTGGATTAACATCCATTATAATTTTGTAATGAATATAAGAAAACAAAAAAAGTCCCTAATCAAAAGCAGTAAAAAAATACAAAAGAAAAATTAAGTTTCAATTAAAATTTAAAATAAAACATTAAAAAAATATAAGTAATAATTAATAAATCAATAAACCAAAAACAAAAAAAAAATAAAAAATCAACAATACAGAATAAACTATATCAATAATAAGCGTATATAAACAATCTAGTCACAAAATTGCATAAAAGGTTATAAACAAAAAAACAAAAATAACAAAATTATATACATTAAAAAAAAATTGTCAAAAATAATTTGTAAAATTGATATGTATTTATATATTTTGGTCATTATACATCAATGGGTGTCCTTTCTCTTATCTCCATCCAAAGATTGCCAGTAAGAAATTGTCTAGTACAATAAGGCTGCCTATTTTTCTTACTTTAAATATAGTTTTGATTGTTTGTTTCGCTTTTGATGTATGTACAATAAAGAGTAAAATAAATAATAATGGTGGCTATGTATGAACTAGTAATGATACCAGCACCACACATTATTTACTTGCCAACCGTTGAAGACCACTAAGTCCGTATTTAGCCCATAAGAGGATTTATAACAAAGCGATTGAAGCCTGGCATCCCTATTAAAGTTTTAAGTTGTTCAAGTGTTCGCTCGAAGCAAATATTGCAGTAGCTTCGAAACAACGTAGAAAGCCAGCAGTAGGATACACTTGCTCCGATCTTTGGCAAAGACTATGTTTACTTGCTGTACTGTTTTCGTTGTTGTGTGGTAAATAGCGGTCCGGTCCGCATTTGAGCATTTTTTTTGTTGAATCCTATATGTCCTTGAATTTATCAGCTCGTATATATCCCACTGTAGGGCATGGGTCTCAAAAATCGAGTGTGCGACTGAGAGTGGTTAGGACATATAGTCCACCACGCTGGCCTAGTGCGGACTTTACATACCATTCTTACAATTCGCCATGGTATGCAGGTTTTCTTAAGCTCTGAATTACCCGTCGTTGTCAAAAAGAAAATAAATAGGGATGAAAACTTTATATACAAAACGTATTATTATACAAAAAAAATGTATTAAGAAGAACTTATTGAATTATGATTATAAACAATGCAGATAATGTGTTTTTTTTATTTATTACGGGCAGAAACAGTTATACAATAAAAGTAAAGCAGATTTAATAACATGATATTATAATACCATGAGTGTATACAATATTATTATATTACGAGTGAAATTCTAAAATCCATGTAACATCGCGTAATTTAATCCTAAAAATAGCCACGTAATAAACCATAGCGATCTCGAGTCACGAGCAAAACTAGTTGGAGATGAAAATCCAATACTTTATAATATAAGAAAAATGCGGGACGAGACCCGCCGACGTTAATTTTAAAACCATTTTTCTTGCCGACAGAAAAAAGGTAACTACCAGAGCAAAGGAAATTCTATATTCCGTACGTTTTTCGAATCAAATTTCCAGCATACGGCCTCGAGTAGAACTAACAAAAATATTTTCGTTCCATTTACCAAATGGTAAACGGGTATGTATTTTATGTACAGAAAAACGGTGGATTCCTAGTGTACTCAATCCCTGGGTCGTGTTACTCGATGATAATTTATGTTTTTTATCATAACTTTAACCGCTTTTGAGAGGAATTCCTTTTTATCTCGACTTTGTAGTTTTTGTAGTTCTTTTTTGTTTGGTCGTATCTTATGGTTGGGTTTCATGCTTTATTTGTTAAATATATTTTTTAGAAATTCCGTGTGGTTGGTTTTATTGCCTACTGTGTAATTTCAAATATTTTAGAAAAAGCTTGAATTTTTTTTATTGCTATGAATGGCGAGACGAGCATGCCGTTCGCCTGATGGTAAGCGATACGACCGCTCATGAACAATAGCAAAACCAAACAACACCTTGAATTACAAAGCAATGCTTGGCAATCCACTGCGCTCGCCATCCTGAGACGTAAGATGTTAAGTCTCAATATGTCCAGTAGTTACTCTGGCTACAATGCCCTTCAACCCGAAACACAACAGTGCGTTAACACTGCTGTTTGACGGGCAATCCGGGCAATCTGCTTTTAACAAATTAATATGATGATTGCGTCTAAGGGTTATTGAGTATATATATATTAGTTTTGTGTGTGTACCGCTTGTCTCTTATGTTATATGCTGTCGATCCATCATAGAGCTATTTTCATTAATTGTACTATAAAACACAATTTTCCCTATAATTTAGTCAACTAGCAATAACTCACTGAACCTATCACGTTTAATATATTTTGCATTCACTCCTTGGTTCTAGTTTTCATTAAAATTATTATCCATAATACGAAGTAATATCGTACTAAATCTAAAACGAAATGAATTTCTAGAACAAGATGTTAATATATTAAATTTTGCAGTACGTACATACAACTGCTTTAGCACTAACCAATATCCAAATTTTAAGAATCTTGACTTTTAATCAAATAGGTTGACTTAATTGGGGCTTTTGAATGAAAAATTATATTAAATTAATGGCCAGAGATTTTCTTGCCAACACACCCACCGCAACTCCTGTCAGCTGTATTAAAAATGGTACGCAAGGAATTGATACTGAGCACCAAAGCGAGTCTTTGAGAAAAAAAAATGTCATTACCCAGAAGGAAATTAATCATAAAGAAATACAAATAGGAGATTTTTCACTGGCTCGGGAAAGTGATTGCAATTCACTTGATTGCCTATATATAATTATGCTTATACAGCTGCTTCTCCACGCTCAGACAGAAAGACTCAGGATTTTATAAAAAAATATTTGAGTATACTGGTGGTAGGTCTCTCAAATGTGTCAGGCCGTCTGGGTAGATACCACCTCAATGTATATTTTCCCGTCCAACAGAAGTGCAAATGCACTCTTGTGTTCTGGTTTGAACGACATTGTAGCCAGAGTAACTACTGAACAAATTGAGACTTAACATCTTATGTGTCAGGATGGCGAGCGCAGTGGAATGTCTAGCAATGCTTGGAATTCATGGCGTTGTTTGGTTTTAACACTGTCCATGAGCGGTCATATTGCTTACCAAAGCCAAATGGTATACTCATTTCGCCATTAAATGCAATAAAAATGGATAATTTCGTTAAAATGAATAATGAAAATTATGGCTTCTCTACTGTCATATATTCAAAATTTTACCAAAATTTTACTGCATCCTCTATGAAATTTCAGCCAGCAGCACCGTCATATAGCAATAAAGCAAAAAACCCAGAGCAAAATTAAAAGCGTCTTCGAGATAATTTATCGCGCCAAACCGCGGGGCGGAGCTCGTCTCATTCGGGAATTTATTAAAGACCTGTCTCACAGTATTACTCTTGAATGCTGCATAATATAGAGCGGTGAACGCTCATTTCTCTCCCGGAGCACTGGAGCCGCGAGCTCGGTTGCAACGCAAATACACTCATATGAAGCTAATACCGCTTTGTAATTTGTATAAATGCACGAATAACGTGGACAAATACGAAATATATTCATAATCTCTATGGAGTTTGTTTTCGTTGACAGGAGGATGTAGTAAATTTTTTAGTAAGTCTTGAGTTAAATTTGCAATAAAATTGGTTAGAGTTGGTAATATCCTTATTAATGGCCGGTGGTGTAATGGGTAGGACGCACCTTCTTACGTAGTAAATAAATACACCCAACAGTCACATATATAGTCCTGACCCCCACACTTAGATCGAGTCTTGTGCCGTGGGTATCAGGAAGTTCGAGAGAGTTATCGGTCTCACATACACCCAGACCCGAAACAAATACTTGTGGATCACATAAACATTTGTCTCAGAGCGGGGATCAAACTTGCGGCCTCATGTTTCACAGTCGATGTCTAACCGACTGTTCCACAGATGCTATCCTTTATTTCGCTTGGCATCCCGAGCTCTCAATTATAATAATACTGATTACTTGATGAACCAAACTCCTTAATATTTGTGGTGGAGTTTGTTGAAATTGACTTTTGATTAACTATATTAGTCATTCGTCATTATTGTGTCATCTTCATCCATAGGAAGCACACAGCTTAATATAGCCCTTTTCCAAGTTCAACCATTATAAAATCTGAGTTTCTTAGATTTACGCGAATGTTACACATTGAAATAAAACTATTGTTTACGGATTGTATCGCGGGTATGGCTTAATTTTTTAATTTTTTTGGGAAGGTACTTGCTTCCCACAAGTTTTATTAGGTCAAGTCCGATTAAGATTACCTTTACCAAAAACGACTTGTAGAAATTGGATAGCAGACAACACCATCTTCTTGCAACCTTCATTAGATTGTCTATCTTGTATTACGCTATTATTCCCAAGTATGACGCAACGTCTATTTTTGAGTTCGTTAGTTTTTCTTCTTCGCAGGTTTGCATCGTTTTTTTCTATTGACATAGTTGAGGGCCGAAGAGTGGAATAGAGTACATTTTTTCGCAAAAAAACGCACGTCGCCTGCGGAACAGATTGGATAACGTGTAGGATTTTTTAGAAGCACGTGAGGGAAATCTCGGGTGGAATGTAGTTTTATATAAATTCGTAGGCCATCGTCGATTCCAAAATGGAAGCAAAAAAATGCAAGACTATTTTTGTGCAAGCTAAATCTATCATCTATAATGATTCTAGATACAATAACGGAGAACTATAAAATTTTAAGTGAAGCGTACCATTCATTGCTTTACCAGGAAAGTCAAATACTGTTCTAGCTTGAAACGCTTTATGGTACGGCGTGGACGTAAATTATCTTGCTTTGTTCAATTTTTTTCGTATTTTAAAGTTTGTTCGTTCTACCCTTTCTTACCCATCCAGTACCAAGGCAGGGTTCACCTTTCTGCATAGTTTCTGCTACTGCATCTGATGTCGAACGTTCTCAGTGGGAGGATAATTAATGATGGCGCCAAGATCCAATTTAATATTAATATTGCAACCCGATATATTACAACGGTAAATGTTTAGATACTTGGTACTTTAATTCATTGTTTTTAATAATCTCTTTGTTTATTCTAAATTACAACACAAACAAAAATATACGAAAATTTATAGAAATATCTACGTATAAAAATTTTCAACGAACACATTGACATTTTTAATAGTGTTACAATAATTGTTTTTCTTTAATTATCATACTCATTGCTGTCAAATTACATGTATCATGTTTTAATAGCGTTTCTTTCTTTTCATACCATCTAAGTCCGTTCAGCTTACCATATCATATTCAAGATTTAATTCAATAGATTTATTAATGGTACAAAAAAAATGATCTCGGCAAAAATGGTGTCGGACAATTCAATAAACTATTCGTCAAGAGCCAGGTCATTAATTAATGTGAGAGCGGAGTCGGTCTGTGGACAGGCTGGCCCACTACCTCCCACCAAAGCCGCTTAATTTCAAACGGCTTATGAAATTTAGTACCGACATTATGTATGTTTGTGTTATAGTTTATTTTCTCATAATTGCAGGTCAAATATGTTGAATTAGTAATGTAAATCATAGATTAATAGGGTTGCGAGCCACATGGCGGTTAAGATGGAAGTTGCAGTCTCAAACTCAGCATAGTTTGTCCTTTACTTACTGGTCGTTTTAAGAGAAAAATTAAAACATTTTATGCTGATAAACTTCTGAAACATGCGTAAAAAATCAACTCATACAACTTCCTAATTCAAATAACAATAACAATGAGTCTTAATTCAGCATAATTTTATTTTTTATAGCATAGGTTGGA
Organism: Hyles lineata; assembly: GCA_030180105.1. Classification (NCBI taxonomy): domain Eukaryota; kingdom Metazoa; phylum Arthropoda; class Insecta; order Lepidoptera; family Sphingidae; genus Hyles; species Hyles lineata. The sequence goes on along the minus strand of JARJEE010000013.1, from coordinate 11,980,432 downwards.
CAAACGAGAAAACAAGTCACCTGACGGTAAGTGATCACTGCCGCCCATGAATATCCATAAATCTTGGATAATGGATGAATTGCCGGGTCAATCAAATTGGGAGGAGAGCGGGAAGGATAAGGGATAAAATCTGTATCAGCCCATATACGTCCCACTGCAGGGCACAGGCTTCCTCTACAATCGAGAATACGATTGAGAGTGGTTAGGATCTATAGTCCACCATGATGACCTAGTGTGAATTAGCCGACTTTACGTACCGCAGAAATCGCTATTGTATTTAAAGGATAATACGCCTTGGTGTTGGGCATCCGGCAATCTCACTCACTGAACGAAACGCGACGGCAGGCTATCACTTCACGTTGATCTCCTGTGAGACAGTATTACCGCTCCGGATGAGTCTGCCCATTTATGCTGAGTCATGCTGAGAGCTGAGTGACAGATAACGGCGTGGCTCTACCACTTTTAAAATATATATCCTATATCTGTTATCCACAGTATGAATGTAAAATTTCGACATATCGTTGTTTCTTCGTTTCGTACGGCTTTAGAATTATTTATGTATTTAGTACAGATCGACAAGATTTGCAACACAAAAGGCTTTCATTGAATGTAAAATTAATTATTTTGTTTACACTTTTCCATACATTTCCAGCAAGCTTAAAAACTCTCCAAAACATTTAAAACAAATTACTAAAAAAAGATGAAAACAATGCTCAGATTTTTCACTCAACATTAACACAATTACGCAAACATTTTAATCCAGCCAAACCGTTCCAAGAACCGAATTGGAAGTTGGAAGAATAACAATAAAAATGAAATTTATCGTTCAAAGTACTGTTGACGTTGTTTCGGTACGTTTGAGATTTCACTAAATCCCAACCCTTTGCGAATCTGTTTTTGATTTTTCGCTGTACTTTTGTCCAAGGGAAATATTTCCGATCGGACGCTTCTGAAATAACGTCACCGAAAGGGTCTATTGTGAGCCAAATATTTGAAGTCTACGTACCCTAGGAAAATATTTCTTATTTGAAAAGGAATATCAGCGAAATAATTAGATAATATTTTGTGTACTTAGTTCAATAAACGAAATAATCAGTAAATAAATAAATAAATTTACTAGTAGGTCTCTCATATGAGAGGCCGCCTGGGTAGGTACCACGGCAACTGTAAATGTACTGTTGTGTTTTGGATTGAAGGATTTTGTGGACAGACTAACTACTGGGTATTCATCATCTGTGGCCCAATTGGTTAAACGCCGGCAGTGAAACGAGAGGTCGCGGGTTCGATCTCCGCATTGAGATCTTCGCATATTTGTGTGAACCACAACCATTTGTTTCGAGTCTGGGTGTTTGTGAGATCGTAAAGTCTCTCCTAGTTCGCGATACCCACCACACAAGATTTGATCTTAGTGTGGGGTCAGGACTACGTCAGACTGTTGGGTGTATTTATTTATTTAATTTTACGTTACTATTCTCTACCAAACTGACCGCAGAAAATGCGTTAATTTAAAAACAATTACAAAACACTTACATTAAAATTTTGCTCGATATAACAGAGGGCTTCCACAATGTCATTTCCAACTCCATTAGCTTAATTCATATTGGGCAGATGAATTTTTAAGCCGGTCACAAATAGTTCAGCTAATGAGGCATCGGCTTGACTGCTGTCGTATTATTAACACATAACTATTTAAAGCATGAAAGGAAATTCAATTCCACTTGATTATTATGGTTATTTGTTTTAATTCTCGTTTGGTTTGGCGAAATTACTATAGCACATCTCTGCGTCTCTGGTGTCCATAACTTTGGCATTTATGATACCGATATCCAAAAATATGACACATCATGTCATAATTTTTTATCGAAAGTTTACGTTATGCATTATAATCAGACATTTTTTCTTTAAATCTGTTAAGTAATAAGCAAGGTACAAATATACATAAGTTGGTGGTAGGAGTAATAGAAAAGCATGCATGATGCACGGCGTGACGTCATCTTTCATACGAGTGCACGCGTGAGAAAGAGACATTAAGTGTCCCAACCGCACTATCAAAAATATTAATATCTCAGTGATTTTACATCCAATTTTGATTTTTAAATTCTAGTTTTTTATAAGCAATACCTTTTAGGTACCATGACATAATGCAAATATGAAATCTTGGACACAAATCCATAGCATGGGCTAATATAACAAATTTTGAGGCAATCCGTGCAGATTTATAAGCCAAACCTACCAAGAAACACGTGCCGTCACAAAATTAAAACGCGAGCGAAACTGTGTCCAAATTGCGCATTAGAACAGAAACGTTCGAAATTATTTGCCTTTCGTTTACGCCTTCGGAATCGTCGGGAAACGACTCAGCTAGAATTTATATTTCGTCATGGCCAAATTGGAATTTCAAATTCCGCCATTCAGGGCGTAGAGTACGCCAATAATTGCACCAGACGTTTTATAATGCGTGTGTTCTTCGCTTTTTACGGTTCTGTATATTAAAAGGAGATGGAGGCTTTAAGTATCTTTGCGTTGTCTATCTATCTTGTTTTGTTCTTCTTCTTAAGCAAGGGTGGAGGTATGAAGTAAGAATTAGTATGAACTATGGGGTTTGTCATTAGACCAGGAACTGTAGAATGTAGATCATGGGGTCAATTGTTCCTTGTAAATGTAAAATCTCAATGATATAAATTAACACTTTACAAGAAACGTTTATTTATGTCATAGGATTTCATTTCAACTACTAACTCACTTTTGCTATATTTTATGTATTTATAAATGATATTCGATATTATACATTTTTTCAGTCAATATTTTCACTTTGACAAGATTAGTCATTTTCGTTACTTGGTTTTAGCTTCAACAGTTATTCGTGATATTTTCCAGTATATTATCTTTCAGACTGATTATTTTAATCTATTTAATCTATCATTCCATATTTAATCTTATAACAGCACGTAATGTAATAAAATATTCACAGCGTATAATAATTACTTTACTAGAAAGTTGTTTCTCTTTAAAGCCAACTTATCTTTTTCTTAAAGTAATGTTTAGCTTGCATAATGATTTCTTAAATTTACGCGAATGTTATAGCTTGAAATAAAACTATAATATTATTTACTGATTTTATCGCCGATTTGGTTTAATTTTTACATATTTTAACTTCCCGTCGTTCCGATTACTTTACAGTTTTCGTGGTCACAAGGTGGATAATAGTTTTATTTTAATGTTTAGAGTTTATTCATTTCAACAAATTTACTGATTGCTGGTACGGAACTTGCTACGCAACTCCCAATCACTCTTGGCCAGTTTTTCTCCCCAAAACGAAGAGTAGCAATAGGTGGGTGCCATTTTAATAAAATTTTGGCATCTTCACTCAAGTGTCATTGTACCAACATTTCTAACGTTCCGAGGTTACCTCGGCAAGATTAATATAGAAGCTCATTTTTTACCAAAATTATGCTCTGTTTTGGAGAGCGTCGTAAAAATTGTAATGTTGCTGTTATGGATAGGTACGGAAGGTTATAAGAGCTATCCTATATAAGTAACATTTATTAACTTCGTGAATAATGGTTTCTTATTTTCGCGAAGATTAAACATTGAAATAAATCTATGTTTTACTTTTTTTATCGTGATTTGGTGTAAGTTTTACATTTTTTAACTTTCCGAAGTTTGGATTACTTTACAGCTTTGGGGGTCACGGAGCGGACCGCCAACAAATTTGCGATAAATCCGAAAAAGATTGTTTTTTCGAATTCGTGAATATTACATACTGAAAATAAATATAAATGGTTATATGCCCATTATTTCTTGTTTTCTTCTATCCATCCATTGAATGTCTGGCAAGATCACCTCGAGTGATAAGACCACCACTTATATTTTGTTCTTTTAGGTGCTTATTTTATGTTTATTACTGGTGTAAAATAAATAAAGAAAGTGTAAGTAAGTTATCAGACAGTGATAGATGCCACCACATAAAAGGGTAATGCGCCGCGCTTGGGCTGTAAACAAATGTTGAAAACTAGCCCGTAGGTTCACATCTAAAAGCAGGCAAATGTATGTGTGAATTTGATTTATCGAGAACCACCATTTGACCGAGATTGGGTCGGTATCCAACGCATTGTATTGGGGCGAAAATATTGACTATTTTCCTGGAAAACTTGTTCCATCTCGACTTCTCTTTGACGATTTTGACGACACAAATAACTGACGTCACAATATGACTGACAATAAAAATATTCCTGAATTCTCCGAACCTGGGCGTTCAAATGAAGTGATTTACCCAAAGATTGATTTATATCCTAATTTATATCCGATCGTTGTAAAGCGCGACATTGACGTGTTGGGTAAAAAAGAACCAAAAATATCGCCGGGACGTATACAGCGGTGGAACAATCCAATCGGCGTAAAGCCGGTGGGTCCCCTGAGAGGCGTTGTCATGGTAACCGGGCTGGGTAGGCACAACGCCCGCCCGAAAGGGGTCACAGAATCCAAACTTATCTCATAAATTTACACGGAAGGTCGATTTTGCACCGACGACATTCCCGCATTTAATTCATTTCACGTGCGAACACTCGCGCCGGTTAATTGGTATAAAAAATTAATAGTCACGGATTGATTAATTTATGTGAGAATTCTGTTAACTCCGGCGACTGATACGTGCAGATTTATGTGTACAAGTGTATTTCCAAAAGGATTGATGTTATGCTGGAGGCAGATTTTGTTACGCTTACGTGTGTCTGCTTCGTGATTAATTGTTGGATGCTGTGCTAGTTCGGTGTATCAGTGGTTATCTACGGTTAAGATAGTTCTATGTGTACGATAAAGCTTGAGATACATAAATCGACATACATAGACTCTGGGCTTTTACGCAGAAGAGTAAGTAGATGTGCCAGGACACCCACATTTCGCCTTGTATGTTCCGTCCCACGATGTGATAGGAGTCGAGCCTATTGATGTAAAAGGAGGCGAGCCTATCGACATGCATACATAAACTCACGCCATTTTTGCAGAAAGGGTAGTCAGAGCTGCCCCTGGTAGGAACTAGGACACCCACCTTTCGCCTTGTATGTTCCGTCCTACAATCTGATAGGGGGCGAACCTATCGCTATATCGGGCACTTTCCGACTCCGGGCTGAAAAATAATAAAAAATCCATTACCACTTTGCCCGATCCAGGATTCTAACCCTAGACCTCCACTTTGTAATTGTGCCACCCAAACACGATATTTTTCGTTAAATTGTGTTTTTATTCACTAAAACTACCACCTGGCTTCGTTTTTGGTCGCAGTGTTGATATATCCTGTATATAAAACTATTGAGGATAAATATTTGTTTTTTTAAAGGTGGGGCAATTGTTTAAGTGAAGTGCGTGGTGGCCTGTTGGTAAACGGACTGACTTTTCGGAGTCATGTGTGTATTGATAGTCAATCACCACGCACTAAACGGTGAAGGAAAACATCGTGAGGGCCAAACTCGCACTAGGCCAACGTGGTGGACTATATGACCTAACCACTCTCAACCGTACTGTTGATTGCAGAGGAGGCCCGTGCCCTGCAGTGGGACGTATATGGGCTGATACAGATACATATACGGGCAATTGTTTACTTCACTATTGCTGCCAATACACTTTTGAAGTATTTTTAGTTTTCTCGAGACTTGGTCTCCACCACACTCACTTAGTGTGGGTTAAGGAACTTCGCATACGCGTACCATCAATACCATAAAAACTCGTACATATTTATGAAGGAATAAATGCTGAATATAACGGAATGTAACGAAAGTGAATGAAAGTATGAGACTAAGAGAGAATGAATGTGGGGAATGAAGAAGAATGGCAGACAGTGAAAAAACGCATGTAAGTAGGACGGTTAAATCAAGAAGACGTTTATAATTAGTTGTTAATTGCTATTGAAGAGTATAGAAAAAAAAACCAGAATTTTATTGCTCTCCACACACAATACCTACAAATTTTGGGAGCTCGTCCGGAATTAGAACCCGGGACCTAAGGCACCATAAGTGAGTATACCCCTAGACCATTTGGAGAATTCTGACGGAAGAAGCTTCTCTACGTTTTAATCAACTTTAAGTACTAATTGACTGCGAGTACATATGTAATTATGAAAAGCGAGAAGTGACCTAGAAGTCGATCTTCGACCTCTGTCTTTGGTTTTCCCAGAAGTCACATAAATACGAATTGAATATGAAAAGTTAAGAGAATATAATCTATATTCTATTGAAGTGTAAATTGCTTAATCTTATAAACATTAGTTTCGTTTAGTAATTCGATAGAGATTGGTCTTAAAAGAAATTATTTAAATTATACTTATCAAATATATACAATATATACACTTTTTAGTCTGGTTTAATGATAAGAATCTAACCTTTGGAATCTTTTTCAATGTCTAAGTATCATAATTATTTATGTGTTTTACTGTAAGTTTTTTGTTATTGTATTTAAAAGAAAGTAAAAAGTAGTAGAAAATACTCTCGCCGAACCAATTGCTTGGTTTCTCTGCGAGTACATAATGGCGTTTTACATATATTGCTAGTTTTACATGAAGTACCTATACTCGTTTATTTATTTAAATAAATTAAAACTACCTTAGAGCATTTGTCATGATACACAATACATTTATGAATATTTTTATGTTTACTTGATCCCTATACTGTATCAGCCCGTATACATCCCACTGCAGGGCACGGGCCTCCTCTACAATCGAGAATACGATTGAGAATGGTTAGGCAAAATAGTCCACCACGCTGGCCTAGTACGGGTTGGCGGACTTAACATGCCTACCTCTTACAAATTGCTTTGGTATGCAGGTTTCCTTACGATGTTTCCCATCACCGTTAGAGTGCGTGATGATTGACTATCAATACACACATGACTCCGAAAAGTCAGAGTTGTGTCCTGGGGTTCGAACCTGCGACCACCACGTTGACAGTTGAGTATGATCCAATTACCAACTGGCTACCACTAAAACCCCTTACATAATTTTGACCCTATAATTCATTTTATAAAAGACCATGTTGATTTTAAGTAAAAATTATATTTATTTGACCCAAATAATAAGTAAAGGCGAAGTTGATTTCAAGTAAACATGAAACTTGTCCAAAAATCCCCGGAGGGTTCCGTATCTGTAGTAAAGGAAATATCTTAGACAAAACATGGAGTTATAGTTGGGGCAACATTAGGTCGCGGCGAGGATCAGTACTTGAGGACCGACGAGCCCTGGAGGGCTAATGCTAAGGGCACGTTCACAGTGCGGAAATATTGCTTTGAATTAAATATTTGTTGTAAAGGAGCTAAAAATATGGTTCTGATTTGACTACTAAGTTTATTTTTTACTCGAAACATTACCGACATTTTTGATCCCATAAAAATATTTGTAAAACATTTTGGCATTTGTCACTTATTTTTGCGTTTCATATTATTAAAGGTCATTTTTAAAAAGGTCTAATTTTATTTTATTACATTAAATATATTAAAATATTATATTGTGAGCGTTCGTATATGTAACAAAATCGAATCACTTCAATTTTGTTATTTTACCTATCCTTAAATCACATCACCTTATTACATCGGACATTTTTAGGCTAAAAACTAAAATAAAATAAAACTCTGCAATAATAGAACATCTCAAAATATCAAAAACAAACCTGGTAATAAATAAAAGCTATTAAACAATTTAATCAACTTCACAAACAACCCTAGTAAATAAACCACAAAATCCGCAACCGATTGAAACTAGTGTGAACCCAGCCTAACATCCGTTGTAAGGGCCGGTCCAACTTGACATCCTCTGATACCCTTATCATTGTTGATGTACCCAGAGGCATTGGGCTTTAAGTAACACGAGTATAATGCATACGTGGCCATCGCCAGAGGGAGCTGTAAACTAGCCAGAGGCGGGGTATGGCGCAGAAATGTTTTATATCAAAATTTATATCGGATGGGTAGAGGCCATGATAGGAATACTGGACTGTATCAGTAAAAGTCAAAATCGGAGCAGTGAAGTACTGAGAGTTCGATTGAAAGAAGTTAGGCTAGGTTAGACTGGCTTGCTTGCGGGTTGAACAATATTGGACTGTATAAGACAGTAAGAGTCAACCGCTGACTACGAAAATACCGAGAGTTCGATCGAAAGAGGATAGGCCAGACACCACGTTGGCGTAGTTCGGGTTGGCAAAAATATTTTAAATATATCACAATTTATATCGGATGGGTGAAAGCCACGATAGCAACAATACTGAAATGTATCAGTAAGAGTCTACTGCTGAGCACTTAAGTACTCAGAGTTCGATTGAGAGAGGTTAGGCCAGATTACACGGTGGTGTATTGCGCTTTAACAAAGAAGTGTTATGTCATTTGCGTCGGATGGGTGAACTCCATGATAGCAACAACTGGAATGTATCAGTAAGAATCAACCGCTGATCATGGAACTACTAAGAGTTTGATTGAGAAAGGTTGGGCTATACACCTATTATACCATACTGGTCTATTGCGACTTAAAGAAATTCACATACCTACCAATACATAAAATCTTTGGTAGAGAGCAACAATAATATAATATAGTGATTCAGCTCAATATGGGTACATAATACGTATGTATTTATGGTTACTGTATGGGTGTATGCTGTAGAAAAAGCTTTGTATAGCATGGAAAGTAAAAAGAAATTCAAATAATACTCACAAGAATAAACCTAATCTTCTAACTCTTTCAGGCCTAGTTTATATTCAGGTACCAATATAAATAAATGTAAAATTTTAACTTGGATTCAAATTTGTACATAGGCAAATAAAATAGTTTTTTATTGCAATGAATGGCGAGACGAACATGCCGTTCGCCTGATGGTAAGCAATACGACTGCTCATAAACAGTAGCAAAACCAAACAACACTTTGAATAACAACGCAATGCTTGGCATTCCACTGCGCTCGCCATCCTGAGACATAAGATGTTAAGTCTCAATAAATCCACTAGTTACTCTGGCTACAATACCCTTCAATCCAAAACACAACAGTGCGTTTACACTGCTGCTTGACGGGAGAAATAGACATTGCGGTGGTACCCACCCAGATGGCCTCTCACATATGAGAGACCTACCACCAGTAAAGTATAATTAATAGTGAATTTCTTCATTCTGAGTAACTGTGTATATTGTTACGGATACTCAGAATTAATTTAATTGCCCAAAGATAAAAGGTATTTAACTCGAGTTCAAAGAATGCATTTCAAATATTTCAGTTTCACTTCCAGCTACATTTTCTGTCCGAAACAATAGTTCCTCAGCGAACTAATAATCATTACTATTATTAATTAAAAAACAACATAAATAATCAATAAATGCCATCAAGATATTTTACTAAAATAAAATCAAAAGGTCCGGAACAAAAAAGTTTGTACTGAGTACACCGCAGTTCTTAAGGGCAACTACGAATCACGAGATTCGGTATATCGCGACACAATTCTTCACATTAAAATGAACTCTTTTACGTCATCTCGGATCTACTGTCGCCCGTAAGCGCTTTTGTGCAAAATAATAAAATATCTTTTCTCTATTCAATTGTTATTACATTAGATATGTTTTTAATATTAGATTAAACCATTTAAACCATTTATTTCTTCCACACACACAATACAACAAAATAAAAATACAAGTAAGTTAAGAATAAGATAACAGTTAACAGGCCCATTCTGGTATTTGTTGTAATATGCGTGGAGAATGGATACCAGCTCAGTATACGCTGTTTACAACAGCACTGATTTTCAGCTGACTCCAAAGCCATCATAGTACAACAATTCTACTATACGTGAAGTCGAAGACAATAAAGCAACAAAAAGAAAAGAGAAACGGAAAAAAAAAGAAACAGATGACATCCAAAAACCACAATAAAAAAAAATTACAATATAAATAGAACAATAATAATAATTAAACAAAAAAAAACAAATTGTGTTATAAAAGTTACTCGTACAATTTACCCCGTCAAGACATAATTCATTTTTGACTTGTGAATCGAATTATTGTTGTTGTTTATTGCTTTTGTATTTTACGATTAAGATTACGAGTGTAAATGCTCGTTATTTACAACTAGCTGCACCTGCGACTTCGTCCGCGTCAAATTTAACAAAAACTTTATTAATCTAAAATAATAAATGTAGCCTAAGTTACTCCTCATTATATCAGCTACCGCTACAGCTACGTCAATAAAAGTCCCGCAAAATCGGTCCCGCCATTTTAGAGATTAACCAGAACAAACAGACAGACAGACAAAACAAAATCAAATGTCATTTTCGTTGTAGGTATCGTGTATATAACGATATGTAGTTGGACATATTTTTTATTTTCACTTTACAAACAGACACTTCAATTTTATTTATTTGTATAGATATAAAACTATGTAAAACAATGCGATAAACAGGTATTTGGACTGTTATTTGTAGTACCTAATTTCACCACACACCAATAGATGATAAATGACTTTTACTCGTAGTGACTGTTATGCTAGGATGTCGATGAATATACGAATATACTATACGACACTTGTCAAGACTGTTGAAATAGTAGTTTATTAGTAGATTTTGATGAATATAAAGGCACTAGAAGTAGGTTTAACTGTCTGAATCGATATATCGAATGTCGTTTCCTCTAATATACCCCTATTTCTTTCTCTGTCACACTAACCCAGCAAATATATCTTCCGTCTCACTCTAACGCCTTACCACGTCCCTAAAACGCAAAGATTTTGTATGCAATCTCCGCTCTGACATCTAAATAATCACAACCCACAATTCTAATAACAGGGACGTTTTACTTACATCTTTGTATTGGCAACCGAAATAGAAACGAGACTTCCGCAGTGCCCATTTTCCGTCCCAATGAATTCCTTTAGCCGGATCGTCCTTAGAATCGTACTTTATTATATCGCAGTATACTGTCTATTGCAGGTTTCTCTTTACTCGTCAATGCTTTCTGTGATTTTGATATCATATTTCAAAGGAGATTGTATAAAATGCTTGCGCAATGCAATTTGTGCGGGATATATTTTTAAGTTGACTTATAATGAAAGATTTGTTTATTTCTGGCAAAAAAACAGAAATGAAAAAGAAAATAAAATAAGCAAAACATTTTCACACAATAGAAACATTGTAATCAATCAAATAATAGAAGATAATACAAATAATAATTAAAGTAATAGACTACATAGGTTGCGTAGTTGTACTACGGAACAGTTACAAAGGGGAGGTTTTGGGTTCGAATCCCGGGTTTAGCAAAGCGATAGTGGATTTTCCAATGTATTATGAGCCCGGAGTCATGAATTTGTGCCCGATATAGGGATAAGCTCGTCCCCAATCACATCGTGAGAGAGAACATACTATTTGTGAGTGATGTATTGTGTACGAGCTATGAATACGTAGAAAAATACATGTAGTGTGGTCTCTCATATGTGAGAGGCCGCCTGGATGGGTACCACTGCAATATCTATTTCTCCCGCCAAACAGCAGTTTAAATGCAATGTTGTGTTTTGGATTGAAGGATATTGTAGCCAGAGTAACTACTGGACATATCGAGACTTTACATCTTATGTCTCAGGATGGTGAGCGCAGTGGAATGCCAAGCATTGCTTTGTAATTCAAGGTGTTGTTTGGTTTTGCTACTATTCATGAGCGGTTATATCGCTTACCATCAGGCGAACGGCATGCTCGTCTCGCCATTGATTGCAATAAAAATAAATAAATAAAATAGTGTGTATTAAAAATATCATATTATGAGTTGCTCGGGACTGGAATTTGTGTCATGCATGGATTGATGGATTGACTCGCTAGCTATCGCATATTGCGACGGATATAAGTTCAAAGACTTGAAACGTGGCGGAGTTGGTTAGACGCCGGCCGTGAAACATGAGACCGCGGGTTCGATCCCCGCATCGAAGCATATGTTTGTGTGAACCACAAGTATTTGTTGCGGATCTGGGAGTTAGTGAGACTGCGATAAGACAGCCTATATATAGGTATATATTACTGGTGTAAAAAACATAACTGATACAATAAAATTTGCCAAATTAAATTAAAACCCGTTTTACTGGTAGGTCTCTAATATGTGAGAGGCCACCTGGGTAGGTACCACCGCAATGTTTATTTCATCAAACAGCAGTGTAAATGCACAGTTGTGTTCCGGTTTGAAGGACAGAGTAACCGCACATATTGAGATTTAACATCCTATCACTCAGGATGGCGAGCGCAGTGAAAGGAATTGCTTTGTAATTAATGGTGCTGTTTGGTTTTGTTACTGTCTATGAGCGGTTGTATCGATCACCATCAGGCGAATGACATCGTCTCTCCATTCATTGCAAATAAAAAAACCGGTAAATTGGATTTTAAATTTATCACTACATAGTATGAAACTAAGTCGCTTTCTCTGTCCCTATGTCCCTTTGTATGCTTAAATCTTTAAAACTACGCAACGGATTTTGATCCGGTTTTTTTTAATAGATAGAGTGATTCAAGAGTAAGGTTTATGTGTATAATACGTGCATATTATATAGAGAAATCTATATGCACCCGGGCGAAGCTGGGCCGGGCCGCTAGTTAAAAATAAACTGTGGTCTCATCGGGAATCAAACCCCAAAATAACGTTATAAATTGATCTGCTAATTACGAACTGATTAGGCCATCAGCCGTGACGTAGCTATGTCACATAGGTTCATAATTATCTGGGTTAATCGAATTTGCATTTGATTCCGATGTAACTAGTAAATGATTATGCTGGATAAATAGGTTGAATAATGAAGTTAGACGCATCACATTATAATTATAGCATATATATGATTTTATATATGTATATGAATTGCGTGGTGTCCTGTCAGTAAGAGACTAGACGCGGCTGCCAACATGTTCACGATGGTCGGAGGTTCAAATCCCAGGACACAACTCTGACTTTTCAAAGTCATGTGTGTAATTATAGTAATTCACCACACACTTTAATGGTAAAGAAAACGTTCAAAGGAAACCCGCGTACCATAGCGATTTATAAAAAAAACATCTATTGTATGTAAGTCCGCCAGTACGTACTAGGCTAAAGTGGTGTCCAACTTTTTTGCCTTACCTATCTCAATCGTACTCTCGATTATAGAGAAGGTCCGTGTCCGTCTAATAAGGCAAAAGTCTAATTGTGACTTGCGTAATTGAATTTTCTCTATGGAAATTGCGAAGGTAGGTTAGACAACTAAAGGCCGTTCTCTATATTCTATCTATCTTTAACAAGGGGACAACAGATTTAAAGTAAAAGGCACGGGAGCGATTCCGTCTTGTTTTCAAAATGGGATAACGTTTTCCTCTCCACTGTCAAAGTCATTATATCATTTTGAAACAAGTAAGCAGTGTTGCTGCGTGCGACCCCATTTGGGTGATGCCCACTTTAAATCTTATTTTCTTAAGACAAATCTATTTCCAGATACAAAAATCAAACAAACATCAATCGGATCAAACAAATCAACACTATTGTCATTTATCCATATTAAATAAGCCATCTCGCTCCGTCATATTTAAGTTATCTAGCTATCTATAAATATATGTACCATATCTATATCTCTTTATCTTTTTTGACTGAAACATAAATTGCATCGAAATATGTAATAAAATATCTTGCTAAAGATAGATAGATTACAGAAAATTGTTATAAGTCTACCAACCTACACTACGTCAGATTAATATACTCAATTTGAAACCACGCACTGTCGTATGATGATCATAAAACCTAAAAGTCTATATTTGAATAATAATATAATTAAGAAGAAAGATTTGATTGTTTGCATTGAATAGGCTCTGAAACTACTGAACCGATTTGAAAAATTCTTTCACCATTGGATTTCTATATTATCCTTAACCAATATAAATTATATAATATTTTCATAATAATGTATCTACCCAGTCTGATCCGGGCTGGTCCGCTAGTATTTGAATATAAAGATAATATTTGAGTTTGTTGGTACGTTTAAGCTAAAATTATTCTCGTTTCCTTAGTAACATATTCCTGAAATAAATAAGCAATTTCATCCGCTGTAAATAATACGAAGCGACAAAATTAAAACAAGCATTATCAAAGACTCACCGTTTTTAATATATCAGCCAATATTAAAATCTATTCCGGTGCCTCTCGCTCGATTAGCTAGCAGAGCTACACTTAGAAGGCTACTCATTGGCAGGAAGCCAACCGGTTCCTATGAAATATACAAATATGACAATAAATTTATTGTTAAAAATATCTAACTTCGATATTAAAAATTGTGTTAAAAATTTACTTTGTGTTTGAATATGTGACAAGTGGATTTTTAAAGAGCTTTTTTTTGGTGCCGTTTCTGTATACGTATACAAATTGTGTAGAGATATTTATTATACTCGCAGTATTGACAGAGTGATAAAATCAAAATGAGATACTTAGTAGTAGTAGTAGACTTAACAAAAAGTTGTACAATTATACGTATTATAATTAATAAACTCATGCATAGAGCTCCAAAAGGTATAAATGATGTTTGTGGGACCGAAAAGTATCTCTTAGCTTCTGATACCCACAACACAAGATTTAGTTGATCTTAATGTGGGGTCAGGAATATGGATGTGTGTACTCTTGGGTGTATTTATTTTTTACATATCTATTACAGCAGTTTTTCTAACGTAGTGATCACATTTTATTATTACAAATAATCTTATAACAATAAGTTTGATCTAAATGGACTCAAGTATTTAATTACGAATTCTAAATAAAAAGAATTAAGTGTAGCAAAATAAATATCTAAATTGTCTTTATCATTGAGGTATTACACTAGAACGGACATCGGGACTAAATATCTGCGCATTGTGCTGGTACAGGATTCTCGTGTGCGTGCAATGGGTACCCAGTAAAGCGAGACCGAAGATGATGTTACTGCGTAGGCGTGACAGAGACAGAAACAGAAGTAGTATCGTTCATTTTTGTCACAAACATTTTGTTTGCAGTATCCCCTCTCAAGTACAATCTATCTGTATCAGCCCATATACGTCCCACTGCAGGGCACAGGCCTACTCTACAATCGAGGGTACGATTGAGAGTGGTTAGGCCATATAGTCCACCACGCTGGCCTAATGCGGGTTGGCGAACTTACATACCATATAAATTGTTATAAATCGCTATGGTATGCAGGTTTCCTCACGATGTTTTCCTTCACCGTTTTTAGTGCGTGGTGATTGACTATCAATACACACATGACTCCGAAAAGTCAGAGGTGTGCCCTAGGATTTGAACCCGCGATCACCGTGAATATGTTGGCAGCCGCGTCTGGTCCGTTTACCAACAGGCCACCACGCACTTCTACAATACAATATCTCAATAATTATTATAATATATTCTGCTCTTCTCCGTTTTATAAAAGAGTACGCTAATTAAATACTTTCAATTTAATATAACTATATCAGCCCGTTCACGCTCCACTGTAGGAAACGGGCCTCCTCTAAAATCAAGAGTCGATTGAGAGTGATTAGAACATATTAAATTATATTTTGATAATAATGTTTCCTATACCCATACCTTTTAATTGTGTTTTTTGTGTGCATGTTGTGTTTGTTTATAATTAGTTGTACAGTTCATATATGATAATTTTTACGGCTTTTTTAAACTAATTGTGTAACTGTAAACAATTCTTAGTTAATAAAATAAAATATATTCCACCACGATGGCTTAAAACGGGGCTGCGGTCTGGCCTAATAAATAAATTTAATATTAATATCCCTCAAATATCTATAACACTACACAGTTAATTACATATTTAGGCAGCGCCGTCAAAAGTGGGCTATGAGTTGCGTAAACCGAATCGATCACAGAGAGCCATGTCTTTATAAATATTTATCGGTTGGTAGGTGTTTCGGCCCATAAATATGTATAGAGGCAGTTAAGCGCAGACCTCTTGTATAATGCGGCTGTACCACGCAAATTAATACGGGGGGAGGCGATCTAATGCCGCAACTTGATGTGTGGATGGGAATTAAAAAATAACGTTGGATTTTTTTGGGTGGAGAATATCTAATATTAATTTTAATTCCTTATCTAGTTTATTCTAATTTCAATGTTTGTCGGCATTTATAAGGATGACAAAAAAGCGCTGACCGAACGATAAAGGTGTTATTAGGCATCATAAATGTGTTCTGTTTAAAAGATCCGATTCACATAATATAATTCATGTAATTACTATTGATCGATTGATCGATTCACATAATTTCCATTGGAAGCGTCTTGCATCTAGCTATTTCAGCAAACTATAGTAAGTAGTCTCTGTAATATCGAATTATGAACATAATACCCTTTCATACAATATTATCGAGTCAAGTCTAGTTTTGCTATGAAGCACCTAAGTATGAAGCACCGAAGTTGCTGGTGTGTGTTTGACGCTTCCGAGAAACTGCCCGGTTTTCTGTTACACCCTTTTGGTGGATTCTAGTTTTGATGTCGAACTTTGAAGATTGAGGTTGAAAAGAATTAGATGAGAGGAAATTCATTCACTATAGCCCCTTTAATTTTGCCTCCTGTGAAACCGTAATGGTGAAGAAGGCAGCAGAGGGGGATCTGGAGACAGTTCCCGGTGTGAGGTCCCGGAGTTTCTCCAGTGTTGATAGAGCAAGATGGGGTTTTAGTCGGTAAAAATCCACTTTAATTTCATAAAAAATTCACGTAAAGTATACATTATTTCTGAAGCTAAAGTTGAGTTCCAACTCTCAATACGTCAAAACTGATTACAAACTCCATGATTAAAATTCCCCATTAATCATCCGAACAATTTTCAACAAAGATCAATTCCGAGCAACAATTGGCAATTTCACTAGAACTTGAAAATTAACGGAAAGCAATAATCTGCTTCAATCTATCTTGAAAGAAAAAAGTAATAAACGCTTAGACAGCTCCCAGGTAAAATAATTCAGAAAAGCTAACAGAGAATTGTATGAAAAACGTTTCACGATTAACTTGCGAAAGGCGTTCGATGTTTCAGTAAATTGATCTGTTTTGCACGTGTGGAGTGCATTCGCACCAACGCGTGTTAAATTTGCATTTTTGTATATTTTATATTGTAATTGTTATCGACTCGTCTCGACAACGAATGTTTTGTTTTGTGTTGTTATTTAAGTAATTAAACTAAATGTAGGATTGAAATGAAAATGAGTATGAGCCTAAAGGAAATTAATTGAAACCTCACATTTATACGAAGAAGTTAAATGTCTTTCCGTGTTTTTTTACGAAAGCCAACGTAAATTTGCTGAGATTTTCATAATATTATAGGGAAAAAAAAGGAGGAAGCTTGTGAAGGGGAGGTAAGAATTGTTTGTCTTTGGGCCATGTAGAAAGAAAACCGTAAAGCTGTTACTATGTTATGTCAACTCTAAGATAGATAAATAATACTAATCTTAGCTTAAGTTAATGATAGTATTTCTGAATGCTTGTTATTCTTTCATGCAAAAATAGGGTTTCTATGAAATCATGATAGCTTTAATTTGGCAAACGAAAAAAAAGATCATGCAAGCGTACCTACGAACAAAAGTTAGTGATATCTAAATTAACTACATCACTTCCAGAAGATATTACATTACCTTGCCCCGGGAATATTACGAGTATGTTCCAAATAATATATTTTAGTTATTACACATTATTATGTGTTATAGCAACATAAGTATTCTTAATAGAAACCACATCAAAAACGACACAAAATTGTGAATAAATCAAATAAGAATATAATTTGAAAAAGCACTGGAGAAACCATACCGTCTACACGAGAAATTTTTGTTGATGGTAATACATCTTTTTTGTTCATTTTTTATTAATCTCAGCCATCGTTTTCCACTTCACAAAGAAATGTTATTTGCAGAGAAATCCGAGTTATTCGTGCCAAGGTTTTCTTTTCATTTTTCTATCAATTTTCTTTCTTTAAGATTTTCTTTTTGAGGGCGCTTCTATTTCTCAGGCATTGGTTTTGATATCAATGTTTTTTTTTTACCTTTTTTTACCTACAGTGCGTAGTGAGGCGTTAATTAAGGAAATGTGTCTGGGATATTTGCATAGTTAAATTGGATATAGAATCTCCGTTTTTAGTGGAATAAGGTAAAATGGAGGCAATATGCTTTGCACTATTATGCAAATATTTATTCGTAATTGAATGATTTCTCGCAAAGTTTAATGTCAATAAAGGAGCATAAGCTACCAATTTGTAAAAATAGTATTAATTTTGTTAATCTGTATACTATTGGAGACTTTAAATAAATAAACCAAATTACTTTTAATTATATGACACTAAAACATATGCAAATGATAGAGCTTGATTAGATTTGTATCGTTAGAAAATAATATATTTTAAGGGAACTGTACGCTAGCTCAAAGATTTGTTCCATCAAGAACGTGCAGAAAAAAGCGTAGAAAAGATACTCGTAATAAAAATATTTAGCTCCCGATTTGTAGCTCAACAAATACTACAATGTGTACCAACGCCACCGAACTTCCACTTTTTGTCACCCACAAACGACACCATTTGTCATACAAAACACTAAATTACAGTTAAAATTCGTCACGGGACCAACCGAAATGCCTACAAAATAGTTCGTCACAAACAATTCAGCGCCCTCTAACGAGCCATCTGAGCTCCAATTTATGTTAACGCGCTGCACGCATCATTTGTGTCGCGTGTTTCAGTCATCGCGGTATTGGAGCAATTTTGCGGTTTCATTATTTATTATATTTATTGCGTTGTCGATTTTATTTGGTGTGGGTGCTTTGTTTTTGTCATTTTTATTAGTTTGAAAAATAGGTGAACTGTTTGATCGTATGTTATAGCATGAAGTGACCACACTCTTTTAAGATTAAGGAAAGGATCAAGAGGATGGCATAGATATATTTGCAATAATATATATTGCAAGTTGATTTCATCAAGGTGTAGAACACTAGCGGGGTCAATAATGGCCTAAGCTCCCTCAATCGAACTTTTCATAAGGCCTTTGTTAAAATATGAGAAAACGCGATAGAATAATTCATATTAAGCGATTCATTTAGATCCAAGTTTTCACATTGTGCAAAAAGACCTGATTGACCAGTGGCAGTGGGAATCCGGAGACATGTAGTGTTTACCACACTACAGCCTTAATTATTTTGTAATGGTTCTGGCGGGAGATAACCAAGTCATTCGTTTTGTTTGAGTTCGCTAGTTTATTTTTAAACAAAGTGATTGTATAGTATATTTTAAAAGTTTTATTGTGTGGTAGGTCTACTCAGTAAAAAGCTTAAAATTGATAGGACCCAAATCAACCTGTACAACAAAAACTGAACAAACAACAAGATTTTTTCAATTAATCATAAATATGATAATAATTTACTAATTTGGGACCACCTAAGTCTTAAGTAGGTTTACGAATTATTGATGCTTTAGGTTTTATACCGATACCAGAAAAATATTGATCTTATATTCAATACTGAAATTTTAACTGGAATCAAGTATAAAAGCTCACATAAATAGGTCCCATTTTAAGGTAACAATAATTTGATCCGTGGTGCTTTACGGCTGGCTTCTCCGGCCGTAAAAGTCTTTTTGCGAGGTTATTTGCCTCTTTAGTTCATTGTTTTGTCACCCGCTTTGCACGGAGGGAAGTGGACAATAATTTATTTCCAACTCCTCCTATTAATTTAACTTACTGATTAATTTCGTTGCGGGTTAAAGACAAGTTAGACATTCCCGGAGACTCGCCGAGCTTCAATGCTCGGTGTCATTACATTGCGTGCCACTGTTGATCCTGGCTTACAGGAGTTGCAGTGGTGGGTGTGAGGGCGGGACAGTCTCCTACTGAAATTTTATTGTGATTGCGATTCTATAGGACAGAACTTTAAAAAGGTTCTGTAATATGTCCTTTTCTTAAGAAAGCAATCCTATAATTAACTAAAGATCTTCGATTTCTCAACCAGCTCTCGAAACTCCATATTTTTCTTCAAAAATCGATGACCTGACTTGAGTCTGACCGCACATAGCCATTGTTGGCAAACACTTGAAGCTGCGAGCCAAAAGGGACGCGGTATTATTGCCTCCTTGACCTCGTTGTACGGTTTATTTAATAGCAGCAAATCGGTTACGTTATATTTTGTCCTCACGTTAATTTTAATGGCCTATGAAGTGATATGGGAGGAAACTATATTTTGTTCCTTCAGGCTTAGCGAAACGCTGAAGAAATACTCTTTCATCACCACATGATTCATGGCAGTCACTTATCGCTCTTTAAATTCACACGCTCTCTTTGTAAAATCAGCTTTCATCGAAGGTAATTTCGTATCAATATTGTATGGGAGCTTCTAGGAAATAATATTCTCAAAGGTCTGCAACGTTCTAACGATTTCCGAGATTTTATTTGCCTCTATTAACATAAAAATAAAATAATTTACCATCTCACTTTTGAGAAAGAAGCTTTAATCAACTGCTGCTAAATATGAAACCAGGAGTTTGATACTATTATGTGAATAATTTATTGTCTGCTTACCTAGTAGGAGTACAAGTTGTACGAGTAGCATTATCTACGATCTACTTAACCTTTCTAAAATAATTTAATAGACCATCACTGGCTCTCATAATATTTTCCTTGATAAAACACTTCTCACCAAAACAAATATGTATCAACATTCCCTTTATTAAGAATGGTAATACAAAAAATAAGTACAAAATAGGACGAAAATATAACAGTTTATACTAAAGCGAGTAATGAAACTGCTGCTTCAAGGTACGCCAAGAAAAAACCAACGCCACACTTAACCATATCAGAAACATAAACCGATCTGAAAACAATAAAACCTCATCAAAACAAAGCAATTCGGAATAAGAAAAAACAAGCATATCTTTTGCGAATCGTCGAGCGTTTTGCGAGGCGATCAAAATGAAAAATCTCTTCCTACACAAAACCAATCCATCCGATGCCTACGTTGTAATATAGGGGTCCGTTGCCGAAATTTATTGCTGGATTCCCGATCCGGGAACAGCGGTCAACGCAGCTTGATAGATAGTATTATGTAAATTCGACAGTGTTTGTTTATGTGCTTTGAAGGCTTCCTGTATGGATTGCTTTGGGAGTGACTCGTTTTTTTTTCGACAGAATGACGTTTCGTTATGCCGTTCTTGAAATGTATTTACTGGTAGTAGGTCTTTCATATGTGAGATTCCGCCTCGGTAGGAACAACCGCAATATCTGTTTCTCTCGCTAAACAGCAGTTTAAATGCACTCTTGTGTTTCGGATTGAAGGACAGAGTAACTATAAGGACATACTGAGACTTGACATCTTATGTCTATGGATGGCGATCGCAGTAGAATGCCAAGCATTGCTTTGTAATACAAGATGTTGTTTGGTTTTTCTGTTCTGAGCGGTCGTATCGCTTACCATCAGGCGAGCGGCATGCTCGTCTCGGATTTATCATTGGGATTGATCTGTGAGCCTCAGTTATACTACCAAACACTAGCAAAAGACGACTAAATTGTAAAATCTTTCTAAGTACTTGGTATCAAAATAAATATTTTAAGAAATTTGAAAATTTATTTCATGGCTTGTCTCTTATAGATTTTGTAAAGTTAATATGATACCTAAGTCATACAAAATACTTGAAGTATGCTCAAGAGTGCATCCAAACAAGAACAACTATTACTATATTCAATTATTTTTATTCTCTCTCTAAAAATTTTAACTCTTTTGGAAACCTTATTCTATTGAAACCTTAAGAAATCTCTTTCAATTTACCAATTCCCCTCAGCATTCAGATGCACTCATAAAGTCCCAAGCCTTTGCAGCATTTAAAATAACTTTAAAACACGTAAATCCGGCGCTTTGGAACATCCAGTGACATTTCTCGTGTCGTTGGCTCGCCGTGGAGTCAATTTTGGATGGCCGCCCACATCGCTCCATAGATTTTGACGAGCCAATACGGTCTGCCAGAACGATGTACAAACTATAAAATCAATGGTGGGTGAAGCACTAACTTTTCTATTTTGTGACTTTAACTAGATATATCGGCTTGTATTTAGATTTTGAAGCTGTTTGGCAAACGGTGCTTTGTTCTTGATTAAATCTTTGGCTTGTAAGTAAGCGGTTGTACAGTTTAGCGTTTGTTTATTTTTATCGAGATACGCGGAAATAAAAGACTGGTTATTGATTCTTAAGATACGAATACGATGGATGCGAAGTTGTTGTCACATTAAATCATCCACAGACAAGAGGATGCATTTGTAATCATATCATCCTCTCCCCCATTTCGTGGTATCTTCCAATCAATAATTACCTTAGCTAACTGCATATTTTAACTCAAAATGCATCTTATGCCGTAGGGTATACCAGTATTTTATGTATATATACATACATGACTATCAATGTACTTCCATACATACGTACCTATATATCTAGGTATGAGATCTCCTCTATATTGAACAAGGATTAGGTATCTGTTCACCGCACTGACCTTGTGCGGTTTTGTTTACAGGATATTCCATCCACCGTTAAAATGACCGGTAATAATTTTGTTACCCTTAAATGATATCGTCTAAAACCTAATAAGCTCAAGCCTAAAATCTTCTGAACAGTAAATGTATTTAAAAAAAAAAACCTATTATTATAAGTTATTATTAGAATTGAATTAGTACTTCTTAGTTCAACCACAACGATTGCATTAATTTTAAACGGACATCTGTTTCACGATACTTCGTGCATTCAATCCGGATTAAATCCTATTGTCCCCTTTCACTGAAGCATTACGCTTAATTGATGTGATAATGTATGTGATACACAAGGCAGAGCATACAAAGGCAGCTCAGAATTCCACCGCTAGCGTTGTTGAAACCAGGATTACCCTTTACCTCTCATAATTCTTTTTCAACCATAATAGAGTCCGGGTCATACGATATTTTAAAAGCAGCGTTAGTTACAAAGCCCTTCAAACAAAGGTTAATAAAAAAACTGTATAAACACGTGAAAATGCTGCGAAAACATTACAAAGATCTCACACTGACCCCGACCCTTCCAGAAACAATATGGCGTCGAAAGGTTGATTCCCGAACGTTTTACATATCGGTCCGATCGCGCGCGAACTAAAAGTTACTAAAACTGATTATAACTATTATACGGACCTTTTCTTTCCCGGACCCTTTGGTGTCTAAAAATTCGTCGATACGCGCTATCTGGGCTCCGCATGGCAACAATTTCAGAAGTCGATTTAACTTGGGCCTTTTGCGAGCAATCTCCGCTACTCGCGGCCCGAGGGCTTAAATTTATATCCTATATCTTGCAAACAAAGCGTTTCCGATTGGTAGCTGGTGGCCAACTGCGTCCCGTCGTGTGTGCCGATTATATTCAGCTGTACGGTGCGTTCAGTTTGCTTCACTTTATAAAGCTCTTTTGAAATTGGTTTTGTTAGGTCCAGATAGAGTAGACACCTGACAGAATTCACTGAGTTTGATATTTACAATTTCGTCTTTATTTAAAATACAATAGATTTGGCAGCGAATAAGAAGAAATGAATATCTCGTGAAGTGACGAATGAATAAAAACGTGAGTAATAGTCAGAAATTGATATGATTTACGTGTGGTAGGTCTCTCATTATGAGAGGCTGTCTGGATAAGCAACCGCAATGTCTATTTCTACTGCCAAACAATAGTGTAAATGCAATAATGCAATGAAACTGTAGGCAGAGTAAGTATTAAATATATTGAGATTTAACATCTTGTGTTTTTGCATGGTGCAGTAGAATACCAAGCATTGCTTTGTAATTCAAAGTATTGTTTGGTTTTTCTCCTGTTCATGACCGGTCGTAACCCTTGCCATCAGGTGAAAGTCACGTCGTCTTTCCATTCATAGCAACAAAAAAAGGTTAAATTGTAGCCACTTAGCCGTAGCAGCATAAAATCATTAAAATCGTGGCAACGTCTAGCCCAGGTGCATAATTTCATATTAAGATTAAGTTGCAATTAGATGGCAGTCCCATTCATTAGAGGTGACTAATCATGCGGCAGGCGATTGGAGGACGATTACTAAATTACAGACCACTAAGCCTCTAATTGCGTTTGCTTGTTCGACCGCATCTGTGGCAGTTAGTTCGCCAACTATATCATCATTTTTGTTTACTGCTTTGTTGATTGTTGGAATGGCAGGAATCACAGTGGTATATTAATTATTGAGTGTGCATTTTTATCTGATAATCGAGATTGGGGATGGAGAATGCTTTTGGGATTCGTTTTAAAATATCAATATATTGTAATAGTATGAAACCAATCGTCACATAATTGGTCTAAAGTATTAATAATATTATGAATTAGGTGATTTTTTTTATTTTTAAATTATTTTTTAGAAAATCTAACTTGAATTATAAGTAATTTGTTGGGACAGATGGGGAAACTGAGGTTATAATATACAATGGAATTATACCGGAGTATAAATTACAAAAACTACCAGCTTATATTTATTGGATGTCCAATTCAATTACAGGAAGCTTATCACGGTATTATGCTTATTAATAAGTACAAAATATTATATTATACAAATTATATTTATTAAAATTTCGCTTTGTAACATCCATTGTTTGCTAAAATAATGTGGCTAAATCATTCGGATTTAGGATAGCAGTTCATATAAGCATCACTAGGAGTAGTTAATGTTGCGACAGAATACGAACCAAAGTCGCGATTGGCTAATCAAATAGGACGTATCCGTATCGCAACTGCCACCATACAGACAGATATCGGATAGCATGAGGCTGTCGCGGATATTCACACATCAATGTCTACGTGAGACTGAGCGGTTTTATATTTACATACGAATGTAGGAATAGTGATGCTAGATGTGTTTGTAAAGGTTCTATTGTAATGTATTGCCAACTAAAAATGAAACGATAAATCTCAGTATACAGAATCTTATATTTAGTGTTAAAACCTAAAAAGCAAAAGATTCAGAAATCATAAGATCCTTTCGACAAAATTATTGAAAATTTTACCGATGAGAGTTAAAAATAAAACTATTCAAAAATAGCATATTCTAGAGATTTTGGAGGAAATGCTTAACTATAAAGCCAATATACTAATCAGCCTGCCAATAATTGCCCTAAGAACACTCAAGACATGATCCTGGTGAAACCCTAAGCCGTCAAACACACGTGGAAGTGGGCCTTCATCAAAACAAACACAAAAGTGTCAGACGAGATCCGTACAATATGTGTATAATAAATACTTTGGGGCTATTTATTTTGTTGGGCAAACACGTCCCTCGTAATTCCATTACGAACGGACCGCCCGTCGTGTATTATTCAACATACATCTTCTTTGTGTAAAGATTCTAATGTTTCTACTTTAATATTTACTTGTTTGCCTGTTACTTGGTCGGTGGCATCTGACATCGTTCCTATTGTGATGGCTGCAGTCTTTCCTCCTTATTCATAGACAGTTCATAAATCAATTTTAGTTATCAATTGTTTTGTTACGGTTTTATGCCTTTCGACTTTTTGAGTCAGTTTGAGAGAAGACAAAACATTCCATAGCTAAAAAAGGTTTATAAAGTATCTATGAATAAGGTATGTAATATAGGATTCTAATGGTGAAAGATGTTTCGATTGGTGCAATAATTTCATTGCCTAGGAGTATTCAATGCAAATATACTATCAACTCTTTCCTCTTTATAATATTAATTGAGATAAGTCAATAGCATTGTTTTTGAACGCTTCCTTAACTGTAAAGGTTGAAAGAAGATGACAGATTGCTAACTATTAACTAAATATACCAAGACGTTAACATCGGTCCTTTAATCTAAAGACATCAAAAATTTAGTAAACAGTTAAATATATTATCTTAGTATTATTTTCTTAAAATTAGGTAATTATTAATTTCTAATTAGCTGGTATCCAGAAAATATAACTATGGAGCAGTTTTACGCACTATAACATTTTCAATTTTTAATACGTAACTTAAAAATTTCACGATTTAATCTGCTTTTTTTACATTATAAAAGCAATTGTATTTCTAGCATTGAATAAAGTCCACAATCCATCAATACAGTTGTACACAGACCTAAAATAAATAAATTAAACAAAAGCATCCCGAAACCTCCATCCAGAATATTAGAGGGATGTGAGCAGTGATCCTGTTTTTCAATGTCTAGTGACGTAAACATGAGTCTCATAACTTATGTACGAATACGTGAAGGGGTTACACTTTGATTGATAGACACGGATTATATTTCTCATCGCTTGAGGTGTTTTCGGTTCTGTACATTTTTTTTATAGAAAATACGGTTTGTTGGAATCCTTGTATGGTTTTAGCAAGATAAAATCATGGGCAAATTTTTAGCAATATTCATCAAAATATTTGTTGTATTTTTCGCTATAAAGATTATAACTGGGAAGCAAGCTGCTTCGAAAAGGTCGCTTTGGATATCTTTACAAAGCTCATGCCCAGCAGTGGACTTTTCGTAGCTAAAGATGTTAACGATAATTAATTAAAGTACAAAAAGAAATTCCGTACGTGGAACAACTTCGAAAGTATTATCATATATTATAATTCTTGAACTCTTACGAATTCCGTAAAAGTAACCTTTATTTATAAATATTAATGGAATTAGTGATTTTTTTTCCCAATTTGATCGTATTGACACACCCACAAATAACATTTTACCTACACTAGATACCTAAGTGAATCTCTTAAAGCCACTATTTTGTACAATTATTTTTTGTACAAAATTAATCCCAATGTCAAACGAGTTAAAAATTTCAAACCGTTTAAAATTTATTCCGGCACAATTCGTTTAATGCGCAGAAACTTCCGTAAAATCCGGAACAAACAACAAACAGCTCGACAATTTTACGAAACTTATTCGTGAGAGTCACAGGTTTAATATATTTCTTGAGCGGGACCCTAAGTCAGGCCGCGTTCAGCATGATATGAAGGGTTAAATAATCGGCGGAATATGTCGGCCCTGTGATGGTTTTTCACATTATGGCCATTTTTCTCTTTACCCTTACACGTCGCTGTTTAACGTGGGGGAATGTTGGCCGCATACTATTACAATATAATTTGTTTGAACTGCGTGCGGTATTCTTTGGGGTTTTTATGGATTGTTGAGGTTTTTGCGGTTCTTTTATATTTAATATTGTTATTTTGATCCTTTTTTGGTTTTCGCACGGAAATCTGATGGCTCTGCACTAGACTAAGATCGGCTAATTGGTAGTTACTTATTAGATAGTTAAGTTAAATAACGAACCTCGATGATATTATATCTGGAGACTTAAAATTCTGATATTTTTAGGGCGTTAAAAATTATAAGGAATTATAAAAGTGAAATATTTGTACACGATATAAGGATTTTGAGCCCAAGCCATTAATTAGTCGAAATATTTGAAAATCAGAAAATTATTATGTAGACTTGTTACTCTAATATTAGAATAGAGCGACAAAACTCCAAGAAATAACTTGTTTATTAGTATACTAGCGGTCGGGCCCGGCTCCGCCCGAGTGCATACACGTTTTAAAATGGCGGTCAAAATGTTTAATTCTGACTATCAGTTTAGAATATCGACCAATCGGACCACGAAAAACGAACAAAATTTCCTCGTATTTGCTAGAAATATCACTACTGCTTACCTCCTATAGGTCATAGCGTGGTGATGTATAGCCTATAGCCTTCTTCAAAAATTGAATTGTTGGGTGTTATTTATTTATTTATTTACTGCAGGGCACGGGCCTACTCTACAATCGAGAGTACGATTGACTAACCACTAGGCCATATAGTCCACCACGCTGGCCTAGTGCGGGTTGGCGGACTTACATACCGTAGAAATTCTTATGAATCGCTATGGAATGCAGGTTTCCTCACGATGTTTCCCTTCACCGTTTTAGTGCGTGGTGATTGACTATCAATACACACATGACTTCGAAAAGTCAGAGGTGTGCCCTGGGATTTGAACCCGCGACCACCGTGAACAGTGGCAGCCTCATCCGGTCCGTTTACCAACAGGCCACCACGCACTTTTATTATTTTTAGTATAGATTTTAGTAATTAAATAAATTGATAAGAATTTTAAATCCTTTTTGCATAGTTTGATAAAGTGTTTGTATACTAGTACACTGGATACATGACCCATAAAAAAAAAAAAAACTGTCGCAAAAATACTATTCTTTTGAAACAAAACACTAACAAAAATGGAAATATTTTCACTGAAACTCGTAGTTGGTAGTAAAAACAAAATGGCAGTTTTTAGAATTAGTAACTTTTGAAATACCTGTCTGTAGCAGGCCTCTTGATTTTTTTGTTATGCCGGCTGGCAAAGCGGTTAAATGCATTTGAAGTGAGAGCTATCTAGATACAGCATCGACGCTCTTTACTTTGTATGTAACTGTAACTTTTGTAGGTTTTTGTTATTCTGGGACGGGAATAAAACACTGCAACTGAATTGTAGTACTACCAGCTAGATTATACCATTATAGGAAGAAAGAAAACACATTTATTAGTCACAATAAGATGACGCACACACGCGTTTAACATAAATTTAATATAACATACAAAAAAAGCAAATACAAATTAAATTAAGAAAAAGGAGTTTGTACGTCGCATAAATGTGACACGTAGGTGACCACTCAGCTTATTGTTGCACTGCGACGCGAGCCACAGCGCAACGCTGGTTTTCAGTGGTCACCTTGAGTGACATGCGAACGCCAGCCAACATACTAACATAAAATTAAAACATATTATATTATGGTGGTATGTGATAGGAATGGAACGCAACTGTCAATGTTCCCGCCAAAAACGATGCAGCGGCGCGTCTTGTCTATTCCCTTTTGTAACTTGTAACACGTGGCGGTTATAAAGTCTTTTACTATTATAAAACCTTATAGTAATAAACTAGTACTCTTAAATAATAAATAAATTACACAACTAAGTCACATAGATACATAGTCCTGACACACACTAAGATCGAGTCTTGTGTCGTGGGTATAAGGTACTACGAGAGACTTTTCGGTCTCACAAACACCCAGACCCGAATTAAATACCAGTGGTTCACACAAATATTTGTTTCGGTGCGGGGATCGAACCCGCAGCCTCTCGTTTTAAAGCCGGCGTCTAACCAACTGCGCCACGGAGAAACCCTACAATATGCTTAAAAATGGAGATTTATAAAATTTATCGATCGGTCGATTTATCGTGAGGAAATCTGTATATCTTAGTGATTTGTAAGAGTATCTGTGATTTGTAAAGTTCGTCAACCCGCAATAGGCTAGCTTGGTGGACTATATGGCCCAACCACTCTCAGTGGTATTATCAATAGTATATTCTGTTTCTGTTAGGGTACTATACAGTTACTATTATTTTTACAAAAATGTTTATTCATATACACTTCTGTGACATAATCAGTGAAATTCTTCTGATTAAATTTCATTAAAATGTCTCTAAATATAATCTGCTGCAGCGCGTTTAATTTTATAAATACGCTATTCGTATTGTTTTTTCTTACACATTATATTTGAGAGGGCATGAAATACACCTTCAGGCCAATATCCTAAAATATCCCGCATGTTGTTGAAAGATACTCAAATTCCACAAACTATTC
Source organism: Hyles lineata (assembly GCA_030180105.1). Lineage (NCBI taxonomy): Eukaryota > Metazoa > Arthropoda > Insecta > Lepidoptera > Sphingidae > Hyles > Hyles lineata. The sequence continues at coordinate 11,950,828 of JARJEE010000013.1, read as the reverse complement.
GAATAAGATCTTTTACGAAATATTTCATTCCAATTCCAGGTAGCTACACCGTCATTAATTAAATTGTAACTTAATATATTCTTAAATACTCGGAATTTTTTGTTAAGCTAACGTGTTTTGTAAAGATGCATTTGGATGGCTTTTTTAAAACTCGATGTTTATTAATGTCTTTCGAGTATTTTTTTGATGAATAACAAGATATTGGTTGGAATTGGGTACATAATTATAATTGATATTAACGTTATTGTTTACGGTATTAAAACCGTAGGGTTCTAGACTTGATCACCGGATTAGGCAATGTAATGCAATCTTACTCAATACGTTTTTAAACATTACGCACATTCATCACCACAATACGCACATGTTAGGTAATAATATGAGTCTTTATAAGACACCATCATTTCCCTAACATTATTAATACGATACCACAAAGTAGTATCATTATTTAATGCTTAAAACTAAAACGGAGAATTAAAGAAAATTCGGTAGAGCCACGTTGTTGTCAACCATGATGATATATGTACAGGCTCGTCCGGGGCGGTACCACTACCTCACAGGAAATTGACATGAAGCGACAGCTTAACAATCGCAGTTCGTTCGGTGAGTGAGATTGCTGGATGCCCAACACCACTTCCCCCTTACAATTCCTTATCTTTCATCTCACGTTTTGATGGGTTGGCAATATATCCATGATCTAAGGCGTTATAGATGTTCAGGGGCAGTATTGAACACTTATCATCAGATGACCTGTTTGCACGGCTCCTTTACCTTTGCTATATTAAAAATTAAAAAAGTACAATTACACCACTTCAAAGCAGTGAAGCGCAAGTAAATAAATAAGCAGTATAGGCTTTATTTAATTTAATGAACAGTCTTAGTTTTATAGTATTGTCAAGCTCCACCTCTTTTTGTCTTAATACATATATTTTTTGTTTCATGATTATTTGTTTTGTAATTAGTATTAATCAATAAACGATTTTCATTTATTTATTTATTTAGCTTTAAGGATAATTTATTTCCTACACCATTATTCCATACACAAAGTTCACTCCCAAAATAAAGCTTTATTTAAAACCATCCAAAAATATGTAAACAAAAAAATGAAGACTAAATAACTTATCAGAATATTTTAACAATGACGCCTGATATAATCTGCGAGTACAAAACGACAAAACATGACCTTGCTGCGACTCCTAAGGGAAATCTCGGGTTGTCTCACAACGCACGGCTATGAAACACGCGGCACGCCCTCGCTTTAATCCTCATTCAGTTGCGACAGCGATTTATTCGGAGCAGTTTGCTCGCATTTCTCACGTTTTAATATTGTGTTCGTTAAATATTAGTGTCAGAGCTGACGGTAAGGGAATTGGTTTGGCATGGGAAACATTTGACATTGGTAAAGTGAAACTGGCAGAAAACCGACGGAACAGATTTGGTGTTGCGTTTTGTATTAAGATTGTGGGTAACTCACAAGCTGGCTATGGAATATTCGTAGCTGTGATCTATTGATCACCGTACATAGCGATGAGAACCCCATTGCACTACCCGAGCAAATGGGTCGTATTTCGCGTTCAGCATGTGTATTCAGTCTTGCGGATACTAACGTGACCAATGTCAATAAACTTACGATTGTGAAGTACTGTTGGTTTTAATTATTATGGACAACCAATATAATAGGCAACATGAAGAGAGCAGATGAAACAGGAATATTGGAGGATAAAAAGGTAGATATCAAAAGAATCATGTTTAAATTCGCACAATTCATAGACATTTAAAAGATTGAGGCACTGGAAAAAGATGAAAGATGAGTAGAATGAAATCTCGGATGAACGATTGATATGAAAGTGTTGTGTGAAAGAAATAACGAATAAGTACTTAGATGGAAAGAGTTAGAGGATTAAAGATTTAGATACTTCATAGAAGATGATGGAACTTCATGAAAGACAACAAAAGACGTTGAGGACGATTAATGAAGATACAACTTTAAGACGAATTATAGATGATAAAATGATAACCAAGATCACAATTTCCACATTTATATTAGGTCCTACACCAAATCATCAACATAAGACACATTAAAAAAAACTGACTAACTCCACGGACCAAAACGATTAAACAAATCCATTATTTTATGAAATTGCAAATTTTTATCAAACCCCACCAAACATGCTTCCGTTTTCATTACCAACATTAAAACACCCGCTGGCTTAGTGGCCCGACTAACTCAACCGTGAGATACAAAAGGATCGGCTGAGTTATGCTTGTTTCATCCAGATGAGGGCAAGGATTCTGCGGATTAAGGGGTACGGGTGGGGGGAAGTGACGTAGCTTTATTGCTCCTGTGACGTCACAAGTGATGTATCTCCTTAAATTTAATTTAGAAAAGCTGATAAAACGCGAGCTCGGGGACTCGGGTGTTACTTCAAAGGTGCTTATGTTTTGATTTGAATATTGTGAATTATGAAAATCGTGCGCGGAAGGTGAATGAGTTGCTACGGGGACAACATTTTTACATTTTATTCAGTAGACAGTTATGTTGTGTTCCACAGATTGACTAAAATTTAACACCATCCGATATTACTGCAAAATGAAAGTCTTAAAAGTTTTTGTTGAAGGATGGTAGTTGGTAGAAATAGAAAAGTATATATTGGAACATAACGAGAATATTGACATCGTACGAGTATACTCGTACATTTAGTCGAAAAGAATAAACACTACTCCGTAATTTTTTGTGTGTAATATTTATATTTCACACATAAATGACTTTCCTTCTTATTAATTTTTGATGCGAATTTTAATATACAGTGAATATAATGAATGAATGAGAATATAATTAATGAAAGGGTACAAAGGAGAGCAAGTAACAACAAATATAAAACAAGTGCTACTTTAATTGGAAATTGTTAGCTATATTTTATGTTGCTAATATTTCTCCAACTCAAACAAGCATCGCAAATGAATAGTTAAGGTAATTGAAAGTGGTGATCATTTTGAACACAAACAATTATTACAAACTCACACCATTTTTCCAGAAGGAGTAGGCAGAAGTGCCACCAGGACAATATATAATACATCGATAGCTAGTATTGCCCCACGATGTGACAAGGGGCGAGTCCAACGCCATTTCAGGCAGAAATTCCTGACTCCGGGTTGATAATGAATAGAAAAATCCAATACCACTTTGCCCGACCCAGGATTTAGACCCGAGACCTCAGCTTTGTAATCATACCGTAGTAAGACTGCGCCACCAAGGCAGTGAAAGTCAAGTAACAAAAATAAACTTTCCCAATGAATAATCAAAACGCCAACATAACCTTAAAAAGTAATCCTGAAAGTATTTCCAAAACTCATATTCAAAAATCTAATTTAAACAAACATAAAGAAAAGAAGTGAACCGTACCGATGACGCCGTTCAATAACTTCCAAACATAAAATTACGACATACTTTTATCGGAAAAGTTGGAAAATATCTCACTGGGTGCAAGTGAAACGAGTCTAAGTCCACACAAATTGTTTGCTTACGTGCCCAAATAGATTTGTTTGTGCGCACCGATGTTTGGGAACGTGAGCATTTTATATTCGGAAGCCAAGTGTATAAGAGCTCTAATGCCAATGTCTGCATACTTACAATCGAGATATTCTCCAATTCGGACGCGCCAAATACATTTGTAGGGCGTAGTCTAATAACAATGTTAGGAGCGGTGATGGAATTTTACTAGTATTCATTGTGCTGGTCTCAATACAATTAGATGGAAAGATTAAATGTCAAAATAGTAAATTATTAATTGATGTAGAAAACTAAACAGAACAAAGGAAAAATCGAAATGAAAGATTTACATAAAAATCTACAGGACATGGTGTGACAGTCCAGTGTAAATTTACATTCAACAAAGAAAGGACCGAAAATGCATAAATAAATGAATGTTACCGATGGAATCGATCCGTCCGATCGTAAAACTAGCACATTCAATATTCAAAGAACGCTTCAAGCAAAAATACACAGATGCAACCGTGAAGCACACTCAGACATTTCGCCGCGGAATTGGCACAATTGCAGCTCTCAAACTGTAGCTATGGGAGGACCTGAATAAATAGATAAAGCCGCTTTTTAATTATTCAAATGATGTCCCACTGCCGTTACCCGAATTGAGCTGAAATTTCAATTAAACCCATTCCAAATGCGCCCTTGTTGCTGTTATATTACGGTTTGGTTTTGCATAAAGACAATGTTTTTTGAATAGAACACAGACCCATTTCCTTTCGCGATATTGGTACTTTATTAAGGTTTTTGCCAGTTTGCGCTTGCAGCCCGCTAGTAATAATGTTTTTGAGCAATTTGGTGCGACGAAAAAAAATGTATTAGCTGTTGTGATGGGAACCCTGTTACGCCGTTTAGGCTTTTTGACGTAAATAGCTACGATTTGTTAAATTCTTCGGAGCTATTGTTTTTTGATTATATTGTTTCCAACAACGATGAATACCCTCTTTGTAATGAATTTGGTTACTTACTAACTAACTTAGCGTGTTCCATTTTATTACGCATACCAGAAATGTCATAGAGTGTACTATCAAAACAATATTGTAATAAATGTAATTTTAAAGGTATTGTAGAAAACTCAATACGTTGAACGTTTTATGGCAGTAAAAACGCTATAATGGAGACCAAGATTTTATTTATTCATTTACAGTTTGTACTATTTAATATTACGAGTGGACTTAATTCCTTATGACATTTTCTTCCGTCGACCTTACGGTAGTGCAGAAAGACATAATAATAATAATTAAATGGTAAAAAAAAACACAAACAACAGGATAAAACAAAATATGCGTATGTAAAAGATGACAGTGAATATCTTTGAAATCAATATATTTAGTTGACTATGGAGATTTATGAGCATACAAAAAATCATTCACGGCTACTCAAAGATAGTAAGTTCGAGACAACCATAACCAGTATTACTTTAACCCAGCACCTACAAATACTCGTACACAAACCAACACACTCCAAAACGCAATTAAGTAAATTCACAAACCCAACTGTCACTATTGAATTTGACGGTGTACAAAGAAAACAGCAACATTAATGTTTAAAAGCCGAATTAGTCTGTTCTAACTAGATTTCCATGCGTGGCAGTATACTGAAATTTCACTATTCCGTCGCAGAGCCCCGAGCTCCGGAATAGGATTTATTCCAACATGGTCGCTCCACGAAGGAGTCTGAATAAGATTACGGCTTGCGGGTACAACTTTGGAGTTAAATGCGTCCAATGATTTTTATCTGGTTCGAAGTTGGTATTCAAAAATGTTCGTTACAAAGGTAATGTCTGATAGGGTAGGAATGTTGGTTTTTTGTGTGGAAAGGTGTTGTTTACGGTTCACAAGTGTATGAAGCTTGTAAAAAATTGTGGTATTTGTTTATGATTTTGATTATTGGTTATACCATGAATTAGTAAGTGAACACTAAGATTTTCTTCTTTCTATAAATATTTTAACTGAAATAAAGCATACACACTTCTTGAAAAAATTCTAAAGATTAATTTATTGAACTGTACAAACATTCCTTTTATATAAATGATGTATTTCTGGTGTATAAAAATGAGTTATAATCACCATCATCCGTAGCCAGACATCATAGGCCTTTACTACAAATAATTTATAAAAACAACATTCACCAATTATATTATGATCAGCTCTCAACACCACAACTAATTCTCATTCTTATCTGTCCAAATATCACTATTTACAATCAAAACGTGGCACAAATTCCTTTGAAACTCCCCGTAAAAAGGTCATTTTTGACCGCATCGCAGAGCATTTTGCGTAGAAATTGCATCTCAGTGGACACTGCATAACACGACATTCGGAAATTAATAGCATTTCCACGTTGCAAGCCGTTGGCGAGGCGATTTCCAATGGCCGACGCTTTTCAATAATATACGACTGTCACACTTTGATTCTGCCGTTTCAAAGTGTAGTGTTATTTCAAGATACTGGAAATTGATAAAGGCTTTTGTTTGATTAAATTGTCATTGATTTTATTGACAGCCTCCGTAGCGCAGTTGGTTAGACGCCGCCTGTGAAACGAGAGGCCGCGGGTTCGAAACCGCACCGGGAGAAATGTTTGTGCGGCCCACACATATTTCTTCCGAGTGTGTTGTGTGTGTTCCAGGTGTTTGTGAGACCGTAAAGTCTCTCGTAGTTCCTGATACCCACGACACAAGATTCGATCTTAGTGTGGGGTCAGGACTATGTATGTGACTGTTGGGTGTTATTTGTTTGTTATTTATTTATTGAAGACTGAAATAAACTGACGCAATAATAGTAGTAACGGGTAATTAGTTTAGGTACTAAAATAGGAACAAATTTAAGGATCAGATTCTTAACCATACGTGTTCTCTTTGTGAGTTTGCTAAATAATGAAAAAAAATGTGTTACATGACATTCCAATGGTTACTTCATATGACTTTAAAAGCAGATCATACTGTTTTAAAGATGATAAATATTATTGTGTTTTAAGAGTGATTTAGTATTTATTTAATCTTAAACTAACCTTATATTTTGTGATGTACAAATAAGTACTATTTATTACATTAGTGATTTTAATATAAACATGATCTAGAAACCAAAATAATTTACCACAAAACTAAATTAAAATTAAATGCACCAGTTGCAAATTCAATTTGTTGAGTTATAATCTTGGTTTATTCGTCATTTTACGCTAAATAAATATCAAGGTAAATTAATTATTTCGTAACTAGAACCAAGAATGCTAAATAAGATTCTAATAATAATAGATATAAGAAATTGGCATGGATATAACTGAATCGAGAGTTCAAATATCAAAGCATTGTTTTCTTAGAAATACGTCTTACAATAAGCAGTATGTGATCTACTAATGATTTACTAGAAATAGCGACAAATGAATCAAAACAAAACATTTCTATACATAACAAGGTTTTGGATACAACAATCTGATATTTTGTAAGTTGAGATGGATAGACCAATGACCTTTCTCGGAACATTGATCACTTCAGAATATTTTTCTCGCGTAATATTACAATTTCTCAAAGGTCTTTACCAGTTCCTAGAAAGTTATATGTTTTTTATAAGAGCCTGACATTTAGCAGTGATTTCTATTATTACAACGGGGAGTGACGAGTACAATATCGCTGAGACTGACAAATTTAAGAATTGTGTCTTGACATAATTAAGCTACTCAAGGGCTGTCTTTCTCTCTCTCATCAACTACAAAGAGTCAATTGCAAAACATAACCCTCTATCAAGGATTTCCATATCGACGTGTTGAAAGCGACCTTTATCCAGAGACTAACTGCAACTTATCACATAAATAGAATCAACCAAGTGCCAGTCTTTATAACCTATCTTTAACAAGAGTTTAGAATAGCTACCATTACTATATTTATGCAATTCTTTGCCTCAATAAACAAATAAAGACCAAAGAAAGAAGATATATTATATATCTCTATATTTGTCAACGGCAATATAAAATGCATCGAAACATCATAATGAACAACATAATGAAATCCCTAGTTAAAGATATAGATTATAGAAACCGTCTATAAAAGATCCACAAAATGTAACAAAATTACGTCCTTTCCAGACGTATCTCAGCATTTCACCAGTTCTCAAAGTCACAGATGTACAAAATGTTACCAAAACAATACAAAATTGCGCCACGTATCATTGAATGCTAGTGCACATGCAGCCCGGATAACTGATATGTCCGGACGGAGCCGGACGTCCGCCCTTATCCGGACGGCTCTTTACGAACGTAATAAGACAATACAGTGAAAACGCCCACTGCACCGACATTGCTCTGTTTGTTTCTATTAAATTTACCTTTATACTTTGGTTGGATTTAATGCTTGCTTTGTTGTTGGTTTAAGCGTGTTTTGTCTTGTTTAATGGAACTCTTGTGGATGTTGCAATTAATTTAATACGGTTAAGAGATTTCACCACCGCCTCAAAGGATTATGACTTGAGGTTACGTCTACTCCTCATATTATGAGTGACATTGTATGGAGTTCGTAGAACTGTAAAGGACGATAATTAGCAAAGATTAGGTCACAGTTTATCTCAATTTGGGTTTTTTTCTAAGTTTGTTAGTGGTATTTTTTTATTCAAGATTATTTTTGTGTTATATTTATAATGCAAGCATCATTGTAACAATGTTAGGTAGACTTGTGATTATCACAAATAAAATAAAATAATAGAAACAAGTTAAAAAAAACCTAGACCATAAGTCGGTTCGCCTCTATAACTAATCTCTTTCTAAGCATAAAATAGAAATTGCTAGATAATTGTTTCATTTTATAACATGCCTTCAATGGATATGACAGCTATTTCCACATAGTTTACAGACATTGACCAAGATAAAGAGACCTTTTGTTAGTGACACTCCTTATTATAAAGACTTTAAAGAGACGTAAGTAAGTAAGTCTTTAAGGTTTTAAAGACTTACGAGCTGCGGAAACTAGAACTTGATAGAAGAAATTACATTATTATTAATAGAATCTCTGGGTTTCGTGAAATTCTAAATTTTATAGACTTTGTTCGGCTTTACGTCTATACATATTTATAAATTAGGTACAATAGAACGTAATTCAAATTACAGTACAAACTTTTGTTTACAAAACCAACGCGAATACGTCGCTGTAAAGTTTCTGCCTACAAATATACAATTGGGAATTGTTGTAAATATTCTGAATACTCGTATATGAATCAACTAAATTCTGACATTATTTTATGTGTGTCTGCAGAGTGTTTTTTTCTGGCCAAATCTGAATGTTAAAGGGAGTCTTAAGCCGGATTTGGTGAAAACTAAAACTGATAAATTTTAATTGAACATCTGTATATATCAGATGAATCGGTTTTTTTTTATTGCAATAATTGGCAATACGAGCATGCCCTTCGCCTGATGATAAGCGACACGACCCCTAATGTTTTCTAACGTATAAATTTGTTTGCAGTACCGATGACACAAGTGGTGGCAGTGGCTGGCGAGCCGGTATACCTGCCGTGTGACATCGCGACGCAGGATGATGATGACGCCGTGTTACTCGTTCTATGGTATAGAGAAGACCTGGGGACACCCATATACAGGTAATGTTGTCTGCTTTGAAAGTAAATAAAAAATACAGATCCACCCAACAGTCACATACATACTCTTGACTCCACACTAAGTTCGGGTCTTGTGTCGTGGATATCAGGAACTACGAGAGATTTTTAGGTCTCAAAAAACTTAATTAAGAAGTTAGTATTCTTGGGTTGAAATTCTGGGTCGGGCATAGTGATATTAAGTTTTTCTATTAATTATCAGCCCTGAGTCAGGAATTTGTGCCCGATATGGCGATAGACTCGCCCCCCTACCACATCGTGGGACGGAACATACAAGGCGAAATGTGGGTGACCTGGTAGTCCCTCTGCCTACCTCTTCTGAGAAAAGACCTGAGCTTTTGTATTTACATAAGAAGTTAGTATTAACCTTAAAGCTAGGTAATTACGATTGTTACCAATCGCTTCGTATTGATACTTATATATTCAACCTGCTTGGAATATTAATCAACTAAACGAGGAGAATTAATCACTTTATCATCATATCACTTTTTAAACTAAAAATAATAATACGCACTATGATGAAGAAGGGAAACACCAAGAGGAAACCTGCATACCATAGCGATTTACAAGAATTTCTATGGTATGTAAAGTTCGCCAACCCGATTTAGGCCAGCGTGGTGCACTATATGGCCTGAAAATCCCTTTAAAAATCGTTCTCTGGATGGTAGAAGAGGCCCGTGCCCTGCAGCAAGTAGTATTAATATTATTTCTAATAAGCTCGTGAGCTGATATAATTTTGTGTTGGAAGTTTCTAGGTTAACTGATATTGTAATTTTATAGGGATCTAGAACTAATTGCGTCTATTTTAGACGTCTATTTTATGGATATTTGTCATTATTGGTGTATATAATATTATTAATATCCTTGGGAGGGCCTATGACCAGCAGTGCATCGCAACGGCCTCATGATTATAATGATGATGATGATATAAAATAAGTTTTGTTACGTCTCTAGTAAATATGAAAAACAAGTTGCCTCATAAAATATACCGTTAACTAGTTTAAATTCAAGGGAACTCCATAATGTTTACATTGAGTAAACGTCAGAATACCCGCATAATATTCCAGGCAATGACACGGGAAACACTTCAGACAACTGTTGTAGTTCTATTTCCTTTGGGTAATATAATGTGATATTTTTCTTCTTAATAAATGAACTGTCGCCAACTCGTAGCGTAGGCGTATTCTGTAGGATCATTTTGATATTTTTATCTACCTAATATAATGTGTAACTTAAGACGGGATATGAAATGGTATAGTTTATCTTACTGAGACATTTTTTTATATATTTACGTCCACTGTATTGCACACACAAAAAATTACAAATAAAAATGAGACTCACAAACACAAAAAGTACAATTGGTGGTCTTATCGCACAAAGGCTATGTCTTACAGACAACCATGTGATGGATTTAAAAAAGGGTTAACAGAGGGCATTCTACGATTTAACTATAAAAGTCGTGGAGTGTACGGGCATTCTCAACTCCAAACTCTGACGACCTCAGGGATCTTGTATGATCAGGTGAACGGCATGCTCGTCTCGATATTCATACTATGAATAGCGATATATGATATATGAATTTCATAGCTATATAAAAAAGGTGTTTTCAACCAGGGTTTTCGTACCAGTACAAAACTACATAAAATGTAGCAGACTGTGGCTTTACATTGTCTCTGGCACTCGTTAAATTGAATAATGATATTTGTTATCACTTAGTTACTAGTCCTCTGCACACGTAGGCAATATCAACAACTTATTTTTCCCCATGTTTTGAGCACGAATTTTTCGCTATCTGTCAGCTCATATACGTCCCACAGGACACGGGCCACCCCTACAATCGAGAGTACGATTGAGAGTGGTTAGGCCATATAGTCCACCACGCCGGCCTATTTCGGGTTGGAGGACTTTACATAACATAGAAATTCTTATAAATCGCTATGGTATGCAGGTTTCCTCGCGATGTTTTCCTTCGCTCTTATAATGCGTGGTGATTGACTATCAATACACAATATACTTCGAAATATCAGAGGTGTAAGTATGTTGGCAGCCGCATCTTTTCTTCTTCATTTTAAACAAAAAACGAACATGAAATAGTCATCTACAATCGTCCAGAAGTTCTATTGAAAGGGTCCTTTGACTTCTGAAACTCTCGCGTACCGTTGCATACGAAAAAGTTTTGAGTGCATCGTCGTCTATGTAAAAAGTATCGAATATTCAAGCTGCCTTTGACTTTGTGGGGTCAATGAACTCTCTAAGAAGATTACTAGTGGCTGTTTCCACTTGATAAGGAACGTTTTGCGATTATCCTAGAATAATTGGTGTCTTAACGCTTTAATAATTTGGGAGGTAATGGGAGTAAGTATAGGACCCGTACTTACTTATTAAGGGCTTGAGTTAAGTGAGCAGTTAACGTGGTAAAGCACTTAGAATAATTTGGACAGGATAAATTAAAAATATTACCACAGGAGCAAACCACATGTCCTAACAACTGATAGTTTGTTAGTTAAGTTATGAAGTCTAGCGACAAATTAATAAATACACCCAACAGTCACATATATATACATATTGTAGTCCTAACCCCATACTAAGATCAAGTGTTGCGCCCTGGGTACCAGAAATTAGGAGAGACTTTTCGTTCTCACAAACACCCAGACCCAAAACAAATACCTGTGGTTCACACAAATATTTGTGTCGGTGCAGGGATCGAACCCGCCACCTTTCGTTTCACAGCCGGCGTCTAATTAACTGCGCTACTAAGGGTGTCATAGAGATAAACAGCTTAACAATTCTTACACCCTTTCCTTTCTCCTTTCAATTACGCTATTTATTTCTATAGACCGCCATTGTATTCATATTTATATTTTATTGCTGTATTATTAATATCGTCATATAATTTAAAATTAAGGTTACTGCTGAAATGTATTAAAACAACTCATATTTTCCTACTTATAAAACAAGTAATTAGTACATTCATGCTCCCTGATAATAAAGTAGGTATGCACAGAGCGACGTAGCTAAAGTTAGTCGTAAAATTAAACTTTTCATCTTATATTTAAACAGAATAAGATGCATTAGCACGTGACGCTAGGACAAAGAATGGCTCATGAAATGAGAATAATTTATTTATTAGAGTACGCAGATTCGGTAAAAGAATGGTTATTTGTGGTGCTAATAATCTAGCTGAACATTTATATTTACATTTTAGATCTATGATGGTTTGACGAAACTTAATATTAAAAAATGTTGGTGAGTGCGTGGTGGCCTGTTGGTAAACGGACCAGACGCGGCTGGTGGTCGCGGGTTCAAATCCCAGGGCACACCTCTGACTTTTCGGAGTCATGTGTGTATTGATAGTCAATCACCACGCACTAAAACGTAGAAGGAAAACATCGTGAGGAAACCTGCATACCATAGCGGTTCATAAGAATTTCTATGGTATGTAAGTCCGCCAACCCGCACTAGGCCAGCGTGGTGGACTATATGACCTAACCACTCTCAATCGTACTGTCGATTGTAGAGTAGGCCCGTGCCCTGCAGTGGGACGTATATGGACTGATACAGAATATTAAAAAATGCCTAAAGATCTAGTTAGCTTGTTAGTCCCAGCAACACCAACTTGGCAGTAAGAGCACTCCAGATAACTGATACGCATTGTTTTAAACCTATTATTCTTTGGTGGTACTGACATCAATGAACACGCTATTGAATTAATTTTCAATTATTCTCATGTCCATACTTTCTTTTTATTTACCAGTGTTGACGCTCGAGAAAGGGACTTCGGCGTGGCAGAGCGCTGGTCTGACGAGAGTGTGTTCGCATCCCGAGCCTACTTCCTGCCTGAGAGGAGGCCGGCTGAGCTGGGCGTGGATCGAGTGAGGGCCACCGATCAAGGAGTCTACCGGTGTAGGGTGGACTTCAAACAAGCCCAGACAAGGAATTCAAGGGTTAACCTCACTGTTATTGGTAAGCTGATTTTACTTTATGATTTAAGAAATATTCTAAAAGTCAATTCAAAATTGATTTGTCAATAACCTCACTGTTATTGCTAAGATATTGTATGATTTTAAAAATATCATAAAAGTCAATTTAAACTTGATTTATCAAAATATAGTTCTTCCATACTCTTAGATATAATTTACCATTATTGCATGTTTTCATATAGACTGGATTACTGAGTTATCTACTTAAATAAACAAGAGCTTAAACAGATTTTAATACTACATTTATATTTACCACAGAACCAGGAATATTAGTATTCCTTTTAAAAGAAATATTATAATCATCTAAGCCACAGGAAATATAGTTTGTATTATACTACTTCCATAATCTAAAAGTGGCTTTTGGCACAAGTTAGACAGATGATTTCATAAATTTTGTAGGATAAGTAACATACTAGTTTTAAAATATTTTCTGTACAACTCCAATGTAAACATGAACCGTACAATATAAAAGCGCATCTTTAGCATTTCATTTCCCAACTTACATTCCAACAAAGAGATGCCAAGACCAAGTCTGTTCGCAACTCGCAAAGAACCAAAGAGAGACTTAGCGCGCCAAAAAAACATAACCCATTGTACAGAAGGAGCACATGATTTATGCTTCCTGTGCTGTTCGTACTGTATCTTAGAAGCATTGAATAATCTTATTCCCGTGCTCAAAGTGTACCTATGACTGCCGGGCACAAAGGACAGCTGATACACTTCCGACCACCGTGCGCCGTGCAAATCGATTTGTTAAACCTTATCTTTAGTGCAGCCAATTTCCTTGCATTTTCGATCGTGCATAATACGAGTACAGTTTTGTGTTTGTCTATTCGAGGATGAAATTAATTGAATGGTATATTTGTTGGGGAATGGATGAAAAGTTATTCTCTAGATGTAATTGGAGTTAATTTATTAAAGCTGTTTTATTTAGATATATTAAAATTCATTTACAAGTCACCTCATTAGCTAGGAGGTATATATGTGCTATAGGACATTAGGCCCTGGTTGGGATTCCCAGGTTATGTAGTCTTCATTATGACAAGTTTTTGGTTCGGAAATCTCATAATGAGTTACTAGGAATAAGAATTCGTCCATCCACTCTATTTTGACATAGAAATTATCTCAACGAATTGCGGTGACACTAGTGGCATCTCCGTCGACCAATATGGCAATATAGGCGAACGCTCGGTATTTATTTATTTTTTTACTATAAAAAATATAAGAAATGCGATAAATCCACAAATCACTGAATTCGAAAGTTGCTTAAAACAAAAAATTCGCTTACATTAACTCGATGCTGTCATCGCACGAATTTTTAAACTTATTTAATCGTATACTTTTTCAGTCGAAACTTAAACTGCCGTACTATTCAAACATACTTGATTTACAGTCTTCAAATGGGCATTCTGGTAAATTCCAAGCATCTAAATAATTTGCAAGCGCTGTAAAAGATAAATATTAAATGCACTCGTCTGCAGACCACGTTTTATTGCAACACAGTGTACGGCGTGGAATCGACTTGGCGCACTTAAATATTTACTGCACCGTTGTGTCTTTTGGAGACCTTATGCCAGATATCTTACTGGCTTAACAACTATGTACGGACACAATCGTACTTGAATATTGGATTTTAAACCTCCAACTGGACTATGTTGTTCGGTGGATTCGATTTGTTAATTTATTATAACTTCTTTTAATTTTCTTTGCTTTGCTGCCTTGATGGTTTAACCTTTTAACTATTACTGAACTTCAGACTATAAACTTTCAAGTATTGTCTCGGTCGGAGCAGGGGTTACGTCCGTACGCAGTATTCTCTATATCACCCCGCCTCTGCCACCCTCGAGTATTCAAATCGACATCTGCATCTTATGTTATCTCTTAAGAAACAATTTAACTGTTTTTGTATTGCAAGTATTCAATTATCCATTATGGATAAATCAGTTTAGTTATGTCATGTTTTTGTAGTTATTTAGTCACTGACTGTCTTGAAAACTCATTCATCTAAGGAGCAAAAGTCAACATGGCGAACGCATACCACACTAACTAGTAACATTAGGAAAAGTATGCAAATTCGAAAACTAATTAAAAGTAATTATCAATAAAAAGCGGGTAATGTAACAATGGGGAATGAAATTAAATTAAAAAGAATTTGCATCCAAATTGCTCGAGCCATTTTGGTGCAAAGGCGGAGATTTCGTCGATGGAAATTATAATTGCCGTTTTATGAATATTATGGGGTGCAGAAGTGCGAAGGGGAATAATGAGAAGTGTTATAGATAAAGAAAGTGATTTAATTAATTTTATTATGTTCCATTACTAAAGGGAAATGTCATTACGCATGCATGCATGCATCTGTTCCAAAAATGGTAATATTATTCTAGAAACGGAGTTTTTCAATTTTAGAGCGTATATAATATAGAATTGGTTAATTACTCATAAATGGGGTCAGAAAGGTGACAAGTTATTACATATTTATTTTTGCACTAAATAATGTTTAAGTTGGTTCGTTCCTAAGTGAAAATACTTAAAGCTATCTTTATCGGTAGAAGACATTATATAATGGCCGGTTATTCATCTGATTCATAGTATCCCACTTATGGGCTAAGTCTCTCTTCATTTGCTATTTGTGACATCGAATTGAAGTAGGAGCAATATTATTTCAATGTGATAAAAAAATTACTTGCGATGTTAACAAAACTTCTAACTTCTAAGCGATTTCGATATACCAGCTTGCACTGTGAATTTTACCTTTAATTTATAAATGTTATATTATATAGTATATATAGCATAAGTCCGGCAAACGAGCAAGCAGGTCACCTGATGGTGAGTGATCACAGCCGCCCATGAAGATTCACAGAAGGACACATAAAGAAGGAACCGGTACTAGGCATCAGGCAATCTCACTCACCGAACGAAACGCAACAGCTGTCACTTCACGCCAAACTCCTCTGAGACAGTGGTACCGCCTCGAAAGACCCTGCCAATTCATGCTGAGTCATGACTGCATACAGCGTAGATCTACCACTTTACTCCTATAAGACAATGGTACCGCCCTGGAGGACCCTGCCCATTCATGCTGAGTTGACAACATTGTAGATCTACCAGTTTTAGAATTAAGCTTCAGAACTAAATTAAGTTTGTGATTAAATTTATTGGTTTGTGAACAGTGCCCCCGAACAAAATGGTGATCATCGATGACAAAGGTGATGTGAAGCAAGCAATTGTGGGACCCTACGTGGAAGGAGACACTTTCACACTCAAATGTGATGTATCTGGAGGTAAGTTAAAGATTCTATTAAACTATCAAGTGTTTTCAATTCTAACAGCCTCCGTGACGCAGTTGGTTAAACGCTGGCTTCGAAACGTTAGGCCGCGGCCCAGCATTCCCGCATCAAGAAAAATATTTGATTGATCTACAAGCATTTGTTTCGGGTCTGGGTATTTGTGAGAGCGAAAAGTCTGTTGTCTCGATCGATCGGTCTCGATACCCCCGAAACAAGATTCGATCTTAGTAGGGTTATCTTAGAACTTTGTATGTGACTGTCAGGGGTTATTATTTTATTCAACTTCCGTCCTCGCTATATTTAAAATATTCACGAAAACTGCTATAGTATGCTATGAACCTATAGTTTCTTTAAAAATATCTCAGCGAATGCTGTTGTAGGAATTACTATTCAAAATACCTGTTTTTATAATTTTAGCAGGTTCTTCGTGTACATCGAAGTAGAATAAACAGAATAGGTTATTTCTCGCCAATTAGATATGCTAGCCTACTCAAATTTTCATTCAGGCTACATTTGAAGTACCCAAATTTTATGATTTGATTTTTATAGGCATAGGGGGCAAACGAGTATATGATTCACCTAATGATAAGTGATCACCAATGCCCACGAACATTTGTAACACCATAGGGCATAGGGATGCAGTGGTATTTAATTGTAAATCTACAATATCTCCTTTACTAAAACTCTGAAATCACTTAAAATTAAGCTTATTTTGCTGATATTGCTAAGAGACATTACCAATGACATTGGTCTTGATAACAGAACATGTAAATCGCCAAGTAAATATTTTAATATTTTTCGTTCAAAAACTTTTTGCATAAATCACTGGTGGATATGGAATTCTACGTTAACGCGACTCAAGTTAGTTCCAAGCAGGCCTTGAAACTGCAGAAGTTATGACTGATCGAGCAGATTTTTTTATAAGTAAATATGGATCTGAAATATTGACGACTTGTAAATTATATCAATACATATAAATAAAATTGAAGTGTCTGTTTGTAAAGTGAAATAACATAATTTTATCGTTATTTACACGAAACCTATACCGAAACTGAACTTTCATTTTTTTTGTCTGTCCGTCTGTCGTTCTGTTAGTTAACGCTTACTAATCTTGAGAACGGCTGGACCGATTTTGAAGGGACTTTCACTGACAGATAGATAATTTTTACGGGTGTAAATCAGGCTACTTTTTATTTTAAAACCAAATTATGGGTCCTCAAAAAAAAAAAACACTAAAAATTTCACAAATAAATAATAAGGTGGCTAATAGTTTTTGGACATCCACATTTTAGAGGGGGAGACCGGCGGCGATTATGTAATAAAAACTTCAATATTTAATTTAATAGCTAATTTTATGCGAGGTCACAGGAACAAGCAAGTTTAATTTTTTAAAATTATTTGATTTTTTAAATATAATACATATTGTACACTTAATTACGCATAGTTGCGGGCAAAAATTAGTTTGAAAATAAAATTAGTATTACAATTACTGGGAATTTTAATTAAACCACAAATTAGATATTACCCTCGTTTGTTTATAAATTAATGGTCGAGGATATCATAATATTGGAGCGCGATGGTTAATCGAATTTCATTTATCTAATAGGTATAATAATAACGTAAATCAAATTAGCTTTTATGTATCAGCCCATATACGTCCCACTGCCGGGCACGGGCCTACTCTACAATCGACAGTACGATTGAGAGTGGTTAGGCCATATAGTCCACCGCGCTGGCCTAGTGCGGGTTGGCGGACTTACATACCATAGAAATTCTTATAAACCGCTATGGTATGCAGGTTTCCTCACGATGTTTTCCTTCACCGTTTTAGTGCATGGTGGTTGATCAAATTAGCTTTACTAAACAGTGAAATATATATGATTTAATCCAGAGGGCTTTGGTATTATCAATTCATCAATATTTTATTTTTAATGAAGAACTATCCAGTCCACCTTTTCTGGCTTTTGCAATTGCTAGTGATCAAATAGAAAACTAATTGAATTCCAGTTTATTATTTTATGATTTTTATTCCTTATTGTAAACCAGGAAAAATACAAAATAAATAAAAAAAAGTTAGTCAGATTTTTTTTATTACAATGAATAGCGAGACGAGTATGCCGTTTGCCTGATGGTAAGCGATACGACCGATCATAAACAGTAGCAAAACCAAACAACACCTCGAATTACAAAGCAATGCTTGGCATTCCACTGCGCTCACCATCCTGAGACATAAGATGTTAAGTCTATATGTCCGGTAGTTACTCTGACTACATGCCCTTAAATCCGAAACACAACAGTGCATCTACACTGATGTTTGACGGGAAAAATAGACAGTGCGGTGGTATCTACCCAGATCTCACATATGAGAGACTTACTATCAGTAAACTTACAAGAAATAATGACGCACCCGGCATGACGAAAGTCATAATTTTATATTCAGCAAATTATTAAATATAATAAATAACATTGCAAATTTATACAAAATTCAATCGAAAATTTCATCGAAATTTAAAACTACACTGCGCGGTAAATTTTTGTGATATTACACTGATTCCGTTGGCAAATATCACACGGACACCAATAAACGAATATACATGCAAACGGTTCTACGGGTTTCACCCTTTCCGAATATCAGTTTGGAATATACAAAACTTTTCGAATTTAGGTATAAATTGTCCAATAAAAGCGGTCCTTTCGAAGCCCTTTTTCCTGTTTTAAATTCATAATGCAAGGCAGGAAATTAAACATCGTATTCATTAATTCTAAGATACGACAATAATTTATTGCTACCAGAATAGCGTTGGATCTGATATGGTTGAAGCGTTGTCTTTTCAGTGGCCTAGACTTATCTTGCCTTCAGATAGTGGTTTATCTTTAAGTTTAAGCTCAACGTGAAGAATTTGGATATTAATTACATTGCAGTTTGATTTCAAGCTATCATGGTGTGTCTCGATCTGAGATTTAGAAAATCAATGATTTCTGTTCCATCGGCAATCTCATTATTAGTGATTTGTATAAGTTTATCTTTATTTGGTTCTTAACGAATTTAAAATATTTATTGTACTATCATACGAATTAGGGCATTGTGAGTAGGTACTTTTCTGTCTAGGTGCAAAAATAAAACGAAACTTTTTATCGAGTTTATAATAAGAAAAGACGATGACGATGGTCTATTTTCGAATTTTTTTTTAATTTATTTAACTTTACGTACAAACACATGGTATATAGGCGGACCATTAAGTCTAATGCCAGAGGCATTAACTTCCAGTATACCTTGAGATGGTGCTGAGATGACAGAAGTGAGGTACATATGCTTATTTGAGTAGATGTTGTTATATTAATATATCTACATAATATTAATACCCAAATTCAGGGATGGATCCATTAACTTTAAAACATTAATCAAATGAACCCTTAACAATGTAAACCCAGAATGAACACCGCTAACATCCACAGGTCGTCCACGGCCATGGGTGAAGTGGTACCGGGACGAAGTAGAGACCGATACACCAGCGACTGCCCTCACCGGGAACGGAGTGCGAGGCGTCCTACGAGTGGGGCCTCTCACGAGAGCCGATGTCCGAGCCGCACTTACCTGCCGGGCCTCGAACCACCCGCGAGCGCATCCTATTGAGACCACGCTCACTTTAGATATGAATTGTAAGTATTTGTTTATATTTCAATGAACAGCAGAATAAGCAGTCTTGATATATCCTGAATGTATCAGATGAAACTTTTTTTGTTTATTGCAATGTATGGTGAGACTAGCATGCCATTCGTCTGATGGTAAGCGATATGATCGCTCTTGGACAGTAGCAAAACCAAACAACACCATGAATTACAAAGCATTTTACTACACTCGCCATCCTGAGACATAAGATGTTAAGTCTCTATGTCAAGTACTTACTCTGGCAACAATGTCGTTCTAGCCGAAACACAACAGTGTATTAAAACTGCTGTTTGGCGGGAGAAATAGACAATGCGGTGGTACCTACACAGGTGGCTTCTTAGATATGAGAGACATACCAACAGTAAAGAAAAACAGTAAACAGATATAATTATTCTATTGAAGGCAAATTGAATTCTAAATAATATGAATAGAATTATTATCTTCGCTTCCAAGATTAATATTTCAAATAACGATCTCGAAGTATTTCTCAGAATAAAATAACATAGAGATTATAATTTTGTCAGTGCTTTTCTATTAAAAACATGGAAAAAATAATTATTTCCTGTCGAAATATTTACAATTATGAACAAAATATACCTACTTAGATTAGAAATAATATTTGTAATAAAAACAGCTATGCCTATAAACCCAATGTACAATCCACTTATATCCAAGGGATTTGTTTTTTATGGTAAAATGTATACGCTCCTTAACCAAACTTTTCAAAGATATTAACTTAAGAGCATCTTAAGAAGTTTAAAAACACAATTAAAGTTAAGCTTTATAGAAAAACTTATTATAGAATTTCACGTTATTGACGCGAAAGCTTGGAAAGGATTTAAGAAATAGAAATAATATATTTTGTGTAGGACAGATTGAAAATTTGATGTCATTTGATACCAAGATCTCTTTTCCTTGGTCATTCAATAGAAAATATATTACTCGTCAATTCATAATTTTCACATCAAATTATTATACTAGTTATAAAAATGAATTTATCCATACCAAGAGTCTTACTGTTATTCAGTTATTGCCAGGATAAATTACTCAATTCCATTTATTTTATTAAAAAATATCGTAAGGAAACCCGCATACAAATTTCCACAACCAATAGTATGCTAAATGAAATCCACAGATCGTATTAAGTCGACGTGGTGGACTTAGGCTAAAACCTGGGGCCCTACTATATTCATCCGAAACGAAGTTCGAAACTTCGGATGATCGATGTTTATATACGATTCGAATGTACCTACATATACTTATAGTCGTTATTGACTTATGGTCGTAACCATAGACTTATAGTTACGATGTACGTTATACAAATTCGAACATTTACAGAGTAGATACATTCGTATCGTATAAAAAACTCCGATCGTCCGAAGTTTCGATCTTCGTTTCGGATGAATATAGTGGGGCCCCTGTGCAATCCAACTCTCAATTTTAGCTGAAGACCGTGCCCGA
Source organism: Hyles lineata (assembly GCA_030180105.1). Taxonomy (NCBI): domain Eukaryota; kingdom Metazoa; phylum Arthropoda; class Insecta; order Lepidoptera; family Sphingidae; genus Hyles; species Hyles lineata. The sequence continues at coordinate 11,929,292 of JARJEE010000013.1, read as the reverse complement.
CTTTATGAGCTGTACCGTATGTTATACTAATTGAGTATCAGCCCATATACGTCCCACTGCAGGGCACGGGCCTCCTCTATAATCGACAGTAGGATTGAGAGTGGTTACGCCATATAGTCCACCACGCTGGCCTAGTGCGGGTTGGCGGACTTACATACCATAGAAATTCTTACTAATCGCTTTGGTATGCAGGTTTCCCCACGATGTTTTCCTTTACCGTTTTAGTGCGTGGTGATTGACTATCAATACACGTCTAATGATGAATGTTATACTAATTAAATCAATAAAAAATACCATAATCTGATATACTTTTCTTTTCTTTTCACAGTTCCCCCATTAACAGTCCACATATTGGGCTCCAATCAACCTTTATCAGCCAGCAGAAGATACGACCTGCTTTGCCAAAGTTCAGGGTCTAGACCTCCTGCATCTATAACCTGGTGGAAGAACGGACACAGGATAAACAACGCTAAGGAGACGGTAAGAGAGCTCAATTTTCATTAATTATATCCTTTATTTTATTATTATCATTCACGTTGTGATGAAAGTAAGTATGGAAAGGTTTGTAAGTCAAGAGCTATCACGATTCTACGATGGCTATATTTATTTGCGTGTGTGATATTTAATGCAATACGCCAACTGATTTTGAAGTAATACTAGCAGCCCATCCCAGCTTCCCCTGGGTGCAGATGTTTTTCACTCCACGCCAAATACATGTTATTTTTCTTACAAACTGGGACACGCTGTATATTTATTATTAATATAAACGTTTCTCTTGAACCACTCTAAATATTAAACAAAATCGTATCAAAATCCGTTGCTTAGTTTTAAAGACTTAAGCTTACATAGGGACAGACAGACGGGAAACAACTTTGTTTCATACTATAATCAACAGATTATAAAACAATGTATTTTCACTTCTTCGAAAATTCGCTCCTTCTTGAACCACGCAAAACCTTTATGCAATAGTAGAACCTCTCACTGTATTTAATATATTTTATCCAGCCCAAGCAAAGACAAATAATAAAAGATGAATACAAAATCTCATGCAATAAAAGTCATAATTGCTTGCCTGGCACGGATACAAACGACATCAACTTATTACTCTCGTCATCAACATAGAAACAGGGACCTTTTTCTACCGCCTCTCGTAAATTAACAACTTTTGAAAAGCCAATTCAGCCCCTGGCAAGATTTATAGGCAATTCATTCATCCTCTATACGGAACAACATGAGACAAGTTGGAATAAAATCACGTAAAAGTAATAAATGCAGATTGAATGGGCCAGTGCTCGTTGGGGACGTACTCAGAACGGTCGTAAGGGACCTCTGGGCCCGCCGGCCTCGTCGCAAGTGATAGGAGACAGTTAGTTTTTATAGTTTTAAAATTTCACATTATTGGTTTTGCTGTTGTTTCATTGGGTGGTGCTTTGGGGATATTGGATTTTATTAACTTGATTCTTTTGTGTCTGAGTTTGTGGTGAGTTTGTGTATTGTAATTTATGTTTTATATTTTATTTATTTAAATAACTATTTATTGGGGGCAGTATTTTAACGATTATCACAAAAATAAATAAATAAATAACACCCAACAGTCACATAAGATCCCACACTAAGATCGAGTCTTGTGTCGTGGGTATCAGGAACTACGAGAGACTTTTCGGTCTCACAAACACCCAGACCCGGAAGAAATATTTGTGGGCCACACAAACATTTCTCTCGGTGCGGGGATCGAACCCGCGGCCTCTCGTTTCACAGGCGGCGTCTAATCAACTGCGCCACGGGGGCTGTCCCCCGTAAAAAGTCTTGGATATTGTGTGGACGAGCTTGCTTCTTTAGGATTGTATCACTGTCTCACGGTAAACGGTAAGAGTTTTACTGCCATGTGTCGTTCAGTGAAATAAATAATCTTCTGACTCAATACCTAAGTCGTCTTCTTTTTAGAATCCTACCTTCAAAAAAAAACATCGACACAGTAAGACCTTCAACAAAAAGACACTGGAAAACACAATTATCCTGTAGCCTTATATTTTACATTTTCTATCCGTGATTCTCAAAGCCATTCTCAAGATTTTGTGGGTGTTAAAGATTTGGTAACCACTTCTCGAATAGCCAGGCCGCTTGCTCGTCACGCTTGTGTTGTAATAAAAAAACAAATGTTTTATTCTTGATTTACGAGGGTTCCCGATGTTTTGTCTTTATCACATCATTCACATAAATATTGGTGCTATGGACAGGCCCTATCTGAAGGATATGGGCTTTTTACTTTTGTGTATCAATTCAGGGCTGTGCTAAAACCTTTTATCAGGAGAAGGTAATCAAGCTATTGAGGAGGTCTAATCTGTCGAATACCTATTAGGGTTTCGAGATACTTATTATATAATATATAACATAAACTCACGCCTTTTCCCGGAGGGGTAGGCAATAGTTTCCCTGGTAGCAACCAGGATACCCACGTTTCACCTTAAGCATCCCGTCCCACAATGTGATAGGGGGTGAGCCTATCGCCATATGGGGCAAAAATTACTGACTCCGGGCTGATAATTAATAGAAAAATCCAATATCACTTTGCCCGACTCGGGATTCGAACCCGAGACTTCATCTTTGCAAGCGTACCTTAGTACAACTACGCCACCAAGGCAGTCAGAAATTATTCCTAATGATTATAATACACAATATATGATACATAATTATATAAAAAACTTAATATACATACATATATGAATATTTCTATATATAAACATACATAATATAAATATACATAGGTACTACTTACTTCAGAGTACCACCCTGATCTTTCATGTTATGGTCAAGATTGCAGCACGGCTTTATCATAAATGCCTCGCATGTCGGCGTGTGGGTCTATCGGTCTAACTAGAATAATATTTGGAAGGGTATAATGGTCAGTACTTCGATTCAATACTACGCCGAGCTATGTTGATTGCCAAATAGTGCCCTGAGAGTGACAAACCTCAGTATTCACCTTTGTGCCCTTATGGAAGTTGTGAATATTTATCTGATGCCATCAGTGTTTCATACTAAGGAATAAAAACTGTTTTATAAAATGAAACTTATTATATTTATTTAAAATTTAAGACCGCCTCGGTAGCGCACTTGTACTACGGTACAATTACAATGCTGATGTCTCGGATTCGAATCCCGGGTTGGGCAAAGTGACATTGGATTTATCGCTCGTAATCGGAAATATGTGCCCGATATGGCGATAGGCTCGCCCCCTATCACATTGTGGGACGGGACACGCAAGGCAAAATCAAGATGTCCTGATAGCACCTCTGCCCCTTCTGGGAAAAGGTGTGAATTTATTTATATAAAAATAAAACCTTATATTTTATATTTTCTACGAAGTTGTTGTCTTCATGTCTCCTACAGTGGCACAATGGGCAGAAGCAATGGCAAAATTAGATGGCGAATTAAAATAAAAAAAAAACGAATAAGAAACAACTTGTAACTATTACTTTTTCTGTTTAATAAATTAACTAGAACGTCCGGAAAGTTTTAAATGAAAGAGAGAAACAATTTATAATGTTGCATTTCATTAAATAAGATACCACAAGAGCCCAATGATAGCCCAAGCAAATCATTTATCAAACCTTGGTTCAAAAATTGTTCGCTGAAAAACAAAATAATTATATGCCTAACAATCAACTGATAATAAGAACACAAAACAACTTAATGTTGTTATTACAAAAAGATGTTTACGAACTGACGTAAACATGTTATGTCTAAAATATTTTTGTTTTCTAAAATATATTATTATGTTTCGACTAATTAAAACGTTAATGCAAACATTCAATTAAGGAATTGTGAGAAATTCCTGGAATTCAGAAATATATGCAATGAAATCTTATTATGACCCTATTATTATTGTTTAACAAGTAATTTCACAAGCATAAAAAAATCTCCGGATTTGTAGGAATTCTTAACACTACAATCAAAGACCTTCCGAAATAGTGTAAAATATAAATATAATAATAGTAAAATAGTATCGACTATTTTAACCACAAAACCAAGCGATTTCTACTGTATATATTTACAAAATGTATTAATTTGAATAAGTATAAATGAATGTAATCAAGCTGTGCAAAGAGATTATTATAATTAACAATGCTTTTATGCGAGATCATTTTCCGTTTCCCGGGCATCCACAAACGCGACGAGAAGAACCTTGGAAATTATATTTATATATCTGCTGCAGAGCATTTTTTTTAATTTATTTATTTATTTATTTAAACACTTTGTACACAGATGTAGTACAGGCGGACTTAATGCCCAAGGGCATTCTCTACCAGCCAACCTTAAGGTAGTGCAGAGAGACGGAAGCAGGTGCTTATTAATCAAAATTAACAATAAGTGAAAAGAAAAAATATATAAAATATAAATAATAATATTTAAACGGATATATAAAATTTTGATTATAGATATATATATATTTACCAATATAATTCTATATATAAATAAAATATATACATAAAAACTAAATAAATAAATAAACAACTAAATAAATAAATACCTACATTAGTGGAATCTGCTACTTCTGCGAGGAATAATTGCCGAACCTTTAGCTTGAAAGCCAGCCGTGTTGTGCACGACCTGATTTCAAGTGGGAGTGCGTTCCAGAGAAGAATGAATTGGATAGCGAAGGAAGAATGAAGGAAGTCAGATGTATGGGGAGGACATTTTAGAAGGAGATTGCTAGACGAGCGAAGATTTTTAGAATGAGTATCACTCAGGTAAACGAAGTCAGGAGACAGATAAGAAGGAGGGGAAGGAGACTTAAGAATGGAAAAAAGGGTAGTGAGGGCACGCAACGAACGGCGCTGGCGGATGGGAAGCCATTTTAACTGCGAACGGTAGGAAGAGATATGGTCAAACTTACGAAGATTGAAAACAAATCGAATGCAGTTATTTAGAAGACAGTCGAGTTTGTTGAGTAGATCTGCATTCAGATCAAAATAGCACACATCACCATAGTCGATAACCGGAAAGATTAAGGTTTGCACTAGCATAGCCTTGCAGCCTAGCAGAGCATAAGGATACTAAAAATATACCTTCTCTATAAATAAAGTAAGTAGTTGTTAGTCTTGGGCATTCGACTACAACGAGGACAGACTTTGCTAAGGTTGCAAAACGTTTTCAAGTATAATCCGTTTCCAACAAGTCCCTACAAAAATCATAGGGGAAAGGCCTGTGTTAATTTCCCTTACTATGGTTGAAAAGAGCCAATTTTTATTCTATTAAACTGGTGTAACGCTGATTGGTGAATATTCCATTTAGAAGAATTTCTTATAAAAACACTCTGATATATTTTGTTTGGTTCGTCACTGCAGTAACTTTTGCCGTTCATCTTTTCCCCAAACGGCAGTTCCAAATTCAAAATTCACGTGAAACAATTTCAGATGTATTATCTATTTGAAATAATTTCAAACTAAAAGCAAACAGACGACCTAGGACTATTGTGAGTTTTACTAATTTCCCGATTCAGTAGTTTTGCCGCAACGTAACAGACACATAAGCCGATTACAGTGATGGATGTATCTCGGAGAACCCTATGTATTTCAGACTATAATTTTCGAGGAGACTTAACCTACTTCAAGTAAACAGAAAACAAAAAATAAAGTGTCTTAAACATTTTTGGTATAGAATGAGTGAACGAATAAGTTGTGTTAAGAATGGCAATCTCTCGGACAGATTGATTTGGGACATCAGTTGCTGACCTTTAAGAAGGATAGGGTAACACTGAATAGGTTCTTTAAAATTATGTTGGGTCAATAAATCTTGCTCATGTTACGTAGATCTATTCGTATGCTGAAAAGAAGAGAAATTGAAACCTTCCTACCACGGTATCTTCTGTTTTGTCTAAACTAATATTGTATTGTACTGTATCAGCCCACATACGTCCCATTGCAGGGCGAGGGCCCTCACGATGTTTCCTTCGCCGTTTTTAATGCGTGGTGATTGTAAATCAATATGATAAAGAAGGAAGATTTGATTCTTTATTTGCGTTGAACAGGCTCTGAAACTACTGGACCGATTTGAAAAAAAAGTTTCATCATTAGAATCCTACATTACTCCAGATGAACATAGGTGAAAGAATATTTTTTTTAAACTGTATCTGCACGTATGCCCAGCATGGCCGTGCTGCTGGTTATTTATAAACCGATACGGGACAAAAGAGTCAGTTTCAATATTTATATAAAGGCAGCAATATTCGGAATACTAATCCAACAAACTTCCAAGAATACAATTCGCTTAAAACGGATAATACTAAACCAAACATTAATAACACAAATAGCTGACAAACAATTTACTAACCAAGTTTACAAATATCCGATGTATTGATTCAGAGACGCGTCAATCAAGCAATAGTACAGGCACGTAACGCCCCGGATCGGCCGGATTGTTATGTGTAATTTAATTAAACTACCCCCGCCCCTCACCCCCTCCCTTCATCCACTGTCACCCCATACCCCCAGCCTCAAGCTACCCGCATGCCAACCAGATATTAATATTAACAAGACGTAATTAAAATCAAAATGTACATCCAAGTTCTGAATGGTATGATTTATTATTTATATTGTCTTTGGGCCCTGCAAATTGATTGACATTCCGTCCTTTGTATGAGTAGTTCCGGTGGTATTTACTGCTGAATGCCAGAATTTCGGGCATTGTTTGTAAAATGTCAATTGTTTTTTGTTTGCCGTTTGAAAGCTAAAGTTTGGAGCTGTTGAAGTGTTGCGTCTATTATATTAGGTCAGCGAATTGGAAAAAAAATTGTACAAAAAAAATGTGTATCTAATGGTTGATTTAATAGTAGTCTGGAAGAAACCACGGTAACCGATAAGACTGCCAATTATTATGACCTTTATTTAATGGCGTTGTCTTATTTTTTTGTCTTATTACTTTATGTGGTGTTCAATAAAGAATTTATAAATAAATACATTTATTTATTAATATTTCCGTTTGCTAGAGAAGTATTTTAACTATCGTTGCTTCTTCTTGCTCCCCTCTCAAATCTAAAATCTTCTTAGTACGTACTCTACTTCAAGAGATATTGATCACAGGCAACAGTTTACGGGAATTGAACAAAAAAAAATCGAGGACAACAACATTATCATTTCTGCTCGTCACTGTAACGTCTTATAAATAACTTAACATTGACGTTAAGTAAGTATCAATTCACAAAATAGTTAACCGAACGAATAATGGACCATCATCTTCGTAATCTATACTAATGTGTAAAGCTGAAGAGTTAATTTGTTAAATTAAACTATTAGTTAAATATACTACTATCAGCGATTATCTATTATATTTCAATTTCTAATGACATAGTTTCAGTCTGTTCTATAAACTATCATTGCGACATAAGAAAGGCATTTAAAGAACATCCCAGTATAGAACCAGTAAAAAAACTCCTTCTTAAGTTACACTATCATTACGGTCATCAAAATAGTTACACCCACACAAGATATTAACCCCGCCATTACCTCCAAACTTGGCCTGAAACAAAATCAGAGACGTATATCAATGTAATGTTCCTCGCAATTGATAGAATGTGCTCGCCCATCCCAAACAGGCGAAACTCAATAAAACAGCGCGTAATACACTATCAAAGATCATTTATCTCCTATTCATTCCATTCGACGTAGCCTTTATTTAATGGTGGTAGATCTCTCATATGTGAGAGGCCATCTGGGTGGGTACCACCGCAGTGTCTATTTCTCCCGTCAAACAACAGTGTAAACGCACTGTTGTGTTTCGGGTTGAAGGGCATTGTAGCCAGAGTAACTACTGGACATATTGAGACTTACCATCTTATGTCTCAGGATGGCGAGCGCAGTGGAATGCCAAGCATTGCTTTGTAATTCAAGGTGTTGTTTGGTTTTGCTACTGTTCATGAGCGGTCGTATCGCTTACCATCACGCGTACGCCATGCTCGTCTCGTCATTTATAGCAATACAAAAAAAAAAATTGATGACGATCAAAATTGGATTTTGATGGTGCTTACGTTTACTAATTATGTGCTGTCTGCATACATTTAATTGTGTACCTTGAAGCGGTATATTAATGAATGATTTACCTGAATCATGATCAGAAACATGCGAATACTAACATTTCAGAGGTGACACATCTTTATTAGGTTGAATTTCGTGACAAAAGAGGCTGTGATTAAGCATGTCCGTATCTTTTTTATTTTTGTTTTTATTCAATAGGTCCATCAAAAGTGCAAACAGGTCACCTGATAAGTAACCACTGCTAAGTATGTGGTTAGTGGTAAGTGATCACTGCTGCATGGATGTTTATCATCCATTACGCTTGGATCATAAATGTGTTGCCAGCCTCGGAAAATGGGAGGGGAGCGGGAAGGAAAATGGATGGGAAGAGAAAAGCGGTATCGGTCATACTTATCCTTGGGCATGTAGGACACATAAGCATAATATGGTAATACAACTTCCAGATAACTCTACAAAATCGCTGTGCTATCTATGCTTTTGAAGCGATACTTCATTGGCATAGTTTAGGATTTTGAATATTTGTATACTCCTAGTCATAAAGAGGATAAGCCTCACACTCGTTAAAAGCGTTTTTATATAGCTAGAAACTACTTATTAATTTACTATTCTTACAAAAACAATCCTCAAACTCATTGATTAAATCCCCGGAAGTATTACGAGAACAAAAGAGGTAGACAATTAAAAAAAGTTTACGGAAATCTTACGCTGGCTTTGTAGAAATAAATTCATTCTTAAAGGGTGTTTAAAGGCGTTTATTATCCTAATAATTTTCGCGTGAAAATGCTTTTGTTTTAGCCCTATTGTTTGGTGTTTTATGAATTTTTATGCACATAGAATAATATTGTTTTAAATCCTATTTCTCTATACATACATAATCACAATTATTAAATCTGCTAAAGTTACTGAAGGTTGCTGTTACTCCATTACATTCACCGGATTGAATTTAATTACTACAATTGGTACTAGAGGGGGCAATGCAAATAAAATATTTGTAACATAAATTAACGGTACCGTACCAGTCCTTATGTTTCTATCTCTGTCACACTTACGCAGTAACATTATCTTCCCTCTCGCTTCATTGGGTTCGCTTGCACGCTCACGGAAATCTTGTACCAGCACAATGCGCAGAGATTTTGTTCCCGATGTCCGCTCCAGTATACTCCAATGAATTACTACTGTGCTAGTCTCACAACAAACATATTATTTTACATAAGCAAAAATCCTATAAATTGTTGAAAAGTATACTCACTATTTTTTGGTAAAATAATACACCTAATATAACTCCAGTTTTGTTTTACAAGAAAACCAGTTTATTTTCGCTAAGAGGATTTCATGTTATTAACGTATTAGCATTTCTATGAAAGACCAAGGCGCAATTTGTTTTTATTTATTAAGGAAAACAAATTGTATAAATCTAAAACAAAGTGCTGTGATTGTGTGAACCTTTTACAATTATAAACAGACTAATAAAGCCGCGCGAATGAATTATTTCCAATAAGGATATCTTGCCCGATTTTTTAAATTTTCTGTATCCCGTCCCATATCATATTGACGTGACTATTACGTTGCATTTCACATACAATGAATCTAGTCGCTTTACGCGTCAAAGGGATGCTTAGGAGCTTACCCATGACCAAATACAATTTTTTACTCCTAATTACAAAAAAAAAGACCAAAAACGACTAAAAAATATCGTTCAATACATTACTTTCAATATTTGTTGCCATATTACCCTCAAAGAGCATTATTTCTTTTTTCCTGCTCATATATCCATCCCATGGTAGTCTGTTAGAAATTGCCGTAGAGCGATAAGACCGCAATTTGTACTTATGTTTTTTTTTTGTATTATCTCTAAGCTGTTATTCCTTTTTATTGTGTACAATAAGGAATTAAATAAATAAATAAATATTTGCAGTCTGAGCATCACATTCTACCTGTACATTACTTAAAGTGTTTCGATATTGCGAGTACCCTATAGTTAGTAACTGGTGGTCTCTCATAATTATGTGATACTAGCGGCCCGGCCCAGCTTCGTCTGGGTGCATATATTTTTTGATTCCACTCCACACCAAATACATGTTATTTTTCGTATAAACTCTTGTATACCTAAACTTGACGTAGCTGTCCTACTGTCCGGCTCAATCATGTCTCATCCGTCTGTTCAGTCTCTTCCCAATCCATCCCGCCCTTTCTCTTTATTATCCATCCCGTCTTATAACGTGCATTTATATTTCGTCCTATCAAATCTGTCAGCTATCCCAGCCTTCTCCCGTACCTTCCACTCTATTATATCCCGTCTCTCCATATACATGTACGTATAAAGATTGCCTTATGAAATTTTTGTGCAGCAGAAATCGTAATATTTTAATTTCACCACAACTTCAAAACCAAACGTCCCATTTTAATCATTCAAAGACCAAATATTATTATCAACATAAACTTTACTTATTGATGAGATAATTTATTTTGATAAGGATTAATAGCATGAGTAAAATAAACGCGTTTAAATGTAGTCCAAAAAAAAATTCAAGATTTTTAAATAAAAATGTGGTTGTTGTGCCTCACTCGACATAGATAGGTATAGTGTGTCGCGGACTTTTTTGTAGATATTTATAAGATCTACAATTAGTTATAACATTTTATGGTTCTATCTTTTGTAGTTTAGGCAGCGTACGCAAAATAAGTAACTTCTTTGGTTGATTTTTTCAGTTTGTGTCCGAAAAATCCAAATATCTTACGGAACCCTATTTTTTTCCAAAATAAAATATAGTCTATGTTACTCGTCGATAATGTAGCTTTGGAATGGTGAAAGAATTTTTAAAATCGGTCCAGTAGTTTTTGAGCCTATTCATTACAACCAAACAAACAAACAAAGTTTTCCTCTTTATAATATTAGTGTAGATATATGTGCCGCCTGGGTAGGTACCACTGTAATGTCTGCTTCTCTTACCAAACAGCAGTGAAAGCTAATGCGCCAGGCATAGCTTTGTAATTCAAGGTGTTGTTTGGTTTTGGTACTGTTTATGAGCAGTCTAATCGCTTACTATCAGGCGAACGGCATGCTCGTCGTGCCATTCAGTGCAATAAAATATTATTTATTGTTTTAATAAGATATTAACTTTTGCTTAACTTAATAGTAATTAGTCTAGCTTTTGGTCAAAAATTATACAATTTAATTAACAAAATTAAAACCTATTACCCTTGTAGTTGCTTGTTCTACATCTAATAATTTAATATTTTGTCAACAGTTATCAACAGACGGCAACACGACTACTTCTACAGTGTCTCTACAATTGACCAAAGCCGACGCTGGTGCGAAGCTGGCTTGCAGGGCTTCCAATCCACAAATGGCTTCAGTACCAGCTTTGGAAGATGACTGGACCCTGGATATTCAATGTAAGTCAATATCCTGGCTTCGACAATCAACCGGTAATTGCTGGAGAACCTAAAGCTGGTGGTGGATTTACTCATATAGCGTATACCGAACATGATGGTAAAAACCAGACCTAGTAACTCCTGGAATCGTATATAAGCTGGTATTCTGTGATTGTACACGAGAGGGATATAAACACTTTTTTTTTTTTCATTTAATGAATACTGAAAGAGCAATATCTGACATGAATATCAAGCCAGATCGAGGCATTTCACTTCTTCAATTATTTAATATGAGACGAAGGACGATCCGATCCTTAATCAAAATTCAAATTATGCTATATTTGGCAATAGTACCCAGAACGTTGCCTTATCACAATTACTGAACCGATCAAAAAAAACTTTAACGAAAACGAAAAGCAATTAATGTTGGCAGTTGAATTTATTTTACATCCCACTAAAAATATATATTTTTTTATATCCATAATTATTCCGTTGATTGAAGTCGCGGATGGCAAAGGCGTAAAATTGCAAAAATGTCGGGCAGTATTAAAATTTCATTTCATTTTTTCGTTGGTAATTGGAATTTATGGGCTTAATACACGGTATCCACACAAAATTCAGCTGTCCGGTTTTTTTTTTCATAAATGTTTTTGAAGCTCTTTAAAGTTTGGTGATCTAGAGACAGAACCCTCGATTAAGCGTATATTTAAAAAAATTTAAGCGAAGTCAATGTGATGATGATAAGTTTCATTCTATACCCACCTGTAAACAATATATCTCTTTCTCCCGTCAAACAACAGTGTAAATGCACTCTTGTGTTCCGGTTTGAAGGATATTGTAGGCAGAGTAACTACTGGACATATTGATGCTTAACATCTCGTGTCCCAGGATAGTAGGGACAGTGGAATTCCAAGCAGTTCTGTCTATGAGCGCTCGTGTCACCTGGGCCATTCGCTTGCTCGTTTCGCCATTCATTGCAATAAAAAAATAGACCATGTTTTACAATTCTTAATTGTCGTTGCTTCTTAACTAACCTACCTAAAATATTCTACCACCCATAAATTCAATATGATACATATATTATGTGTATATGTATTTTGTTACAGACGTACCAGAAACAGTAGTCCGACTTGGAACCAATTTAGATCCAACGAACATCAGGGAAGGATCTGATGTCTACTTCGACTGCATCATCAAGGCACATCCTTATGTTTACAAAGTTGAATGGAGGCATAATGTAAGTCGAACAAACAATACAAAATTGTATATGTCAAGGGTAAATACCGTTAAAACATGTCAAAACAGTTTAAAAGTAGCTTGTAACAAACTAACATCATCAGATAAAGGCTCATCATTTGCGCTGGTTTGGCCATCTCGAGCGGATGGGAGAGGATCAGAGTGTAAAGGAAGCATACTTGGATCGAACAGCCGGTCGACGGCCGGTGGCTCGGCCCAGGTACTGCTGGAGCGATATCATGGATGACCTGTGCCAAGCCAAGCCTTTGAGTCAAGTATTGGCGAGAGGTGGCTGAGAATAGAGATAACTGGAGAACTGTCGTTTCGGAGGCTAAGACTCACTTTCAGAGTCAGCGGACAGTTAGTTGTATCATGACGAAAATATATGTATTTTAAATGAAATTAGTGGGGATATCTTGCCGCCTCTCTTTCATGTTAAGGGCCGGGACACATAAACACGATTCGACGTCGTGTCGTACCACGATGCGGCGTCGTTTCACGTTGCGACGTCGCGTCGTGGGAATCTACGACGAGCATCGTAAAAAACTACGTCGCGACATCGTAACGTGCCACGATACACGGCACGACGCCGTCGATACAATGCAGGGTGAATTGTCGCAGTTAATTTCGAGAAATGGACCGCACTAGACGTATCCTGCTCCTGCTGTTGTTAAGAAGACAGATAAAGAAAAGACAGAAACTCAGAAGATACTGGATCCACCCATTTCTTTTAATCATGAATAACGGGAGCCACTTCATAAAGAAGTACAATGCCTTAAAAATAGATCACAACAAGTTTTTTAGTTTCTTTAGAATGAGTGTATCAAGTTTCGAAGAGTTACTTGATCGGATAACGCCACATATAGCAGGAAAATATGGCAGAGGCAGACCACCTCTAGAACCTCTCGAGATGCTGGGATTAACTATAAGGTAAAAGAAACAAATTTTTGGTAACATTTTTTTAATTTCACAAATCAACGACACTAGTAACAACAATTTTTGTAAATTAAGTTGCTAACAGAATAAGCTTCATTTTAAATTTACCCTTTGGTTTCGTTATACCGATTATCACTACGAGCTTTGAAGGAGTCACCGTATTGGTCCCCATAAATTATTATTAATTAATATTTTTTTTATAAAGGAAACAATAAAATATAGAATTATTAACTTTTTTTTTAAATGAACCTTTAGATTCCTTTTTTAAGAAAAGTCGTAAAGTGATAGGGGTGACGCTGGTTCACGTGATGTACTCGAATGATCATCAAATTCGCTCTCCTCGCTTCGGCCATGCGTGGCAGCTGGTGGTGGTGTTGCTTCTTGAGTAGACTGTGACGAACTACCGGTTGTTTGGTAACCGCCTTGGTACGCACTTTGCCATGAACTTTGGGGTCTTTGTGTTTCATAGTTACCCTGGTACGAAGATGGATAGTTGTTCTGTGGATAATATTGATGTGATGATTCGTGTAGATCCGTTAAAACTTGTAAGACCCGACTTTGAAAAATTAATGTTTGATGATCACTTAGTTTATTCAAAGATGGCAATATCGCTTTAAAAAAAGATAAATGTCTGTTTTCAGGCTCTTCTAATTTTGACATAATCTCTTCTTCAAATGTATCGATAATTCTCTTTTTTCGTGCTGGAAAGGCACGTGACGGACTTTTAAATTTTCTTTTTGGACTCTCCTTTTGTGTGTTCTGATAGTTTGTTTCTTCAGCCATTATGCTACTATCGGTTTCATTTTGATCATTTCTATTTAAAATAAGGAGCAGTTTATATAAATGATATTCCTTAAGTTTTTTAGCGCCTGCTCCAGATTTATTTATTTCTTTAAGTTTTTTTACGTACTTGGTATAGTTATCTTTAATACCAGTCCATTTCTTTACCACAGCATTACCTGAAACAATAGTATTTACGATGTCACGTTAGGAACATTATCAGTTGCTGGACTGTTTGGTAGTCGGTTTTATGATGTGATACTTGCGTATACACACGCACGCACACATACATATACGCGCGTACGCACCCACACATGCACACACACACTTTTAATTATTTCATTTATTTATTTTCCTATTTTATTTCAGATTTTTGGCTTCAGGAAACACCTTTCAAGACATGCATTTAAACTACTATCGTGGAAAGTCTACTATTGCTAAAACTGTAAAAATAGTCTGTGGCGCTATATGGAAGCATCTTTTGATCGAAAATATACCGAAAATAACTACTGAGCGACTAACAAAAATTGCTGAAAACTTTGACAACAGCGGCAACTTTCCTAATTGCATAGGCGCACTTGACGGGAAACATATTCGTATTTAGAGTCCCAAACATGGCGGATCTCTTTTTTATAACTACAAAAATTATCATTCTGTATTGTTGTTGGCTTTGGTAGATTCTAAATACAGATTTATATATGTTGATATTGGAGCATATGGCAAGGAATGTGACTCAACCGTTTACAATAATTCAAAATTGAATGAATTACTGTTAAAAGGACAACTTCCTTTACCAACGCCAAAGCCTTTACCAGGCTCCCAAACACCTTGTCCTTTTGTTTTTGTTGCAGACGAAGGCTTACCATTGACAAATAATATAATGCGCCCATACCCAGGAAAACATTTGACGATACAACAAAGAGTTTTTAATTACCGTTTGAGTCGAGCAAGAAGATATGTAGAATGTGCGTTCGGTATGCTGGCTAACAAGTGGAGGGTATTTCATCGACCATTAAATGTTTCTTTAAATTTTTGCACAAATATTATAAAAGCAAGCTGTGTTTTACATAATTTCATTCTAAACCGTGAAGGAGCTCAAACATTAGAAGACATGATAATTGATGATTCGTTTATTGAACTACAACAGTCAACGCAAGAGGGTAGAACAAGAGCTACCGACACAAGAAATGAATTTTGTGATTACTTTAACAGTGACGTGGGAGCTCTAAGTTGGCAACTAAATAAAATATAGGATACTACTTACCAAATTTAGTTTTTTCTTGTTTATTTAATTCTTGAAAACCAGGAAATAAATTTTCGCACACCTCTGTCCATGCTGTTGTTTTTATATATTTATTCTTATATTCTTCTGATGTTTTGTCCCATAGTACAGGACGCTGCTCGACTAGCGTTATTAAATGATCGACCTCAATAGCGTTAACGTCCGTCATCTTTGAATTTTGAATAACAACTGACACAGGAACGCATCGTGAGTTTCTACGACGCGACGTCGTGCCGTGTATCGTGGCATGTTACGATGTCGCGACGTAGTTTTTTACGATGCTCGTCGTAGATTCCCACGACGCGGCGTCGCAACGTGAAACGACGCCGCATCGTGGTACGACACGACGTCGAATCGTGTTTATGTGTCCCGGCCCTAATGGCGTCACTAGTTTTTTTCAGTTATGTATTTTTGTGAAAGAGACTATTATCTTTTACTCTTAAAATGAATATTTTTTAGACATTAGCCACTAGACAATATCATTGATATTGGTATGACTTAATAATACATAATACCTTATGTATTTTCATTATCCTAAAATAACGATTTTGAATTACAAATAGATGGATCAACTCTAACCAATGCTAATAACATCAGAAGAACTTTGTCTTCGGTGGCAAGTTTTTCAGATCATCCACATTTGAATCAATCCGGTATCCTAAACACTGCAAAATCTTTATTGTCACCAGGGTAAAACTCTACTCCACAACGTGGGCCAGGGGGTAATCATCAGCAACCAGTCCTTGGTACTCCAGGGGGTGGGCAGAAAAACAGCTGGCAACTACACGTGCGTCGGCTTCAACGCAGAGGGAGACGGCGAGAGTAAACCTTTCTCACTCGACGTTCTTTGTAAGTATATTTACTATATTATACATAAACTGACGTTTCCCAGATAGGGTAGAAACAAACCCAAGACCAAACCATAGAGCTCAGCGTTGACTGATGCAGTATACTTAATATAATTTTATAAAAGTTGTAAGGGCTTTGTGCATTCTCTGTTAGGTATTAAAATTTTGTGAAGCGATTAAAATAAGCAGGTGAAATGAAAACGCCCAATAGTATAATTAACAATTGTTACTGGTAATTTATGTCATGGCACAACAGTGGTCGCTGTTATAAGTAATTTGGTGCTAAAATTAATTCATATCAGAAGTGTTTACTTTGTAACGTATCTGGTATAATTTATAGGGCATTGCAGAACAAATCTGTATTAAGAACATTATTATGTTTAATGCATGAACAGTTTGTTGAAAGCAAATACCAAAAAAGAGAAAAGGATAAATGTGCTTATCGCTCTTGATAATGTCTTCCAGACAACCTTTGAGCTTTTTTTATTCTTTATAATTTAGTCACAAAAGGTACTCTTTGAATTTATATTTGTGAAGAATGGTAGAGCATTGCATAGTGGCTTATAGGCAACGGATAAGACTCGGCTGTCGACATGTTCTTGGTGATCGCGAGTCCAAATCCCAGGACACACCTTTGACTTTTCAAATTTATGAGTGCATTAATAGTGAATCACCACGCACTATACGGACGAAGGAAAATATCGTGAGGGACGATGCAATACATAGATAAGTCCATAGGACATGTATAATATTTGTCGTCCCGGAAATCAAGTTCTGTGGTCATTGTAACGGAGCATATTATAATATTATAAACTAAAAGTCTATTAGAAAAAAATGTTATTTGCATAAATTATTATGGAACGTCACTGGCCGATTGACGGATTTACCTAGTGGGCAATAGATAGATCGTCTACGATCTTTTGGCGTCCGAATGCGTTGTTGTTATGGTGTTGTCAAAATATTAGGAACAGTTTGTCTCTCTTCGCCTTTTATTAAATTGAATATATTTATACTTCTATATTATGAAAACACTCAAATAATGCGATAAATAGAGATTTTGTAAATTTTATTTGTAGTACAAAAATTGGCCACACGCCGATAAAAGATACATGAAATTTACCTCATAAATATTTTTCACCCAATACATAGCACGACTGTGGTTAATAATTATTAATTAACGACTTACATCGAAACTCATCCTATTCAAACATTCACGTGACTTGAAAATGTGGCGAACACACTTTGCCCTAAACCAACATCTTCAGGTAAACCACAATGTTCCTCGACCGCAGATTAACCATAGTTTCCAATACGGACGGCAAAACAATTACAACCGATGACTTGAACAAACCCCATGTATGTTTCAGGTAATCAATACGGAATTCTTAATGCTAAGTGGGTCAAGATGTGTTAAAAGGCTTTGAGTGTATGGGAACTATTAGTACTTGGATGTTTTTATGTTAGTTGTTTTGTAAAAATGATTGAGATATAAAAATCTTGAAAGAGCTGACGCTAGGCAGATGACATATTCTATAATTAATATAAATAAAAATCAGATCAAGAAAATTGTAGTTATAGATGAACCACAATACTATAGAACAACAAGACGATATGTTTTTTATCCCACCAAACAGCAATTGTTAATGCAATACAATGCAAACTACTGGACACAATATGACTTTTGGCTATATCTTTATATCTTTTTATATCTTTTGGCTCAGGAAGCAAATGCAGTGGAATACCAATCTTTGTTTTACAATTCATGGTGTTGTTTGGTTTTGCTTCTATCCACAAGCGGTCGTATTACTTACCATCAGGCGAATGGCATGCTCGTCTCGCCATTCATCGCAATAAAAATAATATTAATTAGTTATTATGAAAAATGTAAGAGCTGAATGAAAATAACTTGCGCCATCTATAAAACCATATAACATCAAAATAATCATAGATGATAACCAAGAGAATGGACCGGTGGAATAAAATAAATATTGTGGACGCAACTGTCAAACTTATCGAAACGAATCGGAAAAAACGAAAGAATATTGGGAAATATCGGAAAGTCCGACATGATATTCCACTTGAATCAATTTGCACTTAACAGAATTGCATTGCAGTTATTTTCAGTCTAAAAGATACATGACTAGGATTTTAAATGCTAAATACCAATATAAATACATACATCCAAGATCTCTGAAGTCATCACAGAGCCTGGAGTTGAGAATACCCGTACACTCCATGACTTTTATGGATGGATAAGTCATTCACCATAGCAGCTGGCCGATTGTGGAACGCAAATCTTAAAAAAAACTGGTCAAGGATTTTTTTAGGAAGGACCTTTCTCGCTGAATTCATACATTGATGAGGATAACTTTTCCTAATTGTGTATACTGGTACTATAATATTCTAAGGATGTATTTATGTTCATTATTATTTGATATGTTGATTATTTTTAATTTTAGGTAATATTTTTTATTTGATATACTATTCCGTGTTAGCTTACGAGTATATCCCTTACGCTTTAAACTGCCTTCCGTTAATCCATTGCCTTTATGCGACACGACCGCCAATTACACTTATTAAGTTTGTGAATTTCGTTTTTATTTGTATTTTTTGTGTGTGCAAGAAAGTATACATAAATAAATAAATATAGGCGTGTACGCTTTCTCATTAACGTATTCCTAAGTTGTTGAACACGGAAGTAAATATAAATACGTTAAAATTATACATCGGCTTAGCAAAGCATTCAGCGTTGGTGGCGTGACACTTCGCCACATTTCTGCATTTATCAGAAAACTCCGCGTTGCTTTTGTAAATATGTAGTTTTATTTCCTTATCGATTCGTGAGTTTTGAAGTTATTGGTAGACATCATGCATTCGTGTTTCACATAATTTGGTATGTTTTTGTGTTAAGGGCAGGCTATTTATTTACTGGTGGTAGGTCTCTCATATGTGAGAGGCCATCTGGGTGGGTACCACCGCAGTGTCTATTTCTCCCGTCAAACAGCAGTGTAAATGCACTGTTGTGTTTCGGATTGAAGGGCATTGTAGCCAGAGTAACTACTGGACATATTGAGACTTAACATCTTATGTCTCAGGATGGCGAGCGCAGTGGAATGCCAAGCATTGCTTTGTTATTCAAGGTGTTAATTGGTTTTGCTACTGTTTATGAGCGGTCGTATCTCTTACCATCAGGCGAACGGCATGTTCGTCTCGCTACTCATCGCAATAAAAAAAATGATGGCTGGCAATTTCTTCTTAAAATAAGGAAACTCGACAAGTATAAACTATAATAATTCTGGGAGACGAAGCTAAGCGTTTCTCATGTGGGTAGAAATTAAGTTCGTAAATATTGCAATATTTCCAAGGATTTTTCCCGGTCAGTCTTTCAATGGCTTATTGAGAGAGTTTTCCATGCCGTCTGTTTGTCACAGCTGCAACACGACCCATGGCGGTAATATTACTCGCAAAGTATAAGCCCGTCTCAAATAAGGTTAGGCAGGGTTCATATTTATTATGTTAGCTCATGAACGTGGCTGATAAGGGTAAATATAATTCTATAAAATTCAAATTGCTCTCTTGATTCGACAGCCTCCGTGGCGGAGTTGGTTATATGCCTGCTGTGAAACATGGCGTGGGGAACAACCCGTGGGGGTTCAACCTCTGTATTGAAACAAATATATGTGTGATCTACAGGCATTTGTTCCGGGTCTGATTGATTGTGAGACCGAATATTCTCTCGTTTCTGGTACCCATGACACAAGACTTGATCTTAGTGTGGGGTCAGGACTATGTATATGACTATTGGGCATATTTATTTACTTGTATTAAATTTTTGAACATCACTTATTACATGAAATCATCATTCAAATGCTTTAAAGAAATAATTTCATAACGTCAATCCACTGTGAATACGGACAAGTGAGAGATGAAAAAATAACACAAAAATTTCATACAATATTAACGCAATAATCTTACTGCCGCACTCAAAGATATTTAATATGAATTAAATATATGTTTAGCAGACTCTCAGAAGAAAATTTATATTAAGGAACTATTTAATTAACATCAAATGTGTCTGAGTGGGACATCAAGCAAGCCATATTAAAATGCTATCTTATTTATTTTTATTGCAATGAATGGCGAGACGAGCATGACATTCGCTAGTAAGCGATACGACCAGTCATAGACAGCATCAAAACCAAACAACATCATGAATTACAAAGTAATGCTTGGCATTCCACTGCTCTCGCCATCGAGAGACATACGATGCTAAGTCTCAATATGTCTACTAGTTAGTCAGGCTTAAAACCGCAACACAACAGTGCATCTACATTGCTATAGAGATTGCGATGGTACCTACTCAGGTGGCCGCCCACACACACATCAGTAAAACTTAATGTTAACTTATCAACTTATATCTTGTTAATCCATTGGTCATCGATTGATATCCATTGATAAGTGTCCTTCATTTTTGTTCATATTAATTCGAACCTACTCTTTTATATTACTTTTATATTAATACCCAAGTAAATAAAGTCATATATAAAACTACAGCAAAAGCATTGCCGTAACTGTTTCGTCGCGTGTGTTCCATTTACTCGATCTCAAGGATTGAACGGTTTACGTCAGTTGACCCAGTTCGCTCGCTCTTTTAATTATATCCTTTTGAAGAGCAAATAGCCTTATCGAAAGATTTTATAATGTATTCAACCAAGGGGTGTTGGATGTTAAGATTAATTTTCTTCTTGTGATCATTGATCCACTCTCAAACGTTCTCTCGATTGTGGAGGAGGCTCTCGCCCTGCAGTAGGACGTATATGCGCTGATACAGAGGGAGAGAGATGTGGTAGTAGGGTCATGTTCTGAAATTTAATCTTTCTTGCAAATAAAAGAGATCTGATATATTATATACAAACAACACATACTTGATGGTTATCTAACGAAAATTAGGGACAAGGATATAATTACATTTGTTCATTATAAGATCAATTTCAGTGGTATAGTGGCCAAGAAACCTGAATGTGACGGTGAATTGAGAGAACTCCCATATGACCCTCGCATAGGGTAATATTAACAGGAATCTCCTGAAACCTTTATCATCTGTCAAAAGACCATTTCTATCAATCAATCTGTCAAATTTGCGGACATATTTCTAGAAATCACTACAATATTACACCACTCACAGAACAGATGAATATAGTACACCACTAGTTACCATTTCTATTATTAACAACCAACCATAATATAATTGCCATTCAAACCCAAGATCCTTTAACTTCACGCCAATTATTAGATAAATATGTGTGTGATCCACAGGTATTTGTTTCGGGTCTGAGTATTTGTGAGTCCGAAAAGTCTCTCATAGTTTCTAATACCCACGACACAAAACCCGATCTTAGTGTGGGGTCGGGACTATGTCTGTGACTATTGGGTGTATTTATTTATTTTATTTAGTTCGTCAAATAAAACAAGACTATATTCTACAGATGCACCGACTTGCAGAAGTTCCCAGCAGAGAGTCCACGGAGTTGCCAAACAGGAGCGAGCTCATATCACGTGCCATGTGGACGCCAACCCGCCAGAAGTGACAGTAAGTTATACTTTTAATATTCAGGTAATATTGTCAAAGACACCAGAATCAAAAGGAGAAGGGTTATTGAAAATATTCAAAATGAAAAAATAGTAAAAGTGGATTATATAAACCTATATATTAAATAAATCTTCAGTGAACAACCGTTCATAGTTTTTAAACGCAAAATTTATTACTAATTAACATGAAAATAATTATCAGATTTGGATTGGACGCAAAAAAAATCCAAACATTCGCAAGGCATACTGTAAAACTAACGTCAAGAAAAGTAAAAAATGATCATAAAAAAAGCAATTTGTTACTAATGTTGTTTTGTTAAAAATCTTCATCTTCTAAGAATATAAATATTCAAAAATAAAACGAGATAAATTGTACGAGATATCGCTTGAAGTCTTACCTGTTCGACCGTTACAACCTAAATTCCCTTAAAATTATTTCGCTACAAATTAGTTTTTCATTACAGCAGACCTTTTCAGGATCTCTTTCTAAGTTGGCCTCTTTTTAAAAATAAAATTCAGTACATAAAATTGTATTCTAATGAAATTTCGGTTCTGCTCCAGTAAATAAGACTTTTTTATTCAACAAGTTTTATTGAATAGGTTTTTATAAATAATGTGAGTATTTTTTGAAGATATTAAATATCGCCGAACTAGTTTCACATTTTGCAAGTCTAATGTCAGTGTAACAATCGATACTTTACGTCTTTCAATTAGCAAACTCTTCTATCTAGAAAAATATTCAATGAAGTTATTATAAAAGCTTGTATATGCTGGGATTCACTTGATGCTATCTCATATAAATCATGGACATCATTTAAAGACTGATAGCTGTATACGATCAGCTGTTAATTTTATATTGAGTAATTTCAGTGCGATTTTCAATCGAATTGATTTATAGTTAAAACAAATCGAACCCTATATCAAATCGAATATAGATCATATTGAGTAGCATAAGCTCGTAATGTCTAATTAATTTGCAGTACAAGTGCCAATTAGAATACTGATCTAATATTATCAATTATCATAATGAAGCAAGATCAGTTACAAATAATTGCCTACTCTATAATTATATCTTCCCATTTTTATGCTACTAAGGTTGGACGATTACTAGATGAAGTAATTAAGACGACAGTTTGAACTGAGAATCGATTCTTAAACATACGATACAAAATAAGAAATCGTACATCCCTAGTTCAGACGCATGAGCGCGCAATCTGATAATATTTACAACGGCATTCGAGCTGGGAATTCGTTTATTTGTTTTCCTCATTCCATTTTGCAAGGTCTTCCTAACTTTCTTGCAGTATTACCGCTCAGCAACTGTAAGAATTTGTTAATAAGCATGCCTTGTTCATGAGTATTTCTCATTTGGTCTAGTTTCTTTATTAAAATATTTCTTCAAAACTACTTGGAGTTTTCACAGTTATTTAATCTCAATTTCAATTTTATCTTCCCAGAAGCATATTAATTTATCAACCTACTTTACTGCTTATTACTTCACTACTTTAATACTCAGAAATTCATACAAACTATATCCAATATCTTTATCTACAACTACGAGTATTTTAACACCAACAGCCATAATCCCCTTCCTGCTAATATCATCACTCATTCCACCTACACCTTCCACATCAATACTAACCGCATCATTCCGTCCTGTCAGTTTCGCTGGACGTTCAACAACACAGCCAATAGTAACGAGGTCAGCGAGACTTACGTGTCTCGTGCTGGCACCAGCTCCACAGTGACGTACACGCCACACACTGAAATGGATTACGGCACTCTGCTGTGCTGGGCGCATAATCGCATCGGAAAGCAGCGGGTGCCGTGCGTTTATCACATTATCGCCGCTGGTAAGTGCAAACTGGATCTTGTCTGTATTTTGATTAATAGGAATCGAAATTCAGTGTACTTTAAGCAATAAGTCGTGTTTGATAAATATCTGCATATTTTAACATAATAATTACTAATTGGCATTATAGTATGACCTAACTACGTGGTTTATCTTCTTTCAACACAAGGATTTAGGGATATAAAAACAACGAGAGTAAACAGCACCGAGAATTTTAGGTCATACCTATCACGAGCGATTACGCAAAAATGGCTTCTGTTCTTACGATAATTATTTTTGGATTGAAAATTAATATTTACTAACATAAGATAGATCCTAGGCCTATTTCTTTAGTATTGTTTTCTTATTGCTATTGTAGGTGATATTTTTTATATTTGAACAAGTTCACGAGTCAGACATTATATACAGCCCCCGTGGCGCAGTTGGTTAGACGCTGGCTATGAAACGAGAGGCCACGGGATCGATCCCCGCACCGAAACAAATATTTGTTTCGGGTCTGGGTGCTTGGGAGACCGAAAAGTCTGTCGTAGGTCTTAATACCCATGACACAAGAATCTTAGTGTGGGGTCAGGACTATGTATGTGACTGTTGGTTGTATTTATTATTATATATTTCTATCATTTATTTATATTTGAATTTAGGTCGTCCAGATCAAGTCCACAACTGCACTGTAGTGAACGCGTCACTCACTTCGTTTGGAGTTCGATGTTCGGAGGGCTTCAACGGTGGTCTGCCGCAATCATTCTTACTTGAAGTTCGAGAAATTGTGACTCAGGTATAATTTATTATATTTAGTTGTAACTGACTGAACGCCATTTTCTTTTGCCTGGATATATTTATAGGCAAACGTCCTATCGTTTATTTACTGGTAAGTGATCACAGCTGCTGCTAGTTGAGTATCCATGATACTTATGTTCTACTGGAACATTCTCAGCCTTTAAAAATGATGGAACAGTAGAAGAAAACAAAGCGGATGATAAGGATTACTATATGTCGCTCATAAACAAATTGTAAATACTGATTTGCTGCGAGATGGCCCGTCAATTTCTGACTATTAACACTAATGCTCTATCGATGATCACTAACTGTAAGTATTTTTTAAAATATCAACTAATTCATTCTTCTTTCTCTTTCTTCCCTTAGGAGATAGTAGCCAATGTATCCAGCGCAGTGCCGAGGTTTACTGCAGTAGGGCTGGCACCAGGAAGAACTTACGCCGCAGCTGTATTGGCCTACAACGCTAAGGGCAGAGGTGACCCTTATCCCTTGAGGGCAGGCACCTTGAGGCCACCAGAGAAACACCACGTACATGACAAGAGTTTAGGTAAGATACATTTAAAAATTACACTAAGTAACTTAGCATGGAAGAATTTGAAGCTAGGTAAAAGTTATGCCACTTCAAAGAGTAGTTTCGAACCTAGATGATAAACAAATATAACTTCAAAAGCATTTTATGAAAAATATAATAGCATTGAACTTTGTGAATTGACCAAACTGCTTAAACCAAGAAACAGTATTATAAAAGTATTTGTATAATATATAAATACATTTTTTTCTTTTAAAATTTACTTGCATAAGATTGTAATTCTAAGACACTTATTCTAGTAAAATAGCCTTATAATAACATTTTAAAGATTCTTCAAAAGTAGATAGTTGCAATAAGCATCGGTTACTCCTGCAACCAAATAACCTCCTATTCTATTTTGTCCCTTACGTATAGATCTGCCAAGAACAGCCTTCCAAATGTCGGGGGCGATGTCGGCGGCGGTCGGTGGCGGTGGGGTTCTCATGGTGGTGCTAGTACTCTTCATGATCGCGGTGAGACAGCGCTGTGCCAAGCGGAAGCCCAGGTCTGCTCCTCCGCCGTCCTCGCAGCCAGCGTCTCCAGACAAGCTGAGAGAGAAGGACGATAGCGAAAGTGATGATAGGAACCCTGATATAATTCCATCGGACACCGATCAGATGCAGGTGAGGAAATTATGTAATTTCCTGTTCTGGACTAAATCAAATTTAGTTTTTAATAACATACACACTACATTGTTCATACATTTAGCATTCTTTAAGAAATATGATGTGAAATAAATAATATTGTTAGCAAGCAATGAGTAAGTAATACAGAAAATCACCAATACAGCACTTCTAACAATCCCTAATGTATTTCGTCAGCTATAATTCCTCCTTCCGTCAGCAGATGGACTACTACCGTCAGCAGCAGGTGTCCACGATCTCCCCACCGCTGGGCGGGCGGCCTCGAGGCAGTGTCGCCGGGGTGCGTGGGGGTCTGCCCGCGTACTGCGCCCTGCGCACCGCACCACCTCCCTCACATCCCATTCATGAGCAGCCTGTAAGTTTGGGGTCATATTAATAATTTTAAATAGCCTAGATTACTTCAATTCACCTGGTGGTAAATGATGTGCAGTCCGAATAACCAGGCTTAACCCAGAAAGTGAGACTTACATAGCACACCGCGATAGATCGATCGTGAGATATCTTCGACTATAGTGATAGCGATCCTAACGAATACGAAACTATACCGCCAGCGGATTGAAAAATTGCGAAAAAAAAAACAAATACTTATAAGAGAGTCTGTAAATACTAATCCCATATGTACAAGCTTAATACTCAACTTTCCATTTGTAACCCAAGTAGCAATTGAGATGACAAGCCTTTAAGATTATTACGTGTGTCTAGAACGCGACATCAGGCATACCCCCGCCGGCTCGGTTCGCGAGCGGGTCGTGCACTCTGCCGCGTGGCTCCACTGTGAGCGGGGCGGGCGCGGGAGAGGCGCGCTGCGGCATCCCGCTACAGCACCTGCGTACGCTGCCGCGCCCGTTGCCCGCGCCCGCGCCCGCTCACGCGCCCGCCCCCGCGCCGCGCGTGCCTCCCCGCGACACCCCGCTCTGACAAACGACGCAACTTTAGGACCAGTGTACATAAACACGCAAAAGTGACTTCGTAAAGTGCTCAACGATTTTTTTAAAACCGATATTGGGACTGGGTTTCAAACACTCGCTGGTAGAGTGAGTATTTGAAATTAGCGGTGCAGTCGAGTTGTTTAGATAGTTAAGATATTAATCAAACGTTACGTTTTGTTTGTAAAATTGTAAATAAACGTATTCGATTCTAGTATTTGTCATCAATATAACCTAATTACAATGTTACACGATATTATTGGAAATTATTGAAACGTTGTGTTTACCTTACGAATGTTTTGACGTTTCTATTTTGTGTTTGAAATGGTTGTGAGAAATTTTAACATGCCCAGTTTTGTATACAAAATAATGAATATTATGATATCGAAATATTAACGTTTGACATTTTTAAATCAATTTTTGGTGGATCGGATGCTCACACGTCTTGTTACAGGTAATTTAGAAGTATTGGAAAGAAAATCCTCTTGGGTAGGTTATGGCTTGTCTGTTGCTGACATTGATAGCATCCATAAGAATGAAAGAATGGACATCAGGTGAACTGTAATAACAGTAACATAGAACTA
Source organism: Hyles lineata (assembly GCA_030180105.1). Taxonomy (NCBI): domain Eukaryota; kingdom Metazoa; phylum Arthropoda; class Insecta; order Lepidoptera; family Sphingidae; genus Hyles; species Hyles lineata. Next base: position 11,901,862 of record JARJEE010000013.1, on the reverse strand, counting down.
CTAATTCCCGTATTCATTGCAAAGGAAATTGTTTTGAATTCATAATACTCAAGTAAATAAACAGAACGAAATTGTGTGTCGGTATTCACAGCGTCAGCTAATGAACTCGACTCACTTACATAATGCAACTAAAGCACAGGCTAATAAATAGCCGGCCCGGTAGGATCGTTTTCAGTTAAGACGTTTGCATTTGTTGTTTAAATAATCAAGTAGTATTTACGATGGAATGTTCTTCGTAAAATTTTGGAACAATTTTGCTTTCTGGTTATGATTAATAATGTATTATTACCAACAAGTTTTGGGAGAAAGTATATTGATATTTTGTGTATTATTTACAACAATGGTAAAAAAACTAAATATGGCTTTTTGAAATTGTTTAATTACCAAAAAGCCGTTAACATTTCTTTTGATTTTGCGATATTCATAATTATATCAATCGTAATTTATAATAAAGCATTATTTATACAACGATGAAAAGCCATGAGTATTATTCTTTATTTCTCGCTTTTCATATAATATTGTCGCCCACAGTCGGCAAGCTTCGGTGCTTGGTGTCATTCCAATGCGTTCCACTGTCGATCGGCTTAAAGGAATTGCACTGGCGGGTGTGTGGATATTCTTGATAACATTTTATTTTATATTTCACAGTGAACACATTTAGTAAATATCGCAAACGAAAAATATAAGACCTATAGTATATTTACCCGAATGCGAAAGGAGAGTTATGTTTTCGAGTGCATGCCAGAGCCTAAACGGCTTGTTGTATTTTTATTTGAGTGATGTCAATTGATTCATCTTAGTCGTGAAAGTGAAACTGGGAACTGGGTACATCAAAATTAAAAGAAAAACGATAATGGGCTCTTTTGGCACCAAAACATATTTTCAAAACATATATTATGTGATATTGACAAAATTATGGTTCAGTTAATACATTAGTTAGTTAAATAATTCTATTATAATTGATGATAGAATCAAATCGATTAAATGAATAACGTAACACACGTATAATTATAAAATAAATGGTCCTTAATCAATCTAATTACACGTGATACCATAGATGCAAATGAATTTATGTATTAAACTCACCTTATTGAGAATTCCCTTGAACTAACTGATTCTGTTCAACTGAACAATAGTTAATTCAAGCAATGTTCAACGTAATGAAGCCGTTAAATGTGGTTGACTAACGACTGTAAATTGGAAACGTAAGAACACAAGTTAAATGCCATTCGATATTGTGAAACATTATTAATTTGAACGACCTAGGTTAGGACTTAGAACTTTACGACAGATGTAATGAAATTACGATCTTTCATTAACGCGTTTCAGACGCTGTGAAATTTTAGCTGATGGCTGCGGTGGAATTACAAGTATTAAATATTAGTCAAGTGTGTCGATTTAAATCAAATAATACAAATGAAATGAAATATAAATTGAAAACTCAGAATAAAAGGACAAATATAAGATATGATAGACAAAGATTCAAGCCGAAGTCTTCCGATCTGGTCTAATATGGGTAAGGGCTGATTTTTAACCCTCATATTAAAATCCGTCAAATAAATCATAACCTGGCAATATAAAAAAATTACACAATTAAAAAATACATAAATAGAACTGCCATTTTTATTTGTTCATGTTGTATTCTATTCGGAGAATATTTTTCTCCGCCCTTGTGGATTTCACCAATACATAAATGTTCTGTAACTCGACGTATGAGCGAAAAATTGGACTGTACGAGTAATTCCTAACTGTAATATAGTAAGAAATATTTTAGAAGTTATAATCACCAAGATGTGATAGTAATACGGTAAAACGGGTGGCGTCAGAACCTTTTTGTTCGATTCAATATTTGCAGAAAGAGTTTCTTACGGCGGTAAAGCCAGCGGTATTGCGCGAGACAGGTGTCAGGGTATGGTCCCTTTGCAAGCGGAGTCGAACGGACAGAATGTTGTGTCTTGTTTTTACAATTGGGTATATTTACAAAGGATAACAAGGAAAATATACTGCTATACTTTTCATTATGATTCGTAACGATCACTGTGACATTTTATATGTAGTCATTAAGTTTTTTGTTCAATAATTTAACAACGACTGAACGGATTTTTATTAAATTTAGTTCACAAGTAGAAAATTCTATTTATTACTAGCAAGAATACTTTTAATTTCACTAAAATGTAAAGTGTTTTTAAATATAGCACAAAAAAGGTTGACACATTATGTCACAGTATTATATTTTTATTTAGCATATTTCCACAACTTACAAGGCAAAAAAGAAATAACAAAGGGATAGAATTAATTAATCGACGAGCAAAAGGGTTCCGCCACGATACATAGTTAAAATTAATTTGTCCGTTAAGGAGTCTGTACATACATTGAACAATGTAAATATGTTTTGTATCATACGGCTCTAATCCTATTTGTGTCTTAATATAATAATGGACTTGATGGATCGCCAGTTGGGAAACTGAGTTTGGACTGTTATTGAAAACCAAGTTCTAAACAAATGATCCCGGATTATGCGGGATAATATTTTACAGATATGCAAATCTGGACTTTATAGTTTTAAATATTGTATGAACATTTATTAGAAAATATTGTGTAATGTAAGTTGGTTTTCAAGGGTATTGTTTTATTATTGGCGTAGAAAAAACACTTAACTTGATGGTAAGTGTAGTACTTACAACAATCGTCGGTCGCCACAATTACGCCGCTCGCAACTCACACAACTTACAAATTGAAGTATCAATTGCAACATGTTTAGTAAACTTATAAATAACCAGTTTTAGTATATTATTTTTAATTTTAATAACATTTATATTCTTCTTCGGATTAAGCAAGTATAAAAGGACCTCATTCATAAGAGGCTAACGCCCGAATACTGGAACGCATCTTAAATATAAGTTGCGCTTAACTACGCTAATCCCGTTTAAATGTACTGGCTAAGTGGGCCATGCGCTGTTAAGACCAAGTTATTATTTGAATGGTGTTCCAGTATTCGGCGTTAGAAAGTTTTATATTTTTAAATAACTTGACATCCTCTAATCAATCTTTCAGATTGTATTATAAGGACGCAATATCTGCCCCACTTCTTACTTACTTCTAAGTTGTTTTGTTTATAAACTTTTATAACCCCGAAACGGTTATTTATCTTGTTTAAAAGGAGATAATTATGGAACAAGCAACAGCTTTGATGTTTACATCAAATAAATTTGTTTTGAACGTAGCATATTGAGTCCGATGTCATTATCAAATAACAAGGGATTTCAAAAGATAAGATTTTGTCACGAAATCCTCGAATGATGTTAATTTTATTGGATAAAATAGTAATATCCTATTGGTGGTAGATCTCTCATATATGGGAGGCGCGTGGGTAAGTCCCACCGCAATGTCTATTTCTCCCGACGAATAACAATGTAAATGCATTGTTTGATTGAAGGAAATTGTAGCCAGAGAAACTCCTAAACATATTGAGACTTAACATCTTATGTCTCAGTATGGCGAGCGCAGTGGAATGCTCAGCTTTGCTTCATAATTCACGGTATATTTTGGGATGCTCGTCTCGTCATTCATTGCAATAAAAAAATATTTAAAATCTTTAAATCTCCCTATTAGACACGAGTCTATACTATGATTAAAAGGAAGTATTTTTTTTATTAAAAGAGATTCAGTTCCAAGACTAGCTTACTAAAACATTGCTAGATTAAGAACCTCCACTTAAAAATTCTTGGCAAAGCTATGAGATATACGAGTTTTCCTCATGATGTTTCCCTCATCATGAATATTTCTAACAATATCTTTAAAAGCTTTAAAATCCTTGAGGAGAACATTCAAATATCCAGCTTTCTCGACGATGTTTTCTTTCCTCAACAATCATAATACTTAATACTGATTTATACCGTTTCCTATAGAAATAAACCGTTACAAATGCATTGAAACTTTTCTATTCTGTAGCGAACACAAGAAACCTTTATTTTATTGTACATTTAGCTTATTATGAACGCTCAAAGCAATTGTTTGGAAGTGACAGATGACAAGGCTTTGTGCAAACAGTCCAAAGTTCAACATGCTTAAAATAACATCGCTTTGTTACAACGTTGTCTTTTCACCGCCATTAATATCTTGGGTTTGTGAATATGATTGAATGGGTTATTTTGATAACATTAGGCCTGTATTTAGATAGGTCCATTGTCAGGCGCAAGTCCCGTACTGTAATGTATCAGCCCATATACGTTCTATTGCAGGGCACGGGCCTCTTCTAAGTACGATTGGTAAAACCATATAGTCCATCATACTGGCCTAGTGCGTGTTGGCGGACTTTACATACCATAGATTTTTTTACAAATTCGCTATGGTATGCAGGATTCCTCACGACGTTTCTCTTCACTGTTAAAGTGCGTGGTGATTGACTATCAATACGCACATGACTACGAAAAGTCTGAACATGTTGGCAGCCGCGTCTGGTCCGTTCGCTAACCGCCTACCACGCACTGTGCACCAGGCACAATTATGAAGATACAATCTGTATCAGCCCATATACGTCCCACTGCAGGGCACGGGCCTACTCTACAATCGAGTGTACGATTGAGAGTGGTTAGGCCATATAGAAGATACAATGAAGACGGGATTTTTCATTATTTTTCATCAATCACAAAAGACTACACTTTAATGACCGCTAAGTTCTAAGCAGTACAGATTGATTATGGACTTGCGAGAGGCAATTAATGATATCTTGCTGACCGATACTGTTGTGCCACACTAATCAAAACGTCACGTTTCAATTAAACTTTGAGACATACTCGTTTTTCCTTATGGCGGGATACACATTTTCTATTCGATAATGACTTCATGGTATAATACGAATATACTACCTGATGTATCTTTGGGGCCTTTTCTGACTCCTACCATTCAATTTACTACTAAAATCACATGTAATTTTATTGGTGGCACACCGATGGTGTATTGATTTAGTAAGTAAAATAAAAATAAATCGAAAATAACATTTTAGGGTTTCTAGCAGCACTTTACGAATGACTGATGATTTAACTGTACGAATACTTTTACCATTGAATGTTCGTGCTTAGGTCATATAAACTGAAATATAAATGTAATTATAAAATAATAAATGTGTTTTTGTTATCAACGTGATTATAGTTAAATAATTGTTGATTTCATTGTTTGTAATTAAATTGTTTTTAGTTAAGTGGGCCGTGGGTTTCAATATTTTATGTTAATTTAATTAAATATTGTATAAGATTTTCGTACATTGTTATTGTTATCGTAGTTAATAATTTTGGAGTTTTAGTAAAATTTGTTAGATTTATTATGAATTCACTCACTTATTACTTAAACGTACAAGCATGGACATGTAACATTCTTTACGCCGTAGTAGGGGTACTTTTGGGACTCGTACAAAAAAGCACAAGCGATACTTCTACTAAAAGGTTTTTTTTGTAAATCTTAAGAATGACCATGTCCATGCTTGTCTAAGAACTCAGTTTCCCAACTATAAGGCATAGATAAAGGATTAATGGATCGTGTTGTGCAGATTGTTTCAACCTACAGAAATATATTTCAGTGCCACAGATTTTTTTTTTGTATAATAAGTCTTAAAAAATTACATATTTAATACTAGTATTTTTATGAATTCTCATCAGTTTATTTTGAATCTGCCTCGTGAAAGCAAATATAAAAAAATAATACACACAAAAGTCAAATACATAATCCCACACTAAGATTTAGTCTTCTGTCGTGGGTAGCAGGAACTAAGAGGGAATTTTCGGTCTCACAAATACCTATTCCCAAAACAAATACTTGTCATCACATAAATATTTGTCTCTGTGTGGGGATCGAACCCGCGGCCACTCATTTCACAGCCGGCGTCTAATCAAGTGCACTATGCTATCCGACTAGGATTTAAATACATACACTCACGCTTTTTTCCAGAAGGGGTAGGCAAAGGTGCCAGGACATTCATATTTCTGATGAGGATTTCATTTAAATTAGTTCATGGTTTGATTATCTCTGCACAACACGATCTTAGTAAGAAGTTGGAAGCATCGAAAGTCAGTAGGCACACCTACTCAATTATTATGAAATTCTAACGATTAGTAAATAATTTATTCGCGTTTTTCATTTAAGCGGATATAAGATATCCGGTTCTGTTGCTAGATAATAATTTTATTATATATTTTACGGATAATCAGTTTGTACGTCGTCTTAATGTAAATAACGAGCCTTTCTAACTGTCGAAATGTTTTCATTAAACTATTGGGAATCGAAAATAAATGGAAATATTCGCAAATGTTCTTTCATTGTGTTTTATTCTGCACCCTTTTTGTAACAGTGAGTACACAGCACCTGATGACAAGTGATACAAAATATTTGATCAAGATTAATGATCAATTACTCATTAAAACGATAAAAGGATTATACTGTACTGTATCAGCTCATATACGTCCCACTGCAGGGCACGACGCCATCTCTACAATCGAGAGTACAACTGAGAATGCTTAGGCCACCACGCTGAGCTAATGCGGGTTGGCGGACTTTTCATACCATAAAAATCCTTAGAAATCTGTTTGGTATGCAGGTTTCGTCATGATGTTTTCCTTCACCGTGCGTGTTAGTCGACTACACGTACACACATGCCACTGAAAAGCCAGTGGTGTGATCTGGGATTCGAATCCGCGGCCACCGTGAACATGCAGCAGCATCTGACCGTTTGCCAACAGGCCACCACGCATTTAAAGGATCATTACCAGATTTATTAGTCTTATATTGGTCTTATTATACTGACATGACAGGAGGTCCCTGTTAATTGAAAGAGTTTATTAATCAACTACACAGTTAGAGTATAGCTTAATGGATACAAAGTTTTCTAAGTTGCAATATTTTTTTTTTATTATTCTAATGAAAAGCAAGACGAGCATGCCATTCAACTGATGGAAATTGGAACCAACCGAAACCATTAATTTCAAAGCAATGCTTGCTATTCCACTGCGCTCGCCATCCTGAAACCTAAGATGTTAAGTCTCAATATGCCCAGTAGTTATTTAGATTACTATGTTCTTTAAAACGGAATACGAGAATGAATTTATACTGCTGATTGGCGGGAGAAATAGACATTGCGGTAGTACTTACATAAGTGGCCTCTCGCATATAAGAGACCTACCACTAGTCCATATTTTATTTTTAATAGAAGAATTAGCAAAATCCTTTTTTTTTCACATAAAATAATTACTTATCTATTACCAAAACCAGAAATTCATTACCTCAATTCAAAATACAGTATAATATTAGAACACAGCTCATGTTTGTTTTTATTATTTTTATCGAAAATTTATTCATCTGAGGGTAGTTTGCATTCTTACGCCTTGTCACTACGTTGACAGTTCAGTCCCGTGTACGGTTCCGCAAGCGATGCGCGTGCTCCGTTGCCGCGCTGGTTTTCTCGCTTGAATCTATTAGTTCTAGGGTCAAAGTGGTGTTATTGGTATATTCTTTTACTCTGTGATCGCTAAGATATATTCGAAGAGTGTAGTAGTGTGTGAGCTTGTCTTCTGACAAAGTCTTTGTTATTCAAAAGTGATATTAGTATTGCTGCAATAGTGTTGTTAGTCTGCGCCAATCATTCTCGAGTTATAATAGTTTAGTGGGCAATGTACTAGTGGTGTTGTTATTGTGTTTCACTGAAATGTAATTCTGATGAGTGCAGTGGTGTGTAATTATAAATGTTAGTTAGTGTTAGTGGTGTTTAGTGCTATAATGGTGCTGCTTCTACTATTTTCGTCGGCGCCTACCGGCAACGAGAGGCGAATGTCGGTAAGTCGGCTTAGATTTATATAATACCAGTTTTTCTTTGGTTATAGATTCATATATTTTCTTTTCTGTATTCATGAAAAATCTATCATTTATATAAGTTAAATTATTGATAGGTATGTATATAGTTAGTATGCGCATCACGCAGAAACTAATCATGATTTTATTGTTAAAAACAAAAATTGTCGGTAGTCATTTTGCATTGTATCTTAAAATACATATCGTTAAAAGTATTTAGTCACATTGTAAACTAAAATGATTTCATAATCATATAAAAGTTTATAAAATATTACCAAATTACTAATCTGTAAAGTTGCGGCCAACATCTACTAAATACATGTTATTGTAACATAATTTCCCCGCTAACACTCCCACCACACCCGGTCTTAATGCGTTAGCCCTCAGAAATATCCCGGGTCCCCACCGAGGCCACTAGCGATCCGGGATTAGCGTTTTTTGTTCCCGGTCCAACCACTAAGCCCGGATTTAGGTGCACATTAGTATCGGGTTCCTTTGCAACGTGCATCCGTAACTGATATCGTAGAGTTTACATTACCTATTGAGGTCGGAATAGGTGGGGTTAGGTGAATAAGCAATTAGATAATGTTTTCTTTTTAAATTAAATACTGTTTAATTAGTGGAGAGGGCAGTGAAATCCTAATAGAGTCATCATCATCATCATCATCATATCAGCCACAGGAAGTCCACTGCTGAATATAGGCCTCCCCCAAGGATCTCCACAATGATGCTGGATGCAGGCCGCTTCCCACAGGTCATTGTGGAGATCCTAATAGAGTATTGATAATATTTATTTTGTCGGCCGTCTGAAATGAAAAACATAGGTTGCACACGTACCACGACATTTTATAGGGTCATAGACGTGTTTTTATCAGCAGATGAATTCCCTAAATCGGATTTCCATCGAGACTGGTGTATACTTAACAAATCAATTAAAACTTAGTAATCAAATTTACTGAATCAAATGTTACTATCGAATAAATGTAGTATTATTCATGTAATCAAAAGTAAATCACAACATAATAAATTCATTCATAGTTTTATATGTATAAAGCTAGTGCAAATGCATAAGCATTGACATTATTCAAATAGAACGTAAAAAACATAGTAGAGGATGAGTACGGGAGTAATGGAATGCAAGGAAAAAGACTAGATAAAGCACCAACCTACCGTACCAACCAAAATCTGGCCACACAAGTTTCATTCTCAGCATTTAAATACAGCATTGCGAATACAAAAGAACTCCGGTTAAACAAACACGCTCTTTTCCTAATTATGTAGATATACAGTCGTTTAGAGCTCGTTTTTTAGGTGCACGGTACAATTTTCTTCATGAATTCAGCAAGGTATTCAATACAAAAGCGCGTAGTGGTCAGAATTTACGATCTCGCGCCAACACCCTTTTAGCGGCACTCGAGTTAATGCCGCTGCATTAGTGCTATTGGGCCAATTGAAATGATTGCTTCGGTTTTTTTGCAAAACTGCCGGATCCGCATTAAGCGCGTTAAGTAAACGAGGCAATTTCTTGAAAAAGAAATGAGCGGCCAAATTGCGGTATACACGTTACTGATTTTTTCATGGCGTGTGAGATCTGCGTTATGTTTTGGTGTGTTGTGTTGCAACATAATCGTAGATTTCTTAGTACTGGAGCTTATACAGTCTTTATCTCCACCCTTTGTTTCTATTTCCGTTACCCTTCGCATGTTTAGAGGTAGCGTACGTAAATACGTAAGGTGTATCATCATGAATGGCTTTTATAACTTACTATTAGATAAAAGCTGTTTACACATTAGCCAGACAATGCAATGCAAGCCAATGCAATAGTAATATTACTTTTATTAGCTGAAATGTTCCAACTAGTACGGTCATTATCCGACTGCGGGATTATCACTTGAAGAAAATACAGGCCCTAAGTCTGAATGTGATAAGTAAGTCTCCACTGTTGCTAGAGTGAAGGTGAAAATAGATATGTGTAGCCATAAACAAAAACATCACGAATATAATTCTTAACCGAAAAAATTGATCGATCAAAAAATAATAATATTGTAACTAGCATCCAACGCACTGACATTTTTGCGAGTTCTAACCTCTCGCGTCCGAGAGGAGGCCAGGGGTGTCAGCATTTAGAGGGGGCCCAAAGAGAGTGCTCCGAGCAATTTGCATTCATTTACCACCCCTAGGTAAGGGCATGTGCAAAACAAACGCGAGGTGAGTTTTTTACCGTAAGCGCTTATTTGCAATCGTAAATTTTATTTTGTTCTCCCAGTCCTGGTGATAAGAAGTGATAGCAGTTTATGGTTTTGAAGAATGGCCTCTGTTTTATGAGTTTACGGGAGTGATTTACTGTGTGAAGTTTTTGTGTATGTCGTTGCTTTGTGAATGACTTCTTTTATTGGCAGGGTTTTTTTATCTGAGGCTATATTAAGGTACTTATTATTTCAATTATTGGTAGTGATTAAAAAATAGCTGTCATATTGCAAGCCTTAGACGCTATTACTTTTTGCCTTGCTGTTTAAACCGCCAAGAGTCTATATAGCCTGTCAAGTCAGTCGATGTCTTGAGCAGCTTGCACGCATTCGGTGCCCGCTGCCTTTTCAATTCATTGCTCAATCGCAGACAGGGCGACCTACACTACGGTTAGCTTACTGCACTTTATTAGCTTTTTATTGAAAGGTGTTCTGTAATTATCGTGTTTCTTTATGTGTCATAGATTTATAGACAAATATATTTCCTTAAACTAAACTGAAATGTTTGTATGGTAATTTTATTTTGAATATACAATGGACAAGATTCCTGCATTCTAAGCTGTTTTGTATCATAGAAAAATCTTTATAAACTTTCTTTTTAATAAACACAGCTATTGTAATATTAAATCTAGCACAAACCGGGACGGCACGACAAGGGATTTAATTTTATGCCAAAAGATATTCAAACTTATTCGGTGTAAATTCACCATAAATTCCATTGTTTTAAATTAGTGTCACGGCATCAAGAAATACCTTTTAAGGCCACGGTATAAATTTAAATAAATAAATAAATAACACCCAACAGTCACATACATAGTCCTGACCCCACACAAGTCTTGTGTCGTGGGTATCAGGTACTAAGAGAGACTTATCGGTCTCACAAACACCCAGATCCGAAATAAATATTTGCGGGCCGCACAAACATTTATCTCGGTGCAGGGATCGAACTCGTTGCCTCTCGTTTCACAAGCGGTATCTAACCGACTGTACCACAGAGGCTATCAATTTAAAACATTGGAATTTATGTCATATTCTCACCGGTTAAGTTTGAATATTATTTGTAAAAAAAATAAGTATCTTGCCATGAATGGCGTCCCGGTCTGCGCTGGCCCTTATCTGTGATGACAACCTTATATTCTAGTGCGTAGGATTGTTTATGGCCCATATTTATAATGCCTTTGTGGAAAATAGGAGTGTTATTACTTATTATTGAGGTAAAATTGGTTTAAATTTCTATTTTTAGCCTGAGGAGGGTAATATGCTTCTAGATATTTACCATTATACAAGATGGTGTAAAACACACACAAAGACAATAAAACATACATCAGGACAATATGACGATTTAAAACAATTAAGTCAAAGTCCACCACGTTGGTTTTTACGGTACTGTACTGTATCAGTCCACACTGAACTGCATGGGGCTCAATCGAGAGTACGATTGAGAGATTAGGCCATATAGTCCACCACGCTTGCCTAGTGCGGACTTTACCACGTTGTTCAACAGACCAAGACAAATAATTGAAATATACATTCGATTGATTATATTGCTATGAATGGCAAGACCAATGCCATGCAATGCCATTCGCCTGATGGTAAACGATACGACTGCTCATGGACAGTAGCTATTGTTTGCATTCCACATTGCTCACCGTCCTGAGACATAAGATGTTAAGTCTCAATATGTCCAGTAGTTAGTATATTATTAAATTATGATTATCAAACTGAAACCATGGTGGGTTTTAACCAATGGTTTTAACCCTTCAAATGCGATAGTTGCGATCCAGCAAATACTCAAAATATATTCCAAATTACTAAATCCCAATGTAAAATGGGTTGACCAACAAAAATATTCCAATTACAAATCAAATCCAATGTAAATAACAGCTGATCGCTCGTATGCGTGCGTCCGGCGTTTTAATGCCTGATGCACAGCATCAATGTAGTCAAGCTGTCAAACCACAAAAAATGGGAATTTCAATTGATATTTATTAAAATACTGACAAAAAATTATACAGTTAAGGTATGGCTATTTTCTAATTGATTTTCTGCCGGTAAGTAATTAAACGACATCTGTCGAAATGGTAGTCACAGGTTCAAATCTTAGGGCGCATCTTTTATTTCGATTTCATGCATTGTTATTTACTTCTACGAGAATTTTTAATAGTTGACTCCTGGTTAAGGTTATTCAGTCTACCCATCGAACTATTGCTAATCTTAATGATTAATGTTAATGTTTTGTTTTCTTTTGTCAAGCTTTATCTTACTTGGTACACTATTGACTGCCCTCTCTTTTCCATCTCTTATTGTCCATCCCAAGGTAGTCGGTAAGAGATTGCCTCGAGCGATACGACCGCCTATTGTACTGCTATGTAATATAATGTTCTATTGTGAAGTTCATTTAGTGTACAATAAAGAATTTAAATAAATAAATAATATAAATTAATCACGCCATTCATTTTTAATTGTTTCAATAATCTTCGACCACTTCCAAGTATCATTTAGCTAAATGGTTCAACATTATGAAATGAAATGAAATGAAATGAAAATATTTATTGAATCCATAAAATGTCATACACTATTTAGATTCAGTCACTTTTTTTTTTCACTACCACCCAGTTCACAAGGCTGTTTACGCCAGAGAAGAACGGGCAAGAAACTCTAGCGTTGCTCTTTTCAAAATAAGTTTACAATACAGTGATCATACAGGAGTTGAAATTCAGAGCAGTTCATAAATTATTCATAATAATAATTATATTGTACGGCTGAGTTAACTGAGGTCGCCCAGATCGCGGAATCGGTATACACTGTTCAGCAAAAGCAATGAAAAGCAATTAAAAAAAAAAAACAAAGTAATGTAATATTATCATTATAAGCAAATTGAGCAGACCAGTCTACACAAGCAGCACCCGTTCACGAGTATGACGCATGTGCCAGCCATCGGCCTCCTCAACCGTGTTATAGGGAAGTGACCGACCCGGCACACGACACCGCCGCAAGCACAGACCTTTAAGCGAGCATGACGTACTCAAATTGCCTACAACTATGGTGACAAAAGTGGGATAATTATATCAATTATATTTAACAGAGTACACACCCATCCGGTTCGGGGACTTATGTTTTATTCCCACGCCTTACGTGAATCTGGCACCACTGTGTGGATTTAATGCAAAAATAATATGGGCTAAATAACAACACCATATTAAGCACACTGTTAATACTTACATATTATAATAATCGCCTCAATAATACCATAACAAAAACACTTACACATTATATGCCAACACGGCATATGTATTCAACAGCATACACGTACAAATCAATTAATCCGCGGTATAAAGGCTATACAATGGTGACGGCTAGCACCTCGCGTTTACATGCCATTGTGTGTTATTTCACCGATATCACGACAGTATCTGGCATTCCCAATACTAAATACGCGTTAGACACTTAGTTACAAAATAAAAATTTGAGTGAAAATATATTTTTATGACACATGATTCTGATAACATTGGCCCTAATCTGATGAAAGAGTTTGGACTAAAGGTATTATAACAGGCAATATGTACACATATTAGCCAGCTAACAAGGCGTATGTATTCAGCAGCATACACATACAAATCAATTAATCCGCGTTATAAAGGCTGTACCATTGTCACGGCTAGCACCTCGCTTTTACATGCCATTGTGTGTTATTTCACCGATATCACGACACGATATGTTACTCCAGATACTAAATACGCGTTAGACACTTAGTTACAAAATAAAAAATTGCGTGAAAATGTATTTTTCATGACACATGATTCTGGTAACATTGGCCCAATCTGATGAGAGTTTGGAACTAAAGCGGTTATTGCAGGAAATTTGTAATATACTTAATTATTTTATGTGTAATAATACGCCTCAATGATACGAAATAAAAATGCGTACACACATTATATGCTAACACGGCATATGTATTCAACAGCATATACGCAGTGGCGGTACTTCCATACAAGCCCAAAAGCCCGGCTTGCCCTACTTAATACGCATATACTCAATCTTAAAGGAAAATTAGTAACATAAATAAAATACATTCTGTATCCGCCCATATACGTCCCACTGCAGGGCACGGGCCTACTCTACAATCGAAAGTACGAAATAAAATACATTCGTTTAATGCAAAACGTCTATCATTTTTAAATTTACCGCGTCGCGGCGTGCCCTATTGGAGCCCCGCGCCTGCGACGGAGCACCCGCGTCCGCAGCGCCGCGCCTGGCAACTCGCCTAAGCGAGCGCCGCGGTCTAAAACTAACATAAAAATATTTCATTCAAAATCCACGCGTGACGCAATATCTTAAAAAGACGGAACACACCAAAGTATTATCTATCTTTTTCTCTCTCGTGTGCTTTTACCTGGCTTTTGGCGTATATTGCCCTCTCAGTCGCACCTATGGGTGAATTGCTACTACCATGACACTACGTACCTATACATATAGCTATTCTATAATGCAATTTGTACCAAGCAAAATGCCCGGCTTCGCGTAGTGAAGTTGTGCACTTGACGCGTCATATTATGATCCAAATTTATGGAAAATATATTTATGTTTTGCTATAAGTTATATTGGATAATATATAAAATAAATTGATATTTTTTGAGACCGTATTATGATGTTTTAAATATGTTTATTAATATATAATTTGGAATAGTACATAATTTAGGACCTGTGGATAGTTTCACATTTATTATTGTCTTTCGAGCGGACGATTAACCAATAATCACAGAACATCTACGTTTAGTTTTCGTTTAATTATAGTATTTTACGTTTATTACGTATAATAATGGGTGAAAATGTGCCTTGTGATGGTTTGAAGTGCGTGCAAGTGTTGATCGTCAAGGAAAAGGTAAATTCATTACATTTCGTTAACAAACAACTACTCGCATCTGGTCCAAAACCTACGCCTGATTTGTTGTGATTTCTCAAAGTACAGAAAACTATATTATGCATTAATCTCTTTTCATAATTCCGGTAAACAGTGCAGCGTATAGAAACCTCTTTATGCGTCAGATACATATGTGATGAGATTTCAAAACATTATGCTTGCGTAGACAGTAATCGTAGTGTTTTTCAGATATTAGTTGACACAGTTTGCCATTGAGCTCATCAAGAGGTTCCTTTCAGGGCTCATGATGAATCAAAAAATCACACGCATACACAAAAACATAACATGAATGTATTAATAACAATAATTTCTGGCCGCGAAATTAAACACGGCGCCGTACTTGTGCTATTGTAGTGGCTTTTTATTGTTAACTTTATATTGTAATTAATTTACAAAATAATTTCAATATAAAGTTACGTATGCATGCCCAAAAGTAATTTGACTTACACATTTGTTTTATTCATCTATTTAAAACTAATGATAGGCCATTCAGTACTTTGGCAATATTAAATAGCTGGCTGTGAAAATCGCGCCATCTATTAGATTTTTTCGAAACAACTTATTGTAATAGATTTTTTCATAACGGTGATAAAGACAGTTATTATTTTATTAGTTTTTATCCTAATCTTATATAGATCATGTGGTAGGTCTAGGACTGCCTCGATGGCGCAGAGTTGAGGTCTCGGATTCGAATCTCGGGTCGTTTTTCTATATATTTTTTTATCGCATAGGCTCGCCCCCTATCGCATGATGAACACGTTCTTCTTTCTTAATACCATTTTGTTCCTGAACCAATACATATTCTTGCTAAAAAAAAATATTGGGCTTGCCCTAGTCCACAACCCTAGGCACGCCACTGCATATACGTACAAATCAATTAATCCGCGTTATAAAGGCTATACAATGGTGACGGCTAGCACCTCGCGTTTACATGCCATTGTGTGTTATTTCACCGATATCACTACACGATATGTTACTCCCGGTACTCAATACGCGTTAGACACTTAGTTATTAAATAAAAATTACCGTGAAAATATATTTTTTATGACACATGATTCTGGTAACATTGGCCCAATCTGATGAAAGAGTTTGGAACTAAAGCGGTTATTGCAGGCAATTTGTAATATACTTAGTTATTTTATATGTAATAATACGCCTCAATGATACGAAATAAAGACGTATACACATATTAGCCAGCAAACAAGGCATATGTATTCAGCAGCATACAGTACAGCACAGCATACAGCAGCATAAAAGCTATACGATTGTGACAGCCAGCACCTTGTGTTAACATGCCATTGTGTGTTATTTAACCGATATCACATCACGAGCTGGCATTCCCAGAACGAAGAGTAGGTTAGATACTTAGTTTGAGCATAAATGTTTCGTGAGAAACGTGCTCAAATCTTTGTTTTGGATTTATTTATGTGTTAGGAAAGACCCAGTTTTTTGGTCTTAAAAACCGATTTAATATTGTTCTTATTCCTAAATATACATATTATGTTCAGCAAGCAATAGTAGTCTATAGTGCCTCTTTTGTCACTTGTCACCACAGTTCGCTAAGCATATTTTCATCTGATGATGATATTTCCACAAATTCATAAGAGACTTTCCCGCCCACACACCCACCACTGCAACTCCTGTCAACGAGGATGAATAATATACCGAGTTCCGGAGCTCGGCGAGTCTCTTAGGGACACTAGCTTGTATTTAACTCGCATCAAAATTAATCAGAAAGTAAAAACAAATAGGAGGAGTTGAAAACATTCAGAGATAGGGCAATTTCATCGCTAAACAGTTCAAAGGTTCTCGTCTCATGTATTCAAATACGGTTATAAATCAATAAACCTACAAAAACTTGGATTTGTGTGAATCCAACCAAAACCAAAAAAAACAGAACTCAGCCATATTTCTTTTAAAACAAACAAAACTAACAAAGTGTACCTTGTTAGCACCTTTACTGCATGAGTAGTAGACTCCTTCCATATTGTTCAACCGGACACAGACAGCAGCAAAACCAATGACACCTCTATTACACCACACACCACTTACACACTTGACCACTATTTACAAAGCAATGCTTGGCATTAAGTTATAAGATGTCTTTTTGTCGATTAAGTCTCATTATGTCCGCTAGTTACACTGGCTACAATGTTTTTCAAACCGGAATATAACATTATATTTGAACTGCTGTTTACGGGAGAAATAGACATTGCGAAGGTACCTACCCAGGCGTCCTCTCACATATGAGAGACCAGTAAAATAATTATGTTTTTCTGCTGTTTATAACAGCATCAAACACCATATCAGCAAAGAGAAGACACGTTATTAGCCGTGATTAAAACAGGTCGTGCCGCACGCGTGATGTCGACTAATGACTATTAGCAATCTTTGTTGTACGGGTAATAGGGCGCGTGATGCCAATTCTTTCAATGGCTTTTATCTTGGCTATGACAGGATATTATTTTAGGACTGTAAATGGTGCTGCTACCAAGTAAATGGTTTGTTAATGGGGAGAGATCTGTGATGCTTATGTATCTTTAATAGAGCGATCGAGGATCTGTGTGTTTGATAGAAAGTTGAAAATAAAGATAGGACTGAACTGGTTGTGCAATTAACTAAATAAATTAATACACCCAACACTCACAAACATAGTCCTGACCTCACACTAAGATCGAGTCTTGCGTCGTGGGTATCCGAAACTATGAGAGACTTTTCGGTCTCGCAAACATCCAGACGTACGGGTGTGCGGGGATCGAACCCGCGGCCTCACGTTTCGCAACAGTCTTCTGCCCAAATACGCCACGGACTCTATTAACTATGCAGTATTCAATACTTGAATTTTCAAAATATAGAATTGGTGTCGCCATATTGAAATTAGCTCCATTATGTTGTAGTCAATATCAGCTTCAACCTTGAGTTCTTGTAATTCCTGGTAAAAGTTACAAAGGGAGTAACAAATATCGTTCCTAATGATTCCCTAAAGTATCTAAATAGACTTATATCCTAGACATATATATATATATATATATATATATATTTAAATCACAGTACTTATCTTGCGTCCTTTCATTTCGCATTATTGTAACGTCCACTACTTTCAGTTAATTTTTATAAACAATGACTGCGAATATTGGTCCATAATATAATTTCAAAAATGATGTGCAACTTATTTTTTTAAATATTTACCATATGTTGATATACAAATATTCGTATATTGCCAGACGGAGGGAAACCCATAAGGACTCCTATCCATAATACAACTCATCAGAACTCCTATGATATACATGACTTTATAATTCATTCTACTGCTTATTGCAATTCCTTTGCCAAATGCGACGTTGCCGTTCTTATAACATATTCAGGTATAGAATATTTTACTTAAATTTGTTATTCTTAGTTATATACTAGCGGCCTTGCCCAGCTTCGCCTTTCCATTTTTTTTTTCATATTTTATACACCGTATATTTTATTCTATCCCCTCTCGCCAGATTTAAATCATTATTTTGCTACGGAGATATTATAACACTGTTACTACTCCGACGAAATTCATTGAAATCAATTAATAGATATGATAGCTGACCCGGCCACGCTTCGCTATGGCTTAATTATTATATGATTAATATTATATTCAATTATTTAGTATAGCAAAAGAGCCCGACCCACCTTTTCCTGGATGCAGATATTTTCTTATGTTACTTCACACCAAATACATGTTATTTTTCGTATGAGCTCTTGTATACCTAAACATGACGTAGCTATCCTACTATCCTGCTCAATTCCGTCTCATCCCGTCTATTCAGTCACTTCCCGATACGTCCCGTCCTTTCTCTTCATTATCCATCCCATCTTATACCGTGCATTTACATTTCGTGCTATCAAATCTGTCAGCTAACCCAGTCCTCTCCCGTACCTCTCCCTCTATTATATCCCGATTCTCTATATCCAAATAGTGTTCCTTATAAATTTTTGACATTAAACACTTTAGCGAATTTGATTATCCATGCAATATTCCATCCCTTATTTCACCCTCACTATGCTGTTTGTCCATAAATATTACGCCATTACTTTTTGTTAGTAATAAATTAATTTTCATAGAAATAACTTTAGTGGTTTCGATCTTCTTCGACATAGCATTTCAAAATGTATAATATAAAATAAAATGTATAATAATATAAAGCCACTGTAAAAATTCGTAATAAAAGAAACATAATAACACATACACACACACACACACACACACACACATACATACACTATTAGCACTTTCTCACACTGACACCCACAATAAATTTATATTTAACTGGTTCCTCAAAACACAGGCAACGCCTAATTTGAGAATCCCTGTAATATTCTCCATATTATGTAAAATTGTTATTTTATTAAAGATTTTTCATTTTCAAGTTAAGTAATATTATATATAACAATATTCTATCTTGAAAAGAAGTAAATGTTCTTAGGTGTGAATTTTATTTATATAATAATTGTCCTATATTTGTTTAGCTTCATAATATATTTTCTTTTGGTTACACAAAATTAATTTCTGAACGCATGCATGAATATTTGACAACCATTTTAAATGTCCATCACTTTTTATTAATGTCATTAATTTATATCTTTAAAAATCTAAAATACGCCATTAATCGAATATTTTGGATATATGTTGTCGATTCGAAACCTTCATTTAAATACGTTATTTCATTTGAGGGAAGAGTTTACCGTATCGACGGGATGAACATTAATGTTTGACAGTTACGAACTCATGAATATTTTGTATGAGAAAATGTTAATAAGCTAATAGAAACTCGGGAAACCGGGAACGTGATAAAAAGTATCCTATGTCCTTCTCCTGGTTCTAAGCTACCTCCCCACCAATTTTCAGCCAAGTCAGTTCAGCTGTTCTTGAGTTATAAGTGGAGTAACTAACACGACTTTCTTTTATATATATAGATTTTCTGTCTTAGCCTAAGTTTTTACATGTTTAACAAAAAAAATACTGGTGGTAGGTTGCTCATATGTGAGAGGCTCCCTGTGTAGGTACCAACGCAATGTCTATTTTTCCCGCTAAACAGCAGTGCAAATGCACTGTTGTGTTTCGGTTAGAAGGACATTGTATTGTAGCCAGAGTAACTACTGGATATATTGAGACTTAACATCTTAAAATAATACCTGATTTCTCACTTCGAGGATGTGAAGTTTCGTGGCTTTCCGAAAAGTCCGACCCCCTCATCAAGTTAAAGGATTGCCTCGCCACGTACACGGTAGTCTCTTTATAACTCGCAATATAAAAATATTGATGTTAATAAAACAAATATTGAGATCAAATTAATCGTTTATTTAACATAATTATTTTACCAATTCTTCATTCAGTGAGGTAGATACTTACGATTATTTATAAAGATTTAAGGAACTTAATTAACTCAATTTGGTATTCGAAATGACAAAGGTAGTCATTTAAAGCTTAAATATAATTACACACTATGTCACACAAAGTGTTTCTTATGCACTATAAATGTATATTCATGGTTATATGGACGTCAAATATCGTTCAGTATGAAATGAATTGATAATCTGACGTCCACATCTGCATGAATAATTAATTCAAAAATATGGACGTCAAATATCTTTCAGTCGGAAAGTTTTGAGATGTTCAGAGTCTACATTATATGAATGTATTTCAAATAATATTACTAATAAGTACAGTAAGAAAAGACTCCAAAATTAACGATGCAAGAACAATATACGCCCGTATTTAAAAAAAAACAGTGTTTCTATGTTTTCATAATACGGATGCCAGATTACCCTTGAATATTCACACTAAGTGTTATTTGACGTCCATATTTTCGATTTCAGAAAGGTATCGAAGATACGGACGTCTATTAATACTGAGTGTAAATATTTAAGTGTAATTGGCGTCCGTATATGGGAAATGCCCAACGGAAGTAATATTTCCCTTCAAAATCCACGAAATGTAAAATAATCAACTTAAAAGTTTTACTTAAGTACCAAAGTTACAAAATATAACGAATAAAAATTGGATAAAATAAAAAATAGGCGTATAGTTCTTATATACACACATGTCACAATTCGGATGTCAAATAACAAGCGATATACATATTTTTAGTAATATAGCGTCCATATTCAAAACAAACAATTATATTTCAACAAAAAACAAAAAAAATAAAACTTCACAAAACTAAAACAAAGATAGCCTCTTACGAACAGAACTTAAGTCAGTAGATAGTAATGCTGTATAGATTAGGTACAATAGTAGCACTCATCTTCAGGATTGTGATCATAAATAGTAAACTCGCAGTACGGGCACCAAAACTCAACACGATTAAGTAAATAAATTATATTTTCGGCATGATTCATGTCAGCAACAATATGCCACGGTCTATTGTAGAAATCAACAAACCAATTGCAATTCACGCAGTAAACTCTTATATTGAAATGAGTATCTTTCCATGGCCATGATAGATTGTAGGTCAGAAGATGATAAAAAAATCTTCTATTTAAAAACCTGTCAATATTCACAATTGACTCCATGTTCTTTCACTTAATTTGTAGGTAATTTATACACAGACGGAACGATTATTAACGTTTGCTTACGAAATAATAACTATGCTCATTTAGACAGTTGTGCACCTAACGTAAATTGTAAAATATCGTGCAATATGATATAAACAGACAATCTGACGTCCACATCTACATCAATAATTAATTCAAAAATATGGAAGTCAAATATATTTCAGTAGGAAAGTTTTAACATGTACGAAGTCTATATTATGTGGAGGTATATTATTATATACGAAAACAAGTTCAATGAATAGCACTAAGTACAACATAAACCGCCTTTAATAATACGGTCGCCAGATTACGCTAAAATATTCACACTAAATTTTATTTCACGTCCATATCCTTAATCCAATGTTTTTGTTGATTATTGCGTTTTCTTTACAAAGTATAGTCAGCAGCAAAATACATATAGATGTATGATCTAATATTATAAAGCTGCAGAGATTGTTTGTTTGTTTGTTTGAACGCGCTAATCTCTGGAACAACTGGTCCGATTTGAATGATTCTTTCAGTGTTGGGTAGTCCATTTATCGAGGAAGGCTATAGGCTATATATCTTCACGCTATAAATAAATAAATAAATAACACCCAACAGTCACATACATAGTCCTGACCCCACACTAAGATCGAGTCTTGTGTTGTGGGTATCAGGAACTACGAGAGACTTTTCGGTCTCACAAACACCCAGACCCGGAAGAAATATTTGTGGGCCGCACAAACATTTGTTTCGGTGCGGGGATTGAACCCGCGGCCTCTCGTTTCACAGGAGGCGTTTAACCAACTGCGCCA
Source organism: Hyles lineata (assembly GCA_030180105.1). Taxonomy (NCBI): domain Eukaryota; kingdom Metazoa; phylum Arthropoda; class Insecta; order Lepidoptera; family Sphingidae; genus Hyles; species Hyles lineata. Next base: position 11,879,492 of record JARJEE010000013.1, on the reverse strand, counting down.
CGGAGGCTGTCAGGCTATGACCTATAGGAGGAAAGCAGTAGTGTTATTCTAGCAAATACGAGGAAATTTTGTTCGTTTTTCGTGGTCCGATTGGTCGATATTCTAAACTGATAGTCAGAATTAAACATTTTGACTGCCATTTTAAAACGTGTATGCACCCGGGCGGAGCCGGGCCCGACCGCTAGTCCACATATAAAACGCTCTTGTCTCGGTATTGCACTTGATGTAATCTGGTATCTGTACTATAAAAACACACCAAGTGCAACCACCAGACAAGAGTGCTCTGAAGGTAACATTTTTGATGTTATGTTATTGACTATACTTAGTAAAGAAAATGGAAATAATCAACACAAAAATAGTAAGAATTGCCCTAAACGTTCATATTTTAGGGTAATCTTTCGTCGATGTATACATTGAATACGAGGACAGGGGCTCTACTATATTTATCCGAAACAAAGTTCGAAACTTCGGACCATCCAAGTTTTTTATAGGATACGACTTTATCTACTCTGTAATAGTTCGAATTGGTATAACGTACATCGTAACCGTCTTTGATTACGACCATCCTTGCACTTCGACTACGTTCACTTGTCATTTTGTCAAAAGAGGCGGACGTCACTTGTCAAATCAAATGAATTCGCGCGAAACCGAGCTCCCTCACAACGCAACGCCCGTAAAAACAACGTGCTATAGCGAATTACTTTAATTTGATTTATCCAAAACATAAAGAAGGCGCACGGAACGGCAACCTCGCATTTCCAAAATTTGTGCGGAAGTCAAAAACGGCCATCAATGAAAGTATTCACAAACTGCCAACAGCGCTATACATTTTGTAACGCAAATCAAAGGAACTACGAAAATATGCAGTTTAACAAGACTGGAAGAAAAATGACGTCCAATTTCTATTTTATATTTTGATATTTCTGGTATCAGTGGGACGATTCGCGAGCATTGCACTTAGGTCTCCTATTTAACGTCCGTATACGGACGTCGTAAGCAGGTGGACGCCACATTAGATGCAAAAATTGCTATAGTGGACGTACAATAGGTTGCAGGATGTATATATATATATATATATATATATATATATATATATATATATATATATATATATATATATAGGTAGCGGCCCGGCCCGGCTTCGCCTGGGTGCAAATACAGATTCCAGTCCATATTTTATTTAAAATCAACATGACTGCCGTTGTCTAAGCTGCTTATCCAATCCAATCCTATACCTATTCTTCTATCCCATTTTATCCACCTTACATTCTATTCTATCCCATCTCTCCAGTAGTAAGTAGGTAGTTTTAAATTTAATATTTACAGACATACTGTTATGATAGTCTATGTCAAATATTAGGACTTTATGCTGAAATTTAATTTGTGACAAAACTTAAGATTTATTAAACTTATTAAAAAAATAATCGAACAGATTAACAACTGAAGTTAGCTAAAATTAAGTTTCTCGAGTTTAGTGCGGGTTGAAGGATTTTATTTAATGTAGAAATTACTCCGAAAAGTCAGAGGTGTGTCCTGGGATTTGAACCCGTGACCATCGTAAACTTGTTGGCAGTCGCGTTTGGTACGTTACCAACGGGCAACCACGCGATTCTGTGAATTACTTTTATTTATTTGAGAAGACTATTTATACATATCGACGGCGAAGTGCCAATAAATCCTAAGTGACAAAGTCATAAATTCACACAAACTGAAAAACCCCTAATTTTTTTGTTAAATTAAAAAGTAGTTACTATATTTATTAATGGGGAATAGTAATAATGTAAATGTATAGTAAAATACACTTAGGAGATTTCACTAAAACATCGGCATAATACCTTTATATTTAAAAAACGATTAGAAAGTTTATTTCTCAAAAAAATAGTTAGGAGGTATTGGTACTTCACCGTCGATATACAAATTAATAAAACCTTCATACTGCCTTACCAGGCGACGTAAGTAATGAAACAAATATTTAAAAATATAAAACTGCATATCGTTTCATTACAATGTCTAGATGCGGCATCAACGTACCAATACTTTTATTATTCTTGAGTCTGAAAACAATACAAATGCGGAATTTAAATTTGTCCCCCAACGCATCTAAAGGTATCAATTCAAAAAACAATGTCCTTTATGAAAACGAAAAATTATAATTAGATATATTTTGGTGAACTCCGGCAAAACGCTTCGATAGAGTATATCTTGTTTAAAACTGTTGCAATACTCTCAAAAAACGATGGGCTATTTTTGTAGATATGGACATCATTTAATTTTACATTTAACAAATTACGCGAAAGACGCCGTATCTAGATATTATATACACAATGTACACACTTTTTGAATTTTGTTCTATTTCGTCAGCCGTCAATGAAAGACAATGGAAAGATAGATCATTTTACGTTGGTTGGTAGTTGAACCTTGACCGTCGTTTACCTCTCCCGTCAACCAAACAAAGGTCATCCTATATTGGCTGGTCGCATCACGCTTGAACAATTAAAAAATTGGCTTTTTCTCGCAATTTTTCCATTTTTTCTCACCCCTAAAACCTTCCCAGGACTTCCACGAATATTTCAAGACCAAAATCAGCCAAATTGGTCCAGGCGTTGTTGAATTATGCGGTTACCAACACATTTTGCGATTCATTTTTATACTTAGTCTGGCCATAAATACTGTTACACTTAATTATAAAAAAATATTACATTTGAATTTCGAATCTGTCATTTTTATACGATTGTTCATTGTGTTTTCTCATTTTGGCGCCAATACATTGTAAAATATTTTGCGATATTAAAATGGTGTGGGGTGATAAAGAGAACCGAATCGCTGTGATAGCATTACACAAAGTAGGTATGGAGCCAAATGCAATTTTTAAAACTCTCCATACACTTGGTATTAGTAAAATGTTTGTGTACCGGGCTATTAATAGGTACAATGAGACCTCCTCTGTTTGTGACAGAAAAAGATCTGGCCGTCCACGTAGTGTTCGTACGAAAAAGGTGGTCAAAGCAGTAAGGGAAAGAATTCGAAGAAATCCTGTCCGAAAGCAAAAGATTTTATCTCGGGAAATGAAGATAGCACCTAGAACCATGTCGCGTATTTTAAAAGATGACTTAGGACTTGCAGCCTATAAGAGACGCACTGGCCATTTCTTAACTGATAATTTAAAGAAGAATAGGGTGGTAAAATCGAAACAACTACTGAAGCGGTACGCAAAGGGAGGTCACAGAAAAATTTTGTTTACGGATGAGAAAATTTTTACAATTGAGCAACATTTTAACAAACAAAATGACCGTATTTATGCTCAAAGCTCTAAGGAAGCTTCCCAATTAGTCGACAGAGTGCAACGTGGACATTATCCGACTTCAGTGATGGTTTGGTGGGGTGTTAGCTATGAAGGAGTGACTGAGCCATATTTTTGTGAAAAAGGTATCAAAACATCGGCACAAGTGTATCAAGATACCATTCTTGAGAAGGTAGTTAAGCCCCTTAACATCACCATGTTCAATAACCAAGTATGGTCCTTCCAGCAAGACTCGGCGCCGGGTCATAAAGCTCGGTCCACGCAGTCTTGGTTGGAATCGAACGTTTCGGACTTCATCAGAGCTGAAGACTGGCCGTCGTCTAGTCCCGATCTTAATCCGCTGGATTATGATTTGTGGTCAGTTTTAGAGAGTACAGCTTGCTCTAAACGCCATGATAATTTGGAGTCCCTAAAACAATCTATACGATTGGCAGTGAAGAATTTTCCCATGGAAAGAGTGCGTGCTTCTATTGATAACTGGCCTCATCGTTTAAAGGACTGTATTGCAGCCAATGGAGACCACTTCGAATAAGCTTTTTATATTTTTAATTGTTTTATATTTATGTATTAAACTGACACACTGTAAAAGTAATAAATGTTATTTGCAGTTAACAATTTTCTTTTTTCTTTATTACAATATTTATGGCAAGACTAGGTATATAAGATATACAGGATATATTCAGACTGGGACCGAAAACAAAGCAAGGCGTTACTTTTAGTGACTTCAAACAGAACAAATTTCGAGAAAAAAAAACGATTATTGCTGTAATTTTTTTACTATCGTCGTGTTTGGTTGATAAATACATATTTTTTTTTTGTAAAATAATAATGTACACCTTAAATTATTATTTAACAAAAACTAAGTTCACTCCCAAAAACGGTGATATTTAAGAATTTAAAAAATACAATCTTCTTGTTTTTACTGCGTTTTAGTTGCGTAGTGTCTGTAGTCACTAACACTATCTGGCTTCGTTTTGCATCGCAGTCTGGATATATATATGTAAGTATAGACAAAAAACAACAAATGTTCCCGAATATCCCGTATAAAAAGCCGTTGATTGAAGCCTCGGGCTAACAGTTTTAGGCGATAAAGCGAGCATTTCAAACGATTTGCATTTATTTAGCTAGTCACACGCTCTTTTGTCAGCCGTTGGAGCTGCATTTACTAAAATCGATGTTTTCGCAACTATTCGCGCTGGTGGGAAGTTAACTATGACGATTGTTTTATTTTGACTGGAGTTTTAATAGGATACATGCGAATGTGTGTGAAATGCAAACAGTATTTAAATAAATAAATTCACCCAACAGTCACATATATAGTCCAGACCCCACACTAAGATCGAGTCTTGTTTCGTGGCTATCAGAAACTACGAGAGAATTTTCAGTCTCACAAATACCCAGACCCGGTACAAATACCTGTGGATCCCACAAATATTTGTTTCGTTGCGGGGATCCAACCTGCGGCCTCACATGTTATAGGCGGCGTCTAACCAACTGCGCTACGGCTGTCAATGTTTGTTCATTAGCTATTTAGAAATCAAGTAACATTAAGAAGATTAAAAAGGTAGACTAAATAAAAAACTAAAGGTAGTCTAAATAATAATAATAATATTCTGTAGCTGTATCAGCCCATATACGCCTAACTGCAGGGTACGGGCTGCCTTTACAATTGAGAACACAATTGAAAGGGATTGGGCCATACAGTCCACCACGCTGGCTTAGTACGGGTTGGCAGACTTCCATATTCTAGAAATTAAAGTATTTTGTTTTTACTTTTATATATTTTTTATAAACCCTCATATATTTTTCAAACAAGAATTATAAAGTACCCACACTCATGGTGATTAATGCATACAAGCAGGTTTTTTACAAGTATGGTGGTCACTATTCACATAGATATTAATAATAATAATAAATAACACCCAACAGTCACATACATAGTCCTGACCCCACATTAAGATCGAGTCTTGTGTCGTGGGTATCAGGAACTACGAGAGACTTTTCGGTCTCACAAACACCCAGACCCGAAAGAAATATTTAAGGGCCGCACAAACATTTCTCTCGGTGCGGGGATCGAACCCGCGACCTCTCGTTTCAAAGGCGGCGTCTAACCAACTGCGCCACGGAGGGTGTCAAATAATATAGATATTGTCACCAATAAAGACACAGTATCGTCTATAAAGCAGAACACAGTCCGCAGCAACGGCTAGTTTGTAATATGAAAATGTAGAATAACAGAGGTGGTTTCCGTGCAAGCAGCAGTCCCCAGAAATTGGATATCCGTCACACATGTGTGGGGCAGAAACGTGCACTATAGCCCGATAACTCTGTTACCACACACTATGTGATACTGTACACTGTTTACTGGTCTGTCATATGTGAGAGGCCGCCTGGATAGGTACCACCGCAATGTCTATTTCTCACGCTAAATCAGTGTGAACTTTTGTGTTTCGCATTGAAGGACATTGTAGCCGGAGTTTACTGAACATATTGAGACTTAACATCTTATGTCTCAGGACGGCGAGCGCAGTGGAATGCCAAGCACTGCTTTGCAATTCAAGGTATTGTTTGGTTTTGCTACTGTTTATGAGCGGTCGTGTCGCTTACTATGAGGCAAAAGGCATGCTCGTCTCGCCTTTCAGTGCAATAAAAAAAACACTGAGGATTTTCTAAGAGGGAATTAAATGCGTTTAAATTTGATTATTATTGTTTTTTTGCTTAACGTCTGGCTTCTCCAGTTGTATATCTTCACATTGAAGGATAGTATCACTCAGCTCAATATATTATCACCCGCTTTGCTGCGAAGGGAAATGGTCAACTATTTGTTTTTTCTTTCTCATTAATTTCGATGCGGGTTAAAGACAAGCTAGTGTCTTAGAGGCTCGCCGAGCACCGGAGCTCGATATCAATGCTTTGCGTGCCATTGTTGATCCTGGCTGACAAGTTGCAGTGGTGGATGTGTGGACGCAAAAGTCTCTATTTATTTTGGAATCGAATTAACTATCAGCATCAATTTACGACTAATTTACCACTGTATAAATCGAATGTATATTGAATAAAGATATGCATCATTTCTTTTTTCAGTTAGAGTACTGATCTTAATATACTTAGTACCTATGCAAAGCAGTCGCCGTATTTCAGACACAGTTTGGTAGTGTGCACCCATCCTGCTTAACTCACATTGAATCCGTCGTATGTATCACAACTAGACAAGAACACCAAACACAGAAAAATCTTAAATCTAAATAAATTTAGACTAGACTTACCCTTACACTACTAAACGCAAAAGCAAAATTCAAACGTTTGAGTCCCACAAATCCCGCTAAAAATAAACATAGGATTTAGGATGCGACCTGAGTCGACCAAAGTGGTCGCCGTTTACAAATGCGTCGAGAGGCTTGCCCGCTCAGGCATTACTCAACGGTGCTTTTATTAAACGTCCGATGTAGTTTGTCACTAGCACAATAAAGATCTGCGGGCTGCTCAGGTATGGGACGCCGTGGGGTATGTAGCTGACTGAAATTAAAAATGTTTTTGGGAATTGGGAAAAATCAGATTAAAAAATATAGGCTGTGTGATAGGATACTAGCTGACCTTATAAAATGACGGAAGAAACAACAAAATATATAAATAACACCCACCAGTCACATACTGTTCTGTGGTCACATACATAATACAAAATGCACAGGTATTGGAAAAAGTATTTCCGAGTGTTGTGGTCTGGTGGTAGTCTATATTTTACAGTCTGTCAATGAAATTTGTTCAGTGCCGAACGCAAAAATTATAGCAAATCAAAAACATAATGATACAGGATTTATCCAGATTGCTACCGAAATCGAAGCCTGGTGATAGTTTTAGTGACTTCAAACACAATGCAACTAAAAATGTTGCAAAAAAAAAGCGACGATTTTTTTATATATTTTTTTCTATCGTCGTATTTGGGTGGTAAATACATAGTTTTTTTCTAAAAGAATAGTGTACACCTTTTTCTTTTTAAACAAGCTATGATGCGCAAGGATTTAAATTATTATTTTTACAAAAACTATGGATTTACCACCGAAACACGATGATATTTAAAAAAATTACAAAAATCAATTGTCGCGTTTCCTTTGGAAATTTTTAGTCACCTTGTCAGTCAGTAAAACTAGTACGCGACTTCGTTTTCGGTAGCAGTCTTGATATACCCGGTATAAAGGTAGATCCATGGTTCCTACTTCACTCGATTTTGAATATGTTTTATCTATATCATATTTTAACTGATTACATAAGTAGCGCGATATTAAGCAGCAGTTTAATTTGCGGGCACATATATTGTAACTATTTATGATTCCATGGACAACACAAACCATGCCATTTCTATTTATTTATCTTTCCGTATTCCATTACAATATAATTACAAGAACCTGCGTTGTATATTTCATAACTCAAAACCATCCTAACAAGTTAATTTTCACCCCATATACAGTCCACCAAACATCATTAAAATTGAACACTAATGTAAACAGCTGCCTACCACACAGCGGAGGTCAGAAAAATATAAGGCGGTGTTCAAATGCGTCCCGACCGTCGAGTTAGTCTTAAAATGTATTATTATATTTTATCTTGTTCACTTTAAGCCAACGTGATCGCAATTTATCTCCGCTCATTATTCTTTCGAGACGCACTGGGCCATGATTTTAATCTTTCTGTCCATTTGTTGTTCAAAAAGTGAAATCGGTGGATTTTTGCGTGTTCAAGTTCAGGGTTAGGTGGGACGTTTAGTTATGTGCCTGTTTTTTTGATATTTAAGTAGTGATATGCAAATTATGGATTAGCTACGATCTTCTGGCGTCCGAATACATTGTCGCAAAAAAAATGAATAGTTTTCTTGTATACAAGTGTTGCTTAGTTTTACTACCGTTCATGAGCGGTCGTATCGCTTACCATCAGGCGAACGGCATGCTCGTCTCGCCATTCATTTATATAAAAAAATATGTTAACACTATTAGAACACGATTATAAATGTTGTTGTTTATATTATAATAAAACATATCCTATGCAATATACAAGCGATAAAGATTTTTTTTTTTCAATTTTATTTATAGTTCCAAATTTCGCGACACCCCAATAGGTTTTAGATGGCGTATTATATAATTATCTCTCTTTGTGTAAATGGCGATAACAAGCATAAATATGGTGTTTTATTGATTTTATTTATTTCGTAAATTTTTTAGTATCGTTCTTTCAAAGTGAATTACTATGCCATGGTACACTCTGATTTTTTTAGTAATATTCTTGTTGATGATGATGATTGATAGTCAATCACCACGCTCTACAACGGTGAGGAAATTAGGAAAACGTCGTAACAAACTTGCATAAAATAACGATTTGTGAGAATTTCTATGGTATACAAAAGTCTACCATCCTGCACTAGGCCAGTGTGGCGGACTATATATCCTAACCCTTGTAAATCATACTCTCAATTATAGAGGAGGCCCGTGCCCTGCAGTGGGACGTATATAGACAAATAAAAATAGAGATGATATATTACTAAGTACTTTTTATTGAGCAACCTCAGACCTCCTTGACATTACAATATTTACTAAATATTCTGGTTTTTACGATAGAAGTTACTAACGATAACTACGTGACTTTTTACAAGTGCAACTTATTCTTTATAAAACATACTAAGCCAACAAAAAAATAACAATGTGTACAATCTTGTTTCTGTCATGTACTCACTTCGTCCGGAGGATTTGTTTTTTTCTCTTAAAACCCGGACAAGGCTCCTGAAGTTTCATACTAATTAATTTCAACAATTAACTTCAACATAATTATAATGAAAGTGGGGAGCTCAAGTGCCTTGTTGGTAATAATTTTGTTGGCCTGCAGTGTATAGTACACTCTGCTTTAAGGAAATATTATGCCGGACTTGCTTTGCTTCTGTTCGCCATCTTTGTTAAACGTAGTACTGACCGATGTTTATAAATATATATTTTATATTTTCATTGAAGTACCTTTTAATTTAGTTATGTTTGGAGCTACATGATCAGAATTTTATAAATTTTATGACTACTTTTGGTGAAAGAAGAATGCCCATTCATAGTATCGTTAAAATATCGTTGATCCCGATACCGATACTGCTTAAAATTCATTATAGCATTTTGTATGGTTTGTTCTTAAACAGAAACCCCGGGCCTGGGTCGCAGTTATGTTTGTATTTATTGTAAATATATATATAATATGTTGGATGATACGGGAAACAAAAACGCCCAATTTGATTTATCTAAAAATAGAAACATTTAATGTTATTTTAAACTTACAATATACAAATGAATTGTAATTTTTAGATTAAATGTTAACACACTGAATATCCTAACCTCAAAATAGAAAAATCGACAATTAAAGGTTATTTCTTCCAATATTTTAGTAGATCGACACTATTATTAACTTTAATGAATTTATGTGATTTACTTCTATTTCTCACAATTACAGTTAACTATTTTAAAATCACTTTACGAGCAGGCTTATATTCTACTACCTCTCATAACCCTCTTAAATCTTATGTCAGTGTGGCAGTGTCATTTTAAGGCAGCGTACATATAGTGTAAATATTAGGACGCGTACACAACATACAGTATACAAAGCTTACATATATTTGTCTCTACCCAAAAAAGTAGGTTTTGTCGTGGCACAATAATCTTCGCACCAATACTAAGTTTCATAGTAAAATGAGCAATATCCTTTGTTAACATTCTCAACTATAGTGTTAACTATACACTAATAAACTATCGTAAACAGTGGCGTCGCCATTCGCTTCGAAATAAATATATTTTCTTCACAATAATCATTAATCTCTTTATTGACAGCCTCCGTGGCGCAGTTGGTTATACACCGCCTGTGAAACGAGAGGCCGCGGGTTCGATCCCCGCACCGAGAGAAATGTTTGTGCGACCCACAAATATTTCTTCCGGGTCTGGGTGTTTGTGAGACCGAAAAGTCTCTCGTAGTTCCTGATACCCACGATACAAGACTCGATCTTAGTGTGGGGTCAGGACTACGTATGTGAATGTTGGGTGTAATTTATTTATTATTTATTTGATTAATATTGTGGGTTTATCATAAAAGCTATCGAATTTATTGATTACTATAATACATTAATTAATTTTCAAGATCAAATGCTGGTAGATATTATATCGATAGAAACTGCGTGGTGGCCTGTTAATCGCGAGACCTATTTGTAGGGATTAGACTATACAGTCCACCACGCTGGCCTAGTGCGGGTTGGCGGACTTTACATACCATATCAACGCTTACAAATCACTTTGGTATGTATTTTTCACTGTGATGTTTTCCTTCACCGGTATAGTAAGTGGTGATTGATTGATATCGTAATACATCTACTTTTATTAAAAAAAATTATACACTCTCAGCACAGACATTCCAAACACAGCATACCAAAAGCAAATTTTCACTGAATAGCAATAGCCGATCTGCTTAGCATAGCAAGTAGCGCGAGTGAACGGAATGATCGCTCAGCGATATTGTATAGACAGTGCAATATCCTGTTTGCAGCTTGTTTGCGCCGCCCCATCATCCCCACTCAACTGTACTTAAGTTTACACTTGCGGCCAATTTAAGTGGATGGTTAACGCTTAAGGTTTGTGCTATGCAATATTTATTGCAGAGATTAGAATTTATAATGAATTTTGGTTAGTTTAAAGGTGGTCCTATGTATGCGTATATAGACTCACGACTTTTTCCCAGAAGAGGTAGGCAGAGGTGCTGGTAGCAACCAGTACACCCACGTTTAGCCTTGTATATTCCACCCCACGATGCGATAGGGGGCGAGCCTACTGCCATATTGGGAACTGACTCCGAGCTGATATATAAATAGAAAAATCCAATATCACTTTTTCCGACCCGGGATTCGATCCCGAGACCTCAGTTTTGTAACCATAGTACAATTACACTATCGAGCCAGTCGTAGTCTTATTGGCTTTATTTACATGGGCTCAAGAATGTGTTTAAAAGGGTTAGAAAGATAAAGATACTTAGTTTGCTGAGCTTATTTTCGTTCTAATAGAGGGCTGGCATAAATTGCATATTTGCTGGCATATTTCGAATGAAGTATCTAATATCTATCTTTTTCGCTTTATTTATTTTTTCTTTTCCACAAGATTATTTAGTTAACTGACCTGACATTAGGTCTGAGTATCCATAGCAAAAAAATCTTGCTAGACGTACGCCATACTGAAAAGAATGTCCTTTAATAGAAATAATACTAGAACTAAGTAAAATAAATTATACTGAAAATGACTTCAGAATTATTTAGAGCTAAACATGTCTCTAGACTGAAAAGGCCAATAAAAAGTACATCAGAAACTAAACATCTAAGATTTAAGCCGAAACGCTGTCACAGTTTGCACAGAATACACTAAAGCCTTCATTCGTAATTCAAATCAATTAAATTTCTACTTCAAATTTAGCTAAAATTCTCAAAGCCCAGATAAAATTACATTCCTAAAAATTTATAAAATATAAATGTAATAATAGCATTGGAAAAGTAAGAGTATAAAGGTTTGCCAAATGAATTAAATTAAATATTTATTTGTGAACACCTGGCTATGTTCCTTTGGGAGAAGGGTGAGTTATAAAATCTAAATATAATATTTTAAATTACTTTAGAAAAAGGAGAATTATATATCTATCGAAAGCACAAAGTCAACTCAACAACTCGGTAATTTAGCAGCTTATATTAATTCTATAACTACGTCAAATAAATTAGACAAAATATCGAACTAGGCTTATTTTATCTATACGCAATTGAGCCTTACTCAATTGCACAAACTAACTTGACCCATAACTTTGACTTTGGAAATGTCAATCCCATACATTAGCAATATCAAATACGTCTCAAATGGGTTAAGTTAGTTTGTGCAACTAGGCCTAAATGACTGCACCGCACTTTATAAATAAATAAATACACCCAACAGTCACACGCAATCCTGACCCCACGCAAAGATCGAGTCTTGCGTGGGCATCAGAAACTACGAGAGATTTCTCGGTCTCACAAACACCCATACCCGAAACATATACCTGTGGATCACACAAATATTTGTCTCGCCGCAAGGATCTAACCCGCAGCCTCACGTTTCTCAGCCGGCGACGTCAACACAACTGCACCGGAGGCTTTCAAATTCTATGTTGTCATTAAGGAGTGCTAACTGCCGGCATAACATTACATGCTATTTCCAAAATTATACCGCCCTAAATTAATATTTTACATACACAGTAAATGAACTCAGTAATCATTATTTACAATACCGATTACCATCAGACCATATTTGTGTACTATTTGCACAAATTTACCGAACGCTATTGTCATAGAACAATAATCTTGCCAAATTGCAAACTATGTACAAGCAAAACTAAAATACACATTGTGTTCAATACGCATTATTATAATTTATGAGGCCAACGCACACATGATTTATTGACATATTAATTATATCGCGAATTTTCCAATTATTCATATATTTTGGTACATTTTCATCTATTACATGGATAACCGCAAACATCGACAGTTATATTGCTATTATTCATTTTAAACTAAATATTCATGTGTGGTCCGACATTCGTGTTTGTGCATTTTAATCTGCTGTTTTGTGTGATGTAATCATTTTATTAGTTGAACTAATATTTATTGTGTTGAGTGAGGGAGATCGGTTAAAATAATTCGAAGGCTAGAACTGGGATATAGAATTTCAGTTCTTTTAAATAAATTTATATTTCTGCCTGCCTACTCAATCTTAATAAAGGCGAAAGTTTATATGTTTGTTACTTGTTCACGCAGTAACGCTTAGACCGATTTGCATGAACTTTTGTATGGAGGATAACTTTGATATATCAGATATCACCAATAAATAACCAATAAATAACAATAAATACACCCAACAGTCACATACATAGTCCTGACACCACACTAAGATCGAGTCTTGTGTCGTGGGTATCTGGTAACTACAAGAGACTTTTCGGTCTCACAAACACCAAGACTCGAAACAAATACCTGTGGATCACACAAATATTTGTCTCATTGTGGGGATTGAGCCCGCGACCTCTCGTTTCACAGACGGCGTCTAACTAACTGCGCCACGGAAGCTGTCTAAAATCTAAAAGAAGTGAATACATTTTCAATCCCAACAAACTAGACTCCAACATGTTTCTATTCCCCGCACCACGAACTGCAACCGCAGACACGACAAAACTCATTAAAATAATTTCCATTGCCGGTTTTCTTGGCCTGCACCGCACTGTATAATTCGAGTGTGCCGCCATCAAATATGCCCGAGTTATTATAAGCCCTGTTTCCTTGTAGGTCTTAATTAAAATTACGTTCGTTATTGCCTCTCAGGATATTCTGTACCGCAGACGGTCACACACGCTGCTTTGTGAGACTTAAATTATATTTATAAGGTTTCCCTGGTGGAGATTTGAATATGTCAAAAGAAATGTCTTATTGCTTTTTCTTATCTTTGAATGTCTCTGTAATGTGAATTAATTTCAGAAAATATTTCTTTTTTAGGGCTACTTGAAAGTTCCAAAGGAATCCGTGTTATGGAGCCGTAGATGTCTCACACGATCGGACACATATCACACAGTGACCACAGCCGTTAGTATAGGCCTTCACTAAAAAGCGTCAGCCTTCATCCACTAATTTGGAGCATGAGCGCGTTGATTAACTTTACATAATCATCGAATCCCGCGTAGAAGTCACTCATGTATGCAATTTTCCTGACGATATCACTCATAAAGCGAGCTCACTCGCTTTACTGGTGGTAGGTCTCTCATATGTGAGAAGCTGCCTGGATAGGTAGCGCCGCAATGTCTAGTTCTCCCGCCAAACAGCAGTGTAAATGCACTGTTGTGTTTCGGATTAAAGGACATTGTAGCCAGAGTAATCACTGGAGATATAGAGACTTAATATCTTATGTCTCAGCATGGCGAGCGCTGTGGAATGCCAAGCATTGCTTTGTAATTCAAGGTGTTGTTTGGTTTTACTACTATTCATGAGCGGTCGTATCGCTTACCATCAGACAAACGGCATGCTCTTTTCGCTATTCATAGCAATAAATAAGCGAGCGAGAATAAATTCCGAATTCAAATGCGAATCACAAAAATCGAGCTATAAAAAATTCAAATAAACACGTAAATTGAAAAATACGAAATGAAAACATAATTTTTATCGTAATAAAATACCTTAAACCAACAAATAAACCTCCGCAAACACAGGTATGAAATCAAACACTGATTGAGTAAACGAAATGATTCGACCAAAAAACCCTGTTGCTATGCAAAAAGTATTTATATGATTTAATAATGATACTCAATTAGACAAACGAACCTTAGTAAATAATACCGACCCTGTGTAATTAATTTATTCGCGTCCTGTGATGAGGGACCACAGACCACCAGGATAAATTCAGCTGTCCTTCAACCTTATTACTTTGGAATAACGGTTATTTTTGTTGAGCTGTCGGTCAAGTTTTACTGGATTGATCTCCCTTGGCAAGGGTTAAACATAGGTGTTAATTAGGAGGAGAGATAAGGCGTTCGTTAGTTCGGTTTCAAGGGTGTTTGTTGATTGTTTTGTTGTGATTTTGCGAGTGATTCCCGTTTAATCCGAGGTTTCCTGGTCTTTTTTAAACAAACCCAATCAATTAACACTTAATTCTTCCTTAAGGGCTTATTTTTTATTACTTTTTAAATGGTAAAGTATTGATGTACATAAGTCGTTAAAGTATAAATTGGTCGGATCGACTATTATGTTACTAATATCTACTCAAATGACATAGAAACTACTGCTTAATTGACCGATGCTACTAATGTAGGGTACAACTAGTCCGAAGAAAACATACATATATTTTTGACTCCGGGCTAGTAATTAAATTAAAAACTCTAATATAAATTTTCCCGATAGGGATTCGTAACCATAGTGTAGTACAACTACGCCACCCAGACAGTTATAGAGAATGATATAAAGTGAGAGTTTTACTGTTACGTTTTGTTCGGTAAGTGGGATCGCCAGAGATCAAATATTGGTCATGAGATATTTGTATCCAATCGAATGATAATATAAGTTGCAGGAAGTCGCTGGATGCAGGCCGCTTCCAACAGGTCGATGTGGAGATCCTTGGAAGCCTATGTTAAGTAGTGTACAAAGTGGTATAAAATCTATTTCAGGTGCAACCTAAGCTAGACGTTATGACAAAACCTGGAAAATTGTTTCGAACAATAGTCAGTGGAGCGTTCTATAGATCGCACTTACCAATGTGGTGCTAACGTCAAAAAAATATAAAGTTAAAGGATTAAGAGTACTTGAAATCTTATAAAAAAAATTCAAATCACTTACTGAGAAACGTATATAATTTATCTTCATATCCAGCTTAGTTCGATATTACCATCTCAAAATTGCAAAAGCACCCCAAAACAGTTAATATAAAAAGGACATTAAAAGTCTATTATTTTTGTCGCATTTCTCAAGAAACTGTTTTGCCCCATCCATCATCTTTTGGGTAAAAAATAAACTGTGTCATTACAGAAGCACCCCACGGTGTTGGCTTGGTTTCCCCAACATTTCTGTAGGGGGCTAATGTAATATTTTTAATGGTTACAAACTGCTCTGTAAATATTGCCGTTTAAACGTCGCTCTGTTTACAGTACCAAAAAGTGTTTGTGTCAAATTTTGGTGAATTGAAATTGGATTATTATCTTGTGTAATACTTATTTTATGTCAAGATTCTACTCATTAAATTTACAAGTAAACATACTTAAACCCTGAATAGAATATTATAATCCATGACCCTTATTACTATACTAAGCTAGACTTGGCTGTCACAAAATGCGATAGGCTTGTCGATCTAATTAATAGAAAGAGAGAAAAACATTTAATGGTCATTCAAAAGAACGCATGCGAAATTTACAGTTGGCCATTTTTACTGGTGGTAGGACTCTCATATGTGAGAGGCCGCCTGAGTAAGTACCACCGCAATTTTTATTTCTCCCGCCGTGACAGTGTAAATGCACTGTTGTGTTTCTGTTTGAAGGATATTGTAGCCAGAATAACTACTGGACATATTGAGACTTAACATCTTATATCTCAGGATGGCGAGCGCAGTAGAATACTAGTATTGCGTTGTATTATAAAGTGTTATTTGGTTTTGCTACTGTACATGAGCAGTCGTATCGCTTACCATCAGGCGAATGGCAGTATAAAACTTAAAAATCCCAGATAAAAAGTATTACAAGTATTCCCAAACTTAATGTAAAAGTAATAGCGACTAAATTCCCGTGACGGTTAGATGTCCGCACTCGGCTTCCGAACAGTGGATTACTTCAAAGCCAGCGTGACGCACCACTTAGCGCGCAATGAATGACTGATGGCTTCTGGTTATATCGCTTTTATTACTTTACGTTTGTTTGTGTAAGGTTTAGTACGGGTTAACGTACTTCGTAAATTAAGATAATTGTGATGAGATGTCATTTGTTTACCATATTTTCTTTTAGCTTGTGAAGGTTGCATAATTGGGTAGAACGACAAGAGATAATCATGTCATATTTAGGATACCTTCTTTATCTGGATTTTTTATACCAACAGGTAGGCTATCGAAAAGAGAGAGAGAGAGAGTAGATAAGAAATTAATCTGTCCTCCAGATTTCTTACTCTTCAAATAAAACGCAATAGTAAATTCGTAACTGTCGCTTTTGTACTATTTCAATAAAGTATTATTACTACGTAAGCTGCAAACAGCAAAGCCGTACAAAAACACATCCAAATATTTTCGGTATTTTCACTGTCTCTAAAGCATAAGCTATTCAAAGACCTGCCTCCACATGTACGTTTTATTTCACACGACTAATAACCGCTGCGTACTGCATCACGGAGCATTAAAAGCACATTGCGCCGCACAGACGCTGGTGCAAATTTATGCAACCGCTCGTCGACTGCAAATGTGAGACAAATTACTAAATACATCGTCTGCGTCTTTCAGTTTCATTAACGTGTCGTAAATATATCACTGTGTAGTTAGCGCGCAATGTACGTGCAAGTAGCGATTGTATCATTATGAAACTGACTATGGAAGTATTTGTAAATAGAACACTGATTGTTGATTGCAAATATGAGAAAATTACTAAATAAATCTTGTACGTGTTTCCGCTTCATTAACGCGTCAAAAATATATAAATGGGTAGTTAACGCGCAATGTACGTGTATATGTAATAGCCAATGGGAGTATTTTAAACAAGAAAGTAATATTTCCATGATACGATTGTCGATTGCAAATTTATGAGAAATATTAAATACATATTTTCATTTTCATAAAAGCTTCACCAGTCTTGTACAGTTAGCGAGTAATGTAAACATTTAATTACGTATATATCTGTTTGTGCGACATAAACTACATTACATATTACAGATATTAAGATGTAATATTAAGATCATCGTTTAAATTGTCGTAGAACTTGAAAGGCAAATAAATTCAATCCCAACACACAACGCGCAAACTCCATCCCCCCATTTCCCGCTATTTCTCATAAAATCACAAGAGCCATTGTTTATACGACACAATCAAAACGAATCCACAATAGGAAGGTAAATAAACAATTAATTTCAAACAACGAAATTATCTTGCCCGAACTGAAATCATAATAGATCTTTGTGGGAGCTAGTTGGATTGCCAGCATTAATCACGATTACAAGGCAAATAATTGTCGGGCCAACATTAGCTTTTGAATCAAGACAAAGATTTCTATGGATCAGAATTGGCCCCCCGTTCGAACACAATAACCTGTATTCACATTTATTTGGCTACTATCGGTTTATATGTCACTGTGTCTGATGAAATGTGAAACAAGTGATAGTTGTTCGAGTTTAATTACTCAATAAGTGTTAGTGTTAGTACAGATTTTTGAAAACGGAACGAATTGTTTGCCTTCTCAAACTCCAAGCTAATTTTTCACTGTAAAATCTCATTAATTTGATTGCCTGATTTCAATTTTGCACTCACAATATCAAGTTTCTTAATAACTAAAAAATCTTCAATTTCGTATTTTAGTAATACAGGATTGTATGCTTAGAAAAAGCTTCTCTATAATAAGATAAAATTGAGTATGTCACAACATACAACTTAGAAGATAATTAGATATAAAAATGCTGTTCACTTTGTGATGGTGAAACAAATTTACATTTTTCAACAAAAGTTGTAAAACTATGAAAGCAGTATAATAATTTATAACCACGCTTCGTACTAAATACTGTACGAGAAAATTATAAAGAGAAAATTTTAATTTGCATGAAATATTTCCATCTCTCTGGCAAAAAGGATAGTTATAAAAATGCATAATTTATTTTCAAAGCATCGTTTACTTAATGAATCAAGTTGAAATTTATTATTTATTGAACCTTTTGAAAATATTGTTGCCTAGAGCATCTGATATTAAAACAAAAGCTCTGTATTATTTTAATCAAGACTGCTATCTCGGAATAAAGATATTATATTTAAATTATCCGATTGTTTCTAAAAAGTAAGTCTAATTACACCACGCTGTTTTTAAACTATAAAGAAAAGTCTCAGGTATCCATGAAATGTTTTATTTTAATGTTAATATTTAACTACACACACTGTTAATATTTAACGCACCGTCTGCCCTGAAACTAAACTCAAAAACTTTACGCACTTTACTCTACTGTAACAGCCTAACGATTAAATTCTACAAAAATTAATACGAACTCATCTATTAAAATATTTGATTAATCCAATCAACCCATTTAGAATAAAACGAACGAGTTTTCAAGAAAAGCAATTCGCATTATTAAAGGGAAAAAAATCCACGTCAAACTCCGTAGAATATTCAATGCATTTCAAACGTCAAATTTTAAGCAAGTAATCGTGCAAAGTGAGATAGCCGTGACAATTGAGTGACATTCGGACCGGTGGTAAGCACCCAACAGCATGATTTATGCGCCCATTAATATTCTAACGGTTATAAAATCAAAGGTTTTGGTTATTTATTACGATTTTGCCGGATTTTAACAGGGTTTTCGGAAATAAGTAAGAATTATAGGACTAATAAAAAAAAAACGTATTTCGGCAAAAATTTAGAATACACATTTGATCAAAGGTGCAGAGTTGTCCAGAAAAGTGATTGAATTAATAAAGTTTAAAATCTTCACATTAAATAAACCAATTATTATTGTTTTATGACCCTTACTCCGCTGAAAACAAATTCATATTTAACATTGTTATTACCGAGAAGTTCGTTTCATTTAGGTTACATTTCGTAGAAACTATATTTGATTTACAAATGAATTGAATGGTGTTCATATTAAACTTACTGTACTGTATTAGCCTATATACGTCCTACTGCAGGACACGGGCCTCCTCCACAATCGAGAGTCCGATTGACAGTGTTTAAGTCTTATTTCTTTCTTGTTATTATATTATCATTGTTATTGGTTAGTTATTGTTTTATAGGTAATCAATTACAATTTCATTTCATTTCTATGCAATTTATTTTTGAGTCTGTGACAAATATATCGGTTTTCTTTTCTTTCTTATAGTCCACCACGCTGGCCTAGTGTGGGTTGGCAGACTTTACATACCATAGAAATTCATACAAATTGGTTCTTCACGTACTGTTTGCGGGAAAAATAAACATTGTGGTGGTACTTACCCTAGACAGCCTCTCATATATGAGAAACCTACCACTCTAACTACCTTTATTCAAATATGATAACAAATAATGACACGCGGTAACCGTGATTAAAATACCCCTACGTAAAAGGATCCGTAAAAGGATTCGCGTAAAACGTAGTAGCACGATAATAAACTCTTGTACTTTTTATCGAATGTGGACAGCGTCTCCCGACGTTATCTCCATTAATGAGCCGACCACACACGAGACGGTATAAAAAAAATCATTACGCCCCACAAAGGAGCGTTCAGACGATCTCAAAGGGCCAGACATGTATTATACGCTGCTTCTACGGCTTCCTACGTGTATTTTGTTTAAATTAGTAGATATTTATTCTTCTTTTATTACTTATTTATTGCTACAATATTTTATTGGTAAATTCACTCGCGATTTTGTATGTTGGTTCCACATTTGTCGCCTCGGTAGCGTAATTGTACTACGGTACTATTGAATAGATGAGGTCTCGTGTTCGAGACCTGAGTCGGACAAAGTGATATTGTATTTTTCTATTTTTTTATCAGCCCGGAGTCAGGATTCTGTGCGATATTGGCGATAGGCTCGCCTACTATCACTTTGGATAGACCATACAATACGTAAGGAATGTGTGGCCGATATACTCGCCCCCTATCTATCGTGGCATGGAACATACAAGCTGAAATGTGGGTGTCCTGTTAGCACCCTGCCTACCCTTCTAAGAAAACGTCGTGAGTTTATGTATGTGTGCCTGTACGATATTTTAATACGAATAGCAATCATCGTACTGTGTTTCACGACCCTTCATAGTAACCTTTAAGTGTTTCGGGTTATTTTATATTTCACTGTATCAGCCTATAACTGCAGAGCAAGGGCCTGCTCTTCAACCGAGAGTACAATTGAGAATGATTAGGCCATTTAATCCACCACGCTGGCCTAGAGCGGGTTGGCGGACTTTACATTCACACCATATAAGTTCTTACAAATTGGTATGATGTACAGGTTTTCTCACGATATCACATACGTTTTTTTTTTATTGCTATGAATGGCGAGACGAGCATGCCGTTCGCCTGATGCTAAGCGATACAACCGCTTATGAATAGTATCAAAACCAAACAACACCTTGAATTACAAAGCAATGCTTGGCATTCCACTGCGCTCGCTACCTGAGACATAAGATGTTAAGTCTCAGTATGTCCAGTAGTTACTTTGGCTACAATGCCCTTCAACCCGAAACACAACAGTGCGTTTACACTGCTGTTTGACAGGAGAAATAGACACTGCGGTGGTACCCACCCGGATGGCCTCTCATATATGTGTTTCATAGAACATAGTATGTATTTTTAGAAGTGGATTTTTTTTATATTATATGTTGACGTTCAACGTTCGAACATTCGAAGTTCGTGTCGAAGTATATAGTTAGCCCTCTAGTTCCGGGAACTAATCAGTGATATCGACATTCTTGTATTACAAAAGGTTTCTCAGCTCTATACGAGTACGTCCTATCTCCTAGAGGTTTGATTCAAAATAGTCAACCAGCCTATTTTAACCCTCTGAAGGAGCATTTACATTGAGTAGTTTACTGACGTCAGCGTAACAGTTTTCATGTAATTTATTGGAATTCAAAAATAAATGGTACTGACGGAATTGGGACTTAGTTGGTGAGTTTTATGTCAGCGTTGCTGACGAATATAAGTTTCAGAAGTTTTAATCATTGACATAAATAAATGGACTGAGTGAAGAGCGCGTAAAGTACGCGCACTCCAGTAGGTACATCTCTAGTGATGCGTTACTGATATTAGTTGTCACTCGCAAGTCGCACCTATTGCGGAAATGCTTGCTTGTATTACGACAGAAAGCTTAATAAAATGAAGATAATAATTTCTATCTCCGTTAGGGCGAAATTTATTCCTGTATCCTATATCAGCCCATATACGTCCCACTGCAGGGCACGGACCTCCTCTACCATCGAGAAATTTATTAAATCAATTAATTTAGTATTTATTTTAACGCAATTTTCACGGTCATCTTCTTGCTACTATTAATATACTGAAGGGCCAACACTTGGTTTTTATGCTTATTAATGTCAATATCCTATTTTCTAATTGAAAATAATAAAAATATAACAACAGATGTGTATTAATATATTTGAGTTAAATCATACACGTACCCGTATGTAAACTGCTGAGACATACCTCGCACGTTATGTGACGGCGTTTAGACATTAATGGCTCGAATCCAACAGTTTGTGTCTCACGAAAAACTCGTGTGGAATTTGAAGAGCTTTGCTGTCGCTTGTTTTACAATTGGTGAGAACATCAAGGGCTCGATATATTCGAAGCTTCGACATCAATTACATTAATATTTTAAATTTTAATGTGTTTTTAGACGTTGTAGTTTATAAAATGACTGTCTCGGTGGCTTACCTATACCATATGAAATCACAACGTTGAGGTTCGAATCACGGTTAGGGCAAAGTGGTATTGGATATTTCTACTCATTATCAGCCGAGTCAGGAATGTAAGCAATATGGCGATATGCTCGCCCCCTATCACATCGTGGGACGGGACATATAAGGTGAAACTTGGGTGTCCTGGTTACACATCTGTCTTGTGTATTTAAATAACATAGTGCGTTGTGGCCTCGGTGGCGTAGTTGTACTACGGTACGGCCACAAAGCTGAGGTCTCGGGTTCGAATCCCGGGTTGGGCAAAGTGATATTGGGTTTTTCTATTCAGTATCAGCCCAGAGTCAGGAATTTATGCCCGATATGGCGATAGGCTCGCCACCTATCACATTGTGGGACGGAATATACAAGGCGAAATGTGGGTGTCCTGGCACCTCTTCCTACCCCTTCTGGGAAAAAGGCGTGAGTTTATGTATGTAATGCGTTGTGGCCGGTTAGTACAAAACTGGACGCGTTCTGCCAAGATGGCGCACGAAGGATTGCATACTAAACCACACCTTTTTGTTTTCGTAGTCATGTGTGAATGATTAGTCTATTACTACGCTCATCATAACGTGAGGAAACCTGCATAATGGAGGCAAGGTCATCTAGGGAATGTGAAGTACACCAACCTTTAAACCAGTGAGATAAACTATAGTTTTTTCTAAATCGATGGTTTGATAGGCTGGCAACAAATCCATGATCGAAGCGTTATAGATAGTCATAGGCAGCAGTGATTACTTACCTTTAGGTGACCTGTTTGCTCGTTTGCCGAACTTAGGCAATAAGAAACATCAATCTCCACATTATGGACAAGATCCATGCTCGGTATTAGACGATTATGAACTAATACGGTACCCAAAACTCAAATTCATTGTCAGTGACAAAAGTCAGCAACACATCCATTGTAAACTCACCACAACTCGCTTGGAGTTTGTCGATAAATTTAACCAGCAATGAACGCGTCACAGCACGACACCATCGTATACGTGCGTAGAGACGGGCGGCCGAGCGTAAATTGCTAGGAAACGGGCTGCCGATGAGTCCCTCAGTTTATTGCTTCAGATGCTCTGGTAATGCACAGTTGCTTGAGTATAGAAAACGATGTCCGGAGTCGAGATCTTGTGAAATGGTTTTGTATGCATAAGCTATCGAATATTGGAAGATTGCGGGAGAGAAATGTAAATGGAAAGAAGGAATTGTCTGATTACCTATGGTAGGTTCTGTTGCACTCACGATCTAAAAATATTGAAAGCTTTCCTGCATCTAGTTTCCATTGCAAAGGGAATTAATGTTATAGATTATCGTCTGTCTGTTGTAAACATAAAGTCCTGAATTCTTATACCAGATTAGGCAATCTACAACAAAAATATAGTTTTAGTTGCCCGGGATTGTATGTCAAACTAAATCTCTTTAATTCGATACAACGCAGAGTATGGCCAGATGTTTTACTATTTTATGATTGTTGGTAACCAGACCCTTTGTAAAACTGTATGTATATTATTGTATGATATAAATTATATTTTTGTGTGTCCTGTTTCGTGATATGAACACTAAAAAAGTCAAACAGAATATAAAGTTACCAAAACAAAAACAGTTAATTTCGCGTACGCAGTCATTAAAAAAACTAATGTTACAATTGTGAACAAAAACAATGTTAACAGAATTAGACCGAATCGTGTTGTGTGTCGTGTTGAGTACACACTAGACACATGTGTAACTAAATAACATAGAAAAATATTTACAGATATTATTTACAAAAATGTTACAAAAATGTTTAGTTGTGGTAGGTTGGCTATTTCTCCCAACAAACAGGAATTTAAATGCACTGCTGTGTTTCGGTGTGAAGGATATTGTAGCCAGAGTAACTAATGGTCATATTGAGACGTAACATCAGCTTATGTCTTAGGATGACATGCGCAGTAGAATGCCAAGCATTGCTTTGTAATTCAAGGTGTTGTTTGGTTTGGCCGCTGTTTTTGGCAGCTGTACGGCATGCTCTTCTCGCCATTTATGGCAATAAAAAAATGGATAAACACATCTATAAGCTAACAATTTGTAGTCGCCTTTCGTTCTTTGAGATTACCAGATACTTGAAACCTCCTCCTTCTTTATTCCTTCCCGCTCCCCTCCCGATTCAATGAGCAACACATCTATGACCCAAGCGTTATGGATGTTCTGGGGCGGTAGTGGTCACGTGCCATCAAGAGTACCTGTTTTCTTGTTTACCAAACCTAATGAATAAAAAAAATCTAATAAAATAAAAAAGATAAATATTTATAGTGTTTCATAAGTGATGTCTCAGACCTTATAGGTGGCCACAAGGTTTTAGGATATAGGCATGTTTTAAATGTTAATATGTTAATACTTAGACGAAGCCTAGGTTCAATAATGGGCTTCCAGTGGCTAAAGTGAAAGAGAAGGATAATGCTGGCCACAATATCGACTTTCAGCAAAAGTTATTTGAAATGTGGGTACTGACCAGTGCTACAGGGCGAAATGTGTCATGTTAAATAACAAGCATTCGTACTGTCGGTTCTTGGAAACGAGAATGAATATTGTATTGTACAATTTTAACAGACGCGTAACATTTTAGCTCTTTGCGTTTGTACCCACCTGAAGAGGTAGAGGTTTGGTCCATAAAGCTCCGATACAGATAGGTCAGTTTGATCGAGATGGTTGGTCTGTCGCACCAAAAGCCGACGTGTCGACGTGTTGCTGCCTCAATGTTTCCCACCGCATTTTCAATTGATTGTAACAGTCTCAAATGTTTGTCAATTGATTTGGTCAATACGGTCAATGATGTCACATATTACCCTGTAAACTAGGGTAAACATTGAAATAAAAATATTTTTACCGATCTCATCACAGATTTGATTTAATTTGAAAATTTTGTCTTAGTCATCCGCTCAGTGACTGTTTTAACTACCCTTAATTTAGAAATATTGCATTTAAAAGTTATTTGGTTTTTGTAACCCTAAATCACAAAAATATCAATCCACCTGGTAACGAAGAAAGCGGTAAAATCAAAAATACATAAAAATTAAAACAAATCCTAGATAAAATCCGTCAAAATAATTTCATTTAAATGTGTAGCATTCGCGTAATTCTTAATAACCATTAGGGTACTTGTACTCAAACCAATTAAAATAATAGCTAACAAAAAAATTGTGCTCAAATTACCGTTTATATACATCTATCCCCGAAAAATTTTCCCAGCTATTTTTTTAGCCTGCTACCACCTCCAAAACATATTCAACTCGACCCAGTGTGTCCCACCCCTAATTATAAATCAAGTTACATTTCGTATACAAGTTGTTTACAGTACAAATTAATGTTGAGCCATTTAATTAACAAAATTGCCGGTTGTGCGTTGAATCGGAAACTTTGTCTTCATTCCGGCACTTATTGTTTGACTTTTCCGCAAATTTATGGTCGGATCGGCGTTTTGATTTTTGGCGTGACGTCACATTCGAGTTGGGAAGTTTTCGTGTGGAGTTTTCGCGTGAAGCTTAGAACCGTATAAGTTTTTGTGTATGTATGTAGGTTTCTATGTAATTTAGTAACCTGTTTCTCTTAATTTAAGTCTACAATTTATTGTTTCAGCATAAATGCGGAAAACAATTGAACAATTGTGATAAAAATCAATCAACCAACCCCAACATGTTATGACCAATCCCAAAATATTATGAACCCCAGAATATAAATATTGCAAGATAGAAGGCTTGAGAGAACAGTTGAGACACTTCCTCTTTTAAGATAAATGCCGAAAAAGGGATATTTCAGCCTCCCACGATGTCTTAATAAAAGAGCTTTTTATATGTGACATATTTTTAATATTTTTTACCAACTAATAAAATTCCTTCGACATCCAACTAGGCTATGATAGCAAAAATCATTTCCGCATCTGAAATCCCAAGACCCATATTCCAATAATAGTGTCATGATTGAAATTCAATTCCCGCATGGCTCTTAAAACCGGACAGTGCACTGGCGATGGCTAAAGGCCGCTCGGTCGCGTGTGAAGAGAACATTTTTCTTGTCGCAGGTGCTGTAGATTAGTTGCCCGATACCCTTAGAGTTCCAGCTGTACTGGCTAGTGTGCCCATGCTTTTTCAAAAATGGAATAAATTTGAATAAAGAGGTTGTATTAGCAGTAATTTGACAGCCTACTGGCAGTGTTGGTGTATTTAGATTTGTAGTTTTTTTTTTTTAAAACAAGAATGTTAAATTTAGAATTGGAAGACTATCTTCTTTTTTATAGACTGTAATTATTTTAAATATGGTAAAAATTAGTTTTAATAAAGAAGTGGTATTAGCACCAATTAGCAGGATACTGGCATTATTATTATTATATTAATTGGTGGGTTAGGAATATATTTTTCATTTTTTTAATATTATTAATAATTACACAAAACAGACCCGAAACAAATACCTGTGGTCACATAAATATTGAACCCCCGACCTCACATTTCACAGCTGGCGTCTAAACAACTGAGACACAGGGGCAGTCATTATAGACTACATTATTTTTTAATATTTAGAGAACTTCCCTCTATTTAAGAGAAATCTTTAGATTTTGTATACTGAATTGCTCATACACTGGATAAATAATAATCAGCAATGAATTATAAGTTCACTTCTGATAGTTTTTACTAACACGCAGTTAAAACATGCATAAATTGAACTGAAGACTACATATGGCTTGTACTGCTATCACCAGCTGCCTAAAGCCAAATTTATTTATGTATCTCGCCTCGATGGTACGACTATCGTGATTATATAACAAAGTTGTATCGTATAAACATTTGCCAGAACTCGATAATTTTTGGTGGTTATATCATGCGACAATGGCATACGATTCTCGCTACGAGAAACTCTCCCTGTAGTTGGCGCTTTACTAACGAACTATAAAGTTTTATATATACAATATAATCAGTTTTTAATTAATGTCACACTTAGACATCGCAACAAAAAGGCGTGTTGAATAACTAATCTTAACGAAATTAATTAAAAAACCTTTTGTTTTTTGACCTAACGAGAGGTCGAACCTAAGAATTCAAAGGTCACAGCATATTAGCTACCATTAAACCAGTAAACAATATTTTATTCAAAAAAATATCTTTAAAAAAATGTAATTTGTTTAAAGCTTTGAACTCGTTTATCACGTTCAGAATTTTAAAAGTAACGATTTATAGTGTTTTAACTTGCATTAAACACTGAAAGAATTTACAAGAACAAGTAAAATGTAAATTAAAAGGCATTTCAAAATAATCAAACGTTTGCAAATTTACTAATTCGTTTTTAATTTTTCTTTGCGTTCTGGCATAACTGGTTACTGGTGTTACGTCTCTCATACGTGAGAGGCCGCTTGAGACGGTACCACCGCAATGTCTATTCGACCCGTCAAACAGCAGTGTAAATACACTGCTATGTTCCTGTTTGAAGAACAATGTAGAATAAGTACTGGACATATTGAGACTTAACATCTTATGTGCCAGGTGGTGAACGCAGTGGAATGCCAATCACTCTGTAATTCATGATGTTGTTTAGTTTCGCTACTATCCATGAGCGGTCGTATCGCTTACCATCAGCGGAATAGCATGCTCGTCTCGCCATTCATAGCATTAAAAAATATGCCCTATCAAATCCCTATCAAAGAAATCCATTGCCAAACATAAACGCCAAGGATTTCAATGACCTTTTAGAAGCAACCTGCATACAGCAACTATTATTGAATCATTTGTCCAGTACTGCTAGGTCTTCATCTCACTGGAAATAGCACATGAAATAGCAACTTGAGGTTCATTAGACCCACCCGGCTCCTCGCCTCGCGCGGTTAATATTCTTTATATGAAATTGTATGGACATACGCTCACTATATCAACTCCGTAACGTCACCGGATCACCGCCGTCCACGCGTGGACCACTTGGTGACAACTCGTTACTCGCATGCTTGTCTTGCGTTGTCGGGCATTGACAATTCACAAGCCCCGAATCGGCATATGGCAAATGGAGAGTTTGATTCAGGGTAGGTAGTTAAGCCATATAGTTTGTTACTTTCCTTTCTAGTTATAAGATTATTAGTAAGTAGTTTGGAGAAGCTGTATAAACTTACATGTATAAATAAATAATAATAATAATAAATAGTCCACCACTAGCCTAGTGAGGGTTGTCCCACAAGTTTGTATACAAAAGTGTATAATTTTCCTCAACTCATGGCCAACACACCGTCAACGGGAACTAACGTGTATCTGCTCAATATATTTTTTATCCGCCCAATACTTTACTAAGTGACGGCCGAGCGAAAACAACAGGCGTCTTAACTTGTTCACTTTAATTAGTTTTCAAGTTTTAATACTATGTCATTGATTTATTATCAGGATGGTTTCCATACGTTAAAGGTGAGGTTTTATTACCTAATGAAGAAAACTAGTAAATTTTAATTGGATGAAAAAAAACTTTTGGTAGTGAGGCCCAATACTGGAATCCTAGATTAGGAAGTGCACTTAATGTGATTTTTTATTGGTAAAATATAATAATAATACGATCCCCTGAGAGAATTGGATGATGAGAGAATTGAACAAAAAATGAGTATTTACAATTCATTCGTTCGTAAGCTCAGATCAGTCTTGTCTACAATTCATCCATAGTGAGTGTGGGTGGCTCTATTGATATTGGCGTCAATAGTGCCACCCATGGTTCACCGAGCTATTTCGCGCTAAGTTTCTCAAATTGATTAAATGAAAATTGAATGTCTAAACTGGGACCCGAACCCAACACCTCACAGTTCCCAGCCGTATCATGCCACAAGTCAACCTCATAATTTTCTGTATCTGTATCAGCCCATATACGTCTCACTGCAGGGCACAGGCCTACTCTATAATCAAGAGTACGATTGAGAGTGGTTGGTCCATATAGTCCACCACGCTGGCCTAGTGCGGGTTGGGTTATCATTATTTCACAGATGGAAAATATAAAATACCATTCTAACCCATAGCATTATATCCATTATTCCCACCAAAACAATTATCGAATGATGCACCCTGTATATCAGTAGCATCGAACCTATAGTGCTGTATCGTTGCCGTTTGAGCTATGCGCCAAACTAATTGAGTTTGAACACTTAATTAAGCTTTGCGGTGCCGTTGGAGCAATAAGTAAAGTAATAACACTAGTTATGTAGGCCAGGAGCTGGTGGTTGTGTTTTGGATTTGAATCAATGAAGCAATAAGATGTGTCATCAGATATACATTTTTTAAATAGTACTAATAATATTAAGATGTGAAAGGTTTCATAGATAGTCAATCACCACGCATTATAACGGCAAAGGAAAACATCACACAGGATTTCCATGGTATAAAAAGTCCTCCGATCCACACTAAGCCAGCGTGGTGGACTATATGGCCTAACCACTCTCAATCGTACTCTCGATTATAGAGGACACCCATGCCCTGCAATGGGAAGTATATGGGCTGATACAGATAAAGATAGTTTATGTATATATTATGTATTTTAAACAAAACTCAACAAAGAAGTATATAAATTGAGTAGCCAGCTCCCGGACCAACCAGCGTTTATTGCTCCACAGTAAATGGAAATATTCATTAAACTTCCCTCCGCCAGTGGATCGCCGCTTATATTACAAACCATTTTGTTTCAACTCGTTGAGATGTGAAATCGCTTATTAATGCACATAATGCATCGCCGAATATTTATTATTATTTTATTTTATTTTATAAATTTTAAATGCAGCAATTCTTTGCGTTCGACGATACAGCTTTTTGTCGCGCTTGCGTCCCACAAAGGTAAGTAGAGACTAAGAATGTATACCATATTAAATCCTGGAATGTCACTTTCGTTAATCCGCCGACCCATGTATCTATGTGTCAAGACGAGTTTTTTTTAGTAATAAGTAATTATTGTCATGTGTCGAAAAAGACGTGTCCGGAAGAACGGAAAAGCAGAGATCTGAATAGTAAAAGATGGAAGACAAGAACGACGACGACGTAAAGACGTAAAAAAGATGAAATAAAAGAATTAAAGTTATACTGAAGAAGTCCTCATTATTCTTTTAGTTTGTTTCGGACACATTTATCTTCCTAGTAAAAACTTAACACATTTACCCAACATAATTTCCATAAATTCATTACAAAATCTACACAAGAAGAAAACGCATTAGCCAACAAAACGCATCATAATTAAGTTTCAGCTAAAACTTTATAATTAAAGTTAACTAATTAAAGACGCTCTTTTATGAACGCTGGCGACTTTAATGCATGCTCGGAAGTGCAACGAACTCATAATGCTCTACTTGGATAAATAATTCACAGAATTCACATGATATGCTTGTACAACATGAGAAGATGCAACAATAAAGATGAAACAGCATGACTACAACGCGTTTACACGTCAAAAGATGTTAGCGGATCTACGTACAACAGAAAATTTATAAACATATAGAGCAAGAGCCTGCAGCTTTTGTATATTTTATAAAAGATGAAATTTTGTCTGCGCATGCCGCTTACATAGGCATCACACAAACAGCTATTATGAAGTTACGATCGTGGTCACTTTGTCACTTATCAGCTTCAATGTGTCTGGCACAATGAAAGAACCATCAAAAGTATCTGAGTTTTAAGTAAACATTTGTTCATAGTTGCCTTAACAACATATATGAAATTAAGCTTTTATAGTATAAAGATGGCAAAATTTTACTTTATCAAAGTTTGAAAATATTATAATATTTATAACTGATACAAAAATCGACAGGAAAAAGCTTCCGAATAATCTATATCAGCGCATATACGTCCCACTGCAGGGCACAGGCCTCCTCCGCAATCGAGAGTACGATTGAGAGTGGTTAGGCCATATAGTCTACCAAGCTGACCTAGTGCAGGATGGCGGACCGACGAGCGATAATAATTTTAAAATATTTAAATTTATTTAAACATTGTATTTTTAAATTCTCGCGTGTTACACGATATCCCTTACACATTTACACGGATAAATCCAACAAACATTATTACAAAAGTTAATTTCAAAAAGTGTAATTCCATTAATTAACCATAATTAAATCAGTTCCGTATTTCACTGCATTCGTTAATTTAATCCATTAAATGGAAATATGACGAACATAATTACTTGATTAAACTCGACGTAATTAATAAATTATTATTAATTATATTATTATCTTCATGCTTGTAATTGTGGTGCAAACAGGAATGTAATTATTCTTTGGTTTGCTTAGGTCTCTTGTTAAAATAATTATTGTTTTCAATTGCCTTGGTAAGAAACTTTCAACTTCAGATCCTCGGAGTCCCTATAGAAAATAGTAGAGTATTCGTATCAATCAATTTTTTCCTGTTAAAGCGATTCTCGAAGTTTTTTCGCGTTTTTACTACAACACTATTTAAAAAAGCCAAAGAAAACAAATACAAAAAAATATAGTAACAATAGAAATCCATAAAATTAGTGATACAAGTATAACTGGCGGTCTTATCGCTTATGCGATCTCTACCACACTACCGATTGATAAAGGAAAGATTCAATACTTATGGACGGTGCTTATTATTAACAACAATACACTTTTTGAAAAACGTCTTGGGCTGGGCCTGTAGCCTGGTATCTATCGACAAACCGAAATATTTAATTATCGGTCGCCACTCGATACAATTATGCCGTCTTAAAGTGCGAAAGTCCAACTGCATTCACCGGTACTCAATTGAGAACTTCTCTGCCCAATTTACTTTCCAAATTGGACCGTTAAAATTTAACCTAAAAAGTTATCAACAAATCACTTGAATACCAGTTAATTTGCGTACACGGTATAAATTTTCAGTTATTTAGTGCGAAGCAAGCCAAAATTAGGTTAATATTTGTAGGCCATTAATTCTGCCGTACTTCAAGTCCACTTGGAGCGTAAGTTAGGTGACCTGAATGTGCGAGGGAGATAGCATGTACACCTCTCTTTCCAACTAGCGCGGACAAGCCTACAACGAGTGTTCAGATTTCAAATGCCAGCAATATTTCGGATGTACTGCTTTCAAATTTCTTGAGATGCTTTTCGTGTTTTGAGGCCAGCAGCATTATGTACAAATTGTACGATACATTATGTTTTCATGCGATGGCCAAGTCGATCTATTTATTTAAAACGTAAAGAATTTTTAATATTGATATGGTAATAACTAACGTAATAACTTTATATAGAAGGTCCTTTAAGGACTAAATAAATTAATCGACTTGGTATTACATGCATCTCACAACTTTTTGCGGTAGAAAACCTGAGCTGCGAGACTTGGATTTTTTTACAGGATGTTTTTGATGGGATAACTATACCTTCTCTGTCCATAATTAACAACTTGTAATAAGGTGTCCGCAACGCGAAGTTTGAACAAGCCCACCTAATTATCATCCAAAACGCACAAGAAAAGAATTGTTAACGAGCTAACTTGGTCCCCAAAAAGTTCGCCTGATCTCGTACTTATTAGATTCAATTGGTACATCTCAGAATTTTCTGTGACGTTTTTTGTAGGGTCCATTGAATATATTTTTTAATTAGTGCGGTGTTGTGTAGAAAAAAAAATGTGGCTGTTTGATGCTCTATGTGGAAAATACTATAATTAATACATAGATATTTTTGTTTACTGCTGAATAACGAGACGAGCATGCCGTTCGCCTGATAGTAAGCGATACGATTGCTCATGAACAGTAACAAAACCAAACAACACCTTGAATTACAAAGCAATGCTTGACATCATGCGCTCGCTATCCTGAGACATAAGATGTTAAGTCTCAATATGTCCAGTAGTTACTCTGGCTACAATATCCTTAAAACTGAAACGCAACAGTGCATTTACACTGCTGTTTGGCGGGATGAATAGACATTGCGGTAGCATCTACCCAAGCGGCCTCTCAAATATAAGATACCTACCATCAGTAATCTTCTGTGATCTTAATGTTGGATCAGGACTATTTATGTGACTGTTGGGTATATTTAATTTAGTTTTAAACCTTGAGTATGAGTACATAAGAATATTACATCTAAGCTTTTCACACTCAAATGAATATAACTAGTGTGATAAGACATATTTTACGTTGTTTAGTTTTTTATTATGTGGTTATTATTTTTTGCTTGTGCTCTTTCTTTAATTTTAAGCCACTTGGAGCATAATATATAATATTTAATTAGTACTGCATACCAGGTACCAGCAGAATTACCAGCACTTTGCTCGTTGGAGCATTGCATATTGTTGAGCTGGGGCCTGATTGCGGCTGCAATATGCTACACAAGTTCTTATCTGTAATTTATTATTAATGTTGATGTAACTCTTTTAGATTGTTTTGTGTTTATTGTAGCCAAAATAAACGTTTTTATCTATCTATCTATAACCTACACTGGTTTCGAACCCAGGCCCTCACATTCCACATTCCTCACACCGCGACGCTAATCAACAACACGAGTTATAAACCGTACCACAGTTTTCATTAAACCCAGTAAATCTTGGTAAGCTTCCAGGTGGCGTTGGAAGTCAATCGATGCCGCCCTCCATTTAACACTCGATGTGTTCCGCCATTCTTTCAATATTAGCAGCTGTTCCGCTTAAGGGATAGAATTGTGGGATATAGAAAATTAGAATTTGATTTTTGCTGTTGATATTTTGGTTGATAAGTAACATTTTTATGGGTATAATGATATTGAATAATAGAATTTAATTCATTTTACTATAAGGTAGGCTATATGCATTTATTCAGAAATTCCAATTTTGGGTTCATTTTTTAAATAAAATTACGAGTATAATAATGACACAGCCGTTAAATAATGAAACAATTTTATTTGAGACATTTAATCAAAGTTAAGACAAGCGGAAAATGAATAAATTATTATTAAAATACAAGGGCAACTTTATAATCCCTACTTTATTTGTCTCACATATAAACAATAAGTCTCAATACTTCTGTTTATGGCAACCATAAAATCTGACTCATACAATTAAACCACCAGTTACTTTAACTTAAATTAACCTCTAGATTACTCAGTCTTAATTAAGAGATTAATTCGCACATACAATTTTCAACAGCAGTTAAAAGTTCATTAAGCCAGTTTGTGTTACCGGTTACAAATAACCATTTCGCGTAATAATACTTACATTAAATGCAAATTATTTTTAACGTTAAATAAATTTAGCAGTTTATATTAATCTTTAGCTTTATTGCATAGGTTCGGCAAATTAACCCACAGCCCCCTTACCCAAGTTACAAGCGCTTGCAATCTATTCTCTTTCTACAATCATTCACGGCTTGTCGTAAGCGACAATGTTTCGATTGCGCCAATCAAATTGCATCTTGGGTAGCATTTGTATGGGACCTAGCCAATGGTGTTGTACAACGTGCATACGTCATCGCTTACGTCAAGACGTTAACGATTGTAGAAAGAGTATAGATTGGAAGCACTTGTAATTTGGCTAAGGAGGCAGGTCCCCTGATGGTAAGCGATCACTGCTGCATATGAACATCCACAACGCCAGAAACATGGTTTTGTTGCCGACCCATTCTAAATTAGGAGGAGAGCCGTAAAAAAAAAGAAAAGGAAGAGAACAAGAGAACAATCGAGAGTACGTTTTAGAAGGCTTAGGCCATATAATCCACCACGCTGGCGGAAAAATATATACGTCTTTAATCCCAGTACTAACGTGCTTTAAGTAGAGACGACAATATTCAGCGACATTTCACAATCGTGCCAATTTCGGCCACTCCTTCGCTCACAGCTTCCGCTTAATTGTCCAACTAGGAATTAATAATGGAGCGCTCGCTTTTACAATATTCCCAATGATTCATTACCATATATTGAAATTTTAATTGAAATCAGAAATTGCGAGGCACAATGGTCCGAAAGTATCCCGTAAATTTCATGTCCCAATCTTTTACGATACGTAATAATATTTTTAATTATCGTATTTTTAAATGTGTTTTGATTGATTTAATGCGGATTGTGTCGTATTAATGTTTCAGTAATTATCGATATTCATATTGACTTTCATAGTTAAATGGGCGGTGTTAATTGAGTTGTTCCCACTCGTGTTATTGGTCGGCGGAAATAAAAATCCAATATATAGTGAAAATGAAATTGTCAGGAAAGTGCAATTTATTTTTACTGAATAAGATGTTAAGTCTTAATATTTCCAGAAGTTACTCTAGCTACAATGCCCTTCAATCCGAAACACAACAATGCATTCACACTGCTGTTTGACGGGAGAAATAGACATTATGGTGGTACCTACCCAGATGGCCTCTCACATATGAGAGACCTACCACCAGTGAATATGCGCCCAATATGGCAATAGGCTCGCCCCATATGCGCCCGATATGGTGATAGGCTCGCCCCCTATCACATTATGGTACGGAAAATACAACGGACGAAAACGTGGGTGTCGTGGTTGCACCACTGCCTACCAATTCTGGAAAAAGGCGTGTGTATTATGTATGTATGAACATAATTTTTGTCTATAATTTGGTTTATGAATTAAATCCATGCACGTGAGTAAAATATTAAAATCAGCTCAAGAAACCTACACTCATCTCGAAACTATAAATCGAATTGAATCAGAGATAGTAAGAGCGTTCGGATACGCCTCAGATATTGCCTGTGATAGCTACCTTAGGGGAGCCTCAATAATATTTGCCCGTATCTCAAGTTTATTGCTCCAATATCGAACTGCACAAACAACCCTATATACCATATTAGATACGTAATGCAACATGCTCGTACCTTCGTCTTGTTTGGAGAAATTAAGTAATTTTGTTGAAATTTTGATCTTAAGTTTGTGATTTGTCTGTGGCAAGTACATTATAGAATAAATGTGGTAGAAAATATGGTAAAAAAGCGGTCAGTAATCCATGCAAGCGTAACATACCCGATTTTATTCAGTATCTATATGTGCTCGTATTTATCCCATATAGGGGTCGGGCTCCTGTATGATTGAGAGGGGTTAGGCTGTATATTTTACAGGTATGTAGAGAGACTTTACACACTGCAGAAATTCTTTACACATTGCTATGGTATGCCAATGTCCTCACGATGTTTCCCTTAACCTTTTCAGTGCGTGGTGATTGACTATCAATACACCCATAAATCCGAAAAGTCAGAGGTGTGCCCTGAAATCTGATCCCGCGACCACTGAAAACATGTTGGCAGTCGCGTCTGATCTATTACCAACAGGCCACTATGCACTGAATTCAGTTTTGGTTTGGTATTTTTTCATAAATGTACCGATACGGAAAAAGCAAATACATAATTTAGGGACAGTACTACTGTCAAAGTATAATGTAATGTAAGTTAATTAATATATCCATCCAATATAATCATCATCATCATCATATCAGCCACAGGAAGTCCACTGCTGAACATAGGCCTCCCCAAGGATCTCCACAATGACCTGTTGGAAGCGGCCTGCATCCAGCGACTTCCTGCAACCTCAAATATAATAAAATAATAAATTTACAATCAAAAGAAACCCACTGAATAACATGAATCTCACCTAATACTTACTTTTCCAAAGTGACCTATTGGAAGTGGTGTGCATTCTTTGACCTCTTCCGACCTTAATCGGGTCATCTTTCTTGTTATTTTAATTATATAAATCGAGATTTATCACCGAATACTCGATGAGAAAATATCTCCCAGTGAAAGTTTTGAAAGCGAAAAATCTGATATAATTTATATTGACAGGAATTGTATTCGTAACAAGAAAAATAAATGATGTTTCAAACATAGTTTTATTACGAGTTTAGAAGTTTTTGGCATCTCATTACTTTTGTATACCATTAATTGAAAACTTTATTGAACCGAAGTTTTATTACAATATGCTTAGCATTCGTATATCTTTCTACCAATTTTTTTTTAATTATACAGGGAATATTAAGACTGATACTGAAAACGAAGCCCGTTGCCCGTTGGTTGTATTCATGACTTTAGACACAATCGAACTAAACATTTTGTAAAAAAAGCGATTGCTTTTATTATTATTTTTGTATCGTCTTATGTGGGTGGTAAGTTTTTTTTCTAAAATTATAGGGTACACCATTTTGTTTATAAAGAGACTACGGTACGCAAGGGTTTAAATTATTATTTTAGTAAAAGTTATGGATTTACCATCCAAAAACGAGGTATTTGAAGATCACAAAA
This sequence comes from Hyles lineata, assembly GCA_030180105.1. NCBI lineage: Eukaryota > Metazoa > Arthropoda > Insecta > Lepidoptera > Sphingidae > Hyles > Hyles lineata. The sequence goes on along the minus strand of JARJEE010000013.1, from coordinate 11,841,854 downwards.
AATTGACGCGTTTCTTTGCGAAATTCGTTGTTGCGTTGTGTTGGTAGTCAGTAAAACTACCACCCGGCTTCGTTTTCGGTAGCAGTCTTAGTATGAATAAATACAACAACTTTGATAATGTTGAGAATAGATCACGAAAAGCACAGATATAAGACTTTTAAAAATTCCTTTGTTAATTGAAGAAAATATTTTTTCAAAACAACATTTTTTTTTTCATGCAATACATCATTAAATAATATATTCATTCTCCCCTATCTCCTTCACAGACAATTTCTTTTCATACATTACACTTAGAAACTATTTGCTACGCCGTAGAAGAGCTACGAACTTTTATCGGTTACGAAACGGCCACGTCCAATAGAAATGTAAATAGCGTTGGAATATTACAAAGCTGTTATCGGCTACGCGCCGGCTACGGCGTAGAACTGGTTGTTATGAATATTGAAGTTTTATTCTGGATGGGGCTTTAAATATTTTATCTAAAAAAAAATATTTTTATTTTGAATCTTAATAATACTGCAATACTTCGAATCGGTAGAATTAATTAAATTTACATTTTATCGATTTCTGTATCAGCCCATATACGTCCCATTGCAGGGCACGGGCCTACTCTACAATCGACAGTACGATTGAAAGTGGTTAGGCCATATATTCCACCACGCTGGCCTAGTGCGGGTTGGCGGACTTACCATACGATAGAAATTCTTATAAACCGCTATGGTATGCAGGTTTCCTTATTATTATCGATTTAATTTCCCAAAAAAATTAAATATTACTAATTTAACCGCCAAGATAGAAAATTCTAGACTAGTTATTCCCCAAATCGGCAATATGAATCCACCTCCAATACGTCTGTCTCCCCCAGAACACGGGTGAAGCCACGTGTAAACACGAGTGTACGTACAAATATATTCATAACGTTTCAGAGTGCTGGTATAACAAAATCTACCGCTTGAAAGCAATCCGTTAGAGTATGAAACCAAAATTTGCATATGACTTGATGGGTATACCGCACTAAGGATTTCGATAGACTAGCTGTTGCGCGCGGGTTTGGCTCTTGCATTAACATAATTAGATGACTGGTTTAATGTTTAAAAAAAGAATTGGATTTTTTTAAATATTTGCATATTTTTTGTAAGTTTGATGCTGAACAGGCAATAAAAAATTAGTAAAATCTTTTGACATGTAAATTCATATTACGATGGGTCAACATGTATTTTAGACGACGCGACGTCAGAAAAACAAATGTATTTAATAACATTGATGAAGAGTTTATAATTATAGGCAATTTAATAAAAAAAATTGTTTGGGATTCTGTGGTTATTGTATCATCTCTTTAATCATCTTGTATTTTTAATAACAATGAACTCAAATTAGTTTTTTGGTCATGTAGGATTTTTTTAAAGTTTCTGAATATTGTATTTGTTTTTTATGTGTACAATAATGATTTAAAAAAATAAACAAATAAAATAAATAAATAAATAGCTTATTACAAGTAACATAGTACTTAAATTCAAACCATATTAAAATAAAACCCACCACGAGACAAACAGACAAAATGTCCACGTTAAGGTATCATCCACACAATCGTTTGCCGTGCTATATTCATAAGCAAATGCGGCATCACAATGGGCCGGTTGTATCCCTATCGATTGCGCTGCACCGGTCCCGGGTTCAATCCTCTCTGTTTGTCAGACAAAATTGTTATTTTATCGATCGTGGATGCTGTGCGCTTTGTGTTCAAGATTGTGCTAAGGAAATTTTCTTATTATGGTTGTATTTTCTATTTACAGTTACGATTGGTGTGGTGGTAACACATTTTCATTTTCATTTCATTACTTTTCTTGGATTTTAAGGGATTTCAGCTTTAGTGACCGCGTTGGTAAATACTGGGTATATCAAGACTGCTACCGAAAACGAAGCCGGCTGGTGGTAGTCTAAGTGACTACAAACACAATACAACAAAAAATTTCGCATAGAAACGCGACAATTTTTTTTATGATTTTTTAAATATCATCATTTTTGGGTGGTAAATCCGTAGTTTTTGCTAAAATAATAATTGAAACTTTTTTATACCTTAGAGACTTTATAAATAAATCACAATTATTTTAGGAAAATAAATGTATTTACCATCAAAATACGACCATAGGAAAAAAATGGTCGCTTTTATTTGCGTATTTTTTTTTGTTGCATTGTGCTTGGACTCACTAAAATTACCACCCGACTTCGTTTTCGATAGCAGTTTTGATATAATAAATATAAATAAATAATAAATACCTATATAGTATTGGTAAATGGATTGTAAGAATTATTTCTGTTAAGACAATAACTCACTACTAATTATGTTTTTGTTACATATAATGTTTAGTATCACACTTCTTACAAGATATAATTAATGAATTTCCTAATCAATATTTTGAGATTGGAAGCTAACTGCCATAAAAATAAAACTCCACAAATCAGACACTTTAAAACAATACTTTGTAATTTTTTACTATTTATAAAATTACTCTAGACAGTTCAATATCATAATCAACAAATTATGCGCAGATTCCTAAGTAGCCCTCCAAAAAGATACGTCACGATACAAAATAGGGAAAAAAACGGAAATCGCAAATACAACAGAAGCATATAAAAGAAATGTACACAACAGACGTCGCCGTTGTGTGATTCATTTATCTTCACCCCTTATCTCGTGGGGTGGACAGAGATAAATTTACATCCAGATCGCCAAATTTCACCGATTTATTTAAAACCGCTTTTTCGTATTGATCACTACATACGAAAAAAAATGATTTATTAGCCGATTTAGGAACACACTGGACAAACGAAATGACGAAACAGAGATCGCAGTTTGAGTCCCAGGTATACAACATATTTCATATTTGTTATTTATGGTGGATCGTTTTGCCATGCCATGCCAACCAACATGCCAACACGCACTAGGCCAGCGTGGTCGTGCCCTGCAGTGGGACGTATATGGGCTGATACAGTTTTTAACATACTATAGAGAAAAGAAACATGAAAACGTTAGTGTGATTTTATCTACATTATACATACTGATAACTTAAAGATTATAAATTATTTAATTTTAATGACAACCCTAACATTAAGGGATTAAATTTTCGAGTCTTAAAATTAAAATCACTATAACGGTGTAGGAAAACATCGAGAGGTAACCTGTTTACCATAAAGAATTTGTAAAAATGTCTATGACATATAAAGTCCGCCAACACTCACTAGGCAATCGTACTATCAATTGTAGAGTAGGCTCGTTCCCTGCAATGGGACATATATCAGGTAATACGTACAGTAAAAAATAAAATAATAAAATGTCGTTAAAAACTTATAAAATCACCTTACTACCAAGATAGGATTTAATAATACCCAAACTAAGACAGTTTTCCATGCTTAAAGGTTTCCCGTTGCCATGGCGACGAAGGTAAGCTTATTGGTCCCGATAGACGGATCTCTAGAAATTGCTCCAGACGGCCAACCAATGCGCACCAAAAAGATTATACCAAGATAAATCTCCTGACACGGATAGCGGAGAATGCGCCAGATTTCTCTCAATGGAGATCTTATTTTGAGGTGGATCTGTGGAAGTATTTTTAAGAACGAAAGGTTGCGATAAACAGCAATCAGTGGCGCATTTGGTTAAGATGGCTTCTGAGTGAGCCCACGGGTTTGAATCCTGAATCGTGACAAAAGTTTGCGTTATTCAAGTATTGTAGAGCAAAAAATTGACTCGTAGTTTGTAACATGCATGACACAAAAATTAATTCCTTATTTTATTACATAACTTGCCCACACGCCGATTAAATAAAATATAAAAGGATAATTTAGAAACAAAATCACTGTTTCATACTAACATCAAAAGATTCCCGAACAAATTACCCCAATTCCCACCAAAAACACAAGTCATGGACTTCAAAGGGGGAAGCGATTTTTTTCAATACAAAAGAGCATTATTACCGACCTACATCGAATAATAGTTTCATGGAGTGAACGCGTAATACCCTAACACGCGTGAAAAATTACCCCCAAGCTCCATTGTCCAACGTGAGCCAGTTTCATGGGGGTTTTTACAGGGGTGGAATTGAGGGAGGTCGTGGGAACTTGGGCCCTTCTTCGTAGCAACAATATACATTTATATAGTATTTTGCATTTTGTACAATTGCTAAAATAAAATAGTTTAAATATGGTTAAGGGAATGAAATATGATTTTATGTAAACACATTAATAATACCTATCGTGATTTACAATGGCTTGTATTTTTTAATGTTTTTTTTTTATCTAATTGCATTAATATTTTTTAAATGTAGAAGATTTACGACGTTGGTCTATAGAGTATCGATTGTTTATAGGATTATAATATTAAGACACTTGTCTTGATATAACTAAAATGTAGTATGCCATATAATACCAAATTGTCTTTAACTTAATTTTAAAAAATTGGTCCCAAACCTCATCTGAGTGCGGGCCTGTGATTTTTTATTTTACGTTCGGTTTTTACAGTCGCTGAATGAGTGACCGGTCGGCGTGCAAGACTTGATAGGATAGAATCGACGTTTTCATTCCGCGTACACAATTTCACAATCAGAATCTAGTCGATTCCAGAAAATCTGTCACTTATGTACTGTACTGGTATTTTTATTTGACGTGGGAGTTACAAAATAATGAAAAAAGTATTTTTAATCATTTTGTGGAATAAATGAATCAATTAGATCAATATTTTAGTCTTATTTTTTAATTGATTTCTAATAAAGCTATGTTAAGTAATTACTAATTATGTTAAGTAAATACAAATCACAGTTTTTTGGAATTTTACATAATATATGGAAGAGCTCTAGCGCTCTTAGAAATTAACACTGTGTACATTCTATATACACACTATGGAAACAAGACATTGTGAAAGAGTAAACGCACATTTAAAACTAATAGCGCTATAAAGAATCTCAATTGCGATTTGACAGTACCTATGGTAGCATCAAAGTTATACAACGTAGAGATTTTATATTTACATACACATACATAAACTCACGCCTTTTTTCCAGAAGGGATAGGCAGAGGTGCCTGAACACCCTCATTTCGCCTTGTATGTTCCGTTCCCCGGTTGATAGGTGGCGAGCCTATCGCCATATCGGGCACAAATTCCTGACTCTGAGCTGATAATTAACAGAAAAATCCATTATCACTTCGCCCAACCCATATTGTATTTAAGGTAAAGTTTATACTGTTAAAAGGCTTAAATATAAAACTACACATCACAAGACCATCACAACGTATTGTGTAGAATCCATAAATGTAGAGAAAATAATAGCTAGAGTCCATACATCAAAGGTAGAGTTTATACTGTCAACATCATGTCTATATACTGTTTGATACATAACAACTTACAGCTCCACTAACCAGTTATCTACTCGTACAATATCAGGCTCCGGCGCAAGATGGCCGACCGGATATCCGACGCTCGTAGCTAGCTCTACTGTAGAGTTGAAATATTTTCATATGTGCGTTTGTATAACTATTATGATGTAGGGATGTGAAGGGAAATTTTAGGTTTACAATGTTTAAGGGTGCTGCATTGTAATGTGTACAATATTGCGCATAAGCTTATGAAATATATATTTGTTATTTATTTATATAAGCTTTACTCTACACCAGAAATAAAAAAAAGTAAACAATTCAAACTATAAAAAAGTACAATTGGCGGTCTTATCGCACAAGGCAATTTCTGACAGACAACCATTTGATGAACATAAGAGAAAAGGACGAAAGTTGGGGCAGCGTCAGGTATCAATGAATGGCGAGACCAGCACGTCATTCGCCTGATAGTAAGCGATTCGACCGCTCCTACACTGTAACAAAACCAAACAACACTAAGTTACAAAACAATGCTTGACATTGTACTGCGCTCGCCATCCTGCGAAATAAGTTGAGTCTCATTTTTTAAAAATCTAATTTGATTTGTCCATGAGCGGTCGTATTAGGTCTTACTATTAGCCGAAATGACATGCTTGTCTTATTATTCGTAGCAATACTGCCTCGGTGGCGTAGTTGTACAACGGTACGGTTACAAAGCCGTGATCTCGGGTTCGAATCCCGGGTCGGGCAAAGTGATATTGGATTTTTCTATTCATGATCAGCCCGGAGTCAGGAATTTGTACCCGATATGGCGATAGGCTCGCCCCCTATCACATTGTGGGACGGAAATATACAAGGCGAAATGTGGGTGTCCAGGCACCTCTGCCTACCCTTTCTGGGAAAAAGGCGTGAGTTTATGTATTTATGTGTAAAATGTATGTATGTCTAAAAAAGTCATTTTTCATATTTTCGACACATAAGACGTTTTTCATTCCAAAGAACGATATTTAGTTTGAATTAATATTTTTTGAGAAAAAGTGTAATATAATACAGAGTCGAATACAATTCGTGCTATGATAAAGTTAATACGTGGGTGTACTGTAAGATGTCGTTCCATTACGATGTTGAATTAGTAAATTGTAAGATAACATCAAAAACTTGATCTTGTAGCTCAATTGAACACGATATTGTTAATTTAGTCCGTCGAGGGTAAATATTTTCGCCATTAAGATATGTAGTTTTTGGTAGGGGTAGGAGTTTTTGTGTCCATCAATAAATAACGAAAACATGAACCCTGTAGCAGAGAACAGTACAATGGTATTTAAAGTGAAAATGTAAAATCACATCACGTTACTTTATTAGTCAAAGATATCGAACAACCAACTGCAAACAACACCACCAAACCTGTCATTACAATATTCTAAGTATAAATAAAAACATTCTAAGAAACGGCCAGCTTCAATTTATAGTTTGTATTCTTAACAAACCCTTTCCCCCCCCCCCCCCCCTCCCTCTTTCCTTCAACAGTGATCAACGCAAGTTCCGAAAGAAGAATGCCCATTTTACTATGAAACTTAGTATCGGTGCGAAAATATCTGTCCCTTGATGAAACTTACTTTTTTGTGTAGGGATAAACATGTATTTTGAATAAATATAAACATAATTGCGACCCCGGCCCGGATTTCTTGGAGAAATTAACTTGAAGTACAATAAAAATATATATTTTTTGCCATCGGCTCTGTGAACAAAATGTAAAATGTGATGATAATTACTATAATGTATAAAAATATATCGCCCGGGATAAAATAGGAAACCATACAAATGCTATCATAAATTTTAAGCAGTATCGTTATCGGGATCGGGATTTTTACCGATACTATGAATGGGCATTGTCTTTTTCGGTGGGAGCCAAAACATTTTTGTTAGTATTCATATTGTGTTTTTCAATTTTTATAACACTTTTAATTGAAAGAAAGAAAGAAATCATTGATCATTGGTCACAAGCAATATTTTACAGTTACTCATATTTAACTTAACGTATCTGGTATTGCTTGTCACAAAACTGCTCAGCATGGTTTGGCAATAAAACCAACGCTGGTCTCCCGCAAGGCCGGTAATACAGCCTCCGTGGCGCAGTTGGTTCGACGTCGGCTGCACCGAGACAAATATTTGTGTGAACCACAAGCATTTGTTTCGGGTGTGGGTGTTTGTGAGACCGAAATGTCTCGTATTTCCGGACACAAGACTCGATCTTAGTGTGGGGTCAGGACCATGTACGTGACTGTTGGGTGTATTAATTAATTATTATTATATTTTAAATAATGAAGAAGGTATCCAAAAACTCTCTCAGCACCTTTCTTCCTGATTTTTTTTAATAAGATGGCTGAAAAATTTGCGTGCAATAACATGCGTGTGCAATTTGCAATGCTCGCCTCAAACTAGGGTGCTTAGTAAACCGTTCATTTAAGCCGGCAATAAACTTTATATTTTTGCCCCATTATACCACTTTATGGTTATCGCCGGGTAGAGACGGCCGCGTTTACTTCAAAGTTGATGTAATTGAGTTTCAACACTTAATTGTCGGTAGTTGCCGGTTTTGCAATAAACTACGGGGCTATTGTCAGAACTGCTCGAGATTTGGAGTCGTGATGGAGGTCGATCAACTCGAATATTACTTGTATTAGATTTAAAGTTGGGTGAAGTTGTGGTATGAAATTTAATGTCTGGTGTAATAGCTGTCGTATCCGTTGATGGACTAAAGAGAACATTTTTGGACAAGTATAAGAGCCCTAGATAATTTGCTATTAAAAGTCATTTTTCGATTGAAATTCCTACGTCTTGTCTTTCTTCTATGTATATTCATTGGATGATTTTGGTTGATAAGATTACGTGTGCTAGAAAATTCATATCCACTACTATAGCGGCTGCCATATATGATAGTGGAAAACCTATCAAAGTTTAAGTCACGGTGATTAGATACACATATGCTAAACCCAGAAACTAGAAACACTAATCTTTTGTTCATTACACCAAAAACCTTAAGAATTACTTTATTTATCTTTTATTGTGGGTGATTAATAAAACTTCATTTCTTTCTTTTTATTTTTGTTTTTATTATGGATAAGCCAATATCAATAAAATTTTGGAGACTATCCCGCTCTCACTCCCGCCTCTGCAACTCCTGTAAGCCAGGATCAGCAGTGGCACACATTTTGACACCGAGTATAGAAGCTCGGCGAGTCTCCGGGAATGTCTAACTAGTCGATAAAGTGTCGAAGGTACTGGTAATAGACCCCGCGCAATAATTCTCGCCGTTTAGGGGGCGTCTGCATGATTGCACGACGGCGTTGCAAAGCGCCGTCAATTTATTGTTTTTCGCCTTAGCATTAAAAGGTTAACATTTCGCCATACAATCGCGGTTACCTTATATAACAGTTCGTTGCTTTATTGTATCAAATAGGGTCATTTAGGCCGTAATTTGGAATGTAAAATTATTTTGTTTCTTTTTACAATGTAGCAAATAGGTTAATTTAAGCTGTTCAAGTACTAAAATTGTAGTTTCTTTGAACAAGATTCCACGCTGACCTATATTTGTGGTATATTGTACTAGTATCATTTTAGGCGTTTATTAACTTTCGTTGTTTTTTATAATCAATAGCGTTTAGATTTTAATCCACCACAATTCTCTATTGCGAAGAATAATACATCTTATAAACTCCTGTGGAAATAATATGAAGTAAATTACTACCTCGCCAGCGCAGTTGTACTACCGTATTATTGCAAAGCTGAGGTCCCGGGTTCGAATCCCGTACAAAGTGATATTGGAATTTTCTATTAATTATCAGCCCGGAGTCAGGAGTTTGTGCCCAATATAGCGATAGGCTCCTGTCATAACGTGGGATGGAAAACGCAACGCGAAACGTGGGTGTCCTAGTTGCACGTCTGCTTACCCCTTCTAGGAAAAAGTATGAGTTTATGTATGTACAAATGTAAGTTATTCACAAAATCAAACTCGGATCTCTCGAACTCTAGACATTGTTCAGGCAACATTGTTCCAAACAAAACGACCTCAACTCAAGGAATTATTACAATAGCAATCACAGCCTAAACAGAACTAAACCCATACGTTTTATTTAAAAGCTTACTCTGCGAACTCACAGTGACAGCGCGGTGTCAGGGCTCACCAATTTGTAAGAGATTTGCCGGCAATGCAACTGGCAACGCGCCAGACTGTTTCAATGAAGTGCATCCTGACTCCTCGGTAATGGACTGACGTATTTACATATAAAAACCGCTGCGGAATCGAATAAAAACTTGTTAGACAATGTGCGAAAGTCGTTACGTGTTGAATAGAATTTTCATGCAATGTCTTTGTGGGCTTATTGGTGTATCGGTTTATTGATCATGTAGGCAATCAAATAGCTCTTATGACAAGTCAATACATAGTACTAATTCTATATTTACAAAAAAATACATTATATTATTATAAAAATTACAATGCAAATATCACAGTTTTGGTGCCTTATTTCCGTCCCAAATATTATAGGCACCGCAATCTCGATACAGATACCACAGTTCGAGACAACAAAAGTAATATTTCTTTCCGAAAACTTCGCTCAAAGTGCAGGTCTCAAGTTACGATTCTGATTCAGAATACCACTGGTCATAAGACATAATTAAATATGATTAGATAATTGTCATAAGCATGTAGAATCCCATTGCATGACCAAAAGCTCTTATATTAAAAAGATTCATAACTTCTCCCATAACCTAAACTAACTCGTAACAACATCATATGCCTATGCTATTACTTTAAAATCTCAAAACAAAAAGACGATTACTGTATACTATATTAGCTCATCTAGGTCGCACTGCAGAGCACGGCCCTCCTCTACAATCGAGAGTGCGATTGAGAGTGATTAAGCCATATAGTCCACCACGCAGGCCTATTGCTGTTTGGCAGACTTTACATACCATAGAAATTCTTAACAAATTCGATAGTGTATGCAATTTTTCCTAGTGATATTTCCCTTCACTGTTAAATTACATAGTGATTGACTATTAATACACACATGACGCAGAAAAGTCAGAGATGGGCCCCGAGATTTGAACCCATGACCACGGTGAGCCGGTTGGCAGCCGCGCCCGCACTTAAAAAAAGTCAAATACAATTACTCAAAAAAATCAACACCAAATTGGAGTTGAATTTGGCAACGTCATCTATTAAGGACGGAATCATTTTATCCTTTGAACTGTGGAGAAAGGCCGGCGGCCCCGCCCCAAGCTAGTCGCGACAAACGAACGAAAGAATTTCAATTCGTAAATTTGTTATTTAAATTTGTTAACTCCGGCTTCGGTAATTACTTATTCTTTTACTTTGGGAAATTGCCGCGAAATGTTAATTTTTGGGACTTTTTATAACTGATTTTCAAGGTGAAAAGCCGAGGTCTTAATTGTCTTTAAACTTACCTAAGTAACTTCCTGGTATAGGCTTAAGAAAAATATATCGTTTATATCCAGACTGCGATCGGAAACGAAGTCAGGTGATAGTTTTAGTGACTGCAGACACAATACAACTAAATATCTCTTAAAAAATTCAACAATATTTTTTTTGTAATTATTTACCTATTGTCCTCGTCGTCGTCTCGGACCTATCCTTGAGTTTGGATAGTAAATATGTAGTTTTTCTTCAAATAATAATGTACACCCATCTATTTTCAAAGACGCAACGGTACGCAAGGGTTAAAATGATTATATTAGCAAAAGCTATGTATTTACCACCCAAACATAATGAAACTTAAAATTGTATTTGTAAAAAGTTCATCGCATTTTTGTGAACTTGCTCTTGGCGTCTAACAAGTTCACGGTCTTCCCAGGTTTAAATCCCAGGGCACACCTCTGACTTTTGTGTATGTGTATCGATAGCTAATCACCACATATGATAACGGTGGAGGAAAACAACGTGAGTAAACCTACTTACCATAGCGATTTGTAAGAATTTTTATGGTATGTAAAGCCCGCTAAGCCGTAGTCCTTACTCGCGTGGTTTACTATACGGCTAAGCCATTCTCAATAGTACTCTTGATTTTACAAGAGAACCGTGCCCTGCAGTTGGACGTATATCTAATACAACCCAACAATGAGAAACAGTGCTCACGTGGTAAGACTTAGAAGACTCCAATACCAGATTCCTGTAGGTATGAACATTAATTTCGATTTATAAAACCTATTTTACCAAAGGAAATATTTTTTATCGCACATTAATTATCAATGTGAAAAATATTTTATGAGTATCAAATTTACTCAGGCCTCCTGTTAGAGTATAACAATACACCTAGTCCTACGTTTAAACCATAGATATAAATAAGTTAGTAACTGTAACAATTTTAAACACGAGCACACGATATTTAGAGAACACGCAAATAAAAGTACAAAAACATTGAAAAAAGAGATGTAATGTAACCCAATTTCCTAGATCGCAATGTCTGTTGTTTCATATCTTTTTTTGTAAAATTAAAAAATGTACAAAGGAAGTTATTTTCAAATTAATTCATGCCTTGGAGCGTACAAAGGCCAATTTTCTATATTCAACTTATTTCGTATTTGAGATGATTTAATTTTGGACGTTACGCATTGTTGACTTCAAATTTTGTTCCATAATTTCTAATATTGACCTCCCCCAAAGCACAGTTGGGTGAAATACCGGTTTCAAAACCAGAGGCCGTGGATTTAATTCGTGTATCGGAACATACGTTTTTAAATCCAGATTCGTCCGGGGGGGTACCACTGTCTCACAGAATATTGACTTGAAGCGACAGCTTTATTGTCACGTTTCGTTCGGTGAGTGAGATTGCCGGATCCCCAATACCCCTCCCTCTTCCCGTTTTTTTTCTTTTCCACTCCCTTCCCGATCTGATGGACTGGCAACACATCCATGATCCAAGCATTGTTGATGAGGTGACATTATTGCTCGTTTACTGCAACTAGGCTATAAAAAAAACTAAAAGGTATATCCCTACAGTTATTAATCAAAGTCAAGTCTATCACCTTTGCTAATAATGATTCCTTGATCTTGTTGACAGCCTCCTTGGCGCAGTCGGTTAGACGCCACCTGTGAAATGAAAAGCTGAGGGTTCGATCCCCGCACCAAGAGAAATGTTTTAACAGAAATGTTATGACTGAAAAGTCTTTCGTAGTTCCTGATACCCACGACACAAGACTCGATCTTAGTGTGGGTCCTGTTGTGGATTATGTATGTGACTGTTGGGCGTTATTTATTTATTGTTGTTTCAAGATGTATTAAACGGTAGCTTATAGAAATTGAAGTCTCAATCAACTCATATGACGTTTGAAATCGAAAAGCTCAACAAACGCGATTGCTCCACATAATACTAGCATTAACGGCTCTTCATTCTTCACAGTAAATCAGGAAATTCAGTCATGATTCCTTAGATCGGTGTGCACCATTCAATATCCATATATGCATCCATCATTGTCCACCAAAATACACGTTTACCACTACACTCATTAAAAACCTGTCTTTTGCCAGTAAAAGCCACCGCGATTACATAACTCAGAACCAACGAAAAAAAACCTAAATATAACAGTGTGACGTTTTTAAAATTTCCAAAGGCGACATCGCACATGCGCTCGGTTTGCCAAATGCAATATCATTATATCATACAGCAGATGAGTTCGGAAGCACTGTTCAATGTTTATTATCCCTTTCGTGAATCGCGAGTTGCTTTTATGAATTTGGCACGCCGTGTCCGGATTTCAGATGCTTATTGTGCTCTGTTATAGTAATGTTATCTTTTGTTATTATGTTACTGTTTATTTTAAGTGTTATTTTTAATGTATGCAGTTTGTTGGAGTCTGTTGTTTTGTACTTTTTTTGTTGTCAGTTTTTTTGTATTGTTGTAACTGTTAGTCTTTGCATCTGTATTTTTTATTCCAGCATTTTATAGGATTTGTATAGAAAGATAATAGAGACTGGTTTTATGGCTGAATATATTTTTTGAAATTATTGTATTCATTGTCTCTTCGGAGTCGTAAACTAATACGTTATGTGAACCATACCAAATCACCAAAAGCCAAAGCCTTTGACCGATTACTTTATCTTAAAGGAACATTCTACTGGTGGTAGGTCTCTCACAAGTAAGAGGCCGCCTGGGTAGATAATACCGCAATGTCTATTTCTCCCGCCAAACAGCAGTGTAAATGCACTATTTTGACCCGATTTGAAGAACATTGTAGCTAGAGTAACTACTGGATATATTGATACTTAACATCTTTTTCTCAGAATGGCGAGCACAGTGGAATCCCAACCATTGCTCTGGAATTTATGGTATTGATTTTGCTACTGTCCGCGAGCGGTCATATCGCTTGCCATTAAGCTAATTGAATGATTGTCTCGCTATTCATCGCAAAAAAGTCACGAACACGCGATGTTACGTCACGTGGCGTGTTTGTAATGTGGTTCTGCTTATAGAAAATACTACGTTTTGATTTGATTCAACACGTATCGGGTCGGGTCACGTGGCGTTTCAGTAGTATGTTTCCACCTTTATCCCTTAGTGCTATACGTGTTTATACGCCGCTAAATTTACTCCCTAACAAAACTACCGCCAGATATAATTCAAACTACCGTCTAAAATCAATGGACTTCCTTATCACAAAAAGCGTTGGTGTTAAAACTGCGACGTGATACTAATTACCGAACAACTGCGATATATAGCTGGCCTCGTTTATTTTACTTACGAAACATGTTGGAACGTAAGCTCTGCTCTTGACGGCTATCTTCGACGGATTAGCGCCGGCAAGATACGAGCGATTAACTTTTTATAAGGTTTGATAGATCAATTGGGGATTTTTTTAGAAAGCAGAACTATAGGAGTACATTTTAGGTGATATTTTTAGTGTGTGGTGGCCTGTTGGCAAACGGACCAGACGCGGCTGCAAATATGTTCACGGTGGGCGTGGGGAACCCCGGGCACACCTCTGACTTCCCGGGGTCATGTGGGTATTGATTTAAGCGAGATCTTACAACTTAATATGGAATATTATAATTAAAAGACTTTATCTTTGATCGCATAGGATATATTTAAGCCTAATACTAAAAAATGTAATTTAAATATAAGAATAAGAATAAATTTATTGCGAATAACCTCCAAGAAAATACCAAATACAAGGTACACATTTTACAATTAATTAAGTATCCAAAATGTGGGTCCCAAAGTAGGTAAGCCCGTATCTACGGCCCCCATCCTAGAGTAACTACTGCCAGTACAAACAAAGTAATGTATTTATTTAAATCCTTATTGTACACATAAAAAATACAATGTACAGAAACAAAAATAATAAATAAAAAAGTACAAAGGGTTGTTTTATCGCTTAAAGCAATGTCTTCTGTATACTATTTCAATAAAGTAATATTAACTGTAGTTCAATTTATTCGGAAAGCTTTCCTATTCGTGAAAACAACCCAACCAAAAAATAGAAAATAAATTTTGAAAAATTTGAATTAAGAATATTGTATATAATAAAAAAATATTTTTTATTGTAAAAAAAGCGTGGGGTGCATGTTTTCAATAGATATAATTTTATCATTTTGATAATATATTAAAAAGCACCCCACGCTTTTTGTACAATAAAAAATGTTTTTTTCTAATATACAATATTCTTAATTCAAATTTTTTAAAATATATTTTCTATTTTTTAGTTGGGTTTTCTATATAAAGCGTGTTTTTTAGTTTTTTTTAACTATTATTTATTTTCTACTTTTTAGTAACATAACGCCATCTATTGGTCAGTAGTAACATTTGACACTTGAAGAATACAATGTTAACGCCATCTAGCGATGAATAGTGCAAACATTCATTATTGACGTTATCACGTCATCTAGTGGTCAGTGGCAATGGTCATCAATTATACAAATAATTAATCCTGGCGAATCTAATCAGGATAATCATATATTTTAATCGAATTATTGTATTGTCATCGGTCTTTGACAGGTGTGCAAAATTTGAATGAAATCTGTCCGTTTAAAGTGGGTCAAAATCGCGTCTTAAGGAGTCGGTTACAAACATACAAACAAACATACCAACTAACATACAAACAAACATACAAGTGAAGCTAATATAAAGCGTGTAAAAACATCAACCTAAACCCTTCTAAGCCGCTGGCTTTCACATCTTGGGTCGCGTTACAAACGTTATTTAATATTAATTATTCGCAACGAACGGTACTAATTGCAAGCGTTTACAAAATATGGCGCTTTGTAGCGATTAAGACGGATAACTAAAACCAGGGCACGACTGAAGCCGGATAAACTGCAAGCTCATTCGTGCATGTGGGATTGAGATACGTATTTAGCTATCTCACCATGTAGGATTAGAAACGTAATTATCTTGCATATAAATAAAATTAAAATGTCTGTCAGTAAAGTGAAAATAAAAAAATATGTTCAACTGCATATCGTTATATACACGATACCTATAACGAAAATGACCTTAGATTTTTTTTGTCAGTCTGTCTGTATATCTGTCTGTCTGTCTGTTTGTTCCGGCTAATCTCTGAAATGGCTGGACCGATTTTGACGGGACTTTTATTGTCAGGTAGCTGATATAATAAGGAGTAACTTAGGCTACATTTATTAAATTATTTTATTTTCCAAAAATAAAGGTGTGAAGTGGAGTAAAACAATATTTCCACCCAGGCGAAGCTGGGCCGGGCCGCTAGAAAGAATAAATTCATCCAACAGTCACATACTATACTGTATCAGCCCATATACGTCCTACTGCAGGACACGGGCCTCCTCTACAATCGAGAGTACGATTGAGAGTGGTTAGACTATGTAGAACACCACGCGAGCCTAGCGCGGGTTGGCGTACTTTACATACCATATAAATTCTTACAAAAATCGCTATGGTATGTAGCTGTCTTCACAATGTTTTTCTTCACCATTATAGTGTGTGGTGATTGACTATTAATAACACATGACTCCGAAAAGCCAGAGATGTGCCCTGGGATTGATACCCGCGACCACCGCGAACATGTTGGCAGACGCGTCAGGTCCGTTTACCAACAGTACTTACACGAAGCACTGACATGTTATATTAAACCCCTATATGATAAAAAAAATACTAATAATATTTCAGTAGGTTAATGTAATATTATGTTATTACAGTAATGCAAGTTGGTAATACTTAACACTTCCAATACTTTCAGTTCGTTCCAGACCTCATCCACGCTATAAAAAAACATGAACACTCTAGAGGAAAATCTTTATATCCAAATAAAATTATTCCTTCAAGAGAAGCTTTCCATAGCGGAAACAATTATCTGATAGTACGAGTATCCGGATGCTGGCGGTTATCGCTTTAATATATTGTTTTCTGTCCACCCCGCGCCGACCTCGCGCGTAAAATGTTCTTAGGTAAATATTACAACGAGTTGCGAAGTGCAGAATGTGGTTAATTGTCTATTGTTTCAAAGACTTCATAAAAGAAAAATATACTTTATATGTGAAATCTTACTCGTTTGTCTGACGATTTGGCCAATTGAGATCATAAACTGTGAAGATTAAGATTGATCAAGTTGAGTTATAATCATAAAAAAATACGCGGTTTTCCCCAATTGGCTTTTTACATTTCTGAAAATAATCGATCGGGCATCCATCCCTAATTTCGTATCCAATACCAGGGATCTCATTGAAAAATAATTATATAATGTTTAAATTTCAATTGCAAAATACAATTTCTGCTCTCTCTTTCATCAGCCATAGAATTACAGCTAGACTTTCTGTTAGAATATTTTCTCAAATCCACGACTATCCAAGATGCAAAACCAAAAGCGAGTTTAAAAGAGACAATAAAACAGCAAAACATTAGACAAGAACCACACCCAGCTTCGAACCGGCGACCATTAGCATAATTACGGCCAGTGGTACAGCGCCCAATTTGCATGATCATTAAAGCGATATATGAGTAACAGTTAATGTTGGAGTTATGCGATCGTTTACAGGTAAATTGGAGTTTGTGGTCGACGCTGAAAGCGGTTTCATAAACGACGATGTTGATGAAGAAATTATGAGTTTATCTGATGATTTATTTAGTTTTAAACATGGAGTAAGTTTGCCTTAAATAGCACATGAAAGTGACGATGCCAAATGACTGTCTAGTCGACTATCGTTATGAAGACTTAGGTCAAATATGTTTGGGGCTTTTGAAAAATCAGGCAGTAGAAAAATGACCTTTTTATAATACTTAATAGAGCCAATGTTTGATTTAAATCAAATGAAATAGATTATAAATACACACCTAACAGTCACAAACATTATACTCCTGATTCCACATTGTGATCAATTAAGTTTTGTATCGTTGGTATCAGAAACTACAAAAGACTTCTTCGGTCTCACAAACACCCAGACCCGAGACAAATACTGAGCCTCACAAAGATCTATTTCGGTGCGAGGATCGTACCCGCGGCCTCCCGTTTCACAGCCGGCGTCTAACCAACTGCGCCACGGAGTCTGTCAAAAAAGAAACTGCAACAGAGACTAAAAATATTCACCATCTAATCAAATTAGTTCTGAACTTGAATGCACATAAATCATCATAAAATTATCACAAATATGAGTTCTACTAACTATCCCCTAACGACAAGTCTTCACAACAATAAACTAAACTAAACAATTGAAACTGCAACGAGCCGTCATATTTTGAGATAATTAAAACAAAGTAAATATAAACCGGGGAGAGTGAAGGTAGAACAGTCGCTAGTGAAGTTTCATTGCTTTTTCATCGTATTACAAAAGAGAATTAATTTGAAGTTCGCATCGAGCGCTGGTTGGACGGAAGCGGGCTACGGAACACTTTCGCGCTGGATTCAACGATAGTGACTTCGTCTACGTGGATTTAATACCATATTATAATAGGAATAGGATTAATAGGAAGAAAGAAATAGGACTTAGTATATAGGATCCATCTAGGATTCACACTTTATGGTAACTGCATGAGTTTCCATTTTTATTACATAGAATGGCGAGACAAGCTTACCATTTGCCTGACGGTAACCACGACGATGGCTCATGGTCAGTAGCAAAATTATGAACTACAAAGCACCCTGATAAATAAGATGTTAATTCTCAATAAATCAATAATAAATAAACTCAATATTCGCATACATGGTTCCGACCCTTCAATTACATAATTATGAGTCTTACGTCGTGAATATCCGAAAACATAAGGGACTTTTCGATTTTCCATACAATGCAAAAATTTACTATCAAAAACACCAAGAGACTTGATCTCACAAATAACTAGAAACGCTCAAAAGCCTCATTAACACGAGGAGAGTTTCTCGCGGCAATAATCGTATGCCATTACCAAGTGATATAACTGCCATAAGATTATCGTTTTTGACAAATGTTTACACGATTCAGCTTCTTTATATCCTTACTATAGTCGTATCTTCGAGGCGAGAATCTCTCTCCGTGTAAAAGGGGCTTTACACCAACGTTTTCCTTTACAGCCGGCATTTAACCAATTGCGTCACTAGTCATGATCTTGTAGGTAGACGTCTAAAACTGCCAACTCTGTACACAGTCTATCCATTCTTTCGGTTCCTTTCGGTCCCATCACTCGTCACGCGCCCTATTAATTCTTCCCAGCCCGCTTAACATTAAAATTATTAACCAACATAACAAAGTATATACATCTAAACGAGCTTTGGTCTCCTGCCAGGTTATGCCACACGCTCAGTAAGATTTTAATCACTTAGATATGTTGCCAAGATGTCGCCTCTACGGCCAAGTTCCTGCTTTTTTTGTACAGTTTTCATTAGCTTTCTTATTTTTGTTTTATAAATTGCAAAGTTACTTTAGCTAAGAGTATGGAGTTTTGTAAGTTCCTTTTGTTCCGAAGTTCAGACACGCAGTATGTTAGTTTTTTTATTGCCCTCAATGGCGAGACGAGCATGCCATTCGCCTGATGGTAAGTGAGAGGACCTCTCATGGACAGTATCAAAACCAAACGATACCATAAATTACAAAGCAATGCTTGGCATTCCATCCTGAGACATAAGATGTTAAGTCTCAATATGTCCAATAGTTCATCTGGCCACAATGTCCTTCGAACCATAGATACATAAAAATGAGGCAACCCAATTTTTGGCTCCGCACTGACTGGAAGGCTTGTAAAAGATATCACTCACTGAAGGTTAACTAGCTAAATCGCTTGACTATATCGATAACTTTTATTCTCGCTTTTGGTTTGCTCTTATAGGAAAATCTAATCAAATTATCCTTCACAATTTAGGAGTTCTGTACTTAAATATCCTTTAATATAAGTAGGTACTCGTATTACATCAAAATTGTTAATAATAAACATCCTTGATAAAGTTAATTCGGAAGTCAGCTCTCTTTCGCCGTTGACAAATCGCCCTAGGACCAAGTCTTGATAAATACGCGCTAAATAAAGGAATCGTACATTTTCCTACCGTTTACACATTCACAAGATGGGCCACGGTTGTATACTACGCCTACTTGATTAGGGTTCCTTAGGTTTTTGATAAAATATTTATTTTTCGATGAATTACAAGATGATTATGTCATTCACCCGATGGTAAGCGATACGACCGTTTATGGACATTAACAACACCATGAATTATTAAGAAACGCTTCACTATACTGCGCTTGCAATCCTGAGATATAGGATTTTAAGTCTCAATTTGTCCATTAGTTACTCTGGCTAAAATGCCCTTTAAATCGGAATACAACAGTGCATTTACACTGCTGGGAGAAATAGACATTTTCAGGAGAAGCATTTGAAACTTTGACTACGTATAAAACTATGATATTTCAATACATAGACAATAATTAACTTACTGTTAAAAAATGACGACATAATATTGTAAAAATATACTTTAAGATTATTTTTAACCTTTCAACTTTTGCAATTTTAGCATAAGGGACAGTTTTGCACCGGGGGTCCCAATCAATCTTACAGAACCACTACATCCCTTCTAAACTCCAGCTTCGCCGAAATTTCCTTTTTTTTTTCAATCGCAATGCTGACGATAAATCTCATAACTTATTTATGCCGCCCCCAGACCTTACTGAACTCTGTCAAAATTAACACATAAATCTCGGCTCTTGCTTTGGCCTTATCCGAGTTTTTCGCGATCGGCCCTCCTTTATGTATCTTATAAGTGTACAAATTCACTTGTATTGTGAGAGATCCGTTCTCATTATTGGCATGTATTGAATCGGGGTGCTCAAGGCCCTAAGGGCACATTCAGACACATGTATTGTAAAATATAGTATATAAAAATCTTATGAACCTTTTGTACAGGTCGTGTGCCATGTTTTGTTGCCGAAAGCTCTGTTGTCAAAATAATAAGAATAGTTTTTCTCTCTTCACATTTCATGATATTGGACATATAATTACCATCGTATTACGAGTAAAAATGCTTGTTGTTTATAGTATAAAAAAATATCTATACCAAAGCGAAAAAAAGATATTTTTAAATCTTTTTGTACTTCCAAATTTTGAAACAAGCCAATAGATTTTAAATTATCTGTATATCAAACCTGCAATATTTCTTTATGTCGGGTGTCAAAAATTACTTAGTTTTATGCCTGATAAATTGAATCAGAGTAAAGAATAATAACTATTTTTAAATGAGGGTATGGTGAATAACAAATTCCTAGCGATTATTATCATCTACCATTTTTTTAAATACGTTAAAAAGCTGTTATGTATACGAAACACAGGACAAGGGAAACGACGATTGGCTAGAATAGCACTGCTTTTATTGACAAGCGACACGATTTTTATATCAAGGAGTGGATGCAACCACCCGCATATTTTATTTATTTTACTAAGCCTCTTTATTCCTTAATAGTTATTATACATAAGCTATATTTAAAAACTATCCTTGAATTAATTAATTAATTACGTACACATTTTTAACAAATAAAATCGACTAAAAGCTGCCGAATATATTAGAGTATTCACATGTTTATTGTTTTTTTCGTTTGGTACGTGGCCCTGACCAAGTAGTAACATTTTAGTCCATTTTTTTTTAACTACCCGCTTATAATAATATAAATATTACAAAAGCTAATCTAGGTTTAAACAAGATGCATTGGGTGAGACAATCAAGAAACAAGACTATGTCTCAACACTAATTGTCTCAGTTTTAAAATAAAAGTCACACAAAGATGGTTAAGAAAAGCCTATTTTAATAAAGAGTCCATTGTCTATTCATTCGTTTTGCACTTGTACCAAGTTCAAAAGAAAACTAATTTCTATGTAGCGTTGTTTCCATCGTCTGCTTGATTGTTTAAATGTTTCCAAGTTTAAATTAAAATCGAAATGCTTTACACGATGTTCTTTCAATTGGTATACAAAACTCTCATTTTAATGAGAAAGATTAGAGATTGTTATAAACAAAAGTTTGAATAATCGAAAGAAATCTCGTTAGGCAACGATATAGTTGTGCTAGACTCCTAGCACTTCGAAGATAATCGAAGATGACCGCTTACCATCAGGCGGCCGTATGCTCAAATGCCTGCATAAGGCAATATTTTTTTCACTACATCTTTAAACCTTTCGAATTAGTGCAACGTAGTGTAGTAGGTGCTAGTGAAAAAGAACACGCGAACATTGTGTTTTCCCCTTAATAGAAACAATAAGAAAAGTTATTGGGCATATTCTTAGTCATAGTCTCATTAGAATTTTAAGTAAAATTTAAATAATTTATTAGTCATAAGACTAGATCAACTATGTCGACAACACAATTATGTCGACCTGGTCGAATGATATAAACAGGCAGTACTTGAAACGCAACATTCCCAAGTCTCTAAGACTGTTTTTTATCCGATATGTTGGGCGTAATTATTTGAGCTCATACGAATGCTTAAAGCCATTTATTTAAATCTAAACATGCTTGCAACCACAATATAAACATTTTGTATCATCTTCTACGTCTCCTTATCTCACATTTGCGTGGGTTTCAACATATTCTTTATATTTGAACCCGCAACGTCCACTTTGGCAGTTCATTCTCTCACTGCACTGTTATTTTCAAAATGCATCTCAAGTCAAGATGGCGGCGAAAACAAGATGGCGTCGCCATTTTACTGAGTGCGGGTACTGAGTGGCGTTACAATAACCGCTCTAACGTTGATTCGTAACACACCCCGCCCCGCGTAATTTCCTGTGGCACCCCGGCAGCTTACAGTCTTCCTGGGCAGGACCTTGGGGGTTGAGTCATGAGCGGGAGCGGAGCGGGTAGCCGAGCGCTTTAATGTTTGTTATTTTATGTTGGATTTTATAAACAAAATGAGTGTTGATATTTTGCGACGTGAAACGGTAATTGCTTTCTTAATATCTTATTTTATGGTCTAAAATGGGAAAATTAATATAAACTGCGTATAAGTTTTAGTAAGGTTTAAGCTGTCAAGTAAAAGAAGCGCTATAGTGTAAAATGAACGAATCGAATTTACATCAGGCGTCAGAAGTGGATGAAAAAACAAAAATAAAGAAATCGATTACACTCTTCATAGCCTCTCCATATTCCAAAGCGATGATAGTTGAAATTAACGACTAAATAATCTTGTTCTTTTTCAATGTCTTTACTTTGAATAAACAGTATTACGATTTGATTTATGCTACTTACAATTACTAAACCTTAATAATCTAAAGAATGTAGTGTTCCAAACAGCCATTGCACAGTCTTTTCTTAAACCCCAAGTTCCTACAACTAAACATACCCTGATAAAAACGCTCAACTCTCATAACATTCCCCTCACCCAGACTTAACCATTTGCGAACACTGTCCGCTGCGCAATTTGGCCTATTGAATTTGGTGGCACATACAACAGGCCGTTTGCTTTGCACTATTGCATAGTAAGTTGTTCCGCTGGCGACGCTCTATTTAAACCCGAATGATTTAACAATTTACGAGTCTTGTTTGTGTTGCTATCGGCTAGGTTGGAGCGGATTACTGTGACTCGGGACGTGTGATGTGTTCGATCTGTTTGATAGATGGTTTGGTTTTTGATAGTATGGTTTAATGAAAAAACGTGTAGTTGTTTTTATTGCATCCGTATCAGCCCATATACGTCCCACTGCAGGGCACGGGCCTACTCTACAATCGACAGTACGATTGAGAGTGGTTAGGCCATATAGTCCAAAACGCTGGCCTAGTGCGGGTTGGCATTATTGGATAAGTCCGGCAAACCACCTGATGGTAAGTAGTCACTGCCGCCCGTGAACATACATTACGCTTGGATTTGGATAATGGATGTGTTGTCAGACCAAATCGGAAGGGTAGCGGAAAGGAAAAATTATGATATCTTCTCACCGTGAAGCATGTGATCCTGGGTTCAAATCCCAGAGAAGGCACTCCACATTGTTTCAGTTCATCAGGCTCCCCCTATCACATCTTGGGACGAAAATATGGCTGGCACTAATGACATCTCTGCATATCTCTTCAAGGATACGCTTTAGCTTATATTTGCATTAATGTTCTGAGTGTTAACGGCTCCCGATCATTCTTCAATAAGAGACGAGCTTATCTACAATTTACAAACTACATTTCTTACTAATTAGATATAAATATTTCGATCGATTTGTCGTCTCGACGTTTATTCTTGGCTGTCCGTTGGCCGTTGCTAACTTTCTCTGTGTTATCAGCCTATTATTTTCATTTTACCCACTTTTTTCCCTTCATTGCGATTATTATTAAATAAAATTAAATCCAATTGATAATAAAAAAAAATGAAGACTACCAATATGTGCCAGACATAAAGAATCCTGCCTTTTTAGTTTTCTAGAATCTCTATTTTTATTGCCATTAGTCTGATGGTAAGAGATACGATCGCTCTTGGACAGTAGCACAAT
Source organism: Hyles lineata (assembly GCA_030180105.1). Classification (NCBI taxonomy): domain Eukaryota; kingdom Metazoa; phylum Arthropoda; class Insecta; order Lepidoptera; family Sphingidae; genus Hyles; species Hyles lineata. The sequence goes on along the minus strand of JARJEE010000013.1, from coordinate 11,817,576 downwards.
TAAACTAAATATGAATTACAAAGCAATGCCTAACATTTCATCGTGCTCTCCATCCTAAGCATCAACTAGACTAGTTGACTTACAAAACCTGATTCAACCTTCTTGCAGGCGCAAAATTAATGGACGTTTTAACATGCTCCCAATACTTCCCGCTGAAACCGAATAATCAGTTAAAAAATATTGCATATTTTCCGTGGAAATTCAAGTGGAAACTCACGTTGATAAAGTGCAAAGCTTTTGCCGCTTTTTACGGAAATTGATTGGTTTTCGAGGTACCTATATCTACAGAATTATTAAGTATTGCAGTACGTTATTGTTTTTTCAACCCGTTGAAGTAATTTAGTCCTGTGTTCGATTCTTTTAAATATGTCGGCGCTCTAGGAATAATTATTATATACTAAACAAGATACAAGCGGGCTATGCTCGGTGTTTCCCTGAAGGATAGAATCAGGAATGAGGTTATCCGACAGAGAACCAAGGTGACCGACATAGCCCAGCGGATCAGCGAGTTGAAGTGGCAGTGGGCTGGTCACATTTGTCGGAGAACCGACAACCGTTGGGGTAGACGTGTTCTCGAGTGGAGACCGCGCCTCGGCAAGCGTAGTGTAGGACGCCCTCCAACGAGGTGGAGTGATGATATCCGAAGGATGGCTGGTAGCGGTTGGAGACGTTGGGTTTCGAGTTGAAGATCGAGCCCAGTGGCGTGCCATAGGAGAGGCCTATGTCCAGCAGTGGACGCGAATAGGCTGATGATGATGATGATGATGATGATGAAACAAGATACATACAGAATACATATTTCATTCATTTTCTATTGGCGTGTGGTGGAATTTCGAAGTTCAGATAAAATTAAAAAAACAGAACTATTGAACGCTTTGTTTGAGATATGTTTTCATAATAAAATCAAAAAGCATCTATACCCATAATGTAATAGTATTAGCATGTTGAATAAAATAAATTGTGAAGAGAGAAAAAAATCTTAATATTTTAACAACACTTTCGGAAGCCAAAAGATCTATAAAACTAGTTATTTATAAGTAATATCAAACGAACTTAAATAATAATATGTTAAACTAATTCGTTTCAAATACAACCATTACGTGTATAAATTCTAAATCCAATACATTTGTCTCAGAATATCGAGCTCAGTAGAATGCCAAGCATTGCTTTGTAGTTCATGGTATTTCTTTTAGCTACTGTCCATAAGCGGTCGTCTCGCTTACCATCAAACGAGTGACCTGCTTATCTCGCCATTCTTTGCAAAATTCTTTAAAAATACTCACCAATCAGTAAAAAACTATAACAATCACCAATTAAAAATCACCGACACATTCCAACATTGAAGTAAGCCAACATTTGCATAGTAAATGCGTCACAGCAGTGCGTCAAAGCGTCGCTCCCTCATTACACATTAACAAATAGCCTAAGATGTGGGCAAACTAGTTGTCGCCCGAGCAATCTGCATGCACGCGTGAATATTTCAGCCGCTAACGCTTCCGCACCAAATTGTGTTACTGCTTGAGGACCAACTTTGACATTTGTGTTGGCTTCATTGGTTATGCTCGTGTGGTGTGAGTTTGCTCATCTTAGGTTTGTTTGTAGTTATGAAATTTTAGTTTATTTTTAAGTTAAAGTTGGTGTAGGAAGGTTGAATATTTTTTAAATTATTGTAAATTGTTGCTATAAGGCTGCGTACAAACTAAATGTTTCTTCATTATGTTTTAATTAATGCCTACATGTTTAGTTAATAAATTAGCTAGACCTAAACTGATAGAATGTAAATTAATAGATGGAATGAAATTACAATAAGACATGAACATATTCAGTACCATAGAAAAAGCAAGTAAAAACACAAAATACAGCAGCGTCTATGATCAACCATAGATAATATCATGTGGATACGTTCACAATTCAACATTGTTGACTGTTGCTCTGTTAATAAAGGAAATATATAATTTTGAAAAAACTAGTCAGTTCAATAAAGTAATCAATTTTATGTCCATTAGCGCCATCAGTAGGTTATTTTAATTACTATTATTTCACCTTTGTATTTGTGCATTCTTTTTTTATTGCGATGAGTAGCGAGACATACATTTCATTCACCTAATGGTATACGACCGCTCAGAGACAGTTGCAAAACCAAACAACACTAAGAATTACAAAGCAATGTCTGCCCGATATGGCGATAGGCTCGCCCCCTATCACATTATAAATAAATAAATAAATAAATAAATAACACCCAACAGTCACATACATAGTCCTGACCCCACACTAAGATCGAGTCTTGTGTCGTGGGTATCAGGAACTACGAGAGACTTTTCGGTCTCACAAACACCCAGACCCGGAAGAAATATTTGTGGTCCGCACAAACATTTCTCTCGGTGCGGGGATCGAACCCGCGGCCTCTCGTTTCACAGGCGGCGTCTAACCAACTGCGCCACGGAGGCTGTCGATTATGGGACGTAACATACAAGGGGAAATGTGGGTGTCCTGGCACCTCTGCCTACCCCTTCTGGGAAAAAGGCGTGAGTTTATATATGTATGTATGTATAAGTTATACGATCGCTTATTGACAGTACCAAAACCAAACTACCAAGACCAAACAACACCGTCAATTACAAAGCAATAGAATTCCACTCCGCTCGCCATTCTGAGACATAAGATGTTAAGGCTCAATTTGTCCAGTAGTTACAAGGACATTGTGGTCAGTCCTTCAAACCAGAACACAACAGTACATTTACACTGCTGTGTGGCGGGAGAAATAGACCTAGAGATAGTACCTATCCAGGAGGTCTCTCACATATGAGAAACCTACTACCAGTGTGGTAGGTTTGTTTGTACCTACCAATTTTTACTTTATTTTCTTTACACATAATATATTCTGGACTAAATAATATCCATGATTTCTATAAACAATACTATTTATAAATGCCCCCCTAAGTAAACTACAACAAGCATAAAACAATTTCCTTGACCTAAAAACATGTTATTAAAAAATAAATTCCCGAGCGCTAACGAAATGTAATAACTTATTAAAAATTAACAAAGACGGGAACGAATGTCGCTTTTGATAATAATTATTATCATTACCATTAAGGAAATTGTGTTGGATGTTAAAAATTTACGGAATGGAAAATTGGTGTTTTAATTTTTCATCACGACCTGTCTCTGGGGGGTTGGTATAAAGGTATTTTGTCCCCTGTGGAGTTTTTTTTTCTGCTGATATACGTTTGGAATAAGGAAATTAAGCATTGTATTTTTAGGAAGTATTTTTGGTTGATTGTCTGGCTGGAATTAATACACACAAACGAAATGTCTGGTCGATTTTAAAAGAATATTGTCATATTAAAAAGACTGCTATCGAAACCAACCAATGCAACTAAACATTTTCTATGGTGTATAATAAAATGAAAAAACACTCTATGGAGCTAGGTATAAAACACAAATCAAAAAATATTAGTCTGATGCTGTCCCGTTTCGGTTTTAGCCTCTTTGTCTTTCGGTCGTGCTACTATGGTCGAGTTAACTTTTTATAATAAATAAATACGCCCAACTGCCACATACATAGTCTTGACCCTAAATTCAGATCAATCAAGTCTTGTATCGTGTGTATGAGACACAATGAGAGACTTATCGGGCTTACAAAAACCCAGACTCGAGAGTCGAAACAAATACTTATGGCCTTCACAAACATTTGTCTCAGTGTGGTGATCGAACCCACAACCTCTCTTTCACAGCCGGCGTCTAACCAACTACGCCACGAAGGTTCTCGTTTATAAGTTGTCTGTATTTATCTTATCATAACCCGATGCTATAAACAAACTAAAAGATTAACTACGCAGACTCTCAAATGGTAGTGCGTTTACACATGAAATAAAGCCTTTATGAAAATATTACACAGATAAATATTATGTCGGCCGAGCGTTTTGGACGGAAGGGCCTCGTAGTCGTAAAGAGTTTACTACTTTTCTACTAGCTCCTAACTGTGGACGTGTTATGGTTTTCACAGGATACACGTTAAACAGCGCCTTATTTTTGGGCATGTAAAGATAAATTCAAAACCACATACCTCCGAAATTAATGTGGATAGTTCTTAGCATAGACTAGTATTATATACAGAGATAGATGCGCAACTTTACTTTTATTTTATTTTCCGACGTGATTTCGCCATTAGAGGGCGCGCTAGGCAAACGCCCGAAATTTCAAATTTGTTATGTCAATATTTGTATCTTTCACAACCTCTTGTAATTTTAACAAATGTAATTTAAATAATATCAACATACAAAACAAATTTCTTAGTTTAGTGGCGCACCACCGCCATTTAACAATTCGATTTAAAATACTTACACGATAATGTCTCGTTCTCTCCAGAACTTGATGAATCTAAATATATTAACAACGGTCAATATTTTTCATGTTTGAAGTCGCACCCCTACGGTTCTTAGTTATGCAGGAAATAAAGTTTAGGTGGTGATTTGATAAATATAGGTAGGTGAAGCTTGGTGGCCTGTTGGTAACGGACCGGACGCGGCTGCCAGTATATTCACAATGGTCACAGGTTCCCAGGACTACACGGTCCAACCCCTCTCAATCGTACTCTTGATTGTAGAGGAGGCCCATTCCCTACAGTGAGATGTATGTGGGAATGGTTCCGTCTCGGGTCAAATCACACAAAGATTGTGAAACAAATAATCTTCGTATATAATTGTCTTTTTTATTTCATTTTAAAAAGCGTCTTGATCAGTCGTTCTCCACGTCTTTCATCGTCTTCCAGACTCTTCTCTCATATTCCGTCCTTCCGTACTTCAACATCTTAAACATTCATCCTCTAACTCTTTCCATTTTAAGTACTTTCATTAGTCATCTCTTTCACACAAACTACGTTCCATACCAATCATTTGTCTAACGTTTCATTCTACTCATCTTTCTTCATAACATTCAAATCCTACATCTATATAAGCTAATGTAGATACACAGAATGATCTCGAAACGCACCACACTTATCGATCACTATGACAAATATTAACTGTATGATGATTGCTGCAAGTTCGCATACTCATATCAGAAAACCTGTCAGTTCATAATAATTAAAACAATTAAATAATTGAAAAATAAACGGGCTATCAATCAAGCGGGCAGTGTAAACTTTACGAAACCTACAACAATGGAGGCGCATCAACAATAATTTTAATGTGGGCACACGGCCCGTTGAGCGCATAATGTTTGCACATTGTCGAAAATTTCCAACGTTAATGACCGAACAGACAAACAGAGGGCGGCATATGTACGAATTAATTTCATAACAAAAACCTTTTGTGTATGTGACACTTAATAATTATTCGGTGTAGCGTTTCGATAAATTAATTATTTGTTTGCCACGCGATATGGGCGTACTTCTGGTGAGTGTATTGCAATAGTAGCTATAAGAAAGCTTGTGATTTTAAATGATGAGAATGTCATTTAAATTGGTTGTGATAGGATAAAACTTCATACCTATCCAGTCTTAGACTATCTGTCCAGTAGTTACTAGTAATTAGTTAACAGTTTAAATACCCTGCTACCCTTTCTCTCATCTTCATCAAAAGGTTGCCTGTAAAAGATTGCGTAGTGCAATAAGGCCGCCCGTTGTACTTACTTTAAATATAGCTACAATTTTTTTTCGTTTGATGTATAAAAACATTTAAAAAAAAATCAGATAGAAATAGAGAGTATGAAATAAAATCGTGCAATGATTTTTTTATTCTTATAGGTGGCAAACGAGCATACCGTTCACCTGATGTTAAGTGATCACTGCCGCCTATGAAATTCTGTAACACCGTAGGGCATGGAGATTCATTGCCAGCCTTTAAAAAAATACACTCGATTAAAAAATCACTTTTTTTTCGCATTGAAAAATCCAATTACTCGATTCCTCAACCTAATTATCGATCTTAAGTCCATCAAATTCTCTCCAAGTACGTTATCAGATCACCAAGGGTGGTATAATGATAATCACGACCGAGGCAATATTAGGCTTGATAGACGGAGAGGAGTACAAAGGGCTTGCAAATTAATTTAAATGAATTTGCATCACTGGCTCGCTTTATCTATCAGAGTTTACCCGGCTATACAATTGGGATACTGGTGTGACACACCGTCGAATGTTTCAGCAAACGTAGATAATTTTATTTAATCATCTTGCTGTGATATGGTCGCCTTATTGTCGTGGTTGCAGCATTTACTGGTGAAAGGTCTGTATGTGAAAGGTCCCCTAGTGAGGTACCACCGCAATGTCTATTTCTCACACCCAACAGCAATGTAAATGTACTGTTTTTTTCCGGTTTGAAGGACATTGTAGCTAAAATAACTACTGGAATGCCAATATAGTGGAATGCCAAGCATCGCTTTATATTTCGTGATCTTTGGTTTTGCTACCGTCAATGAGGTCGTCTTGCTTACCATCAAGCGAATGGTATGCATTCATAGCAATAAAAAATAAAAACACGGACTATGGTTTGTAAAGATTTAGGTTAGACTATCGGGTTCGAAAATTCAGTGTCACATTATTTTCTCATGTTTTAAAATTTTTTCCTCTAATCTAAACCAAAATGTACTTCTTGCAATTTCTCCCAGATTATTCTGTCATGGTTTTAAGAGTCTGTCTTAATATTTCTACCGGTTTTAAGACACCCATTAAATGAAGTTCTTGGCTTATCGTACATGCCTTCCTTAAACACACTTAGTTAATTAAGTACTTACATTTAAAAAAAAAAACTTTTAATTTCGGGCCCAACTTAAACCCAAGCATTTTGATTGGATAGCCTTGACGGCATTACGTCACCGACGTCGTGCATTCGACACTCGGGTAGAATATAGGTGTTCTGTGGTCCAATTAATGGCAGACTGGCTGGCCTGTCTAATTCCTATTAGAGGTCGTGCTGTACAGAGCGTCCTAGGAATAATAAGCCTTTATAAAGTAATACTATTCAACACTGGTGATAGTGGTATCTCAGTACTGATTGTGACGATTGTAGGTGTAAAAGTCATGATGGTAACTTTAGCAAAAAAAAAATGGGATCTGCCTTCCAAGCGAGTGGCATTTATTATTACTTCTAACACCTCGTGCAACCTGCACCTCATGCTGTATTTTGTTAAGACATAATGAAAACTATGCTAGAGGTATGAACCTAGAGAAATCCTACGACTTCCAATTACTAAGCTATTGCCCTCGCTAAAACATCCTCTTATATTAATTTTTATTAATCTTATTTATACATAACATACATACATACATAAATATACACGCCTTTTTCCCGGATAGGCTGAAGTGCAACAATGACACCCACGTTTCGCCTTGTATTTTTTTTCCCACATTATGATAGTGGACGAGCCTATCGCCATATCGGGCGCAAATTAGAAAAATCCAACTTTGCCCCACCAGAGATTCGAACCTGAGACCACTGCTTTGCAATCATCCATAGTATACATACAATTGAGCCACCGAGGCCGGCAATCTAATTTACCGTTTTTAAAATTACTAAAACCTTAATAGTTAGTCAAGTTAACTATTTTTACGATCCAAGTTACTTTACATGATTCAAAAGCTCTGTGATGAGAGCCCCATGTCGCCCTATTTTTCGTAGTATAAATCCCAAGATAGAACGAATCGAATATGTATAAACTGTTCGTGTTATTGCTTGCTGCTTTGTCGTTCCAATGCAATTATATCGAAACAAAGGAATGGAGATACACATCAGAGGGTGGAAGGGGATGTTAAAAGTAAGAATTGGCTGTTTGTATTTTGAATTTCAACATTGGATGGCGTAAAAGAAAAATATTAAGTTTAGATTCAAATCATTATAAAACGTAAAAAACTGGCTATAGAGATTTCGTTATACATGCTACTACGTGTAGTAGTAAGAATTATACTTCCTGCATATGAAGTTACATAAACTGCTTACTTATAAAAAATATATTTCATTTTTAAAAAATATTACTTACTTATAAAAAATATATTTCATTTTTAATGTGAGAATAGTTCCGTTTCAGGTCAAACCAAACAAATATCGTTTGGATAATCTTCAGTATATTATCAGCAGAGGAGTATAGCAGAGGAGGCTCGTGCCCTACAGTGGGAAATATATGGGCTGATACTGAACAATATTATCAAAATCCTAATAAAAGAAATATTGTGAGGGGAACCTGCATACCTGAAAAATAAATAAATAAATAACATCCAACAGTCACATACATAGTCCTTACCCCACACTAAGATCGAGTCTTGTGACGTAGGTATCAGGAACTACGAGAGACTTTTCGGTCTCACAAACACCCAGACCCGGAAGAAATATTTGTGGGCCGCACAAACATTTCTCTCGATGCGGGGATCGAACCCGTGACCTCTCGTTTCACAGGCGGGGTCTAACCAACTGCGCCACGGAGGCTGTCAAAAAATTAAACCAAATTTCAATGGTACGTAGTTCATTAATCAATCATTCATCATCTGTTTGTATTTAAGATTTAATTTGAAAGTTGTATGTTCCAATTGTGTATTAATTTTGGATCAAAGTTTTGTTTATTATATAAACATAAGTTTATACAATAAACTTATGGTAACTTTATAATTGTTGTCTGTGTGATTTTTTCTTTTCCGGTTACTTTCAAAATCAGTTCTTTATCGTAGGTATGTCTCTAGATGGCGAGCTCAGTGGAATGTCAAGCATTGCTTTGTAATTCAAGGTTAGTTAGTGTTAGTTGTTATTACTACTATTCATGAGTAATCGTATACCATCAGGCTAACGGCATGTTCGCCATTCATTGCAGTAAAAAAAGTAAACGATATTTTACCAGGAAAAACGTTATGAAATATCAGTTCATTAGCATTTTGCTACGAATACTCTCGTATTTGTGTGATCCACAGATATTTGTTTCGGGTCTGGGTGTTTGTGAGACCGAAAAGTCTCTCGAAGTTCCTGATACCCACGATACAATACTCGACTCTTAGTATGGGTTCAGGACTGGGGAGCATGTGACTGCTGGGTATATTCATTTTATTACTTATGTTTAAATAGAATAGCATTACAGAAAGTCCATAAAAGTTCTCATATATTACGTTTTCAGTACAGGAATTTATCCCGGTACAGCTAACGGTTCCCGAGGGATCTCTCTCTCTCTCGGTGTTTTAAAGCACGCTAAGCTATTGACAAAAACTAGTACTGATTAAAATTAATTGCGCTTCCTGCAGGTAAACCTCAAAGGAATTTGTACGGGATACTATAAGTTTTAATTTTTAGGTTTTTGTTAGAAACTCTGTGGATTATAGCTGAAGGCTAATGGGATAGTTTTACCGGACTAGTACTCATATTTTACAGACAATAACGACTTTGTATCTCGAAAAGGCCAGAGAAAGGCACTCACGGCTGAGTTAAGACTCAACAAAATAGTAGTGACTCAATTCATGATATCAAATATAAGCTTATGTCTATATCTTTGAAGGATTAAACCTCTATTTAAACCACTAATAAATAAGTGGGGCATTATATTGGCTACTTACAATCCAATAAGATTATCTACATTCAAATAATTCTATCTTAAGAAATTTTAAATTAAGAATCTTACAAATGGGGCTAGGCTCGGCCTAAAAATAGACCCATTACTTTATATGTAAGGTAACAAACTTCTTTAGCCTTCCATAAACATTGCCGCTAGACTAGACCAAAGAGTCTACAAAATGACAAATGCTCATAGTAACGAATAGACAGTTCTATCACAGACGGAAATCACAAAGCGGAGCTGCGATCCAAACGCTACAAATTGTCACAAAGAGCAATAATAAAAAGGCACAATGAAGTCGCGAAACACAACTTTTGATATATTCGCTATTTCACAGCTGGAATGTGACGCGAGTGGTGGAATAACGGGCTCCCTAATTGGAGTGCGCTCGGGGCGACACTAGTCTGAGCGCGCGGACCCTCCCGGCTCTGAGTGTTTTAATTACGTGGGTTCACAAAAAAAGGAAAAATTTGGCTAGGTAGGGTAGGGCAGGTTGGCAACCATGGAACACGGTTGCTGTTTGTTGGGTTGTAAATACGACTACCGACGACTTGTTGTATGTCTATCATAATATGTGAAAGGCCGCCTGGTTAGGTATCATCGGAATGTCCATTTCTCCCGCAAACAGCAGTGTAAATGCACTGTTGTGTTCCAGGCTGAAGGATATTGTAGCCAGATAAACTACTGGACATATTGAGACTTAACATCTTATGTATCAGGATGGCGAACGAAGTGGAATGGCAAGGATTTTTTTGTAATTAATAGAATTATTTGGTTTTGCTACTGTCCTTAAGCGGTCGTATCGCTTACCATCAGGCGAATGATATTCTCATTTCGTTATTCCAAGCAATAAAAATGAATGATGGACTAAAGCTGTAACTTTAAACCCGAAGGAAGATAACATATATTTATCCTGTTAAGAAAGGCCGTCAGATTGTCATACTTTATAACTGTAGTTGTAGGAAGGGTGTCTCTGGCTAAGAATGAAACTCCATCTCTTCGATTACAATATTATTCTCTTGTTTTACATCCATTTTAATACATTACACGATCAGACCACGCACCAACAAGACATCAATCAAAAAGATACTGTTTTTACATGTTTCAAAATACCTCATTCCATTTTCACATTTTAAATCTATTTATTTTTAAACAAGCCACATTAAAGTTTGAAAGAGTATTTAATGTTATTGGTATAAAAAATATAAGGATTTAGCAAACAAAATGTCCACTACTCACACTATAATTCTAAAATATTTACAATAAAGTAACAAAATCATTACATTCGGCCGTCCTACTACGTGCAATCTCCTGATGCACGTTACACATTAAATACTTAAAGCTAAATATATTACCCATATACATGACATGCTCTGTATGTATAACTATAGCACCAACAAAGCCAATTTGTGATAACTAAGAATCATTACATTCGGCTACCGATACTCTAAGATTGATTTGTCTTTGTCAGAACTATGTCATTACTATCTCAAGAATCATTATGGTTATTCTGATCTGAAATATTGATATTAATCCAAGGTCGGACACGATCGACCATAACCACTCTTGAACATGCTACCACATTAAGCGCAACACGTTTGACCCTATTAGTCTAATAATAAATAAAAAAAATGTTTAAAAGTAATTTAACAAAAGAAGGTAACTCAATCTGATACTATTCGAAACGATAATCCAAAATCTAAGAAATAATATATTTTTGAACGTGATTTAATCGTTACCTTAATTTTTGTATCTACGAGAGCTTTTAAAAACATGATCTTTTGATATCCATCCACGATAAGGATATAAGTATACTCCCGTTTTTTTATTCACAAACTATAGGGTACAATTGTCCCAATTATACTAGAAACATCATCTTTGTTGTAAGCACAATGAATACTAGATCACGTCATACTTATTGACAAATTTACGCATCAACATGAGTCTGCAAACTCCAAGATCTTATTTTATAGCAAAAGAGAAATCGCTAACAAGGTACTTCCACGTAGCTAACCGGGCTATTAAATTATTTCTAATGGAATTGCAATCAGTCACGTTTTAAGGTTGAAAACAGATACTTTTCGTAATTTCGTGACATTCTGACTAATGATCAAGGCTGACTTCATAAATTCGGTTACAACAACAAGAACTTCAAGAATAGCTATTAATTCCTCTAACTTTTTTATAGTCCTCCTTTATCTTTCACTAGAAAATTCTTTAAATTTTGCAAATTTTGATAGTTATTATACGTTACAATTTTACACAAATTCAGACTTTCTGCAACATAAAATTGTATCTAAGTGCATTTGCTTCCAAAATCAATAAAGGCAGTCACATTAATAAACATTAATTGTTTTATAAAACTTGTTACTATTATTAATCAGTGATTTGTGGTGTAAGCTATTAGTAAACTCACTCAATTCATTCCGGGAAATTATGGGGTCTAACTTGCAATTTTCTTGTCCTACTCTGACATTTTTGATAGTAAGGATATTCTTTAGTGTAAAAGTTAAAACAAAATATGAAACTAGCATTAGAAGTAGATATACTATTATCAAACAAATTTGAAACTGTATTTTCACCTCGTCTTCTATAGTATAGGTAACAGACTATTACGGAATGTTGAGAGTGAGAAAATTCAATAAATCTCCCAATTTATTAAACTATTGCTGGAGCATTACTAACAGATTTATCTTGTTTACTATTGACAATACAGTTCATTTGACTTTGCACTGACTTATAATAGAAACTAGCTGACTCGGCCACGCTTCGCTTTGCCTTGGTCATCATAGGATTCATATTATATTTAATTAATTAGCATAATAATTAATGCCTACACTTGCCGTAGCTATCCTACTGTCCTGCTAAATCCCGTCTTAACCCGTCTGTTCAGTCACTTCTCGATCCGTTCCGTCCTTTCTCTTCATTATCCATTCCGTCTTATACCGTGCAATTCGTCCTATCAAATCTGCCAGCTATCTCAGTTCTCTCCCGTACCTCCCACTCTATTATATCCCGTCTCTCCATATCCAAATAGTATGCCTTATGAATTTTTGTCATTAAAAACTTTAGTGCTTCTGATTATCCATGCAATATTTCATCCCTTATTTCACACCCATAAAGCTGCTTTTCCAAAAACGTTGCAAGCAATGTTTAGGTAAAATATAACCTATCTCACTCAGAGACGATATATAACATTAATTTCTATCAGTGAATTATAGCGAAGAAAAGGCTACGGTAAAAAAAAATCGTGAATAAAATGATATTCGATCTTGAAAATAAGTTAATATTATAACTTTTTACGTGTGCAAATTATTTATTTAATTGTCTCTATTGATGTAGCTTGATATATTCTCCTTAGTTCACACAAAATACATTTCTGAGCGCATTATTTGACAACCAATTTAAAACGTCAGTCCCTTTTTTTTTGACATTAATTTACATCTTTAAAATCTAAAATACGCCATTAATCGAATATTGTGGATATATGTTGTCGATTCGAAACCTTTATTTAATTACGTTCTTTAATTTGAGGGAAGAGTTTATCGTATCGACGGGATGAACATGAAATGTTTGACAATTACGAACCCATGAACATTTTGTATGAGAAAATGTTAATAAGCTAATAGACACTCGATAAACCGGGAACGTGATAAAAAGTATCCTATGTCCTTCTCCTGGTTCTAAGCTACCTCCCCACCAATTTTCAACCAAGTCAGTTCAGCCATTCTTGAGTTATAAGTGGAGTAACTAACACGACTTTCTTTTATATATATATATAGATTTTCACGCACATTTTCATTAAAAGTTACAAGTACAATATGAGCCAACATTTATTCAAGCAGCCGACCATAATTCTATTCGTTGGGAAATGATTTTCTGAATTTAATTTGCTATTCTTCTCAGTTAACACTTAACTGGAAGGGGTTTCTAATCGTTTCTTTGCTAAGCCAAATAGTTTTTTATAGAACAAAATGTATGGTCAGTTTCTCATTCCACTCATATAAAGCACATTCCTTTACCTTTATAATCCAACACTCTAATTTTAGACTTACTAAACAAATCAAACTCCGTTATTACATTATTAAAATCAGCACTTCTAAAATTATGCGATTTTCGAATCATATCCTCACAAAGGATGAATAAAGTTGAGCACCTTTTCAGTAGACTAGTCTTTTGATTCATTGGCCATTAATTTAAGAAGACCAAACTTGTAGACGAAGAACAACTAAGATTGTTTCTGTTTTCCCTTTGATTGCTTCTTGGAACACACGGTCTTTACAACTCCCTTAGAGTTCGAGCGTTCGTGCTTTCTGTATTTGTTAATTAGTCCTGATGTCTCGACTCCATCATAATTGATGTCCCTCAAAATAAAAATTTGTATCAATCATTTCATATCTAGTCATTGATTTAAAAAAAACAAGGAGAAGCCCTTCAGTACATTTGGAGTATAATTATAAGGTACAGCACATTAACTGGTATTTCAATTTCATGCTTTAAATGTACTCGTATATTCTTTGCTCAAAGTATTTTACTTAATTTAATTTCATGATACCATACAATTTAGCGAAAATAATGGACTAATAAAAAGAAAAAAGTAATTTCATTTCATTTCATTAAATTAATTCCAAAGCGTAATTCTTATATAATCGTATAATACATAGTCGGTATTAATACACGTAATTACCTCAGTATACGTAGTTGTTATCGAAATCATATCTCGTCATACAAAACCACTTAGAAGCACACATGGCTTCTAAAGCATACATAGCTGCTTTCAATTCATTATCTAGGCATACATAGCCACTTAGCACACTTGGCTTCTACAGCATACATAGCTGCCATCGATACATCATCTCGGCACACATAGCCCTTCAAAAGCACACATAGCTTCTACAGCATACATAGCTGTTATTCATACATTATCTAGGCATTCATAGCCGCTCAAAAACACACAGCTTCTACAGCATACATAGCTGCCATCGATACGTTATCTTGGCTTGCGTAGCCGCTTAGAAGCACACGTGGCTTCTACAGCATGCATAGCTGCTATCGACACACTTCACAGCAAATTCAGTCAACATTCTGCAATCAAAGAATATTATTTCCAACACCGACTTGAATATATTCATCACAAATTAACAATGGTCTATAGTTATCAATGTATGACTGTTGTGTGTATCTATTATATCGGCATACTTAACCGTTGAACTTATTTATTCTACAACTTTGACCTTACATCACATTCTAAGAAAATAGCATTCAGTGGATTCTGTAGTGAAGATCTTACAAGATACCTATGGCTTTTAAAACATCCTGCTCACTAGAGTCGGAATAATGCAGCACTAGTTATCATAAATTAATTAAAACTTGCGAATATAGCAAATGCCACGTATATTGCATAAGTAATACATACATATTTACATGTGTATATGCATTAATTGTAGAATGCCGAATAAGAACTGCTATTTCATTAAAATAACGATAATAAACTTTTACAGTTAGAATACCATTACAGATATATCGTGTCGCTCATGATCTCAAATGTAAACATTCATACCTTGATGCATCTTCATAACTATAATCTTAATTACAAAAAAGGAATCTCCCAACCTTTTCCGGCACCACCTTAATTTCATCTCGTAAATGTATCATATAGTGGAATAGAGGACGTCTCTCTAATGCCACAAGTTCGTCACAATTGCTGAAAATAAACCATACACCAGCAGCATAATCCATTCACAATTACTACATACATAGTTATAGGTACTTTGAGAATAATTTCATGCAATTTTTAAAACAAAGAATTTACAAAAATTATCGCTCTTTTCAGCATATTTACAGTAGCAATGAAAACAGAAACGTATGTTTAAATAAAACACATTCTGTCAGTAATCAAAAACTCAATCAATATAAACAACGCTATGTATGCAATTTTTCCTCAAAGAATTTAATTAAATTAGCCTTTGAATTATTCACAAACCTTTGCTGGTTCATCCCACTTCTGAAATGTTAAGAAAGGCCGTCAGATTGTCATACTTTATAACTGTAGTTGTAGGAAGGGTGTCTCTGGCTAAGAATGAAACTCCATCTCTTCGATTACAATATTATTCTCTTGTTTTACATCCATTTTAATACATTACACGATCAGACCACGCACCAACAAGACATCAATCAAAAAGATACTGTTTTTACATGTTTCAAAATACCTCATTCCATTTTCACATTTTAAATCTATTTCTTTTTAAACAAGCCACATTAAAGTTTGAAAGAGTATTTAATGTTATTGGTATAAAAAATATAAGGATTTAGCAAACAAAATGTCCACTACTCACACTATAATTCTAAAATATTTACAATGAAGTAACAAAATCATTACAATCCTGAATATAAGTATAAGATAAGATACATAAATACATACAAAAACTCACGCCTTTTTCTAACAAGGGGTAGGGAGAGGTGCAATCAAGATAGCCACGTTTCGCCTTGTATATTCCGTCTCACGATGTGATAGGGAGCAAGCCTATCACCATACCGGGCACAAATTCCTGACTCCGGGCTGATAATTAATAGAAAAATCCAATATAACTGTGCCCGACCCGGGCTTCAAATACATAAATATTAAACACATAATTCGTGAAAATAAACACAGCACGAACAAAAGGCGCGCTAAATTGTTTTAATTACAACAAAGAAAGCTAATTTTCATAATTAATTAACATTCAAAATGGAACGCAGTGAAATCGTGTGACAAAAGAACATTTGTTATGAAAAAGGGCTCCGAGTGCGATTTACATTAGAATAGCGTAATGATACGATATAAATATTGTCGGCGCATTGTGTGGAGTGAATCCGATGCACTGTGCTGCCACGCGACTATGGCCTTTAATATGATAGCAATAAGAGCAGGAATCCATTGGTTAATCTAGCGGAAACTTAGTTAAAAGAGCTTTAAGATTACCACCAGTTACATAGGGGCGATTTTTAATAATATTTTTTGTTGGTTAAGCTATGTTATGTCATGCGACGGGTGCGGTATGGGCTGTGTTTTTGTTATTTAATCTACTTTCCCAAGTAATATCCGATTCTCTTTATTATATTAGCGTACTAGCGGTCCGACCCGGCTCCGCCCGGGTGCAGATACATTTTCCAAAATGGCGACAATTCCGACTATCAATTTAGAATATCGACCAATCAGACCGCGAAAAACTAATAATATTGCATCGTATTTACAAATGTTTACTACTGCTTCCCTCCTTTAGGCCATAACGTGATGTTATGTACCCTACAACATTTCTCAATAAATGACTGAGTTGGATAGCCAACACAAAAATATTTTTCAATCCGAACCAGTAGTTCCTGAGATTGGAGGTAACAAACAAACCCTTCAGCTTTACATATAACATATTTCGAAAGGAAGCATTGCCAGAGCCATTTAAATCTATAACAATAGTATTGCCTCCACATTAGAGTTACCTACAATATCACTTATTATAAAATGTAAAATGCTATTGGTTTACATCCACAATCCACCATATTCACTCATCAAAAAGAATACTTGAGGAGCCTCGAAAATGTGATATTAGGTCAAGGTAATGAAGGTCTTACCGAGTATGAAATAAATTAATTCCGTTTGGATAGGGACTACCGTAATTACTATGTCTCCCGCCAAACAGAAAGTGTAAATGCACTGTTGTGTTCTGGTTTTAAGGACATTGTAGGCAAGATAAATACTGGATATAATAAGACTTAATATGTCTCGGGATGGCAAGTGCAGTGGAATTATATTGTTTTATAATTAAATGTATTGTTTAGTTATGCTTCTGTTCATGAGCGGTGATATCGCTTACGACCGGTGAATGGCATGTTCGTCTCGCCATTCATTGCAATAAATAAAAAAACATATCGGCCACAACTAGCCGCAGAAAGTTCAATGCTAAACACTGACTTCCCTTCAAGGATTTTCATATCAACTTGGTTGCATACAGCGACATCTAATACCTTTTTCAAGAAATCAATAATAGTACTCAACACACACTAAGATTCAAGTCTTGGGCCGTAAGTATTAGGAACTATTGCATAATTATGTTACGCCACGGTGTGACTAAGGCTCCATAGTAATGGGTTGTTAAATTTGTTGGACGCCTTATGGCTGAGAAACGCTGAAGTTGGAGCAAATTTATGCAACGGATAATTTTATTCCCATGACTCAAAGACAGCGAATTAGGTTTCTTGGTTCTATCCAAATATTTTACTAGACTGGGGACATCATACGACGGTTGGAGAACTTGGGTACAATGTTTATGTTCACTATGGAAGTCCACAATCGCCATCTCAACACAGAGGTTCTTAACACTCGGGACAACAATTAAGGCTTTGGATATATTCCACCAGGCGGGCCTAGTGTGCGTTGGCTACTATTACATGTATCTGTCCCTGTTGATACAGGCATGTATATACTACCCATACCGGCACATCCTACTTCAAGGCACAGGTCTCTGAGATTCAGAATCAGATTGAGAGAGGTTTTTTAAGCTATATTGTCCCACTGCCACCACTCTCAATCGTATTCTCGATTGTAGAGGAGGCCCGTGCCCTGCAGTGGGACGTATATGGGCTGATACATTGTCCCACTGCTGGGCAAAGGTCTACCTCAACTTCCTTCTGTCCCTAATTTCTACCGTCAACTTAAGTAAGCACGTTATTAATTCAACAAAAAAATTACAGAACATAGCGTCGTACAAATTCCTCTCTAATTTTAACAGGAGTTATTACAACTGGAAGTTTTTAATTTCGTCGAGCAACAACCTTGTCGAGTAGATGACCGTTTTTAATTAATTAAACCGTTGGATCAGGTCGTCGGGAATCTGCGATAATGAACCGGCAAGTTTTTTTTTTTTTTTCATTTTCTATAACGAAACTTTGCCCTGGCACTGCCAAATAGGATGTAACTTTTCCTTTATTTATTTTTCGGTACATTTTTTACCGTTAATGATTATTTGTTTTGACATCTCTGTGGGTATTGAGCGTTGAATGCAGGGTTGGGTGTTATGAAATACTTTCAGGTGGTAGATCAAATGGATAATTCATTTTGGGATTAAGGTGCCGTTCCAAATGTGCTGGAGTTGGAAACCACAAAGTTTTTCATCAGGATTTTTAATTTGATTACGAATAGGACTTGTAAATCAGCATCGCCTCTCTTTTTTCCTCTCGAAATGGGCACTAACGATAATTCCTAATTGCATGCAAAAAAATTGTCTGAATTCAACACGAACACATAGTTTTAATCCCAAGCGAAGTGGACCAACATTTTTCTGGCATTCTATTTTTATGTTTTTTTCCAAGCGACTGAGAAATCACCACAGCCTGTTTTAACCTCCAAAAACTGTCATTCTAGATCCATCAAAGAACGCTCTAATAAAATATCTACCTACATTCGTCCTTTTACTGCTGAAAGTACTTTTTTACGTCCTAACAGAACCGGGATTGACGCAATGCGTTGCTGACGTGTCGCTGCAAACAGCGTTGGGCGACATTTGTCGCGTGGTCGCGCCGAGTCAGCGACAATGTTTATGGTACTATTTGTCAAAACTGCCCCGTCGGCTGTGAATTTTGAGCACCCTGTGGATTTTGGCTTGATTGCGCTGGCTAGTTGCGGAAAAAACCGAATGGCCGCTTTGTAGGTTTTGTATCATGGAGGTTAGGTTTGTTGTACCATTTTTTTATATTTTGAAGTTTTTGTTTGTTTATTTTGTCATGTTGATATACCTACTCCAGGTTCAGTCAGTGTATTTTACTTTCTATGGGTAACTATATTAAACTGACTAACTATATTATATTAATCTTGCATTATCAAAATAAACTAAAAGGTCCTGGAAATACTGACTATCATTCTAAATTATATAATTATTGAGATTGCCAATATTGCTGAATTAACGATACGATAATTTATAAAATAATTTAAAAAACAAACAAAAATTAATAAACAATTCGTCAACATTTAGCCGCAGAATATTCAATGCAAAACATTGATTTCTTTTTAAGGGTTTTCACATCGACTTGAATCAACTTGCATCCAGCGACATCTAATAACATTTTTAAAGGAAACAAAACAGTGTTTCTCTCCATCAAGACTCGCACCAAAAACGTTCTAATTCCAAAAATAAAAAAAAACACGTACGAACGCAACGCAAAGACAATTCAACCTATCAATGCAGCGGGGTCTGTGGGACCGGGCAAATCGCGACTGCAAACAGTCCGACGAGAGGTAGGCAAACTGCAGCCGTGTCTCCAAACACGCTCACGTCGCTACGTTTTACCAACAAACGGGTAAACTTGGCGCACAATTGAGGGTTAAGTGTTTTCAAGTGTGATTATAGCGGTGGCGGGTTAACATGCTTTATTCCTCGCGTGGAAGGGTTGTCTGTGCTTAAGTCATTATGGGTCTTTTTGACCAGTAAGTAAATTTTATTTGAATTTAAACTGTTTTTGTATCGGCGGTTTATATATTTTTATTGGACATAAAAGATCATTGAACAATTTTATACCGAATTGAAACAAATTTCAATTTTTAATATATTCGAAATGTTTATAAATGTTACAAAAATATTTTTGCCTTTTTGTAATAGCAGTTTCGGCAATAAAAAAGTTACATCCATAACTCAAACACAATCTATGCAGCCCTCGACAGTGTATTGATGGATCGGCGTTAAAAATAAACAAATCCTCCATTAATTTCAGCATGGACAGTCTTTTCCGTACTACAAAGCGTGCAAAATATATATCCATTCAAAATTCTATACAAAACATGCCGAAACAAAAGTTTCAAAATCTGCAATCGTACGTACGTGTAGTAAAAATGTAAAAAGTTTCAAATAAAAAAATGCACACGCAGCCGGGCCGCAGTCAATAGTTGAGGATAAAACAATAATTCTCGGGTACTGTTGGGGAACAATGCCTTGAAATAACGTGAAAATTCTAGATAGGTAAAATTGTAAGTACGTAAATACCCAAACACGCGCCAAATAATAATGATGATGGTACATAAATAGTGCAACTTTAACTAACAGTCTCGGATTCGATTCCCGGTATACACCTCGAGCAATGCGGAGACACACGTGTCTAGTTAGTCAAGGATCACGAACTTTAACTGTGGGATAATATCCTGGGAATAACTTCACATCATAAAGACAAGAATTGATTTTACCACGTAAAGTCCGCAAACCCGTAGTTGACGAGGGTAGATAATGAACTAAACTTATCAATCGAAAGGTCACTTGTATTTGCTCCATACTAAGTAGTGAACAATTAAGGCCTTATACTGATGATATGGGAAGATTTATAACAAATCACAATTTCTGTCAAAAAAATAACTCAGCCTAGGGTCCGAAATTTGTGCCCGATATGGCAATAAGACTAATCCCAATCACATCGTGGGACGGAACATACAAAGCAAAACTTGAGTGTCCTGGTTGCTATCAGAAGAACCTTTCCCTACCCTTTCTTCCTAAAAGCGTCAGTTTATGTATGTAAAAATTAACTGGTCTTTATACATCTAAAATGGAACCGATGGAAAGTCCCTCAGTAAAATTCCAAAGAAACAAAAATATATTTTATTTGACAACAGCCATTTCCCCAACAGTACCCGCATGCACAGTTGGAAACAAAAAGCAGAAGCGATGCGCGGTTGCGCGCTACCTGTATATTTACGAAGAACATGCCGGCAGATCCGGAGTATTGTTTACACCGGCGCATCCGTATCCACCGGAATAGCCGGTTAAGTTGGGGCAAAGCGCTCGCGATCTAATAATTTTTATTACTTAATCTGTATTGTTGTAGTGTAAATTTCTTTAATAAATAAAAGCAGTGTAAAACTATTATATTCATTTGTTAATTAATAATATTTAAATATAGAGGAGCGAGCAAACAAACGACTGGTACTAGAAATAAAGAAATTGATTTAGAAAATTTAGGAGAAATTGCAAAAAAAAACTGTATTATGCCAAATATTGTGTCGAGATTTTTAGTGGGCCACATATACATTTGTCCCAATGCTGGAATCGAAGCAGCAGCCTCAAGTTTTACAACCAGCTCAGTGACTTAACGTCGTCAAACTCTTAGATCGAATACACACAAATATATATTAAAAATCTACTTCCAAGTCAAGAAATAGTCGAAGAAACGTTCTACATTCCAACAAATCCCAATCCCAGGCACAAAACTTTTAATCCGACGTCACATACCTATGGAAACCCATAAAAACTCACAAACTATTAGAAAATAAGTTGGAGCGAACACGACATGGCAACGAATTCAATTTGCCGGTTGGAATTAGCTGAACAAAGTTCTGTAAGCGGAGCCCGCGTAATCTCTGCTTCGATTATGCTTCTCACTTTTTAATTTCTAGTTTACTGTTGGCGATTTGTGTTTATAGTTCGTGATGTTACTAATGTTACCTTATGAGAGGATTAGTTTTCTAATAGCACTGAAATAGATCATTATTAACACAGGACTCCTCGATAACCAGGAGTTCGATTGAGAGGGGTTAGGCCCTAATTATAGGCTATATATTAAAAACCTTCAATACCGGGGGCAGAAGCTATATTTACCTCTTCGGTGGTCGTAGATGTGGTCATAGGTCTATATGTCAGAGGCCGCCTGGGTAGGTACCACCGCAGTGTCTATTTCTCCCCCCAAATGGCAGTGTAAATCCACTGTTGTGTTCCGGTTTGAAGCACATTGTAGCCAGAGTAACTACTGGATATATTGAGACTTAAAATCTTATATCTCAGGATAGCGAGCGTGATAGAATGCCAAGTATTGCTTTGAGTTCAAGGTGTTGTTTGGTTTTGCTACATCGTGAGCGTTCATATCGCTTACCATTATGCGAACGTCATGCTCGTCTCACCATTCATGTCAATAAAAAATATATAATAACGAAGTTCGAATATTCGAACGTCATACGTAAAACTATACGAATGTGCCTAGGTACTTCGCAAAATGTCCGAATCTTCTATCATACTTCATGACCACAGACTAAGCTTGGTGTGAGTAATAATTTTCATGGAGAATAAACATAGTATTGTTTTATAAGTGGAATACTTATAACTTACTTCGGTCGTCGAACAATCGAACTTAATTTCAGATCATAGACTGTGCGCCCGTTTCACGAAGACGCAATATTTACATCAGCCATTTATTCTTACCCACTAAGGTGTAGGATTAATATAAGTATGTCGTAGAAAAACAATAATATCTCATTTTTTATTTGTAATAAATTTGCTGATTTGATTATAGTAGTAACAGGTAAACACGGTGACGTCATTTGTTTTTGAAGTCACATGGACAGAGTCGTTGTGGAAAGTGGGGGACTGTGTAACGAGCACTTTGGTTTAAGAAACCGACCAGTCCACACCTCCAAGGCGAAACTGTCGGTTTACCTACCAAGTACGTGTACCCAACTGTAGTGAATTGTAATTTGCAACAATAAATCTTTGGTTACATCTACATCGAGTTTATTTTTGGTAAATACAATTTTGTGATGGATCCTGTACCACCGAACATGGACAAAAACACCTCTACCGCTCAGCCATCTCTGTCGCCGACAAGTATTATAATAAGTCAGGCAGTCACGGGTTCTTCATATAAGACTTATTCTAATACCGAATAGTTGTTAAATACATACAGATAGATTGATATTATCTTAAATATGCCCTCTATTTTTCATTTTATCATATCCATCCCAAGGTTGTCTGTAAGAAATCGCCTAGAGCGATAAGACTGCCATCTGAACCTTTTGCAAGTAATTGTTATATCGAGATTTATTATTCTATGTGTATGCAGTAAAGTATAAATAAATATAGAACATATAAACATTTGGTAATAAACTCACTCTATACTATAAGTCAATAGACATCACTTTTACTGATCACGCCACGGATGCTGTCATAATTTTATTATCATAGATGATCATATATGCCGCCTCCAACAGGTCGTCGTGGAAGTGGCGAAGAATAAAATTAATATAAAAATATGTTCAATATTGGTAATTCTGCGACTAAAAACAATGAAAAGACTGGTGGTAGCTCTCGCATATGTGATAGGCCGCCTGGATAGGTACCATCGCAGTGTCTATTTTTTCCGCCAAACAGCAGTGTAAATGTACTGTTATGTTCCGGTTTCAAGCACATTGTAGCCAGAGTAACTACTGGATATATTGAGACTTAACAATCTTATGCCTAAGGATGGCGAGCGCAGTGGAATGCCAAGCATTGCCTTGTAATTCATGGTATTGTTTGGTGTTACTGTTAATGAGCGGTCGTATCGCTTGCTATCTGGCGAATAGCATGCTCGTCATGCCATTCATTGCAATAAAAAGTATGTATGTGCAATATCTCTGTATCAGCCCATATACGTCCTACTGCAGGGGACGGGCCTCCTCTACAATCGAGAGTACGATTGAGCATGGTTAGGCCTTTACATACCATAGAATTCGCTATGGTATGCAGGTTTCCTCACGATGTTTTCCTTAACCGTTATGCGCAATATACTATAAACAAATATAGTAAACCACACGAATAAAGACTTGGCGATAAATTCACTCTATATATTTCAATAGATACAAGGAACTGTTAAAACTTCATACACACACCGCGGCCCCTACCATTTTAATAACTACAGACCATAGAGTAAAGACTGAAGTTAGCACTTAACGTTAACTGTGCACGTTTCACACACCTCGGCTCCGAAACATTTGTCTTGGTTATTTATTATTATTGTACAATACAAGGCGTCAAAGTTTTGCATACAGAGTGCCTTATTTCATAACTCGATGCCAACTATTACCTACGTGTGGTGCGTGGGAAGGAATTTAGCGATTTCGTTTTAGAATTATTGATTTATATACTTCAGGTAACAAAGGATCCACAACAATGACATTTACTACATTCAGACTATTTATAAGAAAATACAAACTACTTTTTAAGCTTTTATTCGGCACCATATTAGATATGTATGTCACAACAAAACCGTGCATAAAAGCAACCTGACTTATTAGCCATAATTTTCAGGACAGTGGCATTATATCAGTAAATCTTTGCTTATTTGTTTGTTGACACAAATGAAGATAGACGCAAAAACAAGTAAGCTGTATTGGTAAGAGTCATCTTGTAGCAGATTTGGTTTAATAATTTAAAAAATAACTTATGAATATAAAACATTATATCGGCAATACAATTGTTCCTATTCATTTAATCTATTTTATATTTGTACCCATATTGTTTTCAAAGATAACTTAGTGCTTATTACGTTGCTACACTAGAGCTTTTAAAAGAAATTGCTTGTTTTGTTTGTTTTAATAACAGTGTTATATAGACCTACCTGCTAACGGTACTCTCTCAGTCCTAGATGATTAACATTGTCTTATACTATAGTCTATACCTTTTTATTATTTGGTATTATATGATCTTCAACTATATTGTACTGCTGAAAATAGTCCTAAATCAACGACTTTTAAATCACTCTATTTTTAAATACTTCAAAAAGATAATAAACTTAAAATCGCCTGTCTCTCATGACTTAATCTACTCTAAAGTTGGAAAATCGAAATGGCGATAGGTGCTTTGTTCGTTGAAAAGTTACGGAAGAAATTTTCACAATCGCGAATTGTTAACGCGCGAACGTTACTATTCCCAGGGGAGTAATTGTTACACAACTACGCTGGATAATTACTTCCCTTGTTATAAACTAGTAGATTGAACTCCGACTGTTTTACACGGAAAATACTGGTCAGAGAGTCTGTATCAGCCCATATACGTCCCATGCAGGGCACGGGCTTCCTCCACAATCGAAAGTACGATTGAGAGGTCTTTCTGCGGCTAATATGAAAATGATGATTGCTTTGAAACGTATATTATGATTTACGTGAACAAAAGCTTAAAAGTAGGTACATAAGTAGGAACATAGACGAAATCTTCAAAATGTTTTCTTGGAAAGAAGCTTTGGGAAGTTACGCTTCTATTCGTGGTTATTTATCTCCTACTTTACCGTTTACAGAAAACATTGCGAAGACACACATAAAAGTATTTTACAATAATTTTGATACAATGTGAAGGAGTTGTAAACAGTATTGTGCTGAGTAAGTCGTATTACACTTTTCCTGTTATGCATTTTTTTATTGCAATGAACGGTGAAACAAGCCTACCATTCACCTGATGGTAAGCGATACGACCGCTCAGGTATAGTAGCAAAACCAAACAACACACACATAAGACATAAGACATAAGACATGAGACATAAGTCTTTATATCTCTCTTTTATATTTCATTAATTGTACGTCCCGGAACAGCAGCATCGGACGATGAATAGGTGACCTAATAAAGGTTGGAGGAAGTCTAGATGCAGTTCATTTTTTTTTACAATAATAAATTAATTAATTAAATTAATAAGCCTCATTAGTCATTACTAACCTCATAGTCAACCCTGATAGCATAGACACAAAACTTGCTGGTTTCTTGATGTAATTTATAACCAAATATATCCAAATATATTTAAAGTATGATAAATATCGAGAATGGAGTTTTTTTTTATTTTTAAGCAGATTTCTAGGTTTCTTCAGACCGGTTTATAAATATCCCGATGTCTAGAGCCCGTCGCTTAATGAACTTAAAATTTCTTCTGCGCCCATCTTCGCCATTTCGGTGTTAGTGAGAAAAAACTTCGTTGGAAAGTTTTAATTTTCCGTTTTGAGTCCTGTTCACTAATTAAAAGGTGGGGTTAGAAGTGCTGCATTGACCATTTTTAAAAGAAATATGTTTAAAGGTGAATTGTTTTCTACGACTTTGCTTCAAATTACAACCATTAAACTGTGGAATTATTAATAATGTATTCTATTCATGACATTATTCGATTCTTATTTGGTTGGTTACGCGGTTAGTAAAACTTCAGTCTACGGGTCTAAGCCACAATAATTAAAGTAGTAATTATTCTCAAGTCTTAAAACTTTTTGTTTAATATATACGAGTATTAAACAGCCAAAATTATTACGAAGTTCACACGTCAATGTTAGTTAGTTTAAAATATTTCAACGCAACGAAAATAAAAATTGCTCAGGTAAATCATGTAAACCTGTTTAAATTCCAATATTCTTCGCCCACGCCGATGGTATATCTCTAATATGTGAGAAGGTAGATACCATCCCAATGTCTACCGCCAAACAGCAATGTAAATGCACTTTTGTATTCCGGTTTGAAGAACGTTTTAGGAATTACAACACTTAACATCTTATGTCTCTTGAAGACGAGCGCAATGGTATGCCAAGCATGGCTTTATAATTGTTGTTTGGGCTTCTTACTGTCCATGAGCGGTCGTATCGTTAACCATCAGGCGAATGGTATGCTCGTCTCGCCATATCATTCATAAATTTTGAAAATACCAGCCCATGCTTGCTTTCTTAAGAACTAACCACATAAAAGTTTGCTGCATAACATTCCATCAAACTTAAACCAGTACAAAGTCAAGCAAATCCACGGGTACGGCTCGTTAAAACAGAAACGTTACTTTGTGAAGAAAAGCCAGTTAGAGGCAACGAGCTTAGGTTAAAGTTGGCATTCCATTAACGCTACCTTCGCCTAGGTACAGCAATTAATTCCTAGGTAATGTTTGCGTAACCTAATTGCGTTTCGTTGAGCTAGAAAATCAAACAAAATGAAGACTAACAAACTAGTACACGCCTTACGTATGGATCTACACGAATGGAAAATATTTGTTCGAGGTTCGCTCCGGTTTGTTTTCCTGTGAATGAATTTTGCTTCTAATAGTAATAGTCAATATTTGACACGACTTTGCGTGCACTATGCATTATAGGGATTATTGATAAAATATCGTTATTTCATGAAATGGTAAACAGTGAATAGTTGTGAGTACCAAAAATAACACGGTACACTTTTTAGTTTTTTTTTGTACAACAAGTTAATCTTAAACTAAACTAATATTTAACATAAGATTACAAATGGCGGTCGTATCACTCGAATAAATCTCTTACCAACTACCACAGTACACTTTTATTAGAAAGAAAGAAAGAAAGAAAATGATTTATTTGTAACAAGTAGCAGTAACAAAAACAAACAAAATAGTAGGTATAGTATAAGTAATGACAAAATAGTGCTCGTTACAAAAACGTACCACACTCAGCATGTGCTGGTGTTACCAGCGCTGGTCTTCCGTGTGGCCGTGATGTGATGTCACGGGCGTCAAACAAACAATATATGTTCATAACTATCTTAAGACAAATCAGAATAAAATGAAAAATTAAAAAAAAAGTAAAAAATAAAAATAAAATAAAAAATACAATAATGATAATTTTAAAAAATGTGGGTTATCCAATCCATTGAGACAACACAAGTGTAGTATAATACCTGCACCAAGATACCTCAAACTTGGGTACACGTTGCCGTTGCAATGGGTGGGCATCCAGACCATAGGGAATAAACATAGCAAATTGTATAATATAATAAATTGAAAAATAAAGAAATAAAATAAAGTAATTTTAAAAATAATAATAATTAGCATAGCAACAATATATAGGCCTTTATGTGAATTAATTAATTATTAAAATAAATATAAAATAGTAGAAAAATTATTTAGAAGATAATATTATTTAAAAAGCACTGGTGTCATGCCGTAGCTTTTCATCAGTTATTTGATGAGCAAGAATGAATTTTATTAATTGTTTCCTAAAACTATAAATATTTCGTACATTCCTTATTGGTGGAGGTATGTTGTTCCAACACTTAGTGGCAACATAACTAAAACTTCCTCTAAAAGCAGCAGAGCTATGACAACGCGTGGAGAGTTGCTTTGCACATCGTACATACTAAAGTAATAAGTAAGTAAAGATACATATTTACATACATACATGAACTTACGCCTTTTCCCCAGAAGGGGTAGGCAGAGGTGCCAGGACATCCACACAAATAAAGATATTTGGAGACGACCTGTGGAGACAACTGTATATATTGCCATAGTTCCACAATGGACCATTAGATATATCTACCAAAGCCGAAAAGTATTAGCTTATTACAATACAAGAACCACCTCACTTTCTTTCTCTCTCGTCAACCATGCGGCGTCCACTTTTAAGTAAAGGCTTTTTTGTAAGTCCGTCCACAGCAAACTGTTGAAAGCCGCGCAACTTATTTTGTATGTTATTAACCTCTGAGGCGCAGTTGGTTATACGCTGGCTGTGAAACAAGAGACCGCGGGTTCTGTCCCCGCACCGAAAAAATATTTGTCTGATCCACAGGTATTTGTCTCGGTTCTGGATGTTTGTGAGACCAAAAAGTCGCTCACAATTTATACACCCACGCCATGGCACAAGACTCAATCTTAGTGTGGGGTCCAGGACTAATGTGTTGTTCTGTTTATGTATTAATTTATGCCACAACTAAATAATTTTACCTACCACATCTATTTTCTTACCTATCTTTAACTACACATACATACCCAAAGACCTTGTCTTATATAAATAAACGTCTAGTAATTGTCCTTTATTACTCCCACACCACATACACCTTCGTATATTTCGCGTGTCTGGGTCGGTATCGCTGTAAATTTGCTCACAATATGTAGCTAAGAAACGGTTTTAATTCCTGCTAACGCCTTCATAATTTTATCGAACGTATGGGACGTAGTTGAGCTGAAAGCAGTAGTGCAGTTTCGTGCAGAATCTCATTTAATTTTATTTACATTCTCAGAAGGCGCCTACAGTGACTTGCATTCTACGCCTATGTTAAAGCAGTTGTCCGTCTTGGGTCGAATAAATAAAATGGATCAAACACACACAAGACTTAGATATTTTCATTTCTAATATTAAATCGAACTTCATATGCGACGGGCTTAATATGGTGTCCAAATAATGAATAAGAGGGATTCGATACTTCCCAAGATATGAAACTGTTGTTCGACTTGAAATTATCAGCCCATATACGTCCCACTGCAGAGCACGGGCCTCCTCTACAATCGAGAGCACGAATAAGAATGGTTAGGCGATATAGTCCATCACGCTGATCTAGAGCGATTTGGCGGTCTTTACGTACCATAGAAGTTCATACGAATCGCTGTGGTATGAAAGTTTCCTCACAATATTTTTCTTCAACGTTATAAGCAACGGCTTTTACACGAATAAAACAAAAACATCTATCAACTATATTTCGCACACTTCATTCTTACAACTCAGAATTCGTCCATACATCTATGGAACGCACTCACCCTCGAAATCTTAGCGTCTAAGACTCTTAAAGTTTACAAGTTCAGTTAAGCTACTCCTGCTTGATTTAAGCTATTGCGCTACCGCCCAATCAACTGTGGCATGTGTTTCATAGACGTCGGTAGCAAGAAATTAACTACTCGCCGGCTACATGGGTGCAAAATGGCTACCGAGCACAACGGGGTCCTTTATCGTGCCCTCTCAAAAGAGTCCAGACGGCCGCCTTTCAAAAAGGTTCATTTTCCCCTTGGAAACCGCCGGCGGTACATTGAAAGACCTAAAATTACTGCCGCGCTTACAGCTTAACTTCTTTTTTTAATTTCTACAGGCAAAGGGTTTACAATTTTTCGAGCGATTTCAAAGAGGCCATTTTGGCTTTTGATACTTTGATCGACTCGTTGGGTTTTTGGCAGAGATAATGAGGGAAGCGTTGATATTTGTTTGTGTCATTTGGGTATCGTCGTTTTACGTTTAAATACTGTAATTGGGCTATTTTACAGATAAAATAAAGGGTATTTTTTGCTTATAAACTGAAGGCATAGAAACTAAAGTCATTATTATAATATATATGTATCAGCATATTAACGTCCCACTGCAGGGCACGGGCCTCCTCTACAATCGAGAGTACGATTGAGAGTGGTTAGGCCTAGTCCACCACTCTAGCCTAATGCGGGTTGGGTTTTTCATTTATTATTTTTAATAATGTATTCTACTTTTATATTCTATTTATAGACTTAACCTGCATTTCACGTGAACAATTTCTAACTGCATTATGAATTATGACTGACAAAGTGAAAAAAAATATATATAATATGTGTAAAATTGGCGCCACAAATTAAAGGCAGGTTAAAGCCCTGTTTATAAAAACAAACAAACTATCATTACTCAAAATAATATTTGTAAGAGAGACTTTACACAAAAAACGTGCCCCTAAAGCCACAACATTAGGATAATTTACATATCAAACACATGACTTGGCATTTGTCGTATGTCTCGACGGAACGTCTATCTGAACTACAAAGTATAAGGACTCCTTAAACTAAAAATATACATCTAGAAAATAACAGCTAAAAACACAAAGCAATTATATTCTATGATGTTGAACAAAATACACAGACAAACTCACGCCTTTTTCCCTAGGGTTGGCAGTGGTTTTACCAGGACACCCACGTTTTGCAATGTGTTTTTCAACAAAATGATAAGCACAAAAATTGTTTTTTGTAAGAAGCGTTTTCTATGTCACCTAGGGTAATGAGAAATATATGGATAAAATTAAATAACATACATATTTGATCAATATCACCTGTATAGTAACTAGTATTATATCTATACTAACATATTATGAAGCTAAAGAACTTGTTTGTTTGTTTGTTTGTTACCTCTAATCTATGGAACGACTCGTACGAATTGAAAAATTCCTTTTGTATTGGATAGGTCATTTGTCGAAAATGCTAATATCAAAGGCTATATATCATCACACTTTGACCTATAAGAGGAAAGCAGTAGAGAAAAATCTAGCAAACACGAGGAAATTTTATTCATCATTCGTGGTCCGATTGGTCAATATTCAAAATTGACAGTCGAAATTGAACATTATGGCCGCCATTTTGAAAAGTGTATCTACACTCGGGCGGAGCCGGGCCAGACCACTAGTACTGTATGAAGATCCTTTTAAATTTTGATTAAATATGACAATTAATTATATCTACCAGTCTTAATTGAAAACTTATAAGATTAATACAAAATTGACAAAGATTGATTAAATTCATCGATTCCACGGAAAATTAATGGAATATGCAATTTTGATTGGATGTAGATACCATAGATAAGAAAGGTCAATTTTACATAAAGATATTAATAGTTTTTAGTTTAGGATGCATTCATCCTAATACATACATACATAAACTCACGCTTTTTCCCAGAAGGGGTAGGTAGAAGTGCCCGGAAACCCACATTTCTCCTTGTATATTCCGTCCCAAAATGTGATAGGGGGCAAGCCTATCGTCATCTCAGGCATTCCTGACTTCGGACTGATAAAATAAACAGAAAAATGCAATACAACTTTGGCCGACCCGGGATACTAACCTGAGACCTCAGCTTTGTGATCGGACTGTAAATATAAAAGTTAAATTATTTTAGTACAGCAAATAAATGCGGGTCCACACAATTCCGGCGCGAACCAAACGGTTCTCAAATTCTTTTTTGTGCCGCACCGTCAGGCTGTGGAATTGTTTGCCTTCTCGCGTATTCCCTCCTTCCTACAATCCTGGGTCCTTCCGCCGTAGTGTGAAGAGGCACCTTAGCAGGCCGGCATAATTGTTTCCATTGGCATGGGACTGCCGTCCGATGCCAATGGATACTCTGCCTGGGCGCCATTTGCGCTTACCATCAGGTGCAAAGCCGCCACTAAGCCGGGCCATTATAAAAAAAAATTACAGACACTAGAGAAATTAAATTTCCGTATGCACTCATATCATTAAGTCGGAAGCATCATAATTTCACAGGATTTCCATACGGAACTCAAAAACCGCCATCTGATTAAACCGAGGGCCTTCATTAGCTCGAATACAAATAAAATATTTTTAAAATCCCACAACACACAAAAGTGAATCTTAAATACCCAGACTTACAGTCGAAATTTCAATAACAATCCGATTCTCACGAAACCAGGCTTAGTAATATAATTTTCATTGAAATAAAACGATCGAATTTATTTAATGTGATTTGCTTATAACTCCATTTGGACTGATTTAGGCGCACGAATTGAATGAGTAACGATTTATTGAATGAATGAATCTATTTTGAACAAATGAAATACGTAATGAGAACTAAATTGCATACGGTATTGTTTATTTCGATAATACCACTAGGCTATAGACGTCTGTTTGTTCATGAAATTGTATGGAACGATAATATAATTTGACAAAAACGCGTTTCACGGTATTGGGGAAGTAAAATCGTAAGTCATGACAATGATCGTTCTAAGGAAATGATTTATTGAGAATATAACTGAATTATCAATCAAATAATTCAAAGTTTTATTTTGAGTACAGCCCGCTCGGCTTAACCCGGATGCAGTTACACATTTTTGAAAATA
The DNA here is from genome assembly GCA_030180105.1 of Hyles lineata. Classification (NCBI taxonomy): domain Eukaryota; kingdom Metazoa; phylum Arthropoda; class Insecta; order Lepidoptera; family Sphingidae; genus Hyles; species Hyles lineata. Next base: position 11,784,685 of record JARJEE010000013.1, on the reverse strand, counting down.
TTCTATAGCCTATGTTCCTCAGGAACGTTTGTTCCTAATATTTTTCAATATTTAACTAGTGGTAGGTTTATCATATGTGAGAGGCCATCTGGGTAGGTACCACTGCAATGTCTATTTCTCCCGTCAAACAGCAGTGTAAATGCATTGTTGTGTTTCGGATTGAAGGGCATTGTAGCCAGAGTAACTACTGGTCATATTGAGACTTAACATCTTATGTCTCAGGGTTGCGAGCGAAGTAGCCAAGCATTACTATGTAATTCAAGGTATTGTTTGGTTTTGCTACTATTCATGAGCAGTCGTAACGCTTACCATCAGGCGAATGGCATGATCGTCTCGAAATATATCGCAATAAAAATGTGGAAACTGAAATTCCCAACTTCTTGTAACGTGCATCCAGTAAACGCTAAATCCCAGCCAATGTAGCCAGAGTAACTACTGGACATATTGAGACTTAACATCTTATGTCTCAGGATGGCGAACGCAGTGGAATGCCAAGCCTTGTATTTCAAGGTGTTGTTTGGTTTTGCTACTGTTTATGAGCGGTCGTATCGCTTAACATCAGGCGAACGGCATGCTCGTCTCGCCATTCATTGCAATAAAAAAAAGGAATAATGTAGGATTCTGGTGAAAATATTTCTGAACTCGGTTCGATAGTTTCAGAGCCTCTTCAATGCAAACAATGAAATCTTTCCTCTTTATAATATTAGTATAGTCAACAAAATTGTCAGAGGTTACGCCCAAACCACATACATATTTACATACCCCTGAGTTTTCTTTATTTACTAGCTTACTGCAACATTGTTTGCGTGTTTAACTGTATTTACAATAAGTTTGATATCTTAATAATCGATATATACTCCCCTAAATGAGATATTACGTCCCCTTTTTTTCCCTTAAAAGGAAAAAATCACTTTACTATGTACTATGAGTACTTTCTGCGTGAAACCCATTTATGATTTGACATCATAAATAAATTAAATCATAAATAAATAACTGCGTAAATAGATAACTGTTCAAGTAATACGGTCTCGTTTAGATAAAATTATTCGTTGTAATAAAAATGAATGAATCGAATAAATATTAACTGATCGGCGTAATAAATAATATTATAAATAAATACACCCAACAGTCACATACATAATCCTGACTTCACTTGAATATCAATTACGTCTTGTGTCGTAGGTATTAGAAACTACGAGAGACTTTTCAGTCTCACAAACACTCAGACCCGAGACAAATACTTGTTGACCTCACAAGCATGTGTCTCGGTGCGGGTATCGAACCCGTGGCCTCTCATTTTACTGTCGGCGTCTAACCAACTACGCCACAGAGGCTGTCAAATATGATGTATTGGCGTGTCACCTTATTTATTGAAGGGCGTCGTCGAAATAGGTTTTGTCATAAGAAACTTAAACTTTTTAAGGCTCAGTTGCACAAACTAACTTTGCCAATACTTTGGACCTTGAAAATGTCAATTCCATACATTAGCAAGGTCAAATACGTCTCAAATGTATGGCGATGACAGTTCCAAAGGCAAAGGTATTGGCAAAGTTAGTTTGTGCAACTCAGCCTTAGTCTCATGTGATCTGAGGTTTAACATACATAGACATATAAAAAACATTAAAATATAACATTCGTATAGACATGTCGTGCTTTAAATTTCTTTTGACAGATTACCTACTGAGAAATCAAAAATATGGACTCAACATCTTAAGTGACTAGCGAATTGCAGTACTATTAATTATTATTTCTAAACGATGTAGCTTCTGTCCATTAACAGACCTAACGTTTACCAACACGTTTTATCATTCTCAGTAGTAAAAAAATATATAAGATTCCTACAGACTTGTATGGTGATCACTCAACGTCACTTGGGCGGCTTATTTCCCTCATCTTCTATTAAAACTCCAGTATTGATAGTAAAAGATAGAACAAATAAAAGAAATATACACCAACACCCCATCTCCCCTCAATATTAAAAGAGCACATTTTTCTCAAGATTTATGTTCACGTTTATCTTTTTACAATGGACGTTATAATTGCTTTCCCTTTACAAAGAAACTCGCAATATTTTGTTATTATGTAATGCAATATCGGAAGCCAATTTACGGCACACGCGTTTCCTTCTTCCGTCTCTTTCTAGGCCGTTGATATTGCCGTAAAGCTATCCTTTTCGCTCTTAAGTCTGCTGTTTCTAATGGTATTTGGGGCATTTTACGAGTAACGATAGGTTTTCATGTATTCGTATGTGTATGTTGGCAAAGCGGTGTTTGGTGGAGTGGATATTGTCCAGTCTACTTTAACAGCTTTGTATTTCGACTGTTTGAGCCGGCACTCGAATGCCAATAGTAAGAATTTCAATCGAAATCAGCGTGGTTTTCAAGAAAAGTAAAATTACCCAAAGCTATTATTTTTAAGTGGCAAATCAACTGTTAGTAACGGTGGTTCAAATCCCAGGGCATACCTCTGACTTTTCGGGCTCATATGTGTATTATTGTCAATCACTACGCATTATAACGGCGAAGGAAAACATCATGAGGAAATCTGTATACCATAGCGATTTGTAAGAATTTCTTTGGTTATAAAGTCTACTTACACTAGGCCAGCGTGGTGGATTGTATGGCCTAAACCCTCACAATCTTACTTTCGATTGTAAAGGATGCCCGTGCCCTGTGGAACGTATACGCTGCTACAGTATAACTATCTCTTCCATATCATTAAATCTTCAAATACGCAGGTTTACATTTTCCACACATATCTCCTTACTGTGAATAAACAACGACTTCCTTCCAGATAGTTAATAACCGCGCTTACTGCTCACAACATGTTTACCGGAGTTGATACTAATTAACACATCCTATTTTCTGAGCAAATAATCAAGATCGCGTATTACTTATGCCGGAGTATTGAGATGTGGCTGCTACTATGGGTACTCGATGGATGCTGTGAACTCGATTGTACTGGCACCAAATTAAAAAGTGTGTTCGGAACGTTACAAGTGAGTTTAGGTTTTGGGTACTCGATGGATGCTGTGAACTCGATTGTACTGGCACCAAATTAGATATTGTGTCAGATAAAAGTGATTTCAGGTTTCACAATTATTTGTATTTATTCGGATGGTTAATAAAAATGAAGTATACCAATTATTTAATTTCTTTTACTTTTAACACTGAATTAGAGGAATCCTCCGAGCATTGTCAACTAAGATGGAAAATGGAGCTTTTAAGGTAGATTATATTAGTTCTCAGACCTACTCCTACCAGTCGAAGGAAACAGGACATTCTTACCTGAACTTAGTTTCAACATTACAAGCTTTTACGAAATGTGTAAATTCATGAATTTCAGTTAAATTAGCCTTTATACTCTTCTTTTTTGAGTAACCTAAAATAGAAATATAAGTCTACTTAACAACATTAGCATATTGATAACATTCCTCATTGTTCTGTGTTATTTGACAGCCTCCGTGGCGCAGTTGGTTAGACGCCGCCTGTGAAACGAGAGGCCGCGGGTTCGATCCCCGCACCGAGAGAAATGTTTGTGCGGCCCACAAATATTTCTTCCGGATCTGGGTGTTTGTGAGACCAAAAAGTCTCTCGTAGTTCATGATACCCACGACACAAGATTCGATCTTTTTTTTTTTTTTATTGCTATGAATGGCGAGACGAGCATGCCGTTCGCCTGACGGTAAGCGATACGACCGCTCATGAACAGTAGCAAAACCAAACAACACCTTGAATTACAAAGCAATGCTTGGCATTCCACAGCGCTCGCCATTCTGAGACATAAGATGTTAAGTCTCAATATGTCCAGTAGTTACTCTGGCTACAATGCCCTTCAACACGAAACACAACAGTGCGTTTACACTGCTGTTTGACGGGAGAAATAGACACTGCGGTGGTATCCACCCAGATGGCCTCTCACATATGAGAGACCTACCACCAGTGAATCATCACCAGTGATCTTGGTGTGGGGTCAGGACTATGTGTGTGACTGTTGGGTGTTATTTATTTATTTATTTTCACTAAATATGTATCACTAAATTCTCGCCTCAAAACTCACCAATATCTCATCTTCAACACCCATAGTAAAACACCAAAAACTATCGTAGGAAGAAGTTGGCAAATCAATTTGAAACTCGTACCAGGCGTATTGGATGGGTAATATATACATTATACGTATTCGTACGCTACTCGCTTGATTATGTTGATTGTCACATTCATAAACAAGCTACTCGCGCTAGTCACTGGCGTTTCAAAGGAGAGTGAGGTTTTGTTTTATTTTTAGCAAGATTGTCGAGACGAGCATACCATGTCTGATGGTAAGCGATATGACCGCTAATAGACAGCAGCAGGATAGTATCAGTGACACTAGCAGTACCACCGCAGTGTCTATTTCTCCCGTCAAACAGCAGTGTAAGCGCGCTGTTGTGTTTCGTGTTGAAGGGCATTGTAGCCAGAGTAACTACTGGACATATTGAGACTTAACATCTTATGTCTCAGGATGGCGAGCGCAGTGGAATGACAAGCATTGCTTTGTAATTCAAGGTGTTGTTTGGTTTTGCTACTGTTCATGAGCGGTCGTATCGCTTACCATCAGGCGAACGGAATGCGCGTCTCGCCATTCATAGCAATAAAAAAAAAACAGAGTTCAATATCATGCTAAGTGACGAGCCTATCGCTATACGTAATTGCCTGTCTTGGGCAATTCATTTTTTATTCAAGCTGAATAATTCTGTGTATATAGCCCGGCACATATTGTGAATGTTGCAGCGTTAAGTGGTGCGCGCGCACCAGTACATATCTAGTGGAACGTTAGGGAAATTAGTCGTCGTTTACAACGATTTTGAAAATTCTTGCTTGTATTGTATTGTAATATGACAGAAAGTTTAATAAAAATTAAGATAATATTTTTAGCACCGTTTAGACGAAATCTATTAAATTAAGTTAAATACATATATATACTTTAGCGCGATTATCACGGTCACGTTTTTGAAACTATTTTTTTTCTAAAGAGCCTATCCTTACTTTTTAAATCAATGAAATGGAATTTAACTTTTGCTTATTTGAGAGTAAGTAATGTACATATTTGATCCGAAATTTATATAATCTGTCAAACAAAAAGTATTGAATTCCCAAAACTATTTAAACTCACACGAAGTGACATGTCTTATAAATTTCTTTCGTCCATTAAGCTAACTCATTTAGGGCTAAGGGCGGCGAGTCCGCGGGTTCGATGCTCCGTCGCGTACATTTTTCATAACTCCGTAATAAGAAAAGTTTTATTGAGTTTGTCCACGATAATCTTGCCAACTATTCGACTGATTTGAACTTTCTGTATTTATTATTCACTTATTTAAGTGAAGGGATAATTAAAATAAGTTTCGGAGTTTTCAAAACCCGATTAGGTTTCGAGAGGCAAGGTGAACTCAAGAAATAGAATTTGAAGCTTTGTTTAGGCTCATTTGTCTTGTTTTTTTTTTCTCAATATAAAATTAACACAACAGCTTTACTTATACGTAAATATATTGTCAACCACAGCAATACATTTATGTTATTGTGATATTTTAAAATACGATAGGGTTTTGAGCAGTGTTGTAAAAAAGCTCGAGTCGGCGCTTAAACGCTCGAGTCGACGCTCAAGCAGAATGCTCGTGCTCAAGTCGGGACTCGACTGAAGCGCTCGACGCTCGAGCAGTGGCTTGAGCACCGGACTCAGCGCTCAGCTCGAGCTTGAGCGCGCGATTAGATACCATAGCTAGGGAAACTAAAAAAGATGGTATAATTCAAATAAGAGAATTTCAGTTTTATTTTAAACGATATTTATATTATAATAGTAGAAAAATACTTATTTATTATTAGTATACAATATGCCATATGATCTACGCCATAAGGCCCAAATTAAATTACAATTGTGGTTTAGCTGAACTTGCTGTACAATTCCTGACTACCTAATGATCTTTTTTAGCAACTAAGTTAAATTAAATACCTTCCTAAAATCATCACACACCTTTGCAACACTATAGTTTGCTTATTTTTCCACCACAACATCACATCTGTGTTCTCAGGTTCAATGGATAAATTTAAATAACTACCAATCTCATCTAATGCGATGTCTAAGAAAGTTTTGATGCTGTTAAAAATGGTTTTCGTGGTATATTTCGTTAACCGTTCAATTAACGACGAAACGAAAAAATACGCATGTGTTTAAATCTTGTTCTTCATCCATTCCAACTGGTTTTATGCGAAAATAATAAGTTAAACTTTCTTTTATACCTTAGAGTATTTATAAATAAAAGGGTATACACTATTATTTTACGAAAAAATGTATTTACCACCCAAATATGGCCATAGGAAAAAAATAACAAAAAAAATTGTCGCTTTTTTTGCAACTTTTTCTGTTGCATTGTGTATGAAGTCGCTTAAACTACCACCCGGCTTCGTTTTCGGTAGCAGTCTTGATATACCCTGTATAACGATATGTACTTGGACATTTTTATTTATTTTCATTTTTAGAAACAGACACTTCAATTTTATTTATGTGTATAGATAAGGCCAGCTTATACGACCAAAGTCAAAAGATAAGTAATACTCACCGTACCTACCGCCCCCCACAACTCCTAACATTTTTATTTATCACAATTTTTGCATCTATACGTATTTAAAAACTACAACGCTTGAACGCTCGAGCGCATAACTCGAGCATGAAAGTCTAAGCTCTCAACGCTCGCAAGCCTTAAACGCTCAAGCGTTTAACGCTCGAGTCTAAAACGCTCCAAAGCGTCGACTCAGCGCTCGACGCTCGACTCTCAGCGCTCATTTTTACAACACTAGTTTTGAGTTTAATCAATCAAGACGGTTTGTTTTTTACTCATGGTAGGTTCCTCATATGTGAGAGGCCGCTTGGATAGGTATCATGGGAATATTCAATTCTTGCACCAAACAGTAGTGTTAATGCACACTTTTCAGACTCACAAACACCCAAACCCTAGACAAATACCTATGGATATAATATTTGTCTCTGTGCGGGGGTCGAACCCGCAGCCTCACGCTTCACAATCAGCGTCCAACCAATGGCGGAGGCTGTCGAATTATTAAACTATATAAAGACGGATTAATCTGCATACATTATACTTTGCACCACCATAAAGTGCATTGCGTTCACTTTGTCGACCAAAGATCAATGATAATCCTCCATACATTTTTTTGTTGTAATTTTTTTTGTGTGTATATAGATGAAAAATATTTTAAAATATAGATTTCGAATTCCTTAACAATTATTTCTTAAGATTTACTATTGTAGCAAGCCTAGGAAAAAAGATATTCCACTTTAAAGTTTTGCAGATTTTCTATATCTTGTCAAACTCTGTGGGTAGTTAATGTTATTCAATTTATATGTTGTTCAATTTATATTAGCGTGAGGCAAAGTTATGACTCACAAATAAAAGTTAAGAAATATATTTTACACGCAATTTAAACATCGAGTACTTATTTATTTTATTAATCTAATAGTAATATCATGTGCAATGAAATAAAAAGGAAAGAGGGCACAACTATTTATTATTATTTGCATAATAGCGCTTTCGGGTGACAAAAGCAATTTGTTATTCCTTTATTGATTAATCAGTGATTATTTTGCTATTCTCAGTTCTCTGCACTATTTTTTTACATTAATTATCTGAGAAAGGTAATGCAAGAAAGTCAGTCAAGCTTATATTTTAAAAATAGCAACATTGAAACGACATATCGCCTCTCCAATAAAAATAAAGCAAATATCAATAGAGTTTTACGAAAAATGTGTTTTTGTAATTCAGGCTTAGGTTCGCCGTGAGCTAGGCACCAAAATGACTTAGAAAATTAATTATTAATCTTTTTATATATGAAATTTATAGACGCTTAAGAATTGCATTAACAATAATTTTACCAATGTTCTTTACAGTACAATATTCTATCTTCATCAAACTATAGTACTTCAATATACAGCATGTAGGCAAAACCGCCCGGCTCCCACAACAGGGTGTGTCAAAAAGCGAGTGCACGCAAAAACTTCAACTATTTACGCGAGCGACGCCGCGTATGCGGGGCCACGAAGTGTGGAGTACACTGCGCCATAATTCGAGCACAACGATACACCCTGTAGCTGGAAGTGGAATTTTACACGCAAACACGCTGTATAACCGAGGTTGATGGAAAGTGATTGCTGTCTATAAATGTCAATATTACGAAGTGCCTGTAACCGAAAATAGGCTTATTTTGAGTTTTGTTAGATTATATTTGGTCAGCATAGTTCGCCGTACTCCTGTGCACCAAAAACGTAACTCTGGGTTTGTACTACGGACGAAAGAGATTATTTAAAATAAAAACTTATTTTAAATTAAACTTCATATATCGAATAGGGATAATCGATCCACATTTAGGATTCCAATGTACGTTACTCCTTCATCAAACAAATGCATGTTACATGTTACAGTACAGGATCTTAAAATTCCATCGTTATATGTATCATGAAGATCTTTGAAGCTATTAGTCTCACGTCTTTTGCATCCAACACACTGTCAATGTCACTTGCAATGACCTTTTAGGGTATCGAACTGACAGAAGGCGTACGATCTCTGCGTGGGCATAGAAATTTAATTAATCTTCGCAATCTAGCGGTCAATTACCAAAGTTTAAACTCTTGAAGTTTACTTAGTTAAGACAAATATTTTTGGAAAATTCACCAATGGTTTTAGTGTTTAAGATGGGTATTCAAAAGAGGATTTTGATCAAAGTCAATATTTATATAAATTGCGAATATTCAGACCAAAATTGAATCATAATCTTTTCTGAGACTGATTTCTAAAGCAATAGCCAAGTATTTTTTTTTTTATATTTAGTTCCTCTGTACACACATAAAATAGGACATAACAATAAATAGAAATAACAAAAAATAATAGTACAAATGGCAATCTTAGCGCTCTAAGCTACTTAAAATAAATAAATACACCCAACAGTTACATACATAGCCCTGACCCCACACTAAGTTCGAGTCCTGTGTCGTATCAGAAACTATGAGAGACATCTTAATCTCATAAACACCCAGGCCCGAAACAAATACCTGTGGATCACACAAATATTTGTTTCGGTGCGGGTATCGAACACGTGGCCTCTCGTTCCATAGCCGGCGTCCAACCAAATGCGCCACGGAGGTTGTCAAATCTCTTCCAGACAACCTTGGTATGGATATTTTTTGACGCAAGTTTTTGACGCCAGGTTGTCCTCAGAAAAGTACAGCCCAATTTAGTTAGCGTATCAATTAACAAGATTACCAACTGCCGTACATTCTTACCAGCTTCCTCGAAATCAAAAATGATTTGAACGGAAAAACTAAAACGGGTAAATATTATGGGCTTACCGCCACCTTGATATATACAAAATTTCTTGCTGTAAAAGTCTTTATGCAAGATTCTTTACCTCTTTAGTGCATTGTTTTGTGGAGGAAAGTATACAATAGTTTATTTCCAACCCCTCCTATTAATTCAACTTTGTGATCGATTTTGTCACGGGTTAAAAACAAATTTAACATTTCCGGAGATTCGCCGAGCTTCGATGCTCGATGTCATTACAATGCGTGCATCGGTTGATCTTGGCTTACAGGAGTTGCAGTGACTGGTATGAAGGCGGGACAGTCTACAAAATCCTGGTGTATACATATTTTCTACCACCACCAAATATACTAACTATACGAAGATATTATTTATTTATGTCATGAAAACATCTAAAACTTGAGTACTATTTTTAATATAATTACTATTTACATTAGACTTTACTTAGATGTGTAACAAAAGAGGTATCCGTAAATAACATTTAACAAAACTCGCAAGGTGTATAAAAATAACCACGGGATATAAATCAAATCCCTTCCAGCTATTCCCTATACGCCTCATCCGCAGCCTGGCGACATGCCAACGGCTTAAAACCCGCCACTATCTCACGTCGGAACATTTGTTCAGCGATAACATAGGCTCAAATTAACCGAATTACAAGTACTTTACTCGCGGTCGCCATGTCTCTCGATATTAAATTATTACCACAGATTACTTTCACGGCAGCCTTCATGGCGTATTCAGCTGGGAGTCGGTTTTAAATTGGTGGAGCCAGGATGTTGTCAGTCATGACTCAGCATGAATGGGCAGGCTCGTCCGAAGCGATACCATTTTCTCATAGGAGATCCACGTGAAGCGACAGTTTTGCTATTACGTTTCTTTCGGTAAGTGAGATTGCCGGATTTCCCTCTTCCCATCGTGAGTGAGATTGCGGAGTGCCCAATACTCTTTCCCTCTTCCCATCCTTTTTCCTACCTTCTAATTTGATGGGTCTGCAATACATCCATGATCCAAGCATTGTGAATGTTCATGGGCGGCAGTGATCACTTACCATCAGGTGACCCGTTTGTTCGTTTACCAGACGAATGCAATTTACAGTGAGATTTCATCGAAATGGTTCGATCCTGTCTGCACGCGCAATGTGACATACTTGTTGTTTGATGGGTTTCTGTGATGAGTTTTTTATTGGTGAGATATCAACAAATGTGTCGTGCAGTCACCGCCCTTATGGCGTTACGAATATCCTAGTACTTGTTAAAATTTGCGTCTGTGACTTGTTTACCAGTCGTCGAAATATAAAGTCTATCAACTCGCTTACTGCCTGTCTGCCAAATTTTCTCTAAAGCAAAACAGGGTTGATTTTTTCTCAACTATAATAAAAATACTTTATTTTAAATTATGCTACATTTCACGTTCCCTAAAAGTACTTTATTTAACATTATACTATATAAGAAAAACTCATTTTTAAACTCCAATACCACGTTCCAAAATAAACAAATACTATTATATGATAAAAATCTGCGAATAATGGAACGTGAATGGTCCTTACTCCTTGAGATGGGAGGGTAGGCCGAGATAATATTATCTGTAAAACCTTATTACAAAGACTCTATACAAAACGTAATGTTGGGATTAATTTATTCACCGATGACCGATAGTACCTTATAGAACGAATACAGTGTCTTGCAAAAAAATACGCCACTATAATTGAAATTTTAAGTATTTTTAACTTCATGGGCTGTATGGCCTAACCCCTCTCAATCGTACTCGATTGTTGAGAAGATCCGTGTCCTGCAGTGGGACATTTATTTACACTTTGTATAATTTGAATAGTACACGCGGACTTAATGCCTAATAAAATTTTCTTGCAGTAGACCTTAAGGCGATACAGAGAGACGGAGACAGATCTATAATAATTAAGTGGCAAGAAAAAAAAGTAAACAAACAAAATTAAACATACATACATATTATTACGAATACTACCTGTGCATTATACATACTATTGTTGACATAAACAAATACTTTTTGCATTGTGTTTGTAGTCATATACCTCGAGATATACCTCGTTTATAGTATACATATATAATTTCCTCCCAATTACGTCCTTGACCTCATCAAATTGAAGTGATTGCTCTACTCTAGTTCCCTCGCCCGCCGAATGGTTCGCGTGACATTCCCTTGTTTGCCTGATAAGCATCGCGATAATAACGATTTCGTGAACAAAGTTCGCTCTAAATTATTGAATTAGTAGCCTTACGCTTGCCATTAACGTACTTCTAACTTCAGAAATAATGAACTTAAGTGCAAACTTTTTATGTTTAATTTTCTTTTATAAAATGTATAATCTATTCGAGTTAATGCGAATTTTGGCGAATTCTGATAATTACTAAATTCTCATAATACGTTTTACTTGCTCCGAGTAGAATACGTGGAAAATGTCGTGGTTATAACCTTAACTTATACTTTTGAAATGTACACTACTAGCATATATTTATAGTAATAGTGTTTTTTTCCCAAATACAGAATATAAGAATGAAATAAAATAAGAACATTCATAATTTGATTTTTTGAAAGAGATCACTAATAGCAATAAGACCGCCAGTTGTGACGCTATTTCAAAATATTATGTAATCTGCTTACTTGTAAGTAATATGTGGTAAACTATAGTGTTACCTATGTATCTATCTATCTATTCGTCTAACCGCCCTCTTCGGTTGACATAGTTTCCTTTGAAGGAATTAGTGATAACAATTAAGTGATTATCGGAATTTCCCGCCTCTCAGACTAAGTAAAATATACCGTTTATTTATTTTAGTACATATTAAGTAGTAAGTAAGATAGTGTAGAAAATTTTCAATTTATCATATCTTTTCCAATATTAAAGATTTCTAAAACCAGCTTTTAACTTAACATCTTCCAGATACATAAACAAAAATACAACATTCTAATTATAGAGACGGACGTGTTCAGCTAAAACAAACACATAACATACAAAGCGATGAATACACTAACACCACAAAATTAAAATAGCTTATATTTGATCTCTATGATTATGATCCTACAAAATATAAGACAAAAACAATTAATAACTAAATAATTCATCATGCCTAATCAGAAAGTAAGAGACAAGTGATTCGCATACAGATCCGTTCTTCTAATAACTTTTTTAAACGATAATCTAGAAGAAAGGGATATTCCTCCATTGTTTCCGCTTACTTTGAGAACAAAACATAGGAACAAAAGAGTTTAGTGTGTGGCTAGTTTAGTTCCCACCAACGGCCATATTCATAGATAATTCATAAACCTATTTTAGTTATCGAATGTTTTGTCCTCTTCTCTCGAACTGAATTCAAAAGTCGTTCGAAAGATACAAAATCTTGAAAACAATATTAGATTTTAAAACTGCCTATGAATAAGGCTATAAGATTAAAGTATAATAAATTCATAAATTATTCACACTAATACACTTTCGAATACATATTATAGTCAAAGTTGTCTCTTATTTAGTATAGTGTAGCAGGGTTGCCAAGTTCTTAAAAGTATCTATGATGCGTGAATCTACTAAGAAGTGATCCGAATAATGAATATCAAAGCTGTAATCTAATATTTTTAGTATGAAACACAAACCAAAATAGAGCCATCCTAATAGCTTATTTAAATGCTTATAGACAATTTGGCCTAACCACTTTCAATCGATATCTCGATTGTAGAGTAAGCCCGTGCCCTGCAGTGGAATGTGCATGGGCTGATAAAAAAAATAGCTTATTTGTATAAATAAATAAAAAATATCCCATTTTACTGTCCAGCAATGCATCGGCAAGATAGCGCGGGCGGGCTCTTAACAATGTTTGATCGCGAGACGTGTGCCGCCATTACTACATAATGGGATAACCGACCTCCTTGTCACGGTACTGTATTAAGGTACTAGAACACGCGTGTGTAATGTCTTGTTGTGATGATATAGGGCTGTAAAGTTTTAGAAAATCCTTAAAATATCTTATTGTCCAACAGTGCATCGGCAAGCGCGAGCGGGCCTTAATTTTTAATAAAATCTGACGAGCACAGAAAAGGCTGGGATTTCAAATATCGAGAAGGTATAAGTCGTTATGAAAACACATTTAGTTCTCCCGCCAAGCAGCAGTAAATGCGTTAGTGTGTTCCGGTTTGCAGGACATGGTAGTCAGAGTAATTACTGGACGTACTGAAACTTAACATCTTATATCTTTGTATAGTATGTAAGTCATGGTGTTACTGTCCATGAGCTGTCATATCGTTTACCATCAGGCGAATGGCACGCTCGTCTCGCCATTCATAGCTATATCCATCCGGACACCCACCGCCTTGTAGGATGATAAAAATCTTTGTCAGTTTCACAGGAAGTACACACTACAATGTAATGGCACATTGTCTCGTGACATATCATATTTCTAGTATTGGTTAAAACGTGGCTTTAGCCAATAATATTATGTCGGTTATAACTGAATCGATCAATGGATTTCATTAAATTTACACTGCGCTCACAATCTACTGATTTGTAGTCACTCAATCGTTTCATTGTAGGACCTAAAAATACGTGCTCCCAACGCAGACCCTAAAATTCTTACAAAAAATAATGCAAAACCAAGTACCGACCTTTCTCAATCAGTCTACCAATCGCTCAATGAAACGTCAACACTCGTACAGAGCAAAAAGCTCGTCACTTGACCCTCCGACCTTTGACAATTACCATGATTACACCTAACCAATGAACAGATTGGACAAAGATATTACATTCGTTTGGACCTTTCGCTTTGTCACAATTCAAATTTAATCAAAATGGGCCGTGATGGATTAGATATTTTTTGTAGATTTGACAACCCTGTTGGTGTTAGGGTTGCCAAAATCACAATATAATTTAATTATGTTAGGTCAATTTCATTGCAAGAAAAACACACAACAGTCTCGTATAGATATATAGAATTTATAAGTCACCTATGTAGAATTTATCAAAAAAGTCTAACTTGATTTCAATAGTCTTTGTCTTGTTGCAGGAACCGAACCGGCATCTTCTCGTTCCACAGCCAGCTTCTTGCGTACCATGCTGTTGAGTACAGTCGGGTGAGTACTAAGTATAAGCGATTTCCTTTTTACATCGTGTTATGAAGCCAACTTTTTCAGGTATTCTTTTTTTGAAACTGTAAACATATTTTCAGTATAATTGTTTTTAATTTTCACGGAATTCTCTATTCAGTCTAGATAGCAATCTCAGCATATATAGTTTTCTTTTTCATTAATAATAAAAAAATAACCTTTTTGAATCTTAAAATTTTGTACCTATTTTCAATTCTAAAATTTTAATCGACAATACAATCGAAACAACACACATAAAAATTAAATAAAAAATATATTAGGTTATTCACAAAGCGATATCATTTCTTCCAACAGATAGACAATTATTTTCTTACGCTCGGGTCAAATTCAGAAAATTTGCTTTTTCATGTTGAAGGTAGACATAATCTTAGCAAAGAATCGCCGATATGAAGGTCCGTGGACCCTTACTGTACATTCTCGATTGCATCTCGACAGAAAATTATAACTCACTTAGAACACGCATGCAACTCACATGTTTACATAATATTTACACCATTATAAAACGTATAAACAAATTCATTTCATAAAACTTTAATCTGTTAATGCATCTCGAAAGAAAACTATAATTCACTTAGAACACGCTTACAACACACATGTTTACATAATATTTACACCATTATAAAACGTATAAACAAATTCGTTTCATGAAACCTTAATTTTATAACTATATGGAATATGTAAAGAAAAATCGACGATTCTTGGGGGTTATGTATAGTCTGACACTAAGTACGAATGTTTGTACCTTCGATGTCCAATTTTAATTTAAAAAAAATCACTAATTGAATTGAAATTGAAGTGCGTGGTGGCCTGTTGGTAAACGGACCGGATGCGGCTGCCACTGTTCACGGTGGTCGCGGGTTCAAATCCCAGGGCATACCTCTGACTTTTCGGAGTCATGTGTGTATTGATAGTCAATCACCACGCACTAAAAACGGTGAAGGAAAACATCGTGAGGAAACCTGCATACCATAGCGATTTATAAGAATTTCTATGGTATGTAAGTCCGCCAACCCGCACTAGGCCAGCGTGGTGGACTATATGGCCTAACCACTCTCAATCGTACTCTCGATTGTAGAGTAGGCCTGTGCCCTGCAGTGGGACGTATATGGGCTGATACAGATACAGTACACTAATTGAATAATTTTTATAGAGAATAATAGTATTAATACTATTCTCTTAAAAACTTATCATTCATTTCAAACTTAGTCTAAGGTACGTCTTAGTCTGACGTACAATAGAGGATTCGGATATTTTGCAAAGTATTTAGGTATATTCCTAAGGTATATTCTCACAGTTTTACGTACGAAATTCGAATATTCATCGTCTTATCTGAGTATACAATAACTCCCTTTATCGTGGTGGATGAAAATAGGCAAAGCTGATGCTAGATTGTCTACAATACTAATATATTCCAATTTCTAGACATCCTGTAAATCCAAATTAATCAATAGATTAAGTTAGGAATTTTATTAAATTCCTTACGTAATCTATACATATAAATAAAATTGTAGTGTCTGTTTATAAAGTGAAATTTAAAAAAATGTCCTACTACATATCGTTATATATACGATACATATGACGAAAATGATCTTCAAAAATTTTTTGTCTGTCTGTCTGTCCGTCCGTCTGTCTGTCTTTCCACGCGGACGAAGTCGCGGGTACAGCTATAATATATAATATAATTTTACTGACACATTCATGGGCCCTGGATTTGCTGTAGGTTTTTATGTTTGTCGTGCAATAAAAGATGAATAATCTTTCGGCAGCATATACCGCTTGCATCTAAGTTATTATTCCACTTTAATAAAAATGAAAACTAATGAAGGCTTTATCGAGTCCTTGTCGAGAACCTATCGTAGGTTCCATCCAAATATGAGCCGAGAAGGTCGGAAGCCAATTTTCCCTGTGCCTTATCGCAGAAATTGTTTTTTCTTAGGTCACGACTTATTTTTTTCGATTCATGTACTATGTATGTGCCTTGGGTTTTGATCACCCAGCAGGCTTAGTAAGTGCACCAAAATCTAATATTAATGAATAATTCAAGAATGAATGTAGTTAAAATAAAAAAGTAATTGGAATCAACTGGGATGATATTAGAAATTTATTCGATAAGAATATGGCTGAATGTCAACCCGCCTGCTAGTTTTCCATGACCTACAAGCATAAATATAAACTAATTATCCTACAATGACCCGTAAATATATTTACATTTCTGGCGAAATAGGTACCAATATTAACATATAGGAACGAAATAAATAGCTAAAAATAAGTAGGTAAGTAGGCACATAAGTAGGCGACCTGATTATGCTAGACCCCTCGCGCGTCGAAGGTCCATGAACGGCGGTGACCACTTACCATCAGGCAGGCCGCATGCTCGTCTGCTTGCAAAGGACATAAAAAACTAAATATACGCTTCAAGTAGTTACAAGTATCATTATTTTTGTAATAAAGTATATAGATATAAAATTAAACAAATAAATGATGTCAACAAAACTGCTAGTTGGGGTACGAATGGATGTCATAGTTTAAAAGCAATGCAAATATGCATTTACGTTCTTATACCTGAAAATTCCTACAACGTTGACAAAGAAACCAATTTAAAATGATTGATGGGGAGAAATATTTTTACGCTGAAATGTAAAATGGCTGCCATTAAAAGAACACATTGGCGACACGTCGGATCGTCCACGCTATGTTTAAAAATCTCACACACAAGTAATTACCACTAACAGTTTCTTAAACAATACCTCGAATAGCTTGTCAAATAAACAAACAATAAACAATGACAGCCTCCGTAGCGCAGGTGGTTAGACGTCGCCTGTGAAACGAGAGACCGCGGGTTTGGTCCCCGCACCGAGAAAAATGTTTGTGCGGCCCACAAATATTTCTTTCGGGTCTGGGTGTTTGTGAGACCGAAAAGTCTCTAACATCGAGTCTTGTGTCGTGGGTATCCGGAACTACATGAGACTTTTCGGTCTCACGTACGTCAATGGCGTGTAACCAACTGCGCCCCGAAGGCTTTCAAACAACGTTAAACATCACACCTTGTTTTAATATTTACCCTAACTCGATTGTTACATGAAGAAGACAATTAATTACTTTTATGCATATTACAGTAAGAATAAACTAACCATTTTACGAACAACTACCGTAGAATAGTCGTTCTTGGCGCCATATAATTCCACGCAGATCATTCATGTTTTAGGTAACTTACGATTTTGAAACTTAACACACAACATGTCTGCAAATGAAGACAAACAGGACTCACAGTTGACACTACTTAAAAATATACACAAAAAACAAGCAACCAACAGCAGATGTTGAAAACTGAAACAAAAGCGGATATATAAAGCGACAGAACACAACAGTGCGTTTAAAAAGCAACTAAGCAGAACTGTTATGAGAGTTCAACAAGTCCATAGCAATAAAAACAGTTTGGTAGGTAGCGTGTACAACGCAGATATAGCGTACGAACGTGTTACAGACAAGTTTCAATATGTTCTAGGGGCGGGAGTGTACGGGACAAGTTAAGAGATACTGTTCAATGTCAATGCTTCCTGTTTTAACCGACTTTAAAAAAGGAGGAAGTTTTTATTGCTACTGTCTGTTTTTTTATTGCTGTGAATGGTGAGACAAGCATTCTATTCGCCTGAGGGTAAGCGATACGACCGCTCATGGACGGTAGGAATGCTTGGAATTCCACTGCGCTCGCCATCCTGAGACATAACATGTTAAGTCTCAACATGTCCAATAGCGGTGGTACCTACCCAGGCGGACTCTCACATATGAGAGACCTACCACCAGACTTTTTTAGTCGCAGAAATACAAATATTTAACATATTTTCATATTTATCTATACAGGGTATATCAGGACTGCTACCGAAAACGAAGCCGGATGATAGTTTAAGCGACTTCAGACACAATACAATAGAAAATTAGGAAAAAAAACGCGACTATTTTTATTTTGATATTTTTTATATGGTCGTATTTGGGTGGTAAATACATTTTTCCTAAAATAATAGTGTATACCCTTTTATTTATAAAGACTCTAAGGTATAGAAGAGATTAAATTATTATTTTAGCAAAAACTATGGATTTGCCGCCCAAAAATGGCGATATTTAAAAAAATTGTCGTGTTTCTTTGCGAAATTTTTAGTTGCATTGTGTTTGTAGTCACTAAAACTACCACCCGGCTTCGTTTTCGATAGCAGTCTTGATATGGTGTATAAAACTATAATCTATATTTCCACGACATTATTTTGAATTTAGACGTAATTTTCGTCTTTTACCCGAATGAATACTAGAAGCAACAATTGTCAAATAGTTGAGTAAATATGTAATAAATAAATAAATAATAATAACGTATGAAGATGAAATACAACTTTTGAATAACTTAAAGTTATCCGCACGTTGATGGCTGTGTAATTTATAAACATACTGCTTATTCTAAAACCATAACATGTTTTCAAAAATCGCCCAATCTTACTTTTTAAACCACAAGCAAATAAAGAAAGAGTTTGCTGGATAATGGCTGAATGAAAGTTTTCGAGATTGACGGCCAGCGATAACACTTGCTCAGCATACCAAGAGACCAAAAAATCTACAATATATTCGTGCCATTTCTTATGAATTACTACAGCATTAAGCTATTCAGTGACGTCACACTACTTAAGAGTTCGTTATTTAGCATATCGTTTTGGATCATTGCTGATTTCAACTTTTAAGATATTTCGATTCTAACTGGAATGACTTCTGTACAAGCTCTGCCACCGAAAACGAAGCCGGGTGGTAGTATTAGTGACTACAAACGCATGGTGTACACTATTAATTAAGAAAGAACTATTTATTTACCACCCAAATACGTTGATACACTGACTTATAGTGTAACATTGAGATAATAATAATAATAAATGACACCCAAAAGTCACCTACATAGAAACCAGACATCCAGACCCGAAAGAAATATTTTTGGACCGCACAAACATTTCTCTCAGTGTGGGGATCGAACCCGCGGCCTCTTGTTTCACAGGTGGCGTCTAACCAACTGCGCCAAGAGGAGGCTGTCCGAATCCGAATCAATGCGAAGATAGGAAAAAAATAACAAAAACTCGAGGCAGCTTTTTGCAAAAAAAATTGTCGCATTGTGTTTGAAGTCATTAAAACTTCCGCCCGACTTCGTTTTCGGTAGCAGTCTTGATATACCCTGTACATAGATGTAAAGCCTGCTGTAGTGACACAAGCTAGCGTGTGGTGTTCCACGATCAACTTTAGTATTCGGATCCTATGAGGTGAACAAATAATCACTTTGTGGTACCAGTATGAAACTTAGTATCCAAACTCCGACCACTGATCATTCAATCCAGTTTACTACGGACTATACGCTTACGTTTTTCAATGCAGTGCTAATAACTTATTTCTCCAACCTTAAAACCGAGCAATCCGCAGAATTATAAGCAAAGGCCTACCGTTCGGAAACGCGCTCGTCCATCACGGTACAACACTATCTAGATCGACACGAACCTAAAGCGCAACACTACGCGATACCATCGTATTGCGCACAAATTGCAAGAAATGGGAGGGCCTGGCAACCCTGCCAGACCTGCCAGGGGTTGCCAGCGGCTGGCGGGGGCCGCCAACCGGCCTGGCAAGTTGCCAGAGCGGCTAGTCGATTTCGGTCGCCGTAATAGGCCCCTGATTATGGTAATTTGAATTTTAGAATTTCGATATGTGTGTAATTTGCGGATACAGTTGTGCTTTTTAATAATATGTAATCTTGATATTATTGCACTGTTGGTTTTATTAATTTTATTTATATATTTGCGATTGTGTGCATGTTGGCCTGTTGGTAAACGGTTGTGGTAAAGCCCAATAACTCTTAATCGTATTCAAGTTTGTAGAGGAGGCCCGTGGCTTGCAGTGGGACGCATATGGGCTGAAAAATCTTTTTGAGATTGTATTTCAAATGTTGCACTAGTTTTCCGCTTTGCTGTGGGATTCGGACAGTAATTTAATTTCATCGCGGGGTATAGAAAAACTGATGTTCCTATGATACTATACTTTTACTGTAGCACGTAAAAGTGACTTTAATGTTCCTAATGCGATGCTAAGTGGTGGGCCGTTTAGATAAAGATACCATGAAATAATGTGAAAACAAATACTTGAACAATAATTTAGCTGAATACGAAATGGGACATACGTTCCTGTATCGCTATGAGGAATTTTCCATCATGAACGAAGGTGGCTCATCGGAAAAACAGATCTCACCACCAGCTTATTATTTGTTAACTCTTCTTGCTAAGCTATAAAGCAAAAACGATGCAATCAAATTTTTAATAATCATTACCTTTTACCATAATTTAAAAATATCCCGTACATAATAAACATTTCCAAACACTTCACATTATTGAAGCCGTTCCACAACAAATATATAATAAAATCACTATTGGAACGGAATGAATCAATATACTGCGTCCAGGATTTCCCTTGGGAGCTGTTGACATCAATCAAGCCAATTCCCGTATCGGCCCAGTCCCTACTATGAACTCACTATTCAGTTTTGTATCATCTAGGGAAAAATGTTTTAAAAATATCTACTATTTCACACTGAAATAAGGGAGTTAGGTGTACTGAAAACGGCAAGAAATAGTCACTAGTCAGCTCATCTCTCTCTCACTATCTGTCTCTGTCTGTCTTTTTTTCTTGCAATGAATGGTGAGACGAACATACCCTTCGTTTGGCGGTAAACGATACGACCGCTCATGAACAGTAGCACTTTGAATTACAACGCAATGCTTGGCATTCCACTGCGCTCGCCATCCTGAGACATAAGATGTTAAGTCTCAATATGTCCAGTAGTTACTCTGTCTACAATATCCTTATAACTGAAACATAACAGTGCATTTACACTGCAGGTTAGGTGGAGAAATAGACATTGCAGTGGTACCTAACCAGGCGACCTCTCACACATCGCACCTACCACTAGTTAAAAAGTCGTTAAACCCATATTTCGACTTGTGATAATTACTATCGAGAATAAAGAGTAGGGACGTATGCGTTACAATAATTAGGTACTCAAACATACAAAGGCCTGTTAAATGACTATTTCATAACGGGAAAGCTATACGCAACGTAATGTCCTCGATAGCGCACAATTAATTACATTTCATGTGAAATCGCACGCTTGCGAATAACATTAACGTTTTATTTCAACTGTGTTTATTCAGAATGCGTAGTGGTAATGAACTGTAAATGCGGTGGTCGCGGGTTCGAATCCCAGGTCTCTGATTCTTAGTTAATCACCATTCATTAAAAGAGTGAGAAACATTGTTAGGAAGCCTACCATGAGATAAATATTTAAAAATCTAGGAATCGTGATTCTACCGTTCCCAAATACTCCTATCAACTATGTGAACTATGCAATACATAATTTATATCTTATTTATTTATAATACTAGAACCGAAACCGACCTCCTTTTCCTAAATGATCATAGCCTAACAAAAAAAAATATCGCTAAACTAAAACAAATGCCCGCAAGAAACATTTGCATCCCTTTTTTGTTCCTCCCCACATCCAGACGTCAGCGTCGGGAATCACCGACTACCAATGATTAATTGTCGTTAGATTGGATAAGCGTCCTTAGGCTCGCCAGACGGTGTCTTTTTTGTTTTAAATTCTTTGGTTTGAAATGGGATTGTGGTTTTTCATGCTCCCTTCAGTTTGATATATAGCTGTTTAATGTAATAAAATAAACACACCTACTTCATATTATATTTAGACGATAACAAGGCTTGGGAATAGAATAAAATTTAATAAATGTGTAGTATCTCGGAACGGAAGTCTTGGTGTGCTCTATAAAATATCATTTAAATTAAGTAACTTGTCAAATTTGCCATTGTTTTCCTATGTAAGTGATTGGGTATGTCATGCTCGCTAAAAAGTCTGTGCTTGCGGTGGCGTCGTGTGCCGGGTCGGTCACTTCCCTGTAACATGGTTGAGGAGGCCGATGGCTGGCACATGCGTCATACTCGTGAACGGGTGCTGCTTGCGTAGACTGGTCTATCCGATCTGCTTACATTGTAACGGATTTATTGATGGATTACATAAGACTTTCGCAATTATTAACCACTTGGGCGAAAAAGAGTATACTGATTCTTCGTTCTGGGCGACTTCGCTTCACTCAGCCATAGTAATTATAATATTATAATATTTGTATAAAAATATTTATTGTAAATTTACAATAAATTATTATTAAACTGCTCTGATTTAAACCAACTTGTAAATTTTGTAATAATTCACTACATTGTAAACTGGTTTTGAAAAGAGCAACACTAGAGTTTCTTGCCCGTTCTTCTCTAGTGAAAACCGCTTTCCGAACCGGGTGGTAGATAAAAAAAATGACTGAATCTAAATGATGTTGAACATTTTAATGGATTCAATAAATTATTTTCATTTCATTTCATTTCATCGTTTGAGTCAATGATTTAATTATAATAAATAGCTTCCCACTCTCTCGGCTCAGTAGACTTACGGCGTAACCTCAATGATGTCCCTAAAAAAATACACCCAACGGTCACATACATAGTCCTCACCCCACACTAAGATCGAGTCTTGTGTCGTGGGTATCAGGCACTACGAGAGACTTTTCGGTCTCACATCCTGACCCGAAACAAATATCTGTGGATATCAAAAATATTTATCTCGGTGCGGGCATCGAACCCGTGGCCTCAAGTTTCACAGCCAGCGACCAACCAACTGCACCCAGAAGGCTATCATACACATGACATACATAGATGTCACACGTATGAAACATATTTTTGTCGAGGTTCTATATCAGCTTTTATTAGTAGGGAAAGATCTTTTCTATAACTTAGAGTGATAAAAGCTTACTTGTAAAAGATGGCGAGATGAGTTGGACAGGTCCCACGTGGTTGGAGGGAGACTCGCAGGATCGAGCCCTAAACCGGGACGAATGGAAGGAAGGTAAAGAGTCCTTTGCCTTACAGTGGGACAACATAGACTTTTGTATGAAAACGACAAATCTCTATAATTTATCTGTAATTTTAACTATGATTTCCTTCATACTTAAAACTATATGTAGTATAAGTCATGACTCAAACCCGCAACAGACGTTTTTTCTTTTATTCCTCTTACTATAATCAAATAAATTAAATTAAAAAGTCTCATATCAATAAAGCCAAATAATTGTTTGTCAAAGTCTAGAAATCATTCAGCCGCAAAAAGGTGACCTGAACCCTAACCAAAGAAAAACTTAAACTCTAGCAAAATCACACATGCAAACAGTACACAAATATTTGAATACATTATTTCTGAATATTCCGAATAGAAAACACGAGTTTCGCGAATAGAAATATATATTCCACGTGAATCTTATTTTCAATCGTTCAAGTTGGGAATAGGCGCTGAAAATTCAAAGTCGACACTGCGCGGTGAGGAGCGGAGAGCCGCACACGGTTGCGACAATATTACTTTGTTACACGTACTACGAATCTTTATATTGCATTTACATGCTTGGCCAATCTCAGCCAGCCTCCACCAACGCAAGTGTAAACGGGATATTTGGCCCGGTTGACCTTGGCTTTTCGTTGTTGATAGCTAGGAGTTGTTAGACGTTGGCCCAGCCTCAGCCAACATGTAAATGCACCATTAGAATCAATTTCCAACCTTAGTTACCAACAGTAGCATATCCGGACGGATAAGACCTGGCTGTCTTCAAAAAATGAACGTTCTCCTACCTCAAAGGCCAGCAACTATTGCCTGTAGTTTCGCAGGTGTTCTCGGGCGGTGGTAATCACTTACCATCAGATGAATCGTATGCTCGTTTTCCCTCTATGGCATTAATAAATAAATAGGTACCGTAGAAACGTTTAATCTAATAAGGAAATGTTCTTGCTGCGGCTAGTAGTGGTGTTGCTCAACGCGGTAGTGCTCAGGTAGAAATGAACCGAAATTACCTGAATTTATTTTTCCTTTTTTAAGTTTCGGTTGAAGATAGTTGTAGACCAGAATACATTACAATGAGGTATCATTAACTCAGAAAAACCCAGGTCAAAGTGTCTATAGCGTTTCATTCGACTAAAAGATCCTTCACTATCTCCTTTTGCATCTCTTTCTTTACCGATATAAGCGATACCAATCCAATTACTCCTTCCCCGTTTTTAATAAAGGAGGTGGTCAATGACTATGTTATAAAAAAACAGATTGAATCGCCTGTTGTGAATACATGTTTTTTTTTTCTTTTTATTGCAATGAATGGCGAGACGAGCATGCCGTTCGCCTAATGATAAGCGATACGACTGCTCATGAACAGTAGCAAAACCAAACAACACCTTGAATTACAAAGCAATGCTTGGCATTCCACCGCGCTCGCCATCCTGAGACATAAGATGTTAAGTCTCAATATGTCCAGTAGTTACTCTGGCTACAATGCCCTTCAATCCGAAATACAACAGTGCATTTACCCTGCTGTTTGGTAGGAGAAATATACATTGCGGAGGTACCGACCCAGGCAACCTCTCACTTATGAGAGAACTACCTACCACCAGTAATAATATTTTGTAGTCTCAGTATTATCTGGCTCCTAGAGTTTAATACAGCCTATTTTCTGCAGACATAAAATTGGAATATTGTTTCAGATTGGTTTAAAGATACGTTCATATTTTATCAAATATGTTATAAATATAGATATTGCAATTGTTCTGGTTTTCCTGGTTGCTATGTGACAACCTTGATGACGCAGTTGGTTAAGAAGTCTGTCAAACGAGAGGTTGAGAGAACTATGGGTATTGAGTAGCCATCATGGTATCATCCATCCATCCATCAGCCAAAGGAAGTCCACTGCTGAACATAGGCCTCCCCCAATGATCTCTACATCGACCTGTTGGAGGCAGCCTGCATCCAGCGAGGTCCCACGACCTTTACTAGGTCGTCTGACCATCTTGTGGGTGGACGTCCCACGCTGCGCTTTCCGCTACGTGGCCTCCATTCGAGCACTTTCCGACCCCATCGGTCATCAGATCTCCGCGCTATGTGCCCTGCCTATTGCCACTTCAACTTGCTAATCCGGTGGGCTATGTCGGCTATTTTAGTTCTCCTACGGATCTCCTCATTTCTGATTCGATCTCGTAAGGAAACCCCAAGCATAGCCCTCTCCATAGCTCGTTGAGTGACTTTGAGATTCCTAATAAGGCCTATAGTGAGAGGCCACGTCTCGGTGCCGTAAGAAATCACCAGCAACACATCATGATAGCCATTAAAATACTTTGAAATTCATATCACGTGTCACATTAAATTAAAATAACTTTATTTTCAAACAATCCAAAAATTCCTGATCTGAAACTCAGGTCTCAGGCCCTGCCTATCAGACAACAGTCTCATAGCCAACTTGTACCATGAGCATGTTTTAAACATATTTTTTCTGAGATAAATAAATTATCATTATAAATAGGCTAGTGTCCTGAACTTTGATTATTATTATATCGAAAGGTTACGTTATGCAAAATCATAATCAAAAAGTTTTTTTTAAACCGTATATTATTAAGCAAGTTACAAATATATAAAATTTGGTGCTAAGAGTAATAGAAAAGGATGCAACATGCACGACGTGACGTCATCTTCCATAAGGCGCATGCGTGCAAAAGAGAAAACGAGTGTTTCCGCAAAAATATTAATATCTCAATAATTTTACAACCAATTTCGATGAATTTTTCAAATCATTTTTTTTATAAGCCATACTTTTTAGGTACCATTAAATACTGCTCAAAACCTTGAACACAAGCCTATTATTATTATTATCCGGCACTTAAACCGCTGAATATGAAGTGTTTTTAAATTATTGCAACCCAGTATGATCTATAAATAAAAAGACATCGCAAAACCCTTTTACAAATGTAACAGCACAAATGACGAACACCGAAATCTCCGGTTTCTTTGTCTAAAGGAAAACCTTAATACAATAATGTTTCATATAAAAAGACATTTTTTTGATTTCACAGACACAAAGGAGCTTTATACTGATTGTGTTTTTTTTAATAAATCCTAGTCTTTTGTTTGGCCTAATCGTTTTTTTATTTGTCTTAGAATTTGCGCCGGACATTCACGTAACAATTAATTGCTTGTTTCTAACTAATAAAGTTTGTAAGTTGTGTCTATCTTCGGCAGTTTTGAGGAAGTGTTTTTATGGTGTCAGAATAATAGTTAAGTTCGGATTAACGAGTGATTAATCAATTGTGTCCAATTAAGAGATATTTAAGACGCAGTTTCACATGATATCAGACGAAAAAATAAGATAAAATTATACAATTGCCTGGAAGATAGTAAATCACTACATAGTATAAAACAAAGTTGCTCTCTCCGTCCCTGTGTCCCTTTGTATGCTTCAATCTTTAAAACTACGCAACGGATTTTGATGCGGTTTTTTAATAGATAGAGTGATTCAAGAGGAAGGTTTATATGTATAAGACGTACATATTATTGTACAGAAATCTATTTGTACCCGGGCGAAGCTGGGCCGGGCCGCTAGTAAAATATAAAAGAAACTCAAGTTCGACGGCATGCAATTTGAAACTTCTATGCCCAGCAGTAAAATAATATATGTAGTGATAAATAATGATAAATGAGATACGTATAACTATTCTCAATATCACAATTTCATAACAGGATTTTCATTTCATAAGACTTAAATCCAATTAATTCATTTTAACTTCACAATCACCGCATCCCATACAAACAACAAACTAAACATTGTTTTTCAAAAGCCGATGTAGACAAAGGATTCTCCGAAATGTGAGTAAAAAACTGGAACAATTGTCAATGGAGAAGGATTGATTGCAGCAGAGGCAAATGTCATAGACAAATGGAGAATTAATGTTGAGAGGGGTCCTGCGAACGGATTTGGGAATATAGATGATAAAATAACGTTAACATGTTTTTAGTATGGCCTTATATAGAGTATATCAAGACTGCTACCGATAACAAAGCCGGGTGGTAATGTTAGCGACTAGACACAAAACAAATAAAAATTAGGCAAAATAACGCCATTATTTTTTTGTGATGATTTAGATGTGTTCATGTTTGTGTGGTAAGTCCATAGTTTTTGCTAAAATGAAAATGTAATACTTTGCGAGCCGTAGCGTCTTTAAAAATAAAAGAATGTACATTATTATTTTAGGAAATACTATGTTTTTACCAACCAAATACGACGACAGGAACAAAAAATACAAAAAATACGCCGCATTTTTTTACATAAGTTTTAGTTGCAATGTGTCTGAAGTCACTAAAACTATCACCTGACTTCGTTTTCGGTAACAGTCTTGATACACATTGTATGGTATTTTTTGAAAATAATTAATGGTATTTTTATTTCAAAGAATTGTATGTTTACATATACGTAGTCCTAATCCAAAATCAATAATTAGTATTGTACAATAATGATTACTTTATGAAGCAAATTTTTATTGCGATGAATGACGAGTCGAGCTTGCCAATCGCCTAATGGTAAGCGATACGGCCGCTCTTGATTAGTATCAAAAGCAAACAACATCGTGTACTGATAGCGCGCGAGTTGAATGCAGTCGGGGCCTGAGGTAAAGAGCGGGAGCATCTCCCTCCGCCGTCCGCACGTGTCCCCTCCCGGGCCTGCAGCTAAGTGCAGTGCTTCCCGAGTTATCGTACGCTTGTTACGATACTCAACATATTATAGCCCGTGTTGTTATTAATTTTTTTAATAATTCATTATGACAAATTGTCCATCAATTCAATTATGTTAAAAATAACGAATTTTATTCGTGGCCAAGCACGAGAAATAGCGAAAATTATGAATAAATAATTTGTTTTATTTGATTTTAGTGTGTAAAATTATTATTTATTGAAAATGTGTGATATTTACTACATTGTTTATTTTTTTAATTATGTTTATCTAGTTTTAAGTGACAAACTTAAAACAATGTAAAAATTATCGATATACCCACTATGGCCATCAATAATTAGATCACCGCACTACCGCATTCCTAAGCTCTGCATTCAACTCGCGCGCTATCAGTACAAACAATTACAAAGCAATGCTTGGTATTTCAATACGCTCGCATTCCTAAAACTCAAGATGTTAAGTCTCATTATGTCCAGTAGTTATTCTAGCTAAAATGTTCTTCAAACCGGAACATACCATTGCGATGGTACCTACCCAGGTGGGCTGTCACATATGAGAGACCCACCAGCAGTAAAAGTGTATTATAATTGCTATCACAGCTCATAAACATCCCACCAAAACTCAACAAACCAAACATGAAAAGCTAATCGAAAGTAGATGCTAATCAAAGCGGGAAAACGCCTACGTATTCTCCCAAGTGAAGTGAACTTGCTCGCGAAGTTTCAATGCAGTTTAAACGGGGGTGGTTTAAGTATCTATTAAGTTAACCACCCACGCTTATTTTGCACTTGGGTGGAGAGATTTTGTGCCTTGCTGTAAGTTATGATTTATAAATAAGCGTTATGTATTGTGAAGTGCGTAGTGGCTTGTCGGTAAACGGATCAGACGCGACTACCAATATGTTCACGGTGGTCGCGGGTTCGGATCACAGGACCCTTTCTAAATTTTCGGAGTATATATTGATAGTCACTCACCACGCATTATAACGGTAAATGAAAACGTGATCGTGAGGAAACCTGCACATATAGCGATTTGTAAGAATTTCTATGTTATGTAAAGTCCGCCAACCCACACTAGGCCAGCGTGGTGGACTATATGGCCTAACCACTTTCAATCGTACTCTCGATTGTAAAGGTTCGTGCCCTGCAGTGGGATGTACATATATAAGTTGATACTGCAATGTACTGTGGATGTACAAAATAGACGCAGGATTTTGTACCATCCATTACCGGTGAAACTTGATCTAAAAGTCAATAGTTCGATAATATGAGTTTAATTTATAAAAAAATATATGGAAATACATGTTTAATAAATACGAAAAACAATCCCACCTATTATGAATATTAAAACCCGATCGAATGCTTGTCAATCCCAACCACACCGTAATTTTTGTCAATGCGAAGAACGTACCTACCTTTCATTTTTATAACCAATTTCACGTCTATACCACCTAAGCTATTAAACTTTGATATGCATTATAAACCCTCTCAAAAACTTCACAGCTCTTAAAAATGCACATAAAATTCAAACAAACTCAAACGAAAAACCGAAAATGCCTTAGTCATTTAACAACCACTATTCTTAGTCCATATTACAGCGGGCTCCAAAACGTCCCCAAACTTAAATGAAATCCCATTTCGAGCACAATCTGTCACCTCCACGGCGGAATAACATAAGCGAGGAAGCGAGACAGGGAATACAAAACGCCCCACGTGCGAGAGGGAGAAAACAGCGCAACGACATATTGGAAAACATTTCAAAGACGTTTTGAAAAACAAAGAATCTCACTTAAAACTTGGGAGTCCATCATTAGACACTTGTGTGAGATCAAAGACAAAGTTTCAAGACAAGTAGAGATTAGATTTCAACGCGGATTTAGCGTTTACTGGATGCGACGTTATAAGAAGTTGGGAATTTCTGTTTCCACTTGGCATAATTATTTTCTTCACATTAATATTGAAGCGTTCATTTGAATCTTTTGTAGATAATGCATACCTATTGCACAAGCCATTTCTTTTATGTCATAACCAAAACTACAATTTGGTATCGAATAAATCTGGGAGAAAGGAGTAGTTAAGCAATTGCGTTTTGGTCAGTCGATTCGATTATTGAAATTCTAGCAATACAAGCTCCATTTTCCAGTATCCGACGATGATTTTGATGAATAGTATTTAGCTCTGTGGAGTTTTGTGGGCATCAAATCATCCACTTAACGTTTCGCCGGACCAAGCGTGTCAACAATTCAAGGCCATCACCAAATTTAGGAATCAGGTTGAGGTTGCAAGAAGTCGCTGAATGCAGGCCGCTTCCAACAGGTCAATGTGGACATCCTTGGAGGAGGTTCACTTTGTCCACCAGTGACTTCCTGCGTCAGCCGCAGACACAGAGAGAGAGATAAGCCAAGTAGGGTCTATATCTTGCCATTTTCAGTACACCTAACTCCTTAATTTCGGTGTCCTTAGCGGATAAAATATTCCGTCTGTAGCAACGTTTTAACTCGCGGACTTGTGGAAGGTAAGTTACTCTCGTCGGGGAATCGGTAATTGGACGGCAGCGGACATGATTCAAAACGTCCCGTTTACTTCATTTACCGTGACTGAATTATTCCTACTGCGCTGTTCGAAATAAGATATTTATTTTAGCACGACTAATGAAATAAAGTTTACACTTTGGACAAAATACTTGGCTTTAGTCTGAAGTGTTTTGATTCGAAATATGTATACGAATATAAGTTTAATTAGTGTTAGTACGAGATGACGTCAAGTCATAAAATTACAAGCTAAATAAGTATTTCTTCGTGTATAAGTCTTATAAATCTGCTTTGATACTATATTTGTTCTTTATTATTTTAATGCATTCATATTGGAAAGAAAAGCTTATAAGATATTACAATTATAAAAAGTACTGATTTCTTACAAACAACCTTAGGATGGATATAATATGGATATAATCAAAGGAAATCAATAGAGAGCGAAAATAGTAAATCAATTAATTGCAAGCAATACCGAAAAGTAATAATAGTAATAGTAAAGTTAATTGTGTAGTTGCCTATTAGTAAGCCGACTAGACGCAGGTGCCAACATATTCACGGTGGTCCCAGGTTCAAATCCCAGGTCACACCTCTGACTTTTCCGGGTCATGTGTGTATTGATAGTCAATACCACATACTGTAATGGTGAAGGAGAACTGCATACCATAGCGATTTGTGAGAATTTCTGTGGTATGTAAAATCCGCAGACCCAAACTAGGAAAACGTGGTGGACTATATGGTCAAAACCCTCTCAATCGTACTCTCGATTGCAAAGGAGACTGGTTGCATGTGACGCATTTATATGGTCTGATAGAAATATATGAAAGCAAAATATTTAAATGTGAGATCAAAAATACAACATAAAACAGATAAACATTACCAATACATTTCCATATGCGTATAATGCTATATTTAACATAACTGAAATACAAAATAAATACATGTGTATTTATTAAGTACAATAATGCTGGTTTAATATTATATTAAAGCTACACAATAAATGTTGTAGACCCCTGGACTGAGCGATGACGATATCAAAGGAATGCCCCGCGGAACTGACACGAGTAAGCACAAGCCAGTGGTTGGCAATATTTATTTACAAAATCTGTAAAATTAAATAAGAAGAACTTAAAATATACCAATGGTTTTTAAAAATACACAAATAAATATAACGACATATTAACATATGTGTTGTTTATGTCTCCCGCCAAAAATTAGTGTAAATGCACTGTTGTGTTCCGGTTTGAAGGACACTGTAGCCAGAGTAAGTACTAGACAAATTTTAAGTACCAGCGCCCCCTCTACATTATAAATACTCTAAGGTACATGCTATACATTTTCCACCTGAAAACTAACGCAGTTTTCTCAAGCATGCAGTCAGTTACAAAAGTCATTGAATAATGAACAGGGACACATCCTTGGGCATAATTGAATAAAGCATTAATAGGGCGATTTTCACTCCGTCGCGCTAACAGTTCACGCAAGGCGAACGTTGCGGTCGCGGCGGGAAATTAGACTTTTACTTAATGGTCGGGAAGTGAGCTAGGGCAGGTGTTAATTTACGGTCTCACATCGGTTTCAAGGGATTTTTCGGGTGTGTTTGTGTCGCTGGATTTAAGGTCTTTTGGTTTGTGAGTAGATTTATTTAAGTGTGTGTTGTTTTTGTTAGTATGTTTTAGTAATGTTTTTTTACAATTGTACATAAACAGAACAGATTGAGGTACATTCAAAATCTTGGTATTTCTTTAACAAGATACTCTTATTTCAGTTGATTATACAAGTAATGTGGTTTCTAGACGCAATCTAGTTTAGTGCTAGACGCGGATGTAAAATATTACGGTGTTCAACTTCTGAAGTTCCTTCTAAAACATACTATGTCATTTAAAATAATTGTGATGTATTTATAGAACATTCATAAATCAACTTTCACCTTTCACAACTCCTTACCAGAACCACGCGGCCGTAGTGTGAAGAGGCACCTTAGCAGGCCGGCATAATTGTTTCCATTGGCATGGGACTGCCGTCCGATGCCAATGGATACTCTGCCGGGGCGGCATTTGCGCTTACCATCAGGTGCAATGCCGCCACTATGCCGGGCAATAATAAAAAAAAAACATAAATAAATTAGATACTTCGAGTATCATAATTCTGTCGCAAAATGTGATAGTGGAATTTATGTTCAATTACCATTTAAGACATAAATTCCAAATCCTGGACATCTCATACGATATGCTTCAAACCGAAAAACATACACAGAGTAAATTGCAAATAAATTAACGAGTTAATGATATTTTTTTCACCCCAATATTTCACATTTTTTTGTTTATTTATTTATTTGAATCTCCAACGAAGATAACACATTACATTTATATTAAACTACATATCTATCCTTCTGCGTGCATCTTCAATTACAGGAGAGTACAGCTTAAACCAGTTAAGCTACCAGTTGTCGCCAGTGGTCACTACGCCAAGTTAGGAACGTGGCTGAGTACTATAACACTAGATTAAAATATATAATCATAATTAGCCCGGCTACCACACACTAAACTTAATTTGGGTTAATACTGTGACTGATACCAAACCCGGTTAATAAAATCTATATCTACTAATGGTTTTTCTAAATATTTTCGCATAACGCAAATCTATCCAATTTGTCGCAAAATGAGGTATTTGTTGGGCATTAGTGACTATTTTCAGAATACAGTCCACATCATTATCATTAGGATATTCAGCCACGAAAAATCTATTAAATTGCAATAACTGTAATTTATTATTTACGGGACGGACTATACGCGAAAGTTCTTAAATACAGAAATGGTCTAAAGACCATTTTGAAGCGATTTTACGCTGGTATTGGTTGCGAGTATTGACTCGCAACCCTAGCAGGTGCGTTTATGGAGCCTAAGGCTATAATAATAAGCGCTTATATAATCATAAGGCTGTCATTTAAATGCCCCGCTCCGCGATGGTTAGTCCACCATCGGTCGGTCACGAGAGCTTTATCCACCTTTAGGCGTAGATTAGTTAAAGGCAAATTTTTTTTACAACTCAGAATAAAGTACTAGTGCTCTTTTGTCATATCTTTAAATCTAACTGCAATTTAACTCAATAGCTTATTTACATGGCAAAACTTATAAGATTATTTTTACAATATTTACGACTACGCATAAATTTTCCACAACACCGTAAAAATCTTATCTACAGAGCAATGTTATGAAAATATTTCAAATTTAAATTCTCAAAAAGGCACACTAAAAATTTAACGGAGCGTGGCCTTTTAAGTAAGACAAATAAATTCAACTAAGAATTTCAAACGTCTAATATATTTAAACTTATTCACAAAATGAAATATTAAAGATGACATTTTATTTCTCAAAAGATTTCATCTGAAGTCTCGTGATTTAATACAATTCTAGGCAAAGTAGATATTGCCGA
The DNA here is from genome assembly GCA_030180105.1 of Hyles lineata. Lineage (NCBI taxonomy): Eukaryota > Metazoa > Arthropoda > Insecta > Lepidoptera > Sphingidae > Hyles > Hyles lineata. The sequence continues at coordinate 11,750,565 of JARJEE010000013.1, read as the reverse complement.
TATTAAAATAATGTCTACGGCGGCAAATAAGTGTGCTTACTTCAAAATGTCCCGACAGAATTGGCAAACATTGAACCTCTAAGAATTCGCTATTAGGGTGTCCATGATTCGGTTCATATTAGCATCAATTAATTGGTACTATGACTAAAATATGTATTTATTTTATTTTTATATATTGACATAACATTTGTGTATTATGTAATGTAAATACACACATTATGAAATAATGGTGATTATAAATTGGTTTGAACTTTAAAACATATTAAATGTATAATAGTCACGAACTTAGTCCAGTTTCGTGAACCAAATAAAAAAATCTTAATCTCTGTAATTCTCTATTGTATTAAAATCCTTCTTATATCATATTACAAAAATATTAAAATGGTAACACAAAACTTCACTTGAATGTAAGTTGAAGAGTCATTGAGGCTTTGATCAAATAAATTATGTTGATGATCATGATGACCAGATCCACTTAATTTCATGAATAGATCACGACACCATCACTTTATTAGCGAACAAATATCAATGCTGTCACATCATTCACCGTGGTGGACTATATGGCTTAACCACTTCCAATCGTATCATCTATTATAAAGGAGGCCCGTGCCCTGCAGTTGGACATATATGGGCTAATATTATAGATAAGGCCCGTGCCTTGCAGTGTATAGGCTGGTATAGATAGAAATCACACATGAGAAAATCTCACTAAAACCGTGGTCACCCCACTGGAACCCTTTCACGGTGACTAAACACACGCAAGACCGCTGGACCCTGCCCCGTCCATAATTAATCACGGTCCCTATTGACACAGCCACTCCAATCCCTACCTGACCAGAGTAGCTCGTGGATAAAGCGGTGTAATACACGTCGAATCTGTTGATTGCCGGTGATATTTAGAATATTTTGGGTATTGATAATATTAGGATTATTTGCTTGTGGTATGCCGACCTGATTCTGCCGGGTGATTAACCTGTAAAGGGGTAAAGGATTCGATCAAATATACACTATTATAAGTAACGACCTAAAAACGACAAGAGAAATAAGAGCATAAATAAGCGGGTGGTCTTATTTGATTAGAGTATGGTCCAAAAACGTAATAAATACATCTTAATTTAAAGAAATAAGATTTATTGTTACCTGAAGTTGATTATAATTTAATACTTTTTGCTACATCTAGTATTTTGAAATTCAAATGTATAAGTATAAGCAACTTCCCCCACTTTTGGCGTATGATTTTGCTCTGAACCCTGTATCTAGTATATATTTGATCGAAGGGTAAAGGTCATCTAATCGGTGACAGAAACAACGTGAAACACGTATATTTGCGAAATCTCCTCTGCAATTTCGACCATATCTACAGTGTATCCATCCATACACGTTAAGCCTGCACAGTGACTAAATGTATGATCCAGTAAAAATTTGTGTCACTGCGACCTTATCAAGTCAAATTAATCAAACAGATGTTATAAGTAATATGGTTACCGCAACTGATTCTTGTAGCGCAAGAAATTTTAGTTTATTTATTTCAGTCAGGCGTCTTTTATGGTTACTACTAGTAGGAGCCGGAGTAGCCTGAGTAGGTACCACCGCAATATCTATTTCTCCCACCAAACAGTTTAATCCACTGTTGTTTTTAGGATTGAAGCACATTTTAGCCAGAGTAACTACGGGACATGTTGGGACTTAACATCTTATGTCTCAGGATGGCGAGTGCAGTGGAATGCCAAGTATTGTAATTCATGGTGTTGTTTGGTTTTGCCACTTCCCTGAGTAGTCGTACTGCAATCAAAAATTTAAATAGGTAGGTCTAGACGATATATGTAGAGACAGTATATACACTTCAGTGTTGATTTGTAATCATTTGATAACGGGTTCTTTAAAATAAAAATATATTTAGTTAGTGTTCTGTTATCTATAAAGTTTAGGCACCCCTACACTACAGAACAATACAAAGACTTCCGTGTACTTCAACGTAAAATCATAACACATCATTCATAAAGCAATTTAATTTTTAAAAACGCCGGCTCGGGAAGCAATCCGTGTAAGTTATCTGTTGAGATTGCGTATTTCATTCCACGGCCTATTGTTGGATCGTGATAAAGGAGCGCGGCCCTTAAGCTCTCTCCCTTTAATACGATGCCTGCTTACCTGTTTACATAGATTAGTTAGTTGTAGACGCGATGTTGGGTTAAAAAAAATTGTATTTTCATTTTGTCGTAATAGGAGGTTTGGGAGTGTTAATATCACAATGGAGTAACCTTAGACTTGTAGGGACAAGATAAATTGATCGAGTTGGTACAAAACAATACAAAACTCTTTATTGTATACCAAAGAACTGAAGAGAAAATAAAATACAAAATCGGACAAATGAAAAAAAGCACTTATGATATTACAATGAGCGGCCTTATCGCATAAAGCGTTGTTGACTGTCTCATAAGAAATTTATGTGTAGCGATGGGATTAATATTGTGTTTCTCGTGGTTGATATTGTATTGCCTTCGACCCTTTTCTTTCTATTTTACCATCCATGTTTAATGTACGGTAACACTACTAAAATCCAAGACTTATAAATACTTATTTCTTCCTCTGTCTTCCTCTCTCTCTCTCTCTGTCTTTTCAGATATCAGAAAGTCTACTGCTGCCGATAGATCTCGCTCAGGGCTAAAATGCTCGATCTCCTTAAAATCTAGCTACTGATGCTAGCTTACAGCTACTGCAGTGACAGACTAAGGCGTGGTAGTCTCTCAAAGATAAACCTGTCATTCCCAAAATCAAATACGCCACACAAAGAAAATATAATAACAATTTTGTCCTTTCTGCTCTGTCGAATCTATAGTATACCTTTTAAAATAATGTGAATGCTGAAAGATAATACTTCGTCGTAGATGAAACAAAATTAAAATTCATAAATCTGTGAAAAGGTGTTGTTATATAATGCGGACGCTTTATAATTTTATACTCCTGGCTTGAACAATAACTGTCTGTTATATCGTTATAATCTCCTTCTTTTGTCCCACAATTACGTGGGTTTGGGAATATTTATGCGCATGTTACAGGTTAATTCCATGGTGTTTCCTGTTTTTATGACTATCTGACCATGGTATTTTCTAGAATAATTACACCATTTAGACACAGTATATTCTCAGAATGGTAATAGAATCCAGGTACCTGTCATTGTCAGCTCCATTACATACGATTCATTTAATCAAAGTATATACACATATATACAAAAAACCAATTATATAATGATCACAGCTTGTTACTTCGCCACGGAGCGTCGGTCGATTGCAATGGGGCATGTTGCTTCTTCCTATATTATACAAATTATTGCTAAACTTGTATCCAAGGATCTCCACATCGTCCTGTTGGAAACGGCCAGCATCCAGAGACTTTTTGGAACCTTAGTCAGGTCGTCTGTCCACCTTGTAGGCGAGCGTCCGACATTTCGCTTGCCCGTACGTAGCCTCCAATCTAGAACCTTTCGGCTCCAACGGCCAACAGTTCTACGTGCTATGTGCCCGGCCCACTGCCACTTCAAAACAAAATCAAATGTTGAACTTCGTCGTACATATTACTTAACTCATCACTGTTCTTTCTTTCTCACAAAAATCTGTCATGGGGCAACGAATTTTCGCTTGTTTTCAGTACTGTAAGTTCGCCCGAGGTCTAACATAATTATGTGTCTGGAGGTCTAACATAATTATGTGTCCTCCTGCCATCTGTTTTCCTTCTCTCTCTCTTCCTGTTTTAAGAGGCTGTTCACACCACACACCTTTGATACAAGTGGAATATGTTCATGGGCAGCAGTAATCAATACTGGCAACCTATTTGCTCCTTTATTATATTTAAGTAACATTCTTCATCAGTATATATATCATAAATATAATAATACAAAATTAAAACTATTTTACTAGTTGCATCTGTCCTTGCTACACTACATTTAGTTTTACTCCTTTATCGGATTTACGCAGTACAAATATAAAAAGCTAATTTACGTAATAAACTCATGCTTTTTTCCCAGAGGGGATAAACAGAGGTGCCACCTAAACACCCACGTTCCGTCTTGTCTGTTTCGTCCCACGTTGTGATAGGGGACGAGAACGTATAAGAAAATTTAATTCAAAATAAAAGACCAACACAAACCGAACCTTCAAATCTATATTTAAAACATGTTATCAACTGAGACACAAAGCTGTGGCAAGTTGCGTGACACCTTTCTAGCTGTCACGGCGTGCCTCAAGGCGCCTTTTCCATTGTGGATAAACTTTGTGCCGCGCGCAGTGACAACGCTCCGTTTGTTCAACGGACTTTATGGGATAATTGTGTTTTATTCTTCATACGAAAATAACATTTAATATTCAGGTGAGATATTTTACATTTGGAATTAATTTTGGGAATTTCTGCGTACTAAAATTTATCAAAACGTCGACGAATCAAGTACAAAAATAGCCACTAATTAAATTACTTTGCAAAGGTCGTGACCCGACTGAAAAAATCATAAAAAATTTTGATGTGGCACTTCTGATTTCATAGATATATTTTATAATGAGCTGTTATTTATTCTTAGATTCATTTTAAGTTTCTTTCTATGATTCAACTATTTACCATACAGATTTACTAACAGGTGACCCATTTTTTCGATCGCCAAACATTTAAAATATCACATGATATTGGTTTCTTAGATTTACGCGAACGTTACACATTGTAATAAAACCTATTATTTACGGATTCTATCGCGGCTTTGGTTGAACTTTTAAATTTTTTGACTTCGCAACTGACGTTCGATTACATTACAACTTTATAAAATCCGATAATAATATGTGTATTTCAATCACACGATATTTATTTTAGAATTATATTATAATAAGTTTCTCATGGTCCCTCTAACAGCGGCGCATAAGAGAGTAAGTATCGGAACATAAGCATATCAATGTTGAAGTTTCGACGTCCGTCTGTACAAACACGTATGGGCAAACTTCAAACCGCCGCCGCCTCATGCAATAACGCCACCGTTTAGCCGATGAAAACTTTCAAACTATAAGATATTGCGAACAAACTGACGTCAAGATCTATATGCTGCAGCCGGTGGGGAATATATTAAAATTGCGAAAGAACTGGCGTTATTGTTTGGTAAGTGCGTTGGTAAGCCGGACGTGAACGGGTAAGGCGATGCTTGTGAGAATAACTCTGACTTTTTGGAGTCTAATTTATGAATTGTTAACTACTACGAGTACGTGCTGTGTTAAAGGAAAACATCATAGGCAAACCGGAATATCATAATTTAATGTATTTTAATGAAATCTATCAAATCTCAATAAGTCTGCGTGTTGGGCTATGGCACAAGCCCTCATTATTGTAGAGGAGATCGATGCCCTAAAGTAATTAGTATATAGGCTAAATTATTTGTTTTAGATCAAATTATCACACCCAGACATTTCTTATAATTAATTATTAGTCAACTTTGACTATAACTTCAGCACATAGTACAATTGGAGCGAGAAATTCGTTTGTATTGGCTCAAATATTGTGGGTTTCGTGTTTGTCTCGATTCTGCTCGCCGTCCATGCCTTTGTATGCAATGTATCGGCTTAAAACCTTCCTGAATATAACATGAGACGGTATCTGTATCGTTTTGAAGGAAGGTGTGAGACTATAAACCGATGCTGGTGGTATTCGAATCCGCTTGAATAGTGATCATCTGACATTACGATAGGAAAACTGACTTAGTGACCCAAATGTGCTGCGTTTGGGAGCTTGCGTTTCCTGTTGTATGCCGGCATTATTTTATCAATCAGCCAGAAATAAGCGAAACACTCTTAATCTATTAATATGGTGCCGCAATTATTATCAAAGATTAGTCTCTTTTTCCTAGTGTTATAAAATAAAGATTTTGGGTTTATACTATTTTTATTTTATTTTATTACCCAACAGTTACATACATAGTCCTGACCTCACACTAAAATCGAGTCTTGTTTCGTAGGTATCAGAAACTACAAGAAAACAGAAACAAATACTTGTGGTTCACACAAATATTTGTTTCAGTGCGGGGATCGAACCCGCGGCCTCTCGTTTCACAGCCGGCGTCTAACCAACTGCGCCACGGCGGCTGTCGACTTTACACTTATACTTCATTTTAAATCCATCAATTTAGAGATATTTTATGTTCTTAGTCCAAGGCGACTCTGAATATTAATTACCATCAGGTGGATAATCTCGTATTTCTTAAGAAACTTACAGTTTCTTCAATACTAGAATGACGCTAAACCAGAAACAATACTACAACTCATATAGCTACCCTCCTGAACACCTCCTCAAGAAGGGTTGGTTGTGTGGCCAAATATGAATATATTTACGGAAGCTTACCTCTCAGCGCCACAAAATTCACTCTAAACACTAGAAATAACAAACTAGCGTCCAAGCGTTTGGCAAGTCAGCGCTGCAGCGCTTCAAATGTCCCCTAACATTGGCTTCTACGCGAACTATGTTAGTTATATAATTTTTCTCAGGGTATTTAATATACAGAGGGAGTGATTGTACTTCAAAAGTGTGCATAAAAATTGTAGCCGTGCCGCCTTTTTATGTTGCTTTGTAATGCCAGTGTTTAAAAATGTCTACATAAAATTACTCGTACTACCGTAAAATAAAATTTCCTGACCAAAAGAAGCTAGTTATACCAGGCCGGGATTAAATTGAAAATAAAATATGGTCTCTTTCGTTCTGATTATACTTAGTCTCGGTAGCTTATCGCGCTCTCCGGCACAGATACTAGATATGATCCCACTTCACACCTAGCACTGTAGTTGTTAAAAAAAAGCTATTTAGTATAAAAAGGTAGAAGAAATAGCAATAGTATATATCGTCATTTTTTATAGCATTTAGTATTTTATGCTGATGCTATATTTGATACATTTTGTTAGGACAATTGACGGATGAATAAAACGTAAGCAGTATCTACCCACATACTATGTAATTCCGGGCAGGGGCCTCCAATTTGATTTAGAATTTAAGGCGTAAGGCCCTCACTAACACGCCATGGCGACATCACCAGCTACGTATCCAAGCAATGAATATTACACTTTATGGCAGTTTTACTGGTGGTGGTAGTAGTTACTACGGTAGCCCAGTGTAGGTTCGTTGACGTCCCATGTCTTAAAATACAAGTAACATTGAAATAAATGTATAATTTACACCTACTTCCAAGTGGACACGTGATAAAATAATACTAGCAACAGCAGTGTAAATGTACTATTGTTTTCCAGTGGGCAGGACATTTTCGACATAACTTAACACCTTATGTCTGAATGGCAAGCAAAGTGAGTGACATGCCAAGCATTATTTTATAATTATGTTATTTGGTTTTGCTGCTGTCCATGAGCGATTGTATCACTTACAGGTGAATGGCACGCAAAAATATATTCATAAAATACAATATTCTTTAATAACAAATCAATTATACATTCTCAATAATTCTAACAAGTCTTTTACATGTAAAAATAACTTTCAAACTGCGAACATTTCAAAGATTTCATACAATATCATTAGCCTCGAGTACCTTGAACCCATTATGTTGAGTCTACGTGTATGCGAGTGTACGATAAGGAGAATGGCAAATGCGAATTAATTCTGATCTGTATGCACCAAGGAGCGTTTCGCTTACGTGCATTTGAACGCGGAGTAGTTCCACGGGTTTTGTTGCCAGTCAGTAATAGTCAGATATCTACTAACGGCCTCATATACAGCCGTTCTCCATAATCTATCTATCTCTAACAAGAGATTTTGTTAGATATTTCGACGCAATTTATGTCTCAGTTAAAAAAATTAGACATGGTGCGTATATTTATAGATAGCTAGTTTATATAAACACATATGTTTATTTTTGTTTAATGAAGCGTAGAATTGTACTGACAGTCATGGTAGCTATTTTAACCCCTTGTTAAAGATAGATAGGATATAGAGAACGGCTGTTGGAGACTGTTTAAAACCCTATTTGAGTTATCGAATGTGTTGTCTTCTTTGCTCAAACTGAATTCAAAAGACGTTCGAAAGAGACAGAACATTGGATAACTAAAATAAATTTTAAAACTATATATGAGTAAGTTCACATATGTATATCTGCCTAGCATGTGTTGATTCTAGATAGCCTTATACTAGTTCGTGTAACGGTTTATTATATTTGAATGGCCAAATGAAATACCTCTTTTTGCCCTATTTTCATCATCGTCGCTCGTAAGAACATTAATTGTAAAACCTTTCTTACGACCATCAAGCTAGAACTTCATGATTTACCTCAAGGTTTTGGTAGGGATATGTTGTAGGTCAGGCATATTTTCCCAGACTTTTCTTATGTCTATTGAACTACTAAATTTATAGTAACGTAGTTATATGATTGATGAGCATAATTTACGAAGACTGCACTTGAGAACCTTAAAGCCTTATGAGCCATCTCTTCACCCTAACTAAAATCAATAATTCTTTGAAATAATCAAATACTAACAAAACCGTTTTAAATTAAACCTAACAAGTTGAATTTAAAGAAGAACTGTACTCTAAAGGCCAGTATTGAATGAAAAAGGACCTGTGATTTTTCTAATTTCACTTGCCTTCGTAATTCCCGCTGCAATATCCACAAACGATACAAGACCATTGGTAGCGCAGTTTCTGTTGGTCCGTTGGGCCAACACGTGGCGCTGCTCGTTACCTAGAGAGCGCTAAATCGCTGAACGTCAAATTGGAGTGCGGTGCAATTTGTGAATGCCGCCGCTGACGGAGTGGCCGCGTCTTCATTCGACGTGTACACTGCTGTGAAAGTATGAATGTTTGGGTATTTTTATGTGTAGTATTTATACTGGGCAAGCAATGGATATCTAACTAAAAACCAGAGACCATAGGATTATAATCCATCTCCCATCCCATCCTCCAGGTCGATATTCTAAGCAACCGGCGTATTTTACTAATTATTTCATAATTACTATTAATTAATGTCAATATAAAGACAATTCAAGCTCCTATCCAAAAACAAAGCATGCAATTATTCTATTGAATTTCAATATAAATTCAATTAATAACTAAATAGTTAAAGATCAGATGACAATATCCAATTTCTATTATAAATTAAGAAAGCCGAATCTATCTTCAATTTCAAAAACCTTTTCAATTTCGAATGATTTTATTTCTTAATTATAAACCTAATAAATATCAAATATTTTCTATTTTAATTTCGAAATCATTGCAGTATTGAAATGGGTTCAGCTTACATCAAAATAATCTATCAAAAAACCAACCTCAAAACACAATAAGCTTTGAAAACCGCAAAATTATTTAGCAAGCGTTGACCAAGCGAATCGAATGCAAATAAAGTACGCGGCCAACACTTGTCAATAAAACAGAATAGTGAAAATGTGTAATGGTACCGGTTCCTCGCGTAGAAAATATTTTCACATTTCCATTCAGAAGACGGTAGCGTTTCGTGTTGGGGGTCTACTTTGACTGGGCGATGTGCTTACGAATCACTACACTTCCAATCTTGAATTAAACCAGCGTAAATTGAGCCGTGCGGGACTTTGCTAAATTATTAGGATTTCAGGACTGAAATTTGTTTTTTGGTTTTTAATGGGAAGTTGTGTAAGCTTTTACAGATGTGGTATTTAGGCAATAAGAAAAAAATGTATAAAAATAATCGCATTTAAACAGGTATTTTGTTCTTGGGAAAATCCTCAGAAGGTAGAGATTGAGTGATGGACAACCCAGGAAGGATTTCTTTATATTTGTTCATCTCATTAACTTGACGTATTATGGAATTGGTTATAACTCGGTCGTTTTTAGAAAACTAACTATACCATAATCATCATCATTTTCAACAACAAGCTACTCGTCAAACATACATACAAACATACACCCAACAGTAACACACAAAGTCCCGAAATCACACTAAGATCGAGTCTTGTGTCGTGGGTATCAGAAACTATGAGAGACTTTTCTGTCTCACAAACACCCGAAACAAATAGCTGTGGACCACCCAAATATGTGTTTCAGTGCAGGAATCGAATCTACGGCCTCTCGTGTCACAGCCGGTGTCTAACCAACTACGCCACGGAGGCTGTAATCAGGCTGCAATTTAACCATGCCATCTCTGCGATGGTTATTCCTCCATAAATTCTGTCAATCGCCAGAACTTCCTCCATTAGCCAGTATACTGCACTACTGCCAGGAGAACTTACCTTGTTTCTAAAGATATTGCTCAAAGCCCCTTACCGCTTGTCAACATTACATTACGCTAGTCATATCATTTTACATCCCAAACTGTATACAAAACCACGTCATTACCCGAAGCGTTAAAATACCAAGGCATTAATATCATAATAATTTCTAACGTATAGCAAAAGGGGAAAATTGTAGCATTAATTCCCTTAATTTCAGTAGAATGTTGCGGTCAACGGCTGACGTATTATAGGTTGGCATTTTGCGGTGGCCAGCCGGGCAGGGTGGCTAGGCGAACTGTGTAGTTGCGACAATCGCGTGAGCTTGCGCCTAATCTCATTTTGTAATTGGATATATAGGATCATGAAAATTATTTAAATTTCGTTTCAAAGGCTAATAATCAATTTGTGCCACTGAGCTATTGGAGTATCTTATAAGTGAAAACTTGTTCTTGGCCTTTTACCATTTTACTTAACGTAATTCTATACCTGTTAGTTTTCTTTCATAATAAAATAAACCAAGTAATTTAGATTTGAAAACCTGTTATTGGCATAAAAGGATATTTAAGTATTTATTTAATGTAATTCTCTAGCTGTTAATAATGAAATAAACTAACCAAGCTAGCAATTTAGATTATTACATAAATTATACTGTGCAAACCACAGTGTAAACATATCAATATTTTTGACAGTGTTTGTGATACCTTAGGTGGACAACATTATATGACAGGAAAGGTCGCATCAACACCAATGTCATTATAAATAAACAAAGGATTTCTGATACAAATTGGCTATAATCCAAATCTTTAACAGACCCATTCATTAATTGTGTCGACCGAAAACAATAAGAAAAAATGAGAAACATCATACAATTTAAATATATCACATTTATTTTATTTTCATAATATATTTTTGCCATCATCCATAATTATGTAAAAATAAAAGTTTTAGATACATGTGAGTTTACAATAAATGTTAGCCAACTTTTTTTCCCAATTTCTACACGACAAAAAGTCGCACCGACCAAAATCCGCAACCATACAAACCGCCTGTTAGTTAGCGAGTTTCAGGGAATATCAAAATTAGTGCCGACCCAGTAACCGCTTGCTTTCAACCACTGGTGAGAAATGAGAGAGTGCACAGAAATTTCTCAGCTAAAGGATTGCCTTTGGAAAGTTCTGTCAACTGTCCGCAACTGGGCCGGTCGGCCTTCTATTACTGATTTTAAACTGCCACTATTTTATTGCCGTCCTCAATTTAATAACTTGTGTGACCTATGATCTCGGGTCCTCACGCCGTAGTTTGAAGAGGCATCTTAGCAGGCCGGCATAATTGTATCGAATGGCTTGGGACTGCCGTTTGATGTAGTGTTGTAAAAATGAGCGCTGAGAGTCGAGCGTCGAGCGCTGAGTCGACGCTTTGGAGCGTTTTAGACTCGAGCGTTAAACGCTTGAGCGTTTAAGGCTTGCGAGCGTTGAGAGCTTAGACTTTCATGCTCAAGTTATGCGCTCGAGCGTTTAAGCGTTGTAGTTTTTAAATACGGATAGATGAAAAAATTGTGATAAATAAAAATGTTAGGAGTTGTGGGGGGCGTTAGGTACGGTGAGTATTACTTATCTTTTGATTTTGGTCGTATAAGCTGGCCTTATCTATACACATAAATAAAATTGAAGTGTCTGTTTGTAGAGTGAAAATAAATAAAAATGTCCAAGTACATATCGTTATACAGGGTATATCAAGATTGCTACCGAAAACGAAGCCGGGTGGTAGTTTAAGCGACTTCATTCACAATGCAACAGAAAAAGTTGCAAAAAAAAAGCGACAATTTTTTTTTGTTATTTTTTTCCTATGACCATATTTGGGTGGTAAATACATTTTTTCGTAAAATAATAGTGTATACCCTTTTATTTATAAATACTCTAAGGTATAAAAGAGTTTAAATTATTATTTTCGCATAAATCCAGTTGGAATGGATGAAGAACAAGATTTAAACACATACGTATTTTTTCGTTTCGTCGTTAATTGAACGGTTAACGAAATATACCACGAAAACCATTTTTAACAGCATCAAAACTTTCTTAGACATCGCTTTAACCGTTGTTTACAAATGGGTAAGGTCAAGGCAAAGGCAAGGCCTTATGGCGTAGGACATACGGCATATTGTATACTAATAATAAATAAGTATTTTTCTACTATTATAATATAAATATCGTTTAAAATAAAACTGAAATTCTCTTATTTGAATTATACCATCTTTTTTAGTTTCCCTAGCTATGGTATCTAAGCGCGCGCTCAAGCTCGAGCCGAGCGCTGAGTCCAGTGCTCGAGCGTCGAGCGCTTCAGTCGAGTCCCGACTTGAGCACGAGCATTCTGCTTGAGCGTCGACTCGAGCGTTTAAGCGCCGACTCGAGCTTTTTTACAACACTGGTTTGATGCCATTCGATACTCTGCCTGGACGGCATTTGCACTTACCATCAGGCGCAGTGTTGTCATTATGCCAGGCAAGTGTAAAAATGCAAAAAACCTAATGAAGGTCGCTGGTTGTAGAACGCTATATCGTTGTAGGAGGTTTCGTTGAGTGGACGACCTTCTTGTGGCTGAGATTTATTTTTTTATTGCTATGAATGGCAGGACGAGCATGCTATTCGCTGATATTAAGCGATATGACGCTCATAGGCAACAGAAAAACCAATGTCATGAATTACAAAGCAATGTTTGGCATTCCACTATGCTCGCCATCCTGAAACATAAAATGTAAAGTCCCAATATTTTCAAAAGTTTCTCTGGCTACAATGTCCTTCAAACCGGGACACAAAAGTACATTTATACTGCTGTTTAGCGGGAGAAATAAACAGTGCGGTGGTACCTACCCAGGCCGCCTCCCACATATAAGAGACCTACCAATGAAGACGTAGAAGTGGGACTAGTAACAATATTACTGGAACACCCACAAAACTAGGGCTAGGCGGCTTTCTGAATAATTTTGAATTCTGTATCTGAATGGGCTGATCCAGGTCCCACTGCAAGGCACAAGCCTCCTCTACAACCGAGAGTTCGATTGAATTTTCAATTACCACTGTTTTAATTCCTGTCCTCAATTTGATAACTAGACATGCAGGTAACCACGTAATGAAGGTTGCGTAATTGCTAGATGCAGGCCGTTTTAAACAGGCCACTCGCGTTATTGACATTTTTTAATTACGTTTCGATTCGTAATTGAGATTTTCGGAGGCTCAATTTGCTGGTAGCGGCCCCCGTATATAGTGGTTAAGAAGTTATAAGTCATTATATACTCATGTCATAATGTCTACATAAGGAGATCACGTTTCGGATTGATTCTGGGAGGTTACTCTGTACATCGACACGACGACGAATATTCGAACATTACACGTAAAACTATACTGTATCAGCCCATATACGTCCCACTGCAGGGCACGGGCCTACTCTTCAATCGACAGTACGATTGAGAGTGGTTAGGCCATACAGTCCACCAAACTGACCTAGTGCGGGTTGGCGGACTTACATACCATAGAAATTCTTAAAAACTGTACGAATATGCCTAAATACTTAACTAAATATTCGAATCCTGTACCGTTCGTCGAAATCTTAAACTAAGTTCGAAGTGAATAATGAGTCTCATAGACAATAGTATTGATTTTTAGAAGTACAAAACTTTTATCATATATTTTGACGTTAAGCGTACGAACATTCGAACTTCGTGTCGGAGTGTCAAGTAACCCCTTTATGTAGGTGATTATATCCGGATACAATCCGGCCGGCATAATTATTTTATTTTATATTTATTTGGGAAACATACAGAACAATAAAACATATATAGCAAGACACAGTAAGTAACAAATGATCCAGTGAAGCTTCCACAATCAAGTTACACATAAACAAAGCAAGTGTACAAAGCAAAACTAAAATTAAAAACAAACGAAACGCTGCTGTGCTACAGTAAATAACAAAAAAATAAACTAAACAATTCTATAACATCTCAAACAAATGTTAACTACAATAATAAAAAAAAGGACAATAACATATAATCAAATTTCAGTTAAAACATAATTCAATGAATGGATAATGTATAATATACTACTAATATATATCACCCAACGAGAATTGTTGTCAGTTCAGTTGATACTCTGTCTGGTTTGCACTGTGCCTACCATCAAACACTTTGCAATGTTGTCATACCAGAATAAAAAGTTTTAATTTTTTTTTGTATTTATATACTATATGAAATTCAAAATATACTAGAAATGTCCAATGCAAAAATTCGTATAGAAAATCCCGGAATGACAGTTTTACAAAATAAAACTAAACGTTAAAATGGACTTCAACTATTTACAATACAAATAGTTTTATACACGATTTGATAAAAAAAACTAACAATATTCTATCCCATTTTTATTTTATCAGAGCAAAGAAACTTAACAGCTGGAGCATTACTTAAAATAAATAATGAAATCGTTAAAGGCAATCAGAAAATTTCTATTTATTTCAGTATGTATTTATTTATCCTTTTTGCACCATACTTAGAACTAGTTACATAAAAGAAATAACATTATAAAAAGTGCAACAGGCGGCCTTATCGCACTGGGCAATATCTTCCAATAAATAATAATAGTAAATGTATAAACTTTTCTAACGATCTGTCAAGAAAGTATAATTGGTTGGCGTAAGTGTTTCGTTTCTGAAGGAGCATACTTTGAAGCTGAAAATAAATTTGGATGATAAACTATCATTTTGTGGATTATTGAAAAGATAATGCCCATTTTACTATGAAATTTAGTATCAATGTAAAGATTTTTGTGGTTCAATGAAACCTACTTTTGGGTAAGGAAATATATTTTCAATAAATATAAACGTAATTGCGACCTAGCTCTGGATTTCTTGGAGATATGAACTTGAAGTGCAATAAAATATTTTTTTGTCATCGGCTCTGTGACAAAAATGTAAGATGTGATAATAATTACTTTATTTAATAAAAATTTGTCGCGCGGGATAGAACAGGACATCGTTTAAGGACGAACCATGAAAAATGCTTTACAACTTTTTGGCAGTATCGGTATCGTGATCAAAGATATCTTTTTTCTCCTTTTCCCTACATTTTCTTGACAATTATTACATAATAGAAAACTATATTACCAACGTTAATACCCTTTCACTACAAATTATCAGCTAAATGCCTCCTATATTCTATCTAAATCAAAACAGTGTGGGAATAATTTGAACCGCCCGCCGCAAGCGCCAATGCCGGCAAATAATAAGCAACCAAAAACATTCGCTATGTAACCGAGTGTCGCTAAGTATTCCATGTGGGCCCGTGACAAGACATGCCGACACACATTTACATAACCAGAACATATGGTAATAGAGTCTGGAAGAGACTGGGATATTGATTTATTTTACATACATACATAAACACGCCTTTTTCCCAGAAGGGGTAGGCGGAGGTACAACCAGGATACCTACATTTCGCCTTGTATGTTCCGTCCCTTGATTTGATAGAGGGCTAGCCTATCGCCATATCGCCATAACTTCATATGAATAGAAAAATCCACTTTGCCCGACTCAAAATTCGAACCTAAGACCTCAGCTTTATAACCATACCGTAATACTGTTCTTTTTCAGTCAAAACTTTCCTCATTCTAAAATTAGTATAAATTAGATTTCATTGAATCTTTAAAGAGAATTTAATACAGAGGGAGCGCTGTCGTACACTCGCGTCTTGAAATTTTCTTGTTAGGAATGTTGGTAGCGCTCCTATATTAGTGAAAAAAAATAATTAATTATTTATCTATAAATTGCTATAAATTTCTTTGATAACCGAAATTATATTTCGCTATTATCCTTTTAAAACGAGTTTGAGTGTAATTAAATAAACCTAAACTATTTATTTTTAATTTTTTTTTCCAAGTAATTCATGGATGTTGGACAACCTTTCAAATATCAGCCAATAGGAGGGCGGAAAAAGGTGGCCCGGCACCACCATTTTTATCTACGTTTTTGAAGAACCAGCGTTCCCTCTATATTATAGATACACTAAGTATTCAATATAATCCCATCCAGTAGAATACATATCAATGGCTAAAGTTTAAACTAGGCTGGATTCCGCACAGATATTTCGGACCGTACGAACTCAAAATTAGTTTTGCGACTCAATTTTGTGTGTCATACACACAAATGGCACACAAAATGATGTGTAACACATTTCTACTGAACTGTTACGGTATGAAAGCGGTTTGTTCAGTAATTTTAATCATTTTAGATTTTGTGTTGGTGTAAAATGTTTAATATATTAGTTCGGGCTATTTTAAGCTTTTAAGGGATTGTTGACGCTATGTAGGAGATTAATTGAGGTGTAATCGCTGTTTTGCTGTCACGTTTAAGACATAATTAATGGTTGAACGCCAAATATGTTACCAATAACTTATCGACATTCAGTCTGTTTATACCTGGCTTCCCTCAAGCCCGCACAATTAAGTCTAGCGGCCTAGATCGGAAAATATTTTTTTTATTGGAGTACAATGGAGTGACTACCATGCCATTCGCCTGGTGGTAAGCAATACGACTGCTCATAAACAGTAGCAAAATCAAACACCATGAATTACAAAGCTTTGGCATTCCACTGCGTTCGCCATTCTGAGACATAGGATGTTAAGTCTCATTATTTCCAGTAGTTACTCTAGATACAATGCCCTTTAATTCGGAACACAATAGTGCATTTACATTGCTATTTGACGGAATAAATAGACATTGCGGTGGACCGGACATGCAGATGCACTGAAGTCACTTTAAAGGTATAAAAAGGGCATCGAATTATACTTGATACAGTTTGGGTTCGAACAAAAGATACATACCATTCAGCTGATAGAGTTTATTAATTTAATTTATCTGGAAAATAAAACTGAGGGAAGAGTTAAAATATTCCAATTACAGTGAGTCTGGCGGCAGGTAATAAAATGTCTCGCTCAAAGTCCACCATCTTATGATTTCCCCCGAACTGCAGCTGGCAAAGTTGACTTGTTTGGCCCCCACTTCCGCCTTCAAGTGCTGAGGTCAGTTCATAGCGTATGTGAAAAAATATTACGTCATTTTCTTTTTCATGGTATTATACCGGACACAGGCCTGCTATATAATATTATAGAAAGGAGTTTAAGCCTCTATGCATTACGCTGCTCTAGTATAGATAAAAGAACTTGATGTCATTTGAGAACTCTCGCCAACAAGTCTCTAGATATGCGGACTTCCTCAATGATATTCAGTTTACAATGTACGAAAATAAAATATACACAGGCAACCTCAGTACTTTCCAAGTGTGTATCTTAGCATTCAACCTCCGCTCTGTCATTCCGTTGGTATTAATGAGCACGTATTATAATTCATATAATTTTAACAAATAATAATTCTTTATTGATGCTTTCTCAACGCAAATGTTACACAGTGAAATTAATAATAAATTCAGTTAGTTGAAAAATATAAGAATTACACGAAATCCGGGATAAAATCCGTAAATCAGTCTTATTTCAATGCCTTAATACATAAGTCCTCTAAAAAAAGACCGTACGATAAATCGTGACGGTGTCGTGTCGTCGGCTCTGACCTTACCGATTATTCACCTAAACTTTTACTCGGGACCACTTTGGCCCGGGCACTTTACAACTAATTAGGCTCGATTTCATTTTTGTATTTTTTAAAGAAAAAATATCATGGGCAAAGTTAGAAAGTCTATTGAAATTCTGAATGTCTAGAAAACTAGGTCTTGAACTATAAATATACCAGTATAATGAAGGCATAGAAGATAAGATATCACAACATATTTACTGTATGACATTCAATGTAATAAAAGTCATACATTGAAATAACGTAATTGTGTAGTAAGAATGATCTTCAATAACAGATAGTTTACCAATTTCTACACCGAATAAAAAAAACTGCTTTAGTTATTAAATTGACACAGTGAAAAAACATTGGGTGATCTAGAAACTCAACTTAGGACTACTCAGTTTGCAGCCTAAACGTAATAAATAGAAATTATTACAATATTGACGTGTCAAAATACCCGCCAAAACAAAATGACAAATAAACACCAGTGTTGCCAATAAACAACGAAAAACAACTCCCGAACCGCGTTGCTTAACAAAAATCAATTTATGAACCACAAGCAAACATTTCCAATATTTTGAAAACTTTACACTGCGCATATGTGGCCGACGTAAATCACACAGGCCACAGATTTAAAACTTTGACAAGCACGACAGATGTCGCAGCCGTAACGTTTAGCGAAGTTCATATCTTGCTGTATTAATATTTATAAGTTTGAGTTGGACAAGTGCATAACTCTGCCAATGGTATGACAGCTTTACGGCGTACGGATTTGTGACGGTCTTGTAAAGTTGTGTTATTGGCCTTTGCCAATCTTGATCTCTTTAGATGCTATGTGAAAAATATGTAAATCAATGCTATGTCAATCGTTGGTATCCTTCTATACGGTGAATAGATGACTGAAACTAACAGGTGCAGGTTGCAGGGAGTCGCTGGATTAGGCTGTTTCGAATAGACTATCCCAATCCCAAACCCAATTATTTATGTATTGTATTTTGTATAAATTTATAAGTTCGATGTTTTTTTTTTTATAAATTATTTATCTTTCCATATATTTACCACCCATTTAATAAGTACCTGCTTCCGTCTCTCTGCATTTCTCTAAGGTTGACTGGGAGAAAATGCCCTTAGGCATTAATCCCGCCTTTACTATTTAAATTTGTAGAAAGTGTTAAATAAATAAATAAAATCCTTGGGGAGGCCTATGCTCAACAGTGGACTTACGATGTCTGAAAAGAAAAGCAAATACTGAAATGACTCCACGAAATAACACTCTACTAAACATCAGTTACAGTCCTATTGTCACGTCTCAAAATAAGAACGAGCAAAAGAAACGAGAGTATCAAAATAAATCCCGCAAATACCGGAACTCGAGTAAATAATTTACTCAGGAAAGGTCCAACAGTAAAGGAAAACATTGTGAAAAAGATAAACCCAAGTGGACAAAGGTAGCTGTACAAAATCAATTTCGTCACAAAACAGATTAAAAAAAGCACCGCGTGTTCGCGCTCAAATTGTAGGTAAAGTCGCATAATACCTTCGGCAAAGTCAATTTGCCAAAACAGAAACTACCCTCGCAGCAAATTTGTACTTTAATATCAGTGTCGTAAAGTATCTTTTTAAACAGAGAGCATCGGCTTCAGGATGACCTCTGTACATGATTCGATTCGATACCTTTTCCAACCCGATTTTAGTAAAAAAAAACGGAATTCAATTTTATATCAGATCAGACCTATTGAGGATTGGTAAACCGATTATTTGTGAACCATTTTTGGATTAATCTTTATGTTTAGGAACTTATCAATGGTACATATTTACGTACCTACCTTACTTTTATGTGATTCCAAATACTAATTATAATTACAACCTAATAATTAACCCGCGCCTGTCGGTCGCCCGTCTACTAGATGGATGGACGACTTGGCTAAGGTTGCAGTAAGTCGCTGGATGCAGGCCGCTTTCAACAAGCCTATGTGGAAATTCTTGGTAGAGGCCTATGTTCAGCAGTGGGCTTCCTGTGGTTGAAGAGAAAAAAAAGAATAAGCAGCCTTCAGACACCCTTTGACTGCTTATGCGTAAATGCCACGAAAAAGAATTAAAATGCACCTAATTACCTACTAGTTACCTTTTTTTTTTAATTAATGGGCTCCTTGATCCTTGATGTCAAGGTGCTAACTTTCACAAGACTAGTTAATTTGACAAGGGCTGTAAAAAAATATCTTCCTCAAAGAACACTCACAATTTGGCTGAAAACTTCTACAAATATAACCCTGAAATACTTAATATACCTAAGTCAATAATGTTAACTTCAAAACCGCACCAAGTCATACGATACGTCACACTTTACAGAACACAAAAAAATAAACACATTACTGTTAAATTTATCCATTTTGATACTTATTGTCACAAGTCGCTTTTATCTCAACGAGCCTTGGAGGCGACATGAAACACCTAAAATGCTATCAAGTTACGCTCAAGATCTTTTATTTTATTTCGCGAAAAAAAAGAGAAATTATTCCGTTTGTCTTGCTCGAGGTCCGTTGGGAAATTTCATAGATAAATTATTCCAAATCTCGCGACACTCTGCAGGGACGTTGTGTCAAAAGGAATATAAAACATTGATAAGAGGTGAGCTGTAAATCTTCATATAATATGGTGACGAACGGCATAGAGAGGGCACAGTACTGACCCTGAAAGTAAAATATTCATGCTAGTTATGATATATATGCTATACTCCAAGTCTGATCGCTTGCGTGGTGCGTGTACTGTGAGGTCCGGAGTTCAGTTTCCAAGCCAAGTAATTTAGTTTTGGTAAGTCAGTGCGTGGTTGTTAAAGTACTCACTGCTGATAGGCAGCTACCTCTTTCGACGTCACGTAATTATGGCAAATTGTTCAATTCCGGATAAACATACCTAAAATGGGACATTAGAATCACTTTGATGTATTTTCGACAATTTTCTGACGTACATTATCGGGTCTTTGCGAATATCCAGTCATCCAAATTGCATAACGTATTTAAAACATCTCACTACACCTATTATTATTATTTACACTGCTGTTTGGTGAGAGAAATAAACTTTGCCGTCATACCTACCCAGGCGGCCTCTCACATATAAAAAACCTATCACCATAAAAATATTCTTATAAATATTGTTTACTCCTCTACATCTAATAGTATGTATATACTCGTATATGCAGAGTATAACGACTGACTACAGAAGCTAATTCCCCACAATACCACAATTATTCGAGCCATCTAAGTAATATTCTTTGACATAATACCAACTAATTAACTTGACATTCCACCAAACAATGAACACTCAACAAGTCTTTTAAGACGAGACAATTGTCTTACACACGATGTTTTACACGTGTTGTGTTACGTACTTGATATGGTCTGGTTACAGTACCTTTCTGACAGTGGCTTCTGTCATTGGATACAATAACGTCACCTGTACTCGAATTTATGTCGCCGCATTTAATACCGACACAATAAGAGGATACAATAATCACAAACGCAATGAAATTATAATAGAACATCCACTGTTCTTTCTTATTATAATTGCGTCATAAAATAATAAAATGAACATTGACATAAATGTATGGACAGGACGTAGTGTTCCGACGTAAGTGGTGCGCGCGCTCCAGTACATCTCTAGTGAAGCGTTACTGAAATTAGTCGTCGCTCGCAACGATTTTGAAAAAGCTTGCTTGTATTATGACAGAAAGTTTAATACAAATTAATTTAATAGTTTTGATCAACGTTGAGACGAAATCTATTAAATAATCTGTTCTGTTCTGTATCAGCCCACAGACGTCCCACTGTAGGGCACGGGCCTACTCTACAATCGACAGTACGATTGAGAGTGGTGATGCCATATAGTCCACCACGCTGGCCTAGTGCGGGTTGGCGGACTTACATACCATAGAAATTCTTATAAACCGCTATAGTATGCAGGTTTCCTCACGATGTTTTCCTTCACCGTTTTTAGTGCGTGGTGATTGACTATCAATAAACACATATTGATAGTCTATTAAATAATGTTAATTTAATATTTAATTTTAACACGATTTTTACGGTCATCTTTTTAAAACTCCAAATGTACTGAAGGGACTACCCTAAGTTTTTAAAACAATCAAAATTAATAAAATAAGATTGACATCGAAATATGCAAATACAAAGTCAATATTATCTCACACAGACGTAATACATATTATTAGATGAACACTAGCGTCTAAACTAGGCTGGGCCTGTTTGTTAGAAGCTAATCAAAAGATAGTCAATAAAGTGTAAACTAGCAATGGAATAAGTATCATCATTTTTTAAACTAGAGACAGCCGTCTGTCACCAGTCGTTACTCTACCAGGACATTACTATTCTTACTATCTGACGCATGTTTCCTTTACAGTGCCAACTTTAAAAAAACGATATCTTCATACCTTCCTTATGTCACCTTCCTTATGTCACCACAACCCATTACATTCTGATTATCACTCATATTTGTCTATTCATTACTTGTTTTAACATCAATTATATGATTCGGATTATCCTACCTTTTTAAAAAGTATAACATCAACAGAAGCCAAAATACATATAGTTTGAAAATTTAATTTCAGTGTCAATTATATCTGGTTTCTGGATATAATGATCGGTATGTTATTCGTGTGTAATTTGGTATAATTCAATAGAACGCCCAGCAGTAATTCGTCCCAATATGAAAACATTTTTAATTATCGATGTAAACTCATTTCTCCTGTATTTCGATGGAATTGAAACTGAATTTCAAACGTGGAACTTTATTTTCGTTTTTCAACCAGACTTTGTGGAATCTAAAAAGTTTTTAGTCTTTTTTTATTTTTTCATAGAATTATTATATTCAAGAATTGTAATTGGTATTTCATACGTAGAATAACAATATGCTGTCATAAATTTTACCCGTGGCTTCACTTGCGATACTAGAGATTTTGTTTATGATTAAAACTATTACAATTAAAATTAATCGTTTACTATCTATCAGGAACAATATTTTTCTTAATTATTTTGTTCTTTTCTTCCATAGTGACAGTGACATAGTGATAGCCTCCGTGGCGCAGTTGGTTAAATCGGTTGTGAAACGTAAGGCCGCTGGTTCGATCCCCGCATACGGGTCAGGGTTTGTGAGACCGAAAAGCCTCTCGTAGTTCTGTGATACCCACGACACAAGACTCGATCTTAGTGTGGGTCATGACTGTATGTGACTGTTGAGTGTATTTTTTTTATAGAAAAATTACAGCAGAGCCGTCGGTCCACGTTAATTGAAAGTGGAACCTTCCCCGATGTGCGTGTCTATTCCTATTGGAATCCACGATGCCAGTTCGACCTACCCACAATAAAAAAGCGTATATAATTGGCCTGGCTCGGTTCAGCCCGGGTATAGTGTTTAAAAAAAAACTTTAAAAAATTGTGGGCCCAAAAAGTCAGCAACATACTATTTCGTGAACTAACTGAATTATATTTAAACTCAACGTGACTGCCGTCTTCTATACTGTTTTCTCATACCGTCCCGGTACATCCCGTCTCGTCCCGTCTCATTTATTACTGTTACTGCCTAACAAAAATGGACATGGATTACTATTCTGCTACGGATATATTTTTCGCGTTTTGCAACATTTTACACTACTGCTCCGCTCCTATTGGTCACAGCATGATGTTATATAACCTTTTTCTTCAATCGCTATCTGAAACAGACAAACGGAATGATTAATTTAACCTATATGTTTCTCACCATCCTAGATGACATTGAATAATTTTTAAAAAAATATCAGAGTTGTTTTTTTTTTGTCAAAAACGCACTTCACTTTCACTATTTTTGACAACTCCATATAGATACGAGTATCCTAACTGCTCAGACGAACTTCAGTTCACCTATATGGCGATTAAAAACTTTGAAAACTAAAAACAGGACCACCAGGCTGTTTTTTTTTTCAAACTTATTACAAAATTACCTGGGGTGGTGAAAAACACATGGTTTGAATGAAATACCACACGTCAAAATTACCCTGTATAGTATAGTATAGATAACAGAATAACATATCCAATGCGTAGTCGACAAAGCGAGTGTGATGTGTGGCGTTATTGGAAGCACATTGGATGTCGGACAGTAACGCAGAGCCGACGCGACACAACCCGAGCCGTGCCGGTGTTTTATTCCTGTTTCTATCCCGTAATTCGTATACATCACGTACCTGGGAATAGTGGGAACATGTATTTTACAAGATATTTTTAGGTTTTAAATTAAATGTTACCATAAAATTTAAACAAAATGGTCATGAGCAATAACTTGTATGTATAATATCTGAAACAAGTAAGAAAATTGGAAGTGGTGGTCATGACTAAGTATGAATGGGTAGAATCGTCCGGAGCGGTACCACTGTCTCACAGAAAACCGACGTGAAACGACAGCTTTGTTGTCGCGTTTCGTTCAGTGAGTGAGATTTCTGGATGTCCAATACCCCTTCCCCTCTTCCTATCCTTTGGCATCCCACTCCCCTCCCGATTTGTTGGGCCGGCAACACATACATGATCCAACCTTTGTGGATGTTCATGGGCGGTAGTGATCACTTACCATCAGGTTATCTGTTTGCTCCTTTGAAGGACCTATGCAATAAAAAACAATGAAAACCATTTACCCTGTAACTCATAACAAATATGTATATATTTCTCTCCACAGTCTAAACCTGAAGCTTTTCTTTAAAACTTCTCAATCAACTACCAATAATATCTTCTCTATGTCTGTCTATGAAAGATAAAAAGGAAACCAATTGATGACGTCACAACCACAAATTCTTTATTCAAAATCACATTCTTTAGAACTGCCTATAAAGTATAAACTAACCTGGTTATGTCAGCTCAGAAAACTGTTCTATTTACGTCCCTCCCCCTCCCTTTCCCCTCTCTTCCTCTCCGTTTCCCCTCACGTGAAGTTGACCGTAGTTAATGTAGTTGCCGACCAATAGGACGGAAGTAAACGGAGTAAATCTATTACATTTGATACGGGATACTTTTCTTTTGTTATTTTCTTATGTTGGCTGTGGAAAAATGGGCTGTTTAAGTTGGTAGTTTTTTGTGAGTCGATAGTTTAAAGTGAATTTTTATTGTTATTTTGAGAATTGATCTCAATCAAGTAGAGACCTGTTACACCACCAAATATATGACATCTCGAAAACCATACATATGCAATCTGCCCAGAATCGGCTACTTAAATAAAAGTTTTAGAGTTAGATAATGATGCCGGAACGATGTGATTTTCCGGCCACTTGGCTATGTTGTCAGGTCGCACGCTCGCCTACCCATCAATGATTCACTTCATTATCCTTATAAGTATTCATGTTGAATAAACTTCATATCATGTTCCTACCTGCTTTTATAGGTATATAGGTTACCGTTACATGGGGTCGGAAGAAGAAAAAAAAATGCTGTACTCTGTAGCAAAGCTGCAGAGTTATTTGTGTTATAATTTCAGTTATTTAAGCTTTTATTATGTGACTGAAAGTAGTTTTAATTTATTGTTACATTATGATGATTGTCGAGGTATACTTATATTATTAATACAATCTTTAATTTCTAAGTTTGTCCTTCAGTGATATTTTTTTTTTTACAACAGATACATTATTTTATTCATATTCTTTATTGTACATCTCAAGTTACATAGTTATTAATTAATATAACAAATAAAAATAATAGTTTTAAAAACTAAAAATACATGGCTTCATTAAAGACCCAAAAAAAAGTAAAAAAACGATTAGAAAATGGAGTGAAATACATTCATTTTATGATGATCTAGATCTAGATAAAAGAAGAAGAAGATACGGTGCTTGAGGATAAGTAATTGTTATAATCCCACCGTTTAAAGCACAGAGTACATTCTATATAAGGAGGGTTTAAAGTTCGTAAAAATTGCGCCCAAAGGAGTCGGTTACAAATATATAAACAAACACAAATAAAGCTAATATGAAGCGTGTAAAAATCATTATTTTATGTTTATTATTTTCTTAATCCTTGGTCGTTCATATAGGTACGTTTATAATATCTTATTCTAAGTGCACTAACCTAAGCAAAACTTTTGACGTATGCACCCATCAAACCCGCACCACAGAATACTAACAGAAGTCAAGCTTGTGTATGTACTTCACTTTTGTTGCCACACTCACACTACGCTCGGCGTTCGCGCAAGGGTTGTTAACTCTGGCTTATGCGAAAACACGTAGGCATCGTGTTAATAGCACTCGTATCGTTTGATTGAATTTTTAAAATTAAATACCTATATAAAACGCAATAATACAATAAATAAATTTTAATTTTATTTATGAACTCGCTGAGAATGTATATGTCATTATACTAAGTTTTTTTTAATTGTTTTTGTATAATATATGTTTTTTTTAATGAAATTTATATTCAAGTATTATGACCAGGTGTTTTATATACAAGTGTAATAACTTTTATTCATTTGCTCCATCTTTGCACAAAACATCTCACTATTTGCATGCCCAAAGCAGTGACACTCGCGCTCGCAGTGGTCTCGACTGGTTTGAAATATCGTGTCGGTGAACGCTGTCAATGTGTGCGTTGATTTAGCGCGCTTTGTATGGAGCTTGACTTCTGTTAGTTTAGTATTCTGTGCCCGCACTAAGAACCAACTTTAAAACCGCCGCGCTAATAAGAATTATTCAATTAAACAAGTTTATATATCGCATTAAACATTCCAAATGAACAATAGAAATTCTTGTACAAAGAGATTCTTGCCGTCTCGGTTCTAATGTCTAGAACTACCAAACATATTTTAACTGATTACGCCCATAAACGCAATAAAATTCTAGTTTTAACTTTATAAGTAATATAAATTCTCGCCGCCCTTGTTAAGAATAATTGCTATATTTAGTACAACGCTCCTTAAAGGGGCAAATGGTGTGAAATCGTGATAATTGTGTGAATAAACACCACTGCTTTTGACATTAGATTAGCCGTTTGCTCATCTGAAATGGTCCAATTTTAAAACTATATTTTTAAAACTATAGTAGTTTGAACAAACTTTGCAGATTTTAGAACTTTGATTGGTTGAATGAACGTCTTAGATTTCACTATATACTATACTATATTTGAAATAATGTCATTTAAAACGACGAAACCTTACGACCGTGCCTTACATTCAATAAACAAATTTTTTGTTATTTTTTTTTTCGTATTTGGCCGATGTGTCATGCCGCCTTGTGTTTTTCTTAACATGCAACTTTAGAGTACTAAATTCTATACACAATTTCATTATGCCTATTTCTTACGCCAAGCAGTAAATGCACTATTTTGTTCCGGTTAGAAAAACATTGTAGCCAGAGTAATTACTGGACACAGTGAAACTTAACATCTAATGTCTCAGGATGACGAGCGCAGTGAAATGCTAAACATTGGTTTGTAATTCATGGTATTGTTTGGTTTTGCTACTGTCCATGAGCGTTCGTATCGCTTACTATCAGGTGAATGGCATACTCGTCTCGTCAATCATCGCAATAAAAATAAATACTGAACACCATAAACCAGTCGGGCGAAAGTGTATCAATGGGTTAGGAACAACCATTCCAACAACCAATTCTTTTCTTTCTTCTTTCTTACGTCTGTATTTGTGGATGTTCTGTTTAGCCACTATACTATCTATCAGCTACATTACTCTTTCACTTGTAAAAAAACGTCCCAAAAGTAGTTTCAATTCCCGCTATCCTCTCGCCCATCACGCCACACCCCAAGGGAGGTGCGTACTAATTATTGTTAATGTCAGATGTCGGCAATTTGATGGTCCATTGTGTCCACTAACAAAGCGAAATGAGAGCCGCGCCTCCAAATTATAACTTTTTGCTCTTCAATTCGCAGTTGTGACCTGATTTGAGGGTTATTGTAATTAAATCTAGCTATTTGTGGGTTGCATACAAGCAGCAAATGACGGAAAATTAAGCGGAAAATCATGATCAACTATGAGCAAAACAAATTAATATATTTTTATTAATGGCAATATCACAATATAAATATATATTTTCCACTAGCCCATACAAGAACTTCTGACTCGTCAATTAATGCTATTCTCGCTCAAGAAATAAATGTTGTCGCTGGAAAGACTAATTAGCACACAACAAAATAATTCTATCTATCTATACTTACTAACATAAAGCTGCAGAATTTGTTTCTTTGTTACCTCTATTCTCAGGAATTACTTGTTCGAATTAAAAAAATATTTTTGTATTGGATAGGTAATTTATCGAGGCATGCTATAGCTTGCATATCATCACGCTATAACCTATAGGAAGGAAGCAGTATTGAAAAATCTAGCAAATATGAGGAAAATTTATTCGTTTTTCGTGGTCCGATTGTTCTCAAAATAGATATCTGATCTATCCTTCTAAATTTTAAATTAATAGTCGGAATTAAACATTTTGACCGCCATTGTTTTCTTGAATAGCTAATTTTCGAGAAAGGCATATAAGCAATATATGTGTAAGATCACGCCGTGACTAATACGACCGAAGTAGCAATAAAAAATGTTGCAAAAGTGGGTAGAAATAATTGACTCTGAAAGATTTCATTACATGCGCGGATACTTAATGTTATATTTGCATTTATATTGTATTTTGGTTGAAATTAATTAATAAAACGTAGTTAAATAATTATGCAAACTTTATTACGGCAAATGTATCTAACAAACAGCCGCTGTCAATAAACAATCCCAATCCATAATTTCCTGTTTTAGATTGACAGCTCAATCTTTTGTCTGGTACTATATTACCAATAATCAATCTCAGTAGTGAAAAAACTATGGCAACATGGTAAATGACAAATCGAAAAGTAGAAAACAATCCAGATTGACTTCAATCTTATTTTTGCGATTGATTATTGGCATCGGCCGATAGACCACACCAAAGACATATGTCATAAGTGAGGAAAAGTGAAAAATTTAATTTGAGTAAAGAAGACATTCAACATCAAAAATAACACATATCTATGAATAATGACTTCAGAGTGACACAACAATTGTAATCTATGACGGAAATGTTTATCTTAAAAAGTTCTAAAAATTGTTCCGTTATGGTATACCGGGTATATCAAGACTGTTACCGAAAACGAAGCCGGGTGGTAGTTTTAGTGACTACAAACACAATGAAACTAAAAATTTCGCAAAAAAAAAAGCTCGTATGATTTTTTATGATTTTTTAATTATCTTCATGTTTGCGTGGTAAATCCATAGTTTTTGCTGTATTGTCTCAATGATAGTGAATGAATGAATTTCGACTTATTGATCTCAGCATTTGACAGTAGAAATCATTATAATAGGTGCTAAAACTTTGTATTAAGCGCAGTTATGCCGGAGTCAGACCAGTTATTTTTTTCATTTCGAAGTACGGAATACTAAAGAATAATAAATTTGACGGCCACGGACTCAGCGATCGCGCGTTAAAAATTAAGCCTCCTAAAAATATCAACTGTTCAATGTCATAACAATCAATAAACTTCCCTTGCATTATTTCAGTGCAGTGCGAAGGTTCAAAGCTTCAAAAATCGTCGTAAAAACACAAAATGTTTGGACAAATCAAGAAAATAATGAAACGATACAAATCAGTTTGTGCGGTGAACACCCTCATGAGGATTCGTTTTCTTTTTGGATATTACAATGACGTCACAAATAATGTTTATGTGGTGGTTGCGGGGAGACTTTACGCTTTCTCCTTTATGATACTAAAAATAATTATCAGTTACTTTATCTCAAACAGCGTTTATACTTTTGTTCTTGTACACATATTCACCAAATTTACAGAAATTATATTTTGTGTCGTCCTTTGCGTTGTCACTGGACAAAAATATTTATGGCAATACATCAGAGAGATCCGTTCCTTAGACGCTGAACTACGTCATTCTAATTTCAAGACTCCTATTGCAGCGTTGGTCTTCTTGATTATAATATTTATTACCATCATATTATTATGTTGGAATCTATTCAAAAGTGATGAAAAAAATATTGTAACTGTGGTTCAAGTTGTGATGTTACATGTACTCTTCATAGGTCGGAATATTATTACCATGGATAGTATTATTATATTTGAATTAATGTACTGGCAGTTAAAATCCTTTGGAAAGGCATTTAAGATGGATTTAGTTACAAAAGTGCATAATAATGAAGAAGGACAATCAAAATATGCAATAATAAGCAAGCACTTGAGGACATATCAGAGATTTTTAATAATACTAGAGCCTGTCAAGATACCCACCCAATTCACGGTAAGCAGACAAATAAGAAAGGAAGAAAGAAACAGAAGGAAACATTTATTTGTTACAAGTTATATTCATTTAAAAATGCTTGTCACAAAATCATCATCATTGGCTCATGCTCAGCATGTGCTGGTAATAAAACATATAGATCTCCTGATAGTAAACGATCACCGCCGCCCATGAACATCCACAAAGCACAAATAGATATATTGCTGGGTCATCAAGTTGGGAAGGAAAAAGAATGGGACGATCTTCGATCAAATATACACTAGATTATAAGTAACGGCCTAAAAAACAGCAAGAGAAATATAAGCACAAAAAACGTGTGGTCTAATTTGATTTTAGTATGGCCTAAGAAGATAATATAAATGTTTATACATTTGTATAAGCAACCTCGGCCACTTTTGGCGTATGATTTTGTTCCGGACCCTGTATCTAGTAAATATTTGATGGTAAATAGCTGATTGCTGTCTTCATGTCGATCTTCTGTGAGATAGTGGTACCGCCCCGACGAACCTTTCCATTCATGCTGAGTCATGACTGACACAGCGTGGCTCTATCTGTATCAGCCCATTTACGTCCCACTGCAGGGCACGAGCCTCCTATACAATCGAGAGTACGAATGAGGGTGGCGTAAGTGAGTGATGTAGCTCTATCACATCAAGAAAATGTTGTGTGATGAAATACGCTTTTAGACAATACAGGGTATATCAAATAAATAAATAAATAACACCCAACAGTCACATACATAGTCCTGACCCCACATTAAGATCGAGTCTTGTGTCGTGGGTATCAGGAACTACGAGAGACTTTTCAGTCTCACAAATACCCAGACCCAGAAGAAATATTTGTGGGCCGCACAAACATTTCTCTCGGTGCGGGGATCGAACCCGCGACCTCTCGTTTCACAGACAGGGTCTAACCAACTGCGCCACGGAGGCTGTCAATCAAGACTGCTACTGAAAACGAAGCCGGATAGTAGTTTTAGTGACTACAGACACAATGCGAATAAAACACCTAGTATCGTTTTCTGTAGCAGTCTTGCTAAACCCTGTACATGTTTATGTATTATACCAAAAAAGAGAAAAATAATAATCAATTTATATATTTTCTAACCACTGTTGTCTACAAATGTAACTACAAAGGAAACTAGATTAATTATTTTTTCTTTTTTAGATTTCGTCGTGTTTGTTTACACGTTGCACCACCACATTAGCATTATTTTACCTACAGGTTACGCCAAATTTTACAATGGCCACGTCAGTGAGTAGAACTACAAAATATGCAATAAATACTTTATTAAATTCATTATTGATCTAGAGCCCATCAGCGCCATATCTTCGACATTTTATACCTAAAAGTTGATAGTTTATTCATGCCTCTTACATAGACATCACACCAAGTTTGCATTGTGGTTGCTCTGGTAGATATCATATTCAATTTATCTGACAAGTTGAAAGTATAAAGCTAGTAAAATGAAAATATAAAAGTATGTTTCTTAGTGA
This sequence comes from Hyles lineata, assembly GCA_030180105.1. Classification (NCBI taxonomy): domain Eukaryota; kingdom Metazoa; phylum Arthropoda; class Insecta; order Lepidoptera; family Sphingidae; genus Hyles; species Hyles lineata. Next base: position 11,718,966 of record JARJEE010000013.1, on the reverse strand, counting down.
AGCGAAGTGCTTGGTGTCTGATAACCTGTTGGTAAACGGACCAGACGCGGCTGCCAACATGTTCACGGTAGTCGCGGAGTCGAATTCCAGGGCACACCTCTGACTTCTCGGAGTCATGTGTGTGTGGATAGTCAATCTCAACGCACTAAACATTTGTTAGATTGTTGGAGGACAACCAGTGGACCAAGCGCATAAGGGGCAATAACATATCTGTCTTTACAGGTTGTAATCCTGCAATGTTTAGCGACTTCATTCTCTTTTTTTGTAACATTAATACCAGTCTTCTTAAACGGCTGCATAAAGCAGCAAATCAATGAATTGAAACTCGTCCTGAAAAAGGAATTTCGGTTGTGTCAAGGTGTGTTATTTACTACTATTCATTAAAAAACAAGATTATTTAGATTAGCAGGCCGGCATAATTGTTTCAATTGGCATGGGACTGCTGTCTGATGCCAATCGATACTCTGCCTGGATGGCATATGCGCTTACCATCAGGTGCAGTGTGGTCACAATGCCAGGCCAGAATAAAAAAAATACACTTAAACGAATATTTTTTTATTTTAGATAGGAAAGATATAATCCGTATACAAGATGCGTTGACGTACATGGAGACGCGGCCGATGCAGGTGACATTATTCCGCGCCTTCACACTGGATATGACGCTGCCCTTGAAGTTTACCAACCTCTGCACCACATACGTTATAGCCATCATTCAGTTCACACATGCCTTTGGATGAAATCTGTTTCCTTTGTAAGCAATAAAGGGCTAAAATTCCAGAAAGTTTTTTTTTTCATGGAATGGTGAGACGAGCATGCCGTTCCCCTGATGGTAAGCAATACGACCGCTCATGAACAGTATCAAAATCAAACACCTTGAATTTAAAGCAATGCTTGCATTCCACTGCGCTCGCCCGCCTGAGACATAAGATATTAAGTCTCAATATGTCCATCACGTAGGACCTTTGCCTTATATTAATTGAAATATCTATATGTTTGGTACCGGGAGACCCGCCTTCAAAATGTTACGCATATATTTTGATTTGTTGGCTCGTCAAGTTATTAAGCAAATTAATCAACATGTTGGTAGGTCTCTCATATGTGAGAGGCCATCTGGGTGGGTACCACCGCAGTGTCTATTTCTCCCATCAAATAGCAGTGTATACGCACTGTTGTCTTTCGGGTTGAAGGGCATTGTAGCCAGAGTAACTACTGGACATATTGAGACTTAACATCTTATGTCTCAGGATGGCGAGCGCAGTGGAAAGCGAAGCATTGCTTTGTAATTCAAGGAGTTGTTTGGTTTTGCTACTGTTCATGAGCGATCGTATCGCTTACCATCAGGCGAGCGGCATTCTCGTCTCGACATTCATAGCAATAAAAAAAATGTACAAGTATCTGTATCTGTATCAGCCCATATATGTCCCACTGCAGGGCACGGGCCTACTCTACAATCGACAGTACGATTGAGAGTGGTTAGGCCATATAGTCCACCACGCTGGCCTAGTGCGGGTTGGCGGACTGACATACCATAGAAATAAATATTATTTTTGCTTTGCTATGGTACTTCTTATTTTATTATTGTTTGCTTTTTATTTATTTTTTTATTAAAAATTTTAGTTATTTGTATCTTTTTAGCGTTGATAGGCATTTAAATGTCGAAGGGTTGGTCCCACAAGGAATATATGCTTTCCGATGAAAATGATACGGCTAAAATCGCCTAGGAAAATTTCAGCCCTTCTCCTCACCCATGCACCTTTTTCCCTCACCCACTGTACTTTACTTTCATACTGAATCCAATGCAAAAAGAACCATTGGGATCCTACTTAATTTCAAGGAGTTCTACTCTCCAGGTCCGAAGATATACATCAGATCTTCACCATTTTTATGGGACCAGATGACAAGCACCAGCTTTCAATCAAAGAAAGAATGATCGAAATCGGTTCATCCAGTACTGAGACATGAGATAACAAACATAAAAAAAATCGATTTGAGAACCTCCGCCTTTTTTGAAGTCGGTTAAAAAAAAGAAGCAATTATCATTTCAAACTGTTTATAGACTATTTCTTCATACACAGTTTAAAACCCTTTAATTATACAGTGTTTTGTCTTCTTCGCTCAAACTTAATTCAAAGCTCGTTCGAAAGGGACAAAAAAAGCAACATACAGTTGAATTGAGAACCTCCTCCTTTTGTTGAAGTCGGTTAAAAAGACAAAACATTAGATAACTAAAATAGGTTTTAAACTGTTTTTTTTTTCTTTCTTTTTTCATGTTAAAGGGGGAAACGAGCATGCGGTTCACCTGATGTTAAGTGATCACCGCCGTCCATGAACATCTGCAACACCGTAGGGCATGGAGATGCGTTGCCAGCCTTTAAGGGAATACGCTCGTTTTTTGAAGGTCGTTTGTCTATTAATAAATCCGTAACAGTATAGAATATTACGATTGCCCTTGACATAGTTTACATTACATTATTCAAATAATTGATGGCTTGTTATTAAAATAACAACAAGAATCTAATTATATCAGTCGATCGATATGAGTTTCAGTACAGAACAAACATGTACTTAGTTCCTTCGCTAAGCTTCAAATATTCATAGGGAACAACGTGTAGTTTGAAGTCGTAAAGATAATGAAATTCACTAGTTTTATTTATGTCATTTGTGGAAGGCCGCATGGGTAAATACCACCGCAATGTCCATTACTCCAGCCATACAGCAGTGTAAATGCACTGTTGTGTTTGGGTTTGAAGGAAATTGTAGCCACTGTAACTACTGGACATATTGAGACTTAACATCTTATGTCGCAGAAAAATTCGACGCGAGAAATTCTACTTGAAAAAATATCTTACTTATCAAAGTATGAGTACTTCAGTTTAAATATTTACTACATAAAATGGCATATTTTGTGTCGGATTGCTCTCAAATTCGAAATCTCATGGACCCTACGCGCCAATAATCTAAATTGTTAATAAGAATTAAAAATTGTGGCAGCCATTTTTAGCTTTTAGTTATTGGTCTAACTGGTATCAAAATATTGAAACAAAAGAAATAAAGAGGAGACGAAGATTATAGAAAACGCAGTAGAATTATATCTCATTCTCTCGTAGGCTTAATACTATTTATTAGTATGTTTGTCTCTTTTCGATGCCGCTTCTTCAACATCTATATTAATTTCATTCTCTCGTAATCTACTTCTGAAGTTTCACTTCTGCTCTGTGTGAACTGCACACACACATATTTTATTTCGTTTTTTTTTAGTTTATAATGTCACATAAACGTAATAAACAGTTTGTCTGTTCGAGATACCTATCATATATTATTAATAGCGGTAGCAGTCAAATTATATCGTCTTCAAACCTACGTCACGCTGTCTGTTTATATAAATTGATAGCCCTTCGTATCCTAACAAGGGCCTCGAGATCAACAGATTATTAGACGGATAGCCTGTTTGACATATTCATAATATGTTTAGTGTATTAGTATTGCAGTCGTTTTGTCGTACCATTCAAATAGTTTTTTTTACTGGTAGTAGGTATCTCATAAATGAGAGGCCGCCTGGGTAGGTAACACCGCAATAAATATATATTTCTCCAGCCAAAGGGCAGTGTAAATGCACTGTTGTATTTCGGATCAAAGGAAATTGCAGCCAGAGTAACTACTGGACATGAGACTTAACATCTTACGCCTCAGGATGGCGAGGGCAGTGAAATGCCAAGCTTTAGTTTGTAATTAAAGGTGTTGTTTGATTTTGCTACTGTTCATGAGCGGTCGAATCGCTCACCATCAGGCGAACGGCGTACTCGTCCTGCCAGTCAATGCAATAAAAAAAATTGTATGTAGATTCTGTCACCCGCTGTGCAACGAAGGGAAGTGGGCAATAACAACTTATTTACAACTCCTATTCAATTTACTATTTGATTAGTTTCGTTGCGGGTTGAAAACAATTCAGACATTACTGGAGACTGCGGTAGCTACGAATAGGAGCTATAATAATAGTAATAAATCTTTATTTATGAGCTTAAATTCTCGGTGACGTTAAAGTGCGGGCCACTGTTGAGTCAGGCTTACAGAAGTTGCACTGGCGGCTCCATGTACAAATACATAAGTTAGAAATTCAAGATCAAGTCATAGGCAATAATACATGGGTTCCAGGAATATGGTTGAGTTCAATGCCAAGAAATCCCAGGTGTGTGCGTTCACGTGCAAAAAATCCCCTTTCTCTCCGCTCCCCGTTCTTCAGGGTGCTCCCCTCTCAATGCAGCGGCGGGCCATCCGCATTGTGAATGATGCAGACGTTACGAGCAACTTAGAGTCGCTACAACTCCGGAGGGATGTCGCCACTCTAAGCGTGTTCTACCGCCTGTATCACGGGGAATGCTCTGAGGAATTGTTCAACTTGATCCCCTCCTCTCCATTCCTTACCAGAACCACGCGGGCTGGCTTGCGAAGCCATAGCTTGTCGGTCCAAACCATCCCGGCGCGAACCAAACGGTTCTATAATTATTTTTTGTGCCGCACCGTCAGGCTGTGGAATTGTTTGCCATCTCACGCGTTCCCTCCTTCCTACCATCCTGGGTCCTTACGCCGTAGTGTGAAGAGGCACATTAGCAGGCCGGCATAATTGTTTCCATTGGCATGGGACTGCCGTCCGATGCCAATGGATACTCTGCCTGGGCGGCATTTGCGCTTACCATCAGGTGCAATGCCGCCACTATGCCGGGCCATAATAAAAAAATAATAAAAAAAAAATAAGATGACTACGACAAAAAAATGAATCTATTAAGATATTATACTAGAGGGGATACTGCAAACAAAATGTTGATAACAAAATTGGACGGTACCACTTATTCCGTTTCTGTCTCTGTCACGCCTACGCAGTAACATAATCTTCGCTCTCGCTTCACTGGGTTTCCGTATGTACACACATGGGAATCTTGTACCAGCACAATGCGCAGAGATTTTGTTCCCGATGTCCGCTCTAGTATAACACCTCCATAAATGGAACAAATATAAGTGGTAGAGTCAGACTGTTGCTAAAATAAGAAAACTTTCGTGTTGCAACTTTAACAACAATGTTATCAAGTTGCAAGTCGATTTTTCAAATTTAAAAATAAATAAAGGTCGGTTATACGAGTACTGTAATTTTATATTACAAACTTTAACAAATCAGACAATATTTATAGTTTAGTCAATATTTTTTTTCCTCTATCTGTAAAGATTACGAGTACTAGTTATTTATTAGCCCATGCCTAGTATCTATGGCCAGTGAACAGTGAACGCGCGCCAAAATCCAAAATGGTGGCCACTGAAACGTCAAAATGACAGTTCAATATAAGATTGCCAACACAATTTGCAGGAATATCACAGTTGTTGCCAACTTCATCTCACTCCATCGAGTTTAATTTAAAAAGACAAGCACTTGCAATGACTAGGCGAGTTTGAAACTGCCTCTAGCCGGCTGGGTTTCGCTTAACAAGTTTGAGCTGGGCCGTCGCGCTTCGTCGGCCAACTTTATTTTTATATCGCGATTTACCTGAAGGAAATAATTAAAAACCTACACTGCCACTACTTAAATTATTGTTTTAATGGTTTTCACTGCGACTTTAAATGGACTGAAAATCTCACAATTACAAAAGTAAGAATTCGGTAACTCATTTTTTGTCGTGCGATTAAAGTATGGATCAGTTTTCTGGCTTGCATTTTCTCTACTTCCTATAATACCAAGTCCAAGCGTGACGCAACGAAGTAATTGAACAGGCAGCCATTATTCTGGCGATATGAGAGTTTTGTCTAACGCTATTGGGTTCTGTAATTACTATTAGGTGGCGTACATTCACTTCGTCGAAGCACAATAAACTTTTAAAAAACATTTTATTCTATGTAAATAAAAACCAAACTAAGTCTTTGAACTATTAGGGTACAACATTTTTCTATTTTTGACAGTCAAATCAGAAAAAGAAAACTCACTTTATATCCACGACACAAAACTCGATCTTTGTGTAGGATTAGGACAATAATATTGTATGTGACTTGCGTGTATTTATTTAAATGTATATTTTAATAATAAATAAATAATAAAATACATATCTAGTTACAAAATACTCAATACCGCAGTTTTTTATTTAGTGTGAAATAACGCAAGACCTTGTTTATTGTTTTAATTAATACTATCACGATTATACCAGCTTGTATAAAAAGGCTGACTAATATTATTCCAAGTGCCATGATATGTTTCGTTGATTGTATGGTTCATAATTTCAGTAGATATTGTATCGTCAGGTTGGCCGAGTGGTCTAAGGCGCCAGATTTAAGCTCTGGTTCCCGAGAGGGAGCGTGGGTCCGAACCCCACACCTGACACATTATTAGTAGTTGCAGTTTTGGGATTTCTTTTTTTACTAATTTTTATAACTTTTTATAATATTTCAAAGTCGTACAGACATGCTGTTTTTTTACAACATATGTCCGGTAAGCGAGGGAACAGGTTTTCTTTTTCATTCTCACATTCACACATACGTTCTGTGGTCACATACATAGTCCTGACCCCACATTTAGATCAATTAAGTCTTGTGTCGTGGGTATCCTGAAACCCAAAAGGCTCTCGTATATCCTGATTTACGAGGGACTTTTAGGTCTCACAAACACTCAGACACGAAACAAATACTTGTGCACACAAACATTTGTCTCCGTACGAGTATCAAATCCGCCTCTCATCCGCCTCTCATTTCGCAGCAAATACGCCATGATGGCTGTCAAAAATAAACTTTATACATTGTAATTCCAAGTACAGTATATAAAAGTGGTGCTAGTATAAAACAAACTCGAGCAGCTGTGAGACCGCAGCTGTTCTGTATTCCAGCGCCGCGCCAGAGAAACCCAAGTTAGCGCCGAGTGCGCCGCGGAGTCAGGCCACTACGCGGGACTTATATTACTAATTTCGTTTTACGATATTTCTACGACTATGACCAATTTATTTATATACGGTGAATGTCATACTACATCGTTCAGGCCAGTACACAGGACTGTAATAAATACTTTTGATGGTGGGACAAATTATGTATGATGTAGGACCAGTTTAAAATATTATGAAGAGACACAAAAAAGAACAAAAAGGAACTTTAACCGTCATTTTGGAAAACGGTTTTGTTTTTATCAAAAATAAAATAGTTATGCATATGATTTGTTTAAAAAAATTTTAGCTGTAGGATATTAGGTCGTTGAATTAAAAAAAAAAACATTCAAATTCGATCAGCCCCTTCCAACACACCAATAACATTTGTCAAGCTTAAACATTTTTTTAAACAGGCTATCCAAAAAAATCTCAACATAAAATCTAAGACATATCTTTGGGCATGATCCCCACTGACCCACCGGCTCCCTAACTCCGTCTCAGTACTGGGCGGAATAAAAATGTCGCCAACTTTCAATATAATTAGACCGAACGGCACCTTTTCAATTGGTCGAGAACGCGGCGCCCGTCGCGCGCAGTTTGTGAACTCTCCTTGATTTTATATAACCGAGGTCAAATTACCCATTCTTATTTCACTCAACCGTCGTTGTAATCATTTAAAAAGTCATTTTTTTATTCTAGCAAAGGATTAACAAATCAACTGGATTATTGACAGTCGATTTGAAATTAGAATTGGTATTGTAAATGTGGTATATGCATAACGTGACCATTTATTTTTTGTGCCAGAGCGGGACATCTGTGGAAATAAATAATAATAAAAAAAATGGTGTTTTACAAGTTTACATTATAGAAGATCAATTAATAAAAAGTAATCATAACACTAAACACAAAATAGTAATAAATAGGCACGATTTATTAAGCCCCAGTAGTGGCGTGAACTTCCAGTAAGACACATAACATAATCAATAATTGTAGAATAATTTGTTGAATCAAGAGTGTTTTACGAAAGTGCTTGAATAATTCGATCCAACGGTTTTCAGTAGTAGTTCGATAAAGCATTTCGAGCGGGAAATACTTTTTATTTATCGTTTGGTCTATTTTCCAAAGCGGGATTATGTCGGCCTTGCTGGGGACACCGGGACAGACTTCCTGAAAGCGGGACTGTCCCGCCTAAAGCGGGACGTATGGTCACGTTATATATGCACAGAGTTTTACCTTTACTCTATGGTTGGAATCGTTTTAATGATAAGCTAAATGTTCATACCTTTTTCCCTGTTTCCCGCCAAAATACAAGATTATTTTCGAGGCAGTATTTTATTGTTTCTGTATCAGCCCATATACGTCCCACTGCAGGGCACGGGACTACTCTACAAACGACAGTTCGATTGAGAGTGGTTAGGCCATATAGTCCACCACGCTATTGTTTATAATTAAAAAATAACGACACAAGTTAAGTATATCACAGTAAACTTCTAAACTATTAGAAGTTAAAGCTACTACAATCACTATCATATTGATATGTGATGTATGGTGTGTACACGCTTTGTTAATAAGCATGTAGGCTAAGATTTTTGCGATGTTCTAGTTTAAAATCTGCGAGCAACTAGGACGTATAGGGACTGATATATTTCTTCCAAATCGATAAATTATAATAAGTGAGAATAGGAACAAATGAGTCATGGTGAATAGTAGACAACTTCCACTAAGTACAGCTTAGAGTTATACTACTCATAATACAGCCACAAACATAGCCCTAACACTGAGATTAACCCTATTGTCATGGGACAGGAGTGGTAGAGCCATGCTGTTTGCTCATGGCTCAATATGAATTGGCAGGCTCGTCCAGGGCGGTACCACTGTCTCACAGGAGGTCAACTTGAAGCAACAGCTTCGTTTCGTTCGGTGAGTGGGATTGTCGAATACCAAATACCACTTCCCACCCCTTCCTTCTCGCTTCCCTCCAGATTTGTTGAGCCTGCAACACATCCATGATTCAAGCGCTCGGGATGTTCATTGGCGACAGTAATCATTTACAACCAGTTGGCCTATGCCCCTCTTTGCCTGACAAAAAAATAAAAAAATTAAACGATAAGCCTTTCGTACCACTATCACGGATATAAATATTTGGAGGGAACAAATCTCGGTGCGAGGATCAAACCTGAGATTCTCTTTACACAGCTGACTCTTATACAAGCCATTGATTATCACATCTATAACTGCTCTGAAGTTTTGTTTGATACGTAAGGGAAGTGGACACTAAGTTAATTCTAACTCCTTCTATTAACTAAACTCTGCGATTGATTTCGTTACGGATTAAAGACAAGTTAGACATTCCCAGTGACTCGCCGAGCTTTAAATTAAAATGCGTGCCACTATTGATCCTGGCTTACAAAAGAAGTCGTAGGAGTAAGGGCGAGACAGTCTCCTATAAGTTCTATGAAGAAATATATTATAGCAGCGCCAATAGGAGCATCATACCAAGGATTTGTCAGTCGCTCATTTATCATAAGTTCTGACGGAACTTGCTTTTGTCAGTTTAAGACGTGAACGAACTATGGCTTTTTAACGTTATGGAAAATTTAATTTAGTGTCTTTAATCGTTTTCAAAGTGATGTTGGATTTACTATTTATTATCAGCCCGGAGTAAGTATTTGTGCCCGATAAGCTCGACCCCTATCTTATCGTGGGACGGAACATACAAGGCGAAACTTGGGTGTCCTAGTGGCACCTGTGCTAACCTCTTCTGGAAAAAGGCGTGAGTTTACGATTGAGAGTGGTTAGGCCATATAGTCCACCACGCTGGCCTTGTGTACCGGTTTCCTCACGATATTTTTCTTCACTGTTTAGTGTGTGGTGATTGACTGTCAATATACACATGCCTCCGAAAAGTTCCTGGTGTGCCCTGGGATTTGAATCCGTGACCACCGGTAAGATAAACTCACTGAATTCAAATTACCTGACCTAGCATTCGAACACAGGACCTTAAGTTTCACAACCATTATTTACCACTACTACCTTTCGTCATACATCGTGTCGTCATACTCAAAAGTAGTTCCCTCATATACATCAAGATTTACACATCTACGCTGACAGAGTCCAGAGGGGAAATATTTAGGACAGCAATAAAATACACCGTAAACCAGTAATGGTAGTTTTATTGACATATAAATTAACACTAACTGATCATTATACTCTTTATTTATATCATGTGAATCCATTTCGGTGGGGATGCGTGTATTGGACTTTATTTTACAATTCAATGAGTGGTATATACGTTAAAAGTTTGTTGGATGCAAGAAACTTCAAAAATATTTAATGTTTGGGGAAGGTTATACCTACCGTGGAATTGCGCTGAATAATTATAAGCTAAATTTATTTCCAAAGAAAATACTAGACATATCGAGACTAGAATTTGTGAGACCATAAAGGCTCTTAGTTTCTGAATCCCACGACACAACAATCTTGCTGTAAATCTTGCTATGGGATCTGTGCTATGTGTGTGACCATTAAATATTTTATAATCATTTCATGGATTGATTTGAAATGACGTTTGTTTTTACCGTTCTTCATTTATAATCGTTTTTGATTGAGATTTTGTATTGTAGGTATTTGGGGTTTGCATGTCGGTTTGCATGGCTATAATGAGGAATATTTTTATGTCGTAGTTGAAGTTATGACCAACAGAGCGCTTGAGTTGTCAAAATGTCATTTCGGTGGGCTGTGTCGCCGGGCCAGCTGCTTTGGCGTGTAATGCACTCATTCAACCAGCAAACCTATATAATAAAAAACCTCAAATACTTTTAAATTGAGAACGTTAAAAACAAACGTCATTTCAAATCAATCCATTAAAATACGTTCACGAAATGACGCGTGCATAAAATATTCGGGAACAAGCCTCGATAAACAATAAGTCTTGAAGACGGCGCGGCACTCTCGTAGGTATTACGGCGTAGCATTACGGAATTCATGTACTATGATATTTTTATGACAAAACCGCCGAGGGCGAGTTGTCAGGTATATTTTGTGTGTCGCGGTTTAGGGTACGGCGAGAATTCATTCAATGGAATGGGGCATTGATGACAATATTTTTAAAGTTTATAATTTGAGTTGAAATCTTTTTGTAATCACGTCAACTATTAATGAGCGTGCTTGACCGAGGCTATACAGTATACTATACAAAATAAACACCTGTATCGGCCAGTGGTAGGCAAAGATGTAAGACACTTCCACGATTATTTCAGGTAAAACCAACATAAGGTAGCAACTGCGTTTCGTTCCGTTGTCATCTTTCACTTTCATTCTATTTCCATTTACTTACGTAAAAGCAATGGACCTAGAGCTAAGTCCTAATATGGATCCTTTATTTGCGTCGATATTCACTTCCCACCAAATCAAAAACTTCATCACTTGCGACATTATACGACAAAAAATTATGCACCCACAAACTCCCATATTTCTTCAAAAGACTAAAACCACGGAACCATTGCTCTCCAAAGCAGCCATACATTACCCTCGACGAATGTAGGTTAGCATATTGCAAAAACAATGGCGTCTCCCGCGACCTCCTCGCGAGACAAAGCCGAGCCCGGACGTATTACTTGCACCGGAACATTTTATCGGTTTAATGAACTTCATTGTGCCCTTTGTCGTATGTGCGTTGTTTTGGATAGTCATCGTGAATTGGTTATAATGGTAATTAAATTGTCTTACTAATGGGTGTAAAAGTACGCGAATATTGTTAAAGGGATTGATGGTTTAATACTAACATCTTAGGTTGACGCGAATGTTACATTGAAAGAAAATAATCGTGTTACCCTGTGACCACGAAAGCTGCAAAGTAATTGAAACGTCGAGAAGTTAAAAAACGTATAAATCAAACCAAATGCACGATAAACAATAGTTTTATTTCAATACTAGCATCTGCTAGATAGACGTCATAAACCGAATTTCTAATTAAGAACTCTAGTCTACTTACGATGTTTTTCTACGTCGTTAAATGGAATCATTTAATCATGCAAGCATATTAAAAGCACTTACAACAAATCTTCCTTAGTTATATAGATACGATTATGTTTCTCGGACAGGACAATTGATTTAATCGTCAGTTAAGCCGTTACTCTGAAATCAAACTGGAGTATTCTATTCCTCTCTTACTTAGTCGATCACATACTAGTAGAAAAGCAAAATGGCCATCAAATACCACATCAGACATTAAAGAAAATATGCACCACGGAGAACCGCGACGACATCTAACACCGAGTCATTTTCAAACTGCATCTAAAAATGGATAACCACCATAAAAATACAGATGATAGTGGCAAATCCATAAATGTTTAAATGCACAACTAAAATGTAACGGGAGCGGTGGTGCCATAAAATGCGTTCCGTGCCATAAGCGAGCACCTCGGTCGGAAGTTATGGTCGTGATAAATGTACGAAGATGTGAGACTGTTGTGGATTCACGTGGATTTGTTAAATCATGTGCTGGTGATTGATGTGAAGACTTATTTCCTGCTACTGGCTATGATATAAGAGCGAAAGATGTGTAGAAAATTGGTGAAATGTTGACAGGACGAAGAGCACTAGCATCTGATAGAAGTATGAAAGATGGAAATGGGACAGAAAAAAAGCAATGACAGTACCAATATATGTCTAGTATTCAGGAAGATAAAGCGAGTTATGACTAAACCAGTGAAATGTAAAAATAATTCTACTTAAAAAACCATCATGCACTTACTGAAGCCACAAGAATTGACAGATAGAATGGAAAGATTAGCTTATAGGAAATATACGTGAAGTAACAATAATAACCACTCTCAATCGTACTTTCGATTGTAGAGGAGGCTCGTGCCTTGCAGTGGGACATATATGGACTGATAAGGAGAAAAACTATAATTTAGATGTTCTTTCCCAATGAGATACACTATTGGCGGTTCTGTGTGTTAGGCCGCACATTTGCATCCTCATAGTATTGTTTGGAAATACTTGGGTCAGTTACTTAGCATTCGACTTGTCCCCGTTCTATCACATTTATCTTTATCCTCGCGATTGATAACATATCTACGAAGCTTTTGAGTATTTCGGCAATCAACAACCCTAAATATAGATTTAAAACAAATTATTTAAATTTGACCATAACATTAATTTTATACGAAAAACACTCGATACCGAATATAATAATCTCCAACCACCAAACCACGGGCAATCATTGCTAATTCAAATACCATAGCCCGTTTAATTGCGGTTCAACTAATCTAAATTTATTAGCGGCCTACCGTGTTGTCTAAATATTTGAATAATTTGATTGTGCTTTGTTGAATAACTGAGGATTGGAGGGGAAAAAGAGGGGGTGATTAGAAGGGACAGTTGGGACAAGGGTCAGCCGACCCCGGCTAGGAATTGTCCTAGCAAGCATATTTTATTAGATTTGATTGAAATTCCGCTAAATGGAATTCTTTGTCTGCGGAATTCTAATATAATCTGGTAGTAATAATGCTAATTATTTGTAAAAACACTAACATATTTGTTTTGAGACGGCGCTGGACTTGGCGAAGGCCATAGTGTTTCTTTAGATATCTTTAATTAGGATATGTATTAATAGCTTTTAGGATATGAATCCGGTCAAATATATAGGTCAAACAAATTAAAGAAACTGTAAAACCCATTTTATCCTAACGAATAGTGTCGACTTCACTGAAACTGTTTTACTGATAGTAGGTCTCTCATATTATGTGAGAGGCTGCCTGGGTAGGTACCAATCCAGCAGCATAACAGCAGTGTAAATGCACTGTTGTATTCCGGTTTGAAGGACATTGTAGTTAGAAAATAAGTACTGGACATACGAGTATTGACACTTAACATCTTATGTCTCAGCATGGCGAGTGCAGTGTAATGCTAAGCATTACTTTGTAATTCAAGGTGTTATTTGATTTTGTTGCTGTTAATAAGTGGTCGTATCGCTTACCATCAGGCGAACGACATGCTCGTCTCGCCATTCCAAGAAAAAAATATGACGAAACTAACTGAATTAATGAATCATAAATACTATTATTATTCAACTAAACTAATAGTTACCGATTGACGTTTCATACTTTTCAAGTTTGAACAACTTTGTGCAGACGTAACTTGCACTATTTCAATAACATTTTCGGTAAAACAAGAATTCAATGGTCTACGAAAAAAAATCTCGAAATTGTGTGAGTTATGCCTCTACAAAGTTGAAAAATATGAAACGTCAAACGGTACCTATTACTTTAGTTGGATTATAGACTTATAATGGGAATGTTACTCCGTGGACAATATTTAATTAATTTTGAAACAAAATAGTTCAAAAATTATACAAATGCCTTAGTGGCGCAGTTGTACTACGGTACTATTAGAAAGCTGAGGTCTTGGGTTCGAATCTCGGGTCGGGTAAAGTGATGTGGCGCTAGGCTCGCCTATCACATCATGGAATAGAAAACACAAGGCGAATCGTGGGTGACCTAGTAGAACTTCTGCCTACCCTTCTGGGAGAGAGGCGTGAGTTTATGAAACAAAGGACGGGTCGTTCAGAATCAGTTCATTCTGTACGTTTATAAATATTTATAGAGCTGTCGGCCAAAATCACAATTGGAGACGGAATGCATATTAAATAAAAGGTATAACAAACGCATGAATAATGTAACAGGGGGATACGTTTGAATTCTATTATCACAATAAAATTTAAACTTTAAATCCTGTCTTAACACATTCAGATCATTTTATTCAGTTATGTGAGGCCAGTTGGCATTTCCATAATTTAATATTTTAATGCTATTGAGGTTTTATGTTGTCGGTTCTTTTCAGTTTAAAGTAATGGTATATTTTTGTAATAGTCGATTTTGAGAACACCATGTATTGATCAGCATGGAAAGATGTGAACGTAGATATCAATCTATCCAGATAGTTTGTGTAGTTTTTTATTTGTAGGGATAAAGTTTTCTTCTGTTTGTTATATCAGCGTACATATTGACCAATTTCCTCCCATTATTGCCCAAGTTATCTTTCTTTCTTCAGTCACAGGAATTCCACTGCTGAATATAGGCCTCCCTAAAGAATATCCACAACGAAGCCCCAGCTCTAGCAAATTCAAAAACAACACATACGTGCATAAATATCCGTAATTCTTCGTAATTTCGTTGTAACTACTGGACATATTGAGACTTAACATCTTATGTCTCAGTATGGCGAGCGCAGTGGAATGCCAAGCACTGCTTAATAATTGAAGGAGTTGTTTAGTTCTGCTACTGTCCATGAGCAGTCGGCATGCTTGTCTAGCCATTCATGGCATTAAAAAGATCTCCAATAAAATAGGACAAAAAACCATCAACATTTTACTAAGCATATACACACTGGTACAGCTGATCCCTGAGATCCATCACATCGTCTTCAGTCTGCCGTCTGGCCCTGTTGCTGCAAGCTGAGAGTCTCTCGCAAGACTGTTCGTTGTGGCGACGAGCGTTAGTCAAGCTCAAGTCCAGCTCGTAGCCCAGGGCCACTGCTGCCTTAGAGAGCTCTTTGAGAAACGCTGCTATGTCTGACCTGAAAAGCAGCAGATAGAAAGAGGTATGGTGTGGGTGAATTTTATGTATGCATGTATCAGCCCATATATGTCCCAATGCAGGGCACGGGCTCGTCTACAATCGAGGGTACTGTTGAGAGTGGTTAGGCCATACAGTCCACCACGCAGGCCTAGTGTGAGTTGATGGAATTTAAATACCATAAAAACCTCTATGATATGTAAAGTATGTATGGGTTACTTTTAGCACTGTCTAGTCAATGGCAATTATTTCTCTAATGTTTTTTCCGATCTGTGACGCTTAAGTCGCAATACTAGCATTAGATTTTTTATAAATAAACAAACCGACTGCCTCGCTGGCGAAACAAACATATGTACCTGACCTGGCGACCTTCAAATAACGAGCGTCCCACCTCAAAGGCCGGTAACGCATCTCCATGCCCTATGGTGTTGCAGATGTCCATGGGCAGCGGTGTTCACTTACCATCAGGTGAA
Organism: Hyles lineata; assembly: GCA_030180105.1. Lineage (NCBI taxonomy): Eukaryota > Metazoa > Arthropoda > Insecta > Lepidoptera > Sphingidae > Hyles > Hyles lineata. The sequence goes on along the minus strand of JARJEE010000013.1, from coordinate 11,703,024 downwards.
CCGCGTACTCGTTTGCCCCCTATAATGTAAAAATGTTATCCTAAAGGTATAATAGTAAAAGGTATAAATAAACTGTACTTCTGCATATTCCTCTGTGCACGCACATCAAAGGCCCTAGTAGTGTCATACATGGTAGCTTGCATGTGGTTCCTGGTGATTCCGATCATCTCCTCCGCATAACTGCCCATCTTCGCTATAGACGCCCTCGCGTCCTCAGTACATCTGTAAATCTGGGCCACGTGTTTACTCGCCAGGGTTTTTGTTTGTCGACGCTCTTCTTCGCACATGGCTGTAAAATTAATATTTTTTACTGATAGTGAACGCATCTGGGTTGTACTTTCTATTTGATAACATATGTGAAAGTGGAAGCGGTTCACGTGATTCTAAATGAAACCCTAAAAAATCCGGGGTGTAAGAATAGTCACACAAATAACAAATCAAAAACTAAATTCATGTCTCACATCGTGGGTATCAATAGCTGCTCTAGTCTTATTACGGGCAGAAATATTCATTTATCAGAGTATTTTTTTCTTTACGATGTGCTTGATATTTTGTTCTAAAACCTACTTTTCGTACCTTTACTATAAAGATCTTTAATAACAGTAATTTATATAGCAAAGTGCCATAGGATTTTACTATTCATTATTAGCCCGGATTTGTGCCCGATATGGTGATGGGCTCGCTCCTATCCCATCGTGGGACGGAACACAAAAAGCGAAATGTGGTTGTCCTGGGAGCACCTCTGCCTACTCCTGGGAAATAAAGCGTACGTTTATATATTTATGTCAATACCCAAATGATTATCGTTCTTACCAGGCACTTTAAGATCATTAGCTAAGTCTGTCAGCTCTGTATAAATCTGTTGTTTCTTCTGTATAGCTGCGTTGATCTCGTCTTTGATCCGGCGCAGAATCTTGCTTGTCAGCTGCTGGTATGCGTTCTGGATGTTTCTATGATATGTGTCGAGGAACGGCGCTAGCACTGTGTCTATGTATCTTGTGATTTCACTGAAAATATTTTACTGGTGGTAGGTCTCTCATATGAGAGAGGCCGCCGGGTTAGAAACCACCGCAATGTCTATTTCTCCCGCTAAACAGTAGTGTAAATTCACTGTTGTGTTTCGGTTAGAAGGACATTGCAGAGGTACTACTGGACATATTAAGATTTGACATCTTATGTCTCATAAAAAATATTATCTTCATCTTTATTAGACTTTCTGTCATAATTTTCAAAATCGTTTCTAGTGAAGACTTATTTCAGTAACGCTCCACTAGAAATGCACTGGAGCGCGCGCACCACTTACGTCGGAACACCACACCCTTCCCGCTCTATCCATATATATCAATGGATATTATTGAGTTTTACTTGATCATAATAGAATTTAATGGAGCTAAACGAAACCTTTTCTCAAGAACAGACTAGCAGATAAATATTGATACTAGGACATCTTCTACCTGTTCCCCAAAGCCACCGTCGAACTTCCCCCCATCGCCCGCCTGCTAGAGTTCCCCCAGCGTTCTCGAAGCTTCTCCAGGTGCTGGTCCAACTCCACGGGCTGGTGCTGCCACGGCGGGATCTCGAAACAAAGCCCCCCGTCTTGCCGAAGGTGATTACTGCGGTATTGCTGTGTATCAAAAAAATGGAGATACTGCTTCCTTGCAATGATTCGGAATGACACATTCATGTACCTACTAAACAAATGTAAAGAATCTTGTCGTGGACTTTAGCAGCTAGAAGTTATTCTGACAATACGCAGACCCGAACAAGATAAATAAAATAAAAATAATTTATTTACGCATAATAGGGCACAATTTACAATCACGTACAACGTAACTAAAACTAAAAAAAATAACACTGACTGGAGTCGCAGCTGGAGTGTTGTATGAGATACAAACCCAGGGCCCCTCACTTTAACACTCAGACACGTTACCAAATTAACGAACTGAATTCATAAAACTTGAACATTAAAAAAGCCCAGAATATGTTAAACAAACCATCCAACTCATACTTAGAACTTATTCAGAATCGGAGTAAAATCAACATTCACATGCTTTAAATACTAACCCGACAGCTAGTCGAGAACTCCTCGCAACTCGTTAAACCCGAACACAGAAGTAAAGCGCACAGATTAATAACAAACATTCCAAATATTTCTCCCTTTGTCCCTTACTCGGGGCACAATTAATTCCGACTGAAATCACTGCCCAATCAAGTCTTTATCAATGCGCAATTCGTACGACATAATAAAAAGAGTGTTCCATTACATGCATCGGTGGAACGTAAAATTTTCTCGTTCGTATTTACTTTACGAGTTTTAATAGTAGGGTCTTTGTGACTACCGTGCTGTCTTTAAAATCGAGATGTAAAATTGAATTTGGAATTGTTTATACGAATTTCGAATGAAACTGGCCAGCCATAAAAACTTGTTCTACGTTTAAAAACCGTAGAACAATAATTGACATATTTTTTATATTTCAAACAATACTGAATACGCTTCTTTTGAGCCAATGGATATTACGATTTCCGAGAAATCAAAATAAGAATACGGTTTTTTCAGATACAATAAGCCACCGTTTTTATATATATTTATACAACAAATGAGTAGTAATTAATACACATACACTGTACTTATAAATGAATGAATGAACTGGTGATCAATTGTGTTAATATTAAGCGGTATGATAACCACATCATACAAACTTAATGTTACGATTTTCTTATGCAAATTGGTAAATCCCTTAATAAATTACTTACCGAAGCCGTAATAGCCTTAACGGCCTTAAAGGGCACGCGGGGTCAATCGCATTCATATAATAACCTTAAAACCAATTTAAGGCCTTTGAAATAATCACGTTATTGTGTCGAAAGGCTTAGCCGGAATAAAGGGTATAATATTACAAGATTAATCAAAATTATGTGATCGTAAAATTGTTTAATAGATTAATTTCATTTTCATAACAACCTTCATCATTGGGTAGTAAAATTGATATTATTTTGAGATTTATAAATTCATATATTTGTAATTTTACTTCAGGTTAAGGAATGACAGTGAAATGCCTTGTAATATTATATTATCAGAACCAAGAACACATTTTTTTTATTCCATCATATATACCTAACACAACTATATGTCGATCATAAAAACAAATTGTGACGACTAACCTTTCCTCTCGACCAAACGAACAAATACCAATTTGAACATGCATAAGGATATTTCAAATGTTAACCAAACCAAAGTCTTATTAACAGTCTCATCATCTCCAACACCACAAGAATTCCAATTTCAAACTGAAAAAAAACCATGTCTAAACAAAAATCCCCTTCCATTAGAAACCAATCTGTCTCCCCAACCCCCCAGAAAGGCATTAAGATGCACGGCACACGGCAGTTATATTTTGGTAGAATTCTGCTTGTATTCGGCACATTTGAGTGTAAATTCCGCTGCGCCGCAAGTTTATGAATACATGTCGTCTTGCCTTCGTGATGTGCTGCTACGCTATTCATGTGTCTTCAAGTCTGAGGGAGGGGCCGGATTTGGAGGGTTTTGTAGGGGGCTAGTACACCCACGAGCATAATGTTTGAATATCGAAATTGGAATCATATCTTATAATGTTCTTTCTGATTTCTGTACAGACTTATTGGTATATACATATCTTAGAGTATTTATAATATAGAGGGAGCGCTGGTACTTCAAAATCGTAGATAAAAATGGTGGTGTCGGGCCTTTTTCTGCTCTCCCATTGGCTGACATTTGACAGGTTGTCCAACATACACAAATTGTATGGAAAAGAAAAATAAAAATAAACTGCTTAGAACTATTTAATACCACTTAAACTCGTTTTAAAAGGATAATAGCTAAATATGCTTTCGGTTATAAAAGGAATTTATAACAATTTCTTGTTACATAATTAGTTAATTTCTCACTATTATTACCAACATTACGAACAAGAAAATATCTACGTTTTTGAAGACGCAAATGTATGACAGCGCTGCCTCTATATTACAAATACTATAAGATACATATATTCAGTATGCACTATTAAATAGTTGCGTAATATATAAAAACGGTTTCCACCGCTGATGTTTATATGTCCCAAATAAAAAATCTATTTTAACTGTTGGATGGGACAGTTTTAAAACATCCGCTGTCAACGACAAATAACCAACTCGTAAAATAAAATACAGCCTCAAGCTAAATACGTCAATACAAATTGGATCAAAAAATAAAATCCATATCCTATTCATTTTACTATTTGATACGCTACGTTGCGCTTTACCCACTAATAAGTAACTCTAAACTAACTCTAATACTCGGGGTTAATTACATGTTATCGATGCTGACCTACAGGACTCGCATATCGTGTAGGATCGCATAGGTGTTTAATAGTTAATTTTAAAAACCGACCTAACGCGAGTCGGCATCGCGCACCGAGGGTTCGGTACAAACCTGTAGTTATACATATAAGTAAAAGTTCACTCATTACGACAATCCAGTTATAGTTATATACATTTTACCAATTTAGAAGTGTCTCTTTCGCAGACGATTCACTATAGAAAAAAATATATATCAGAAACCTCAATATAATTTTTAAAGACCTGTCCATAGAAACCCTCACACGTATGAGTTAGATGAAAAAAAGATGAGTTTCAGTTACTACTACGTATGGGGAACGTAAAAATGATGGGGGTATTTATCAAAACCCAAACTCACCTGAGTCCCTACCTGTGTCACGATATGACAAGCAAGCACCTGCACTGTACTGCAAGCGCTGTGAGCGTACACAGGGCGCCGTGCCTCACCGCTCCAATTAAACAACATAATTGCTACAATTATATACAACTTGGTGGATTTTTTAGATTTTCAACTTTTCAAGCTTCTCGTTAGTTTAATCCTAGTTCGAATAAAAAAATTGACGGTTAGTGATAAAATATAATAGTAGGTAGCAAAGGAGTCAGGTGCTAATTTTAACAGCCTTAGTGGCGCAGTTGGTTAAATAATGGGTGTGAAACGAGAGGCCGCGGGTTCGATCCCCGCACCGAAACAAATATTTGTGTGATCCATAGGTATTTGTTTCAGGTCTAGGTGTGTGAGACCAAAAAGTCTCTCATAAGTCCTGATACCCATGACCCAAGACTTAATTGATCTTAATCAGGAGTCAGAACTATGTACCTATATGTACACCGTCACTGTTTGGTGTATTTATTTAGTTATTTCTTAATTCCCAAAATAAACCCACGTGACTCAGCAACAATTACATCGGTAATAAATAATAATTCTCGCGTAAGCGCAAAAAGCGTTTCTTTGATCTGAGAGCGTCCGATAATGTATTTTTTCAGCGTTAAGTGCCGGCTATCCTCTCCGTTGGCGACATCACCTGAATTAATTATTCGCTTAATTAAATTTTTCCCTCCATCGCTACGTGTTTCAGTTTGGATTTTTCCATTAGTTTTATGTTTTTTAATTTGATTGGATCTGTGGGTGGATTTTTATTTTTTTCTTTATGTCTTCAAGAGTATAATAGCCTCCATGATGATCGAGTCTTGTGTCGTGGGTATCACGAACTACGAGAGACTTGTTGGTCTCACATACACCCAGAACCGAAACAAATACTTGTGGGCCACACAAACATTTGTCTCGGTGCGGAAATCGAACCCGCGGCCTCTCTTTTCACAGGCGCCATCTAACCAACTGCGCCACGAAGTCTATGTGACGAATATTCAGAACCACTTCCAGCAAATATTATTTAGGCACAAACGTCCATCACATTTTTAAACATTTTCCATTTTCCATATCCTTTTAACACGCAAAATATTAAGAGACAATTTTGGTAACTCAAAAGCCAGCAATAAAAATAGCACGGTCCTCTTTATTTCATCCTTTCAGGATTTTCAGGTACCGAGAAAAAAATATACCAACGTATGAATTTTCGGAGGAAGAGGCGCTATGTGGGTGTAATGGAATCTCAGTCTTATCATAATAAAGCATGGAGCATTTTCCTTTGAATAGCAAAGTGACGCTGAAAGACATGGACAAATTTTACGAGGTGCGACCGCAATGAATTTTGGTACATATTTGATTTATAATTTATGCGTTTTTTCAGCATAAGAGCGTATAAACGCAAACAGTTAAGCTTTTGGCTAGTTTTAAACGTGTGTTAGATTAACACAGTATAAGAATAGTGCATTTTATGGAAAAGTAGAGAGAAAATAAACTATGTCTTATTGAGATGACAGTTTAATATTGTTAAGTCAAGTACATGAAAAAGACTCACTTTATATGGGACTAATTTTAGGCTGTGAATATGAGAAAATGAAATGAATTCAAGTACAGATATGCTAATTAGACACTTAACAATATTCTGTGGTAATAATGTTTACCAAATGGGCTCCGTAGCCAGTTGGAAATCACCGAAAAAATAACTGCCAATTAATTGATTTGTAATTCAAGGTGTTGTTTGGTTTTGCCACTATTCATGAGCGGTCATATTGCTTACTATTAGTATACCTACTTATATATATATATATATATTTCTTTATTGCAATGAATGGCGAGACGAGCATGCCGTTCACCTGATGGTACATAAAAAGTGGCTACATAAAATAACATTATTACAAAAATTATATGCTTATAGTGTAAATGTTAAAAATATAAGCTAAGGTAACCACGACATTCTCCACGTATTAAATAAGGGGTATATACACATAAGACATGCTATAAGGTTTGATACTTCAAACTATAGGTACAAAAGAAATTTGCATAAGATTGATTAACAAGTGTATACTGTATACAAAGCATACAGATTGCCAACAGACGAGATCGATGGCATGACATCGTACGACAGAAGCTGGTGAGAGGAGGTCACGATCCTCAGAATTGAGGAGAACGATGCAAGGAGCAAGAGGATTAACAAGTATCAGTATCAAACTGATTCAATGACTTTCTAATTTGATTTTATTACGGTGATATCTACATCTGTGAAACCACAATTATAAATTGAAGCTAGTCAACTTGTAATATTTCCTCGAAACCTCGACAATAACAGCTGTCACACAAGAACATCTATACAAAATTGCTACCCCCGTCGTATTTAACCTACATTTCATCCCACGTCAACGGAGCGCGGTAGAATATGACAAGAGACAGGGGCCCAATGAACCGACGAATGCACCTGTGCTCCGTGCACTAGGTCAACGACCTGGCATACATCCCCCCCCCCCCCCCACAACCGTCGCCCACTCCCCACCCCGCTTGCATACGTCAAATAATTCATTGAGAGCAATTGACACGTATATTTACGTTTGGAGGTTTATTTAGTTCATTGCTCGCGATTTTTTAAGTGTTTTACGGGAATTTATAATTTAATCATTTATTTTTTTTACTTATAAATATTTTAATTGCACATAAAAAAGAGAAATAAATACTGTAATTGGAAATCACAAACATAAAAAGTACGATTGGCGGTCTTATCGCTCAAAGGCAATGTCTTGTGAGATGTTTTGTAATTATTGTGGGGTCATAATTGGATGCCTTGTATACAGGTCAAAGAGCTTTGCTACATTCATTAAATTATTGTTGTCTACTGACGTGATATTTTCAGAAATTATCTTTTTTTATAACGGTCAAGGAAAACATCGCAAGGAAAATATGGCGATTTGTAAAATTTCTATGGTGTGTAAAGTCCGCCAACCCTCACTAGGCCAGCGTGGTCAACTATTGGCCTAACCACACTCAATCGTACTCTCGATTGTAGAGGATGTCCGTGCCCTGAGACGTATATGGGCTGATATAGAAGATATAAAAGAATATGTAGTATTCACTTATACTCGTATACAACGTGTATAAGTGTTGATAGAATAAAGGCAATGCTTCTTCACTTGAATGGCACACGCCCTCAAATCAAATCCTCTAGTATCCTTTGATATCGTGCATGTTTATTAATTGTTCAGAACCACTATTCACCGGCAGATGCTGAATGCGAAAAGTCGAAGACACTGGTGTTTTGCTGGTGGTAGGTCTCCCGTATGTGAGACGCTGCCTGGGTAGGTACCACTACAATGTCTATTTCTTCCGTCAAATAGCAGTGTAAATGCACTGTTGTATTTTGGTGTGAAGGACATTGTAGCCAAAGTAAGTACTGTACATATTGAGACTTAACATCTTATATCTCAGGATGACGAGTGTAGTGGAATGCCAAGCATTGCTTTGTAATTTAAGTTATTGTTTGGTTTTGCCACTGTTCATGAGCGGTCGCATCTCTTACAACTAGGCGAATGGCCTGTGTGAAATGCCCACCTCGCCATTCCTCGCAATAAGTAAATAACAATAAAAGACACCAACTTCCCCTAAGAAATGATTTTGTTACGCATAGTCAGATAAATTTTGATTGGTAATAAATTATGTGAGTGTAGTGCAATAAATATTATTCAGTTTGAAACGGCCGATAAATTGAATGGAATCGCAAAGAAAGACAGAAAGCAATTTCCAGGCGTCGCGTTATCACATAAATTGTTTTGTTCGTATGGAGAAATCTCCGGCGCGTCCAATAGGGGAATTATTATTTTCGCCGAGACGGTACATTTTAATAGACCTTGAATTTACTTCAGATTGCGCTTTGTTTCGACGAAGTATGTTCGGAAGTTATTTCTGTATATTTGAATATAGTTTTTTATTTGATCAATTCCATATTAATTTGCAATTCAGTACTTGAGTCGTGAAAAATAATCTTAATATATAGGAACCTAAACTGACTGCCTCGGTGGCGTAGTTCCAATACAGTACGATTATAACTCTGAGATCTTGAGTTCGAACCCCGAAGCGAGCAAAGTGATATTAGATTTTTCCATACATTATAAGCTCAGTGTGAGGAATTTGTGTCCAATATAGCGATAAGCTCGGCCCCTATAACATCGTAGGACGGAAAATACAAGGCGAAATGTGGAATCCTGATTGTATCTCTGCCTGCCCTTTCTGGGAAAAAGTATATTCCTCGTTATGGTTTACTCGTTCAGCAAAAACAGTGCAGTGTTTGGCCTGCCATTATGCAAAATGTATACTGAAAAATTTCTAAAACAGTAGGAATTAAATAAAATTATTTTTCCATTATCTCCCAATTTTCAGCCCGTTCCTACGAGACACAAAATCCAATCTCAAGCCGAAAAGCAAAACAGCAACAAAACGAAACCGCGCCCAAACCAGTTCACAAATCCCGAAAACCAGTACAATCCGGCTTTCTCAATATTCGGCGAAATTTCCCCCTGCCCTCCTTACCAGAATATATATCACCAAACCAAACGACACGGCGAATGCAAAACCCCTCCTGATATCTCGAAAAGCCCGCCAATACACAGCACGGTATAAAAAAACAAAGTAAAGCCTATATTTCATTTTGAAATCCAGTACACCGCCGCAAAACCGATAAATCCGTAGATTTCTATTACAGATAACCGTGTCATTCTTTCCGGATATTTAATTTTATGTACGTCCTGGATATTCTGGAGCTAACCCACTTTAAAGTTGGGAATCGCTCGCGAAAGTTTGCCGGTTTGTAATATCGGCATATTCTAACCGGTTCGGTTGCAAATGATGTTCTGTTACAGTTTCGTTTGTTACATTTTGGGCTTGATAAGTTTGGGGTATTGATACCGAATATAAACTGTTCTTCATATGGTATTGGGTTCCATACCCTGATTATAAAATCATTTCGACAGATATCACATCAAACGCGTTGGTCAACTACCCTAGTGGCGCAGTTGTACTACAGTATGATTGTAAAGCTGAGGTCTCAGATTCGAATTCCGGGTCGAGCAATATAATATTGGATTTTTCTATTCATTATCAGGCCGGAGTAAGGAATTTGTGCGTACCCAATGTGAAGATAGGCTCGTCCCCTATCACATAGTGGGATGAAAGATACAAGGCTTAACGTGGGTGTCCTGATTCCTACCAGAACAACCTCTGCCTACCCCATCTGGTAAAAAAGCGTAGTTTATGTATGTTTATATATTTTATCAATTTGTTTGTCAAAAAAAGAAATTGGTTTAAAACTAAGACGTTTTTATAGTTGGTTTAAAAGTTATATACATTCAAAAACTGACAGACTTAAATTTAAACCATTTATTTAACCACCTACTCAAACAAATTAATAGAAATCCTTTGTAATGCTTAGCTGGGTTAAATTAAAATACTGTTCATTTAATCACCTGATGACTTATGGTTCAGAAGTAGGTTTCTTGTAGTGACGGAGATGATTCATTCATGACTTTAATTGACAGCCTCCGTGGCGTAGTCGGTTGGACGCCGACTGTGAAACGAGAGGCCGCGGGTTCGGTCTCCGCACCGCGACAAATGTTTGTGCGGCCCAAAATATTTCTTTCGGGTTTGGCTCTTTTTGAGACCGAAAAGTCTCTCACAGTTCCTGATACCGACGATACAAGACTCGATCTAAGTGCGGGGTCAGGACTATGTATGTGGCTGTGGGGTGTTATTAATTCATAATTATTTTCTTTGGTTACCTTTCTGTGTGGTTTGTCCTCTATGACGTCACCTTATATTTTTGAGAAACTTAGGCATTATTTTCCACTTTATATTCCACTCTACTAATTCACTAGGCGGTGTATAATTTAAATTTGGTTATAAACAACAGACTGAGCGCAAACACAACGTTTCGAATATCCAAACGAATGAGCTCTTCAAAGTATTGCGTTACTGTTTCCAAATTAAATTTTAGTTAAACGCTCTTATTTACGTTTAGTGTTATGTAAATATTTGCTGTTTACCGAATTTCCTGTTTTATTGGCGTATTTGGTATGACCACCTGAGCCATTGTTTACGTATTTTGTAGTTTTTCAAATTAATATTTGCGTAATTCGCCTATTACTGTTTTTATAGTCGAAATTCTGAGTTCATTGTTTGAGAAGACGCAAAAAATCTAAGTCTGTATGTTGTATCTGTATCAGCCCATATACGTCCCACTGCAGGGCACGGGCCTACTCTACAATAGAGAGTACGATTGAGAGTGGTTAGGTTCCAAAGGCTCTCTCTCACATACACATAATCATTTTTTGTTATTATTATTAATTCTATTGTGTTAATTAAGTTTATTTCGCTATTTTTTAAAGTTTACTAAAATGGTTCTTTATTTTTATTATTTGTTTTCTTGAAATTCTTTACCCTGGCAGTAGTTATTCCAGGATGGGTGTCCAAGACACAGATTTGCCTACTTTGGGACCCACATATTAGATACATAAATAAATATAAAAGTATACACTATAAATAATTGGTGGTATATTATATTGGTTGGTATCAGATGTAAAAATCAATGCATCTGCAATACATATGTACATACATACATAAACTCACTCCTTTTTCCAGAAGGGTAGACAGAGGTGCAACCACATTTCGCCTAGTATGTTCCGTCCCACGATGTGATCGATGTGATATCGCCATATCGGGCACAAATTCCCAACTCCGGCCTGATAATAAATAGAAACACACATTGCACGACCCGGATTCGAACCCGAGCCCTCAGCTTTGTAACCATACCGTACCAACTACGCCATATCGTCGGCATCTGCAATCTGACATCTGACTGCCAATGACCTGCCATCAGTTGACCCGCTTTATCGGTCCTACAGCGTAAAAAAGGTCAAAAACATTGTACCACGCCACAATGGAGTCCGGTGCAAAAATATCCTTTTATCTGGTGCAGAAACGTGTTGTTATTTGCAATTCTTTACTCACAATGACCTATTTGCCGTCGCGACGCAACAAAGCCAAGAATTTCATTTTCTTTTGCACTTAAAATAAAGTGCTTTTAACACCAGACAAGCTCAGAATGTGGAATGCGAATGGTGATAAATGAGGACCAAAATTGTGACCATGGGTAGGTACTTATACTTATCCCAATAAAAAAATTAAACGGAAATCATCAATGATTTTTTCCTCATGATTGTAAGAAGAAAGTTCTCCGGCTGTAAAAGTCTTTTTGCGAGGCTATTTACCTCTTTAGTTCGTTGTTTTGTCACACGCTTTGTACCGATAGAAGTGGACAATAATTTATTTCCAACTCCTATTAATTTTACTTTCTGATTGGTTTCTTATAAATTTCTGAAAAAAGGTTTCTTATAACATAGGTCTCCTGATGGTAGGTCTCTCATAAGTGACAGGCAGCCTGGGTATGTCCACCGCAATGTCTACTTCTCCCGCCAAACAGTAGTGTAAATGCACTGTTGTGTTTCGGTTTGAAGGACATTGTAACCGGAGTAACTACTGGACATATTGAGACTTAACATCTTATATCTCAGAATGGCGAGCGCAGTGGAATGCCAAGCATTGCTTTGTAATTCAAGGTGTTGTTTGGTGTTGCCACAGTTCATAAGCGGTCGGTCGGTTACCATCAGGCAAACGGTATGCTCGTCTAGCCATTTATTGCAATAAAAAAAATTGCTATAAAAAGAACATTCTTCTCCACAAGTTTAACACTTCCGAACACTATTAATATTTCTTGCCAAATAAAATTAAAAAGAATCTTTTAATAAACAAGGAAGCTAGCATTAATGAACCAAAGTTTAAACAATTTATATACATTTTCCATACGCCAGTTTTCGCAGGGGATCGCAATCTTAGTGCAAAGTTTGTGTAAAAGCTTTTAAGGAAAATATTAGACATTCCACAAAGCAAAGTAATTAACCTTTACGGTATTGTAAAAAAAATATGATGATCGACCAAGATTAGTTGGGTTCTGTACTAATTCCTCCATTTTTTGTAAAGCGATTGAGGGCCTATCATACTCATAAATATAGCCTAGGTAAATAACAAATAAATACACCCAACAGTCACATATATAGTCCTGACTTCATACTAAGGTCGAGTCCTGTGTCATGGATATCAAAAACTACGAGAGACTTTTCGGTCTTACAAACACCCAGACCTGAAATAAATACCTGTATATCACACAACGTTTCGATACGGGGATCGAACCCGCGGCCTCTCGTTTCACAAACGGAGTCGAACCAACTTCGCCACAGAGGCTGTCATGGCACACCCGTTAACAAAAAAAGATGTTACAATTATTTTTTTCATGCTTGATTGTTCCATCATAAAAATATAACATTTTGCATTCATTGCGTAGGTTGGCCTTTTGTTTCTCCTGTGATATAAAATTTACGTAATCCAGCATAAAGCATAGGATTTTTTTATTTATTGATATACTTTACTATACATGTTAGTTGAAATAATAAAATAAACTAATCAAAATACGGTACAATTGGCGACCATGTCGCATTGAGCGATTTATTCCCAGCAACCTATGGGTAGTTAGTAGGTTGAAGTGGCAATGGACTGGCCACATATGTCGCAGAACGGATGACCGCTGGAGTAAGCGTGTTCTGGAGTGGAGACCGCGTCTTGGCAAACGTAGCGTGGGACGCCCTCTGGCCAGATGGCGGGACAACTTGCACAAGAGGGCCGGCAGCTACGGGATGCATAAAACAGGAGACCGGGCTCTATGGTGTACCTTGGGAGAGGCCTATGTCCAGCAGTGGGCTGCAACTGGCTGATGATAATGATGATGATGAACCTTTGGATGGGCAGGAATCAAACTAAATACACAAAACGGGTTCCAAAAATCACATAACGCGTCTGTCACTAGCATGAATTTTACGAGCAAACCACTGAGGGCTTAACGACCCTGTAATGTTAGTTTAGTCTCCAACTAAACACATTACTGCACATTCGCGAAACTTTTACAATTTCGCTTTTATTCAGAAAAAAAATTAAACATAACACCGAGTTTATCCCTCAAAAATGTGATGAGTTTAAAAGCGTTGCACTATTTTTTCTTATTTCACGAGCTAATCTCACAATTTTGACGTATATTAGCGTTGTTTGAAATATAAAATAAACTTTATGACTTGGTTTTAGAATTTTAATTAAAAATAAGAGAACGTGTTGGGGTGAAAAGGTGGTATTAAATTATATTTATTTAAATAAATATTTACTCCACGTATATCTCGCTCGATAAAAAAAAACAGATGAACATAAACATCATCCAAAATAAGAGAATATATTTCTAAATTATGTGTATGTTTCAGAGCGCACATATCAGTCATATTACTGTACCAGACCATATTTATAAACTGCAAAGTGCATGACATCTTTATAACCTAATTTCTTTCTTTTTCGCTATGAATGGCGAGACAACCTTTCCATTCTACTGGTGATAAGCGATACAACCGGTCATAGACAGTAGCAAAACCAAACAACACCACGAATTACAAAGCAATACTGGGCATTCCACTGCGTTTGCCATCCTGAGACATAAGATCAATTGAGAGGCTTAAAGCCAGGGTCCATCAAATCCTCAAGTTACATTCTTCAATGTTTTCATTTTTTTTTTCATTTCATTGGACGGAAGCTTTACTCTTAAAAGCTATGCCCTATGGTTCTAGACTAAAGTTCCGATATTTTAGTATACTATCCAAGTATTCTGTATCAGCCCATATACGTCCCATTGCAGGACATGGGCCTCTTCTACAATCGAGAGTACGATTGAGAGTGGCTAGGCCATATAGTCCACCACGCTAGCCTAGTACTATTTGGCACTAGAATTATTATAAACTGCCATGGTATGCAGATTTCATCACCATGTTTTCCTTCGCCGTTATAGTGCGTGGTGATAGACTATCAATACACACCTGACACCGAAAAGTCAGAGGTGTCCTGGTGTTTGACCAAATTCATCGAATTATTGATAACGTAACCATTAATCTTTCTCTGTCATAATACTGTTTCCAGCCACTGCTATAATTAAAACCCCACCTGCACATCGACTTTTTTCTCATGAACATTTTTTTAACATTTTCGCTTAATTGGCGGCCGAATTACTCATTATGATGATGGGAGGCTCTTTGGGTAATTGATATTAGTTCCTGCTTATTAAACGTAGCGTTAGGGGCAAAAAAGTTAGGAAGGTTCAATTAAGATTAGTAGCCGCTGCCAATAAACAATCCCAATCCAAAATTTGCCGTTTGAGATTGACAGCTCAATCTTTTTTCTGATACTATATTACCAATAATCAATCTCAGTAGTGAAAAAACTATGGCAACATGATAAATGACAATTCGAAAAGTCGAAAACAATCCAGATTGACTTCAATCTAATTTTTCGATTGATTATTGGCATCGGCCGTATATGTTTTGTTGGAGCAAGGAAAATGACTGATAAATAACGTACTGATAAAAATATCGACACTATAATCAAGCCTTAAGATTCTCATTTCTTAGCTTTCTTTAAGACTATAAGTTTCAATTTAGAAAGATGTAATCACCTTTTTTCATTCGTTATTTTTTTTTAATGTAGAAAGTATCATTAATCTGATGGAGTTCGTTCTTATATTTCGTTTCGGTTTTAGATTTCAAATAAATCAATTGAATTAAATTAGACAGCCCCCGTGGCGCAGTTGGTTAGACGCCGCCTACGAAACGTGAGGCCGCTTGTTCGATCCCCGCACCGAGAGAAATGTGATGCGACTCACGAATATTTCTTTCAAGTCAGGGTGTTTGTGAAAGCGAAAAGCCTCTCATAGTTCCTGATACCCACGACAAGACTTGATCTTAGTGCGTGGTCAGGACTATGTATGTGACTGTTGGGTGTTCTTTTTATTTATTTAAATGGAAATAATGGTATTTACTTAGATGATAACAAAAAAGAATTATATCTAACTTTATATAAAATACACATCCTTCTAAAACTTCAAGAATAATTCCTTTCAAAGGCACAAACGTCATGATACTACGAGTTCTCGCGTTTACATTCCAAGCGAGAATGTCATTAAACGGTGACTTTTGTACGGGCGTGACTAACTCACTATTGAGCTAATCAGTGGAAATGCTCGTTAGTGGATCGTGGTAGGGGCCCTGTGTATGCCAAATTAATTTGTTATTGCTGATGTAAGGGACTTGGGATTAGTTCCGGCTGGGGAAATTGTTTTTGGAAATTGGATGAGATTTTGGAGGAGTTTCTTAGAAGGCAAAGAAAAGATGCCGAGTGTATTCTTAGATAGTTAAATTTAAATCTGCTGTACTTTTTAGACAGAAAGCAATTTTGCCACAAAAAGATAATCTGTTTGTGCTATGTTTTAATTTAGTTTAAGATATCTGGATTTGGAACCCTTGATCATCAACTTTTGAAATCACAGCAGTCTTACATAAACTTACACAAAATGCCCAGCGTAGTAATCGAACCCAGAACACCAGATCCATGTCATATTTTGTATATGCTAAATAGGTTGATGTATCTGTTATGAACTGTACAATAAATCAAATCTTGAAACACGAACTTTACTTAGTACGATACCAAGCATACCTGCACAGAGCCATTTACATAATTTATACGCCAACCTTCGCCTAAATAAAAAAAAAAACACGAAATCTCAATAATTCCATCCATCTGGGGTATAAGAAAAATATATTCCAACTAAATTATTTTAAGATAAAAGGGCCGAGCTCAAAGGTTTGGGTGACACTGGCCGAACCTGCAAAATTGTTGAAATATATCGAATAATTTGTGACTTATTATAGTTTTGGGGGAAAGATTATGATTGAAATAAAACTATTTGCTTTATCGCGGATTTAGTTTAATTTTTTTTTACTTCTCCACGTTTCGATCAGTAAAGTTTTCATGGGGCGGACTAGTAAAGTACGACTATAGTAATAGTTATAGTTTTATTTCAATTTGTAATATTCGCGTAAATCTAAGGAACCATCATGTTTATTACCTACTACATAAAGGCAAATAAATATTGGTAAGTCTAACCTTTTCTCGTAGTTCCTGATGCCCACGACACAAGACTCCATATAAGGGGTCAGAACTATGTGTGTGACTTTTGGGTGTTTAAAAAACATCGTATGTCCCAGGATGGCGAGCGCAGTCGAATGCCGAATATTACTTTGGATCGCTTACAGTCAGGCGAACGGCATGCTCTTCTCACTACTCAATGCAATAAAAAAAGAGTTTTTTTTTATTGCTATGAATAGCGAGACGAGCATACCGTTCACCTGATGGTAAGCGATACGACCGCTCATAAACAGTAGCGAAACCAAACAACACTTTGAATTACAAAGCAATGCTTGGCATTCCACTGCGCTCGCCATCCTGAGACATAAGATGTTAAGTGTCAATATGACCAGTAGTTACTCTGGCAATTAGAGTAATGCAAAAATTAAAATCTTCAATCTAAAATTGTATAAAGATCAAAACAGAATAATTACATTGTTAATCACAACTCGATGCGGGTCAAAATAGAAGACTGTTTTCTGTATAAATAATAATCAGTAGGAAACCAGCGCGGTAAGCGTGTAAGCGGTTTACATTTCACGTGGACACTTGCAACGCGAATTACTTAGTGTGCATACCGCCTTAAATATAACTCGTTTAGGCTCTCCACATGTGTAGTAACTGTTGTTATGGTGCTGTAAATGCTGAGGCTAAAGTTTGAATGGGCCGTCTGACCGGGACTACTAGTATCTCACAGAAAACCAACATAAAACGAGTGTTTTGATGACGATTAATGACGATTTTCATTCCGTTAGTGAGATTGCCGTGGGCGCAATATCCGTTCGCCCTTTTTTTTCCCCTCTCATTTTAATAAGTTGCATGGTTCAAGTATCGTATATGACCATTAGCGGCAGACGAAGAAAAAAGGATGGGGAGATGGAAGGGGTATTAGGCAACCGACAACCTCAGTCACCGAACGAAACGTGACAGCAAAGCTGTCGCTTTATGTTGACCTCTCGCGAGACAGTGTTACTGCTCCGGACGAGTCTTGCCATTTATGCTGAGTCGTAACTGACAACAGCATAGTGTGTGTAGTAGCTTTACCACTTGGTAAAATTCCCGAAATTATCCTAATTATCCACATCATAGGCACAGAAGTTCAGTAAGGTTCAATGAATAGGGGCAAATATGTCCAGATTAACGCTCAATTGCGAAAAGGATTATATTTAGCAGTAGATTGGCACAAACTGACACAAAAAAAAAAGAAAAATAAAATAACCAATTGATTTAATCGAGCAACTCCGTGTGAGTAGGGCCTTTTATTTTATTCGCAACAAAATGTCTATGTAATGAAAAGCAGTGCGCTGTGTACAGAGTTAAACGAGGCAGCTACAAGGGGGGTTGTAAGCGGGAGAAAACATGCATTCCCCTAATTAATTTACGTTTAAGGGTGTGAAAATGAGAACATGTTTTTGTTAGCATGAGTTGACGAGATTGTTCTTCTATTGTTTCGCGGCAATTTATTAAGTACGTGGAAATTTGAGGCAGTTAAATATCTAAGGAACGTATCTTTTTTTATTGTATGGCGAGACGAGCATGCCGTTCGCTTGACGATAAGCGATACGACCACTCATCAACAGTAGCAAAACCAGCACATTGAATTACAAAGCAATGCTTGACATTCCACTGCGCCCGCCATCCTGAGACTTAACATGTTAAATCTTAATAGCTACAGTAGTTACTCTGGCTACAATGTGCGTAAATCCGAAACACAACAGTGCTTTTTACTTTTCAACAACGCATTTCACTTTTCAAAATATTTTCAAGTGTGTATGCCTCGCCTTAACTCCAAGTGTACTGTAGGAATTAAATGTGACTTAACTAGTGAATAATTCTCAACTTACTAATTAAGATTTGCACTTAGTTTTTCATTGTGTAAGTCGCCGTATTTAGGTAGCTTAGCGCAGATTGTTTAATGCACTTTTCGATGTTTTCACTGAGCTCAGACGCTCGTAAGGATTTACATGTTTATTTTAATGACCTTCCTGCTAATCTTATTTAAACAAAATATTGTGCTTTTACAATAATTTTGTAGTAGTATCCGTGAGCAAATCTTGGATTTTTATTAAGTAAACTTCGTCTACAGAACTTCCAAAATATAACCTTCTTTACAACAGAGCATTGTTATAATTATCTGCCACAGGATTGCTGTTGCAATTTTGCAAAGTTGCAACCAGACATTGCTGAAAATCGTTCTCGCATGGTACTCCTCAGTATTAAAAGTCGTGGAATGTAGAGTCAAAACCGGGTTGGATCTTTTTAAATCAATGCATTGGATTCCGTTCGCGAGGCTCTTTTGCCGGTCAATCCACTTTTCGAGTTTGTCACTGTCTTCCTTTGCTAAACATAAGCATCATTTTTATCTTAGAGACTCTGGTGCAAACTTAAAGGTAACTTGTGTCAACCAATGTCTATTTCTCCCCCCAATCAGCAGTGTAAATGCACTGTTGTTCTGGTTTGAAGGACATTGCAGCAAAAGTCACTACTTTAAATAATGAGATTTAACATCTTATATCTCAGGATGGTGAGTGCAGTGGAATGCCAAACTTTGTAATTAATAGTGTTGTTAGCTTTGGCTTCTGTCCATGAGCGGCCGTATCGCTTACCATCAGGCGAATGGCATGCTCGTCTCGCCATTCATTGCAATAAAAAAACCAACGAGACAACCATCTCCCAGCAGATATTCTATCTATACTGCACAACAAATACCATTAAGCCTTTCTCTTTGTCAAGCCAGTACAAGAAGAAGTGTAATTGTACATCTTCTTTTACTATAAAGGCATAAAGGAGATGGAATTGTAAAGGCTCCTTGTCCATTTCAAATTAGAACGCATTCCCAGCAAAACGAAGTATCACGTACAAAGAAAAAATCTTGTAGTTAATTTACAGTGTCATGGCTCGGTTAATTTAAATGCAAAAGTCTTAAGAACACATCTAGGCAGCGGTTGCCATTTTAATTAAAATCTCTTTGTTCAGCGTCTGCTGGTCCGCATGTCGTAGCTAGGCAATTCTTAACACGTCACAGCATTGTTGGATAGTTATCAGATGCCGTTTGTTGCTGAAAATTAATAGGATAATACGAAATACGGGTGTGGACGTATGTTTTGTGAGGTTTCGGATTTAAGTAGAAGTTTTTGTTTTGTGAATATACATGCTTACCATGATTAATAGTGCCTTCCTCTGTCTGAGTACCTTGGTGGCGTAGTTGTAATACGGTATGATCACAAAGCTGAAGTCTCGGGTTTGTATTCCATGTCTGCCAAAGTGATATTGAATTTTTCTTTTCATTATCAGCCCAGAGTCAGTAATTTATGCCCGATATGGCTATAGGGTGATAGGGGATACACACAAGGCGAAACTTGGGTGTCCTGGTAGCAACTCTGCCTACCTCTTCTGATAGAAAGGCGTGATTGTATGTATGTATGCAACGATTCAAAATAAATTATATTCAAGCTTGACCACGATCAAATAGACAATATTATAATATATAAGTCTTGCCATACCACACCCAATAGTCTTGCCATACAACGGTCAGGAAGATACAGGCATTGTATTGTGGATATCATAAATCTGACCCGAAATAAATTTATTAAACAAACACAAAAGGTACTGCGATAGCAATACTCGTATCTTCTTATTTCCGAGCTGGCTTTAGGCCAGTTATTCCACAAACCTTGTCATAAGGTAGCAGTGTAAATAAACCACAAGACACACTATATTCTACACAAGAATCAATCAAACACAACAATTGACAACAAACGCGACTCAAAACTTAAGCTCGGTAAAAGAAATGGGAAAAAAATCAGAATACAGAATCCACCGGGGTTTATTTACAAGCCATTAATCTTCAAGTTGGAGCTGTTTGTGCAAACTTTTCAAACGTGCTCGAGTTGTGCCTCCGGAGAGAGAAAAAAATGCTTAAAACAACTTGGAAAACATTACAATATCTTGTTTTACTTGGTAATTTCAAGTTCCTAGAAGATTAGCAAGTTCGATGAAGGCTGTCGCGAGAGGTTTAACTCATGTGTCATTTACCAAAAATAAGGTTGGAGATGAGAATAGCTCGTGGTGTCGTGAGGAAATTGTGGATACGGGTTTTTGAATTCGTTTTGAAAGGATTTTGGTCTTTGGCATAAAATATTGTTTAATAGCAAAACTGCCTATTAAGCGACGGACTTTTAAGTATCAACTGATGAAACGTCGATGTATATCAAAACCTGTGGAAATGTAAGTAAGTCGCCGACTATTGAAGATAACAGAAATAGAAAGATGTAAAATAGGTTATTCGGAGAGTCTTCGACAATTTCACTATACGTGGGGAATACCATATCCAATGACCAAAATATTAGTTCCCCTTAATTTCCTGCAATATTATCCCCTCGATCAAGCAAAGCCTTGTACAAAACCGACTATAACAATAATATCACTTAAAATAAAACAAGAATCAATAAAACGAACCAACAATTAATCAAACCCAACATTTTTCTAATTAAAACCTTATTTAATACAACAATCGAAGACAACGTAACTTAACACAACTCCGCGTACAAATTTAACAAAACCGGCACAAAGTTAACCTGATTAATCAAGCAAGTTCCCAACTTCGTGACAGATAAGGTTGCAAAATATTATTTGCGAAATGTCCCTCCAAATGAAAAGGTTCCCGGAGGACTCGCTTTTGTATAGAGGATTGTTAACTGACATTCCTGGTTGTGATTCGAGTAATCCATAGGGGTTTGGGTTAGCGATTGATGATGTATTTTAGGATCATCTATAGTTTTTCAATGTGATACAAGTAGATGTAAATGTGAACTTGGTTTTACTATGAACAAAAGAATAACGTAGGTGTTCTAAAATAATAGATCTATTTCCAATTTTATGTATATTTGAGAGGACGAAAACTTCTATTATATTCTAGCCCGAACGTTCTTTTCTGTGACAAAATAACTTATGGAGTATCTACTGGAAAAAAGGGGTTTTGGGTCTGGACTGGGTTTTTCATTGTCAAAGAGTAACTACTGGACATATAGAGACTTAACCTCTTATGTCTCAGGATGGCGAGCGTAATGGAATGCCAAGCATTGCTATTGTCGATAGCGGTCGTATTGCTTACCACCAGGTGGGGCATGCTCGTCTCGTCATTCATTGCAATAAAACAAAAGTTTTTGCTATATGCAAACAAATATGTTACTACCAGCACAATCTAAATTAAACTACAATTACTATCATAGTATGTTTCGCAATATTTTTTTATTGCAATTGCAATAGCAAGACGAGCATGCAGTTCGCCTGATGGTAAGCGATACGACCGCTTATAAACTGTTGCAAAACCAAACAAAACCTTGAATTACAAAGCAATGCTTGGCATTTCACTGCGCTCGTCTTCCTGAGATATAAAATGTTAAGTCTCAATATGTCCAGTAGTTACTCTGGCTACAATGCCCTTCAATCCGAAACACAACAGTATATTTACACTGCTGTTTGACGGGATAGTATATAATAGAATTTAAACATTGCAGTGGTACCTACCCAGATGGCCTCTCACATAAGAGACCTACCACCAGTAAAACACTCTACTCACTTGCCACTAAAACGCACAACATTGATGTATCTTGCTACTCGCCCTCGTATAAAATCAGCTGGTTACTAAACACTTCTCAGAATATTGTTTTTCCTTCAGCTACTGGAATAATGCAAGAACAAGCACCTCGTTGAATATTTATTCCGCTCTTTATGCTTCAAGTGGGGCACGTAGTTCAGTTAGTTAAACATAATATTTTCGCGCAAGCATGGAGTGATAGTTTGGTTAACTGAAACTGTGTTTTGTAAATACATTAGTTTACACTGTAAATTGTTAACCTGATTTTCATTAATCTTAACATGAAATAAATTTTTGTTTTATAATAATAAAAACAAATAAAATTTCCTCGTGTTTGCAAAATTGTTCACTACTGCTTCCCTCGTATAGATCATAGCTTGATGATATATACCCGATATCATTCCTCGATAAATGACCTATCCAACATAAGAATAACATTTCAATTCGCAAATAATACTGTATCAGCCCATATACGTCCCATGGCAGGGCACGGGCCTCCTCTACAATCGAGAGTACGACTGAAAATGATTAGGCCATATAGTCCACCACGCTGGTCTAATGGGGATTGGGAAGCTTATATTATATTAGTATAAATTTATATAAAGAGCACCGTTTGAGTTACAATGTAAATACAAAGTAACTTTTTCGCTGTTTAATCCTATTTGGTATCATCGCCCTCATAAAACTGTCACGATTTAAGAACATTCTGATTTCTACCAGACGGGCATAATCTTGTACTGGCGATTATCTCTCGCCGGCAAATCATTGATATAAATTATATGGACATAGCGGAAAGCCCTTAAAATGTAACCTGATATAGTTTTGCTATAATTATATCATTTATTTGTTACATACATAAACTCACGCCTTTTTCCTAGAAGGGGTAGGCAGAGGTGCCAGGACACCCACATTTCGCCTTGTATGTTCCGTCCCACGATGTGATAGGTGGCGAGCCTATCGCCATATCGGGCACAAATTCCTGACTTTGGGCTGATAATGAATAGACAAATCCAATATCACTGCCCAACCCGGGATTCGAACACGAGATCTCAGCTTTGTAACCATACCCTAGTACAACTACGCCACCGAGACAGTCTATTTATTTATTAGATTTAGATATGACTTTGTAAAATATTAGTCTACTTTTTCGCAGTTTAGAATTACTTATGTATTAAGATACTATGGGGTTGGCATATCCTGACAGGATAGAAACCCCAAATTAAATAAAGATAAAAAAGTGCTCCGACGTAAGTGGTGCACGCGCTCCAATGCATCGCTAGTGGAGCGTTACTGAAATTAGTCATCGCTCGCAACGATTTTGAAAATTCTTGTTTGACAGAAAATTTAATATAAATAAATATAATAATTCTTAACACCGTTCAGACGAAATCTATTAAATCACTTCAATATTTATTTTAGCGCGATTATTGGGGTCATCTTTTGGAAACTCCAAATGTACCAAAGAATAGGCTCTTTGGTACCTTAGTTTTTAAATCACTGCGGCAGATATTTAATATAGATAACAATGCACTAACTATCCGATATCATTGTAACTCTATCCTGTCGATATAAAAACAGTCAGAAACCTTTTAAATTACTCGATAGTAAAATGTTTGTAATCAATACTATACGGATTATTCGAGATAGATTCCAAATCCAATTCATGTTAATGGATATGTTAGTATATTTGGAATTCAATGTGTAATAACCCTAGAATTAATATCAGTTACGTATGGTTACGTAAAGTGCGTGGTGGCCTGTTGGTAAACGAACCAGATGCGGCCAACATGTTCACGGTGGTGGCGGCTTCAAATCCCAGGGCACACCTCTGACTTTTCCGAGTCATGTGTGTATTGATAGTCAATTACCACGGACTAAAAACGGTGAGGAAACCTGCATATCATAGCGATTTATAAGAATTTCTATGGTATGTAAGTCCGCCAACCCGCACTAGGCCAGCGTGGTGGACTATATGGCCTAACCACTCTCAATCGTACTCTCGATTGTAGAGTAGGCCCGTGCCCTGCAGTGGGACGTATATGGGCTGATACAGTATACAGTACGTATGTTAGTATTTGCTAGTTCATCTGTTCGACCTTGTATAGGAACTCGGTTTAACAATCTGTTTTATTGCCTCGGTCCGGAAAACGAACAAACAGGTCACCTGATGGTAAGTAATCACAGCCAATGAACATCCACAGTGATTGGATAACGGATGTGTTGCCGGTCCATCAAATGGCTAGTGTCATAATTTTTTATTATTGTTTAAATCGAAAGGTTAAGTTTCTGGCCGATTTGGCTTTTTAATGTAATCATAATGAGAAGAAAATCCCTATCGATCTGTTTTACCAGAATTTTAATAGCTATTATAGTTATTGAGATACGAAAAAGAAAAATGCCGTTATATGCATGTAATTTACATGATTTCAATGCTAAAATGTCGTTTTTTTTTGGTGCATAACTCAAAATGTGGTTTTGGTACTTAACGGCATTTTAGCTTGAGGACGGCAGCATAGTTAACATCTGGAATTTTTTTTTAAATCCGTATAGTATTCAGCAAGTTACTAATATATAAAAGTTGGTGGGAGGAGTAACAGAAAATGATGCACGGCGTGACGTTAGCTTGCATAAGGTGCACGCGTGCGAAAGAGACAGCGAGTGTCCCCACCGCACTATTAAAATGATAATATCTCAGTCATTTTACAACCAATTTTGATGCTGTTTTAAAATTCATGAGTTTTATGAGCAATACTTTTTAGGAATTATTATGGATTAGGGAAAAGTTCTATGTTTTTTGTATTGCATTGTATCGGCCCATCGTTCTACTACAGGGCACCTGTATAATAACGAATAGGATGGAGAAGGTTTAAGGTCACCTTCATCATCTACCACGCTGGTGTAGGTTAGCACGGAACGATGGTTAGCAATCTAACAGTCGGACTAGCTAACCGCTTACGACACAATAGAGTTATGTTCAAGGATTAATTTTGAGCAGTTTTTAATGTTTCCTAAAATGTACCCATAATAAAAACATGAATTTGAAAACAATATCAAAATTGGTTGTTAAATAACCGAGGTATTAATACCTTTAATAGTGCGGTGGGGACACTCTATATCTCTTATGCACCTTATGGAAGATGTCGTCACGCCGTACATGTTGCATCCTTTGCTATGAATCCTGCCAACTACTTTCAAACATTAGTAACTTGCTTATTACTATACGGATTTAAAAAATTCTTGCAGATTATGATAATAACGTAACCATTCGATACAAATAATAAAATTTTATGAAACTAGCCTATTCCGTAAACATCATACATTTATGCATATTACGTAAGATCTATTAAACTTTGCAAGCTGCCTCTTTGTGAATCCATTCTTTGCCAACATTACCTCCTTGAAAATCCCAGCCAACATTACAGTACAAAACCCGGCGAATTCATAATAGTTGAGCATGTTTGATCACAACACGGATTCTGCAGGGCTCGGTTAATGACTTGTAAATAAGGGGAGGGTATGGTCGTCATTAATAACGTGGTGCCGCGCGCTGTCTTCCGCAGCTCCTTCGAGCAATTACCCCGTCGACTTGGAGCCAAGTTGAGGTGAGAGCAGTATGCCAGGTACGCGCAAGTTACAGTGGTTTTAAGGCAAATAAGCATGGGTACCATCGCAGTGTCCATTTCTCCCGCCAAACTAAATGCACTGTTGGGTTCCGGTTAGAAGGACATAGTAGCCTGAGTACCTCTTGGACTTATTGATAGTTAACATCTTCTGTCCCGGAATGGCGAGCGTAGTGGAATGCCAAGTATTGCTTTGTGATTCTTGTTGTTCTTTGATTTAGCTACTGTGTATACGAGGTCGTATCGCATACCATTAGGTGAATTGTATACTTGTCTCGCTATTCATTGAATTCGAGGTTTTCATGCAGCAATTTTTTAAGCCTTGAATGCCTTGGTTTCCTATATTGTTAGGGACGGTCGATAGTCACGTTTTATGTCTATACCAGGCTTCAGTAAAAAAGGGTGTGTGTGGCTTCTAATTAATATATATAGTTGTATTGCAGAATCCCCGTTTCATTTATCAATATATAGGTCACGCCTTCATTTTGCCCTACAATTGTACCGTTGCTCGGGAAGAGGAAAATCTAACAACGATACGTAAATCAAAACTACATGTCCCGTTGACATACTGATGTAAATTTACTGCGGCCCCGGGGTACATAGTTGAAATTTATACACGCGGGTGTTACTTATGCATATGGAAACATAATCACTGTATAGAAGCAAATGAACCATGTACGCACTCGTCAAACAATAGTATTGTTTTGTCGTGTAATTGACAGTGTCTTGTTTCGTTAATTTAGGAGAAAGGGAGAAAGATTTCACGAAATAGCTATTTCAATTATTTTTAAAAGGAGAAATGACTAGTATGCCCACTTTACGTCCATATCGAATTTTCTAGGTCTTAGAATGACTATCTAAATCATCAATAGATTTGCCACATTACGCTATTTCTAATATTTAAAAAGATTTTGAAACAAAATATATTTTTTAATAACTTAGTAATAGTTCCTTTAATTATGAGGCACATATTACCGTCACTATATCTATTTCTAGACCACAATATTTATTCGTATATTCCTTAGTGTATTCTCTGACTACGTCCAGAATTTCACAAACATCTAGGTATTTATTCCCGACACACTCGCATAGTTTCCTCAGTAACCTACCCGTAACCACCAGTCCCAAATAATCATTAAATTTTATGTTAAACCGGCGCTAACTGGACGTGAGAGCATTCACCAACTTTCCCCAAGATTAATTTCTACTATTAATCCGAGTGAAGGTTGCTCGAGATTGGACTGAGACTTAGCCAAACTGAATTTTGTTGCTGAATTTGATTATACGGGGAAGTGAGTTAGTGACGAGTTACGCTGATGTTAAAAAATTAAGGGCCTGCCGCTTTGTTGGAGGTTGGTCGGGTTTTAACTTTGTATGGTAGGTATTAACTTATGTCTTACTGTCTTAATCGTTTCATTGGTACCGGCATTAGTTGCCAAAAACTTACTTTTAGCGAACTATTAACCTCAGGGATCATATTTAACTTCAGACAATCTACTTCGTGCCTTTTGACGATAAAAGTCAAACAAGATTATACCAGGATTAGATCATTTTTCGATAAGTCAATGTATGATAATTGGCCAAAAGATTATGCTTTGAAATCATCATTCGCTTGGCTACCAAATCCAACCGTGGCTTAACTTACATCTCAGGGTAGCGAATACCAAGCATTGCTTTGTAATTCATCGCGTTGTTTGTTTTTGCTACTGTCTATGAGTCATCTTATCATCAGGCGATTTCCATGCTTGTCTCGCCACACATTGATATTAAAAAACACGATAAACAATAATATACCTACTCTTTAGTACGATGCATACACCGTGAATTATTTTCTCTGTTCCTACAATAAATAAATGAGCCAATTTCCCGTGTACACGCGCACAGCACACCAGCTCACCATCGGAAACTTTTAATTTTCGTGTTTACGCATAATTGCCCCGCGTAATTCGCCGTAAACGACCGTAAATCTGTCCGATTCGTTATTTATACGCTATTCAGCCTGTAAAATATAAGCAGATGCGGTTAAATAGAGCAATAACTTTGTTTATATCGTGCGATTGTTAGCATGGCGCAGCGCTGTGGCTATGCGCGGAATTATTCAAAAAATATTAAATGATTAACAGGCTTTTAAAGCAGGAAATGATAAGTAGCCAAATATAAAAGTATTTTTTATTCCTTGATGTATCATTACTTTCGTACCTGCTTGAATGGGGCTATCGGTTGTGAACCGTGAGGAAAAGCTTTTGCTGTCTAATACGAATAGAAGGTCGTGTTTTTAATTTTAATTTTCGTTTCTTATTTTCTATTGTGTTTCGTTTGGTGGGTGAATTTGCCAAAAATCTAATACCTCACAAGTCCCATTATTGAGAAATGACAACCTACGAACTTACGATTGTGATGTTCATAGGTAATCACTTAACGTCAGTTTACCCTTATATGCTGAAACTATGTAAAAACCAAGATTGCATACTATAACTACCACCCGGCTTCGTTTCCGGTCGCAGTAGATATAGCCTGTATATGTGAGTATACGTTTGCATATGTGAGCAGTTAGCTCAAATTGCAATTGCGGTGTCTTGAGGCTGCGGGAACTGTATAGTCTGCGTCTTTGACAAATCATTTGCGTTCAATTCTACGAAATTATTACACATTTAGCGGTTGCCTTCCAATTTGCGGATACCCTTGTGTAGACTCATTGTAATTACAAAAAATATCTTAGTAGGTTATTCTAACTAAATAGGAGTTACTTTAGGATGATAAATTAATAGCAAAAATTAATCGCGAAGAACTACATTTTAATGCGAGAGAAATGCTTTTTGGCTCTCTTTCGTATCGTATCGAGAAGGGTGACAGAAATATACCAGAAATATTATAGATATAAGAAACATAGAAATATTCACGCTGAAATAATTAATAAGGATTAATTCTTGAATGTTAAATAAATATAAATATCGTGTCGTGCTCATTCCGCAATATGTAAAACAGTTTACAATTCATATAGGTTTCCTACGTGAGTTGAAATATCGCAGTGAATTATCAATATGTCTCCGATAAGCGACAGTCAGGTGCATTCGTTTACAGGGCCTCCTACTGCAGTTTTAATTAGATCAGTCTACCTCATTGGTACTTATCCTACCACGAGGTCTATTTCCGTCTACTCTGCCCTGAACGACAGACGCTCTATGGAGTAATTATTTCGCCGTAAGAATGACC
This sequence comes from Hyles lineata, assembly GCA_030180105.1. Classification (NCBI taxonomy): domain Eukaryota; kingdom Metazoa; phylum Arthropoda; class Insecta; order Lepidoptera; family Sphingidae; genus Hyles; species Hyles lineata. Next base: position 11,673,758 of record JARJEE010000013.1, on the reverse strand, counting down.
GAAGAATCTAAGTATACGGGACTGTCTGTATCAGCCCATATACGTCCCACTGCAGGGCACGGGCCTCCTCTACCATCGAGAGTACGATTGCGAGTGGTTAGGCCTATAGTCCACCACGCTGGCTTAATGCGGGTTGACGAACTTTACGTACCATAGAAATTCTATGGTATGCAGGTTTCCTCACGTTGTTTTCCTGCACCGTTTTAGTGCGTGGTAATTAACTATCAATACACACATGACTCGGAAAAGTCAGAGGTGTGCCCTGGGATTCCAATCCGTGACCACCGTGAACATGTCAGCAGGCGCGTCTGGTACATTTACCAGCAGGCCACCACGCACATACGAGACTGTACTGTCTCAGAAAGACGCTGCTTGTTGCCAAGTTAATAGCTTGAGAGAGATCGTGCGGTGGCTATTAACATAGTTAAAGAAAAACAAAACATAGTGCCCACGACCGCACCGCCACGAGTGTAACGAAGAAGAAGATTTTTTGTTGATTTTATGACTCATCTCTGCCTTGGTTCATTGATTAAACTTTAGAAATAAATATTACTTTTACAGCTTTCGTACAAAATGAGGAAGAATAAACTGTACTTTCACGTCGAAGACAAATTGTCTGTATTTTTTTATTTCTTTATGAAAACAGAAAAGACTCTTTTAGGTCTGATTTCGACGACATATTATCATGTTTTTGATGAGCGAAATATTTCAGAAAAGGATTTTTAATTGGGTTCTTAACTTTTACATTCGACAAGTCACAAGACAGTATGCAAAGCATAGGCATTCCAAATTGTAATATATATATTTTTTACGAATTATGATAAATATCAAAATTCAATTCTCACGAACCTTTACATTACATAACAAGAATATTCCAGAAGGAACCGGTTTAATTCGGCTAAATCGTGTTCAATTCCACTTTATTGCGATTATAAATAGTCGGAATAGGTCTAATTTAGCCCATCACGGGCTATGAAAACGCTATTACGTAGGTGCTTGCAAATATTATAACAGAGAATGCTGAATTTTCTAAAACAATGAAAAAAAAACACTTCACGCTAGTACTGCAGGGAAGGCAGAGCACTTTCACTCGCTAAGCACAAGATTTTTACGTTACTAGCCACCAAAAATTATGTAACAGACACAAGCTATTTATCAAAGTGGGAAGTCTTTTTTAAAAGACAATCTCATACAGTTTGTATTATCGGAAATACCCGTTTCGCTTCCAAGTATTATACCCATTGAGAAACCCCCTGATTGTCTCGTAAGTACTCTTTCTGGACTGCATCACACCTATCATAGGATACAGTAGTCATTATTTTGTGCCACTATAAGCAACTAATGTCTAATGTTTAGATAGCGCAGTTGTACTACGATTACGACTCTGAGGTCGCAGATTCGAATCCCGGGGTAAGCAAAGTGATATTGGATTTTTCAATTCATTATCAGCCCTGAGTCTGAAAGTACCCGATATGGTGATAGGCTCGCCCCGTAAACATCGTGAAACGGAACACATAAACCGAAAGAAAGGTACTGGTGCACCTCTACCTACCCCTACTGGAAAAAGGCGTAAGTGTATGTATGTATGTCATACTTTAATCGATGACAGTACCTAAACACTATATATTGGCAGAGCAGTACCGCAGCGAGCTCATTGTACTCTGTATGTAAATCATACGAGTGATTGATTTGCGCGCGACGTGCCGACTTACTGGCTCTGAACAGACAGGGTGTGTGCTCCGTAATTACACTATGCCGCTTTTGTAGTCTAAATAATATACTTATACCAAAATTTAGAAAGAAAGAAACATTTATTTGTTACAAGCAATGGATTACAGCTTTAAGTAAATTACTACATACAATATATATTCGTGTAACAGTGCTTGTTAACAAAACGGCTCAAGTTCAGCATGTGCTGGTATAAACCAACGCTGGTCTTCCGCTAGGCCGGTAAATGACGTCACAAACGCCAAAAACATAATACGCATTTAAAAAAAATACATTAAATAAATAATAAAAATTAAACAAAACAAAATTATAGCAATATCCGCCCAGATGTGGGTAGTGACATATAAATATCTCGCGTCCCGCTGACGAGTGCACACTGAAAAAAAGACTCCCAGGCATCTGAGCTCTAACAGTGACCAAGTTTAACTACAACTTTATACAACTACAAGACGTTACTTACAATTACAATTTTGGAATAGGACATATACAAACATATACAAAGGTATGAGTACTAAGTTTAACAATTACAATTCGTGTTAAGAGAAACGCTCGGTGAAACATCGTGCGTTATAGGTACAATATACGGACTAAATCTGCATAGCAAGATGCTGTGCAGATAACCAGACCCTTACAGCCAAAGGAAATATATAAAATAAATTGTAGGTAAGTACATTAACTATAATTTAATTATATTTTAGACTGCAAAAGGCGTGAACAGCGTTTAGGCGAAAACTTTATGCAAGTCTTGCGTTTTTGATCGGAATATACATCTCTGTATTGGTGGTAGGTCTCTCATTTGTGAGAGGCCGCCTGAGTAGCTACCACCGCAATGTCTATTTCTCCCGCCAAACAGCAGTGTAAATGCACTGTTGTGTCCCGGTTTGAAAACCATTAAAGCCAGAGCAACTATTGGACATACTGAGACATAACATCTTATGTCTCAAGTTTGCAAGCGCAGTGGAATGCCAAGCATTGACTTGTAATTCATAGTGTTGTTTTATTTTGCTACTGTCCATGAACGGTCGTTTCGCTTACCATCAGTCGAATGGCATGCTCGTCTCGCCATTCAATGCAATAAAAAAATTAAAGACTCATCGAATAGGTGTTTGATACCTTACACAAGAAGTATCTAAACCTAGCTTACATACGATAGATTTCTAATATGTATCAGCCCATATACGTCCCACTGCAGGGCACGGGCCTACTCTACAATTGAGAGTACGATTGAGAGTGATTAGGCCATAATATAGTCCATAGATTATAGTCCCTATGGACTATGACTAGAAATTTATATTTCTAAACAGTATGAAAAATATCTACACATATGACCAAAACAGCTTGAAGCAGTAAAATTGCGTTCAAAAGTCGGCAATTCCCGACAATCCGGCACGTATTAGCCGTGAATATAATTTGTTTTGAATTCATGCAAAATTACATCGCGTCGGCATTATTCGAGTCACGCGCCGCCCTCTACGTGTGCACTGTTAATGTCCACGAATTATTTACGTTTTGATATGTTTCAGTTATTCATTATGTTTTATAATACAGGGTGTATCAAGACTGCTACCGCCTAAAACCTAAAATACGCCAGGTGGTAGTTTTAGTGACTACAAAGTACAAACAATGTAACTAAAAGTTTCGCAAAGAAACGCGACAATTTCTTTTGTGATTTTGTAAATATTGTTTATGTGTGGTAAATCCATAGTTTTTGCTAAATTAATTATCTAAACTCTTGCGTACCATAGCGTCTTTAAAAAAAAGGGTGTGCACTAGGGTGTACACTATCATTTAAAACGATGTATACCCAAATACAACGAAAGGAAAAAAATATAGTCGCTTATTTTTGCACATTTTTAGTGCATTGTGTCTGAAGTGACTAAAAATACCACCCGGCTTCGTTTTCGGTAGCAGTCTTGATATACCCTATATTTTAGTATAGTGGGGTTAGTTCTGAAGTGGGTATTATTTTTCAGTGGTGGAGTAAGGGCCAGTGATCGAGAAAAGCCTTTCGATGCCAGGGCATATTAAAACATTGGAATTTATGTCGTATTCGCACTAGATAACTTTGAATATCATTTTGTAAAAAAAAAATCTATTGCCATGCCATTTCAGTCTGCGCTGGCCTTAAGTATATTGACGAACATTTTGAGAAGCACTTGGTTGCTTTATTTAAAAGTGGTTGCTATATTTAAAGTCTTATAGTGGATACAGGCCGATGGATAGACGAAAAGTAGAGCAGAATTATAAGAAAAAGTAGAGAATAAGATAGTGAGTTTTATAGGTTTAAGTGCACTGGAGCCAAAAACAAAACTATCATCATAACAAAAGATTTCAGTATAAATCGTGTACTTTTGACACATACCATTACTTATCCAAAAACTAAATTGCAACATATTGTTAAAAAAAGTACTTATGTGTTCATTCTTATTTTAAATTCATAATTAATCTTTCCTTAACACTCACATAATTTGTCAAAAAACTACAAACATAACAAAACCGTTAAACCCAAAAATAGCATCAAAATTACCAACCATATCCAACATCTTAAGAATTTAAAAGATATATTACAGAAAGTGCATACAAGGCTTATATGATTAAAGAGGTTGCATGCAACCCACCCTTCCTTAGATAATGTATGAAGATACATTATTTTTAAAAGCAAACGTAAAAGCGAAAAGCTTGCGCTCCCATTCAACCTTGGAGAGCACAACAAGAAGATATTGTCCCAGCTTTTAGGGTGGTGGTTTTCAAACTTTTGTTTAATGCACCTCGATTTAACTGTTTCAAAGTGGTAGAACCATGCCATTGTCAGACATTACTCAGCAGACACGTCCAAGGCGCACAACTGACTTACAAGAAATTGACGTGAAGCAACAGCTTATAACTATCTGTCGCTTAGGTATATATGTAGGTATAATACATATACAGGGTGCCTTAGTTTCTAGGAATAATAACACAAATCTTAGTTTCTAAGTAAAATAACTCATATCTAGTGCGGAGTCGAATCAAAACACATCTGCACCTAGACAAAACTGGTACGGGCCGCTAGTTTCCTTACACATGTCTAAACATGTCATGAAATTAGCATTAAAAATTATACATCGTTTAAATACATATGTGTTAATGTAGATAACATTTTTCAATTATTCTAATTTAAAAAGCAATGAAGTAAGTTTATACAATACAATATTAGTCGGTTTAGAATGTACGCTTATACCCTCACACCCCTTATGAAAAAACTTTATAGATATGAGGTACATTAAACACTTTGCTGCAACAACGAAGCTGAACTGAGAAGGGGCGTCGATGCCCCACTTGAGAACCATCGCGCCACAGGATCGGTCTAGTGTTTACGAAACTAAATGAGAGTTACGAGTGCTGTTCTAAAGAAACTTAATGAAATTTGTCCAAGGAATGTTATGCTAAGGGAAAATTGGAATCTGTAAGAGAATAACTCAAGTTTGTTTTTCGATTTGGCCAACCGTTGCCAAATGTTTTATGCGGACTGTTATTACTTACTTTATGGCTCAGCTTTGGAGTGGACAGGGGTTAAACAAAGATGTAAATTACAGTTACACAGTACATTACTTTTTACTTGTTTACTGGTGGTAGGTCTCTTATATGTGAGAGGCCGCCTGGGTACCACCGCAATGTCCATTTCTCCTAAATGCACTTTTATGTTTCGGATTGAAGGACATTGTAGCCAGAGTACCTACTGGACCTATTAAGACTTACCATCTTATGTCTCAGGCAAGCGAGCCCAGTGGAATGCCAAGCATTGCTTTGTAATTTAAGGTGTTGTTTGGTTTTACTACTGTACATGAGCAGTCGAATCGCTTACCATCAGGCGAACAGAACGCCCGAATCGTCACTTTTGCAATTTTAAAAAAATTGAACCCGATAATCATTTTTTGTGGGTCGTAAGTCTACTTACTTAGATCAAAATAAAACCTACAAAAACATATAAATAGTAACGGGTGTAGTTATTCAACTGAAACACCTACTTATAGAAAATAAAGTTTCCGTAAGCTATGATCGCAATTTGCATGCATTAAGTATTCTCATTCTTGGCGCACCAAATTCAAAACGTGTCGAGGATACGGCATTTATCATAAAAAGTACTACTAATACTAATATTGATGTATAGCTGAATCATAAAGATAACAATTACCAGGAACGAATTATAGGGATGAGAATCAAATGATGACCTATGATCTACCACTTTGCCATGCAAAAATATGCCATAAATAAGTATACAGTCTTGATTTTAACGCTACCGGCATTGTGTGTGTGCTAGGACGCTCCGGCTGAGATTCCTAAGACAAATTGGGCAATATTGCAACGACACTCCTTATCCGAAGATTTAAAAAATAATGTATTAAGCCATTTCACTACGATAAAGAAGACGTTACTGAAAAAAGGTAAGGCCGCAGTTCACCATGCTGGGGGTATGGATTGGTAAACTTCCCGTGCGTTGGATACAGTACCATAATACAGAATTAGCCCGGCCTCACACATCCGCAAGCAGGGGCGTCGCCAGCCGATGGCTCGGAGGGGGCTAATAATATGGAGAATGAGAAAAGTATGAATTGTGGGTAAAGTCCAGAGTACATGAAGCTTTTTAGTTGTAGTACGAGTTTTACATCTACGGTGACATGCAAAAAAAATACCGTATAGTAGGCAAGTCAAGTCAAAGATTTTTGTTGCTTTACATTTGGCAATTTTGTTAATCTCTAGGGGGGGGGGGGGGGGGGCAGCTGCCCCTACCTGCTGCCCCTTGGCGACGCCCTTGTCCGGAAGAGATATCTGAATTCATATTGTTTATTCAGAAAGCCCGGAATTCCATACAATATCAATAAACCACACACATTCTGTTTTTTTTCTTTCAGATTATGGATTTCTTAGATTAATCTGCAGGAATGATACTGACGAGCGTTCTGAATTCCAGATCGTAATGAATTCAGTGGCCCGAGCACGAATTACTATCGAAAAAGTATTCGTATAGTAATCGACTAATTTTGTATGAGATTTTATCGTACGTAAAAGGAACTAATTTTGTGAGTAATAAGCAATAATTTAACTTACTTTCGTTTCGTAATCGAGACGTAACGTAAACATTACTCGAGATATATAAACAGCGTTGATTTGACATACGGTATTGTATGTTTCGAAGGCTGGCTATCGAGAATTGTCGAAACTTTACTCACTTAAATGTTGCCGCTGAGAAAGGTTTCGAAACTTATTAAAATAATGTTTTAATCGTGACTTAGCTTTGTTTAAGTTGAATTTTGTGTAGAAAATTGTCTTCATATCATTCTTAAGTTATTAATCACCTATAATGCAAAGACTATATGGCCTAACCACTCTCAATCGTATTCTCGATTGTAGAGTAGGCCCGTGCCCTGCAGTGGGACGTATATGGGCTGATACAGATACAGATAATGCAAAGACTGTCCCAACATGCACGTAGTACTTTATAATACATTTCTTGCTGTAAGTTCAATTGAAAATGAATATAAATCAAGAGCAACTGAGTTTGAGAAATTAAATATTGTTTTAACTTTTTTACATAAACATGGGTACAAATGTAAATTTGATTCGAGAACTCGATACGTTTACGTTGCGAGTTGCGAATTGCGTTTAGTTTTTTGTGCTTGGGCTACAGAGATAGCTATTCCCGATATACCTTTTTAGTAGATACCTAATTCACCAGCCCCTGATGGCCTGCCTGAATGACATTAACATCAGTCACAAACTTACTAACCCTTCACAATATGCGCATACATATTTCATTCAAATCCGAATTTAAATTGTACGGCCCGTTGCAGTTGTTCTTTAAAGCCGGTACCAGCATTTAATCAGTGCTGACGACTGACGACATGCTGACAGATTTGACAATCAGTTTAGAATAGAACTATGCATGCGCTTTGATACCCGCTCAGTGAGAGAATATGTATGAAAACATTTTCACTGGAAATATTTTGTGACTACAGTTTTGGGTTTGTAATTTCAGTTTTTCGGAACTTGGCAACATATAATATTCAAGGATTTTGAATTGCATTACGCATTTTATAATTAATAGGGAAAAGTTGCAACTTTCTATCAGGTGCTTATATTGTCGGTAATTATTATTTATAATTATTATTATATGTAAATCGATAAATAGTTAAGATTTATGTCCGCAGAACACAAAAAATAAAAAAAATGTGATAGCTAAATACAAACTTGAAAAAAATATATAGTAATATTGCTAATGCATAGAAACAAATGAAAAGCAAATTCCATCACACATAAACAAAATTAATACCAAAACAAAACCTCATTAATCAGCGCCACCTATTCCATATCGCGAACCACAAAATCCTTACAAACAATTCTTAACAAACCAAATTCAAAACTTGACTGAACCTATTAATTAACCAGCGTCTCGCAGGATTAAATCCTTCATGCCAGTCGTGAATGGCGTTAACAAACTTGCCGAAATCCGTATCACACGTGCGCCGAACCGGCTGCCGGCACATAATCCAGAATCGATATCACTTGATACGTAACAAGATCGAGTTTCAACTGAGTCGTGACATTAAAGGGAGCGCGTGACTCCATTTAGTCGATACAAAAGAGAGCCAGATCAAAAGAGGTTCGGTGTTAAGGAGGTTTTTTGGGGGCCAGCGTGAGTTGTGACGCGGCAGGTTTGAATGCTATTTATGTTCATAGGAAGTGTCTGGGACAAAACGATTGAATGTGGAGAGCCAAAAGATGTTTTTCTTCGTAAAGCGTATTGCAGTTTCTATTGATAGAGTAAGTATAGATTTTTTGGGTGGAATATAGGAAAAATTCTAGAACTACTTACTTTATAAAACAAATAACTACCACTTTACTTTAGAGAGGTGACATTTCACTTAGGTACTACATGTTCTGTTAATAAGAACTATTTGGTTGTATTCAATAAACAATATTTTCTAAACCATCCTTTCTAATATTAAATAAATGAGTACACCCAACAGTTACATACAGTGGACCCCCGGTAATCCGGCCCCTGTCTAATCCGGCACCCCCTATAATCCGACATGATCTATTATTTATTATTGAATATTAATTTTTGATAATATTCGCTAATACATGACTGAATAAGTTACAACTTGTACGCATCATCATTATTGTGCTCGACGCGTTTTGATTCTGATTGCTTAGGTTGGAATTGACTACATGCGAGAGGATGGCGGTGCTACATTTACTAAATTTGATATACATAACGAAGCATGATTTGTACTTCAGAGTACATATATATAATACATATAAAGAATCTTATCAGTGAGTCTGTAATTAGTCGGATTACAAGGTACACTTTTGTAAAAAAAAATCGGACTATAGGGGGTCTTAGGCAGTACTCTATAATCCGACAAATTCGATAGTCCGACACTGCCCTGCAAAATTTTTGTCGGACTACCGGGGGTCCACTGTACATAGTCCTGACCCCACACTAAAATCGAGTCTTGTATCGTAGATATCAGGTACTACGAGAGAGTTTTTGGTCTCACAAACACCCAGACCCGAAACAAATACTTGTGGTTCACATAACCTTTTTTGTCGGTACGGGCATCGAACCAGCAGCCTCTCGTTTCGCAGTTAGCGTCTAACCAACTGCGCCATAGAGGCTGTCGGCGGTGCGGATAATGCTCCCCATTTATATTTTATACAGAACCATCTAATCTAAAGCGACGAGCTCCAATCTTGGTGTTGACATGTTTTGAGTTAAACATTGTGTAGGTCACTCGGAAATATTCCACTCGGTACAAAAACGATCAGTTCAGATTTCGTCAATTTTGAGGAGTCTTCACACGGCCTTGTGAGTTATTTATTTATATACACCAAAATGTATAAAAGAGCAACAATAAAACATATTAACTGATTAAAACTAAAGACGAAAGAATTCTTTGAAAGTTTTACGCAGCGGAGAGATTATTTTGCCTTCGACATTGAGGCTGTCACACTGCATGTCTTTTTTCCGTCCATTTTCAATGATAGTGATATAATCGAACCGCTCTAGTTGAGATGGGCTAGTCTATTTATAATGAAATCAAAAGTAACTAAAATAAACATTTCTCGTTATAATAAAGAAATAACAAAACAAAGAAAGCAGTGTAAATTACCACTTAAGAAACATTCAATACATGCAACACTTGTTCTGTTACATTTCCATCGACCCAACACCACCGAATTACGTCACAAAAACCCTTAACAAAAACAAAAGAACACAAGAAGGTCCCGTAAACACGAACAATTCGATAATGCGCCACATTGGTGTGAGACGATAAAAATCGGTCGCGTTTGATCTTTACCCTCGTATGAAATACACACAGCATTTGTCAAAGCCGCGCCCTTATAAACGACGTCATCAATCCACGCACTTGAAATACCACGATGGGTTATTTGTATTGTTTTTTTATCGATTCTTGTGTTATATTCGTGTACGGTGAAGCGACCACTGTTCGTACATCCTAGTACAGTAAGATCGAGGTTAGACCGTATAGTCCACTGTACTAAACTGTATCAGCCCATATGCGTCCCACTGCAAGGCACTGGGTTATAATCGAGAGTACGATCATGGTTGGGCCATATAGTCCACTACGTTAGTCAAGTAACGGTGGGCGGACTTTACTACCATAGAAATTCTTATAAACGCTATTGTACAACGTTTTCCTCACTGTCTTTTCCTTTACCGTTATAGTAACGTAATGATTGACTAACACACATGAATTGGAAAAGTCAGTGCGCCCTGGGATTTGAACCCGCGATCCAGAACACAAACAGGCCACCACTCCCTGTTTGCAATCGTGGATATATCATAGTGATCTGGGTGGTGTGATGTACATTTGGCGTGTTCGGGTCCTTTGTTGATGGAGGCACGTTTTCATTAGTTTCTTGTAGCTAAAGGAGAAAATGTGTATTTGGTAGGCAGACAAAATTTATGTACCAACAAGAAATAGTCTTCTCTCGCCGATGGAGGATTGTAACAACTCTGTCATAGACGTAGTGAATATGACAATGATAACAAAACATAGCATCGACTAAAAAACTCTCAAACCCCATATTTCTTGTTTAAAAACTACAAATTCTCCCATATTTTTATATTTAAACGTAAGTATAAAAATTAAACGTCGCGTCGGTCCACGTGCAATCTGTTTATCAAAATTGTTTTTGTAAACGAAAGCCAAGCGCTTGGAAGCCGTCGATAACAGTAAGGTCATTGACGAAATGCACAAAAACCGATTTATATGCATAAGCCAGGCTTTTTCGTTCCGATCTGGCTTTAAAGAATTATGTGAAGTTGCGCTTATCGAAAGTTTCAAGAATAATGACTGTCTTTGCTTACCAAGATAATACGCTCGACTATTATTTATGAGATATAAATTGTCCATAAAAATAACATTCACAGTAATGATAGGCTAGTTAAAGGAAAGCCTAGGTTAGAGTTGAACAACCTCTTGAGGTTATGGTCACCGTTTCATTCTTTGCTTTTAATTCAAAGTTATTTATTGCCATTGTTTAATCGTAAAACGAAAAATCATGAGTAAAATCTTTCGTACGAGTCCTACATAATAACATCAAAGGTATAAATAAGAACATACCTTAAAGAGTAGATGTTAGGCAACGTAATCTTTTCAAATACACAATCTTAATATACCTTAGATCACGTAAGTGTGAGATCGGAAGACAGAATAGGAATATATAATTCATCTAAACTTTCTTAGAGGGTGGCGGGAGCTACAATTATTTAAAACACATCTTTATAACACATAATTAGAGATATAAATAATAAAATAAATAACACCCAACAGTCACAAACATAGTCCTGACCCCACACTAAGATCAAGTCTTGTGTCGTGGGTATCAGGAACTACGAGAGACTTTTCGGTCTCACAAACACCCAGACCCTAAATAATTGTGGCCCGCACAAACATTTCTCTCGGTGTGGGGATCGAACCCGCGGCCTTTCGTTTCACAGGCGGCGTCTAACCGCCAGTACCACGGGGGCTGTCAATGTCTATGTTTTCATATTATAAACAACAAGCATTATTTGTAATCTTACAGTATTCGATCAAATATACACCAAATTATAAGTAACGGCCTAAAAAACGACAAGAGAAATAAGAGCACAAATAAGCGTTTGCTCTGATTTTAGTATGGTCCGAAACATAATAAATCTTAATCTAAAGGAATAAGGTTTATTGTTACCTGAAGCTGAGTATAATTTAAGACTTTTTGCTACATCTTGTAGTTCGAAATTCAAATGTATAAGCCACCTCGGCCACTTTTGGCGTGTGATTTTGTTTCGAACTCTGTATCTAGCATATTTTAGATCGAAGCTTACAGTATTAATATTTCTAATATGATATAATGTGAAGATAAAAAAAACTGTTTCCAATATTTTGACAACAGCTCGACAACAACGCATTTGGACGCCAAAATATCGTAGACAATCTATACTTAGCATTCATAAAATGCCAAAACATTCATCCTTTTTAGAGCTAAATAAAAACGGTATGCAAGCGAGCTGAAATTCGGACAAGATTATTAGATTCTTAGAAGATATATATCTGGAACGTGCGCGAAAGATATTAAAACCCGCGGAGATATCATAATGTATGTGTTTGTAATATAGAATTCTCACAGAAACTGATATTGGAATGTTTGGGTACATTTGAAAGATAAATATGACTTTCTAAAACTTGTTTAATTACTGGGACATTTGAATTCAAAATTTCCCATTGGAGGGATATTCAATGACATTTGCCCATCCGCCCAGGTAAAACTGCATGGTGTAGCAAATATGTAAAAAAAATTCCGACGAATTGAGAACCTCCTCCGTTTTTTGAAGTCTGTTACTAAACTCAAAGGTATAAAGGTGTATACTGATTAAGTATAGGGGTTTCTATAACTAAGAACGGAATCATTTTTAAACTACGTATAAACTCTCATTTTCTGCACTCTTCTTAACAATGCTTGAATTTTGTAGGTGTTCGACCGATGTATGACCGATTATCATTTATTTGCATCATGGTTCCGCCTATCAAATTCGACAGTATTGGCGGAACACAATAAGACAATAAGTATTCAGCAATGTCAGCCGAGCCAACATTACTAAAACAACCATTTAAGTTAAGTAATTAGAATATGAAACGTAACTTAACAACAGTAAATCACCAGGCAGCCGATAGAATCGGAATCACGAACTTTTAATATTGTCCCAATTGCTCGATTCGGGCGAATTTAGCAAGTTACGCCGAAACTTGGGCCATATCGTCATGACGTCATGGCAATTAGCGAGATTTGTCCCGAATTTGCAATTCAAGCCGACCGTACAGATTGGTTTTCAATCGAAAAGTGTTAATATTGTTACGCACTTTAAACCCCTTTTGTGTTTCAAATGGAAATTTAAAACGGACCGGCGCGGCGCAGCGTCGAGTTATTTGGGCGACATCAAGTATACCTATTTTATTGGATGGATTGCTATCGATTTTTATTGTTTTAAGTGATTTTGGGACAGTATGGTGCCGCTTTTTGTTAGTGGAATTACGATTCATAATTTGGTCTGGCGTTGATCGGCTTGAACGCTGTTTATATGAAGCTAACTTAATATCTTAGTTTTTCGTTATTTTTTAAAAGCTGGCGAAGGACACAAGATCTTAAGGTATCATTAATTTGGATATGGTTTGAGTGACGTTGATTACTCACTATCAATCGTTAGATTTCAAATTTAACTATTTTGCTACTAGTAGTATAAAGAAAACAATAAAAAAAGCTATCAAATAAAATTATTCAAAATTTAATAAAGTTGGGTCAGTAACTGCATGTCCGATAAATTAAACCCCTCATTTCCAACCGTTTCAAAGCACTTAAGTGATGCCATCTTTTTCCTCACCTGGACGTCAAACCTTTGCCCTCGTAAAGCCTAATGACAAAGTTCACGCTCAGTACACATGTAATGCCATTAAAAATCCCACATGGAACTGGCGGCAATCGACTCAATTACATACAACCAACATATACAGAACTCATTACGCAAAATATAAGCCGAACCATTCACTGCCGCGCACTTAAACGCTCACACTTGACGTTTATTTCATTTTTTTATTCTTTGTAATCTACGAATTTAATATAGCTGGCATAAAAATGTTGCGTCAGAAAAAAATGACGGGGCTATTTAATTTGAGCGCGGGAACAGGAACGGAACGCTTATTTAAATTTCGAATGCCGAATGCTTCCCCACATGGGCGGATTCTGAGCGGAATTAGCTATGTAATATCGAAGAAACGTCTCCCTAAAAATAGGCTGGTGTGTTTGAAATAAAATATACCTTCTTATTTGTGGCTTTATCTGACGATGGTGTAGGTTGGCAATACGCGATTTTTATGCAGTGACAATAATTAATTTGCCCTATAATTTTATTAATTTATGGTCCAGTCGAAAGCTTCCTTCTACACCATGATGATTGATTGATGATTTAAAAAGTAAGGATAGGCCCTTCAGTACATTGGGTACGTCAAAAAGATACCTGTAAAAACGCGCCATCTGTCAGATTTTTACGTCAATGGCGGCCATGAAATCGTTTTTCAATAATGCTAAAATAAATGTTATATTTACTTAAAGTAATATAATTTTTACTTAGCGGTGATAAGAAATATTATCTTTTTTTTTTGTTAACTTTCGGTCAGCTTTATTGCACCCACGCACGATAAATCAGGCATTTGTCAACGACTTACAAATCGGTGCGCTGTGACGACACAACCGCTGCACTGGTGCTGCGGACCACTTTAATGACAACACTTTTCGTGCTTTCAGCCCCGTCCATATATTTTACGTCAATGTTCTACACGGAATTATAATATATAGTCTAATGTCTTTTTTGCTATTATCCTCACGTCCATAATACATATTTACAAATCCCAAAATCAAACAAAGTTTTTACCAAGATCATGTAAAGATCTTGTACCTCCATAATAGTTCTTTTCTCTCAATTCTCGTAGTATTTTTCAAATCGTCTTAATTCTTGCAATTCTATATCTTAAGTAATTGTAATAAATGTGAAATTCGATCGCACCAAATTGAAATTCTTGTTGTTAAGCAACAGTCAGTGAGTATCCAGCTTAGAATGACCTGTGGCTTCGAATATGTGTTGCGTAAATGAAGTTCAATGTACGTTGGTAACAAGGATTATAATTTTTGATCCTGCGAGTGCACTAAACCATATGCGTGGCTCATTAGGTCTTGATCTTGGGTTAAACGAGGCGCAACTAATAGCGGCGCGGCCTTCTCCCGCAAAAACGACGGCCCCTGAATACATTAAGGTAATTTAAAATTTATGTTTCACACTCTTTTATACTTTTTTGCTACGGGGAAGTTTGTTTAGGTTCAAAATAAAGATGGTTGTTTCTATTCAATAACCGACTAGGATGGATAAGGTTTTGGCCATTCAATTTGCTCTCATTAATAATAAAAAAATAAAATCTTTATTTAAATAAAACTTAATTACTTACTTAAAATCTATTACCAGGGGTTCCCAAACTAGGCACAGCCTGTGTCTTGGGATACCAACTTATAATGTAATTACACAATTATACCATACAAGTGGAAGAAAAGCAATACATAATTAAAAATATTAATATAATCTAGTAAATATTGAAATAAAATTAGGAATTAAGACATGTTATTTTTAACGTATTCTACCCAAAAGTGCTTCAGTATCTTCGTAACTTAGACGTTGAAGCCAGTCACGAATTTTATTTTTCAATTTGATGATTGGACACTTTTTTATATCTATTACTTTTGAGACCCGATTATAGATAGATAAAAAGGCGTAAAACGGAAATCTTGAGGCAAAACAAGAGTATACTCTCGGTAAATCTAAGCTATAAACTCTTCTCTTCAATAGATCATTATAAATATTAGAGTTAATTACTGTTTTGTGAGTGGAGAGACAGGCCTTTAGAATGTAAAGTTGACGTGCACTTAGTACCTTAGCTTCGCTATAGAGTTGGGTCGTGGAAAATTTAAATGGTTTTAGCAGCATAACCTTAAGTACAC
The DNA here is from genome assembly GCA_030180105.1 of Hyles lineata. Taxonomy (NCBI): domain Eukaryota; kingdom Metazoa; phylum Arthropoda; class Insecta; order Lepidoptera; family Sphingidae; genus Hyles; species Hyles lineata. The sequence continues at coordinate 11,657,945 of JARJEE010000013.1, read as the reverse complement.
CACGCTGAGCTCTTTCAATATTTAGCATATGTGTCTTAGCGGCATTTCCCCACACTCCAATGCAATATGTGATTAACGATTGACACAGAGCGAAGTAAACAAGCTTACGAGTGTCCACACTCGCAGACCTGCGTAAGATCTTCATTATGCCAATGTTTTTGCGTACTCTGTTTGCTATAGCATTAATGTGGTTTACAAACGTAAGTGTATCATCCAAGATGAGTCCCAAATATTTGAAGGTTTTCGTTCGGTGTATTAATTTGCAATCGCAATTTTCCGGGGAGCTGTAGTCACATGTGTGAATTTTAATATCTAATAAAGATGTTGGTTGAGTTTTAGCAGTCTTGTGAAAACACATATATTTAGTTTTTTCTGTATTAAGTGTTAGTAAGTTTCTCTGCAGCCACTTAGAGACAAGACGCATTCCATTTTCAGCCGTGACACGAGTGTCTTCCCAATTTCGCCCATAAAATAGTACAACAGTGTCATCTGCATAGCTTACCACATCGGCAGAGGCCAAATTAATGTCATGGAGATCATTGATATAGAGAAGGAAAAGAATGGGGCCTAGAATACTGCCTTGCGGAACCCCGAAAGTAACAGGAAGCGTTGAACTCCTTAAGTGCCCGACTTTTACTTTTACAAGCTGCTGCCTGTGTGTTAGATAGCTGCGAAACCAGCTGAGAGCAACGCCGCGGATCCCAAATTTCTCAAGTTTCCGCAGCATAATTGGGATTGATACTGTGTCAAACGCTTTAGCGAGATCGAGAAATACAGCGTAGCAGTTACGACCGCTATCTATATTAGACGCAATGCGGTTTACTAATAGTTCCGCAGCATCTTCTGTCGACTTACCTCTCCTAAAACCGTATTGCCTTTGCGAGAGCAAGTTATTATTCTCTATGAAATCAGTCAGGCGTTTATTAGTTAACTTCTCTAAGACTTTTGAAAAAACACTAAGTAATGAGATAGGCCTATAATTACTCGTATTATCTTTGGGGCCATCTTTGTGGATCGGAGTTATCGATGCGATTTTCCAAGCTTTTGGAAAGCTACCCGAAATAAAGCTGAGGTTGAAGATATGCGTTAGTGGAATAGTAATGTATTGTCTCATAGTTTTTAAGAGGATATTAGAGAAACCGTCTAAGCCAGGAGCACTCACACTATTTAAATTGCATATCAAGTTACTAACTTCAGACGGATCCGTGGGAAAGAGGAAAAACAAATCGCTTAGGCCGTTTGTAATATTAATTTTGGAAGCTAGATTGGGTTCAGATTCATTAATTTGTACTAAAGACTTATAATATGCCAGCTTTTGTCCAACTGAAACAAAATAACTATTGCAGTCATTAAGTGTGTTTTGCGGATCTTTGGAGTTAGCTATTAAACCATTAGGTGAATTATCTTTCTGCTTTAGACGACATATTTTCCTGATGGTAGTCCAGAGTGCTTTAGTGTTAGTAGCGTTTTTTTGCAGTTCTTTACTTTCAAAATCGTTTTTAACTTTTTTGAGCAGATTATTACAAAAGTTTCTGTACCTTTTGTGGGAGATTGTAAGTATACGGTCTTTGGGGTTTTTTCTTGCTAACAAATGAAGTCGGTCTCTATGTCGTATGCAACGGAGTAGGCCTGGAGTAATCCATGGTTCGATGTTCGTTTTAGATTTGCTAAGTTTTTTTATATTACATGATGTTGTCAGCATTCAAGGTTAGAGGTTTAATCGATTTTATCAAAAGTTTTATGTAACCCTTTTCAAACTCAACTTAATCAACGCTGCCAGAGTCCACGTTAGAGCATCCGTAAAATCTTTACTAATGTAATATCAGAAAAAATATATTTGACCAACGGAATCAAAAATCCTTTTTACAACATAAAAACTATGATTCAACAAACAATGTTCGACAATAAAACGCAACGTTCAAATAGCAGAAAATCAGAACAAACAGTACCTACAGCAAATTTCGATTCAAAATATAACCGTTAAAATCAAAATGGCGTCACTGCGAAGTATTACATTCCTAATTTTTCCCCGTGATTGAATAAAACACTATCATTTTATGCAGTGGTTCATTACTGTTCACGGGCCATTGGTTCGATGCTCGCTCGACCGTTCCCGAGCTGTATAAAGCTGCGCTATCATGTTTTTATAATATTCTACAGTTTGCGCTTGCTATTTGGCCGCCATTTTCAATACTCGAATATTCTATGGACGCGCGAGTGCTTGTGGTTTTACTTGCGAATTTTGCTAAAACAATATTGTGAAATAGATTACAAAGGTAGTTTGCACGTAACCACTAATTTATTCGAAATTTACGTCATGCTTTTCAGGACTAATCTGTGAATTAATTTTAATGATATCAGTACACACGATATCAACTTCACAAATGTCAACTTGTCAAATGTGCTGCACATTTAAATTTCTCGCGTATAATTACATTTATAACCATATGTTTAGCGTATGTATGGTAGCGTGGTGGACTATATGGCCTAACCACTCTCACTCGTACTCTCGATTATAGAGGAGGCCCGTTCTCTGCAGTGGGACGTATATGGGCTGATGCAGCAGTACAGAATAAACATATGTGCACAAACTACAAATAAATATATTCCACAGGCCTCACAACTATAATACCCTCAGGGATTGATCCCTCAGAAGGCATTGTCCCAACCAGTGAACCTTATTTAAAACCGATACGTTTATACACTTTAGATAACCAACCTAAAATGAACTCCAAAATCCATGCCTAAAGGATAACAGTCCATCCGTACTGCTTATTTTAATCCAGGTGTTAGCTCAAGCTGTACTGCTAAGCGTCGCATGAGCCGCTGTGAATCGATTCATGTGGACAATCGCCGGCAAATTGTGTTTCCAGGCCAATCCGATTGTAACGTAAAGAGAACTTATTGTACGGCCGGTTGATAATGTTATATTATGTGACTTGGTGTGTTTGTACCGCGAAATAGAGCTTTGGATACTTCACTGCAAAAACTAGAAAGTAACGGAGTTAGTATCGTGGTCTTTATTCAATAATATCATAAATTCTTATAATTCTATTGTGAGCTCGAACTGTCAACAATAAATAGTTTTGATGCTCTTGAAGACGTAACATATCTGGACTCTGACCTCGTGGGTTTAAAAAAAAGACATGTTTAGTTCCATAATACTTAGATCTAAAACACATATAAAGATTTTCACTTACAGTTGCGTGTGCACGATCAAGCCAACGGAGTCTTGAATAAAAGGTAACATAAATAAAAAAAGAAAAGAATCCCCGCAAAATCAAGTGATATTAAAAAAATTCTGGAATCACAATAAAATAATAAAGTGACTCGTTAAAACATTGTGGATACCAATGTCAAGACTCCTCGGCATTACCACGCATTCAGTTTTAAAAATGGAACGAAAACAATGTGCCTATTTTGTAAAGAAAAACAACTCAGGTCGTCAGGTGATTGTTATTAATTTGTATTTTTGTCAGAGGAGCACGTTGAGCTAAGAAAATCACTTGGATGCGTCATTAAATATTTATTAAATTACTTATATGTAATTTAGGGTTAACTAGATTGTGTCTATAGCATTAGTTTTAATTTTAAAAGATTTAAACGCTACCAAAGATTAATTATAATTATTGGCTACACAAAACAATATAACCGCAAAAATATCAGAAATGTGCAATTGAAGAAAATGTGCAACTTTCCAAGAAATTATCATCCTTTACGTGTCTATCGGGATCATGAAATCTCATAGAACATTAATACATCACGCATCCATCCCATAGCGATGGACAGTTTGCTCGATTCTACCACACCACATTTGTTTTGTCCACTTTCATTAATCTCTTCATGCATTCTCGTCGGTTTAGAATAGGTATTTTTGAAAATTACGAAATCTATTAAATTAAGTTAATTTCATATTTATTTTGGCGCGATTTTCAGGTCCTTTTTTTGAAACTCTAAATGGACGGAAGGGCCTACCCTTAGTTTTTAAATCAATTAGACGACCTTATTCCCAGAACACCTTATTGATGCCGAATCTAACATTTCACGTATCCACGTAAACAAACCCTTTTATTTGAGCGGGAAGCAGTGGATTAATGGCGACTTCTCGGGACGTCTTTAATTAAAAACCCTAAATGAAAGCCGCAGTTACGCCGCGACGGTTCCTTTCTTTTGACTCATTACGGGCCGCGTAAAACATCCACAACAATTATTAACAATTTTACATCAAGTTTATTATCTGAATATAAAATGAGCGCGCAATTACAAAATAGCAGTAATAATTTTGGTGCAGTTTTGTGAAGTTCAGTGCACGTTAGGATATTTATTTCATGTTTTAAAAAGGTTTTTTCTACAACCTGGAAGCTTAACGTTCCCGAACGCGGAACGGTACACTTTCAGCAATCTTTAATACTGGTGGTAGGTCTCACCTCTCTCTCAGGTGGTAGGTGGTAGGTTCCAATGTCCATTTCTCCCGTCAAACAGCAGTGTAAATGCACTTTGCCCTAGCATTGCTTTGTAATTCAACGTGTTGTCTAGTTTTTCTACTGTTCATGAGCGGTCGTATCGCTTACCATCAGGAGAACGGCAAGCTCGTGTCGCCATTCATTGGTATAAATATATATAATTTAAGTTTTAAAATCATTTCCTACATGCTTCATTATTTAAGTAATATCACGTGCTAAACAAAAGAGAAGCGTTTGTGTTTTAAATCAAATAATGTACAAAGGAAACACGTTGGAGAAATATCAAGCGGTATTACAATAAGTGCGTGGTGGCCTGTTGGCAAACGGACCAGACGCGGCTGCCAACATGTTCACGATGGTCGCTGGTTCAAATCCCAGGGCACACCTCTGACTTTTCAGAGTCATGTGTGTATTGATAGTCAATCACCACGCACTAAAACGGTGAAGGAAAACATCGTGAGGAAACCTGCATACCATAGCGGTTTAGAAGAATCTCTATGGTATGTAAGTCCGCCAACCCGCACTAGGCCAGCGTGGTGGACTATATGGCCTAACCACTCTCAATCGTACTCTCGTTTTTAACATTTCCCGCGCCCTGCAGTGGGACGTATATGGGCTGATACAGAATTACAATATGTATGTTGGTATAAATAATTTCATAAACTTACTGACACACTGTGAGAGACACAGTACCTACTCACAGACATTTAATTTCAATTAAATCTTTACTTACTGTTTACTAAGGAACCATTTAATTGACATTAAACGTTTCGACCTGTGTGGCAGTGCGTATAAAATGGTCCAAGATTATGTCTCGATGTGGAAAGATACTTTGTAGTATATAAAATAATGCACAGAAACTAAGTTTGATCAGTATATGATGCATTTTGGCTACTGTCCAAGGCGCAGGAAATGAAGGGGCGCCTCAGGACAACTTTTTTCTTTTTAACTTTTTTGCATAGGTTAAGGGCTCCGTAACAATGTCATGCAGGGCGCGGGAAATGTTAAAACCAGCACTAAAAGAATTAAAAAAAAATTACAATAAAAATACAATAACGAAGTAGAGCTTTAAAGTTATTTGTTATTAATCTCATTATTCAAACAATTTATTGTTCACTCAGTAGTCAGTACAGTATGTACACTCTTTTGACAGAAAGTAGTACTTGACAAAAAAGAGTACAACGCGGTGACAATTAGTATTTAATTTATATTTAATTCGAATTAAATTAATATTTTATTCGATATTAGTGCCCTGATTACAAACTCGTACTCTTTTGCCAAGCTATAAACTATTACTTTAAATAAAAGTGGAACCGAGTCTGTATTATTCATTCCTTCACTTTATTTCAAATATTTATTATTGTTTAAAATAAAAACAATTATGCATTCAATATGCAGAGTTCACAATTAAACAGTGTATCCAATTAATACGGATAGGGCTATTGTACATGTGAAATAAAACTAACGTTATTCCGCTAAAGTTATGAGCACATTGCGGGGAAGTTTCAGTTTAAACTTGCTGTGCTAGGCGAGCGGTCGCACATTGTACGAAATGCGGAATCTACGTTTGTATTTGAATATGCATTTGGTATTGTCTCGTTTTCAGTTGTTTATATAAGACGAGGTTATCGTGAATTTTCTAGAAATGTCCGGTAGTGATGGTAGGATATTCCTATAAGATTCAATGGCTATAATCAATAGACATAAACTGAATTGTACAAATAATAATTAATCCTACTGCGACGATAGGTGGTGCGATGGAAACATGCAACTTGGCGGGAAATACCGCTCGGCTCTGTTCAGGATACCAAACTTTTACTGACCAATATGACCGTATACCTAATTGTTCATAAATCGACCTTAGTGGAAATGTTAGCGCCAAGCATCACAATAGTTTGGGAAACTTCGAGTGCTTAAACAACTATTTCACAATGAGCAAGGGGTCCTTCTCAGTAGTTAACATGAAAACTCGTCTCCGTATGAAAATAACCTAGTTAGGCTTCTTTCAACATATTCGGATGCCCGTTTCGGAGAGCTCTCGACTTCAGACATAAGTGGTGACCGTCTTTCCTCAATTGTACTTTGAGCTTTCTATTGGCCAATATATCGCGCATCAATCGTACTCTTATTTGCCTAACAGAGCAAGACTAAAGTGTGTAGTGGACACTGCCTATTTATTTTTTACCTAGGGCTATAAATTGTTAAGAAAAATTGCGAGGTTAGTAAACCTAACGACCTACAACCTAACGTCACTTTAAAAAACCGGAGTTCATGCACACAATTATTTTACACAAATATTATTAGATCATTGGTTTCTTTCAGGTGGTTAGTGAAATTACCAGATAATCGACGAATCTCAAAAGTGAGTATCTAAAGCTTAATTAAATGTTCAATCTGAAAAAAAAATCACGACATTTTCTCTATCCATAAAATCACCAATAACAAAGAATTCGTTCATAATTCTGCAGCACCAAGAACCCCTGTCTCCTCGAGTAGCCAGCTTAACGCAATCTTCCACAAGATTAAGTCCATAACAGTCTGGTAAACAAAAGTTGTGCACTACTAGTTTAACCACCAACCGGATGGTATAAATTGTTCCTGTTGAGGCTTTAAAGCAGCGTCGCTCCCGTAGCCTCTCGTGGAGACTTAGCTTTACTCCTCTTTTTGTTGTTCTTAAAGAGTACAAATGGCACGCTTAGTACAAGAGACCGAATTTAAAATGAGGTTTTAATGCTTTAGACATGCTGTGGTTCGTAATGGTTCTTATTTTAAAATTCAAGGCCATCTGTGGCTTTATTCAATATTCGCCGTTTTTATCGCAAAGGAAAAAATCATAATGCCTGAAATATCAAGCATTTTTTACTCCTTATTTTAAAGGCATTTGTGGATTTATTCAATAAAGTTTTTATACAATTTTTATATAGGTATTATATTGACACTTAGTATTAAATAGCAAAATAACTTAAGGCGTCAATATCTCATTAGGTTTAACCTATAAGATATTGTATATATTGTAGTGTTGAAATAAATAAATATTCTTATAACATTTATTTTCAAAAAGCAGAGGTCCTAAATGCTAATTTTTTTTCCGTCTCGCTGAAAGACTAATTTATTTCATCACTTGAATATTGAGCTTACACTATTCACTACTGGATAAAAGTTAATAAATATTTGTGGGCCGCACAAACATTTCTCTCGATGCGAGAATCGAACCCGCGGCCTCTCGTTCCACAGGCGGCGTCTAACCAACTGCGCCACGGAGGCCGTCGATTTATTAAATTTTCTAAAGGTTAGATTTGGTATTGTAAGTTTAAATTATAACAGAAATGGCCATTACATTTCTAGGCTTGGATGGTACCACTATATGAAAGAATTGACGTCAAGTAAAAGACTTGTTATTATTCTTTTGGACTATAAAATTGACAGATAGCCAAGGTATACCAAGGTCAAAATTAAACATAGTTTTTTAAATTACTTACATCTTTTTAGTGATACAATCCTCACTTTTACTAGCACGAGTCGATAATAAAGAGGAAAGGGATTGTTAAATCTGAAAACTCAGAATTATCTTTATCTTGCAAAACTAATAGTTCGCATTAAGGGAACTAAGCTAAAAAGAAAGTTAATAACTGAATCCTAACTAAGAAAATAAAACGCTTCAGATAGTTTAATAGCAGGAATTTAATTATGAATGATATAGCATAAGGAAATCTGCGATAGGATGTTGTGCAAGATTAAAAAATATACCCAGGACTAGAATTCATGCCTAGTATTTTGTGCTGTCCCCTGTTTTATTATAGAGAAGAAATAACCTCCGCGAATTGAAGTACCTAGTCTGCCTGCCTTTTGAGCCTACTTAATGTTCTTAAATTCCGCCAACATAAATAGCTCCAAGCTTATACAGACAATCACTTTATAAACCCTAACTCATGTATGTATGTATAGTACATACATACATACATAAAATCATGCCTTTTTCCCGGAAGGGGTAGACAGAAGTGCCAGGACACCCACATTTCGCCTTGTATGTTCCGTCCCACGATGTGATAGGTAGCGCGAGCCTATCGCCATATCGGGCACAAATTCCTGACTCTGGGCTGATAATTAATAGAAAAATCCATCTTTCATCATCATCATATCACTTTGCCCAACCCGGGATTCGAACCCGAGACCTCAGCTTTGTAACCGTACCGTAGTACAACTACGCCAGTCGACGTCGACGAGGCAGTCATATAGTACCAAACTAAATTTAGCATTCATTATATTACGACCAATTATTAAAGCACACACACACACACACACACACACAAACAAGCACACACACATGTATTGTCACGGGACGCGGTGCGAGCGTGGGCGGTGTCTATTCATCACAGTTGTTCACCGTCTCGCTGTCATTCATCAATCGTTATGTTATGAAACACAAATTAATTATCCCTAACATCGATCGTTTATGCCGCGATATCGCTGCGATGAGGCTGTGACACGATGACGACACACAAATTTTATTAAGTTGAGATGTAGGAAATTTGATGAAGTGCGTGGTGGCCTGTTCGTAAACGGACCAGACGCGGCTGCTTTCACGGTGGTCGCGGGTTCGAACCCCGGGGCACATCTATGACTTTTTAGAGTCATGTGTGCATTGAAACATCGTGAGCAACCTACAAACCATAGGCGTATATAATATATAATAAGGCATATTGTTGAATATTGTATTCTAATTTCGAATTTGGCGCCTCTTTGTGCAAATGCGCGCTTTAACAAATAGATGTCATTCTATTCCTCTGACATCAAGCGACCGTGTATTACTAATTATATTTCGTGCTAGTTTTTCAAATAAATAGTTGTTAAACCTGAGCAACGTAGTTTATATCTACAGGTTTAGGACCCAGGAAAGCTCAGAAATAAAGTCAGTGCAAAATCGTATTGTAAAATCAGTGATCAAAGACATAGAAAGAAACTTAACCTCAAAAGTGAAACGTGTTCCATGTGAACTTTTTTTGTTGGACTTTAGTGAACTATTTTGGAAATAGAACTGAGTTTTCTCATTAAAAATGTCGTTAAATAACACTTCCGCATTAATCGAAAAGCTGTCTGGCCGTGAAAATTATGCCACCTGGCGTTTTGCAATGCAAACATATTTACAACATGAAGAACTCTGGGATTGCATAGAAGACAACACAGAATGTATAGATTTGAAACGGGACACTAAAGCAAAGACGAAGATAATACTCTCAGTGGATCCAACAAATTATGTGCATATTCAAGAGGCTCGCACTGCCAAAGAAGTATGGGAGAAATTGTCGTCAGTGTTCGACGACTCTGGGCTGACACGTCGAGTAGGACTGCTGCGTGACCTGTGTAATACGTCGCTCAGTGAATGTCAAAGTGTAGAGGAATATGTAAGCAAAATAATAGGTACCGCTCATAAGCTCAGAAATATAGGCTTTAAGGTAGACGACGAGTGGCTGGGGACACTGCTACTCTCCGGTCTTCCTGAAACTTATCAGCCCATGATAATAGCCATAGAGAGCTCCGGCATGAAAATTACCTCAGATTCTGTTAAGGCAAAGTTGTTACAAGATGTAAAACTGTCTAAAGATGATTCCAAGGCTTTTGCAGTAAACAAAAAGTTTCAGAAATATCATAAAAAGCCATCAAAAGGACCTAGATGCTATACTTGCAATAAATATGGCCATAAGAGCTCAGAATGCAAGTCTAAAACTAAAGACACACACAAACCAAGTAGTTCATCATATGCTGCTGTATTTGTAGCATCATCCTCACAAAATGATGCCTGGTATGTGGACTCCGGTGCAACCTCGCACATGACCAAACACAAGGATTTGCTTCAGAATATGTCAACCTCTCCAATAAGAAAAATAAGAGTTGCAGATAACAAAGAGTTATCTGTGCAATCTTCAGGACAAGTAAGCTTGGACACTTTTAATGATAAAGGTGATGTGAAAAAGGTCCTATTCAACAATGTTTTATATGTTCCCGAACTGGCAACGAACCTGCTGTCAGTGAGTCAGATTATTCAAAATGGTGGCCAAGTAAGATTCGACAAATCTGGCTGTGTGATTATTAATAGTAAAAAGCAGATAGTAGCAACAGCTAGTATAATCAACAACATGTACCGGCTGAACACTCCCGGAGGAGGTTATACATGCATGTCTGATGTTGAAGACCAAGATATTTTCCTGTGGCACCAAAGAATGGGACACCTCAATTTCGACAGTTTAAAGAAAATGCCTGAAAATGCTGACAATGTAACTTTCTCACCAAAAATAGAAAGTCTGACATGTGTCACCTGTAAAGAAGGTAAGCAAACACGGCTACCTTTTAAAAGTGAAGGAACAAAATCAAAGGCTCCCCTTCAACTGGTACACTCAGACATATGTGGACCAATGGAAACTCAAACAATAGGAGGTGCCAAGTATTTTCTAACCTTTATAGACGATTATACTAAGAAGGTTTATGTTTATTTTCTTGGCAAAAAGAGTGACACACTAGAAAAATTCAAAGAATTCAAAAATGAAGTGGAAAATCAATTGAATAGACACATAAAGATTCTAAGAACGGATAATGGCCTGGAGTATGTCAGTAAGGAATTCAATGACTACTTGAAAAGTGCTGGTATCATACACCAGACTACCACTCCATACACTCCTGAACAAAATGGGACTGCAGAACGGATGAACAGAACCCTCATTGAAAGAGCAAAATGTATGCTGCTTAATGCAAGACTACCAAAACTATATTGGGCAGATGCGATACACACAGCTGCCTACATAATTAATCGTTCTCCAACTAAGTCCATCTCATTCAAGACACCAGAGGAATTGTGGTCTGGACGGAAGCCAAATGTTAAACATATGCGCATATTTGGCTGTGAAGCCATGGTTCACTTACCACAAGAGAAACGTAAAAAGTGGGACCCCAAGGCACAAAAAATGATATTCATTGGCTATTGTGACCATAGTAAAGGCTATAGATTCATAATACCAAACTCTAGAAAAGTGATAAAAAGCAGGGAAGCTACATTTCTTGAATCTACTGTCAAAAGAGATTATGTATCCTTACAACTGTCAGAAAAGAATCCTGTAACAAAAATTGATGTGAATGAGGAAAATAATACCACTGAAATAGATGATGAATTTTTAACAAGTTCAAATGATACTATATGTGACAATGACACATCTTCCGACAGTGAGTACTCACCTGCCATCAGTTTAGATTCTCCTATAGTTAATAATATGATATTGAGACCTAGAAAGAAGAGAAATGAAGTAAAACTGGATGATTCTGAAGAAAGTACTTACCTGTGTCAAAGTAAAGACATTCCCACAGATGTTCCAATAACATATAAGGAAGCTGTGAACTCAGTTAATAAAGATAAATGGATTAAGTCCATTAGTGAGGAACTAGATGCTCATCAGAAGAATAACACCTGGACATTGATTGAAAAACCTCTGAATGCAAAAGTTATACCATGTAAATGGGTATTCCGAATTAAGAATGAATCAACAGGTCCAAGATATAAATCAAGGCTGTGTGCAAAAGGGTATTCACAGACCAAGGGAATCGACTACCATGAAACTTATGCTCCGACAGTCAGGTATGATTCTATACGTTTGCTTCTTTCAGTTGCAGTACAAAACAATTTGAAAATTGTACAACTGGATGTCAAAACAGCATTTCTTTATGGAGAACTTGGTGAGACAATATATATGAAACCACCAGAGGGCCTGCGTCATGAAGATAATATGGTATGTAAACTTAATAAATCATTATATGGTTTAAAGCAGGCTCCACGGTGTTGGAACAGCAAATTTGACTCTGTGCTTAAGAAGTTTGGCTTTGTCAACAGTAAAGCAGACCAATGTGTGTATATTGGAGAAGTCAATAAAAAGAAATGCTATTTATGCTTATATGTTGATGATGGGTTGTTATTTTCTTCAGATGAATTAGCTCTACAGGAAATAACTAAAGAATTAAGAACCATATTTGAAATTAAAATATTAACCAAACCTGAAAACTTTGTGGGAATGCAAATTGAACAGTTCAGTAAATGCATTTTTATTCATCAAAGTAAATATATAGAACATATGTTGGTCAAATTCAACATGACTAATGCTCATTCCAATAGTGTTCCAGTTGACCCCCATATGAAATTGCAAAAAGGAATCGAAGAGGGTAAGAAGGATGTACCATACAGAGAAGCAGTGGGATCCCTGATGCATCTGGCCATTGTGAGTCGACCAGATATCATGTTTGCTGTCAGTCTAGTAAGTCGTTTCCTTAACTGCTATAATCAGACGCATTGGAATGCAGTAAAACGAATATTCAAATACTTGAAAGATACAAAAGAGTATGGGTTGTGCTATACACAATCTCCTCAAATATCACATGTCTCATGCTATAGTGATGCAGACTATGCAAATGATATAGACACACGCCGTTCAGTCACTGGCTATGTATTCATCAAGAATGGGGCGGCTGTAACTTGGTCCAGCCAACGACAACAAACGGTGGCTCTGTCCACAACAGAGGCTGAATTTATGGCAGCCTGTGCTGCTACCAAAGAGGCAATGTGGATCAAGCAGTTTTTAAGTGATATTAATGAATATAAACAAGACTCAATCTGTCTTAATTTAGATAACCAAAGTGCTATTAGTGTCATTAAAAACATAAATTTCCATAAGAGATGTAAACATATTGAAATCAAATATCACTTCATCAAAGAAAAGTATCATCAAAAGATAATTATATTAAAATATGTTAGTAGTGATTGTCAGTTAGCAGATATACTGACAAAATCACTATCTAAAGATAAATTTCAATACTTAAGATCTAAGCTTGGAATGTTGAAACTGAGTTATATGCAGTTTCCTAATGATTCATGATATTTGAAGCTAAAGCTTGAATTATTATTATATAATTTACTCAGGAATAGTATGAAAAGTGTAAGCTTGAAATGTTATTGTAAAATGTGTATTTAATTAATGATTCAAGAATAATGTAAAACACAGTTTGCTATTTGTATAACATAATGAGTAACTTATTTTTTTTGTTGTTTGTCAATTTGTGAGTCATTGTCTAATTTAGTTAGTTAATAAGTACTTGATAATATTGTAATGAGGCTTAAATTCAGGAAGGGTGTTGAATATTGTATTCTAATTTCGAATTTGGCGCCTCTTTGTGCAAATGCGCGCTTTAACAAATAGATGTCATTCTATTCCTCTGACATCAAGCGACCGTGTATTACTAATTATATTTCGTGCTAGTTTTTCAAATAAATAGTTGTTAAACCTGAGCAACGTAGTTTATATCTACACATATATAATAATTTCTATGCTATGTAAAGTCAGCCAACCCGCAGTAATCCAGCGTAATGGACTATATGGCCTAACAACTCTCAATTGTATTCCCAATTGTAGGAGACCCGTGCCCTGCAGTGGAACGCATGTGAGCTGTTACAGATACAGTAGGTAATTTGAATAAATCCAGATTGATACATTGATATCAATGTATCAAAAAATACGTACTGACGCTGTACGTAAAAATACGTATTAAAAGAGAATAAAAAAATGTTATTTTCATAAGGTTTTTAGTAAAAGCCTTATCAAAATAAAAGCCTTTTACAACAAGTTCTCACATTTCTGCCAGTACGAATTTCCGTACCACGATAGAATAATCGTAAATGAAAATGGGTAGTGGTTGTGGTTCAAATTACATAATGATAAAACATTGTATTAATATAGCTTTGAATTGCAATCCAGTAGTATTTCCAAGAAATTACTTATAAGTGATGGAAACACGAGAAATCTGCATTCGAAACAGATTAAAACCCTAATCATATATAGGATGAATAAAAATGAACAATACCACTTCATCCAGTCAAACCCCTATTCTCGTCTTTTTATAAACCCATAGGTAACAAAATCTAATTCGAATTCAATTCATTAAAATTCCGAATATTCAGCTTACATAACTACAAAAATTACAAGACTAGGAGAGCCCTAAAACCATCATTTTTTTAAATCACGAACATCTAACGGGTTGAACGGGCTGTAACCGCGCGACGATCAATCTTGTGACAGCGCGGTGCCAGCAAAACAAAGGATTAAAACGGATAACATAAATATACTCCCAATCCATCCATCAATTGCTAAACTATTTTCGAACACGTCTTAAAACTTTCGCGACAATATTTGGTGAAAAATGCCTAGGTATCCTTGACAGTCTTCTATACTAATATTATTATTATTTTACGTAGCATAAACTTTGGAAAATATTTTCATCCAACACCCATAATATTTGCTACCACTTTCTAAATTATTCGAAAAGCCTGCGGCAAAATATAAACAAATTGCAAAAGCGTACAGCCAAAAATGTTATCACCGTAAAACTATACATAAAAAAGTCAAACACGCCATATTGAGAATGTATCACGCAAAACCAATAAAAGTTGAAAAATAGTGGGCGATCTACATTACTGCGCGTAACGGAATACCCCACAATAGGTGTAGCAAAATTGTTTGCCGAAGATAAATCAACGTGTCAGTGTTGCCAGTTATAAATTCGCGGGTGGGTGAACGCGAAACGGTACGCACCTGACGCTGGCAACATTACCTTGATTGCAAAGTGTTGCAATGAATACTGGTTAGATGGATATTTGTGGTGATCATGATGCTATATTTAAAGCTATTGTTTTTACACTTGATCGTCCGATTAGAAAACAAAGCTCATCTGTAAGCTCTGTGTTTCTAGTTTCAGTATGTTTTAGACTAAAATTGACCGATGTTGAAAGTTTTGTCCAATAAAGTTTGTTCGCCCACCCTCGACCAAGCTGGAGGTGTATCACAACTGACACGAACGCGAACATATGTGTGGCCACTGGGTTCAATGAATACGATGTCCAACCCAAAATTATTTCCTATTTCATTTCAGTGCGAATTAAAATATTTGAAGTAAACAATGACTATTTTCAATTAAAATCGACTAAACATCATTAAATTCTGTATCAGCCCATAATATGCGTCCTACTGCAAGGCACGGGCCTCCTCTGCCATCGAGAGTAGGTACGACTAAGGGCGGTTAGACCATTATAATCTGTCACACTGGCTCAGTGCGGCATAGAAATCTTTATGGTATGCAGTTTTCCTTCGCCGTGTGTGTTGATTGAATATATTTATTATAATCAATACACACATGACTCCAAGAGTAAGAGGTATGCGCTGGGTTTTGAACCCGCGACCACCGTAAACATGTTGGCAGTCGCAACAAGACATGGTCTTGATAATGGTACCAACAAGCCACCACGCACTGTTTCCTCTTTAAACTGCACCTCTTCAAATCGATTGAAGGGTAATTAAAACAATCATTTCAAAGCTAGGTACTAAAGAAACTTAAACTATTAAGCTTATATCGTTCTTAAGAAAATCTATAAAAAGTACTATTACAACAATTACACAACGAAACGTTAATTCAAGTCATTTTGCATACTCGAAGCATACGAATTGTTAAATAGATTATTAAGAAACTTAGATAATTATTTTAATAAAGTCACTGTTCAACGCTTAAAACATTAAACTTTTGAAGTTTGCAAATGTATGCAGAGCAACAGAATTAATTTAAACACTGTTTAAAACAAGCATAGCGCGGGAATCTAGACCATTCCTTATACTTACATCCCAAAGCTAGGTACATGTAAGGAAATGTAGGCTAATTTAATCTGATTCCTCAAATAAGAGAATTCGTCAAAGCATTAAACCTACCCATAAATTATTAATTGCTGTAACCGATTGTATTTTTTTTATATATCCAACTCCACCTATTATTTACTTTCTGATTAATAAAGTTCCGGGTTAAAGACAAGTTAGACATTTTTTTTTTTTTTGTTTTCAAGAGGAAAAGCTATTAAGCTCTCCTTTCGGTACCCCGGGGGAGGCCGAAAGGGGTATGTCAGTGTCTCTGGCCTTCCAGCCCGGTACAAACGCGGATATTGTAGCCGAGCTGGGTCCCTAGCAATACCTACGCCAGCATACTGACTAAAAACCTCTCGAGAGCCCTCACACGCATTGTGGGCAGCACCAGACATCCCAGGGCGAAGGGCACCCCGATTTACGTCCGCGAACTGCCCCGCGCAAAACCATTGCTGGGCCTTATGAAGGCCCAGATTACCTCCACTTACACCCTCCTTTCGGACGCCCGCCAAGCTGTTATGGGCGTCCATGACGGAGACGAGGCTCCATCATCCGTACGTCTCGGAGTCGTTATACGCGAGGGCGCACGGCCCCCGCCGTGTGCCCAATGACTCCGATGACCCCTTTAAGTCGACTCTTACGACGAGCAGAGGATACCGTGGCGGAATTCTTGTACCCCCAAACCACAGGGTAAAAGTTAGACATTCCCGGAGACTCGCGGAGCTTCAATTTTCGGTTTCATTAAAATGCGTGGCACTGTTGATCCTAGCTTACAGGAGTTGCAGTGGGTGTGAGGGCGGGACAGTCTCCTGTTGTTATTGATGTTGTTATAAAGTTATTTTATTTTCTAGATATAGGTATATCTGCTGATAATTTTCATCTGCAACTCCACAAGCCAAACCACAAAAAATGAAGAATATTAACACTTATTACTTTCTCGAATTTAAAGCTCCTAGGAAATTATTTACTAAAGATCCTTTCTACTTGCTATAATAAGTTTATACAACGAAATTTTGTTCAAAATTTTCTAATTTAAATCAAATATACAAGTCTATCTATACATTACCAATCAATCAGTTCAATCAGAAATAAAATGAGTGTGTAAAGAACAAGTCCACACAACAATTATCAGTTGAACCAAGGTCGAAATTATATCAAAGGCGGCGACAGTTCAGTGGAAATAAAAGAACCGTTTCATTTAGCAGAGACGCCATCCAGTGCACCGAATGTGGACCCCAAACTTTCCCCTTTTTATTTTCTTTGTGTTTGTAGTCGCTGAGTAATGAGTCTAAAGTTTGAATTAGGAGTCGCCCGCTTCTTTAGCTCTATTCCGCTGATATAAGTTAATATATGAAAGTTTTAAAGTAATTCCAACATGGTTTATGAATCTTCATTTGTTGTCTGTGTGTTTTAGTTCATTGGTGACCTAGTTTTTGAGTTGTTCAGAAGATAGACGATGATCTTAGGTAGGTAATCTTTAGAAAAAATAGTGGCTAAATGTAGATGAGGTAGGTGCTTGAAGTTTTCAAAAGTTACCTATATCTTTTGAGAGTCACGACAGCTTAATAATTTACTGCTACTTAGTATTTAAAATATTCGTACGGATAGCTTTGTAAAACTATAATTACAATAACTTAAGAAGCCTGCTTGTTATTAATTGAACCGTTTTGAAAAAAAATAACTCTACATCATTCATAAGCCTCGATTTCTAGATAACAATTGATGCCTTTGTCATCAAAGGCCTTGTTTCCTACGTCGGACCCATCCTATTCGGGTTCCACACCAAAATTTAAACGTATAACTGCCAGTATATCGGCAGCAAGCTTTACAACTTCCTACGAGTTACTTGATACTTCTGTGGCGGGTATCTGAGAGATCGCTTTCAAAAGGAGCCTTCAGAACAGTCTTATGTCTTTAATTGTACAGGGATGTAACTTTAGAATTAATTTTAGTGTATATTTTTACTTTTGTAACTCTAGTTTCAGTTTTAAGGGGAATAATTAGGGCTAAAGAATCGACGTCATCTTCATCAAGTCTTAAATATTCTCAAAGCAACTTATTTTAACAGCCTGGATAAACTCCATATTTTTCATAGGAAAAACGAGCATATATGTTAAAATGATTACTCTTTATTTGATTTAGTCGACTTTAAACTATTTCGCTGCTATTAGTGACTTCCTATAAGATTGAACGGATTTTTCATCCACTATCCTAATCTAGTATGGATTGGTAGACTACGTATTAGCAATTATTGTGTAGAATTCTCAAACCAGGGCTTGCTTTCAATTTTTCCCCCACTAGTTCTGAATCTTTTCAATTTCTCTATGAATACCCGTAATTTCGAAAAGTCTGATATCTGTGCCGTTCGCTTTCCTTTTAACTAGGTTATCGCTTACTTTTGCTATGGAAACACAGTATTTCAATATCAGCCCAGAAATGTCCTCCATCAGGACAAAACGCACATCAAAGATTGAAAGGGGTTTACACTTTAGTCCCCTACGTTTGGTTTGAGCTAGGAAGTGGACATCATTTTTTGAAATCCTTGAAGCAAACTCACAGATTTTCTGTATTATCGAAAATTTCATTGTTGCTACAAGTAACGAGTAATTATAATGACACAAGTTAATTCGAAAAAGTGGCCCGGAATTTTAAAAAAGTCACACTAATCTAATTCGTGGCACAGGCATTGTGCATTGCCCTCAGTCAAAAGGCATAGATGATTCCTCAACTCATAAGTTATCTACCTAATCTAATCTAATGTTTACGAGTATATATCTCGTCTATATATTGCACCACAAAATGATATTGCACGACTTACGTGAATACATAAAACCACTGGTTTGGAATTTAGTATCTCATTACATTTTTTATGAACATTATCAATAAATAAAAACAAAGAATAATATTTAATTTATATTAATTTTGCAATCAAACAGATCTATTACACTGTTTAATTGAGACGTGAAATAAAACGTCCAGTCATTATGTCTAACAAACGAGCATGTTTTCGCGCAGTAGGTGCAATATTCATTTGTATTAGCCGACGCTGCGATCAGGCGCTATTAGGCATGCATCACACAGAATAAGTTGCCGGCCAGCACCAAAGTTCTCGGTTCAAGCCTGTTAAATTCGGAAAGTACGTGAAACTACGAAATATCGAGTGAGGATTAAATTAATATCAATGTTTGGTTAAGGTTGCAGGAAGTCGCTGGATGCAGGCCGCTTCCAACAGGTCAATGTGGAGATCCTTGGGAGAGGCCTATGTTCAGCAGTGGACTTCCTGTGGCTGAAGAGAGAGAAAGAGAGAGAGAGAGTGAGAGAGAGAGCGAAAAATGTTTGAAAGTGCCTCTGAGTAGTAAGTAAACTTGATACAATTCTATTCGCTATTTGCCTCTTGAAGTCCATGAGAATGCCAGAAAAGTGGTCATAAATTAGGTCATATTTATAATATTCTCGTCTTTCAATAGTAATTTAAAAAATCTTACATAAAGGTTGCTTTGAGCAAGTCTCAGAGAGTGGGAGGAATCGCTACGCGGAAGTAAATCATTTTCAGAGCCGTTGTTTATGCGAATGATTTATCAATATTATTACGCTTGCCTGTGTTCCCTATAAAACACCAAAACCCTTTCACAAATCTTCGGGTCACAAAACCTTCACAGCATCCAAACTTTTTTAAATTAAATAAGACATGCGTACTCTATAATAAATTTGCCGTTGGTAACTCCAAGCTCTATCGGTTGGCACGTCTAGTTGCAGAGAGTCTACGTAGTCAATATTGGTTAATTTGGCCCGTGGACTATGGCACGCGGTACTTCCAGCTATCCCGTTGTATATTAGCCGGCCCGGATGTTGACAATATACCTCCAAGAATGTTCGTGTGTACATAGCAATTAACGGTATTTACTACTGCTGAATTGTTAAATTAGATACATAGGTTGAAATTGGATTTTCGGTTAGCAAACATTACTTGATTGATTGAGTCTTACTGTACTTAGCAGTTTAACGTTTTAAATTACATACCAATATACATATATTCACGCCTTTATCCCAGAAGGGGTAGACAGAGGTGCTACCAAGAAGCCACGTTTCGCCTTGTGTGTTCCGACCCACGATGTGATAGAAGGCGAGCCTACCGCCATATCCGGCATTCCTGACTCCAGGCTGATAATGAATACAAAAATCCAATATCAATTTGTCCGACCCGGGCTTTGAACCCGAGACCTCAGCGTTGTAACCGTACCGTAGTACAACTAGGCCACCGAGGCAGTCCCTTTAAATTATATCGATAATAACTTACTAAGATTACATACATTAATTAGATAACACGTATTTAAACGTTATTAAATAAACTATCTATTCCTAGGATATGCCTCGAGATCCAAATATTTTAAATCAAGACAGGAATGATTAAAATGTTATCAAAATTCCTTGATAACAGTATGATGGCCGAAATGGCGAAAATAACGGTTGCATTAAAATATCCATATTATCGTCAAGCGGAAACTTTGTATTCCATACTCTTACAAAACACAATAAAACGCATAAAAAATCATGACAACACCGCATATTGTAATTTAACAAACTTTGAAAATATCCTTGCGTAATCTTTGTAATGCAATATCCTTATCAAGTGAACCAAGAACGGCGGTGCAGCGAACTGTGTGCTCGTTAACACTTTAATAGCGTTATTAAAATGTATTATCGAATATAGAGTGTGTTCCATAAATATTAATTATTGGACTTATAAAAGTACAAAATATCTGGAAAAAACGGACGAAGGCACATAACTCCGTCTCTCAAAACGGAGGCCGTGTTCTGTGTTAGGACCATAGTTTATATATTACGTCCATGGGACCATACGATTTGAACGTACTTCTTTTTAAACCTCTTTCATTCAATAAGAGCTAAAACAGTTATGACAAACTAATGTCAGTAAAACTATGAAGCCAAAGCTTTAGAAGAAAATGATAATTTCGAGAAACCGTAGAACATATGTCGGTCTGTATTCTAATTTTTATTAATTTCCATAAAGTTTAAAAATCTTCACTGAGATTATTTTAGTACACGCTTATTTATTACTGCACAATATTTCAGGCAATAAATCCGGAGTGGTGGGTGTACGCGGCGCTAACTCTATCGGGCTTTGTCGGTTGTTTGATTCTAAACTACATCGTCAAAGTGATTAATGGTAACTAGCACATCTACGCTATTATTTTGAGAGCAAAGCGTGCCAAAAGTGAGAAAAGGTCACGAACTATACAATGATAAATCTTTCAGACGCAAGGCTTGAAGATAGATACATCAGAATCCGTCAGAAAGCTTCCACTAACCAAGGGACTCAAGTTCATAGCCCTCTAGCAGAAATAACAAGGAACAAAAGAGTTCCTCTCGAGAACATGTTACAAAAGCCGAATACGACACCGAACAAAATATCTCTAGTTTTCAATAAGGAAGATAACATGCATGAAAATAAAAAATTGCCAGACATTTGTGATGTTGACAGCGAACCAGCAATCAAGTTAAAAATGAGCAATGATACGCTTGGTAAGAGCTGTGACTCGATTCCAAAACCTATTTTACTGGGTAATATTTATAGCGACATTATTCCAGATAGTGGAAAACAAATTGTGTTGGGTCGAAAGGACGAAGAGAATAAAATAATTGTGGATAGTGTATCCTATAACAACGAACGAAGATCAATAATACATTCAAAAACTCAAGATTATGAAGAACTAAAGGAATGGATTTCTGGTTTGTTAACAAAAATAATAAAAACTGATGAATAAACGTTATATTTGATCCTATGGTGTGCTTTATTGGATAGTTTTTTTATAAGATATTACATTATGATTATTATACTCGTAGTGAATTAAATAATAATATTTTCATTATTATTTAATTAAATCACTCCATAGTTCTGTATCAGCCCAAAAACGTCCCACTACAGGGCACAGGCCTCTTCTGCAATCGAAAATACGATTAAGAGTGGTTAAGCCATATAGTCCGCCACGCTGGCCTAGCGCGGGTCGGCGGACTTTACTTACCATAAGAAATCGCTATGGTATGCAGGTTTCCTCACGATGTTTTCTTTCATCGTTATAGTGCGTGGTGATGGACTATCAATATCATATCAGTACCATATCGGTACACACATGACTCCGAAAATCAAGTCAAAGGTGGGCCCTGGGTTTCGAACTCGCAACCACCGTGAATTTGTTAGCAGTCACGTTTAGTCCGTTTACCAACAGGCCACCACGCACTTTACACATTCCTTAGTAATATGCTACATATTATTAACGGATTTTATCTTGTGTAGTTGTGTAACATTCGTGTAAATCTAAAAAACCATTGTGGGCTAAATATTTTATCGGCATCATAATCGTGTACAAGAAACAACATCAATATTTTAATTGCAATAAACCATATACGTAATTAAATAACTTCCCAATTCAGTAAATTGTATAAAAATAAGTTTTATAGTGTTTTTAGCCAAATGAAACATATTTGAGACCTCACTGCAAAACGCTGCAAAAACTAAACGTAAATCATTTATTATCTGTACTACGCCGAGTTTGACGCGGCGGCATACCAAAAATTGTCAATTGTCAAATATAATTTTCGTATAAAACATCAAAACTAATATACTTTTCTTTGACTAAATCCTTGTTATTATAAATATATAATTTATATTTCACCTTAACATGATGCTATAGGTCTAAAGACTTTCATATCGGAGTAAACAACTCATTCAAAATGACTTCGATCATCAAGTTACACTGTCTTTCTGGTGCTGGAAATGAAACGCCACCATGCTACGTGCTGCAAGTGGACGAGTTCAAGTTCCTGCTGGACTGTGGATGGGACGAGAAGTTCGATATGGGTTTCATAAAGGAATTGAAACGGTAGGCACTTTGAGGTTATGTTTTGTATACAAAATATAATGAAATCGCCAACATCTTGCTAACCACATTATTTTGTACAAGAAAATTGATTGTACGATGGATAGAGCATATTCGCCGCCAGTCTTCTTGCAATTTGAACCTATTTGATATGTAGTTTGTCATGCAACTATACTCATAAATTCTCAATCATTCAACTATATGCTTGATATGAATATCACGAATAGCCTGAGACTGGAATTAGTGCCTCGCATGCTAATAGGCTGTATTTATTCACAAATATTTTCAGTGATGCAAGAATTACTGAAATACTATGGTTGAAATTTAATTTTGATTTGTAACACTCGCTAAAACATAAGCTATGTTGTCTATAGTTTATTTTTTTTAAACACAATTATTTCACATAATTCATTTATTTATTTATTCCAGCCATGTAAACTCAATAGATGCAGTGTTACTGTCACATTCAGACCCAATGCATCTTGGAGCCCTACCCTATGCAGTTGGGAAACTGGGTCTGAACTGTCCCATATATGCTACTCTGCCTGTCTATAAGATGGGGCAGATGTTCATGTATGATTTGTACCAGGTAATCACTTTTTTATAAAGATTTAAGTGCAATAACCTCCAGATTACTCTAGTCGAGTGGTTCTAAACCTTTTAAACATAGGGGACCATTTGACAAAATTCCGTCTAGCCATTGACCACCCAGTTGCTTGACTGGTTTACTTGCATGTTAATATTGTAAAAAATGTTAATAAATAAAAGATCTTCTATTTATATTTATAAATAAAACAGGTAAAAGTTATTTTAAGCATGGCCTAGGATGACTCCATGGACCATCGGTTAAGAATCATTGCTCTGGTCAATAAATTACTTAGTTTTAAGAGAATATTACATTTGAAGTTGTATGAGTCTCACTTAATATTGTACTAGTAATTGTGAACTTGCTTGTTAGAAGACTTACAATTTGTATGAACCTATTTAAGCTTAAACTACTTAAAATAAGCCTACCCTATGACTGTGAGGATTGAACCCTCCCTCTTTCAATATTTTACTAAACATTTTTACTAAACATCCTAAAAATATTTGAGAGAACTCTCAGGTAATAACAACTTATTAAATTGATTTCAGGCTCACAGAAATGTGTCAGACTTTGATCTGTTCACATTGGACGATGTTGACTTAGCATTTGACAGAATTGTGCAACTCAAATACAACCAGAGCATTGATATGAAAGGTATGTTCATAACAATAGTGCATGGAATTATTGTCAATATTTGTATGTACACAATGCCATGCCTTAAACAAGACCTAACATCATCAAATTAGAAATAAATATAAAATATATAATCAGTTGTTAATAATAAAGATTTTTTTACTGTGTTTGATATTTAAAATTTTGATCATGCTCAAAACCTTCATTTGTACCAAGATAGTAATAAAGCAAACTTGTTATATTTACAGGAAAAGGCCTGGGCCTTCGCATAACACCCCTCCCAGCCGGCCACTCACTCGGAGGGACAGTATGGCGTATAGCAGCCCCTGGAGAAGAGGACATAGTGTACGCTCCAGACATCAACCACAAGAAGGAACGGCATCTGAACGGATGTGAGATTGAGAAGCTTATGAGACCATCACTGATGCTGTTGGGAGCCACTAATGCAGACTATGTACAGCAAAGACGGAGATTGAGAGATGAGAAACTTATGAGTAAGTGTAAATTTTAAAATTGAATGTCACATTTTTGGTATATTACTTTCATAAAATGTAAATGCAATGATGTAGGTCCTATTGAAATTGTTATATACATAATTTTATGGTTGTATGTTCATGTAAGCTGCTAAAAATCATTATATTTATAGATTTATAAGTCATAGATCAATAATGCAACCAGTTCAAACCACTATGTAAACACTCTAACTCTTTAGAGTTATAGAAGCCTTGGATGCCTTACATTTTTCTGTAATTTTTTGGTTCTTGTGTTTAAGAGGTTGAGCAGAGTTTTAGCCAATCATCTAATTTGATCCAAATCTTTATACATATTGTTTGGATTCTTCACTCATATATTGCAGCGTCAAAAGAACGTATTATTTACTAGTGCGCCTTTTACGCCTTAAGCTGGTACAAAAACATACTGTGTGTGTGTATGCATGTGTGTGGGTCGTGCGTGCGTACGCACGTTCGTGTTTGCGTGCATGTGTGCATGTATGCGTGTCGCAGTTAACGTGTTAAAGTAAACCATAGGACGGTGCTTCAAAAACATATTTGTAGTGTGACGCCTTCGATCAAATATACACTAGATACACAGTTCCCTGTAAATGTTCCTTTAATAAGTGGCACCGATGCATTGAAACAAAAAAGCAAACAAAAAGATCACATATACCAATTCAATTAACACAAATTCCACCTTATTCCTGGGGCGTAAAGTAGCTTTTCACATAATGTTGTTTAAATTTTGAATGACACGCCCCCGAAAGTAATAAAATTTTACGACTTTAGTTGGACACCCGAATAAAGGCGCAATGGAGTCGAATGATTACATATTTTTCTATGAATTTACGAGAGTGTAATAATTATATTATCTTAAATATGTTGTCCGAATATGTAGTGCATAGGAATATGGAAAAGGAGTCACACACACCACGCTCGATTTGTTAGGTTTAAAATTTTCTTCGTCTATTTCTTGCGATATAATTTCACGCCACTTATTCCTTTTTATTGCATTAAGTGGAAATTTGTAATAAATGTTTCTGATGTTAATTTATAATAAGTGTACATTAATTATTACTAGTAATTTAAAAACAATAAAACTATTCCATATAGTTTCTGTTCCAAATCATGACACTACTCATCTTTGTCTATTTAAGCGAGTAGAAAGGGACAACTGCGATGCACAGTTTGTTGATTTTAGTTTGCTAAATTTATTTATATTTATTTATTGGTACTCCATTTCACATATTTATTAATGTAGAAAGCAAGTACATGGATTATAATTGCCGAAAATATGAAATCCCATGTGTTTTAAACATTGTAAGTGTTTTGTTTTTGCATTTTTTCACAGAGCATTTAGGCACTGTCACAAGCAACGGTCGGTGCGCGACTAAAGGCGAAAGAGTGCTTACTCGAAATTTAAGCACTCTTTTTCGGTGCCATTTTCTAAGCGCTCATGTTGTATCTAGTGTATATTTGATCGAAGTGTGACGCCCTTGAGGATTTCCCATTCTTTACGAAGCACTCGTCCCTACATATATAGTATAGTTTGCAAAACGGGGCTCTAGTTGAGCTCACTCGACTTGATGTCGAGATCGACATATGGCGCCCCTGGAACAATGCTGCAGTGCATGAATGATGCACAGTTTGTGAAGCCCTGCTGTAAGGAGTAATATTGAAGCATGATGTGTGATGTGTGTCGGCAGCGACGATCCTGACGACGCTGCGCGGTGGCGGCTGCGTGCTGGTGTGCACGGACACGGCGGGGCGCGTGCTGGAGCTGGCGCACATGCTGGACCAGTTGTGGCGTAACAAGGACTCCGGCCTCGTCGCCTACTCGCTGCTGCTGCTCTCCAATGTCAGCTACAACGTCGTCGAGTTCGCGAAGTCGCAGGTACACACTACACTATACTGTACTGCATCAGCCCATGTACGTCCCACTGCGAGGCACAAACCTCCGACACAATCGAGAGTCGACCACGTTGGCCTAATGAGAGTTGGCGAACTTTATAAAAATTCTTACAAATCGCGTCGGTATGCAAATTTTCTCACAGCGTTTTCCACCACTATACGCATATCTCCGAAAAGTCAGAGGTGTGCCATGGGATTCCAATCCACGACCACCGTGAACATGTTGGCATCCGCATCTAGTCCTGCTTGTTGGTATACACCAACAAGCCACCACGTTTTATATTAAATCCAGCTAACGAAAGCCAACATGTCACCCGATAGTAAGTGATCACTATCGCCCATGAACATCCACAATGCTTGGATCATGGATATGTTAAGGGCCCATAAAATCGGGAGGGCAGCGGAAAGGCATAAGAATGATGATGAGGTTTGAAATATATTGTAGCCAGAGTAACTACAACTGGCCAGCGCAGTGGAATGTCAAGCATTGCTTTGTAATTCAGGGCGTTGTTTGATTTTGCTATTGTTCATGAGCGGTGGTATCGCTTACCATCAGGCGAACGGCATGCTCGTCTCCCTATTGTGGTGTTGTGTTTTGGAATATTAAAAATTATCGACTATTAGTCCATGCTATGTGTGTATTGATAGTCAATCACCACGCACTATAACGGTGAAGGAAAACATCGTGAGGAAACCTGCATACCATAGCAATTTCTATGGTATGTAAAGTCCGCCAACCCGCACTAGGCCAGCGTGGTGGACTATATGGCCTAACCACTCTCAATCATAACCTCGATTGTAGAGTAGGCCCGTGCCCTGCAGTGGGACGTATATGGGCTGATACAGATACAGTCCATGCTAAATGAACATTCTCAATCGCCATCTACAACATAAATGAAATCCATACTCCAAAGATCACCAATCAACACATCACAACACATATTCCTTCTTTATCCCACAGATTGAATGGATGAGCGACAAGTTAACCCGTGCGTTTGAAGGCGCCCGCAGCAACCCCTTCGCCCTTCGACACTTGCACCTGTGCCACTCTGTAGCAGAGGTCACGCGGACCCCTGGGCCTAAAGTGGTCCTAGCTTCATTCCCGGACTTGGAGACAGGATTCGCCAGGGACTTGTTCCTGTTGTGGGCACCTAATCCGCAGAACTCTATTGTTTTGACTGCCAGGTTAGTTTGAAATATAATCATGTTCTGAGGTTCTTTAAACCTAAGTATTGATTAATATTTACTCAAGTAATTCTTAATATTGAGTTATTAACCCAAGCATGTTAATTATCAATTTGCATAAAAATAGTAATTTTGCATTTTCATTTTAATTTGGTGCAATAAGTGGATATGCTTTTGCCGAATCATTTTTACTTTCTCTTTCTTTCTTTGGTGAAATGCCTAATTCAAATTATTATTAAAACAATCATTAATTAACCCTAAGCAATCTACGAGTAGTTGTAGAAGTAATTTTATTAAAGTGGAGTTGTTATGAAATTTTTCGAGACAATTGTTTCGCCATTTACCCACACTTTGAGTTAGCATTGGGAGGTGGTGGGAGTATGATAGTCTGCAATCGGTCGAGAGACCATTTAGTGTTCCGCATTCGAAGCGATAAGTCGTGGAAAGCTGGACAATAGTTAGTCCGTTAATAAAAACGTGGCGTGTGATATAATCGGTAAATTAACGAATACAGATAGACCACGATACTATTGGTCTGATTCAAAAAAATCAACACAAAATTTATCACATTTAATGCATGATGATTATAAATGATAATGGGATATGATTTGGCGACTCTCTTCACTCCACTGAGCTCCATACTTTATAAACCTCAAATAATTAAGAGTGACATTTGTTTGTTTCCCAGGACATCGCCAGGTACCCTAGCTCGTGACCTGATAGAGAAAGGAGGAGATCGTACCATAGAGCTGACTATACGTCGCCGGGTGAGGCTGGAAGGCGCTGAACTGGAAGAGTTCATGCAACAACAACGGTTGAAAGTCAACAACGCTGTGAAGTGAGTAGCATTTTTACATTATTTGTAGTGAATAATGTTTATGAAAACTAAAACTCGTTTGAATTAGTAAATAACAGCTTTGAAAGCCTGCGTGGTGCAGTTGGTCAGACGCTGGCTGTGTGAGAGGCCGCGGGTTAGATTCCCGCACTGAGAGAAATGTTTGCTTGGCCTATCTACCTGTGAGACCGAAATGTCAACAACAATAAATTATTAGATACGAAATAAATATTTACATTTGTACAAACAACTCTCCGTGCGTGGATTGAACGTGTTATATCTCGTTTCACAGCCGCTTCTATTGAGACTTTTATTTTCCTCACGGTAAATATGTGGCAATATGTCGAACACTTCGTCTTTTTCTTAACTTTAGGAAATCTTCATGTTTTTTTTTTTTATTGTAATAAATAGCGAGACGAGCATGTCGTTCGCCTGATGGTAAACGATACGGCCGCTCATAAGCAGTAGCAAAACCTTACCTTGAATTACAAAGTAATGCTTGGCATTCCACTGCGCTCGCCATCCTGAGACATAAGATGTTAAGTCTCATGTATGTGTCATATAATATAGCACTTTGGCATACCAGAAACAAATTTAACCTCATCAACACCCACACTTGCAGAGAGGAGACAGCGGGCATATCGTCGGACTCGGACTCTGACGGCGAGCTGGAGATGTGGGTGGTGACGGGGCGCCACGACATCCCCGTGCGCCACGACGTGCGCCACGCCGGCTGCTTCAAGTCCAACAAGCGCCACCACGCCATGTACCCCTTCCACGAGGAGAGGACCAGGGCCGACGACTACGGGGAGCATATCAAGGTATAACTTGGCACACTAAAATCAAATCTTTTGTTATGAGTATCAGAAATTACGAGCGACTTTTCGGTCTCACAAACACACAGAATGACTCAGAATGTAGATTGTTCAAACAAAAGGTGCCTCAGGTATCGATTTTGAGGCCAATCGAATCTAAAAATTTCAAATGACTTTAAATTTTTCTAAAATTGTTCTCACCATAAATTTTTGTTTATAAAAGAGTTAAAATATAAAGTTTCATAGAAGGGTGTTTCTTCGAAATATATTATTTTTAACAGATTTTTCATATTTTTTTTAAACGTTAGTGCTTAATGATTTGAGAAAGCTTCATTTACTCTACATGTTATAATAATACGTGTGATATCAAGGGCACTAACATATCATCAATAATATTCGAGATTGCCTTAAATTTCGAAATTTACATGTTGAGATGAATGACATTGAGTACTGAGAATGACTACACCGAAGATTATAATGATATTATGTTACAAAGAATGTGTTGAATATATAAAATTTAGGCAGGTAGATCTGTCTATAGGCTTTGGGGTTCCAGCCCTGGCTCCGAGGAAGTAAAGGTCCGTCAACAACAGTTAAAATGAACCACGAGCATATTTAAAGATAGTATTGATAAAGAAAACAAATTTTAAGAAATCAATATATTTATATCTTTTACTAAGGAACATAATATCTTGAGGTTAAGTAACTAAAAAATCTAAAACACTTTGGTAATAAAAAAATCACAGATTTGAGATCCAATTGGTCAATTATAGAACTAAAATATATAGGTCGACATTCTGTAACAAAAAAGTTTTTCTCAACACAATAAATCACAAATGTATCAACTAAAAAAAACTAAGATCAAAGAAAATAATCGTCATATAAGGTAGACTTTAGAAGTAAGCGCCTAGCGTCAAGGGCGTCGCGTTTTTGACGCCTCGACTGGTCGACAAATAGCTGTTCTATGCCGCGAATGTATGAATTCTACTATCAGTGTTTCCAAGAATTACATACATTTCGTATCTATTATATTCGCTTTGTCGTGGCACCACTAAAGCTCGCTTCCAAACTCTACCTTTAACACAAAGTCATTAATCAATAAAAATCAAACCAATAAAAAAATTGCATCAATTGCAATTGTCCATGGGTGCATCTTCTGAAGATTTTCTTTTGTTAGTGACATCAATTAGAATATTAGAAATAATTTGGATTTTGCTCTGTTTTCCAGTCTTAGGTTTAGTATTTGCAAGGGGTACCACAGTATCAATATCACTGTTATCGTTTTGAATCGCAGGTATGCAATTGATATAACCTAAATGCTTGCCATGCGCGCATACTTCACCCACATCACATAAAAAGCAGCTCATATTTCTTATTGTCATTTGGGATTTGAATTTTTCCCACAGAACCTGATGCACGGAAAGGGTGCCTCTGAATGGTTTCAACTGGGTGGGAATAAGTGTTTCTTTGTGAATTATGTCTTCTTCTGTTACTTTTTTAATAATAATGTTATCGATTCTTGAACTTAAAATTTCGTAAAAGTTATCAAAATTCCCAATATCTGTGCCAAAGTGGACCATCTGGTCCGCTGTTCTTTTCATTGTAGCACCTACGCCATCAGGGGCACCCTTTCCGTGTCCAGCTTCTGAATAGTTCCATGTAATCCTTGTTATATTAGAATGGTTAGACGTCAATTGACTTATAATGTAAAACATATATTTATTTCTGTATTGAGATGATGGAGAGTCTGAAAGAAAATGTACAGTATCTACGAAAGGATTTAGCCTCATAATTTCATCAAGAACAGGAACTAAATGAGCCCAAATTGAAGCGGCGTCATGCCGAAGACAGGCACTAATCGTACACATAGATGTAGGACATACCTGACCTGTTACAAAACTGTGTGTGTAAATTACAACCGTGTGAATTGACACTTGCTGCCGACTTCCTCCAAAATGGAAGCTTTGAACTTCTTGTGCATATTTTAAATTATAATTTTCAGAAAAGTCGACGTGTACGATAGCTTCGTGAACGTTTAAGTCGGTTTTTAGTGCTTTTATCACTTTGTATTGGTTGACGATTTTGAACGTGTGATCTAAATATTTGGTTAGATCAACTTCTAATTTTGAAATAGCTTCTACAGGTTTCATTGTCACTTTACGCTTTACTGTTAATATTTGGTTTTTCTTAGTTCCGTTTTCTGAAATAACTTCTTTCTTAACTTTAATCCACTCAAAATATGTTAGCTCTGTATCATTATTAAATTCTCTGTAAACAAGACGTCGCGACTCACATGTTTTGCAGAGTCTTCGCAAACATTCGGTATTAAATGAATCGCAGCACAATGTGGATAATATATCCGCTGCTCGCTTTTCGAGCAAGATGTTTGACCTATTCATAGCAGTGACTAGCATCTCCATGTTAGCATGAATTGAGCACATGCACGTTTCTCTGTTAGCTGGTTTAGGAGACAGAACCCAAAATGGTCTATTTTTACAAAAATATGAATAATGGATGTTACAATTTGCTGTATGTTTAAATTTTTTATATAAATCAATCAATGGAGCTGTTAGATATCTTTTCTGCATTCTTTTCTTATTCCTTGTTATATATTCTTTTTTTCCTGCTGCAACTGTACTATTAGAATCGTCGCAATAAAATTCAATGATTTTGTTAATTGTGGATTGGCGATAAGTCTGATATGTAGATGTATATGAAGCGGTAATTGGTTTGTGGGTGACTTTTGGTTGTTTTACTACATCTATATGCGGTGACTCCAAATTTAGAAGATTTAATTTTTGCTGTTGGACTCTAATCATTTTGAGTTGAGATTCATTTTTCTTTTTTAGGTCATTTATAATAGATAGTAGCATTTTTCTTTTTTTGAGTTCCTTATATCGGATAGCTCTAACAGCACGTGTAACGGCTGGACATTCAGAACCATGTCTCAGGGGGTCCTGATCTTTAATAGTGTCGTTAGATTCTTCTGTAGCTTTCAAAGTGTTAGCTCTTGCAATCTGAATAGATTCTAATTGAATTTCTTTATTCTGTTCTTCTTTATTTCTCTGTCTGTACTTCCTGGAGTTTTCTCTCCACCTTTTCCTTTGCTCTCTTTGGGAGCGAGGTGTTTAATCTTTAATTTGAACAACTTTACCCTCTTCTTTTCTCTTAAGATATTGAATTCTCCGTTTTTCTTTTTCAACAGCTAGCAGCTCCGGATCATTTTTTAATTCGTTATAGCGTCTTCTTTTACACAGACGTTGTTGTGCTAATCGCTGTTCCTTAGTTTGTGGCATTTTTGCTGACCCAGCTATCTCCGCTTCTATGAAATAAAATGATGAAATAAAGATCGTCATAATTTGTGTTGCACAGGCAAGTAAAATTTTACCGAACTATCCCCAAAACATCTCAATTCCTCCATTTATCAGACTTAAAAATCATTATTAGTAACACGTCGTCATTTTAATCAACTTGATTATCATTAATCGAAACGTGTGTCATTTGTCACAACAACGACGTTGGCAAGAATGATGTTACGAAAAGTGACGAACTGAGAATAAAACATGTCTGGACTTGTTTATAACCATGAATTCTTAGCAATAATTCTACAATACGGAATCTTCTCAAGTTCACTATTTAGAGAAATAATATAAAACTTTCAATGTGTAACGTTTATGGAAGTAATAATGTTAGTACAAATGATATTTTTGATGACAAATTTTGGAGAACGTTAAAAATTTACTTACCATTGCCAGATGCACGCGCGCACTCTCGCTGTAACGTTATCCTCGACTGAGGGGCCCCGCCGGGAAGCGCGGGGATAGATTTAAGTTGCGTTCCGAAATAATTTTTTTAAGAAAATTATAAAAAGTAACATTGCTGCGATTAATGACGATTTTCTCATGACAAAACTTTGATTGTTACTTATAATTAAAAAAATATATAGTTTTATAGGCTTTTTTATTTTAAACGATGTTCAATTTCGTAAACATTTTAAATTCTTGGCTTACACCTTATACGTTTAAAAATAAATATTTTGTGAGCACATGTCGCAACGTAAGTTGAAATCGGCACAAGAGAAGAATGACGTTTGGTTATGTCAAGAAACCAAAATCATATAAAATAAACGTAAGATGCTCTTTTAAATCGTGTCTACTTTTAGAATAGAACAAAACACAATCAAAGACACAATCGCAATCATGGTAGCGATTCAAAATAACAAAATAACTTGCCGGAATCATTTTTTAGCCGCTTTTGAAGAAATACCCAGAAATACCTGCAGCGACTTTGATTTCCCTTATCTTTCCAACCCTTATTTTAAACTCTTTAGGGTTTCTTTTAAGAAAACGAAGCATGCAGTTATTATTGTTTTTAAAAAAAGTAACTTAAGTGCAAAGTTTAACGTCTGTAACTTCAACCATTTGTCGATACAAACTTTCATACCTTTCAACCCTGCTCATCACAATAAAAGGTAGCCTATGTTCTTTCCCAAAGTCTAGTCTATCTCTGTGCCGACTTTCATCAAAATCGGTCCAGTGGTTTAGGCGTGAAAAGGTAACAAACAGGCAGAGATACATTTGCATTTATAATATTAAGGATTTCAAGTGTTTTTATTATTCTTACAGCCTGAAGACTACAGATTGGCAGAAATAGTTGACGCGGAAGGAGAAATCAGAGATGTGCCTCCCGCGCCGCCACCGAAGCAGGAGCCAGATGGTAAGAGCTTTCAAATATACACACACATTCGAAATTGTAACAAATAGTGTTTTTCATTGTGTTCTTTCATGTCATCATGTCGTTTTCTAGTTGTCTGTTGTCCAAAGGGCGCGTGGTGATTAACTATCATGTTATTGCATCTGTATCAGCCCATATACGTCCCACTGCAGGGCACGGGCCTACTCTACAATCGACAGTACGATTGAGAGTGGTTAGACCATATAGTCCACCACGCTGGCCTAGTGCGGGTTGGCGGACTTACATACCATAGAAATTCTTATAAACCGCTATGGTATATCCCAGGGCACACCTCTGACTTTTCCGAGTCATGTGTTTATTGATAGTCAATCACCACGCACTAAAACGGTGAAGGAAAACATCGTGAGGAAACCTGCATACCATTATTGCATCATTTGCATGTAATTTGAAAAGTAGGCAGCGGTGCCTGATAACTCTATGGGAAGAGGGCAATGCCCTTTAAATTATTACTTTTTATATTTAACACAAACATAAATATCACTATACCGGGAGTGCAGCAAAATGGAGCAGTTGCTAAGTTGGATACAAGGGCATAATATTAATCGGAAGCAAAAATATTTTCATGAACTCTCAGAACTTTGGCGTAATTTGGTAAAGAGAAGCATGTGTAATGTTAATTCTTGATTTCTCACCATCTTTGTTATTATCAGAGTAAACTACAAAAAAAACATCCTAATCTATACGCATTCACGATTTACTAAAATGTATATTAGCAGTGGAAAGGATTCGGCATCAACACGTAGACGGAGAAACTAATAGACGGAGTCACATGTTCTATCCCTTTTACACAAAACGAAAGAGATTTATATATAACGTTCATGTAAGAAAGAAATGCAAGCTTTTGTAGCCTGTCCTTATCGGCGTAACCGCTTGACTCCAGGAAATTTGACGTTTTGGAGGCAAATATTTACATTATTTGGGGTGGCCAGCGGTCCGACGGTTGATATTCCCTAAAACAAAAGATATTAAAGATTTAAATTACATATTAAAAAACAAACCTCATTAATTATCTTTTATTTTTTATACTTTTTCCTTATATGTATTGAACTGTATATAGTTGCGCAGTAGATATTGTTTTTGAAATAAAACTATTATTTAAGGATTTTATCGCGGATTTGGTTTAAGTTTTGCTTTTTTTAACTTCTCCACGCAACGTTTCGATTACTTTACAAATTTCGTGGTCACGGGGTGGACTAGATATTATTTTGTTATTAGCTTTTATTACAATAGTTTTTATTTTCAGAACTAGCTATTTACTTAAATTATGTTTATATTATACAGTGTTTTTATTAGTTCTGGGTGCTGGCTGGTGACCCAGGCTTGTATGTGCACTGTAGTTCCACTTAAAGTTAAAATATGGAAATTTTAGCAATTATATTTTTTTAAAGAGCGGTCAAAGTTTCCCGATACCTTAGGAAAAACGTGTCAACCTGGCCACACTCCAACAATTATCGCTATCTCATACTAGGTTACGCGGTGGCTACCTCTGTGCATCGACATCAACGGCGAGTATATTACTCACCTTCAATTTGCCGACGATATTGTAGTCTTGTCTACGAAGTGCGTGGTGGCCTGTTGGTAAACGGACCAGACGCGGCTGCCAATATGTTCACGGTGGTCGCGGGTTCGAATCCCAGGGCACACTTCTGACTTTTCGGAGTCCTGTGTGTATTGATAGTCAATAACCACGCACTATAACGGTGAAAGAAAACATTGTGAAGAAACCTGCATACCATAGCGATTTCTATGGTATGTAAAGTCCGCCAACCCGCACTAGGCCCGCGTGGTGGACTATATGGCTTAACCACTCTCAATCATATTCTCGATTGTAGAGTAGGCCCGTGCCCTGCACGTGGGGACGTATATGGGTTGATACAGATACTAATATAGATTGTAGTCTTGGCAGAATCGCTGGAAGACCTTAGCACTATGCTCGAAGACCTTAATCGAGTCTCCCAACAGGTGGATATTAAAATGAACATGGATAAAACGAAGATCATGTCGAATGTCCATGTTGTGCCCACCCCCATTGGAGTTGAGGGCTCGACTCTCGAAGTTGTAGACGAATATGTCTATTTAGGACAAGTGGTCCGGTTAGAGAGTCGAGAGAGGGGTCAATCGTCTAATCCTACTCGGTTGGGCAGCGTTCGGGAAACTTCGCGACGTCTTCTCGTCCAAAATACCTCAGTGCTTTAAATCTGGATTTGGATGAATTTGATTTGCCTAAAACTTGAATACTGCGTCGTGATTGGTTGTTATGATTATGGCCGTTTTTTTTTAAAGACGTATACGGATATGGCGAAGTTTGAAGTAACTTATGAAATAACGGTCGAATTTGTAGAATTAGGACTGGATTTGGATTAATTCCAATAAACAGACTTTAAACGTATGTTCCTCTTTTTGATTTACATTAAGTCCAAAAAAATGTGCCATGTGGAGATATTTGAAAACTTAACGGCTCAATTACGGATTACACATGTGTTGCAGAGGAGATGTCGGAGATCCCGAGCAAGTGCGTGAGTACAGTGCGCGCGGTGCAGGTCCGCGCGAGCGTGGTGCACGTGGAGCTGGAGGGCCGCGCCGACGGAGACTCGCTGCTGCGGCTGCTGGCGCACGCCAAGCCGCGCGCGCTCGTCGCGCTGCGGGCGCCGCCGCCGGCTGCCGCGCTGCTCAGGTACATATAGACTTGTGCTAGTGTTCCGCGGCCGGGACTCGCTGCTGCGGCTGCTGGCGCACGCCAAGCCGCGCGCGCTCGTCGCGCTGCGGGCGCCGCCGCCGGCTGCCGCGCTGCTCAGGTACATATAGACTTGTGCTAGTGTTCCGCGGCCGGGACTCGCTGCTGCGGCTGCTGGCGCACGCCAAGCCGCGCGCGCTCGTCGCGCTGCGGGCGCCGCCGCCGGCTGCCGCGCTGCTCAGGTACATATAGACTTGTGCTAGTGTTCCGCGGCCGGGACTCGCTGCTGCGGCTGCTCAGGTACATATAGACTTGTGCTAGTGTTCCGCGGCCGGGACTCGCTGCTGCGGCTGCTGGCGCACGCCAAGCCGCGCGCGCTCGTCGCGCTGCGGGCGCCGCCGCCGGCTGCCGCGCTGCTCAGGTACATATAGACTTGTGCTAGTGTTCCGCGGCCGGGACTCGCTGCTGCGGCTGCTGGCGCACGCCAAGCCGCGCGCGCTCGTCGCGCTGCGGGCGCCGCCGCCGGCTGCCGCGCTGCTCAGGTACATATAGACTTGTGCTAGTGTTCCGCGGCCGGGACTCGCTGCTGCGGCTGCTCAGGTACATATAGACTTGTGCTAGTGTTCCGCGGCCGGGACTCGCTGCTGCGGCTGCTGGCGCACGCCAAGCCGCGCGCGCTCGTCGCGCTGCGGGCGCCGCCGCCGGCTGCCGCGCTGCTCAGGTACATATAGACTTGTGCTAGTGTTCCGCGGCCGGGACTCGCTGCTGCGGCTGCTCAGGTACATATAGACTTGTGCTAGTGTTCCGCGGCCGGGACTCGCTGCTGCGGCTGCTGGCGCACGCCAAGCCGCGCGCGCTCGTCGCGCTGCGGGCGCCGCCGCCGGCTGCCGCGCTGCTCAGGTACATATAGACTTGTGCTAGTGTTCCGCGGCCGGGACTCGCTGCTGCGGCTGCTGGCGCACGCCAAGCCGCGCGCGCTCGTCGCGCTGCGGGCGCCGCCGCCGGCTGCCGCGCTGCTCAGGTACATATAGACTTGTGCTAGTGTTCCGCGGCCGGGACTCGCTGCTGCGGCTGCTCAGGTACATATAGACTTGTGCTAGTGTTCCGCGGCCGGGACTCGCTGCTGCGGCTGCTGGCGCACGCCAAGCCGCGCGCGCTCGTCGCGCTGCGGGCGCCGCCGCCGGCTGCCGCGCTGCTCAGGTACATATAGACTTGTGCTAGTGTTCCGCGGCCGGGACTCGCTGCTGCGGCTGCTCAGGTACATATAGACTTGTGCTAGTGTTCCGCGGCCGGGACTCGCTGCTGCGGCTGCTGGCGCACGCCAAGCCGCGCGCGCTCGTCGCGCTGCGGGCGCCGCCGCCGGCTGCCGCGCTGCTCAGGTACATATAGACTTGTGCTAGTGTTCCGCGGCCGGGACTCGCTGCTGCGGCTGCTCAGGTACATATAGACTTGTGCTAGTGTTCCGCGGCCGGGACTCGCTGCTGCGGCTGCTCAGGTACATATAGACTTGTGCTAGTGTTCCGCGGCCGGGACTCGCTGCTGCGGCTGCTGGCGCACGCCAAGCCGCGCGCGCTCGTCGCGCTGCGGGCGCCGCCGCCGGCTGCCGCGCTGCTCAGGTACATATAGACTTGTGCTAGTGTTCCGCGGCCGGGACTCGCTGCTGCGGCTGCTGGCGCACGCCAAGCCGCGCGCGCTCGTCGCGCTGCGGGCGCCGCCGCCGGCTGCCGCGCTGCTCAGGTACATATAGACTTGTGCTAGTGTTCCGCGGCCGGGACTCGCTGCTGCGGCTGCTGGCGCACGCCAAGCCGCGCGCGCTCGTCGCGCTGCGGGCGCCGCCGCCGGCTGCCGCGCTGCTCAGGTACATATAGACTTGTGCTAGTGTTCCGCGGCCGGGACTCGCTGCTGCGGCTGCTGGCGCACGCCAAGCCGCGCGCGCTCGTCGCGCTGCGGGCGCCGCCGCCGGCTGCCGCGCTGCTCAGGTACATATAGACTTGTGCTAGTGTTCCGCGGCCGGGACTCGCTGCTGCGGCTGCTCAGGTACATATAGACTTGTGCTAGTGTTCCGCGGCCGGGACTCGCTGCTGCGGCTGCTGGCGCACGCCAAGCCGCGCGCGCTCGTCGCGCTGCGGGCGCCGCCGCCGGCTGCCGCGCTGCTCAGGTACATATAGACTTGTGCTAGTGTTCCGCGGCCGGGACTCGCTGCTGCGGCTGCTGGCGCACGCCAAGCCGCGCGCGCTCGTCGCGCTGCGGGCGCCGCCGCCGGCTGCCGCGCTGCTCAGGTACATATAGACTTGTGCTAGTGTTCCGCGGCCGGGACTCGCTGCTGCGGCTGCTGGCGCACGCCAAGCCGCGCGCGCTCGTCGCGCTGCGGGCGCCGCCGCCGGCTGCCGCGCTGCTCAGGTACATATAGACTTGTGCTAGTGTTCCGCGGCCGGGACTCGCTGCTGCGGCTGCTGGCGCACGCCAAGCCGCGCGCGCTCGTCGCGCTGCGGGCGCCGCCGCCGGCTGCCGCGCTGCTCAGGTACATATAGACTTGTGCTAGTGTTCCGCGGCCGGGACTCGCTGCTGCGGCTGCTCAGGTACATATAGACTTGTGCTAGTGTTCCGCGGCCGGGACAGACTTACTGGTAGATCTCTTATATGTGAGAGGCCATGTGTGTAGGTAACACCGCAATCGCCTCGCCATTAATTGAAATTAAATAATACAGTAGACGTTCAAAAAATAGTGCATGTCTACTGTTTTATATTTTTGACGCTCATTAGAACGTTATAATTTAAATATATGGCATCATGGATTAAATTCAGTATGCCATGTGGGAAATGCAGTGTATAGTATTGTGCAAAAAATACAGTAGGTAAAAGTCATGAATGTTTCATAGAAATTTGATTTTTTGTCAACAGAAAACATTGTGAAAACGAAGGAATAGAGAAGGTGTTCTTCCCGAACATCGGTGATACTGTCGACGCCACTACAGAATCGCACATCTACCAGGTAAAATTATTTAAACAGCATTATTATTTCCTTGATATCTCTGTGATAAAAATACAACGTGTATTTTTAATCGTATTATCGATTTAAGCACATGACAGGTCATGAATGCAGGTAACTATTGAAAATATGCGCAAAAATTAATGATAGTAAATGACAGAGAAAATCTTAATTCTCGTTTTCAAAAAATCTTCGTATTTGTTGTACTACCTTTTTGTAGCAATGTTTTGCGAGATGGCCGGGATTGCGTCTTGTCATTGCATTGGCAACAAAAAAGGGGTGGGACTTGATAAATTAAATAAAATATTTTATTCAATACCTATTATCACGTGACTGCAAACAGCGATATCTACGAAATTAAAGCGTTTTCGAATTTAATCAACGTCCTTATTGTAGCAGAGAATTGTAGTTAGTGGGTCATATATGGACTAGAATATTAAACTATAAAGGGTCAGTAGTAAAAAGGCAAGGAGATTTCGGACGGGGTAGAAGAAATAATAAAATGAGGTTAAATCAAGTGAGCAATACTGAAGTATCTGCTTGTTATGTGTGTGTATAAATCAAGTGGGCAATACTGAAGTATCTGCTTGTTGTGTGTGTGTGTATAAATCAAGTGAGCAATACTAAAGTATCTGCTTGTTGTGTGTGTGTGTGTATAAATCAAGTGAGCAATACTAAAGTATCTGCTTGTTGTGTGTGTGTGTGTGTATAAATCAAGTGAGCAATACTAAAGTATCTGCTTGTTGTGTGTGTGTGTATAAATCAAGTGAGCAATACTAAAGTATCTGCTTGTTGTGTGTGTGTGTGTATAAATCAAGTGAGCAATACTAAAGTATCTGCTTGTTGTGTGTGTGTGTGTATAAATCAAGTGAGCAATACTAAAGTATCTGCTTGTTGTGTGTGTGTGTGTGTATAAATCAAGTGAGCAATACTAAAGTATCTGCTTGTTGTGTGTGTGTGTGTATAAATCAAGTGAGCAATACTAAAGTATCTGCTTGTTGTGTGTGTGTGTGTGTATAAATCAAGTGAGCAATACTAAAGTATCTGCTTGTGTGTGTGTGTGTATAAATCTTGTGAGCAATACTGAAGTATCTGCTTGTGTATGTGTGTGTGCAGGTGAAGCTGACGGACGGGCTGATGCGGCGGCTGCGCTGGCGCGCGGCGGCGGGCGCGGAGCTGGCGTGGCTCACGGCGCGCGTGCTGCCGCGGGCCACGCAGCGGGAAAACGACGCCACTACCGGTACTATAACTATTGTACATTACACGTGGTTTGTGGCTTGGAGTGTAGTTTGAGGTGGGAGTCTGGTGTAACTTCTAGAATTTAATAGGAATTTAATATGGCAAAATAGATTTTGTTATTTAATAATATAAGAGAGTAGGATTTCTTTTTAAGTTTTTCTTTAGCGAATGATTATGTACCAACCGAACGAGTTAAAACGATCTATTCAAATCATACAAATGAATAAAAATGAATAACACCCAACAGTCACATACATAGTCCTGACCCCACACTAAGATCGAGTCTTGTGTCGTGGGTATCAGGAACTACGAGAGACTTTTCGGTCTCACAAACACCCAGACCCGGAAGAAATATTTGTGGGCCACACAAACATTTCTCTCGGTGCGGGGATCGAACCCGCGGCCTCTCGTTTCACAGGCGACGTCTAACCAACTGCGCCACGGAGGCTGTCAAATGATTGTATAATTGTAAATTTACTTTTTATACCAAGTCAGTCTATTATTGTTTTAGGTAAAAACGTATTCATACATTGAGACTGTTCTCAGTTTCATATGTGTATACGTGTCCAGCGTCAACATTGACAGTAGTTAAACGAATATATCATCGTATGTTTTACACTAGTGGTAGGTCACTCATATGTAAGAAGCCACCTGGATAGATACCACCACAATGTCTATTTCTCCTGCCAAACAGCAGTGTGTATGCACTGTTGTGTTTCAATTTTAATCACATTGTAGCCAGAGTAACTAACTTTCGAGCGCAGTGGAATGCCAAGCCTCGCTTTGTAATTCAAAGTGTTTTGTTTTGCTACTGTCCATAAATCGTTTGTATCGTTCGCCTACCATCAGGCGAACGCCATGCTCGTCTCGCCATTGATAGCAATATATATGTATATAATAAATAAATGTGTATGTACAGAGGAGGCTCCATCCGACGTGTCCCTCTGCCTGGAGGTAGCGGAGGAGGGCGCTGCGAGCGCGCACGCGGCCGCGTTCGTCAACACGGCGCGCCTCTCCGAACTGCGCGCCGCACTCGCGAGGCACGGACTCAACGCTGAGTTCTCGGGAGGAGCGTTGGAGTGCTGTAATGGAACGCTGGCTATACGACGTGTAAGTTACTGTTGTTTTGTATCAGTATTTTTAACCGACTTCAAAAAAAAGGAGAAGGTTCTCAATTCGACTGTATGTTGCTTTTTTTATTTATTTTTAACCCTTTTTTATTATTATTAATTTATTTTATATTATTAATTTAACACTATTTTGAAATGAAGTGCGAATAATTAATTTAATACATTAAGATGTTCTACATCATTTAGATTGGAGAACGGGCAAAAAACTAGTGTTGCTCTTTTCAAAACCAATTTACAATTTAGTTATTATTACAAAAATTACAAGTGGTTTAAATGAGAGCAGTTCATTAATATAATTAATTTGTATGTTGTACACAAGATTTATTGAACATAAGATTTGCTCGACAATGGAGAGGTCGATTGAAAGGTCTAAAGTCATTGCCCACCACCCTAGTAGTACAGGTAACAGCGTGCAACTATGATTTTTATTGTATTGATACGTTTTCACTTAATGCTGGTGATAGGATGTTCGTTCCCGTCCGCTACCCATATAAAAGCGTTGCGTTAAAGGCTAAAGCTATATACAGGGTATATCAAGACTGCTACTGGAAACGAAGCCGGATGGCAGTTTAGACACAATCCAACTAAATATTTTCCAAAAACTGTATTTTTTTATATGAACGATGTTGGGTAAAAGCCTTTTCCAACAGGTCACTAATGAAAAATGATTTTTCTTTCAGTTGGAAAATGGGCGCGTGGCATTAGAAGGAGTTCTATCAGAAGAATACTACAAAGTCAGGGAATTATTGTACGATCAGTTTGCTATTGTGTAAGACTTAGATGTATTCATTCGATGATGTAAATAAATATGATAAGGAGTGTTGCTGTTTTTATTGAGTAAAAGTAGCGCCGAGTAATTTGTAAGCTGGCGTTTAGTAACCGCAGGCTTGCTAGTTAACTAACGGGCTTGCTCTCAGTAACTAACCGGCTTGCCCTCAGTAACTAACCGGCTTGCTCAGTAACCAACGGGCTTGCTCAGTAACCAACGGGCTTGCTCAGTAACCAACGGGCTTGCTCTCAGTAACCAACGGGCTTGCTCTCAGTAACTAACCGGCTTGCACTCAGTAACCAACGGGCTTGCGCTCAGTAACCAACAGGCTTGCTCTCAGTAACTAACCGGCTTGCTTTCAGTAACTAACCGGCTATCTTTCAGTAACCAACCGGGCTTGCTCTCAGTAACCCACGGGCTTCAGTAACCCACGGGCTTGCTCTCAGTAGCTAACCGGCTTGCTTTCAGTAACCAACGGGCTTGCTCTCAGTGACCTACAGGCTTGCACTCAGTAGCCAACGGGCTTGCTCAGTAACTTACCGGCTTGCACGCAGTACCTAAGCTGGCTGTCTTGCTTTTAAATAACCTGTTAGGCTTGGAAGTACACTGCATGCTTGAGTTGTTGGGTATGCTCCTAAATGGATATGAAAAACAAACTTATTTTTTTATACTTTTATTTGACATTATTCCGGTACCGGTTCACATTAACAACATTATGTAAAGAAAAAATAAGGTACGAATTCTCATTAAATACAAAACTAAGACACGGGGCACGGTCGGACTCATCTACACGTCTAGTATAACATTTGATCTGAGATTACGTTACTAACTCGTTTAAATTATATGCCAATGCACACACAGTTTAATCACTATTTGTATTTCAGTCAACAAATTAGTTTCTTAGTGTTGCGATCGGGAATGGGAGCTGCCAGGCAACTTTATTCTCAAACAATACTATTCCGTTAGGCATCACTAATTAATCACAAAGCTATCCTTGCGTACAAGGAATCTTTGAAAAATAATTTCATAAACTTAAATTACATCAATCCAAGTTATCAATATAAAAAAATATTTAAAACAAATACAAAATCCTTAAAGTTCAATAGTGCGTATACTCGCGAACTCCTATAATAAGCATTTAGTTTCCCGTTCGCGCCGCACCATCACAAACAACTGACACAACTCACAGCTAAGGTAATCGCAGATCAATAACGATTAATATTTTAAAAACTTAATACCTACTAATGTTTCTGGCACATCTCACACACCCTGACACCACCGCGTTACTCGAAAACATTAAAAACTAATAAATAAAAAGTAAATATTCTTAACATAAGAATAACTACAACAGAAATCGTTAACATATCAGTTTTGGAATTTGTTTACACTTTAATGGTGTGGTCTTCACGCCAAGTGCTAGTTCTACAAACTAAAATCGACTAATATCGATTGTGAATTTGTATCCATCATCGAACTAATCACTATAAATTATACTATAACTAACGATGGCGCGAGGACCACAGTACAACCTCGGTGTTCGCCGCGCAGCGTTTACGCCGCGGCTGGCAAGCGTCAGTGCGTCGATAGCAGAGTCGAAATTATTGTCAAAAATTATCCACTATTTTATTCTCACAGCTACTTAAAAGTGGCCGAATACGTGGGTACGCACAGAACGATGTTAAATTAATCAGCGCATTATATGGCTGAAGCGATTAAATTACTCCGTCATCTCGTATAAAATAGTAGAAAAAAACTGTTCAAGTGTTCTTAGCAATTCTTATATACATAAATAAGGTAT
This sequence comes from Hyles lineata, assembly GCA_030180105.1. Lineage (NCBI taxonomy): Eukaryota > Metazoa > Arthropoda > Insecta > Lepidoptera > Sphingidae > Hyles > Hyles lineata. The sequence continues at coordinate 11,613,059 of JARJEE010000013.1, read as the reverse complement.
ATTTCGTTAGTATTATGATATATGATTGGTAACAGGTTATTGAGGTATTCGGATGTTTCAACACTGTTCCACTACATATTTCTTATTATTATAAATATATTTTGTACATGAAGAATATTTAATAGGGGGTGTTCTTTGAGAATCAAAACTTTACTCAATGGCAGTAATTTTAAGCATTTTTATTGTACAAGTATTATGTCTACAAATTGAATTAAAATGCATATTTAAACGTTTAACAAGAAATAGGAACCTTGTTTTTATTTTGCCAAAACCATCTAATAAATATATCAAATAGAATTCCAACATCTTAACCTTAGTATTTAAGCGTGAAAATATAGTCATGATTCCCAAAGAACACAGGAAAACCACACACATGCATATATTTACTCGACAACCTTACGTCATATAATTCCGAATCCATCACAAATTCACATAGTGGAACAGCCATATAAAATATATCTATAGACATATTGCTACGTTATATGTTCTTTAAAATAAATCATCTGCTGACAATACGGTGCTGTTACAACTATAAAATGTATTACAACAAAGAAACAGGGCACTGCCATCTATCTACAAGTCAACATTTCCCATAAATCACAAAAACCGCACCACTGGGAGAATCAACCGAAAATAATCCCCTATTTTGGGACAAGTGCAATCTGCAATATTTACAAAGATATGATTTTATACAATATTTTTTTCGACGATAAATAATATTTTCAAAAGTCAATTTATACACCATGTTACGTTTTCAAATCACAAAGTCTCAATTCACATTTCCAATAATCGATTACGACGATTACGAATGACAATATATCGATTATAATTATTTCAATCGCTATGAAAGAAATATTCAATTCTAAACATAAATATTTTTTCTCAAACATAAAACTTAGTTATTTTACAATACCAAAAAAATAATTTTATCACACTCAACTTTCGACATATATTCAATAGATTCAGAACTCTTCAAAAAGTGCGTTCATAACAAATTATTATAGAAAATTCATTTTGCCGAGTCACTTGACTCAAAATAATTTTATGAGCAATCGATATATGTGTTGGTAAAAGGCAAACAAAGAAATGAAATCATAACGATCATCGAATAATGACAACACACTAAACACAGTGCTAAAACCTACATAGGGAGTTTTTACAAGCGGGATAATCTACCATATTATTATATTACTGTCCCTTAAAGATATATTCGCGCTTTATTATACTTGTCACTACTTAGCGCATTAGAAGCCCAGTTTTTCTAGAACATTCCAAACATTCCCGTACATGACACTCGCATCCTCAGTTTGCTCTTTACCAACACTAAAATATAATTTGGTCAACAAAAACGACAGTGCGTCACAACACTATTGTGGCGTGAATCAATAAAATCATAACAGCACATTTGTTAAAAAGATAAATGCGCCGAATACGGCCCCCGCACGCACAGACGGACGACCCCGCGCCCGCCACGCGCACGTCCATATACAAGTAAACATTCACTATGATTCAAAAAATTTTGTACTATTTGCTTTGAAAAGTTTAAGATATGCTCTCACTTCACGCCTAGCGGGTCGAACGACTGAATTTACGTATTTCACATTTAAAATTGTGATGATTTGTAGCTTAATTCGTTGTTTATAATTTGTGATACAACCTTAGTCTATTTGTAATGTTGAACATCTCCCATCGGCAGCGATATTAAAAAGCAAATACAAAATCCGTAAACCCAATCGTTCGCGTTCCCCGGTGCGCTATAAACACAAGAGGCGCGTGCGGGCGCGTGGTAGCCGCGCGCGCAGTAAAACTAGAATATATTTTTTAATATAATACAAAAATAGTAACAAGTTTTGTACTAGATCCGTCCATCGTTTTGTACGTGTGGTGGAGGTGCCTACCGCAGACAGGCCTCGAGCATCTCGATGAAGAGTTTGTTCATGGGCGCGCGGCGCTCGCGGTGCACGCCGGCCCAGAAGCGCCGCACCGCCACGTCCGCGTGCCGTAAGGCTGGCAGCACCAGGAGTAGCTGTTGTAGGGCTGCGTTCGCGTTGTACGGCCTGAAGGCAAACATTTTTGGTTAATTTACGACGCCTAACTGTAACTAGAAAGTAGAATAAGAATGATGATGATACATGACTATTTTGCGTACACGCTCTTGCGTATGCATACTATATCTCAGTATACATATACAAGTGAACACGAGAATCGTACGCACAATTTCATAATTGCGTGTAAACGTGCAAACGTATAAACGTGTTGTTTGTAATAGAGTGCGTACAAACGCACCTATGTTCGATTAATACATTCGTAAGCACGCATTTGATTTTTGCGAGTATAAAACGCAAACATGTACGCACATTCGTATAGAAATGTGCAATACACTATATTAGGAAATAGATGAGCCACTCTTCAATATTTACGTAAGGTGTAGTTACGTGAGGGACAAAAATTTACGCAGCTAAGCGGGAGATGTCTCTGGAAATAATTCATTTTAAATAAAAGCTGCCAGATGGTGTAATTGTACCTTTATAATTTCTAAAGAATGAAAGGGTCACGGCAATTTGCGCGTCGCGTCAGTTCATCATTTTCTATCCATATCCCACAAGTGGAAATAATGTAAATAATGCATCCAAAACAGCATTTCCAGAAACACTTCCTGACTTTTGGTGACTTTTTATTCTAGAAATATCCAAGTCAAATAAAGCCAAATTGAGACGCAACTATGAAAATCCAGTAATAGGAAGCCGAGGTCAAACGCAGAAGATATCAAACAAGTCCAGTTAAAAGCCAAAGTCGCAAAATTATAGTAATTGAATCGCAGTAGTAGGCACACGAAATTTTTGATAAAATTGTGGAACTGTCACTTTATGACACGAATTGTGAAGTTTTATTAATTTTTTGGCACTCATAGCGGCATCTATTAATACTTTTACAAAAAGAAATCATCAGTACAACCTATGGTTTGTATCTAATAAGCGTAAGATGGTTCAACTTTAAGAGAGTATAAGGACTATAAGGGAGTGGCACCCCCATGGAAATGTGTTTGGATATAAACGTATTAGACGATAGTTGCGACCGTAGTGTGTACCTGAGCGCGGAGACGGCGTCGTTGAGCGCGGCGAGGATGGAGTCGCGGAAGCGGCGCAGCGCGGCGTGCTCGTCCAGCCGCGCCTCCGAGTTGGCCAGCGCCAGCGCCTTCAGCAGGTAGTACTCCTCGCGCAGCGCCGCCGTGCGCTCCAGCCGCCGCGCCACGCCCGCCACCTGCACCCACCACCTCATGTCATCAGCATCATCATAACCATCATCATACGCCACATCATCTACTATTCTTTACTGGTGATTGTTGCAATACTTATATTGTATCAGCCCATATACGCCCCACAGCAGAGCACGGGCCTACTCTACAACCGAAGATACGAGAGTGGTTAGGCCATATAGTTCACCAAGCTGGCCTAGTGCGGGTTGGCGAACTTTTACATACCATATACATTCTTACAAATTGCTATGGTATGCAGTTTCTTCACGATGTTTTACTACATCGTTTTAATGCGTGGTGGTTGAATACACACATGACTCCGAAAAGTCAGAGGTGTGCCCTGGGATTTGAACCCGCGACCAGCGTGAATATGTTGGCAGTCGCGTCTGGTCCATTACCACCAGGCCACTACGCATTTCTGTTTGTTGATAGTGAATCACTACGTACTAAAAATAAAGGAAAAATGAATTATTATGTTATTTAGGGAACTTACACATTAAACACATCTGTTATCACTCTAAATCCAAACCTAAAGTCACTCCATATCTCAGTCACAATATCAAAATAATTTACTATACATTGTTCAATAGTATAATAAATCTAAACCAACAACCCACCTGAAGGTAGAGATCATGAGCGCCAATTTCCTTGGCCTGTTGCTCGTCCAGCGTGAGGTCTGTGGCGAAGCGCAGGCGCAGGGCTCCGCCGCCGGCCCCGGAGCCCCCCGACCCGCCCGACATGGAGCGGTACGCAAGCATCAGGCTCAGCATCTCCGCCCACGTGCTTTGGAGCAACCGCATCTGTAATGAACAGCTTTAGTATTAGCTTGATTCTTGTCGTAATCAGGAAAATTGCTACTAGCGCCATCTACAACACAAGAACTTACTGCCCACCTCAGCAATAGTGGATTAATCATAATATTAACACAGGCAAAATAAAATATTAAATAATTATTTTTAAGCAATTGCAGATTCCTTTATTTGCTCTTTAAATTTAAATTAGTGGGTCGGGCCCCGGTACTGCTTACAAAAATATGAAAAAAGGACCAATATCGGACAGCCTAGACCTGGGGAACTTCTGTTATGCAAACTGTTCATTATTTCAGTTTGAAAGCAATATTTCCATAAATATTGTCAGTTAAGTGACAAGCTAAACCTCCCATATCCAATTTTATCCATGCCACTACATAATACCGGCGAATAAACATAAAACCTTACTTGATCATTCAACTGCAGGTCGGTAAAGCCGGGTATCTGCTTGGCCCAGCCGATGACGCCGACCAGTTCCCTGTCGTACAGGTCTGCCAACTGGGCCAGGGTCTTCGCCGTGGGATCCGTCACGCCGCTAGGCGGCGCGGCTGACGTGAACAACTCCGGCTCGTATGATGACAGAGCTTCTAGCACCTGCAATGAGTAATCATTCCTTAGAAAATTCACGGAAAACGATACCTTTATGTTGTATTTAAGTAGTTTTTTTTTATTGCTATGTATGGCGTCACCAGTATACCAATCGCCTGTTGGTATGCGATACGAACGCTCATCGACAGTAGCAAAACCAAACACTTTGAATCACAAAGCAATGCTGGCATTCCACTGCGCTTGCTAACCTGAGACATAAGACTCAATATGTCAAGTAATTATCTTTCAAAACGGAACAGAACAGTGCACATACACAACTGATTGGCGGGAGAAATATACATTGCAATGGTACATATCTAGGCGGCCTATCTCATATGAGGGTACCTACCACCAGTATATGTCCAACATTTTGCTAAAACAAGCCTGTTGAAGATAGACCTCCTCGGAATATTTTAACAATGACGTGTAAGTTACATCTTGTTAATCTTAGCAGTTTGATTTACCACGAAAGGTTGACTCTCGGCAGTCGACAAAATTTCGCTAATTTGCTCCGTAACACGACATATTACTTGCGTGTTTTTATGACGAGTTTACCACCATCCCATATCTCTATTTACTACACTATGCGACGGTCAGTATTCGTTTATTCTTTATTCATTTCAAAGATGACAAATTTTTATTGACGGACAAACTATTTATCCGACTATCTTCGACATTTTGCCACTTCGAATGGTGAATACTGAATGATCCGTTTCTCGAATAAGAGACGGTTAATATTGCAAACTGTCATGTTCCCACCCCTATCGACACTTCCTTAACGTGTGGGTAGATGACGCAACAAATCCCTCGAGAAATTGTGGGTCTACTTTAATAAAATTACTTCTACAACTACCCGTATTAAAGGTACAAACTGGTCAAATATTTACCTGTGACGTGACATATTTATATAGATAAATATATGTACGTATTACGGGTATTTTTCAACATTTTAAAACAATTCTTGATTATTTGAGTAATGAAACATAATCACATAAAATACGACCAGTTTATGTCTATTCTCCTTCGACTTTCGATTCACCGATTTACTGTGCGAAAATTTTACCTACTATAGTACATTTGCCGATATTTAAATGCTCTCACATCAACCACTGCGAATCCTGTAAGCCAGGATCAACAGTGGCACGCATTTCAATGCCACCGAGCATTGAAACTCAGCGAGTCTCCAAGAATGTCTAACTTGTCTTACGCCGTGTCTTTCACTGGTGATAAGTCTCTCATATGAGAGAGGCCGTCTGGGTAGATACCACCGCAATGTCTATTTCTTCCGCGAAACAGCAGTGTAAATGCACTGTTGTGTTTCGGATTGAAGGACATTGTAACTACTGGACATATTGAGACTTAAGATATGCCTCAGGATGGCGAGCGCAGTAGGAATAAGTATAGCTTTGTAATTCAAGACGTTGTTTAGTTTTGCTACTGTTCATGAGCGGTCGTATCGTTTACCATCAATGACTGTCGTTCCCTCGTATCCATGCCATGGTTGGTTGTCTGTAAGAGATCGCCTCGAGCGATAAGACCGCCATTTGTCATTTTTTTCTCTTCTCTTATTTCTGTATTGTTAGTAGGTGTACAATTAAGTTTTAAATAAACAAATAACAGACCCACCTTGATATCATCAAGCTGCGGCCTGGGCTGGTGTAGCGCCGCATCGGGCGCGCGGCGGTACTTCTGCCGTCCCCCCCGCACGCGGTCCAGCCGCACCCCCTCGCGCAGCATGCCCGTGCGCAGACACTTGCGGAACCTACACGCCTGGCACGCCTTGCGACGACGCTTGTTTATCTCGCACTCGTTCGACGCCGGACATGTGTACTCTATGTTGCCCTGCTTGAACATGATTGAAATATTGTACCGATGTCGTGTTTCGTGAGGTCTAGAGCAGTTTAGTTTTGACCAGTGGAATAACAGAAAACTGGTCATTGGGTATAAATGAACTTAGAACAATCAATAATAATAATTAACGCGTGGTCAATTGTCTAGCCAATTTCTAGGTACTTTGAATAATATAAATCTCCGCCTACAAGGTGGACGGACGACCTGGCTAAGGTTGCAGAAAGTCACTGGATGCAGACCGCTTCCAACAGGTCGATGTGGAGATAATTGGGGGAGGCCTATGTTCAGCAGTGGACTTCCTTTTGCTGAGATGATGATTGAATAATATATAGACCTTAAAAAAATCTATGAATCTTCCTTGTTATTAATATCTAAATATTCATAGGCAGCATATAGTTCGCTATGCGCTTTTATCTCCTATTCCATAAACAAATGTTTCTAATCCACTCAATGAACATTTCTTATGACTACACAGTACACATACTATTTCTATTTTACAAACTCCACTAACCTGTATAGTCCTTTTGAAGAAAGCCTTGCAAGCTTCACAACTGGCGACACCATAATGAAACCCCGACGCGACGTCTCCGCAGACGAGGCACAGTCTTCTCGGTGCGTCGTCATCTCTGGCGCCGCTGGCGGCGGCGGCTGTGGTCGACGAACAGTGTTGCTGCTCGGGACTAGCGTTGCCCACTATAGACCCGTCCTCTGGCGACACGCAAAACTTCACGTCCTTCGTCTCTAGCTCCAGCTGTTGAAGAGATAACGGTACCTACGTTTAAAATTAATTTGAGTCATTCATTTGTTTAGGAAATGGGCTACTAGAATAATTCTACCAAAGCTTAGCAGAAATAAAAGCATACGTGGTGAGACAAGTCAACCAAATTAGAAGATCAAACCACTTAGCGATTGTTCCAGTGCAGCCATTCTGGGGTCTTTTGTATCCTAACGTTTCTAATATTCAACAAATATAGTTGGTTTATAGTCTAACTAATAACTGCAATATCAATAACATTCTAGTCTACTAATGTTTTTGGCTGACTACATCTTCTTACGGGATATCTCCTGTCTACATCGCCCGCAGCGTCATTCAATTGTCCAATTATCCCGTGGCCTTTCAAACCTCCTTCTGCACTTACGTCCCTGCAATCTCCAGCCATGTTCAAGCACTTACCATCGTCTGCTGCATTGTGAACAGCGGGCGCGGCTGTAGCGGCTGCAACTGTCCCTTGTACGGCGGCAGCGGGTCCATCTCCTGTTTCACGTCAGTTATCTTCCATAGTTTGTGGCTCACCTCTGGCTGCATCATGGGCATGGGGCGCGGGTGCAGCGGCTGCGGGTGCGGCGGCTGTGGCTCCGTCGAGTACTGCGGCGGGTCGGCCTCTTGCTTCACGCGACGTAGCATCGGCTCCCCGCTCACTACTGACATCATTTGCACCTGGAAGTAAGATACAACACATTTTAGGTATGATTCACAACATATTCTCATGAAGGTAAAGAGATTGCTATAGAAATTCTTGCAAATACTGATCATTTAGCAGTGAGGTTTCTGTGACTGGATATGATGATAAATGAAGGTGAAGATAAACAACTTTATATCTATAAAACAGGGAAAAACAAAACGTTTCAATTAATTGTCAAATCTGGAAAGACACAATAATCTGTGATTATGTGGCTAAGAACGGGCTAAGCAGTCTACTCGTATGTGCGTGATATATGTACCATAAATTAGTGCGCGAATATTGGATGTTTCTTCGATTTGTCTCTCAATCACGAGCATACTTTAAAACATGTCAATAACAAAAATTTTATCAACGGAATTAACGATTTTAAAAAACTAAAATGTAGAATAAGTAAAATATGCGGAATGGACAATTATGAAATAAGAAAACGAATAAACAAAGCGCGTATGAGATCAACTGACCTACACAGTACACACCTACTTTTAGACAAAACGCGCGGCTCTTTTGTAGATATTTGATAATTACACACAGATCCGTCGAAAATAAATTAAAAACTGTTCGTTTTTTGTATACAGGGTTTTTGAGTGGTAAAGCTATCCAAATTTGAAGAAATAACGACACATGGGATCTAATAAAAAATGCAATTGTTAATTTCTAATTGCAGGTAGTTTGAGATTTAACAAATTCGCACAAAAAAATCGTTTACTAGTAAAAGTAAACGACATGAAAACAAAGAAAAATCTTAGCCATTTAAACCGAAAACAAAAATACATAACAGTTGAACCATTCGCGTAATAATAGACCTCTTATCTGCTTTGAAACAATCACACGAATGATATCAAAAGTGTGCCACAAAGGTCATGTGTATTGGCAAAACACACAACATTTTAACGAAAACACATCATCGCATGTATAATTCGAGAACGACTGTGAAAACAACATTATCTATGATAACAAAAAAAGTTTCAAGGATACGAGCGGCGGGTTCAACGCACCGTTGACATTGCAAATTTCCAATGACAATGATGCAAGCGCGCCAGAATTAATGTTGCACCTAAATACACCTATGAACATTTGCAAATAATGACGAAGTATCGCCACAGTGGATATGTGCGATATTAGAATGCTATTTACAATTAATTCAGACATTATAAAATCATTGTTATGTCGCATAAAATTAAATAAACTCGCACCGAATGCATTTTTATGTAGATGCTAGGGCGTATGTTTCGTGCAGCCTAATTTGTCACATTTATTATCTAATATGTTTATTCAAGATTGGTATTAATCGCTGTATACAATGAGCAGTGGATTGAATTTCCGTGACAAATGAATTACTAATCGACAAAAAGTCACATTAATTTAAATTGTGTATGGCAAGCAAAAAGTGGGCCAGACACACGATTCGACACCGTGCAATAATGAATAGGCGAAAACGGAACGTGAGCCATGCGTCAACGGAATTTCAGTTGAGGTAGGTCGCGGCGGCAGGGGTCAACGCAACCTCCAGTATGTATTTCAGAAAACGTGGCTATTGATTTTGCCGTGATGACGAGTTAGTTGGAATTCTGCGGCGGCGGCAGGTGGCATCCGGCGGCGCACAACTCATGACACTCACAAATTTGGGTCAAATTGCAGAGGACGAAGCGAGAATTAGGAGGTGTGGGGAACGGGTCTAAAATAAAAATGCTTCGACGCATTTTCAATTTTGAGTAAACAAAGTCGCGGCTAAGTGATTTGAGTTACTGAGGTTGTATGCAAAACATTAAAGCTTGACTAGTAGGCACTAGACATGCTAATACTCAAGGTCGTTACCTGTTTATGTCACTTCACCTAAATTCGTTTAGATCGACACGAGCACATGTACCTAATATTAAGCAGGAATAGACAAAAAAGGCAATACGAGTACTTACATCGCAAAAAATCAACCTCAGACAACAACTAAAAGGAATTATAAGTTAGTAGACCCTTAGTACAAAAAAAAACATTTGATAATACATTAAAATGAGACATAATTATTTTCATTGCACTTTCGGGATTTTTTTAATAACAATGAAGCTACATTATAACTTCGAGTGCGATAAGCGATCCATACTGATGTCATTGAAAAACCAATATAACAGTGGTATAAAAGGAGTAATTTAAATATAAAAAAAGCATTCTCAAATACAGTTCATTACGCAAAATCAATAAAACCTAGGCCTAAGAATAGATTGTTGGAGTAATTTCATGGAGGCGTGTGGGTGTCCCGATTCGTCGACAATAATGTCATTGTGCCACGGAAAGCTTAAACTGCTCCAAACACTGATTGATTTTTTATAGGGACATTGTGGGAGTTCACCGTTATAGCCCTTTGGTGAAAATCAATATAGTTTAGTAATATTGTGACTACGCAAATGGCCATGTGACAGGCAAAGCCTAGTTTGGTCATCGCATTTATTCTTACCTTTGTAACTAAAGTACAATCTAAAAGTACAAGAAAGACTTTTTACTTTCTTATTTTTGGAACAACTTGTTATAATAAAGTGTGTTTTGAAGAAATTTAAGTTTTCTTAAAGATTGCAGTTACAAAAGGTTTTCAAAGAAAATTGCTACAATATTCTTGATCCCAAGTTTATTTCGACGAAAAAAATATCACCACAAAATTAATAATACTGTTGCCTATAAAAATGATTAAGTAATGTCAAGTCTACACAACAAGAGAAAACATCCAAAAACGATTAATTTACATAATAAATTGCGAACTTTTAATAACAGAGTCTAGCTTTGAAGCAGACTTGTTATTAAATAAATCATACGAATATATTAGGTATATTAAAATCTAATGGCGAGCGTTAAGGAAAATGTCAACTAAAGTCTAACCAAACGCGATTTGCATCAAGGAAATCCTGCATCCGCCACTTGAATCATCAAACATCGTCTGCTTGCAAGTTGCAACCAAGCAAACCGACCGCGTCGAACTTATCAAATTATTGCCAAAAATATCAACATGCAAGATTGTGAGTGTAAAAATTGAGCCAACACTTGATATCGAAATGCGGCGCACTATTTGCGAGCCGGTATCGTGTATGTATACAATACGTAGGCGGGTTCGACGACCGTGCGTCCGCGGTCTCACCTTCTAGATAAACGTCATTTGAACTAGGCGTCGCGCCGCGCAACCGCGCCGTCGTTGGGGCAGGCCCCAAAACACTCGCCCGAAATTTTTTTCAACAATCTTTTTGTTGAGGCAGGCTTATCTACATTTTGCGACAAGTTTGCGCAATGGGCTTTCGCAATCTTTTTGTGCTTTTGACCGAATTTTACCCTGTTTTTATTACATTTTTTATATTCATCAAAAATATACATACATCCCACAATTACACACATTATTGACCTCAAATTTAGATCCAAATCTTGACTGGTTGGAGAGCAAAAGACACAAGCCGAATAGTCTATTCAGCATCAATACCTAGTATCAAAGTATACTTGTAGGTCAAACATTTATCAATAATTGTGTCACGGGGGCTGTCAGCATTCCACGTGACACTTAGAGAGAATTGTCTCTCACCATTCGACATAATTTCACCTGCTTGCTAAATTATTTCTCGATGCTCACTTAAAATACCTACACTAGGGAGAACAGACCACGTGAAAATCTGTCACAGGTGAATTTTTAAAGTTTACTAAAAATACTAGTCTTAACATACAATTCAAATTAGATATCGAAAAAAGCAGACACGTGTTAAACATTTTGTGTTGCAATAATATTTCAATTGAGGTAGGTCACGCGTATAAAAGATAAGATCCGGATCTTACACTATTTTGAGTGGCGCAACTATTTAAACATTGAGGTAGGTCCAAGAGAATGATTTTTTTTGCGATAAAACTAATGAGTCATACAAAAAATCAGTCATGACGTAGAAATTTCGTGTCAATATTTTCCGATGACTTCAAACTGAGACCAATTATTCAAAATGAATTAGCATCTTTACAAAGTGACGACTTAAGAACCGAAATAAACTGTTGATAGATTTCCAGCTATTTCGGCTGATGAACGACCAACTATGAATGTTCGTGAACATATTCGACATGAGAGGACAATACATAATTGTATGTATTGTTGAAAGAAATATACTTTATACATTCGTACATTGACACGTATATAAGGACATTGCCTGTATTCCACAAGATGGATTTTCATAGATTTTCTTCAGTATTTTAACCTCTCCCTTATTTTCCTAAATTAAATTACCCAATATACTTAGTATACGTATGATAACTTGTGAAAATCCTCTTTTTTCAATATTCATGGAAGTTCAAAAGGGGAAAATTATACATATTATTATTCAACTTAATATTGATTGGGTTTTGAAAATTTACATTTGGTAGTACAGTAAAATACAGTTTTAATAACATTTTCGTATGTGGTCATGCGACAGCAATTTGCAAAATGTAAAACCTATCTTTTTCTTGGTTACGTAAATTGTATGACCCTTTTTGCATATTTAACAATGTATTACTTGAACCTACATGAAAAGACAACTACGGGAGGATATTTGAGTGAAAATAGCCTTCACTCGTTCCTACAAACCACAGTACGGAGGAAATATGTATTTTGTACATTGAAAATAAACAAGGTTCATAATTTGGGCGGACGGGGGGTGAGCAGGTTGGCGGGAAGTGAGGAAACCTGCTTTATATCACACATGTCAATATCGAGAATGGTCTTATGTAAACAAACGCACGACCGACAGCTTTTCATACAGATACATACATTCTTGGGTGCATGTAATATTTTGGTTGTTATGTTTACTTGAAAAATATATATTTTTATCTAATTTAATAGTTCGCTGTAGTTAAAAATCTTCATTGAAGAGCGCCTAATATAAGTATTGTATCGCGTGTATGAGATTTTCTCATCTCATTACATGTGCGTTAGTATGTAAGAGGAGCCTGGAAGAGATCGCAGCTAGCGATAAGGCCGCCAATTGTTACCATGTCTTTAGTTTTAAGTATTTAATCTGTGTATGGTTTCTTTTTTTGGTGTCCAATAAAGTATTATATAAATAAAATGTATCAATTCCCGCACCCCGCATGCTGCATATCGACCACGAACTTGTATCAGTCGTTCCCTCGCATGCCGGGTGTCCCGGTATATTATACATATATTGACCCATATGTTATTCGATGCAAATTAGCCATTAGCTGCATTTTATCATCAGAAAACATCCTCACCTTGACATTTGACTTATATAAACAATTCGTCGTTCTACCGACACCCCACGTGGTGTTTTCGAAAAAATATGATTTTCTGTATTATTTTTTGTCGTTGATCGTGGTATTTTAAGTAAATAAAATATACCTAATTTTTCGTAGTGAAGAACTTGTATAAAGTGTATCGTTTAAACTACAAACGAATCCTCATTTACATGATCTTCCCGACATATTATTTTAGTAGCTCAAAAGATGACTAGGTTTTATTTCAACTTAACTTATTATTTTAAAACCTAGGTCTATGTGACTGTTGGATATACTTTATAACTTATTTATTACTCAACAATACCACCTAAATCACCACCTAAATCTAAATAACATTCATCCATTCTTTTCGTCAAGCACAATGAAACCACAAAGGCGATAGCAACGGATATATCTAATCTATATTCTACTGTGACGACTGCAGCCCGGACCAGCCTCAACACGCGTAGCGTTGCGCCGGTAAATTTCCATTGCTTATCAAAAAAAAAGATACACTATCATTCTTATGACTGATTGATGTGCATAAATGGCGAAGATTGCGGGTTCGGTTCCCTTGATGATATTCTAATTTGATGGTAAGTATTGCCTGCTATTATCCCCTGTGGAAAGGGTCGCAGGAATATGGAGGAATCATTTATGAATTGCCATATTTAATCCGTATAGAAGAAAGCTGTGGGCAAAAAATTAAGCCTATGCTTTATGCTGGTTATACCTATATATAGAAGTGGGCTTACCTGGGTTGATATTAAAAAAGATAATATTTTGTTCCAGGTCTGAATGTTACGAAGTATAAAAATGTTTTTGTAATCCACGTGCCAATGCATAATTTAATTAAATATGAATTTTAATAATAAACAGCATAAGTAACAAGAGTGTGAATATATATTTCACTCATATGTATTTATGCCTCGTCTGATAACGCGTTTGCACAGATGCCATGTTGTCTTGTGCAGTTATTATTAGCAGATATTTTTTGTTCAAAATATCGTATGAATCATAATGTTCCTTGCAGACCATGCTATACTTTCGAGCCTGGTTGAATGAAAAATACTATAAATATTAAACAACCTAAAAGTATGATATCGAAATGGCAATTTATCGTTAAGTAAATGGACCTAATCGCATAATAGACTGAAGCCAAAGACAATGGAAAAAAACTGTAAAACTGACTGTATTAAATACTAGAATACATCGACCAGTACATACCCGACCTCGCTCGTGAAAAAAACATGATTAGCTGTTAAAAATATTGGCGATGACGTAATGCGGCGGCAAATATGCACCGGCCTTGAGGTGCAACTAATGTTAGACCAGATGTGTGTGCTTATTATCTGTGAACGAATTTTAGTGTGTGTACACGTCCTTAAACCGAATCCGGTCCGAATAATCGATCACAATCGATACTCGCCAAACCGCCAATTATTCCTGGCTGGTTGTAATAAAAAAATAAAGATTTTTAAAATTCACGGGTGCTGTTCTAATCCGATGCATATTTTAGTGTTTGTATTGTAGCGTCAAAAATGCGTACTGAGATCCATTGACTTGTGAGTTTCGGGTGACTTAATTGTCGTACATCCTACAACCCAGTATAATTTTTTTTAAATATTCAAAAATATTTTAAAGACAATTTTTAAAAGAAAATTTAGAGGTAAACGTAATTTAATTTATCCCCCGATTCTAAACGAAAATTCAGGCATTTATAATTTAAAAACATAACTAGAGCACCAGAAAGCCGAGTAACTTTTCGGTAAGTGTGTCTACAAAGTTTATGATTGCTTTTCGATGGAGCTAATTAGATGGCTTATGTATTTGGAATCTTTATTGCTTAATACATTAAAGGAAAAACTTGGCTATTAACCAACAATTTTATTTCCCAAATATATTATGTATAATTGGTAGTCTCAATAGGAGCCGTTACCGTATTAAAGGCATTTAAAAGCTGATATAAAAATATCGATTTATACCCGTCCCTCTGCAGGGCACGAGGTTGGTAGACAGACAGACATACATACATACATACAACTTTTCTAGGACATGTACATGTATAGATAAGTTGGTTTGTTACACAGGTAATAAAAAACTATGACATCTGCATGTGCATCTACAAACACGCAATATAATACATATTCATTAGAGATAATGCATTAATGACTTTTTAAAACACCAATAAAATGCATCACGTTATGCTATTTTCATATAAAAACGAATCGTAAAATCCAGTCGTGACATACGATTTTAAATACCAATTATTGAATCATGTTTTCCAATAATTACGTGGAAAAATCGATGGCAAAAATAATTTCATAATGAATGTAGGCATAAAGGCGTATTTGGTTATAACTAATTTTGAATATCGAACACTGAAGTTATAAGCTTATTATTAGAAGTTATAATTCAAATTGATTACCCACGTGACGTACAACATTAATCCCATTAGGGTAGGTCGGGGTTCCAAGTAATGTACCAAAGGTTTCCCTGGGCAAAATTCGGCAGCGTCGAAAATAGGCAGTGATATTGGGTAGTGGGCGAGGGTGGCGGGTGGCTGTGGGGTGCCGCGCGGGGCGGGGGGCGTGATGCGCGGGAGGGGGGAAGGGGGGGTTCGTCTAGACGTTGGCCTTGACCGGCGCACGGTTTCCGCGCGCTCGAGGTCGCCGCGACCCAAAGCCCAGAGACCGAGTGCGGCTCGCCATACACCTATTCCATACTGTACACCATTAGAAGCAATATATCATATATCCAGCCTGAGGGGTCGAGGACAACCTGCAGGCACTCATGACAATGAAAATGTAATTGGAACACTTTGAATCTAATTTTAATTGGCCGTGTCTCTTATTTTAGCTAGGCTTATATAAAACCAAAAGAGTATACAAGAGTGTCTTAGATTTACGCGAATGTGGCACGTTGAAATATGTAAAACAATTTTATATTATTTGTATATTTTATAAAAATGTACAAAATTATTTATATTTACATTTTTAATTTAATAATTGTACTAAGTTTAATAAAAGTAAATTTTAATAAGTGACCACAAAAGCTATAAAGTGATCCAAAAAGTCGCGTCGAGAAGTTTAAAAAAGAAAAAAATAACAAAATCCGCGATAAAATTCTTAAAAACTGTTATATTTCAATGATTATAACTAGCTCCACGAGACAAAATATTTAAGGAAGATCTAAACATGCTTTAGTCTACTCCCGTCTTGGAAGATACATACATACGTACATAAATTGAACATTATCTACGGACGCGCGACCGCCTTTACAAAAAATCTATTATGGGTTCACATCAAACGAGGCTTTTACGCCACCAATAACACTTTTGCAATTAAAATAACACCAATTAAACAGGTTAACCGACAGTTATAAATACAGTTTTATGTATATAATTATCTAGTTAAGAATTTAAGCATACTTGACCGAGTGCATTAGAGTTGCGTTGTGCTGAAATTAAATGTAATAATCGTAAACTTTTTGCTACTACAACAAATTGGCATCTTAAAAGGTTAATTTATTCCAAAGAGCAATTTTTGTGAGTAATGCAAGGACCGAAAATAAAAATAATTGTTCACGAGTTAGATTACCTCTGTCATTTCAAGGCTTAATGTTTTGAAATCATGTTTACCAGACACAACAAAGGATTACTTTACTATCTTAACTTAATCGAAGATTAATCGGAAAAAATGCTATCTGAACCAGTCGATGGTTACACCTAATACTGAGACATCATGATAAAAAATACCCTTCTATGACCTAGATAAAAGTTACACAAAGAGACATTTATATCATCCGTAAACAAACAAGATATCCCTAACACGTGTAAAATAAACCACAAACAACAATTTTAATACTGATATTTTTCAAACGTCCTTAATTTAAATATAGAAAGAACGTTTAAATAATTGACGAATATATTCCTTTATAATTGAATTACATTGTTATCCAGTTATGAAAGTTTGGAAGAAAAATTAGCCGCCAAGTAGAAGTATTGAGCTATTGCCCCAAAGACATCATTGTCTTTTCCTAAAATTCTCAATTTTATGACAGTATCGCGTAATGCATTTTCCAAATGTATAGAATGATATGTAGAACGTTTGAATTTCGAACAATCTTGATTGATTATTTTTTTTTATTCCACCGGGGATAAACTAAACACGTGTCTATAAACGTTCCAATTTCAAACCTTATAATAAACAAACAAACATCTAAATTAGTCATACGAATATAGACCATAGACAAACAACATGGTGAGAGCGCGTTGAATAAAAAGGATTGGTTTATAACAAGGCACGCAGCGTCTCGCTACTAGGTCCGTGAACTTGCAAGATTCGACATTGCGCCGACATTGAGGCCGGGCTAAATAACGCAGATAGCTCGGGGTCGACGACCGACATCGCCCAATATCACGCGGACGAGCGATACACACGCCGACACCTGCCGACGCCGCGTGGCCGTTATGTAACCACCATCTACCACTACCAGCACTGACCTACCACCACAGAGACGACGTTGGCGGCGGCGGCACGTGCTGACAGTTGTTCAACAAAAAAATATTGTAGACAATATTGTTGAAAATAAAAAAAATATTTCACTTTTCCTATTGTCTTTCTTTTTATAGATAAAAATACATGCAAGTAATTGTTTTGCAACAAAACTGCACTATCTGTACTTTACTCGGACAAATTCGATGCAAATTGATTGGACACACATATTTATGCTGCTGTTTAGTGCGATAATTTATGATGTTCGACGTTTTTAAATAAGAAAAATAGTCTCCCACAAAATATCTCCAAAATAATGTCTAATGCCTAAATACCCATCACCCATATTTATATGATATATTCATCAAGAATAACCTAAATAATTAAAATGCTGTATAATTTGGCCATTATTGAATTATTGGAGTTAATTTATAATGCATGAAATTTATCGCATATATGTTTTCTGTTTTTTACCTATGCAATAATAATCCGAATAGCACGCGTCACGCGTTCCAACCGTTAATACTGTAAAACCGCTTAATTTGCATAATGCTCAAGTATCTGTCTCGTATGTTATTGCACCGGGCCCACGTGCCGGTACGCACTCGCTGACTCACATCCACGTTGCGTCACAAAACGAACCATTAAAACGCATTTAAATATACTTGTTTTCGCAAAGTAATTTTGAAATATTCAACTTGGATAATACATGGTCGTGATGCGCAAAACTCAAGTAAAATCAAAAGGAGCCGCTAAATTGGCGTTCGGAAATGATCGGGCTGATTTTGGGCCTGGGATTGTGGGCGCGGGTGGTGCGGTGAGCGGGCCGCAGGGTGCGGAGCGCGGGAGGGGGGGCGGCGTCGGCGGCGCGGCCGAATATCTCCGCGCAGGGTGACATTGCACGGCCAACGACATTATGCCCGACCTACGGCACGGCGCGGAACACGCAGCCACCGGCGCGCCATCCGCTCCTATACCAACTCTAATTCACTTTTTTTTTTCACCACACGTACAACTTACATGGTTCACAGAGATGTCCTCCCAAGCGCCAGCGTGCGGTCATACACCGACGCCTATTAAATAATTCAAAGCTCGTCGCAACTGTTATATAAATGACGCAATGCGTTTTCGTCGTGATTCTTTTTATTTTTGTCACCGAAATGTACGGGAGAAAACAATGCGTCGCGTCGTACTGTGATGTAAATATTACAAGACACGGTTTGTGTTTATTGCTGTAAGAAACTAGGGGATAAGACCTACATATAAACGGCGAATAAGCCGGGCGATTACATGGAATTGATATACAAGCAATATTCTTAAATAATTTGGTCCATACACTAATTATTCGTTTCTTGTGTTTTTAATCAATTAAACAAAAACCTCTTTATAAACTAGAATAAAATCTAAGAAAATAGAATACTTGTTACAAAACGAAAAGCCGACAGTGAGAGCAGAGATGCAATATAGGATCACTACATTGACGAAAATAGATATTGCGTTGTTTCTCAAAAATATGTCAATATATTGTCTAAAAGCGGAGACGTAGTCTACATTGCATTCACTTGCATAGCACAATATCCCATGATAGAAAACAAATTACCCGACTTTACAATCGGGGGAAATGACATCACAAAGATCTAGAGGCCAATCGTTCAAGGGGTGTCTAGCGCAGGACAAATATAGGTTAACAGATATTGAACAAATTCTCAGTAAAATACGAGTCGAAATACTCGACGATCTAAATTAAACTTTGTACTTATTTCTACAACTCAATATCGGTTATTGAGGATTTATTTTAATAGTGAAGTTTATCAGTAAGACTGGTCACTTGATTTGAAACATTTTACGGTCAATAAATAATTGTTCCCAGTGTCTTGTGTAAAAATTTAGTAATTTGTATCAGCCTATATTGATATGAATAATCATTATGAAATATTATATTATTGATAGCCTCTGTGGCGCATTCGGTTGCACGCTACCTGTGAAACGAGAGGCCGCGGGTTCGAACCCCGCACCGAGAGAAATGTTTGTGCGGCCTACAAATATTTCTTTTGGTTCTGGGAGTTAGTGAGACCGAAAAAGTCTCTCGTAGCTAGCGATATCCACGACACAAGACTCGATCTTAGTGTGGGGCCAGGACTATGTGAATGTTGGGTACTATTTATATATTATCCATTGATTTCTTTAGCTATTACAAATGGCGATACAATGTTTTCTCAAACGCCTTTATACATAGACAGTTTCAAAATCTGTTTGATTTATCAAACGTTCTGTCCCTTTCGCACAACCTTTGGATTCAATTTGAGCGAAGTAGACAAAACATTCGATACCTGAAATAGGTTTTAAAACTGTGTCGGATAAGGCCTTTAGACTCTACTCGGCCTTTGGACTCGAAAACTGCATGCTAAGCAGGGGCCTCGCCAGGAGGGGGAGGGGGGGGGGATAATATGGAGAATGAAAAAACTATGAATTGTAGTTAAAGTCAAGAGCACATGAAGCTTTTCACTTGTAGTACGAGCCTTACATCTACGGCGATATGCAAAAAAACCGTACCGTTAGCGTGTAGTAGGCAAGTCAAAGATTGTGGTTGCTTTACATTTGCCAATTTTTTAAACTCTAGGGGGGGGGCGGCGGCAGCTGTCCCTACCTGCACCCCCCTGGCGAAGCCCTTGGTGCTAAGAATACTGTGCTAGCTACGGTACATAGTATACCTTTTGTGATTAAAGGAGAATAGAGTAGAGGGGAGAGTAGGGGAGAAATTAGTAGTCTATTAAGTTAATTTACAACAGATTGTTGTAGCGTCTGGTTTTTTCTGTAAAAAGAGAATCCGAGACAAGTTAATGTACCAATTGTTTCAGGGTGGCCGACTGTAACGGGTGATTTACAAGCCTTTATTTAGTTTCTCTTTTATTCGCAAAACTAAGTGGGACATTGCGCAATGCCGAACACACTACATACCTTTTTATTTTCGCACCAAAATGTTGTCATAATAAGTGCAGCAATCAAATAGAGTATTCACTATTCACCGGTCAAAGAAAACAGTATCGACTCTTGCCCCTCGACACATTTCTAAATAAATGCACTCAACAGTCACATAAATAGAAGTAATACTAAACTACTAGTCTTGTGTCGAGGGTATCAGAAACTACCAGAGATTTTACGCTCTCGCATACACAAAACCCGAGAGGGGGTTACTGTATGATCCGAAACGTAGTCCGAATATTCGTACATTCTATTTATTTATTTGAACAAATGGCGGTCTTATCGCTAAAAACAATATCTTACAGACAACCATGGAATGGATTCTACGTCCAAATACAGTTACAAGTTTTCCGCTCCTAAAAATCAATTTTATTCTCTATCATACTTATCATTCATTCAAACTTACATACATAAACTCACGCCTCTTTCCCAGAAGGGGTTAGCAGAGGTGCCAGGACACCCACATTTCGCCATGTATGTTCCGTCCCACAATGTGATAGGTGGTGAGCCTATCGCCATATCGGGCACAAATTCCTGACTCTGGGCTGATACTGAATAGAAAAACCCAATATCAATTTGCCCAACCCGGGATTCAAACCCGAGACCCCAGCTTTGTGACCGTACCGTAGTACAACTACGTCACCGAGGCAACTCGTCAAACCAAGTCTATGGTTAAGATGTACGATAGAAGATTCAACAATTTTTTGCAGTAATTTCCAAAATATCTATGGATCGGATAAATATTTGTCTCGGTGTGGGGATCGAACCCGCGGCCTTTCGTTTCACAGCCAGCGCGGCGTCTAACCAACAGCGCCAAGGAAATTACAATGTATGTCAACCTGTTTCAAACAGGATACGCACAGGCTAAACCCCAAACGCAACACTCAAAAACGTGTTTTCCATCGCGAATAGGTACTACCATTGCCCAAAATTAACACATTTGTACCTACTGTATCTTCAACGACTTACGGCAAGATTTACTTGCCTTATATTAAATCATAATATTATTAAACTTGTTTTCCAAAAATCTACAACCCTTGAAGTTTATTTTTTGTTACTGTTCAATCTGATTTTTATTGCAAAAATGGCGAGACGAGCATGCATTCGCCTGATGGTAAGTGATACAACCGATCATGAACAGTATCAAAACCAAACACCACCATGAATTACAAAGCAATGTTCGGCATGCCACTGCGCTCGCCATCCTAAGGCATAAGATTAAGTCTCAATATATCGAGTAGTTACTCTGGCTACAATGTCCTTCTAACCAGAACACAACAGTGTATTTACACTGCTGTTTGGCGGGAGAAACAGACGTTGCGGTGGTACCAAGACGGCTTCTCAGTTCTCACATATGAAAGACCTACCACCAGTAAAATGAGTGACGACCTATTTCTCTTCAAAGATCTATTTGTCATCATTACGTTACCCCAAAAAAGTATGGAAAAACACAGAAGCGTGCGAATCATATTTCCACTACAAAAAAATACTGTAAGTTCATAAGTTATCAGTATTATCGCATATAATTGTATTGACCATAGACCGCGATATTACAATGTTTTACATATGGATCACTACTGCGCTACTTATCTTCGCGGTCAATGCATGCCACATATTTTTTTACCAGGAAGGACATATTAGTAACTATTTATTTTATCAATAAGTGCACGGTAAAATTGCGTGATAGCTGATTTGAAGAATTTTAAACCTAATTTCAGTATTTTTAAAACATATTTTCGAGTGGAAATCTACAAAATATGCGAGTAAAAATGAAATGAGTTTTTAACATTTAGAAGAAATTACTTTCATTAAAAATTGATATCAATTGTTATTGTTTGTAACCACCAGACAAATTAAAATGCAGTTTATACTACAATTATGTGTAGTTAACCGTAGAATTAGGTAATCGAAATAATAATTGAAATTCACTTTTTGAAATAGTTATTGCAAATTGACCATACTTCTAAAACACCTAAAATTCTAAAATAAACGATCCATGTAAACAAACCTATCAAACACCGAAATCCCCAAGACGTGATTGGAATCGACGTTCAAATAACAACATCCATCGCTGCGTATATGCACTACTAATAAACAAGCTGTTATACAAAAAACGTATTGTAAAACAAAACGTCTAATCACTCGCACTGAATATCTTACAATGTATGCAGTGCAAAAAATGCAACAAGTGGTGCAGGGGGTCATCGATCCCGAGTGACATTGAATGGTCTTGTATGCACTTGGCTCTATGTGGGCTGAGGTAATATATTTATCCATTATATATTTATCTATGGAAACATCACGTGGCTATTTAAAATCTACTATTTCTGCAAGTTCAGATCAATAACAAAAAAATCTCGTTTTACTTTTTGGAGGAAACATGCAAAGTTTGGAAACTAAATATGTCGAAGATAAAATGGATACGTAATGTCTTATTATAGACAGTTTTAAAACATTTTTAGTTATAGAATGTTGTATCCTTTTCTAACAACTTATGAATTAAGTTCGAGCGAAGAAGACAGCAATGATCCTTGGGGGAGGCCTATTTGAGCAGTGGGCTTCCTGTGGCCAAGATAATAACGATGGAAGACAAAACATTCGATAAATATTTGCTTTAAAAGTCTATAAATAAAGTCGTAGTCTTTTCACGCAGGAATAGTCAAAAGTGCATTTGAAGATTGTGACGTGTTACAAAATTAGAAAGTTATCATACAACTGCCCAAAAATAATGTTATTTATAATTATTGTGTTTTAATATGCAAGTAATGCTTATTTATCCTGTTAAAATAATATATTTGATAGAGATTTATTATCAAAATATACTAAAATGATCTATCCTCGTAATATAGGTTAACAGAGGGCACTATTCATGAGAATAGATCTTAACTGCGTCAATAGAACAAGGCTCAAGTTCATTGACACACTGACTTACAAATACACTTATTGGAAAACAAAACATTTTGTATGCAAAACCGATGTCGCCTCATTACATGTTTATGAAAATTTAATTTGGATTAATGTGTATTTTCTGCTAATTTTAATTATACATTAGTAAATAATACAAGTGTGTTTATTTGTTTTTTTGCATAAAACATTTATGGATATCGATTCTTCTAGAAATAATAAGTTAGAACATTACTCATTGCAATGTGACATAAATTGTGTGATATTTTTTCTACTTAGGCCATATTTTTTCACTGATACTTCTTTTATTATTACGTAGCCTTTTACAAAAACATATTTCAAATCAACTGGTACAATACAGCAGCAATTACCCAATAATTGAGTTGTAAACAACGTAATTACAAATACAACTTGAATGAGAGTAATAAACGTTAATTATATATATTTTTATACCGTACACATTTATCGGTACATAAAACCAATATCAATTTGTTGTGTACAACGATATTGTTACAAATAGACTCGTGTAAACACGATAATAGCGTTTATCTACTAGTTCGCACGTCACTATTTCTATATTAATTATTTTAACGTGCTAAAATACTAAATTTTCCATTAAATTTCCTCCGTACTAATCAGTACCGCACCATATCTTATGCTAAATAATTGGCAGACGCAAACACTTAAGAACTTTGACTTGCGTTATTAACGGAATAAACGTCATTTTTGTTAGCAATTACGTATCACGAATTGATATCGCGCTTGTAATATTCAAGCATAAAATGAGGTTAAATAAATCTTTAACTCAATTTGCGTGTACGCACAATCCATATTGGTGATTGTCGGCTCACTCACTGGTAAAACTCACAGTGTCAATCATTTGGAGCGTGTCGACGATGTCGGAGAACATCCAGGCGTCGTCCAAGGGGCACATGATGTGCGCGCACTACGTCGGGTGTACAAGGGCCGACCGCGCACGAACGCACACGCACCGCACGCATTGCGTACTGCTGCGTGGAGCTACTCGCCCCTCCATGCGCACGCGCCGCCCAGCCGCGCCGTATCCACCGCCGGTGACACGTGGCCGCCGCTCAGATTGGTCCCTTCGCACGCCGCCTTGTAATACGTACATTTTCCTGAAGCTTCGCCAAGGGCCGGCGCTGCTATTGGCCAGTTTAGTACATTATGTATTCGGTTTGTAGAGTATATATCTCGTCGTATTTCTGCCTGTTTTTGTATTTTTTCGGTTGTTTTTGGGATTTTTTTGTGTTTTTCGTGTTGTTTGTGTAATGACGGATGTACATACTGCAGGTAGGTGAAGGAAATTAGCTTATTTTGTTTTGTTTGATTTAATAATCGCTATGCCTTTTTGCAACGAATTTAACACATACATTTAAATTGAATTGTAAGACATACCACTTTTGTATATAAAACATTATATAAAAATATATGCCTTTTTATTGCGCGTTTGATTTACGAGGTCGTTCAACGCGTAAGGATATTTGAATTATGTGCAGTTTTATCTAACCCACCATTTACGTGGACTATTTGTGCTCTTATTAACCGATTATTACTCCGATACAAATAAAAAAATAACTTCGTCGCAAGCCACCGTTATTTACACATTAAATTGGCTATTATTTTCAAATAGGTAAATCCTTTACCTCATTTTAATAACATAAATATGACCAATTTATTATTTAAAAAATAGTATATAAATATATTTTCAAATGAAAGATATATTTAGCAACACAACTCTATTTACGGCTGGCCCCGCCCACCGCCTACGCATCCACAGCGTCTTATATAATTAAACTTTAAAGTAAATGCCACTTTTATCTCGCAAACATAACTACATTAATGCAATATTATTACATTAAAGTTATCATAACGCTATCAATTCCCAACATAAGTAAAAATATAATTATCTTACATAAGCTGCAACATTGAACCAACCAAGTAGTACATAACTACACACAAACGACCTATATACTACATGCACTCAATTAATAAAAACATTATCAATTAATGAATATATGGACTTCATCAATCATTACTACCTAGGTATATAGGGCTATAAATTATGTCAGGATATTTTAGTATCGAAAAATCTTAACTACATAATTATGTTTTAGGGTCTGCGTATACGGTAAACACAATATTATCTTTACTATGAAAAGATGACTTGGTAAAAATAGTAGGAATACAGGAAGTTGCTTTAGGAAGCTGCTTCCAGCAGGTCTTTAGAGAAACCTTGAAGGAGGCCTACTTTAAGGCCTGGACTTTTTATTGCTGAAGCTAAAAATGTATTTTACAGGTATTTTCAAGGTTGAAGTCATACAACTAAACCTGTTCCCCGATGGTCAGTGGTCGCCGCCCATGTATGCCAACGAGTCCAAAATAATCGTGTAATTATTTTAAGGCTTTTAGAGAAAATTTCTTCTGCGTTGGTGACGACGAAGAAGTCTTACGTTTATGAAATTATCGTAGAGGAAATTTGTACTCTTGAAAGGGTCCGGCGAGGGTGTAATAAATGTTAAATTACATATGTATGTAAATTCACGCCTTTTTCCGAGAAGGGGTAGGCAGAATGCTGCAAGACACCCACGTTTCATCTTAGATATGTGTTTCGTCCTATGATGTGATAGAGGACGTGCCTATCGCAACACAAATTCCAGACTCCGAGCTTATGTATGTGACTGTTGGGTGTTATTTAGTTATTTATTTAGTTTATTTATTTATATAAAATAGAATAATCGAATATCACTTTGCCCGACCCGGGATCACAACCCGAGATCTCAGCTTTGCAATCATACCGTGGTAGGCAGAACAGCGCCACCGAAGCATTCTTCTAACACTTAAGAAATGTTTTTTTTTTTTCTTCATTTAATATCTATAAGTTCAATATCACTACATAGTATAAAACAAAGTCGCTTCCCGCTGTCTGTCCCTGTGTATGCTTAGATATTTCAAACTACGAGACGGATTTTGATGCGGTTTTTTAATAAATAAAGTGATTCAAGATGAAGGTTTATATGTATAATACGTAAATATTATTGTAGATAAATCTATTTGCACCCGGGAGAAGCTGGGCCGTGCCAGTAGTATCTTAGTAAAGTAACCGTCCCGTTATCGCATGATCTCAGTTATTTTTTACAAACATATTTTTAATGTATCTAGGTACTCTAATTTTATTATCTTCTAAATAAAATAAAAGCGCACCCATTTAAGTGATTATAGCGTAATATACCTAATCATCGGTAATAAAATGCAACTACTTTATACTAGGCTACTTTTGATACCTGGAAGTGGAAAGAAAAATCTATTAATATTTCATTATTAATTCCTCACACGATATAACTCAAATGTTGATTTGCCAAATTTTTCCTATAACAGACATTCAAATCCGCGAATGAGTCACGTTTTTCATATGAAATTAAATTATGTTTAATGAAAAGGATCGTCCAAGAATTACGTTTGACGTGAAGCAACATTTAACTCCAGTGAAGTAGACATGATAAATATATGGTATGGAATATGGATACGATGAAAGCTGTTAAGTATAGCAGGTAGAGCAAGCTTTATGAGGTGGTATGATAAAAAAAATACAGCTCTCATCACCTTTTGTTTTCAATGAGATTTCCGAATGCTATATCACTCTCCGATACTTCTTTGTTGAGTCCCAAAACCCTACAAATATCTGCGCATAAAACTGCCGTTTCAAAATAATATCACAAGAATGTATTCGAGTAATTTACTTATAATATAATATTCAATATCGGTTTCTTTGGCCTTGATCCGAGATGGATCGCGCGCCACACGTCAAACTTACAACAATCTAAATCATAAAACGATCTGCATAATTTTATCACACTATAATGTATTTGTTGCAGAGTTCGGGCTTTTGGAGACTCCAAAATGTTTTTCAATACGCAGAAAATATAACTATTTTTTATATTTTATTATGAAATAATTTTTTCTAAACTATTTTTTATCAGATGATTTAAAAAAAGGTTTATTTAAATTTTGTATAAAAGGAGATCTCGTGATTAATTTCTTTCAATAAAAAATACATACGTTAGCGCTCTTAATCATAACAATAGCTTTTGCAAATATTCCCAAAATTAAATCTTTACCTATACTTATATAAAAACAAATGGTTGTGACTGACTCAGAAGGCAAGAAATTCTAAATAACAGCAGATCAATTAATCTTCAGACGTGAATGGTCTGGGCAAGTTAAATTAATATACCCACCAGGTATTAAGTTTAGTGATTAACTTGTAATTTATATTATACAAAAAAAGTATTTGGGAAGTGGGAAAAAATATACACGGTGCAGTTTTGTGCCGTGGGTTTTAGAAATTAAAATACTCTAAAGTACCGAAACATCTAGAATGTCAATAAGAATAAAGAAATCTAGATAAAACGATATATGTTTTTGTATGGGTTTTTAGACGTTGCACTACAGAAGACATACAAAATAATGTTAAAAACTGAATAGGCAAATCAAAAACGGCACAATATATTATTAACAATCTATCTATAATGCAAAATAGATGCCAGCATGTTATAAAAAACTATTTTACTGTAAATATTATACTCAAAACTCCCTTCCAATAATTCTATACATACAATCTTCGATCAAATATACACTAGATACACAGTTCCCTGTAAAAGTTCTGTTAAAAAGTGGCACCGATGCATGACATGAAAAAAGTAAACAAAAAGATCACATATTCCAAATATGTTAACACAAATTCCACCTGATTCCTGGAGCTTAAAGTAGCTTTTCATATAATATTGTCTAAAGTTCTGCGACGTTTTAGAAGCAACGGTCGGTGCGTGACTGAAGGCGAAAGATTGCTTAAAGCACTCTTTTTTGGTGCCATTTTCTAAGCGCTCATGTTGTATCTAGTGTATATTTGATCGAAGCATACAATCTATAGATACAATAATGCTCCTCAAGCCCGAGCCATTCTCGACGCTAAACAAACAAAAAACGCAATTCGCGTATAATATGGGCGTGCCTTTATTCAAATTCTCACAACGCAGATGCATACAGGAAATCGAGACGACCTTGATGCAACTAAAACTTAGACAATGGACAATCAGGACTAGGGAATTAGAACTGTAAAAAATAAGACGAAGGATAGACGCTGCAAAAAAGTTCAAAGTCTGCGCCGCGCCATTAAAATCTAAATATATGTTACTATAAATATATACTTCATTAATTTAAAGGACCGGTGCAATTTTTAAATGATGCAGTTTTATAATTTATTTTATAGCAGTACATTTTACGACTGAAATCTTAAAGTTTGACATTTTGTCACAATGAATTGCAACCAGTTTTCCGAAAGCGTTAACATGCAGGCAGCAGGAAAAATCATAAATCAAAATATTTTGCAAAATGCAAAAAATCATGTTATCCTGACATCACGTACCTAATTTGCAACACAATGGAAAAAATAGTAACTTCGTCGTTATTAAGTTTTAGAAAAAAATAATTGCCCTAACTGCTTCGGTGGCGTAATACGGTATGATTGCAAAGCTGAGGTCTCGGGTTCGAATATCGGGGTCGGGCGAAGTGATAGTGGATTTTCCAATTCATTATCAGCCCGGAGTCAGAAATTTGTGCACGATATGGCAATAGGCTCGCCCCGAATCACATCGTGGGACAGACCACACAAGGCGAAACGTTGGTGTACTAGTTGCTACTAGCACTTCTGCCTACCCCTTCTGAGAAACAAAGGGAAACACCATAACTAAAAACCATAAAAAAACACTTCGACATTAATAAAAAAAACAACTATTAAACTAGACAAAAAAAACAACGTCTATTTAATGTGCACCGCAAATATTTGAGCTAATCAACGTGCATACGTCAGCCAACGCGCCGATGACCTTGGCCGCCAACACTTTACAACCTTGACCAACAAACCAACATATATGCCAACACTAACTCTTAGACAATACTGACTAGCCGGTTTGTATGTGTGCTGGCTCTGTAGAGTAATCGTATGCATTTTAGACTTGAATAAACTGAGTACCTACTGACCTCGGTAAAATATGAGGATGTCTATTTTTGGAGGGTTAAGTTTTTAGTATTTTCTTTTTTACCGTATTAATTATAATGAATGGCTTTAATTAGAACTAATTTAGATTTTTTTACATATGTCATGTATTTTTTAATTTTCTAATAGAACCGTTTTTTTTTTATTGCTATGATTGACGACCAGCATACCATTCGCCTGATGGTAAGCTATACGACCACTCATGGACAGTAGCAATGCTAGGCATTCCACAGCGCTCGCCATCTTAAGACGGTATTGTATCAGCCCATATACATCCAAGCAGGGCAGGGGCCTCCTCTACAATCGAGAGTACGATTAAGAGGGGTTAGGCCATACGGGTCACCACGCACTTGGCTAAGTCATAAGATGTTATGTCTCAATATTATGTCCAGTAGTTTCTCTGACTACAGTGTCCTTCAAACCGGAAGAACAAATCAGTGCATTTACACTGTTTGAGGGGAGAAATATAAAATACGATCGTACCTAACTAGGCCCCCTCTCAAATATGAGAAACCTGCCAACAATGCTTGGCATTTAACTGCGGCCGCCATCCTGAGACAAGATATTAAGTCTCAATATATCCAGTACTTATTCTGGCTTCTTAGCGGATTTTAAACTAATGTAAAATAGCCATTACCGTCATCTCACCCTAATACCCTTCAGGTTCTGCTGATATCATAAGAAGTCGGGAATCAGACGAACAAAAAGCATTAGACGGTCCCAAATGTTTCTCTAACTGCCCGCGAACTCAAATATAATCTGCGGCCTTGACGCTAACAATAAAAAGTTATACCAGTTGCAGACTAGTTTAATGGACTATTGATATTTAAAACTGGTCTTTATTTAGGAAATATGTAACGGTTTAATTATGTTCCGTTAATTAAAGTTTAAATATTATGTCATGCTTGTGCAAGGTAATAGAAATCATTACATACATACATACCTACATAAACTCACGCCTTTTTCTCAAAAGGGGTAGACAGAAGCGCTACCAAGACAACCACGACCCACGTTTCGCCTAATGTGTTCTGTCCCAAGATGTGATAGGGGGCGAAGCTATCGCCATATCGGGCACAAATTCCCCCGGGCTGATAATGGATATTCAGATTAAATATTACTTTGAGTTAAGCATGACTTCGAATCTAACATAGAATCATTTTTTTATTATGTCCACCAATATTTTTCTGTTTAGGGTGTTCTCAGCCAAAAAATTACTAGTTATTATATATCAAAGACACCTTTATTTTTTCTCTTTTGACACTAAAACGACTATTCTTCTATATCCTACCAAAAACAGTGATTTTTATATTTAAACAATTGCATGTAATTCCGAGTAATATACTATTTCTATGCAATTTTCAAGCGGAACCATTGCTCAATTTACAACATGGATGAAGGACAAACCAACTAACCCGCTTCCGTATGCATATTTTTAATATAATAAACAATTTATATTAAAAATATGCATGCGAAATAATGAGTGGACAAATCATTTGTTAGTATGTTTCATTTATATGCGATTGGTGTATTACCATCTAATCTGTCTGGCATCAGAACTTAACTGTTTGTATTACGTCATGATCTTACTAAACTACATTGGCCTTGTTGTACGTGTATTATCTAGCAGACACACCCGTGTTACTCTTTACATATGTATAATTACACCTAATCGCTAGAAGGAATAAGCAGGAGTATATATGTAGAACGTGAATTTCGTTCGTATTTGACCATCCATCATCCATCCATCAGCCAAGGGAAGTCCACTGTTGGACATAGGCCTCCCCAAATGGTTTTCACAGGATCTGTTGGAGACAGCCTGCATCCAGCGCCGTCTCGCGACCTTTGCCAAGTCGTCTGACCATTGATGTATTAAACATAGTCCTGACCCTACATTAAGATCGAGTCTTGTGTCGTGGGTATCAGAAACAAACACTTATGAAGCACACTAATATTTATTTCACTGCAGGGATCTAATCCTTGGCCTCACGTGCCGATAATACTTAATTCTTCTGTCTTAGCGTAAAGAAGCAAGAAAAATAAGCTTTTTCTTGCTTCAACACTATCTTCTACAACTTTAGACAGTATAAAACCCACAGCCCTAACAACAGCTCTAGCCCATAACAATAAATTCCAAATTGTGTACATGTATACTGTATCATAGCTCACTTTCGATTTCAGAAACGGTGCAAAAACGCCAGTCTCACGCACACACGAACAACCGAATCTCTGGGAGGTATCGGCAAACATCCCGTCTGGGCCCTAGGCTGTCTATGTATAAGTTGTCTTAGGGCAGGCACGAGGCGCGCCGCTCGGCGCTCGCACACTATTGATGGCTTTTCGACTGTAGGGTTGTCGCGGTGAGTTTACTTGTTTGCTTTTTTAAGACGAGCGGTTTGTGAAGGCTTGAGGGTGCGTTGCTGGATTATGAAATATGGGTGGGGTTAATAAAAGGGGGAGATGATCACTGGATCTCACAACAAAACACACAAACATTATAAAAAATGGACTTCATATCATGAAAATTTCGAAGTATTTATGTTTTTTTTTTCCATACCAATTTAACAAAAAGTTCTTAGAAAAAATATTGCAATACAAACGAAACTTACAAGTAGACTTTAATGTTACATTGTTTTGAAATCCGCTCGAAATACTAGCACAATAAAAGTTCATCATTTGCGTAGATTTTATTTTTAAATCAGTTTTTATTTTCGGCACGTAGTTTGTGGAAAAGGAACGTGTGAGTAACTACGAGTATAAATATAAATAGAAAGAAAATGATGCACAATTTTTTTGAATGTGGGTGCTTGAAGTGCGCAGAATTGAGGATGAATGAATATACTGCGTGTAATATATGTAGTGATGTGGAAAATTAGAGACTGGCGAAGCAATCTGAAGCCTGAAAATATAAATAATAGTACAAGCAACTGGAGAGCAAAACATGTCTCAGGATGGCGAGCGCAGTGTAATGCCAAGCATTGCTTTGAAATTAAAGGTGTTATTTGGTTTTCCTACTGATGATGAGCGGTAGTGCCTATCGCTTACAATCAGGCGAATGGCGTGCTAGTGATGCCATTCATTGCAATAAAAAAAACATTTTCTGGGGACATGGACAACATTATTTAACGAATTTTGTATTAGACCCTTATTCGATCAATAATTTCAAGTCATAGAATGGAGTGAGGTTTATACTATGACACAAAATAGATAATAATTTGGTTGACTCGAAGAAAACAATTTTTACCACGTTAGAAAGTGCAATACCAAACTAAGCCGAAAATTTCTAACATCAAAAAAATCGATAACCACCGTCAACCCTAATGCCTAATTGTGTGGGAGGAGGCTATTCGTGGAATAACTTCTGTCTGTGTGTGTGTGCGTGTATCAAACGCAAATAAAGCGCGGCGTGGTGTGCGCGCCGCCGGTTCATTGTCAAGGCCAACTGCCAAATCTCCCGCTCGAGCTCCCCCTCCACACCTCCCCTCTCGCGCCTCACCACCCATATTCAATTGCGAATTCGGCGAAACGATCCGAGCATATCGCTCGGCTGGTGGAGGCTCGGCGGCGCGGGCCCGTACCCAGCGGGCAATAGTCATGTGATGCGGAGATATCCACGGACAAGCACGGTGTCATCGCGGTGGTGGTCGGCGGGCCGGTGGTAGAGGCACCGCGGTTGCCGCCGACGCGATAATCGTGTATTTTTAACGTTGCATATCGCATTCCGTCATGTGTGTGTGTGTGTATGTGTTGATTTTTTTATCAGCGGTGCGCTTTGAATCTAGATAGAATGAAAACAAAAACATAGAGCAGTACCGTTATGCGCTAGACGCTGTCGCTAGTTTTTGAACGTCACGCTTGTATGAAGAAATGCAATGCATACATATTGAGTAGTCTCATTAATTTAGGTAGTCGTTGCGTGTATTAACATAGGACCTTTAGGTCATAGGTTTGATTCCCAGTTTAAGCGATAAAAATTGTGTGAAATGCGAATAACTGACTGGGATCGGAATTGATGCTCGGTGTGGCTATTGGCTGATAACCTGAAACTGTAAATGGCGCTAGTGGAACCTCTGCCTACCCCTTCATCGATACATGCGTGATCGTATGTGATGAGAATATAAGTGAACTTGCAGAATAATTTAACAAAGAGAAAATTTATTGTTATTGTCATTAATTATTTTACACTTCTCATAATTTGACTATTTTAGACATAATAATAATGATTAAGCATTTTTATTAACAAAACATAGCAATTTATCACTCCGTCCTTAAACAATAAATGATCTCTATATAAAAAATATTTATAGAATAACATGAATTAGAATACGCCATGAAATATAATCAACAAACCAACTTCAACATTCACAAATGTTTATATCTATATGAATGTAATTGCCAAAACTCTTAAAATTATCAATTGCTTTTCTTAAAACAACAACACTCAGTAATTGCCGTTTCGTATCAAATAACTGGAATCAACTCAATAACATAATTACGTAAATTTTAATGTACAATAAAGCGACCATTCATCTCAGTGCTAAGTTAAGCATTCATTTCATTTAATTTCATTTCATTGCATTCACCGCTTTGAATGCATAAGCTTACTTCCATAACCCGAAAGAGGCAGGCAGGGATGACATGACATTCATCATCATCATCATATCAGCCACAGGAAGTCCACTGCTGAACATAGGCCTCCCCCAAGGATCTCCACAATGACCTGTTGGAAGCGGCCTGCATCCAGCGACTTCCTGCAATCTTAGCCAGATCGTCCGTCCACCTTGTAGGCGGGCATCATTAATAGCATCTCTGCCTACCACTTTTTAATTGCAATGTATGGCAAGACGAGCATACCGTTCGCCTGATGGTAAGCGATACGACTGCTCATGAACAGTAGCAAAACCAAACTACACTGAATTACAACGCAATGCCTGGCATTCCACTATGCCCGCCATCATGAGACATAAGATATTAAGTCTGAATATATCCAGTAGTTACTCTGGCTACTATGACCTTCAAACCGAAACACAAAAGTGCATTTACACTGCTGTTTGGCGGGAGAAATAGACATTGTGGTGGTACCCACAACACACACAGGCCTTTCACATATGAGAGACCTACCAGCAGTACCACTCCGATAAAAGCGTGAAATAACTACGCTAACATAACAACGTAGACACAACAAGCTGTTGTAATGACCCGGCGGACCCATAAAAACACAATAAGGACCCTTATAAAGTTAATCAACAAAAACTAACACACTTATAGTATCCACCAGACGACAGACGGCGAGAATTTGTCAAGGTCCCGTGCACCGATCGCGAATCGATGCAAATTGCATATCTAATATTGAAAAAAATGACTGTCTGTTCAGTTATGTAATGTACGCTAAATGTGTGACACAATGCAAATTTTGTGTTAACTGCGGCAAAGGTGAAAGGAGAGTTATAAATTAGGGCTTCAGCTTCTGTAGCTCAGGATCGACATTGGCACTGAAATGGTATTGATTTCTGAAGCCCATGAGTTCTGCGAGAGACAGCCACTTCTCACTCTCTGGTTCAGTTTCAAGTTACCCATATATATAAATACACACAACAGTCACACATATACTCCTGACTCCCCACTCTAAGATCGAGTCTTGTGTCGTGGGTATCAGGAACTACGAGAGACGTCAATACCTGTAACTCACACATATATTAGTCTGGGTGCAGGGATCAAACCCTTGGCCTCACGTTTAAAATCCAGCATCTATCCAACTGCGCCACGGAGGCTGTCAAATTATGTATCAAATATCAAAGTTATGCATAAGACCTAATTTTTCTCAATAGTATAGAAGACAGTGGGTTAGTTATTTAAACTCTTTCAGTCAGTAAAAGTCAAGCATCTATTGAACTTTTTTACTCACATCAGAGATTTCAACTTGTATAAGCTGGATATCGTATTAACGTCTCTATAACAACATATAAACTATTATGTAAAGTTGATTTATTATTACGTCAAATATTTATATTGACATTTTAACACAAAACAACGTGTGTCGTTTAATTAAATAATACTTGTATAATAATAAAATATCATGCCTTTAAAGCTTCACACTATACTTGATAAATCGTTTCTGACCAAAAAAACCACCTAATCCCTATCAAAGTCATATATTTTTACAAAAAAAATACAATATAGTAAATACTTCTGTAGATGAAAGTAATAAATATTCAACAATATAATAAAGAAGGGATGCACGTATGAGGTTGAGCTGTTCACTCGGCCACGCTTATGTATTCCAGAAAAATACTGTTATAGTGAATAATAATTAAAATAAGCAAAAACATTGCTTAACTTTGGAATCGAACACAGGATATCATGGTTTTCGACATATTATGGTGATGCTTCACCAAACGAAATCCCCAGATCAGAATTCATACCACCGCAAATTAATCTTACGAAAAACGCACATTACTAAATAAATCACCCATAACGTAATAAATTTAAAATAATATCGCACATGTTCACTTTTTTCGAATATCTTACTTTTCGCGATAACGCCAGTAATATATTTTTACGTTACATAATTCCAGCCCTTGGAACTTACTTCAAAGTAGAAAAGGGCAAGGAAAGCTTCTTTTGAAAATTATTTTAATCAGATCTTCTTAAAACTTGGTGTTAAGTAGAAAAGAGTTGAGTGAAAACAGAAAACCAATAGTAAAAAATAGACAGCTTTTTTATAAAATTAGACCAAAAGGCTCCACCAAAAGGTATACTCAATTTTTTTTATTGCTATGAATGGCGAGACGAGCATGCCGTTCGCCTGATGGTAAGCGATGCGACCGCTCATGAACAGTAGCAAAACCAAACACCTTGAATTACACAGCCATGCTTGGCCTTCCACTGCGCTAGCCATCCTGAGACATAAGATGTGAAGTCTCAATATATCCAGTAGTTAATCTGACTACAATGTCCTTCAATCCGAAACACAACCGTGCATTTAAACTGATGTTTGGTGGGAGAAATAGACATTGCAGTGGTACCTAACCAGGCGGCCTTTCACATATGAGAGACCTACCACCAGTGAAAATTGCCATGTTGCGTGGTTCCATGACGGTTGTTCCGACGCGGAAATGCTACTGGCAACCACGTTATCAGTGTGGGGCCGTGACACGGCGGCCGCGGTCGGAGGTCGGCCTTATCGGATCCTAATAGAATCTCCAACGCCGTGATAAGCTCGTGCGACACACCAATTGCACGTAATATGTAATCATGTTCTACTAGATGTATTAATCAGTTATGTACTGATTGGTGCTGAAGCTGAGAAATTAATAAAGCTAAAGGTTTTGATATCAGGTTCTGCAGACACTAATATTTACTGGCTAATAAATATTTCTAGCGCTTTCAGAAGAGAAATTTAGAGTTTCTGCAATCACTATTCAAAACATTATGTTTCGCTTTAATGCTAGTGGGCGAAGATCACCACGGAATGGGTCCCGAAGAGCCGTCGACCACGTGGAAGACCTAGGCGCAGGTGGCTAGACAAATTGAATGCCTATTTGAAGGATTGGTCATAATAAGACCTTGACCGGGATGCATGGAAGGCGGAAAGGGTGGCCTTTGGCCTGTAGGGGACGATAAATGCTCGTAATAAATAAATAACAAAAATAATGCTAGTATGGATTAAGATAGATAAGGGTAGAAGAGATAAATTATGAACCAGAGTCGACTTGTTACTGCATCTCTAGTTTCTACCAAACCTGTTAAAACAACTTATTTCGACAAAAACCAAAGAAACCTAAAGATATCTGATGATTTACACTCATCTGGTACAAAAAAAAAATGAAGCATGGAATATAACAATTCGATGACGCCCTATTACACAGTTCACAGGTGTTACTAAACACACGAACCAGACTGTGCGTGACATGGAAATATATGCTTTTTATAGCGACAATGCCGTTAATAATATATATGAAGCGATATAATTTAGCGTTAAATCATGGACGAGTAAAAGTGTTTTAACAGGAGGGGTAAATGAGCCAAATGTTCTTGAAGGAAAAATATCACCGTAATCCATTATTAAGTAAAATACTGCTATCTATAATACCGGTCTACTTGAGACCGTTAATTTTGATTCTTTTTTATATAGCATAGGTCCAGCAAATGAGTAAACATGTCACCTAATGGCAAATGATCACTGACGCCTATGAACATCCACAGCGTTTAGATCATTGATATCTTGCCGGCCCATCAAGTCTAGAGGAGAGCAGGAAAGAAAAAGGAAAGGTATTGGGTACCCGGCAATCTCACTCACCGAACGTAACACGACACCGATGCTGTCTCTTCACGCCGATTTCCCTTGAGACAGTGGTAACGTCCCGGACGAGCCTGCCAATTCATGCTGAGACGTGACTGACAACAGCGTGGCTCTACCACTTCCTAAATCAATCCTGTCATGGCAAAATATGTACAAGAAACCTGATACAGAAAATTCCAAATAGAGATTCTGATTATTTTGATAGTTTAAACCACGCAGTATAACGATGAAAGAAAACATCGTGAGGAAGCCTACATACCCTAGCGATTCGATAGAACTTCCGTGGAATGTTAAAGTCCGCCAACCAGCACTAGACCAGCGTGGTTATATGGCCAGAACTATACGGCCTGGCCCTTTACAATCGTTCTCTTAATTGTAGAAGAGGTCCGTGTCCTGTAGTGGGACGAATTTGAGCTGATACCAACATGGCGTGAAAAGCAATTATTTAGAGGGATCCGAGTCTACTTATAGGAGATTATAACACCAGCTTTTGGGTCCCCAGCAATCTCAAGAACCGAACGAAACGCAACAGCAAATCTGTTGTTACTTTACATATATAATAGTATCTGGAGAAAGTTATATGATATTTTCGAACTGTTCATACTGTATCCCTACTGCGGTCATTAAAACATTTTTGAAAGATTTCACATATCAGAGGAAATTATTGCACATCGTAATGGCAAAATCCTTATGATGCATATCTCTTGGGAGAATACGTACAGAAATATTGTATTGTTGCTAAGAGCACGTGTTTCATTTCAACATGTAAGCTCTACGCAAGCAAACATGTTATAATAAAAATCTACGAAGTCGATTTTGGTATATTTTTATGGTTTTGTGGTTTGTATTATTGCTGCTTGTTATGTTTATTATGGAACCTGCGTGTCAAGCGAGTGTATGGGCAAGTCTTTATTGATTAATACATTATGGAGTAATTTTGAAAATACCCATGTTACGTACATATGACGCATACATACATATATTCTGATGGATAATTTGGTGTGGACCAATAGAAATCAAATTTAACCGAAATCCAACTATTTCTTTTTCAAAACAGAAAACTTATCAAAAACAACATGCTCGAACTGTGAAACCAAACAAAACTGAACCCAGACCGAATCTCTCAAGACCTTGACAAAAATGCAATAATAATTACAAAACCCGGAATCGAATCCGAATATATGTCAGCGAGCGATCGGAACGCAGATAAGACGCGAGCGAGGTCGTGTTATATCATAATGCATCGAGTTGCAGAGATTAGATAGAGAATGTAAACTTCACCAAAATAATAGCAACTTTCACCTGATTGTTCGCATCGTGATAACTCGCGCCCGATAATAATCCGTTCACGTTGCCTTGACTGTTTGCAATGCATTCTTAGTATCATGATTTTTTATGCAGTTGTGACTCGTGATCTCGTGATGTCCAGGGGGAACATCCGGAGGGTCATTCAACTAGTGATAAGCAGCCTGGGATTGGGTTTTGTACCAGACCTAACGGAGGGCTAGGTCATCACATCATAGAATGGAAATAAACCCAGAGATCTGTGCCTACCCCTCTTGAGACAATGGCTTGGCTTGTGTTATTATGTTTTTTAATCGCAAAGCAAAGTTACAAAATAGATGGAAAGTAGTATCATTCAGATAATAATTATCACTGATTAAAACGTTAATAAAACTACCTATTAATGTTTATTTCTTTCTAAATTCCAACGAACCGACGCAAAAATATTGGCACAAATAAAAACTATTATTGGCGTATAAATATTCCCGAAGACGAGTGAGGCAAGTTTTACCACGTTTTTATCTATTATGCTATATTTATATTAACGATCTTAAAATACGTGCCGACGTGCGTCTCACAACGTCGTCACACTGATAAATATCAAATAATATATTTGTAAAAATGTAAATAAAATTAATCTTAATGCAGTCCAGTCTTAGTTCCGTGATCATTAACACATCAGTTCAATCCAAGAAAATTAAAACAATGGATACACCATAAAATGACATAAAATGTAATAATGAGTCGCCCTCCAGCTATGTGGAGTGACGATTTGAGAAAGATCGCTGGCAGATGCTTGATGCGACAAGCTGAACACAGGATGACATGGCCCAATTTGAGGAGACCTATGCCCAGTGTGGACAATAAAAGGCTGATGATGATGATATCACTTGAGTGCGAATCAAGCGATTTACAAGATTAAAACGTCATCAAACTATAAAGCAATGGACTAGTCTAAAGGTTTTCTCATTCATACATAATCGTCACGCCTGTATCCCATAGGGGTAGGCAGAGATATAGCTCGCCACTTTGCTCGTTCCTGATGTACTACTTGCGTTTCATCCACTTTCTTCAACCTCTTCATGCATTTTCGTCAATTCAGGGCATTTTTGACGTGACCCTTGTTGAGGGAATCACTCATCTGGATGGTATCAACGTCTACGTGCATTCTCATACACTAAGGATACTTTTGACCTGACCCTTATACAGGGTATCACCGATTTGGATGGTGTAGGTTCGGTGGGGTCGACCTCTACCGTCTCTTCGATCCACACTCGCCTTGTAAAATTTGGTTAGTCTTCGTCAGATGTCCACGAAAGGTGTAAAATCAGGTCGATATAAATAAGTTGAGTAGCAGTGTGATATCCATGACTACATAAATGTTCATCAATATTTCCAGATTTCTAATTGCGGCAGAATTTTTCAGCACGGAAAATATCCAAAGTATTTCGTTATTAAATTCAAGTAACTTTTATTGTAAAGCCGCAAACCCATCTTTTATGTCTCTCCTGAATAAGCTCGCCTATAAGCAGCAATAATGTTACGAAACAACTTTATTTGAAAAGGAAAATTTTCAAATACAACCTCTATCAAATCAAATTGACGAGGTTTTCGGCTTCTACAAAGAAGGTTTACCCGTTTATATTATTTAAATTGAAGAGAAAAGACAGGCTGAATAATTTCAAATCTTAATTTCCATTTTTTTGCCCATTTTTACTATTTTTATAAGGACTTCTTGTTTGATATTTGTTTTTCCTTGATAGTTTTATGTATTAAGGCTCGTTTTTCATTTATATCTATTTAATTATCAACTAATTACACTTCACGGCACCACTATCTGTTGGTAAAAGTACGTTTTTTATTTTGTGTTAGTTTCAAATCGTTATTCCGTTGAGCTGGCGATCGTCCTCTTTCATATTCATTTTCATTTTTT
This sequence comes from Hyles lineata, assembly GCA_030180105.1. Lineage (NCBI taxonomy): Eukaryota > Metazoa > Arthropoda > Insecta > Lepidoptera > Sphingidae > Hyles > Hyles lineata. The sequence goes on along the minus strand of JARJEE010000013.1, from coordinate 11,571,901 downwards.
TAACTGAACATCGATTTGTTCTCATTTTTTATGTAGACTTGTGTATTAACATATTTTAAAGGGAAAATCGAGTTGGAAGATTAAACAGACATAGTATAGGAATGCCTTTAGATTAGGTAGAGCCCGAACATCACAATGTGGTCAGAGGATGGAAAAGTGACGTAACAATCTCAGTGACGTGTAATTAGAGACGTATTTAAATGCAGAGGTAATCTTTCGGTTGATGATCTAATAAATTAAACTGCTTTTTTTTTGTTGCAATGAATGGTGAGACGAGCATGCCGTTCACACGTTGAATTATAAAGCAATGCTCGATATTCCACTGTGCTCACCATTCTGAGACATAAGATGTTAAGTCTCAATATGTCCAATAGCTACTCTGGATACAATGTCCTTCAAACCGAAACACAACAGTGCATTTATACTGTGTTGCTGTTTGGCGGGAGAAATAGACATTGCGGTAGTACCTAACCAGATGGCCTCTTACATATGAGAGACCTGCCACCAGTGAAATTAAATAGATAATAATTTGGGTTGTTCATAGTTTTCTTGGCTAGCTAGGAGTACTTAACTATAAATACACAATGAAATTAAATATTTTCATTGTTCATTCGTTACTTTTTTCAGTATACCTTCACGTGTTTACAAATAAAATATATTTTCTTTGTCCATGACTCACGTTCTTGTTTATATCATGTTCATTTTAGGTCATCTTATAGTTACTAATTCAATTATGGAAGATTTGTACACATTTTTGTCATCAGTTCAGCGTTCGGAATGTATGTTCAATTTTTATTTGAGCATTAATCATTACAATATTCAGCCAGTGTTGTTCCATTATTGGTCACAATTCTTACATACATACATAAACTCACGCCTTTTTCCCAGAAGGGGTAGGCAGAGGTGCCAGGACACCCACATTTCGCCTTGTATGTTCCGTCCCACAATGTGATAGGTGGCGAGCCTATCGCCATATCGGGCACAAATTCCTGACTCTGGGCTGATAATGAATAGAAAAATCCAATATCACTTTGCCCAACCCGGGATTCGTACCCGAGACCTCAGCTTTGTAACCGTGCCCTAGTACAACTATGCCACCGAGGCAGTCACAATTCTTTCTCTGGGCAAACCCTGAACAATAACTAGCTTAAGTCCTATTGATAATAATTTATGTCCGCTTTTATCATTGCACAATATTTTAATTGATCTAATGGTAATTAATATATGCTGTGAACCTGAACCTGCTGGATAACGGGTATGACTCCCAGAAACGAAATTGCTGTAATGAGAGGTCGATATGTATATTAATTTAGGATTGTTTTTAAATAAAATATAAACATTAACAAACCCTGAAAAAACTTAATACGTCGTCTAAAGCTTAAAGTAATTTTATTTAACATCTGCGGATGCCACAAAACCAATTAGAATTAAAAACAAAACACACCAAAACAAATGCACAATGCTTTATATTAATTCAAATAAAGTAGGACACGTATTTTCTATTAATAAAGGCGCGAACAAAATATGGATCGCGCATTATCATCTAGGAATCAAGAGTAAGACTAAGTTCTTCTGTTTTATAGACTAAAAACTAGTTATAAGGAATATAAGGAAGGTCGCAAGGTTCGATTCCAGACAGTCATCAATGGCTTTTTCAATTCAGTTTCTAATCAAATATCACATTTATAATTATTAACATAATAGCAAGAAATAGTGACAAAAGAGGCACCTAATGATAAGCGCAATGAATTTCTCCTATCGCCCTATAGGACAGGTTCTAATTCCAAACATAAACAAAACTGTTTGATATAAAAAAAATGTGAATTTCAAATCATAATAAACAAAACGTATCAAAAATAAATGACGCAAATACTTAGTACATTCCATATAACAAAGACAATTAATATCTTAATTAGCATGTCCAAATTGAAAGGAAGATCTTCAACGGACTTCCTTGACGAAGTATTAATTTAATACATAAAAATTAACCTTCCATAATAACTCATTGTTATGTTACCATGAATATTTATTATTCATGAATATCTGGATAAGAATTAACAGCTTCGCGTAGACATTTTTCAAAATGGCTGACACAATCGTCATAAGTCATAGGCAATCCAATAATAAGTAATGTACGTATGTGGTGCTAATTAGCAGACGTATTTATGTAAATAGAGATTGTAATATACACAACGATAAATTCCGAACAATGGGTAAAGAATTTTCAAAAAACCTACACTTTTCCAAAACTATCACCGCCCTTTTCACACATACTCAAATTATTTTGCTATGTAGAATCATTTCATCGATTTTGCACACAGGAAAGCGGTAATTATTCTTGCACAATTGTCTAAGCAAAAACTCCGTCTGACTATTCCCGGTATCGAGATACGAAATAAAAAAAAAACCTAAACACCGCCAATTGATCGCCGCTGCATGACACCGGTCGTGAAAAGGGAAATTCTTATTGGACGAATGTCAAAAAAAAAAACATGTTTATGCTTTATGACAAAATAGAACCGTAATGTAAATGTTAGAGCGCTAGAGGCATAACATCATGGTAGGCGGCTATTGATCTCCACATTGAGGCAGGTCGGGCACAACGCGTCGCCTCTCGTGCGTGCCGGCGTTTCGGAGGCGGGCGGCGTAATTTCACTTTCAAATACTCTATGTCTAGCCGTCTAATATTATTTAGAAAATTTTGATACCTCACCATCGCAATTATTGTAATTATATGCAACCTTTTCTGTTAATAATATCAGCCAGTAACACTATTTCATTGTTTAAAATATTTTTAAAAATCGAATTTGGAATGTTACGCAACGCGTCGCGGGAAAATGTTACGTGTATAAAATAGCGTTTATTTACGGCACATTTAAAAATCATTAAAAATTGAGTTGTACGTACAAACATGAATAACAACTGGAGATAAGAAAGCATTAGAATTACATTATATATTAAATGCAATAAATAGACGCAGAATGTATTAGAAACGCAATAGTACGTAATCTAAACGTTATATGAATTAATTAATGGTTGGAAATATCAGATTAAAATTATAATTACAAGTCTTGCAGTTTGGTTGGTTATTAATTTTTCTTTTAAACTTGGGTGTCAAAGTTGCGAAAGATTTGAATACTAAAAAATTCTTTAACACAAGTGTGTAACATCTACTTAAATAACACAATGTTTATAGAGGAAATAATAATGTAAATACTGATAAAAATTCAGCAGTCCAGTCCAGCGCTGTTGATAAAATGTTAGGATAGGTCAAGGCAAAACATATTTTGCCAAAATTATGATCATGGATTGCGGTCTGCGGCGCCGCTGCAACAGTTCCCGTGGCATGATCAAAAATTTACTTACCACATCCTCCATCCAATCCATGCCGGCGACTTGTTGTGTCTAGGTTAGTTCTCAAGTATTGGTGTAGTGTGGCGCGAAAGTACCGCGCGTCGCGACGTTCCGTACGCGAGTGCACCGTGTTGTGTGTGTTGCACCGAAAATTCGTTCCCGCACCACGGACCCGCGCCCCGCCCCGCACCCCCGGGCTCGCAAAATTTTCAAACTTCGGCTCGCGCAACGCCATCTATGGGCGACCGGCGCCCCCTCCCCCTCCGTGCGTGGCCTTGAACTTGACTCGCGTCGCGAGCGACCCACTTTTGCGGTGCGCCCCCCACCGTCGCGGCGGCCCCCGCCCGCCAGCCGACAGTCGCGCGCATTGTCACGGCCGAGCCACCTGAATGGCTATGGACGGGGCATAAGGCGCAAATTCGCGCCAACACTGGAGCACTTTCGTTTTCACTGCGTTACGTCATTAGTGCACGTTACATTGGATTATCGCGCGCACGTTGAGCGCGAACTATACTTTAACCATTAATCAGCGACTAACCCAACATTTCGAGCGTTGAGTCGTCGGCGGCGCGCTCTCCGGCGCCATATTCTTCGCGCCGGCTGTTGAGCTGTTCGTGACGTATGCGTGCATTCATCGACACTTTTTTATCAGGTAGATAGTCATATTAATATTCCACCAATAGCTCGTTTGGCATAATCTATTCCTTTGTTCGAATCCAAGATACCAGACAATGAGTATTTCCATTCGCACAGCGGATACTTGGATGACTTATTGCAAATTCTAATCGTGATTAGATTTTTCAAGATGGCTGCAGTGGGAACTTTCGATGGCACTTCGGAGGAGCAATATTTCCGATCTACTTAAACTTCAAAAAAGTGGTAAAATACGATATAATAATGACTCAAAAATATATATTTTATAGATATTTTTTATAATAAATTGTTTTATTTAGAGTTTTATCAAGTAAGTGAGATATGGCGTGGAAATGTTTCAGAGCGTGCGGTGTAGTGTGACTGACGCGGCGGCTGCGTCGGTGTTGGTGCTTCCACAATGAGATTATATGCGGCGTCAGCGCGCCTAGCAACGACAGCAGTCACGTGACATAATTGATGTGAAGAACAGCTACCATTCAGCGCGTGGAACTCCGGATTTGTATATCTACAAATAACGCTCTTGACCTGGGGGTGGTACAAAATAAACCCACCTCGTCACGAAAGGGTTGCCGGCTAAAGTTGCTATACAAAATGTGCAGGAAACCTGACATTGTATTCATCATTTCCTTTAGTAGCATTTCCAAATATTGCGACTTCGCTCGTCGTTATTTACAAAGAGGCTGGAGTCATTATGCGCATTATGATTTTGGCCCTATCTTTACATGTTGATATTTTTATTCCTATGGAGATTTGACTTTTATCGCTGTAGAAGTTGTAGAATTTTATAAGACCTTTAGAACGACATATCGCTTATTTTTATTGCTCTCTAAGCTGAGGTCCATACGTACTATGCTCGCGATAGGCTGGGATGCGCCTTCTCCTTTATGGGATCATAAGCGTTTAAACAAATTTGTAAGTATTAAAATTAAATCAGATGAGCATCGAACAGAAATAATCGCAATAGAATATCAAGACGTGGGTGGAATTTACTAGTTAATATTTTTTCTAAAATTTTTATTTTCCCAAGAAAACAAGAACATAAATATATAAAAATCTGTATCTGTATCAGCCCATATACGTTCCACTGCACGGCACGGGCCTCCGCTACAAGCGAGAGTACGATTGAGAGTGGTTAGGCCATATTAGATATTTCTATAAAAAATATTAGGGAAATAAAATCTCATAAAGTGAAATACCTAAATGGTCCATTTAATTGGAATATCCAAGGAAAACTCCAATAATATTTTGAAACAGTTAGCTGTTGGAATGAGAAAGCCTGTAGTCTCATCACAAACAAGTTGTCAATAGAAACATTATTAATTTAAAAAAAATAAAGGGAAATTCGGTTTATAAATCCCCACATTTTTGTCTAATGCGACCCAAAGTTACCCGCGTACTATCAAAGACGGCCGCTAGTAACATATATTTTACTTGTGAACCTTCCTGTCATTCGGCCATGACTTCTGCTCTATGTAACAGTACGACATACAATATAACGCATAAGGCCATGCTTTATCGGACTATTGCAACATACAGTCATATGACTTAATCGTGCAGGCTTGGATTTCAATTATCGATTGTACACTGTTATGTTTCGGATTGAAGGACATTGTAGCCAGAGTAACTACTGGACATATTGAGACTTATCATCCTTATGTCTCAGGATGGCGAGCGCAGTGGAATGCCGAGCACTGCTTTGTAATTCAAGGCATTGTTTGGTTTTGCTACTGTTTATGAGCGGTCGTATCGCTTACCATCAGGCGAACGGCATGCTCTTCTCGCCATCCATTGCAATAAAAAAAAGCCTGCAACAAGCTGAGTGTCCCTTAATTGTTATGAGTGTTCAACCCTTGAATCTTTGTTGCCACATAACTTCAAGTAGTTTGTCTTCTCATTTATATGCTATCAAAAAGTAATCCACATTCATCGTTGGCTGATCCCAGAATCTGACACACCTGCGTGGGTAGAAGACGGATTTTCAACATTTATAAAATGTAAACAATAACAAAAAAAATATGCAAAACACCGTGCACATACTCTTCATTCAACAATGATTATTACAGCTTTTGTATAACATCTAAAAAAACAGTCCCGTTTTAGAATGTATTATATAAAACTGACTGAAAATATCCGCATATTCAATGTTCATTTGCATACAATCCGGTTTAGACTAATAATAGACGGCCCAGTTACATATTCTTTAATTTCAAGAAGCAATTTTAATGTTCTTTTTCTGCCTCTGAACGTATATTGGGTCGTCGCAATACGAATTCATCAATGTTACCACATAAATTGACATATAATCATACGTTCTGACTCCAGCTTGACATCACACCTTTCAGGAAAAGCTTTTAGTTGTGCACGCCTAATACTGACTTTACAGACTTTTGAAATTATCCTGTACATTTTTCAAGGAAAAAGGTTACCTCAAAAATAATCCTTCATATTGAACTATCGCTAAAATAAAAAAATATTACCTATTTCTGTCATGCTGTGTTATGCATATAATCCTAACTCCACACGAAAGTAAAAGTCTTATTTATTATCAGACACTACAAGACTTCTCATTCTCAAAGCAATACTAAAACTTATCACGGTGCAAGGACTAAAGCTTAGCAATAACTGTCCCACGATTGCTTTCAAACATTTTAATATATTTTAAATAACTTTCAGGCTTGCAGGTTTCTTAGAGATATTTTCTTTCACCTTTAAAGTAAGCAATTATTATTTACAAATACATTTTCTTTTGACAAATGAGAGGTTGGCTTCGAGCTTGAACCTGTAACCTCTGTTTTGCCTATACAGTCCCTTGACAACTAGGCTATTCACCAATGTATATAACACTCAATATTATCCTCAACTTTCCAATGAGATAATCTTATGAGAGAATTGGGACACATGTGACTGAACCATCGCTACGTATTAAGGGCAATCAATCGATCTGTAATCAATCTATCGAAATCCACAATTAATACCAATAAACAATTTCTGTTGGAACTACGAAAGCTGTTGCTCTTACATTTCAACATCAACATGAGACATAAAAAAAAATCAGCGACTAAATTGAAACTATCAAATCACACATTTAATGCGTAAAATATTTTTAAATTATGATACAAATATGTTCAATGCGAAAGTACCACAATTGTTTTGCTTTAATGCAGTACTTACGACCAATCAACCTGAAATAATTTTCCACACACACAACTTTTTATCCAGAAAAACGCACTGGTCCTCTGGGGTCTGTGTCTGGGGTAGATTTAATAGTGAAAGACTTTTTAGTATCAAAGATATGTTGCAGGCAAAAGTTGGTAATGTAATTCATCAACTCGAAGAAGAGAAGGTATATGACAACTCACTGCTTACCTATCAAGTACCTACAGAAATTCTTGTGATCCCATCAATGAGCAAAACATTGACAAAATAAATCATAGCTCTAACCAACATTATGACTAACAGAAAGACAAGTAAGTAGAAATATATTCACAGTTTACCAGTCACCTAGTTCTAGTTTGTCGTAACTAAGTTTCTGTTGTCCTTTTATTTCTGATTAGAAGATGCGGCGACTCAAATGCATACTACCTCAACATCGCTACAGAAATACATAATATAGCTAAATTTATTTAAAGAGACGTACCTTGGACGACTCTTATATCCAGCATTGAACTGCAACGGAGTGATGATGCTGATATTTTAAGACTAACTGTCCTTGGTCACATAAATAACTTAATTGCTTAAAGAAATACTGGGGAAATTAGAATTTAGATGTGTATCTTTAACAATATGCGAGACTACAACTGTAGATGAAAGATGCAAAGTGCAAGGTAGCGAAACCGCCGCCGTCATCGATGCAAAAAGTAGTACAAACTATTTAAATACTTGTTAATTATGACCATCGCCATATTTGTCTATACAACCTCTGCTGTGCACCGTAAAGCTTTGGAATTGAATCCTTAGTGCTGTTTTTTATCTTCCAAGACTACCTAGTACTTCTGTGTTAGTGAATTTGGGCTAATTGTGTGTAATTTTCCGAAAAACTATATTTTTTCGGAAAAAATTGTAAAAATGAAAAATATTGCAAAAAAATAAATTTCTGAGATTTATTGGACCCCGTAAAATTTATTTTACTCTTTTATGAAGTAGTAGTAGTATCAGCCCATATACGTCCCACTGCAGGGCACGGGCCTACTCTACAATCGAGAGTATGATTGAGAGTGGTTAGGCCGTATAGTCCACCATATAGTGCGTATAGTGCGGGTTGGCGGACTTACATACCATAGAAACTCTTTTAAAAACGCTATGGTATGCAGGTTTCCTCACGATGTTTTCGTTCACCGTTTTTAGTGCGTGGTGATTGCCTATCAATACACACATGACTCCGAAAAGTCAGAGGTGTGCCCTGGGATTTTAAAGTGCGTGGTGGCCTGTTAGTAAACGGACCAGATGCGGCTACCAACTTGTTCACCCTTTTATATTATAGATTAGTTTTCTAATAAAGTAAAGATCCGTACTGTAAAGTGCAAGTCAGTCCAGTCACGGCGGGTTTCAAATCTCATGGGTACTTTTTGAACAAAAAGAGTTTTATATCATTATTTATCCTTAATTGTAATAACATTTAATCAAAGTTATTTTTAAACAAGGCGTCCACTTTATTTTTATGTGCTCCTAAGTTTTAATACACCTTCAGATATTCAAAACTACCACCACATTTTTCTGCAAATTAATTACAACTAACATGTTTTATACAAGTAGTCTTGTCGCAGAAAGTTTTAAGTCGTTAAATAATGTGAACACAGCTTTATTACAATTTTTTTCTATAGCTACGTTGAAAGAACTGCGCCCGAAACTCTATACAATCCTTACTCCGTACTTCGTAGGTATTGGAAGCTTCTGTTATTTTTCTCTCAGTAAGTATGATTGCTCGAGCCTGAAGCTGATGGTTGGTTTAAAGTTTTTTTTTTTTTATTGCTATGAATGGCGAGACGAGCATGCCGTTCGCCTGATGGTAAGCGATACGACCACTCATGAACAGTAGCAAAACCAAACAACACCTTGAATTACAAAGCAATGCTTGGCATTCCACTGCGCTCGCCATCCTGAGACATAAGATGTTAAGTCTCAATATGTCCAGTAGTTACTCTGGCTACAATGCCCTTCAACCCGAAACACAACAGTGCGTTAACACTGCTGTTTGACGGGAGAAATAGACACTGCGGTTGTACCCACCCAGATGGCCTCTCACATATGAGACCTACCACCAGTTATACTACCACCAGATATTGTTATTCAACATTGACACGGCCATTTTTTGATTCTCCAAATGTACTGTAGCGCCTGTCCTTAGTTTTTAACCGACTTCAAAAAAAGGAGGAGGTTCTCAATTCGACTGTATGTTGTTTTTTTTTAAATCAATAGTACTTAACCCATCACACCAACACATACAAGTACGTCGTGTGTAGAGTTCAGATTGTGTATATCTAGTTTCAATTGGACCAGACTATTAGTATCGACCGGCAAAAGATAACCACGGTCAGTTTACGCTATTTGGATTTCACTGTACTGGTCATCATACGCATTGCAGTCAATTTGACGCAGCATTGAAGACCGTAGGAATGTGTACTGCTCTTTAAAAAAAAGGAGAATGCCCATTTTACTATGAAACTTATTATCGGTACGAAAACTTCTATGAAACCTACTTTATTGTGTAGGGAAAAACACATATTTTTTTATAGATATAAACATAATTGCGACCCAGGCCCGGACTTCTTGGAGAAATGAACTTTAAGTCCAATAAAAAAGTAAAATGTGATGACAATTCTATAAAAATCTGTCGCCCGGGATAAAACAGGAGAAAATTTAAGGACAAACCATAAACAATTCTATGGTGAAGTATGAGCTGTATCTAAAAAAAATTTTCCGATGCTATAAATGGGCATTCTCCTTTAGTAAGGGGGCGTCCATAAATTACGTGAGGTGTTTTTTTTAATTTTCTGCCCCTCCCTCCCCCCCTGGTGAGATGTCGTGAGATTTTATTCAACCCCCTCCCCCATCTCCCAATCTCACGTGAGATTTTTCAAAATGCAAGCAAGCAAAATTATGCATGTACAATCTGGATTAAATGGACCAAAATAGTGTAATTTTTTTTTTGTTTGCGTGAAACAAAAAAAATTGCGTGATATTTGCCGAGACCCCCCTCTCTCCAACGTAAGATTAGATGAGATTTGACTCGACCCCCTCCCCCCCTTAAACACCTCACGTAATTTATGGACGCCCCCTAAGAAGTTCTCAAAAAACCGCAGGTACTTAATTTCTCTAAGAAAATACATAGTCTAGTCTGTCGCAGTTTTTAAGACGCCGCGGCTGTGAAATGGGATACCGCGTGTTCGATCCAGGCACATAAAACAAATGTGTATATGTATGATCCTCGGGTATTTGTTTCTGGTCTGTTTGTTAGACCGAAAAATCTCGTAGTTCTGTTAAATTAATACACCCAACAGTCACATACATAGTCCTGACCCCACACTTAGATCGAGTCTTGTGTCGTGGGTATCACGAACTACGTGAGACTTTTCGGTCTCACAAACACCCAGACCCGAAATAAAAACCTGTGGTTCACACAAATATTTGTTTCAGTGCGGGGATCGAACCCGTGGCCTTTCGTTTCACAGCCGAATACCCACGATACAAGACTCCATCATAATGTGGGGTCAGGACTGTGTGACAGTTGGGTGTTATTTATTTATTTAAAAAGTTAAATATGACTTACCTTAGACGGCTATGTTGTGTGGCTGTCCATTGCAAATGTCCAGGTAGTCCCTGTAGTCCCAACTGCTGAAGTTGTGACGGCACATATCCAGTCTTACCTGGAATTTATAAAATATTCCTTATAATCAGACATCTTCCAACAGGTTGCTGTCGAAAATGCTTCAGAGGAAGCTGGGCAGAGCAGTAGTAATCTGGTGGTAAAGATTGTGTTTGTACAATATAATATATTACACATTTAGGAGCTGCCCAGCCGTAAAAAAGCGTTGTTTGTAATTATTATGCTGTCGATTTATGATTGCGAACATCACATAAAAATATTTAATATAAATGTAATTTCACTAAAGTATGAGGATTTGCATTGAATTAAAAAAATTCTATATTACATAACAGGTAATAATGTTAAATAATAGAAATATCATCTATATACCATAAAAAATAATGCTATTTATTCAGTCCAAATCTGATTTCGAGATGATTAGACTTTTAAAAGTCTGTGTAATTCTCGACTCGACTACTAGCGACATCTGTTGGTGAGTTCCGCTAACAAAAAAAAGACATGGAAAAAATACAAACTTAAAATTACTGCAAAATGCAAATCAATTTGGGCAGTGGACACAACAGAAAGATATCAAAGAGAATTGCATAATTTTGAAAATTATTGTGATTATTGGTTTTTAAGAACAAATTAATTAACTAGTGTTAATAATATTTCCTACCATATTTTGTTGAATATACAATTTGCATTCATTTTCCAAAAGAATAAATTAAATAACAAGTGCTGCAAATATATATTATTTATTAATAAATTACTTCAAGAATACATATAAATATGAAGGCATAATAATTAATCATAGCATAAGGGTTCTGGAAGAGAGAGTCTTAACTTTGACAATGAGGTTAATATCTTTTACATACATACATAAACTCACGCCTATTTCCCAGAAGGGGTAAGCAGAGGTGACAGGACACCCACATTTCGCCTTGTATGTTCTGTCCCACGGCGAGCCTATCGCCATATCGGGCACAAATTCCTGACTATGGGCTGATAATGAATAGAAAAATCCAATATCACTTTGCCCAACCTGGGATTCGAACCCGAGACCACAGCTTTGTAAGCATACCATAGTACAACTACGCCACCTTGGTAGTCAAGTATTTAATGTTTGTTTTATTGACATTAACTAAATTACCTTATTAGTAATTTTATCCACAAATAATATTTCTAAATAGTCCTTGAATAAAATATGCCCCATAAAATCAGACTTTTGCTAGAGTATCTGGCTTTAAGCTAATAATAAATAAAGGAAAGAATAACGTTTTAACATGTTACACATTCACCTATATACGAAAGTGCTGAGACCACATCACGCTATCGACGCATGAACAATCATTCCAAAATCCACACGATGGCGCAATGCTGACTACGCATCATGGGCCACGAGTTCGACTCTGCGTGATCGCCAGCAACTCCACTTATTGATCAACCATCGATCGGGTCACTAGGCATAAGTTTTAATTGTAACTTTTAATTAATAAATTAATTATAATTTAATTTCGGTTTTTTTTGAGTCCTCCGGCAGCGACTTACATAATTGGCGCAGTCGGTAGGATTCCCGGGTCGGGTCGCGAATCGCTTATATCGCACCACGTGGTCGCGCTCCGATAAACTTTCAACGTTGCGCCGGGAGATCCTGAACAACGAGGCCGCGCCGGAGATCTGAACTTCGATACCGCTCAAGAAGAATCGTCATGTGCATGTAAGTACACTGAATAGTCCAGTGGTTGCTTACCTTTCCTTTTCCATTATCCTTAAGTAGTTTATATTATCTCCAAGATTTTTTCCAAATCAAAATCAAGGAAACCTAGGTTAGCTAGTAGTAGGCAATTATTTTTAGACGCTAGGAGAAATTTATATCAATCAAACGTAGAAATGGCAAGCTTAGATAATATCTATAAAGCCCTCCGCTTACTTCCCGAGTTTGACGGAAATCCAAACGTCTTAACTAGATTTATTAAATTATGCGAGGAAATAGTAGAGAGATATGGTCAGGATGTCGACGAACTAGAAAAAGTGTCCTTAGAAAACGGTATATTAAATAAAATTGTTGGCCCCGCAGCCCGTTTAATAAATACTAATGGTATACCTACTGATTGGGAAGGCATCCGTAGCGCTCTTGTTAACAATTTCTCCGACCAAAGGGACGAAACCGCATTGTACAATGATTTGGCTCTGCTAACTCAAGGTTCTAGTACACCACAAGAGTTTTATGAACGTTGTCAAAATCTTTTTAGTACCATAATGACATATATCTCATTGCATGATAACTTAGAAAGCACCATAGCCGCGAAAAGGGACTTATATAAAAAACTAACACTGCAGGCTTATTTGCGCGGACTAAAAGATCCTCTTGGATCCAGAATTAGGTGTATGCGACCAGAAACTATAGAAAAGGCATTAGAATTTGTTCATGAGGAAATGAACACTATTTATATGCAAAGCAGAAACGATCATCTTCCAGATAGGAAAATGTTAGGGCAAATGCTTTCTAACCAACTAACTCCTAATTTTAGAATGCCTAACCACACCATTACACACATGCAGCACCCACCTAAACCATATAATGTCGTAATGCCTGGTCCTAGTCGTCCCCAACACGGAATCAAACCGCCTCCGTTTCATCCTCGAATGCAAACGCGCACTCAGCAAATGTTTGCCGCGCCACCACCGGGGTACAATCAACGTAACCCAGTATTCAAAATGCCGCCGCAACCGGTAAATCATGGCCCTAAGCCAATGAGCGGTGTAAGTCACTTCGTGCCTAAACAATTACCGCCAACCCCCTGGAATTGGGCAAGGCAAGGGAATCCACCACCCTCAAATTATTTTAAAACGCGTGATGTTAATTTAAACGAATGCTCAAATTACGACGATAGTAGCTATTACACCTATGACGCGTATTACGACCCTTATTACTGTAATGAATATGACGAATTTAATTACAATGATTATTACCGCTCATATGAAACACCCTATAATTCAGAGATGTTCAGTCAGACCGAACAGCAAGTAGTCGAGGAAAAAATTCCACAGCCCTCTGCTGAGGATTTTCAGAAGGACCAGAAATCAGACAAATTAGGATAGAGTTAAATTTACATAGTCGAAGACAATTGCCGTACATACATATATCTAACCCCCCACTAAACCTCTTGATTGATACGGGCGCTAATCAATCGTTTATTAGCCCGGACTCGGTTAGCAAATTTTTTTCTCATATACCACTTAATTACGACCCATTTGAAGTCACAAACGTGCACGCTACCACAAGAAATGATTTTTCCATTAATTTACCCTGCTTCGCCGAATTTAATGATTCGAAAGTTATGAAATTATTCGTTTATAAATTTCATGACCATTTTGATGGCTTAATAGGTATGGACTTACTTACCGAATGGGAAGCGAAACTAGACCTTAAAACACTTACTCTCACAACGAAATCTGCTGTTAACCCTATTAAAATTTATAACTCGCGGAACTTAAACTTATATGAGACAATAATACCTGCCAATAGTTCAAAGTTAATTAGAATACCCGTAAACTCCCCAGATGGCGAAGTATCCATTCCAGAACAAATTATATGTAATTGTGTAATTTCTGAATGTTTAACTACAGTTAATAATAACCGTGGCATAGTTGAAGTGACGAACCCTACGAAAAACGATATAATATTGTCATTAGATCGCGCGACGCAAGCGACAGTATTTAATAACGAGTGCATAAGCACCGAACAACCATCGCCACGCGCTAAAGACGTCATTTCTCGTTTACGTACGGAACATTTAAACGCGGAAGAAAAAGCTAATTTAATCGCGCTTTGTACCAAATTTTGTGACGTATTTTATATTGATGGCGAACCTCTTACTTTTACAAATAAAATAAAACACAATATCCGAACTACCGACGAAATACCAGTTTATACAAAAAGTTACCGCTATCCATTTATTCACCGCGAGGAAGTGAGTGAACAGATACGTAAAATGTTAGAACAAGGGATCATTAGACCGTCAGAATCCGCGTGGAGCTCACCAATTTGGGTAGTTCCAAAAAAGGTTGACGCTTCTGGTAAACAGAAATGGAGACTCGTCGTTGATTTTCGAAAACTCAACGAAAAGACAATTGACGATAAATACCCAATACCGAACATAGCAGACGTTCTCGATAAATTAGGCAAATGTCAATACTTCACAACCCTTGATCTTGCATCCGGCTTTTATCAAGTCGAGATGAATCCCTCCGATATACCCAAAACGGCTTTTAACGTAGAACATGGGCATTTCGAATTTTTAAGAATGCCGATGGGTCTTAAAAATTCGCCGTCCACTTTCCAGCGTGTTATGGACAATGTCCTTCGAGGCTTACAGAATGTCATATGTCTTGTATACTTGGACGACATAATTGTCTTCAGTACATCACTCCAAGAACATATGATCAACCTTGAAAAAGTTTTCCAGAGATTGCGCGATTCTAATTTTAAAATACAATTAGATAAGTCGGAATTTCTGAAACTTGAAACCGCATACCTCGGACACGTCATTAGCAGCGAAGGAATAAAACCTAACCCCGATAAGATTTCTGCGATACAAAATTATCCATTACCAAAGACCCCCAAGGAAATAAAACAATTTTTAGGACTTTTAGGATATTACCGTAAATTTATCCCTGACTTTGCTCGAATAACCAAACCCCTTACACAATGCCTAAAGAAAGGAAAAAAAGTAACATTTGATTCAAATTATGTTAATTCTTTTGAAAAATGCAAAACTTTACTGACGAACGACCCCATTTTAAAATATCCAGATTTTGAAAAAGAATTTATACTAACAACAGACGCTTCAAATTTTGCAATCGGTGCAGTATTGTCTCAAGGTACCGTAGGCTCGGACAAACCAATAGCGTACGCTTCGCGCACTTTGAACGATAGCGAAGTTAATTATAGCACGATTGAAAAGGAACTTTTGGCAATCGTGTGGGCAACAAAGTACTTCCGCCCTTACCTTTTCGGCCGTAAATTTAAAATTTTGACAGACCATAAACCACTTCAGTGGGTCATGAGTCTTAAAGAACCAAATTCTCGCCTCACGAGATGGCGTTTGAAACTTAGTGAGTACGACTTTACTGTCATTTACAAGAAAGGCAAAAGTAACACTAATGCCGACGCACTTTCTCGCATTGAGATTTATAATGAGGACACGTGCTCTATGATTGCGAATGCGACGGATAGGCCACCCTCTTTAGCCAACTCAGATACACAGACAGCACATACATCCAATGAGAATCCCATACTTGACATTCCAATCACAGACGATCCCTTAAATAAATTTCACCGTCAGTTATGTCTAACCGTAGTAGGCGATATTAAAAAGAGACCAGTAGCTACGAAACCTTTTGACACACACACACGGACATCTGTTCAGTTATCTCAATCTAATTTGGAAGAAGATGTTGTGTCAGCCATTAAGGAATATGTTAACCCAAAAATTAAAACTGCTCTTTTAATTACACCGCCTCTTGCTATGTACCAAATCATACCAATAATTCAGAATAAATTCAAAAGTTCATCCATGAATTTAGTCCTTGCTAAGAGAGAGATTGAAAACGTTAAAGAATATTTGCGACAACAGGATATCATTCGTCATTATCACGAGGGTAAAACGAATCATCGCGGCATAAACGAGTGTTATCTTGCTTTGTCTGATAGATATTTTTGGCCAAAAATGAAAGAACACATTACTAAGTTCATAAATGACTGTACAATATGTGGACAAGCCAAATATGATCGCAACCCCATCAGGCCTAAGTTTAATATTGTGCCACCAGCCACGCGACCTTTTGAAATTGTCCATATGGATAGTTTTACCGCCCAGAATGAAAAATACCTTACCTTTATTGATGTTTTTTCTAAGTATGGCCAAGCATACCTATTAAGAGACGGCACCGCTGTGAGTATAATACAAGCTTTACTAACCTTTAGCACGCATCACGGGTTACCATTTACCATCATTACAGACCAGGGAACGGAATTCACCAATCAGTTATTCTCCGAATTCTGTAAAATCCATAAAATCATCCATCACCAAACTTTGGCTCATTCACCAAATGCGAATGGTAATATTGAAAGATTCCACTCAACATTGCTAGAACATCTTCGCATACTAAAATTAAATAAGCGTGACGAACCCATTACTAACCTCATGTCATATGCCATAATCGCTTACAATAGTTCAGTCCATAGTTTTACCAAATGTAGGCCTTATGATCTTATCTTAGGGCATACTGACCCCAGGGATCCCACTGACATAGATCTCACCCATCACCTTTTACAACAGTATATCGTAACGCATAGGGACCGCATGGAAAAAGTATACAGCTTAATTAATGAGACTTCTCTCGCCAATAGGACATCGCTCATAGATAACCGGAATAAAACTCGTGAACCGGAACAGGAATACCAACCTGAACAACAGATTTTTATTACAAATCCTTGTGCTAGCCGGTCAAAACTAGCTCCTAGATATACTCAGGATACAGTATTGGCAGACTTACCCATACATATATACACTTCTAAGAAGAAGGGCCCCATTGCCAAAGCTAGGTTAAAACGTGTCCCTAACACCGCTAAGTTGTTGCAGAATTCCACTGATGCTGATTCTCGGCCTCGCGCGGGCGACCGAGATAAAACTGGAATCCCTTGAAGATGGACCAGGGATTTTACCTTTTACGTTAGGACCCATGAAACTCACAACTTCACACCATACGTTTTTGCAATACATAAAACTGACAGACATTGACGACAGTATAAAACTCGTAGAAGGACAACTAGCCCAAGTCAAAACCAAGTTAGATAATTATACTTATTCAATGTATGAATTCCAAATAGATCATTTAAGTAGTAAGCTGGATAAAGTTTCATCTCAATTAAAGACTCTGGAACCCAATCGTTCTAAGAGAGGCCTCATAGATGGTCTTGGATCTGTCATTAAGAGCATAACTGGAAATTTAGATTATTCAGATGCCATTAAATATAATAATGCGCTTAAAATTCTAAAAGATAATCAGGACAAAATAATTAACGAGCAAAACCAGCATATTAGTATTAGTTCGGAATTGATGAACGAACAAACAAAAGTAATTTCGAAACTCGTAGAGAATCAAATTCAATTAAACAAAACGTTGCATATTTTACTTGACACCGAAGCATTTGCACAATACACACTTTTAAAGTTTGCTAAATTTGCTCAAATTTTAGCTATAATTAGCGATAATATAGATAGCTTAGCAAGCGAATTAACTAGGTTAGAGAATGCGTTAGCATTTTGTGGTCAGTCACGTACTCACCATTCCATGTTAAGTTTAAAAATAATAAATAGTATGTTAGTCACATTAAGATCGGTCTATAGTAAAGATCAATTATTAGATTTACAGTATAGAGAATACTATGACGTCATAAAACCCGCGTCATACTTTAGCGAAGATCAAATTGTTTTCCTATTTAAGTTTCCTATTGTATCACCATTGAACTTTGCCTTATATAAATTAATAATAGTACCAAACAAGGATAGGCAAGTTATTATCCCTCCTGTCCCTTTCCTCGCGATCACTGGAACTCTTCATGTATACATTGAGGCAGAATGCCCGAAGGTAGACTCTGTGTATCTCTGCGAGGAAACTTTCAATCACCAGCTGAAATCTCACCCGGACTGCATCTGTAATATAATCGAAGGAAGAACCACGAAAGAGAGCTGCAACAAAACCACCATCGACTTGACGAGGCCAGCCACAGAGAAAATGGACGATCGCCATTACGCCATAGTATTCCCGAGACCAACTCAAGTGCGACTTACCTGCGACCGTGATGACTTCATGAAACTAACCGGAAGCTATCTAGCAATCATACCACATAACTGCAAACTGCGAACAAACGAACTCACCATAGCTAACACCAACAATCGTATACGAGGACAACCAATCAAGATTACAAACCTTTCATCGGGTTTAGAGGCAAAATCTCCTGAAACATATCCACTTGTGAAAGTCAACTCCATTAATTTGAAGACATTACATAGAATCCAAGATAAAATAAATTTACAAGAACATCTTACAACAAGCCAATCCGATGTCATCTACCACACCACGGTTCCTGTGTACTGCATATTATTCGGTACAATTGCACTTGTTATCGGAATTCTATATCGAAGGTATCTTCACCGATCCAAGGAGATTAGTGTAACACCCGAAAATGACATTATATATGCGAAACCAGAGTCATCCCGCCAGAAACCACAAGCGAAGCAGAATCCACAGCTTCCCAGCGATATTTTCTCTAAACGACAAAAATAATCGCTGAGCTGAGGGGGGAGATGTTACACATTCACCTATATACGAAAGTGCTGAGACCACATCACGCTATCGACGCATGAACAATCATTCCAAAATCCACACGATGGCGCAATGCTGACTACGCATCATGGGCCACGAGTTCGACTCTGCGTGATCGCCAGCAACTCCACTTATTGATCAACCATCGATCGGGTCACTAGGCATAAGTTTTAATTGTAACTTTTAATTAATAAATTAATTATAATTTAATTTCGGTTTTTTTTGAGTCCTCCGGCAGCGACTTACATAATTAACATTAAAATATCTGAATATGTTTTTATTTAATTACAACAGC
The DNA here is from genome assembly GCA_030180105.1 of Hyles lineata. Lineage (NCBI taxonomy): Eukaryota > Metazoa > Arthropoda > Insecta > Lepidoptera > Sphingidae > Hyles > Hyles lineata. The sequence continues at coordinate 11,552,399 of JARJEE010000013.1, read as the reverse complement.
AACAACAGAAAGTAATAACACAAGAAACACTGTTTATGCTATATCTAAATTGCTCTGTGAAAATGTATGATAGAAATTGATTCCAAATACTGTATTTGTATAATAAAGATAGAAATGAAAAATGTCATTGGAATATAAAACCAATTTTATTTTGATGAAATTGTTTTCCTGGTTGAATATAACAACACACAGTCAAAACTATTATTGTTGAATTTTTATTGAAAATTGAAAGGGGAATAGGGCACCGAAATGGTTTAAATTCAGAAATATAACACAATTTATCAACTACACAATTATCTACACAATTTAACAAAATTTTTGTAATATTTATGTATTTATAAACAATAAAGAGCGGCTGATTTTAAATACCACTATCTACTAAAACTTTAGCTACATTCTAAAAGCTAATCATGTCTGCTAAATATTTTAGTTGCATTGGAATATTTCTAGCAAATAGGCTATTTGACTAGTTTCTGAAAATTATGCCACATTATGAAGTGGGATCTATAGACCTTACAAATCAAGGGTATTTTTAATTATTATATCTATATCATTTAAATATAAATTTACAAAATACACTGAATAATTTCACTGTCAAAACACTCTGTCGAACAATATGGTGTCCAGTTTGTAAACATCCTTTCCACAGATTCGTTTGCATATGTCACTCATTCTCAAATCAACCATAGATCAATTAATCATTCAATCGTCCGAATGCGTTTTTGTCAAAAAAATGATTATTCTTTTTCTCTCTTCACATTTCATTACATTGGACATGTTAATATTATTAATTCCCGGGTATAAATGACAAATAATGCGTTTAAAAGGTATTTTTAATATTTAATCTGTATGTATGCCGCTATCAATCCCATTCATATCCTGTGCGTGAGTAGTTCCTGCTAATGCATGACGTCATAGCCAATCAAAATCGTTTACGATCACGTGGCGCGAACTTAAACTAAATTAAATTGTAATTGTGGTTTTTAGCCAAAATATACAATATGTTGAATGTATGATAATGAAATTTGTTTTAAAACTAAATAATCTACACGGATGGAAACAAATAAGTCAATATTGTCTATACAGTCAAATAGCCTATTCATACAATATAAAAAATTTAATGACAACCTTGTAAGCATTAATTTTATGATGATTTTTAAATAATCATAAATAACTGGAAACTTTGGATCCATAGCACTAATCAATTGCATTACGTTCTAATCGCAGCCATAGTTTTAAAATATGTACAAAAAAATTAATTCGACTAAAATAAATTAAAATTTGTATTACAATTTTAATGTAATTCAATTGTTTTTATTAGTGGTTCTTAACTACAATATTTTCCTACTTTTAGCATTGTATAAATAAAAAATATATTAGAATTGTTATAAATCTTCACATAGCAATCTGGAGTTAATACATTTTTAATGTTGTTTTTATTTTAGTGATGATTCGCATTAAAATTATAAAAAAATATATGGTTTTTGGTTAGATAAAATATAGTCAATTTATAACTTATCCTGGATATTAATCATGTTGTACTTAAGTTCAAATTAATATTGTGAAGGATACAAATTAACTTGTCAACCAATAAATACGAAAATTAAATAAGTGGAGCGCTTGTTAAAATTAAGAATATACATATTATGTAAACATGTATCTACTATATATAAAACTGTAATACTTACGGAGACAAAAACAAAAAGAGAATTAAAACAAAGTTGCTGAAACTACACCAAAGAAATGTAGTTGAAATTATGCACTGGAAAACCAATAAAAACGATTATTTCACGAAACGTAAAAACTATGCAACTGTCAAAATGCCAAAGTTGCAATTAGGGATTTCACAATATTTCTGACACAAAAACGATTTCAAAGGTTCTTACACACATTTTCAAACAGTTCACTAATATTACAAGAGCCGCAAATGTGAATTCAGTTAAAAATTAGAGACTTATCACGTAAATAAGGTTAGACAACTGTTATTTATCCTCCAATTGCAGAATGCACTTTTCTCGGAAATGTCCGAATTGCATTATTAAACCGTCTAAATTAATATTACTTCATTTGGTATCCTTGTCCCACTTACAGATATACCCAATAGAGTAATTGAACATTATTTAACTTATGCTAGAAGTCATAGTAAGTTCACTAAAATTTGAAACGTACATTCAATATTACCAGCCTTAAAATGTTATAAATCAGCTGTCATAACTTCTTTTTCCTTCTATGAAGTTCTTTTTATTTGTTATTTTTATTTATTTTTTTTATTCTATAGTATTTTCATTTCTTTTTTATCAATACCATATGGTTTACTTTAGATAAACATAATTTTCTTGAATTCTAATCTTTTGGATATGAATAATTGTGTAATGTAATATAAAGTTACATTTTATAGGTCTACCAGAATCTCATGGCATTTTGGGAAATTTGAATTTACGCATTGCAACACTGGGGTAATTGGATGAACATATTTTGATACTTTCAATAATTGTAATTATTTTTTATTTCAAATTGACATTATTTTTTTAGTACAACTTTTTAAATAAATTACATAATGTTTTAAGTAAAAATATAAATGTTATTTAAACATTAAAATTACTTCAAAATTGTACTTTTAGATTAATAGCCAATTAAAATAGGCAAATAAGATTTTTTTCGGTTTTAAATTATAACATACATACGAGTCTTACGAGTATTTATAATATAGATGGAGCGCTGGTACTTTCAAAACGTAGATAAAAATCAAACAACTTTCAATTTCCAAATTGTAAGTAGTTTGATTATGAGTCGGTTTTATTTAAATAATTATTAGATTCGATAAATGTGATACGAAAGATGCAAGATCGTATAATAAAAACGTATAATTTTATTTCCAGTCTTCTTTATTTCATTAACACTTTAGTCAGAGCTTACTTCTAAATACTTTTCCTGTAAATCTTATGATGAAGACGATGAAGATAAAGGAATAATAATAAACCGTTCCTTATCTAATATCTCTGGAAACTCCTGTAAATAGGTATTTAATGCATTACTGTTTAGTTTCAAAAAATGATATCAATATACGATAAAACACATACACATATCTAACACTAACCAAAAAAAATGAAGTATCAAAACTATTCACTCCGACTTACTTGTTAAAACGACGTCGATATTAAAATCGACGATATTGTTTAAATTTGACCAAATTATTCACGGATCTAGCGATAAACCATGTAAACAATGTGTCGCGCTTGTGATTGTAGAACTAATTTGTACCTTTTCGCTAAGAAAGGATAGAAATCTTAAAATATTCACATCGAATGACATAACTCAAGTTTTGAATCAGCTGTTTTTTTTTTTTTTTTTTTTTTTTTTTATTTAAAATTTTACGGCTCTGGAAACAAGTCCTTTTAGCCAATCCTTAACTATTACAAATCGTATGTTCGAATTATGTACAATCATAAATCTATATAACAACCTTTACAATTTTTCTACCGTACTACATATATATTTATACAACGGTTTATACATTAATGGATTCTTTAACATTTCTTTAACTGACGTAGGCTTATATGTTGATATTTCTAATAAATCCGAAATTAAAATTAAACGTATTAAATTAAATTTAGGGCAAGATAAAACAATATGGTCTAAGTCTGCTGGTTGTACGCTACAATATTGGCAATGTTCAGATGCTAATATTTTCATCCTAAACAGATGAGCTGGAGTCTGACAATGTCCAAATCTTAATCTATTTATTATAGTTATACATTTCCTTTCTTCAAATTGCATTTTATTATTATTAAACCATGGGCGGGCGGGTAGGTTCTCTTGTATTGATGCATACCATTTTCCTTTACTTTTATTTTTTTCCTTCCAGTAGCACTCCCATCTTAATCTAGTTTTTTCTTTTAATGTCAGAAAATAATCTGTGTAGGGTATTTTCAGTGCATCACTATGGTCTTCATCCCAATGAGAATTAGCTGCTTTATCAGCTAATTCATTACCCTGGATTCCCGAATGGCCGGGTACCCATTCAATCCTAACCACCTTGCTCTTGTTCAAATTATACAACAATTCTTTTATATTATAAATTATATAGTTGGTTTTATAAGCCAAAGTTGAACCATATATTGTTTTAATAACACTTTGAGAGTCTGATAGAATAAGTATTCTGTCAACGTTACCTAAATCTCTCGTGTACATTAAGGCTCTATAAATTGCGTATGCTTCTGCTGTGAAAATACTACTCTCGTTATTAATTCTATAGTTTTTACTTATTTTCTTATACGAGTCATAGAAAGCAGCACATACACGATCTAGGGTCTTTGAGCCATCAGTGTATATTTTATACCAGAGCACATTATTTATGTCATCTACGCTATCCCTTTCTTGAGTTGAATCTAACAGAGCATCGTATTTACAATTATATACAGGGTACATACTAAATTTATACATATTTACACTAAGCTCATTCATATGAGCCATTATAGTACACAATTCAGGAATGTTGTTATACATTATATCAGAAGGACGAATGTAATCGTCTAATGAGGCATCGCATAAATTTTCAGGCAATTTAACAGTATCTAATAATATTGAGCTGGTTTTGCATAAAGCTTTTAAACAAAACTTTTCCGCAAAGTGTAATCTTCTAATAGCCAGAGGAGGTACGCAGACCTCAGCCTCAAGTGCATGTATAGGCGTAGTTCTCATTGCACCACTTATTATTCTCAATGCAATATTTTGAATAACATCCAATTTTTTTAACAAATAAGAGCCGGCATACATATAAGCTAAATAACTATAATCAAAATGACTCCTAATGATACTTTTATAGAGCATTAATAAGGTTTTAGGGTCTGAACCCCAGAATGTTCCTGCCAAACTTCTCAAGATATTTAAATTTCTTGTTGCATTTTTACATATGTAATTTATATGACTTTGAAATTTAAGCTTATTATCTATTATTACTCCTAAAAATTTCTTTTCTTTCACTTGAGGAATGGATAAATTATTATATTGAATATTGATCAAATCATCAGTACCAAATACAACAAGAGAACTTTTTTCCGTATTAATATTTAATTTTAACTTATTACTGTAATATGAATTCAACTGACATAAAGCTAGATTTAAATTTTGTTGAGCAACCGAAATATTTCTGTCAATTGAGTAAACAACAATGTCATCTGCGAATTGTAATACTTTAACGTTTTTCGTAAGATATTGTGAAATCTGAGAAGTATACAGTTTCTTTAATAGAAGAAATATGTTTAAATTTGTTAAGTCCTGAATTTTGGAATTTTAATGTATCATGTTTAGGTAAGGGAAGTGGAGGGAAATTCCTATTACTACTTGCATTATTAACAGAAGTGGCCGTTGTAGCAGCATAGGAAAGTTTTTTCTGTTTCAATTTGGCTTCCTTCATTGGGCATGTTCTGGCAATAGCCAGATGAGGACCCCCACAGTTAACACATTTAATTTCCTCCTCATTAATGCATTCTTTGTAGGAATGCTCACCAGCACAGATCGAGCATACTTGTTTATTTTTACATATTCTGGCTGAATGATTGAATTTTAAACATTTAAAACATTGTAATAAAGGTTTAATATATGGTTTAACTTTGAAGCGCCAGTGATCCAAGAAAACAAATTCAGGCAAGGTGTTAGTAACAAATGTTATAGCTACCGTCTTCAAGGCTTGTCTTACTCCATTACTGTCCTTTTTGGTGAACCTTCTTACCGCCACCATTTCATATTCACATGTGAGTTTTCTGTAGAGTTCTTCATTGGAGATGTCGAAGGGAACAAACTGGATTACACCGATGACTTCCACTGAAGATGCTGGAATGTATGCTTTTATATTATGAGCTTCTAATTTGGAATTGTTGTTCAGAAAATCATTGGCTGAACTGGCTTGCTTAAAAACAATTTGAATTTTATGAGCATTTACTCTACTAATTTCATACTGTCCTTTAATGAATTCTCCTAAAATATTTAATATGAATATCGGATCTTTGTTTCCAATAAATTCATTTTCAGTACTTTCAATATATACTGGGAAGTTGTTATTGTTACAGTTATCGGTATATTGTCTCTTGTAGCCAGGTTTGTGATATGGTTTTAGCGCCAAAATCTCTTCTGCTGGATTACTAGCACAAGTAGTAGCAATCCGATCGTATTTTCTCTTCTTATTATCTTTTATTGGGTCTCCATCGCTATGGGCCCCCATTACTCCGTATAATTACAGTATTTATAATATTTTATAAAATTAAAAATTTTAAATAGTCCGCCTTATTTGACTTCCCGCCAAAAAGTCCTGAATCAGCTGTTCGTCGATGGTATTGCCACATAAAAATCATTGTTTTTTTTTTAAATTTTATGCCATGAGATTCTGGTAGACCTATATCTATACTTATTTACTTTAGATACACGAATGTAAAGCCAATTATAAAAATATATTTGTAATTACAAAGAATCAACTATGTTCTTCAATAATTATAACAAATATGTTTAATTTCCATAAACATTCCATTCTATACCATAGGTTGAACCTGGCAACAATTTCCAAAAGGTCGACGTCGTTTCTCTTCTTGGGCCAACTCATCGGTCTTTTTTTGACATAGAATATGTTTGTTTTCGGTTATTTTATGTTATGAATTGTGACTTAATTATCGCGAGATAGGTAGTAATAGCAGTTTCTAACATGGAAATGCACTGGGTATTGTTAATTCTGAGCGTGTTATGGCACGGGACCGATGCAATAATGTGGACCCTGGCGCCGAACACACAGAAATGTTTGAAAGAGGAACTCCATGCAAATGTGCTCGTGGCAGGAGATTACGAAGTTACTGAAGTAGTTGGACAGAGGATCGACTATATTGTAAGTATTTATATGAAAACTACATTTAGTAAGAGTGTTCATCACAGATTGTGGTTATATCTATGCCGTTCGATATTAGTGGGCGGTAAAATATATAAAGTAACAACATGCTTTTTTGATCGATTTCGATAATAATGTTCTTTATTTACACGACAAATTTTGTTTTACATACATAGTACGCAGTATAATATAAATATACATATACCAACTTTTGAAACCATTCACTAAAATCCATTACATGGCCTAAATTTTTTAGTTTCACAGTAATGGGTTTCAGCATGTAGCTTTTGGCTATTATTAAGTTTTAAACACCATTTATATACAATAGCAGGTTCCTGACCTGTGTCCTCTGTATATATAAGGCAAATTCTCAATCAATAAACAATAATTGTTGAATGCACAAATATTGCTCTATAAATAGAAATAAAATTTACAGCCTTTCATTTTAGTACTAAATTCTTGTGTATTGCTCACGGTCAACTTTAAATCTTAATTGCCTCAATTTATAGTCTTTGTTACTTAGTTTGTTGTCTATAGTGGAATAAAATATGGGTTGTAACAAAATATAAAACATAATAACTATTAATGTAATGAATCCTTATTGGAATCTAGTAGTCATAGTAGTAGTAGTAGTATATATATATAGAATTAATACCAATCTACATTTTTGTGAATAATAATAAATAGTAAAATAATTTGAATTTCCTTATATTATATATTTTGAGTATATAGTATGTGTTTTTGTTAACAGATCCGAGATTCGAAAGGACACATATTATCACAGAAAGAGTCAATAAGTAAAGGCAAATTCTCATTTGTAACTGACACATATGACACATTTGAAGTTTGTTTCATATCAAAAGTGCCACCAGGTAAGAATTGAAGATATACTTGTTTCTACATACTTTTTAACAAGTACATTTGTAAAAAGCATGGCTAAGAAAATATTAGTGCCAATTGTTTGTTATCTATGTAAACTAAGATAAAATGTAAAAACAGTATTGCAATATAAATAAATTAAAAAGCAATAGAGCAGGCTGTTGTCAGTCATGACTCAACATGGATGGGGAAGCTTGTCCGGGGCGATACCACTGACTTACAGGAGATTACATTAAGCAACAGCTTTTTACTGTTGCTTTTCATTCAGCGAGTGAGATTGCTGTATGCCCAATACACCTTCCCTCTTCCTATCTTTTTTATATCCATTCAAGTCCCAATTTCATGGTCCAACAACACATAAATGATCCAAGCGTAATGAATGTTCTTGCACAGCATTGACCACTTACCATCAGGTGACCTGTTTGCTGGTTTGCCCGACCTATGCAATAAAAAAAATATAGAGGAATAAATTTCTTTCTATGAGGTAGGAAAATCTTAGGTCTGATACAGAATATTCTGTAAGTTAAAGATTATTATTATTGAAGTATAATTGTAATATCCAATTCACTCTTAGAATATAGTGCTAATCAATAAACTAAACATCTGTATGAGGCAGATATATTATATAGGTAAAATAACACCTGTCATGTGGCAACTGCACAAACAATTAAATTTACAACATAATTGTTTTTGCTAATGCTGCAATTTATGTTTTCTATAACATTTTCCATAGCCAGTTGTCATATTGCCCATAATTAGTAAAACATTCACACAAAGCTTACAACTGTATTAAATAAATAAATAACACCCAACAGTCACATACATAGTCCTGACCCCACACTAAGATCGAGTCTTGTGTAGTGGGTATCAGGAACTACGAGAGACTTTTTGGTCTCACAAACACCCAGACCCGGAAGAAATATTTGTGGGCCACACAAACATTTCTCTCGGTGCGGGGATCGAACCCGCGGCCTCTCGTTTCACAGGCGGTGTCTAACCAACTGCGCCACGGAGGCTGAATTAATGAAATTACTGAAGGGGAAGACAAGAGTGCGACAGGTTGCCACTCACAATTTTCCATGCGTATTCCCTCAGCAAAATGTGAACAGGCCTGCTAACTCAAGCAACACTTGTCTTTAAAAATTCCTGTAATTTTGCAAGTGTAAATCATATTCTTTCAGAGCGCCGTGGCGTCGCCCAAGATGTAACTTTAGACATCAAAGTGGGAATTGAAGCTAAAAACTATGAAGGGGTGAGTATTCTTTTGTTGGTTTATAACTAATCAAAGCTTTTAAATTATTAAAAATATCGATTTATATTTATTTATTCCATTATAATAATGCAATTTCAAATTAATTTGTAAATTGCAATGATTGAATTAATTTAGATGATTGCACTTATTATAAAGTACTCAGAACTGCCAATTATTTATTTCTAGCTTAAATAAATAGTGGGGATATCTTCAAATGCTTTATATACACAAGCCCTTATCATCAGGAATGAAGTAGTTGTTCTTTGTAAAGGTAATATTGAACAAAAAACTGGTACGAAAAAGTGAATACTGTTTAAAAATACCTGTATTTTTTGCCATATGTTTAAACTGGTATTTTTTCAAGAGGGTGTTCAATATTATGCAACATAGTCTTTAAAGATAATCATAGTAATGAGCTTTATCAATTAACTAATTAATCAAAATTCTTTTCATCAAATTTCTTTTCATTTTAAAAGTCAGAATATTTCAATACCTTGCTGTTGACAATTTCATTAAAATTAAAGCAGTCAGCACAGTATAATATGTGTAGCTTAACAATTATACATTATTATAACTATGTACCAATCCAATTAAACAGCTTTAATGAGAATTCTATTATGTAGCTTTATTATTCTTAATGCTTTTATGTAACTTTAAATGTTTTTCTTCATTGTCGGTGGCCCCAATGTCGTCGACCAGAATCCTTGGGTAATAATGTTTTGGATTTACTGACTAACTGCTGTGTTTTATATTTTATACCATGCAGTGATAATAACAAATATATTATATGCTTTTGTGTTATAACCCTTAGAATAGTACCATTACTGGATTTAATATTTTCATCCAATAAATTCTAAAAAACAATTTATATAAAACATATAGAAAATGTTTTCTATTTAAGTTATTATAACTAAACAGGAGGAAAGATAATTGTTTGTACAACTACAAGTAACATGTTTGAAAAAATAGCATTTATAATTATGAAATTGTTGCATATTTTGTCGTTAGTATTGGGCATCCAAATATTTTTTAAGTCTTTTATTTTACCAAAAATTAAAAATATAGAAGACGTCTTGTCTCCTGGCTTATGTTTGGAAATGTACAAGCATACTAATTGCAATTTCAAACCCACTCACAAACAATTCACATTTTTCCTGGAATCAATATTTATAAACTCCTTATTTGTCAAGGGTAGAATCACACCGTTCATTTGCACGTCTTGTGTATAATAATTTGTGAATGTTTGTATTAAACTAAAATATGTCTATCTGCACCCCACTCCAACATAATATAACAAATATGAAGGCAATAGATCTATGCAAGTGACATTTGTTTTTATTTACCTGTCCAAACATTTTTTTGGTATGATTTTTTATAACAATATCGTAATATTAAAAAGTACAAAATGTAATAAAAAAAAAGTTCTAATAAAAAATACAAAACAAAAAAAAAATAAGAAAAAAATGGGTTTAAAAAAAATTATTCAAATTGGCCATATACAAAACGGCAAACAATCGGCGCACATACAAAAAAAAAACATACGATTGCCTAATGTCGCACAAGGAGTTATTATAATATAATAACAACTCCACAGATTGGTGAGGCTGCAAAATTGAAGCCAGTCGAAATGGAGTTGAAGAGATTGGAAGACTTGTCCGAGGCCATTGTCCAGGACTTCACCATGATGAGGAAGAGAGAGGAGGAGATGAGGGACACCAATGGTAATAATATATTTGAATTTTATTATGAACCACATGACATGACCACATGAACACAAGTTCAATCATAAAACCAGCGAAATATATCTTGCAAATATACATTTTGTTACTAGCTCTGCAAAAAAAACAATAAAAAATACACCGGATAGTAAACTGAAACTGTCCTGATATTATTTATAATTGACTAGCAATTAATTATGCATTATTTTTCAGCACTTGGGCACATAAATTATCCTTTATAGAAGTTTCATACCCCATATTAAATTACAGCAGACAACCAATAAATTACTTCTTATTATTATGTAAAGAAATAATAATTTGATCACAGTGTCCTTTATTATCTTGTTACAGAATCCACAAACAATCGGGTTCTATTCTTCAGCATATTCTCCATGGTCTGCCTCCTGGGTCTCGCAACGTGGCAGGTCCTATACCTTCGCCGGTACTTCAAGGCCAAGAAGCTCATTGAATAGCACAATAATTCTATTTAAACACGGTTGAAGTTACTTGACTGATTCAGTAGTTTATTAAAAAAAATTGTTCTCATAAATTCCCCATTCGTAAATTGTCTTATAATCTGTGTTCAGAGTTGCCACATTCTTTTTTCATGTTGGCAACACAGATGACCATCGATCAAAGATATAAGTAATTGTCCACATCACAAAGCAGTCAGTTACTTCATTCGTGAAATTAGATCTTGTACTTTTAATTTAAATAAACCTATAAGATTTTGGTATACTTAATACAGATTTCTTATTTAAATAATTTTGTTTATAAATGATTGCATTCATGTGTTTGCGGATGTAAAAAATATATATTTAAAAATATTGTTTTCTTCCATTTATTTTTAGGAAATATTTTTTTTTATTTATAGAAATTGTATCTCATATAACATTTATTTTTATTTGGAATTGATGTCGAAACGAGCATTCCTTTCGCCTCGATAAGCGATACGACCGCTCATGGACAGTAGCCAAAGCAAACAAAACCATGAATTACAAAGCAATGCTTGGCATTCCACTGCGCTCGCCATGTTGAGACAGACTTTATTAAGTCGATGATATAACTATTTTTATGAATACGACTTACATTTCGTCGTCTGTAACCACACATTACATTACCCGCTCTAAATAATATCAATGGAAGGCAATAAAATGCAGAAAATTCGGTAACTTATTTTTTATTTTGTGTAAAAAATTATTTCCAATTCGGCATTCTTCAGAATGCTTATCTCACTTTTATACATACATCGTATTATATCGCTAGTCGCTTCGAATGGGGTTTTGATAAAAAATGCACATTATTTTTCGATTTCGTTAAAAATAATTTAATTTATTATCATGATCAAAACTCCACTGAAATAAAAATAAAGACAATATAAAATTATAAATTCTCATTTATTGCCGAAACTATCAAAGAAATATTATGAAACGAATATTAATGGAATTTTAAAGGTTGTAAAATATTAATCTCCTTTTTGCTACTTAATATTACAGCTTTGATTTTATACAAACGCCAAGCGTTATAATAAATAATACCCAAGTAATTAAATGACAACCGTCTAATTTTACTAAACCATAGAAATGCACATTTTACTAGAACTTAGTATAAACTATGCATTTTAACAATGTTTGTATAATAGCAATAACTGAAAAAATCAGAGCCAATTTCTTTTTCAGTATTGTTATATTTTCCAGTTGGTACAGAATAAGCTAAGCAAATAGACCGAATGCAATTCATTTAATTTTTCATATTCGGGATTTAAACTTGGTTCAGTTGGGAGAATTTTTACAATTCCAAATACATTAATTAACTAAATAAAAAAATACTAGACAGGAATGTGGAAAGTAAAAAATACATAAAAAAGTATATAGGTATAGAATATAATAAAAAATTTAGTGGCATAAACTATTCATTTTTGAGACAACCACAATCTAGAACGATTATTTAATGGACAAATAAAAAATGCGTTATTCACATTAAAAATCATACTGTTACACGTAATTGCACCAAGTTTACTCATACAAATTAAATTAGATTTCCTTATATACATTACCGTCCGGGGGACATCTGTACATTTGTGATACTAGCATCATAGCGGGGAGTAGTCCAGTTGTACGGTGAGGTGTTTCACTCCGGCCTCCCTGAAGATCCTCGCCGCTTGTTCTGTGACGTACCTGGGGTCCACCTCCCTCGCCACTTCCAACTTGATAGCACCAACGTGGACGTCACTACACAATGTCCAGAAGTGGGGCTCTTGTACTGCGTGCACGCCAGCCAAGCCCACTACCCGCGTGTAGAGGTTCGGCAGAGCGCGCTCTATAGCCGTAGGAGTCCGTTGCATGAGCACACCGGCCGAGTCGCGCACTAAGGGTAACACACTGCCAGCGATGAGGAGCGCGATGGCCATGGAGCAGATAGGGTCGGCACGCATCCAACCGAACATCTGCATGAGGATAGCCGACACTATGACGCCTACTGAGCCGAGCGTATCAGCAAGCACGTGGAGGAAGACTCCGCGCATAATAGCGGAGCCTGCTCCTGTGGGGACGTCATCGTCGTGCGAATGGCCGTGATGGTTGTGGGAGTGGCCGTGACCGCCATGCGAGTGGCCGTGGCCGCCGTGCCCGTGCCCGTGGCCGTGGTGGAACGCGTAGATGCCCACCAGGTTCACAAGGAATCCGAGGATCGATACCACGAGGAGACGCTCGTGCTTTACCTGCAAATTGCAATGTTGGTTGATGATTCGTGTAATACTACTAAACGGACGTGTACTGCTACAATTTACTAAAAAAGTCTATACAAGTTTCATGTTGAAGCTGGCTCAGTTAATTTATAAGTATGATAATAAAATTATAATAATTATTGAGCATAGAGACCAATCAGACAGAGTCGGAATGTTTTATTTTGTGTTTTCGCCGATCGGTAAAGCCAGCCCATCTTAACTGCTGTCATTTATGCAGATTCAGTAATATCTTTAATGTTTTGGAAATATTAACAGTAGACTAAGATCCATTGGGTCACCAAACAACGCTTTACCAAGTAGAGGGATCAACTCTTTATCAATTATGGCATTTTGCCGGTACACCCCCGACCAGCAGGAGCAGGACTTTCCCAGAAATTATATGAACAAATACATAACTATACCTATCACTTAAACTCATGAGAGAAAGCGCGACACAGAGCGAGTCGAGTTCCCAAACAAATGAGATAAAAAATATTTCCGTAGCGAATCTGTATCAGCCCATATACGTCCCACTGCAGGGCACGGGCCTACTCTACAATCGAGAGTACGATTGAGAGTGGTTAGGCCATATAGTCCACCACGCTGGCCTAGTGCGGGTTACGGACTTACATACCATAGAAATTCTTATAAATCGCTATGGTATGCAGGTTTCCTCACGATGTTTTCCTTCACCGTTTTTAGTGCGTGGTTATTGACTATCAATAATAATTCGTAGCGAATGGTACGAGTATAAGGAAATGTTCACGTATTATCATACAGCTATGATTCATCACCAGGGTGCTCACACGTTTCATTTATGTTACACGTCGATACGACACGATAGGTTAACTAGATTCGGCAGAACTGGAATATTATACGATTGAATAAATATCGTTTGTGTGAAGTATGATCCACAAATGTTACTTTGGTAGTGGAGGTTATGGAATTAGAAAGATACATTTTAATGAAGTATTAAACCTAATTGTGTTTGTTAGGAGAATTATCATCATAAAAATCCACCTAAAATTTTGTGATTCTTAATTTGTGGTTCAAATGTTTATTTTTTTCTTTAAAACATTCTAGAAATGTAAACAAAAAAGGATTTTCTCAAATAGGCCGTTGAAATTGAACTTTGAATATTTGTAATACCACGCAAATACCCAACAACCGTGACGTGTTCATAGGCCTATAGAAAAGAAAGTCAACGCAAGCGTGTGCCAGGTTCGAATCTGTGCCGTGTCATAACGGTCATTTACCATTACAAAGGCGACAAAATGGAGTAAATACGTGCCACTAATAAAAGAACATTTGTCATTTGTGAAACATTTGCCAATTCTATTTCAACATAATAACAATCAGTTACGTTACAAGATTAGTGACGTAACAATTAAGTGAAAGTTGAGTTGAAAAACTGTATTAAAAGATGATAAAACTTTGGTGACTCGTTTAAGCGGTTTATACTACGGATCCCTCTATTGAACAAAATATGTAGGGTCATTGAAAGTTCAGAATCTAAGAGCCAGATCTACGTCATTTAAGCATAAGACATTTTTAAATTCATGGTAAAATATAGTTACTTATGAAGGATTGCTAATAGTTACAAGATTTGTTACGTTAGTATGATATCTTCTAACACACTAACGCACCGTCCTAACTTCGACTGGGTAGAAATGTTTTTTCATTTCACTAATTTTTCTAACAAACTGGGACACTGGAACTTCCTCTTGAATCACTCTATCTATTTAAAAATAACCGCATCAAAATCCGTTGCGTGGTTTTAAAGATCTCAGCAAACATAGGGACAGATAGACGGGAAGCGACTTTGTTTTATACTCGTACTATGTGTAGTATATACAAAAACAAATATATGTATCAGCCCATATACGTCCCACTGCAGGGCACTAGGGCACTCCTCTAAAATCGAGGGTACGATTGAGAGTAATTAGGTCATCTAGTCGACCACGCTGGCCTAGTGCGGGTTGGCGGAATTACATATCATAGAAATTCTTATAAATCGCGATGGTATGCAGGTTTCATCACGATGTTTTCCTCCATCGTTTTAATTTACAAATACAAATATGAAATGTGTTATACAAGTAAGAAAATCTTATAGATCTCAACTTAGCTCACTCAATATTGATATCTTGTTTGTAATTTGTATTGACCACGTTCATTAATATCTTTAATTTATTGTAAGTTTATAACTTAAATAACCATTGCTTACAAGATCAAAGTGTAAAACTATTTGTTTCATTAATTAATGCGAGTCAATGCGACTGTTTGCTAGTTTCGTTACGCTGATTACATATACATAGTTATATGAAAAATAATACTTAATACATTGCTAACAGAGTTTAAGGAAACATTCGAAATTGCAATTTAGGAATTTCTTATACTGTGTCATAGAAATAAATATTTTACTATACAACATACATATTTCTACAATTCAAGAATAATTGACAACATAGTGCAGTATGCACTTATCCAAAATGATTAGACACAAATCGACATAATAACATAATCGTTTGTTATTACGGTTACTTATTACAAAAAGGAAGATAATTTACATGACTACTGAATCGATAGCGAAACGAAATGCCACGGGTTCTAATCCTAGCGAGAAAATAGTTTTGTAATTAAGAAATGTTTTGGTTTGTATTTTATAACAATGCAAATGGAGTGAGAAAACTATGCTACATATCTATACTACTATGATTTCGGATTCCCACGAAAAAGTATTGTATCTTTCCGTAAGGTTCGAGACAAGTGTGACCATTGGACCTATTTCATTACCAGCGATGGTTTTAAACCTAAGATCTATTAAATAGATTGAAAATAAATATTACAGATATGAATTTATTGTGCCAGCACACAAAAAATGAATTAAACACGTGCACGTGAATCCTATCGCTTGCGTCAGTAACTCTCACGTGTTTTACGTCGAACCGAAGGCAATAATATGAAATTCTTTCAATAATTTTACAGAACCTTCAGTTTATCTCGGATTGATAAGTAAAGATTGGTAAGGGAAAGGCTTGATACGGCATGTCCGTACGACGTACGAGTAAGCGGGCGGTTATATGTAACGATAAATGTAATGATTAAACAATTACGTAATTTACAAGTTTATCGATAAAAAGATGAATGACATTTTTATTTCATCACGAAAAAATTAAGGCAATAACCTTTGATATTCCGCGGCCATTTATACGAAGAGATTTGCTAAATCGTGGAGTATTCATGGAATGATATTTATAACAAAAAAAATTAACATTGAAAATAGTGGACATCTTTAATTAATGATACGATGCTCTGTAGTGTAGTGTAATTGATATTATTTATGTCAATTATTTCAGTTGGCGGGAAAGGATAATTATTATGATTCTGCACCAATGACGTTTTACAAATAGACACGTCATACACTAACATACACTAACAAAAAAATGGCGCGATGCGTATTGTAATTTTCTTAGTAATTTCAAATTGGTTCGAAGAATGAGTCCAAAAAGCAAGATACATAAGTTAGAAGAAGATGAATAGACATCGCTAGTTACGTAACAATAAGTGCCGCACTGTTATTGGCCAAAGCGCGTGTGACGTAGCACCAAGCATCAAGTACGGGATGACTTGGCGAGAGTTGTCAAACGTCGCCATGAGAGCGAATTTAATAATTTTATTTCATAAAAAATTAAATTAGTGTGTACTAGCGCACTAAATAAAATATTTATTTTGTTTCACAGTTTCAGAATAATTTGTACGTTATTATAAATCACTCTTATCTATTTTTCCGCATTTGGTTTTGAGAATACAAATACTCAGAGAAACGTGTACCCGCGATACTGGTTGAAGCGTGACTGATTGCAAGTGAGGCAATTACCTTCCAAACGTCTTGCTATTATAAAGCTCGGACAACGCATCTATGCTTTATAAACATCTTAGTTCTGCACTAATAACCCTTGGGTATTAGTCTGCTATTCGCACTGCAATAGAGATTGAGAAGACCTGAATGAATGTCTTCTGTTTAATGCAAACGGATGCCAGGCAATAGTTTAAGTTCATATGCATTCTGTACTATTTAAATTGCGACCGGATTAGAAAAGATCGGAGTAAAAATGAAGAATGAATCGACCAACCGTTCGACGGCCGGTGGATCGAACCAGGTATTGCTGGAGCGATATCGTGGGAGGCGACCAGCGCTAACTTTGAGTCAGTAATTGGCTAGAGGAGGCGGTAAATCGAAATAGCTGGAAAACCCTCGTAACGGAGGTCAAGAGGGGCCAGCGGAGTTAGTAATTATTTAAAAGATATCCTTACCTCTGGTGGCTCTATAGCTCTTTCCACAGCCTCGCTCATGATGAAGAAGGCAATAAATAACAGGAACAGTCCATTGACGAACCCTGCCAGCACCTCAGCTCGTGCGTATCCATACGAGAATCGTTCGTTGGCACGCCATTTGGACACTAGTGATGCTGCGAGACCAGCCACTAAGCCGGTGCAGTCGAAGAACATGTGGAATGCATCTGATATTAAACCTGAAACCAAATATTTATTTAATGCACTAGTTTTGTGGAGTTGGTTCAGTAGGGAAATTTCTGTGACTGATTGGTGAGGTCACTATTTGGTTATCATTTTCTAAATTGAGAAAAAAATATTTTATTTAAAGTTGTTTGGTATTTAGCCTCATATTAATTTGTTATTGGGTGTGCCTCAATTTTGAATTGAAATTTATTAATCTTCATTTTTAGTTGCACAGTGAAGAAACTACTGAATTACTGTTTTTCAGTAATCAATAGCTGTTCAGGTGCTGACTAAGGTCGAATAATAATATTTAACAATGGTCATAACATCTTCACCTAAACTGATCATTATAAACAATATTACAGGTTGCCTATTATCTATGACAATGTTGTACAACAGTCCAGCCACAAAACTGTGGTATCAGGTTTGAATCTGGTAGGGCTATCTGATATTTGATTTTTCTATTAATTATCAACCCGGAGTCAGAAATTTGAGCCTGATATAGCGATAGGCTCGCCCCCTATCGCATCGTGGGACGGAACATACTAGGCGAAATGTGGGTGTCCAGGTTGTACCTCTGCCTACCCCATCTGGGAACGGACATGAGTTTATGTATGTATGTATGTATGTATGTATGTATGTATGTATGGATGTCTATGGACATCTGTCGACGAAAGGGCTGTTCTCAAAAAATTTGGAGCAGTTTTTTCTCTTCACATTTTATTATATATGGGACATGTTAATACTATTAGATTACGAGTGTAAATATTTATTTTTATACAGTAAAAATATATTTAAAAAATATGTTATAAGATATTTTTTAAATTTTATTTGTAATTCCAAATTTCGCCACATGCCAATAGAAGATCAATGGCTTAATGCTTAATGGAATGGGCTGCACCTATTTGTTTTTTTTTTCTTTTAATCAACATGCTTACAAGTAGATACATGTTTATTAGGAGATAACATTGAGAATCCACCAAGGTTTGTATTTATGCTATCATAGTTGACAATAAGGTTAAAAATAGACATTACTGTAGTGATGTGAATTAAAGTTTGAGATGTTATATATATTATATTGAAAGAAGTAGGTATGTTTTAAGTTTATGTTTCATGTCTGTTATACTAGATACACATTCTATAGACTAGATTATTAACCCAGTTATCATTTACTATCAAAATTAGGA
This sequence comes from Hyles lineata, assembly GCA_030180105.1. NCBI lineage: Eukaryota > Metazoa > Arthropoda > Insecta > Lepidoptera > Sphingidae > Hyles > Hyles lineata. The sequence continues at coordinate 11,533,249 of JARJEE010000013.1, read as the reverse complement.
CTACAATTACTATTTACTGAAATAATGTTTTGTACAGTATTGCATTGGCCCCTATACATCCCACTACAAGGCATGAGCCTTCTCTACAATCGAAAGACTCGTTGAGAGGGGTTAGTCAATAAAATATGTTTACACAATGCGAGGCCTGTTTAAATTAAATATAAACACTATTTTATACCTATTTACCAAGATATAGTTCCTTTGCATCAATAAAACTAAATTATATATATCATAGTCATATATGTCTAGCCATATTGGTTTTAAGAACATAACATGGCATTCAAAGTATGAGAATATTTTCCACATAAGATTCTTATAGGATATTTTCAGAATTCTCAATGGAAGTTTATGGTGCAGAATAATCAAATTGACTGAGATATTATAACATATTATAATATTAAGGTTTTCCAGATAACAAATTGTTAAATATTATTTTGTCTCAGTTATAATATTGTTACAATACAATCTAACTAGCAATATGGTATTGTAAAAAAATATAAGTTATTTTTGATAGTTTGGCATCAATGTCTTAGTTGGAGCCAGTTTTACACACAAAATTCCATAATACTGTTCTATTTTATAAATGAAGTAATATGCCAATTCCTCAAATATAAATATTAATGAATAATAAACTGATCTCACATTATTATAAGAAAAAAAATCAAATATAAAAGAGATAGATTTTTTTAAGACCAAGGGCCAGCAAACTACTACCTGATGGTAAGTGAAACTGGTGACCATGAACATCCATAATTCTTGGATTGGAGAAAGGAATAGAAGATTAGTAAGAATATGACAGCCTCCGTAACGCAGTTGGTTAGACGCCGCCTGTGAAACGAGAGGTCGCGGGTTCGATCCCCGCACCGAGAGAAATGTTTGTGCGGCCCACAAATATTTCTTCCGGGTCTGGGTGTTTGTGAGACCGAAAAGTCTCTCGTAGTTCCTGATACCCACGACACAAGATTCGATCTTAGTGTGGGGTCAGGACTATGTATGTGACTGTTGGGTGTTATTTATTTTATTTTATTTATATTTTTAAAGTATCATCATTAATTTAAAATATGAACTTACCTAAACTGTTTGTCCATACTCCGTAGAAAAGTTCAACAAACGCAAACGACAAGTTGAGTAACAGGAAGAGGAATAGATTCCTTGAATTTTTATCAGAATAGATCAGTCTTAGCCAGTTCTGGAACTTCTCCCTGATGCCGGAGAATAAACCGCGCGGAGCTCGCGTGTCCTTTTGCGTGAGGGGCAGCATTTTGTCTCAGTAACTTCCCGAAACTTCACGTCACGTCATTTCAGTTTAATTCACATAAAAATTACACAAATTCGGCCACAGCTACGGTTGCATACGTGTACTTAAGTATTGGTACTTAACCTCGCAGAAAAACAAGTATTTTATGTGAGAACCGAAATGTCTCTCGTCGAACAGTCAAAGATAAATTGACTAGAATGTTTATGGGCTCGAAATAAGCATGTTTTAATTATGATTTTGTACAATAACTTAAAAACTTAATACCGTACGACAAGTTGTCTTGTCGTTAACCATCTGTCAAAAGTGATTTTTTTTTTTTTTTTTATTTTATTTAAAATTTTACGGCCATGGAAACAAGTCCTTTTAGCCAATTCTTAACTATTACAAATCGTCTGTTCGAATTATATACAATCATAAATCTATATACATTTACAACATCAACAACCTTTACAATTTTTCTACTGTACTACATATATATTTATATAACGGTTTATACATTAATGGATTCTTTAACATTTCTTTAACTGACGAAGGCTTATATGTTGATATTTCTAATAAATCCGAAATTAAAATTAAACGTAATAAATAAAATTTAGGGCAAGTTAAAACAATATGATCTAAGTCTGCTGTTTGTACGCCACAATATTGGCAATGATCAGATGCTAATATTTTCATCCTAAACAGATGTGCTGGAGTCTGACAATGTCCAAATCTTAATCTATTTATTATAGTTATACATTTCCTTTCTTCAAATTGCATTTTATTATTATTAAACCATGGGCGGGCGGGTAGGTTCTCTTGTATTGATGCATACCATTTTCCTTTACTTTTATTTTTTTCCTTCCAGTAGCACTCCCATCTTAATCTAGTTTTTTCTTTTAATGTCAGAAAATAATCTGTGTAGGGTATTTTCAGTGCATCATTATGGTCTTCATCCCAATGAGAATTAGCTGCTTTATCAGCTAATTCATTACCCTGGATTCCCGAATGTCCGGGTACCCATTCAATCCTAACCACCTTGCTCTTGTTCAAATTATACAACAATTCTTTTATATTATAAATTATATAGTTGGTTTTATAAGCCAAAGTTGAACCATATATTGTTTTAATAACACTTTGAGCGTCTGATAGAATAAGTATTCTGTCAACGTTACCTAAATCTTTCGTGTACATTAAGGCTCTATAAATTGCGTATGCTTCTGCTGTGAAAATACTACTTTCGTTATTAATTCTATAATTTTTACTTATTTTCTTATACGAGTCATAGAAAGCAGCACATACACGATCTAGGGTCTTTGAGCCATCAGTGTATATTTTATACCAGAGCACATTATTTATGTCATCTACGCTATCCCTTCCTTGAGTTGAATCTAACAGAGCATCGTATTTACAATTATATACAGGGTAAATACTAAATTTATTCATATTTACACTAAGCTCATTCATATGAGCCATTATAGTACACAATTCAGGAATTTTGTTATACATTATATCAGAAGGACGAATGTAATCGTTTAATGAGGCATCGCATAAATTTTCAGGCAATTTAACAGTATCTAATAATATTGAGCTGGTTTTGCATAAAGCTTTTAAACAAAACTTTTCCGCAAAGTGTAACCTTCTAATAGCCAGAGGAGGTACGCAGACCTCAGCCTCAAGTGCATGTATAGGCGTAGTTCTCATTGCACCACTTATTATTCTCAATGCAATATTTTGAATAACATCTAATTTTTTTAACAATGAAGAGCCGGCATACATATAAGCTAAATAACTATAATCAAAATGACTCCTAATGATACTTTTATAGAGCATTAATAAGGTTTTAGGGTCTGAACCCCAGAATGTTCCTGCCAAACTTCTCAAGATATTTAAATTTCTTGTTGCATTTTTACATATGTAATTTATATGACTTTGAAATTTAAGCTTACAATTCTATAATTATATAATATAACCTTAATATCAATATTATCTACATTATGTGCTGCGATTTTATGCTTTGCTATTCCCCATATAAGCTCGATGGGATTCAAGTCACAGTGATAAGGCGGGAGCCTTACCACTGAGTGCCCATACGCTCCTAACAATTCATCTATTTCATATATGGGCTCTGATTTGAAACGTTTGACCAACGTTAATAACTGGGGTTTTATTAAAGAGTCTTCAAATGGTATATCATTTAACTTTAGCCACTCTTTTATCTCTGCAACCTTTGAAGTAGAGGTGGGTGCCTTATTTAATATGGCGGAATGATAAGGTGCATTATCCATTACTATGATGGATGCCGGCGGCAAATTCGGAATTAATTTTTCCTTTACCCATTTCGTGAAATTATTTTTGTTCATTTCTGAATGGTAATCCGAATTTTTATTAGTCCCGCTAAAAATTAGGAGAGCATTAGATATAAATCCTTTCTCACTACCCGCGTGAATTATTATGTATCTTTTACCCTTCGATACATTCTGTTTGACTCCGCTTACATCCAATGACTGCCAACATTTTTTTAATTTGTATGATTGGTGTACATAACTTTCATCTAAATAAATTATGTCTTTTCTCAACTCCTCAGGTAAATTTCTATTCTCAATAATTGTTTTTAAATAAGCTCTACGCTTTGCAGCAATATTCGATCTTTCCATCAAAACTGTCCTTTCCGACTGGCATTTTTTGTATTTGAAACCCAGAGCAATCAGTAATTTCCGTAAATATTCACGACTTCCGGTAAAATTTAAATCATCTCTTAATACCGGAAGAAGGTTACGCAACGTCGGTACCTGAAAATGAATATTCTGATTGTAACAAATACAAAAAATACTATTGAATTTTAATATTAATTGAATAATTAAGTAAATTTTAAATTAATATACATGACAGTACCTGTTTTCTCACAGAGTAGAATAATTGAACTTTTTGCCTAATGGCACAAATGTCAAAGTTATCAATTTCTTTTTTGGGACGACCTGTTTTATTCTTCCCCGGTGTAGAAAATACACCACCATTTTGGTCTCCTTCTCTTACTACTCTTCTTACGGTGCTTATTGATTTACCTGTATGATATTATTCATATTAGATTTTTAATTCAAATTACATTTTTATGTTTCAATTATTACTTTGGTATTTTATAATTTACAAAATATAATGAGTATTCAACGAAAGTGATCAATTATAATCGTTTAATATTTTTAAATCTTTCGTTAGTACGTCAATGTTGTTTAAAAACCAAGTAAATATATCGCAAGTATCAAAATGGTTTACGACAGCTATAAATTACTAATGTCATAACAAACATAAATATAACCTATGCACTCGAAAAGAGAAGTTCAAAATATCACCGAATCTTTGATAAAAGCGATAAAAATAATTATAGTTTCATGACTATACATAACATTTGGTTAAATATTGCAAAATAAACTTCTACATACCAGTCATTTCCGCGGTTCTTTGATAAACATTGTCGAGATCTGAAAGAATGGTTCTTGCTTCTTGTTCCGCGAGACACCGCCGATAAACTTTGTAAATAATACCTCTGGCAGAACTCCGAATAGGCTTATTCATTTTTAATACTTCCAACTTAATTTTAATAACTTATTTGATAGGAAACTTAATAAAAACGAAAATATAAACAACAACCACAGAACTATCACCGCCAAAACTGACAAGTGTCAAAGTTTTTTAGTGTTGTAAGAATAAAATAAACATTAGTTCCGATTCTACACTTTCTTGTCAGACTATATTATCTATTATTACTCCTAAAAATTTCTTTTCTTTCACTTGAGGAATGGATAAATTATTATATTGAATATTGATCAAATCATCAGTACCAAATACAACAAGAGAACTTTTTTCCGTATTAATATTTAATTTTAACTTATTACTGTAATATGAATTTAACTGACATAAAGCTAGATTTAAATTTTGTTGAGCAACCGAAATATTTCTGTCAATTGAGTAAACAACAATGTCATCTGCGAATTGTAACACTTTAACGTTTTTTGTAAGATATTGTGAAATCTGAGAAGTATACAGGTTGTACAAGATAGGTGACAGAGATGCTCCTTGCATTAGACCTTTACAAACAGAATGTGGGCCGTGTAATATCCCATTAAATTTAACATGAAACGACCGATCGTTAAGGAAATTATGTATCCATTTTAACAATTTTCCGGGTAAACCTAATTCATATAATACCAGTATCAATTGATTAATATCTACATTATCATATGCACCCTGAACATCAAGGAAGGCACAAACTGCAACAGATTTTGAAAGTAGACATTTTTTCATGTCTGTGATAAAAGTGACAAAGCTTTCTGGAGCACTTTTACCTTTTCTGAAACCAAATTGGATATCTGGTAAAATATTGTAATGCTCTACATAATAATCAAGTCTTAATTTGATAATTTGTTCTGTTACTTTACCTATGCAAGAGGTTAGTGATATGGGTCTATATGAATTGTAATCTTTAGGGGGTTTCTCAGGTTTCAGAATTGGAATAATGCACTGAGTTTTCCAAGATTCAGGAATAATTTGATTAAGCCATAGTGAATTTAAGACTATTAATAATTTCTTTTTACAGTTGATAGGAAGTTTTCGTAAAAGGATATAAGGAATATTGTCTAGTCCAGGAGCTGAATCCTTTCTTGAATCTAAAGCTATACAAAGTTCCTTATATGTAAATTCTCTTAACAAAAAAGTATTAATTTCATTGTCATTATTTTTATCGTAAAATATATCATTACCCACTAAACTACTGTTTGATCCATTACTAATTTTATTAATAAAATCAGGTAACCATTCGTCTTGTTTAGGTTTAGTCATAACATTAATCCTTTTAAATCTACGGATGTAATTCCAAATTTTTGAAACAGGAGTGTATCTATCTAAGGATGAACATAGGGTTTTCCAACTATTACGTTTTTGCTCACTGATAATTTTTTTCTTTTTTGCATCCAGTTTTTTATATTCAATAAACAGTTCCATTGTCATTGATGATCTATATGCTAACAAAGCCATTTTTGATTTTAGTACAGCTTCTGCACATTCATCGTTCCACCATGGTGCTGGGATTTTCCTATGATTTGATGATATATTACATTTGAAGATAGGTGTACATTGGTCCCTTAAATTGTATAATAATTCACAAAATTTATTATATTGTGAAAGAGGGTCAGAGTCTGAAGGAATAAATTCACCAAATAATTTCTCAGCCTCAATCTCAAATTTAATCCAGTCAGTTTTATGAAATAGATATTTTTGTATGTTATAATTTATTTGGTATTTACAGGGGGAGATCAGGATGTCAGTAAAGATCGGGAGGTGGTAACTTCCTAATGGATCTTCACCAACACTCCATTCACATAGTGGAGCTATGTCTGGGCTAACACAGGTGAGATCTATTGCTGATGGATTTCTGTTTGGGGCCTGGACTGTTGTGGCCTTGCCATCATTTAACAAGCACAGATCAGTTTCATCCAGTAGGTTAAATAGTTGAGTACCCCTTGACTTTGTTGTTGCACACCCAAAAGCTATGTGGTGCGCATTAAAATCTCCTGATATTAAGCAGGGTCTAGGTAAGGAATTAAATATATTTCTTAATTTATTTATTTTAAATCTACTACTTTTAGGTGGACAATACACAGTCAAAATGGATAAAGGACCAGTGTGAGTTTGAACTGAAATTGCAACTGATTGAATATCCTGGTAGAATGGGAGCTGTATGTTTTCATATTTAATATTATTTCTAATCAAAATACCAACACCACCATGATCATTTTTAGCATTTTTATAGATTAAATTATACCCTGGAAATTTCAGATTATGACAATTGTTAGTTTTTAACCAAGTTTCATTAAGCAGCAAAATATCAATGTTAAATTCTGTTAATAAAGACATTACAAGTGGCCGTTTGTTATTAATACTCTGAATATTATGATGTACTATTCTTATAAATCTATCCATTATGTAAGTGTTTCAATAAAATCTCTTTAATTTTAATTGTAGTCTTAGGAGCGTCTTTATTGTTTCCTAATGAAATTAGAGTTTTTACTAATGCATTTATTATCCTATCATTATTAATTATGTCATTAGTTTCTTTAATGGAAGAAATATGTTTAAATTTGTTCAGTCCTGAATTTTGGAATTTTAATGTATCATGTTTAGGTAAGGGAAGTGGAGGGAAATTCCTATTACTACTTGTATTATTAACAGAAGTGGCCGTTGTAGCAGCATAGGAAAGTTTTTTCTGTTTCAATTTGGCTTCCTTCATTGGGCATGTTCTGGCAATAGCTAGGTGAGGACCCCCACAGTTAACACATTTAATTTCCTCCTCATTAATGCATTCTTTATAGGAATGCTCACCAGCACAGATCGAGCATACTTGTTTATTTTTACAAATTCTGGCTGAGTGATTGAATTTTAAACATTTAAAACATTGTAATAAGGGTTTAATATATGGTTTAACTTTGAAGCGCCAGTGATCTAAGAAAACAAATTCAGGCAAGGTGTTACTAACAAATGTTATAGCTACCGTCTTCAAAGCTTGTCTAACTCCATTACTGTCCTTTTTGGTGAACCTTCTCACCGCCACCATTTCATATTCACATGTGAGTTTTCTGTAGAGTTCTTCATTGGAGATGTCGAAGGGAACAAACTGGATTACACCGATGACTTCCACTGAAGATGCTGGAATGTATGCTTTTATATTATGAGCTTCTAATTTGGAATTGTTGTTCAGAAAATCATTGGCTGAACTGGCTTGCTTAAAAACAATTTGAATTTTATGAGCATTTACTCTACTAATTTCATACTGTCCTTTAATGAATTCTCCTAAAATATTTAATATAAATATCGGATCTTTGTTTCCAATAAATTCATTTTCAGTACTTTCAATAAATACTGGAAAGTTGTTATTGTTACAGTTATCGGTATATTGCCTCTTGTAGCCAGGTTTGTAGAATGTTTTTGGCGCCAAAATCTCTTCTGCTGGATTACTAGTAGAAGTACTAGCAATCCGATCATACTTTCTCTTCTTATTATCTTTTATGGGGTCTCCATCGCTATGGGTCCCCATTACTCCGGATAATTCAAGTATATAAAATATTTTATAAAATTAAAAATTTTAAATAGTCCGCCTTGTTTGACTTCCCGCCAAAAAGTCCTCAAAAGTGATTTTTCTGATTAAATTGCCTACCAAAAAATATGTGTATTTTTTTAGTTAAATAAATTGTGAATCATGTTGGATTATATTATAAATTATATTTTTTTTCATAACATTGGAATAATTTTGTCACATAATATTTAGAAAAAATGTATTGCGTAAACTGTAAAATATTGACTAATATGAAATATACAATAACTAAGTATATTGAAACATTAATTTATTAAATATAAGAAAGATCAAAAAGTTAGTAATTATATCATTTAAAACGTAGAAACATTTCATTTTAAAGAAATATCAAAATATAAAATTGTTTACAATAAACAAGAATTATTTTTGTTTTCCATCGTCTTAATAAAATATGTGTTGTCTATACTCCTTTGTTATCCAGCCACTCAGTGCAGACACTGCATGCTACTTGATAGGTCAAAAAAATTGTTCCATTTCAAATTGACCAATAGCAGAACAATATATAAATTCAAAACTTGTAAATGAAATCGCACTCGTACGATGAGTCATAGACTTTCAAAATGACACTCGTTTCCGGAAAGATTTGCATCAAGTCTATGATATTCTATTTACATTGTTTATGCTCACAAAAATTTAATTTTTATTTCTTTTATTTATGTTTCAGAATAACTTAAAAAAATATTAATCTTGCATTCAGATGCTATTGAAACCAACATTATACATTTTAACCTAATTTTTATATTTTTGCATGTACAAACAATATTTTTCCCGCTTCAATTTCAAATTCATTCCACCGGAAATTCGTCTATAGATGCGTTTGTTTCCGAAAAGTGAACGTTTCACGAGTCAACAGCAACGTCTTTCGAGAAGTTCTAGGCGCTGTTTGCGACATTTTTCTTTCTATTATCCGTCATCCAATGTTTTATGTGATGAAATAACACGTTGTTTAGCGATCAGTATCGATATTCGTGTTAATAGTCGTAATTAAGTAATCGCTAGATTACGATATAAGCTAATATGGGCGACGAAAGCCACCCGAAAACTCTCTACGTCGGTAATTTGGACCCGGGTGTTTCAGAAGTATTTATATGTACTTTATTCGGACAAATAGGCGAAGTAAAAGGTTGTAAGATTATACGGGAACCGGGTAACGATCCGTATGCCTTCTTGGAGTTTACGAGTCACACGGCGGCGGCAACAGCGCTGGCCGCCATGAACAAGCGAGTGGTCCTCGACAAGGAAATGAAGGTTAACTGGGCTACGAGTCCCGGGAACCAACCGAAGACGGACACGAGCAATCACCACCACATATTCGTCGGGGACCTGTCGCCCGAGATCGAGACGCACATTCTGCGCGACGCTTTTGCTCCTTTCGGTGAGATATCGAACTGTCGGATAGTCCGCGACCCACAAACGCTCAAATCCAAAGGGTACGCATTCGTGTCATTTGTAAAGAAGGCTGACGCAGAGGCCGCCATCCAGGCGATGAATGGACAGTGGCTAGGCTCCCGCTCCATACGCACTAACTGGTCAACGCGCAAACCGCCCACAAAAGGCGCCAACGACGGAGCGCCGAGCAGCAAGAGAGCGAAACAACCCACCTTTGACGAGGTGTATAACCAGAGTTCACCCACAAACACGACAGTGTACTGTGGAGGATTCACAAGCAATGTTATCACTGAGGATCTAATGCAGAACACATTCTCACAATTTGGTCAGATACAAGACATACGAGTGTTCAGGGACAAAGGCTATGCATTCATTAGGTTTACAACAAAAGAAGCAGCCGCTCACGCTATAGAAGCTACACACAACACAGAAATTAGCGGGCACACAGTCAAATGTTTCTGGGGAAAGGAAAATGGAGGCGGTGAAAATCAGGTTTGTATCTACCCAGCATTGTTTTTAATATGTTCATTTAACATTCACAATGAAATGGCAGTAATGTTTATTTGCAAATCCTTTTTATTGTTCATTTGATCGTTTTTTTACTTTGAAAAAAGAAATAATTATAATGTTACTCTCATCAGGTCTGCAAACATATTTCTGTAAGTTTCCCAAAGTTTTTTATATACACAACAGAATTTATATATTTGTTGTACTTGAATGGTATTTGTCAAGAATGTTGCTTACACACACATCAACAGTGAAGCAACATGGATGCCTTGTTTACAAACAACAAAGATATGTGCACATGCCAGAAGCAACCCATGGTTCTCATACAATAGTGGACATAACTAAATCATACTTTAGTTACTACAGAATGTGAAAGTAACAAAAATATAAGCAAACAAATATTCACTGCATGTCACTGGATTTCTTTTTTATTGTGTTGATTATAAATTATTTAAATACTCATTTATGTGATCAATAAGGAATTTACAACAGAAACAGAAACCTATAAATGTAATTTTTAATGTTTGAAGCATATTTAATAGTCATGAGTGAATCGATATGCCATCAAAAACAATTATTAAAACAAAGCTTATCATGTACAGATAATCAGGAAAAGCATTTTCAGATGATACTTTTGGGTTTTTCTGGCATTTATTCAAACCTTTGTGTGAAACTCTTATGGAGTTGGCACACAGACAAAATGCAAAAATATTTTGACTACAATACACAAAGACATTTCCATACTGAGTTAAATATTTGATATATCAAATTACTGTAAAAATGTCAATTGAAAGTATAATTAAATGGGCAAATGAGTACCATAATTTTTAGTAGAATGTAGCTGTGTGATGAGTCAACTTCTGGTCCATTTGTAGTGACTTTGGCCCGCAGGTTCGGCACGCTGGAGATGTGAACACCGCGGTCCCCGACCAGGTTAGGGGCTCTCTCTCATTTGTGTAATATGTATTGTTTATTGTCAGATGCAACATTGTATTTTTAGTTTGTTCCTTTAGTTGCCAATGTTTGTAAGAAAAATGTGATTCAGAAGTATTGTTTTCTTCTGAATCATTAATTTGTGAAGGATTGATACAAACCTAATAACTGTTTTTCTTTGGTTCTCATGTTTCCTTTGTGGTTGACACTCCTTTGTTTGTGGTTACAAATTAGCTATTTGAAACATATAAATTGTAACCAATATGCAGAACTTTTTGGGGAAAACATTTTTCATCTATAAATTATTTTAACCCCAACTTCAATTGTCAAAACTTGAATGTTAATTCAATTTCTAATACTGAATTAGAATGACTCAGTTAAGTTAATTATGATGTAATAATATATGCTAAAAAGGAAAAGAGTTCATATAGTAATGAAAGTAATCAATATTGCAATAAAGAAATTGTCCTACAATGAATCATTAGTATAATAAAAATATTATAGTAATAAACATTAATTGAATCATATACTCAACAAGTAGAATCTTACAACAGTCATTGCCTTGGCTCAACAGATAGGATATGTATGATTGACCTTCACTAACAACTGAGCCTCTTTGTTGAAATAAAACATGTAATTATGCCATTGAGGGCATCTTTAGTACTTTAATACATCCAATAGAATTTGTGACACACCCACAAATAAACAACAATATTTTTTTCTATTTATCCTTCATATATTCATCATTATTTAAGAGAACCAATGAAAAAACAATGTTTAATTATTGTTGAATTAATTTCATGAGTAATACAACAAAATTCATAATATTTCTTGCAAACTATTGGTGATAGATACCTAATGGTACCCATGCCGGCATGTCAAAGCTTACCAATTAACATGTAATGATGCCGATTCCAGAGTTCAAATGCCGCGTCAGCGCCACCGCCCTCGATGGGTGCACAGACTCAATACCCTTACCCGTATCAACAAGGAATGGGATACTGGTATGCACAGGTAAATATCAAGTTTACTTTATTTTCTTACTAGAACCCTGACATGGTTTTGTCTGGGTGCAATTAATACTTCCTCTAGAAAATAATGTTTACCTAAGGTTCAGTGGAGTTAAGTGGTATGTTTAGCCATATAAACTTTCCCCTGATATTGTATTGTGGTATAGTTGCCTATTTTAGATTGATATTTATGTCAAAAAAACCATGGTAGGTGCAAAAAACAAAGTATTATATCATCAGAACTGGACAATCTGTGAATGCAATGTTAACAAACACATATATTTTTATATACATTCTAATTATGTAATGACTGGTTCTGTCCTGTACTAAAAACTAGATAGCAAACTCCCGTTTACACCGGTACAAAGAAAAATAAAATAAATATTTACTGAAAGTTAAATATTGAGAGAAAAGGCTAAATTTTCTCCAAAACTTTGTGTTTTTGTTTTCTTTATAAGTGCAGGCAAAGTGGATGTTCTAATAAGAATTTAATTATTTTCTCAAAGTCATTGTTTGTCACATTATGATTGAATTTTGAAAGCAGATATAAAAGTAAATGTTAAACAAACAAGTATTAATTTGCAATCAATACTCTTAAAAATATTTATTTTCTTTATCTTGTTGTTTGTTGTTTCTTGTGTAAAACTGTGATTGTAAAACCCCAAGTTACAATAATAGTAATAAAAATAAAGTAGTTTATCGTGTTTCACGCGACTTCAATGTTTATTTTGAAATGTATTTTTCTGGTCACCTTATTGTTTGGGGGAATACCCGAATTGCTCAATTCGTGATTGTAAAATAGTCATAGCCTTCAATTTTGATATTAGCGGCTGCGATTGTTATTGAAACATCTGTTTCTTTAAATTATATTTTATGTTGTCATTATACATAAATATGTATGTATTCATAATAATATAAGTTACTAGCGGCCCGGCCCAGTTTCTCCCGGGTGCAAATAGATTTGTCTACAATAATATGTACGTATTATACATATAAACCTTCCTCTTGAATTGCTATATCTATTAAAAAAACCGCATCAAAATCCGTCGCGTAGGTTTAAAGATATAGCAGATTTAGGGACAGACAGCGTTAAGCGACTTTGTTTTATACTATCTAGTGATATGTCAGAATCGCGCATAGTGGCGGTCTATAGTCTCTGCCTATTCCTATAGCGTATAGGCGTGACGATTATGTATGTATTCATTAACCTGAACCATCACCAATAAAGCCCACATACCTTCACCAAGTTAGCATAATGGAATACGAATGCCTCAATTGTAATTATAAAATGAAAGAAGAATGAAAATAATTTAAGAAATCTGTAAAATGTTACACATTATTTAGATAGTAACTTTTTAGTCTACCATTCGATTCACAAGACAGTTTTCCTCAAAGAAGAAAGGACAAAAAATCTGTTGTTGTGTTGCTCTTTTCAAACCCAGTAACTAAACAGTAATTATACTGGATTCACAGCTAGATTTAATTCAAAGCAGAGAGTAGTGTTCATGGCAGATGAATATTGGAAATACAGAATTACAGATGACCTATCTGTAAATCTGTCATATTAAACGACAATACCGTCAATAAATAGATCTATTCAACAATGATAAGGATTTATTTGATGGAGTCTCCATCGCTATCCTTTAAAAATGCGTTGTAACACATAAAAGAATGTCTTTTTGGTATATTGAAAGTAGGTAAAGTTAAAATTCATTAATTTTGTGCATAAATAAAATTAAACTAAGAAATGTCAGACATGGAAATCAAATCCAATAAGTTAAAAATCTGATAACAGCATATAAAATTAATTTCACCGAAATTAAGATAACTAGCAGGGCTTGGCAACCTGCGGCTCTTTGGATGTGAAGTTGCGGCTCTTTAAGTCTATACGCCCGCCAATATAAATTATATAAATAAATTGTTATTTAAAAAAAAATACTAAAGCAATATTTGTATCGATTAATGAGGATTAGACTTAATTTAATTTTGATCTCTCAACCACTTGTCCTCGCTTTTTACCACACCCCCTCCCCCGTGACAGGCGTCGTAAAAGTCGTTAGAAAAAAATTGTGGCTCTTTAAAATCTTAGAAATGTTGTAATTTTTGGCTCTTCCGACTTAAAAAAGTTGCTGGCTCCCCGACTCCTGGGGCCTAGACAGGGTTATATCTAGGGATGAAACGGATATCCGATAACTATCCGGCCTATTTTCACTATCCGGTCGGATACCGGATACTGAATAATAAAATAAATAAATATATATATATATATCAATAGTTGTTGAATTCTTTACGTTCTAAACTCGTCTATATCGCGCTTTTCCGTGGGAATACAATTTTTTCTTCATGCCTATATCCTTTCTCGTTGTCTAATAAGTCTATCTCTGTATCAAATTTAACAAAATCGGTTCAGCAGTTTAGGCGTGAAGTCGTAGCAAACTGACAGACAGAAAGAGTTACTTTCGAATCTGTATCTATGTACATACATCTGTATGTATGTACATACATCTGTATGTATGTACATACATATAAATAAAATTTCAGTGTGTGTTTGTAAAAAAAATGTCCAACTACATATCGTTATATACACGATACCTATAACGAAAATGACCTTAGATTTCGATAGCAGTCTTCATATACCCTGTATATTATCATGCCAATTGCTGTGTACGAGTACTTTAAAACTTTATTCAATTTCCAACTAAACAGTGGTATGGAATAGCGCATATTTCCAAATATTGAGATATTTAAGATGAATCCTTGTTCCATGAGAAATGTTCCTTTTTGGTACTTTTGGTAGCACAAAAGTTATTGTATAATTACAAAATAATAGACAAATAACATAGAAATGACCAAAACTAGCCAACAATTTCGTGTTATAACAAAGTTATGGTAATATTTACAAAAGTGACACGTTTCTGGCTTTTTACCTAATATGGGGGATGCTTAGATTTGTTCTTTTATTTTTACAAAAATATATTCAATCTTAATTAAAAACTAAAGCAAATGTTTATTTTGAGAATCCCTCTATTATGCAGTGTTTTAATAAAGCATAATTTCCTTAATTCTTTGTTACTGTCATCATCCCTATTGATAGACAAAGTATGATACTTCATATGAGTCATATTTATAGGTAGCTACATCATATCCACAGTATTGAATAATGGTATATTTTAAAGTTTTAAAGAGTTGGAATTAATTACTGTCAAAAAATCAAACATTGTATATCTCTTTTTATGTATTTTTTTATGTGTAGCCACCGTTTCTCTGTCAATTCTGTCTTCTGAAAGTATTTCAAATTTTTTTGTGAATGGTTTAGTTGTATGCTGCGTCTATTTTCATTTCATTCTTATTGAACCTTATGCTTCTAAGTTGCAACAGAAAACTCCTCAAAATCTAATATATTTTATGGATTTTAATTACTGGACAAGGATATCATTTTGATTTCACAGAAGATGACATAATATTCTAACAAATATTCGAAAATTACTTTTTCAATAGATAATTTTTTTCCTATGTCATTGCCATTGCCATATTATGTGGTTTTTTGCTGAATTTAGGTCCGAATAACATGCGTTATACAAAATATTCGTTGCCTTGTGTTTACATCAAGTGGAGAACACAATTGTAGAGCAATTTGTGATTTCTCTGTCGCGTATAGTTGTTATTTCCTTTTATTCATGAAACTTTTATGCAAATTCTACTTTTTGATTTCATAGTCGGGCCTAAATACCGTGCATACAGCATAACTAATGCTACATAAACCCACACCAACATGTTATATAGCCTAATAGACATAATATCTGAACGAATTTGCTTCACTTAGCAGTATATGAGAGCTGTAAAATTTTAATTATAATCCATCGTTATAGTCCACGGATATTTCAAGCTATCGAAGCAGTAATTGTTGACGGATTAGTGATAATAGACCAAAATCATGTTATTTATTCTTAATCATCATTATCATCATCATATCAACCACAGGAAGTCCACTGCTGAACATAGGCCTCTCCCAAGGATCTCCACAATGACCTGTTGGAAGCGGCCTGCATCCAGGGACTTCCTGCAACTTATTCTTAATGATTGCCAGAAAAATTGTCTTATGAATAGAAATATTACAAAAAGAAAAGAAAAAAAGAGTGTAGAATTCTTTGTTAATTTACAAAGTTTTTATCACTACGAAAGCAATCGTGTAAAGTGGTAATTGAATTGTTATCAACTGTTACCGGCGACTTCTTTGCGATTGTAACTGTACTTGTTTTTATCTTTAAAGGAAATAACATTTGCCTATAAATATTCCTAGTGGATGTTAACATAAATTGGCAGGTCCTAAGAACATAATGGTATGAAAAATACGATGAAATTTGCTTAATTTTATATTTGGTATGCAAGATCTACAAAGTACTGTTTTTTTAAATTGTGAAACAAATCGATTCTCATGTTGAATATCCGTGATATGAAAAGTATCTCCTAAAAATAAAGTTTGTTCTAAGGAGATAGTCTGGCGAAATAGTCTCCTTTTCACTTGGCAATAATTTATACAATTCAGATAAAATCATCCCATGTATGTTTTTAAACAGTTTTAACTAGTTTGTCCTGATTATTTGTTATTGGGAAATAACTGACTCAAATATTTTGTTCCTTTGTTCCCAGGGGTATAACTAAAAAAAAGGTTTTCACCATTATTCATGGTCAGTTTTAAAACTTATTTTAAATCGATCGTTATAGCATCTTTGCTCTGCTGTCCCACTGTAGGGCAAAGATGCTACATACGCAGACGTATGTATGTAATTATGTATATAATGTTTTATCCCTTTCGAACGACTTCAGAGTTCAGTTTGAGTGAAGAAGACAAGACATTCGATAGCCAAAATAGATTTAAAAACTTTCTATGAATAATAACGTTTGCATAAATATTTCAATATATTATTCTACCAAGATTATTAAATTTCCTAGTACAAATATGTTTATTATGTAATAACCCAACGGCGATGTAAAAAAAACGTAATTTGCACTTGATATCGCTAGGAAGAGTTATCGCCGCATGATTCATACATATTTCCCGCCGAATACGAAAAAACTTTCGCTCCACGTTAATATGCAGTAGGCACGTGTCAAGATAACGCTCGTCTTATCTGCCAAATTAGTGACTACGATCTTATATTGGTTTAGTTTTTTGCTACGTGTTATTCGTCTCGTATCGTAGTAAATTTGTTGGAGGATAATGTGATCTTTGCGATAGGGATTCATAAATTTCCATGGTCATATAATAAAAATAATGCAAAATAACTTTCCTGGAGCTAATTTCATTACTACCAGAATGAACCTAACTTTCTATTTATAACATTAGACCCTTAAACATAACGGGTATATCAAGACTGCGACCGTAAACGAAGTCGGGTGATAGTTTTAGTGAATACAGACACAATGCAACAAAATTACGCAAAAGGTTTTGCTAAAATAGTAATTTAAACCCTGGCGTACCATAACGTCTTTAAAAATAAAAGGGTATTAGAAATATTTTTACTTTATAGAATTATTTTTACTTTACCATCCAAATACGACGATAGAAAAAAGAATAAAAAAAATCGTCTCTTTTTTCGTAAATATTTTAGTTGCAATGTGTCTGAAATCTATAAAACTACCACCTGGCTGCGTTTTTGTCGCAGTCTGGAAATATGCTAATAATAAAAATCCAAGAATCTTTACAATATCGATAACGAATACAATCGAATCCACATTTGAATTGATCTAAAAATATATTGATTGGCACTATCGTTGTCATAATATTTATTTCATGTTATGTAATGTGTTACTAGCGGAATCGTGGTTCAATCCTTTTGAAGTTCGTTAAGCGTCACTGTTGATAACCGATATCAATAGCCGTGCTGTTTTCCCAAGAGTAAGCGTATATTTGAAGGGATAAATCCAAAAAAAGAAAATACTTATCCTCTTCTTACTGTTCTTGGTAGATTGATGATTTTTTCATTGTATGACATCAACCACTTTCGAAATAAAGCTTTTTTGTATAGCACTATTCTAGTTCGGGACTATCACATAATATTATCTTTAACAACATTCGTTTTTATCAAGATTTTTTTCCTTCACACATTATAGTGACTGATAAAACTTGAATTAGAAACGACAAAACAAAAACTTCACAGTGTGCCGTGGACGGCGTAAACTGCGATCTCTGATTTGTCTGTCTGGGTGTGCTCCCAGTAAGCTAACGCCTTATTTATAAAGTATTGCTTTTTGTAATAATCTTTAGCTGCAATAGTTAATATTTTCATTTAGGGAAATACTTAGAACAATAATTAGTTACAATGGTCACAAAAAATATTAGAAAGGAATTGTATGGGGAATAATACACTTTTCTTTGGTATACATTTCAAATTAATATACAAATAAATATAAATATAAAGATTTATACAGATTTTTTGTCATGTAAGGCTCGCATATAAATTGAGGGAAGATGAGAACATAACGTGAATATTCGGGAGTTGCCACCCGCAGTTAAACTTTGTAATAACGCGTCAAAAGTTGCTCCGTTGGCTCCGTTCCAAGAGCTTGGAAAACTCGCAATGACTAAATAAGGGAAATGACTTTATTATTCAGGACACGAGCGTCAAAGAAATTGACGAGTATACGCTTATTTTCACAAGACATGGTTGTGAAGAGCGTAAGAAAATTAATTGTTAATCAATTCTCGAGTTAGAAATCCTCATTGTAAATAACATTTATTGGACAAATCACTAAAATATATGAAAAATAAACTTAGCTGGATTAAGTCACAATATGGATATAATGCACGGCGTAAGCCAATGCCTCAAACCTGGCCTAATTAGACCACTATTGGATTGTTTGTATGCCATTGTTTGGGAAAACCCGTTAAAACTTCATATGCCAATTAGAATGCCATTATTCCCTAGCGCCGTACGGAAAATTACCGAGTCCTGTATGGAACAAATTCACTAATTAAGAACTGTATGTATGGGACGAGCATAAAGACATATTGTTGTGCTGAAAAATGATATGTTGTGCTAATTTGTCACAAAATAGGTAATGTAAAAGTTACTTGTCTTTTGACAGAATCGAGCATTTAACATTCTTGGGTATAATTTTTTTTAAAAACATCTACTTGAGAGAGGGTAGTAGTATTAAAAATGCACATACAAATACTAACAGTATATGACAGCCTCCGTGGCGCAGTTGGTTAGACGCCGCCTGTGAAACGAGAGGCCGCGGGTTCGATCCCCGCACCGAGAGAAATGTTTGTGCGGCCCACAAATATTTCTTCCGGGTCTGGGTGTTTGTGAGACCGAAAAGTCTCTCGTAGTTCCTGATACCCGCGATACAAGACTCGATCTTAGTGTGGGGTCAGGACTATGTATGTGACTGTTGGGTGTTATTTATTATTTATATAGGTGAGTTAATATATTTTGTAAGAACTAAAAAGTAAAACCTGCGTTCTTGCCATTGCCATATGTCATAGCTTCAGTGTTAATAAACATTTTCGCTTGACACGTTTGAATGAACGCATGAAATACATGCAAATATCTCTATTGTTACGTTTCACAAACGCTTGTAAAATATACTTGAATACTAATTGTGTTTTGCAAGACTTGGAATGACCGTCGATTTGTGTAGTACAAGAGAATGGATTTTTTCAACTCGTTATATCCGAGATATGTATTCGAGTAATTAATATTGCTAGCCTCACTTATTCATTGGGATGTTAACTTTTTTTAATCAGAATCAAAATCTTTCTGTCCTGAGTCTGGACCTCGACTAAACTCAACATTTATACGTGATAGTATTGGGCAAGGATCTCTACCATTGTTAAAAATAATTATATATCAACCATATATACCTTCGATCAAATATACACTAGATACACAGTTCCCTGTAAAAGTTCTGTTAAAAAGTGGCACCGATGCATGACATTAAAAAAAGTAAACAAAAAGATCACATATTCCAAATATATTAACACAAATTCCACCTTATTCCTGGAGCTTAAAGTAGCTTTTCAAATAATATTGTCTAAAGTTTTACGACGTTTTAAATGCAACGGTCGGTGCGTGACTGAAGGCGAAAGAGTGCTTAAGCACTCTTTTTTGGTGCCATTTTCTAAGCGCTCATGTTGTATCTAGTGTATATTTGATCGAAGATATATACTTATAATATGATTTGCATGTGTAGATTTATAAAACTGGTGTTTCGTCGCGTGTTCAATTTATATCCAATTAGTGCTAATTACAACCCCTTAATACATCTTAAGTCTTAACATCACAGAAGGATCGATGTTTTAACTGCAATATTATAAGGTATTTTTTCTCAATCTTCACAATATCGCACATTCGCTCCGTAAAACATGCATCGTGCTGAATATTAATTATAGTATTTAAAAAATAACTAGATTCAACTCCTGATATGATTTAATTAAAATAAAAAAGTTATAAATAGCGATCACTTACATAGTTGTTTTATGCAAAATGTTAATTTTAATTATTATCTGAATCAAGATACCACAGCGAAAACAACATTCAACAAAGAAAGTACTAAAAGATATATCAAGAGTCTATCTACTGGTAGAGTTCATTACTTTTTATTTAATCAGTAGTATCTGATTTAATAGCTTAAGCAGAACAAAGGAAATGTAATAAGTAGAATCAATCAAAACAAATGAACAAATTTTATTTTTAGTGACATGCATTGTCATTAATGAATAGACAAGGACATGTCACATAGTTCACATCTATAAACGTCAAAAGTATTAAAATTTAAGGATGCATAGAACAGGGATATTGGTTGTAGTGGATTCTAGGCAAGCAAGATCTATTTCACAGCTTTTGTGGCGTTAATTAGACGCCGGCTATACGAGAAGAGGCCGCTGGTTCATTCCCTAATCTGGGAGAAATGTTTGGGTGATACACGAGTATTTGTTTCGGGTCTGTGTGTTTGTGATGCCGAAAAGCCTCGGTAGTTCCTGATACCCACGACACAAGATTCGATATTAGTGTGGGGTTAGGACTATGTATGTGACTGTTGGATGTATTTATTTATGTAGTTATATATCAGTGTGTATAAATATTAAATACTATTTGTGTACGTTGCAGGGCTACCCAGCACTACAAGGATACATGGCGCCCGGCTACTACCAGCAGTATGCGGCCGCGTACAGCAATCCGCAGGCGGCGGCGGCAGGTAAAACTACCTTCATTTTTCCACTTTAGTCTTCTCTCTCTCTCTCTCTCTCTCTGTGTGTGTGTGTCTCTATCAGCCCATATAGGTGTCTCTGCAGGGCACTGGCCTCCTCTACAATCGAGAGTACGATTGAGAGTGGTTAGGCCATATATTCCACCACGCCAGCTGGTCACGTTAAAGTCACCAACCACTCTAGTTTCTGCCGGCTTAATGATTACGTTTTTAATGTACTAACTACACTAAAGTTACCTTTATCCACTGTTGAATGGGCTGGGTAACACTGTCCCACAAAAAACTAACGTAAAGCATTAGCTGTGCTGTTGTGTTTAGTTCAGTGAGTGAGACGGTCCTTATTCTCTCATTTTAAATGGCGGTAACCATTTATTATTAGACACTGCACAAAAAATTGGAACAAAAATTGTTGATCTTGGCGATGAATATGTTTCTTAATAGTCAAATTCTAGAAAACTTTTGTTGAGGACTTGAGTGGAATATTAACGTATAGCGGATATTTTTTACTATATTTTTTTAATGTTGATGCATAAGACAATTCCTAAATTGTTGTGACTCGGAGTCATGAGTCTTTCATGGTGTACAATGCAAAATGTGCACTATGTTGAATGAAAAGGCTAATATCTAACGCGCACTTGAGTTATCAGCCTCCGTTATCGTTCGCTACGCTGCGCTCTTATCATTCGGATACATTAGAGTTAGATTCTAGCTGTGATGTGACTGATGGTAAAAAACGTGTTATCAACTTTTTGACCGACTTCAAAAGGAGGAGGTAATCAATTCGACTGAATTTTTTTTTTGTATGTTTGTTACCCGATTTCGCCGGTAATTGCGAACCGATTTTGAAAATTTCTTTTTTGTCGAAATGAATGATATACTAGGTTGGTCCCATAAAAAAAAGGTGAAGATCTGATGAATATCTTCGGATCTGCCGACCAGAACTCCTCAAAATTAAACAGTCCAGCATTAATTCTTTTTGCGTTAGATTAAGTATAAGTATATTATTACAAAGGGTGGGTGACAATGGGAAAAGGGTGGGGGTGGGGGTAGAAAATAGGTACAATTGTAATTACTCAATATCTCCGGCAGAACTTAATCGATTTAAAAAATAACTTTTTTGTCGAATAGTATTATATATTAGGTTGGCCACAAAAAATAATGTGAAGACCTGAAGGGCGGAACTCCTCAAAATTTAATAGTACAGCAATAATTCTTTTTACATTAGGTTCAGTATAAGTGTATTACTACAAAGAGGGAATAGAAACTGGGCAGAAACGCAATGATTTTTCGTCCATTAGGTTCAGTATATGTGTTTTATTAAAAAAAATAAGTAAAGAAGGCGTAGAGGTGAGAGGGTGATGAATGATTAGCACGCATACGCACTCAATATTTCTGGCAGGTTGAGCCGATTTTAGTGATTTTTTTATCATAAAAACGAAATGACGGGTGGCTACCTAAAAATAATCATAAAATCGAATAATTATCTTCGGATCCGAATACCTATTATTAATTTTTAATTCTGAAAATATAAAGGATCACTATGATTCATGATTCATTTTTATATACATTAATTCCAGTTTTTATTATATGATCGCCTTTGTCATCATTACAATGCTTATGAAAACTAAAAAGTAAAAAATAAAATAATTTAATTAAAAATTAAAAGACCGACTTCAAAGTGCACTACAAAGTAATAAATAATATATATTTCATTATGCTAGTACACATTGATTAATTTTCTTAGTGACTTGACTAGCCAACAAATCTTAAATACGTAATATTTTGAAGGCGGGTCGCCAAGTGACGAACACGACGACTTACATTTAAATTAAATTTGTGTTAAACATCCTAGCGAAAACACGCAAGTTTTACACGCAATATAATTTGTCTAAACGTATATAAACTCACGCACTTTTTTCCAAAAGGGGTAGGCAGAGATTCTCCTGGTATCAACCAGGACACCCACGTTACGCCTTGTGTGTTTTGTCCCTCGGTGTGTTTGTGGGCGAGTCAATCGCCATATCGGATACAAATTCTAGACTCCGTCCTGATAACTAATAGAAAAATCGAATATTACTTTGCCCGTCCTTAATATATCAGCTCTTAATAAACACTGTTGAGCATCGAACTTATCTGCAATCGAGGGAAAGATACAAACTTAACTACTTCCCTTTCTTATATTTTCCTCACCATGATTCCTATCACTGCTTAGTAATTGTCTATAAATATAAAAGTGACTCCAATAAGTCAAAGGCGTACCATGGAATTAAAACTCTTGACCACTGTATCTTTTATCGTATTATTTATTGTATTCAATTCATTATAATTAGACCACACATATGACACATAATAATTCTATTAAAATCTCAACAATGTACACGTAGGATCAATATGTTAAATTAATTTGTTTCTAATTTACATATGGACCTTACTGAGCGCTAACGATACAGGATGTACAAGTAGATAATATCAAATTGTGTTACATTTACTTAAATTTGTTCTTGTTCGGCACTTGGCGACCCGCCTTCAAAATATTACGTATTTAAGATTTGTTGGCTAGTCAAGTCACTAAGAAAATTAATCAATGTGTACTAGCATAATTAAATATATATTATTTATTACTTTGTAGTGCACTTTGAAGTCGGTCTTTTAATTTTTAATTA
The DNA here is from genome assembly GCA_030180105.1 of Hyles lineata. Lineage (NCBI taxonomy): Eukaryota > Metazoa > Arthropoda > Insecta > Lepidoptera > Sphingidae > Hyles > Hyles lineata. Next base: position 11,509,150 of record JARJEE010000013.1, on the reverse strand, counting down.
AATTATTTTATTGTGTAATAATTTCGCATATAAATATTTCTGTAAACTGATTTTATTGATGTAGTAATAAATACATTATATAAAAATTATTAATAAATAATTTAAAGCATGAAAAGAGAAAGGTAGGCAGACCACCCGCCATATGGATGGATGACATTGTTAAGGTTTCAAGGAAAACTGTGGATGAGACAAGCACAGGACCAGGAGAAGTTGTGTAATGAAGAAGAGGCCAATGTCCAGCATTGAATAAGTGTGAAATGTAACTAGATGACAGTATTTAATGGTTGTTTTATTAATTGTTTTTTGTAATGTCCATCTTTTACGAATGATACGTTTGTAATAGTGGTGAGGAGTGGTTGTAGTTGTGAGGCTCGGTGTTGAGTAGTGTGTTTGTGTTGCAGCGGGGTACCGCATGAGCATGGGCGGCGGCGTGGGCGGCGGCGTGGGCGGCGCGGGCGCGGCGGGCGGCGCGGGCTGGGGCGGCGCGCCGCAGCCGCTCATGTACGCGTCCGCCATGCCGTCGGCGCAGTACCCCTCGCAGTAGCGCCGCCCCGCGCGAGTCGACCGCCAGCCGCGCCCGCCACGCCCGCCACTCCACACCACTCTGCCACCGCACACCTAGTCCATCCGAGCTCACTGTGACGCGCGATATCGTCGGGGCCGTTGGTTTCCTGACAGTGTTGTGTTGTGTCGGCGCGCACGCCTCGCCCGGACCCCGGCGACGTCTCTACATACACAGGCCTTAAATGGATGCCTTGTTTGTCTTTTATACGATGCAAATTATTGTCATGCGCCACTTCAAGTGGCGATAATCCTCTAACACGAAATAGACTGATCTTGCCAAAGTAAGCAGATTAGACACGAGATAAAACGACTTGCCTTACATTTAACTTTTGTAATGATTTATACTGAGCTAGAATACGACTGTCAGAAAACCAACGCGGCAGTAGGGCGGTGTGACATCACAATTTAATCGAGACGACTTACATATCTCGAGTATGACTTTATGACGGACGTTTTGTACAAAATGTTAAGAGCGAGCTCGACTCATGCCACAGTTGGCGGGCGACGGAAGGAAGCGGTCGGCTTTGGATGACGTCACCGATGACGTAAAGCCCGCCCCTCTCTCCCGCGCACTCCCGCACTCGTACCTTCGAAATTAGCAAGTGGGAACGGCGCCATGTAATATCCGCGAACTCGACTAGGTGACACTAGGGTCGCGCGCACGGCGCTCCGTGCCGGCGACCGACATAGATAGGACATAACGAAATAAATTATAAATTTTTAAGAAAAGTTATATATAGGGGGATCCGCTCGTGTCGAGTGCACGTAGATATTTATTGGCGGGCTGCAGACCGGGACTGAGACTGGCACGGCGGTGCAGTAGCACGCGGCGCCACCCGACACCACGCCAGACGGTTTTGACCTATTTATATTAAGTTCGGCACATGTTGTTTTGTTTGACCTGAATTGTTATGATTTATTGTATGGAAACACTGGTAAGTCAATAAAGCAGTGGGTCTGGGACATCGGGTGTTTGATTTGCCGTCTAGAACTAGATGATTAATATATTATTATGAAAACTTACTGAATTAAGTTTCTGGGTCCAAATTTTGAAGTCGACCGCTCCCGGTCTTCTGTGATTGAAATAAGCGCGTACAAGCATTCGGATGACGTGAAAAAAAATATTGTAAATTCTTAATTAAAAAGGTCATTTTGTAAAAGGAGAAATAAATAATTTAAGTTTACATATATTTTTGGTTATTGTTGTATTATTAACGAAATTTTATTTTCCCCATGTACACTACACATAAATATCGAATTTTGTTTCAACTTGTACACTATGACAAAACACGCACATGCTTTTCACTTCATTTATTTGTAAAGTAGAATAACTAAACAAAACCCTTGGCCTTACAATTGTCATTTTTTATCATAGTGGAAGAAACTAATAAGCATGAATTAAAACCAGATTGCCAGGATGCCGTGCAATTTAAATTCTACTCATTTTAAACTTACTCCAGTTGCAATGCAATCGGCCAACTAACCAATCGCTTTAATTTTTTACAATTTTAACTAACACTCGTAAATATAATTATATTCACCATATCCAAATGTTCATGCGCCAATACTGCATGACTCAAGCTGATCCTAATAACATCAAAGACATTAAGGTGGGTCTATTCTAGAGGAGACAAGTACATACTTAGCCGCTCTACTAATGGTATCAAGCGTGGACGTATGAGCCTACAAAGAATCATTTTCCTCGAACGTGGTTTTCCATAGTGTGGTCAAGGCTCTTGGCAGATGTGGACGAGTATGCTATTGCAGCAATTGCTGCTTCTGCTGAAATTATAAAATCCGAAGTCGGTGAATAATCTAACCATCTAACGGGCTTCATCAAACAAATCTTATTAAGGTTTTCTGGGCTGTGATGTTGGCATTCAAGCAGCACCTTAATAAGATTTGATTGATTTGACAAATATAACACATTCAAAAACATCTAATGGAAGTTTCTGTGGGCTGTGATAGTGTATTAGGTTCAATCTCAAATAGGGTTGTCAGATTAAATTAAAAAAATAAATTAACGATTGAACCGTGACCAATAGACTGACGGGAGCCTAATGAGACACATTTAAAATATTTTTAAGTATTTGCTGGTGGTGGTTGATATGTCAATGGTCTATTGAAAATGACTGCCTCGATGGCGTAGTTGTACTACGGTACGCTTGCAAATCTGAAGTCTCGGGTTCGAATCCCGAGTCGGGCAAAGTGATATTAAATTCCTCTTTCTTTCAAATGTGGGTGTCCTGGCACCTCTGTCTCCCCCTTCTGGGAAAAAGGCGTGAGTTTATATATGTATGTCTACTGTAAATGCTCTTGGAATTAATCCCGTCGACTTATTTCCATAGAAAAAACCTGTACAGCGACAAACCCGAATGTCTGGTAACCCTGAATCCAAATCAGGTAATAATTCAAGCAAGTCTATGGGAACATGCAACGATTCAGTTCCTGAGGGTTCATAGAGTATAGATACATCGTTAACGATTTTGAACTATAGAGTTACGATCAACGAGTAAGTAAATTACAATATTGAAGACAAATCTAGTTATATAGGAATGAATAAGCTCCTGGGTACAATTTAATTATCCGACCACCCTGGATAATTCCAACCAACCGACAAAACTGCCTACATCTTTGGTATGTTTCGGTACAAAATACTATCTGTTTTAACTTGCACCGACATTAATTCTTAGCGCCTGATGTTAAGTTCACTGCAATCCAAATCGGTTGATTGGCAATACAGCGACGATAACCGTTTGCGAAGTTGCTTTTGAAAAACGAGTTCACAATTCTCTGGATTGTTGATACGAATGTTTCATGAACAGAGAAGAAGTTCTGGCGTAGGTGCACAATACAACCAATTTTTATATCACAAAGATACCATTACTCAATCAATTTAGGGTTTCTAAAAATGTAATCTTTCCAAAATACAGGCGCGCCTAGTTTGCGGCCAACAGATTTATGTATGATTGTATATAATCTTTGTTTGATATGTATAAACAAAATTATCGATGACGAAATAACCGCAGTGATGACGTAGTCAAATAGCTGACCGATGACGGGTAGGAGCATCATCAGCGTGGGAAACTACGTCCTACATGCCAACCCGCCTGCCAAGCGTGACGAGTATTGGCAACACCGCCACAGAATTGTTCTTGGAAAGGCCAAGTCCAGCAGTTGACTTTAATGTACCAAAGATGATGGTGATTAAGACAATACTTACCTTTTTACATCTCTGTATCACCCTTGGCTTGAAAGTAGTTAAAGGGACATTATCCTCCTTTACAGAATTTGTATAAAGGATAAAATAAACATTTAAAATAATATGACTTTAATGATTACACCTAATTGCTCAAGCCGTTGGATGATATAAAATTAACATACATAACGGATTTCCGCTAAATACTTACGTTTATTCAGTAATCGAACTGGAAAAGTGGGATATTAGCCAAAACATACGTACGCAGATTGACCAAAGTAAATTATGCATTTTGTAGCGGACACGAAATGCGCAAATGCATGGTGTAAACGTTTAAAATGTAAACAATAACAAAGTCGTTGGATGTTGAGATATTTTTAAACTACATGAACATCGCGTTGGTAACTATATGATACATACTACAAGCTACATGGTGCCACCCCTCAATAATATTAAAATCATTGCAAAGAATTGTATCAAAATCTGAAAAATAAGTTAAGACTTAGGTATCGTAGCTGGTGCCTAAGCCTAAGCTTAAAGTTTGGTGTTAAAATTACCCATAAGCCGTGCCCTTTGCCTATATGTAAAAGACTGGATAAGATAACGAATAGTGCAAATACAAGGTCAAAATGATGGAATACCACTGCATTTAAACTTGAGTGCATTTATAGAGTTAGACCATTACAAGAATATAATAACTTGATCACAATATATATACGTAATATTATTCTGAGTAGACAAATAAATCAATAATAAATAGGTACATCCAACAGTCACATACATAGTCCTGAGCCCACACTTAGATCGAGTCTTGTGTCGTAGGTATCATTAAGTACGAGACACTTTTCGGCCTCACAAACAATGACGTTTTACAAATAGACACGACATACACTAACATAATGGCACAACAAAATTGCGCGATGCGTATTGTAATTTCCTTAGTAATTTCAAATTGGTTTGAAGAATGACTCTAAAAGCAATATACATAAGTTAGAAGAAGATGAATAGACATCACTAGTTACGTAACAGTAAGTGCCGCACTGTTATTGGCCAAAGCGCGTGTGACGTAGCACCAATCATCAAGTACGGGATGACGTGGCGAGAGTTGTCAAACGTCGCCATGAGAGCGAATTTAATAATTTTATTTCATAAAAAATTAAAATAGTGTGTACTTGCGCACCAAATAAAATATTTATTTTGTTTCACAGTTTCAGAATAATTTTTACGTTATTTTAAATCACTCTAATCTATTTTTCTGCATTTGGTTTTGAGAATACAAATAGTCAGAGAAACGTGTATCCGCGACACTGGTTGAAGCGTGACTGATTGCAAGTGAGGCAATTACCTTCCAAACGTCTTGCCATTATAAAGCTCGGACAACGCATCTATGCTTTATAAACATCTTAGCTCACAAACTCCTAGACCCGAAACAAATATCTATGGATCAGAAAAATATTTGTCTCAGTGCGGAGATCGAACCCGTGGCCTCACCTTTCACAGCCAGCGTCTAACCAACTGCACCACGGAGGCTCTCCATATCCAAATATTCACACGAACCTTGATAAAAATCAATCTTGTAAATTTTAGCTGATGTCACTTGATATCCCTCGTATAAATCAAACATGACGGTCACGGTTCTCATTAGCAATTTATAGTACAATAAGACCATGAAAATACACGAGATGTGGAACTACCTACTTATTTTCGGATAAAATTAAATACATGAAACTGAAACCTACATAGGTAGGTATACAAAAGACATTGTTTGTGGTGTAACGTGTTCTCGCATTTTCTGTAAATCATAACATTGAAAAAAAATTGTTATTGAGTGAATCAAACCTTCCTACGTAAATAAAAGTTCCACACGTCCTCCCTACGCACGGAGCGTCCGCGACCCACACGTTCCGTATGAGGGTTGTATCCAGCCACATATATCCGCTGAATCACCGCAAAATTATTCCGTGGAAATGTGCTGTTTCATCAGAACGGCTATTTTCATCAATCCTTTAGTCTTCCAATGCATTCTCCGCATGATTATCCTTCACCCACTTGTGGACATTACGATGCCACCATTCTTTAATATCTGTTGGGAATCCAACAGAGAGCTTCGGGAGTGACGTATAAATTGCAATGACAGTGATCTAAAAATAATGCGGACGCGGCGCGCGCGGCGTCTCGGGCGTCGCGGCGCTGGCTCGCCAGTCGAGGAGCAACCGTCGCGAGTGATAGTCGAACGAGCGCAAGTGCAGCAACCATGGTATACGAGAGTGACTTCTATACGACCCGCCGGCCCTACCGGTCCAGCTACAGCGTAACGGTGAGTGCCGCCGCCCCTAACACCTCACGAGCGTGCCTCGCACCTCGCACCTGCTCCACTACCCCCTGGGAGCCGGACGCCCCTCGCACCAGCTCGACCCTCGCTCGTGTCCTTATACGACTGTCAGTCGCCCTAGTCACTTAGGCGTACTCGTGTTCTGTCGATCGTTTCCGCAAACGACGAGGTGTTTGAATCGCCGTCTTCCCAAGTGTTGACTTGAGTCAGTTTTCATACGTTGCTTGTAAACATAATTGCTTACGTTAAGTGGAACCTCGGCGCCTCGGCCGATCCTCGGTTGCGCTCTCGCATCGCGTAGAATCGGTCTCGGAGGATCGCGGCGGCGGTCCGCAAGTGGGTCATTTCGAATCGAGAAACGGAGTCGGAAAGCGGAGCCGCCGGGCGCGCCAAATATAGCCGCGACTGGAGTCGCGCCCGCCCGACTAACGGCGACTTCTCCGCTTGCAGCGGCCGACCATCGGCGACTGGGAGAAGGTGCCGTTCGTGCCGCGGCCGAGTCTCGTGCCGGATCCGGTGACGGCGTTCGGACGGCGCACGCGGCCCGGCCAGCGCGCCTCCGTGCTCGACCCCGTCGTCAAGCAAAACATCCCGCCCAAACCCGAGTCCAAGCTCGCGCCTCTCGCGCCATACGTGTCGCCCCGCGAGCAGACCCGCGCGCGCGTGCTGGCCGCCGTGGGGCAGCGCGAGCGCGCCTTCGAGGCGGACCCGCTGGGCACGCCGCGCGACCACATGGACGTGCTGCTGGCGCAGGCGCATGGCCGCCCGCTGCACGCGGCGCACCGCCACGTCTACTACAGTAACTACGCCTCGTACTGAACGCGCTCGGGCGCGTCGTTGTCGTGTGTCGCTTTCGCTCGCTAGTATAGTCAGTCGGTCGGGTCGGTGCGAGGGTGGAGCGGGCGCGGGCGGTGCTAGCGGCGGCAGCTAAGGGCGCGGTTGTTGCAGACGCCGCGGCACTACGTGGTGGTGGACCGCGACCCGCTGCCGCGCCGCGCGGAGGAGCAGTACTCGTACTCGTACTCGAGCAAGACGGAGCGCTCGACGGGCAGCGGGCTGCCGCAGCGCAGCTCGTACAGCAGCACGGTGGAGCGGCGCGCCGGCACCGGCCCGGGCGGCTACTCCTACTCCAGCGAGCGCTCCAGCAGCCTCGGCGGGCCCGGCGGCTACTCCTACTCGTCGACCACCAGCGGCCGCCTGCCCTACGGCACCACCTACCGCCACTACTCTTACCGCGTGTAGCGCCCCGGCTCCCGCCTAGCTCCCGGGGCTCCGCGCCCGCCATCCCGCATCCCGCACCCCGCTCCCGTCCCTTATCCTCCTCGTCTTAGCATCCCCTCGTAACTACCTAATCAGTATTCGCTGTAACGCAATGTGATCACTCTACTTTAATTTGACAAGTGGACGTGGATCTTAGCTTTTTGATGTTATTATTTTTTTTTGTATAAATTGTTTATTAAATGTGACTTAGACTGAGTTTTTAATAAAGCTTGCGTTTTTAACAATCTCTATTTTCTTCGTGTAGTTGTACACGACTGACGACACCTCCGTACAACAAGATCGATGATGAACACGATCGTTGTATACTAACAGTTAGTTTACCTTTGTGGCTCTATTTTATAATGTTCTTTAATTATACCAATGTTTGGACTATTGTGTTCTTTGAATAAATGTAGTTGTAGTAAACTAAAATAATAAATAATTTGGACACAAACGCAAATATTTATCAGACTTTACACAATTTCTTTATAGCAAATATAAGTATAATTTTGTAGGTATATGAACACTCTACATATTATAGGAATATGTACTGTTACACAGAACGAATGAAATGGGAGCTACCAATTATTTTAAATTTATATTCTTAATTTTATACACAGATAATTAATACAAATGCATAAAGATATTGATTAACTAAATCGCATTATATGTATGTGAAAAGTACGTAATACACGTTATTAGGTATATTATGCAGATACACAACAAATACTATTTTCGACAACAAAAACTATATATCTACTACTTAGCAACCAAAAACTTATACCTAACTAACTTATGTTATTTATTATTATTATTATTATAAACTTCTACCACTTTATAGGGCTTAAAAGAGCAATAGAAGAAGTAACCAGAAAAGAAAATAAAAAAAAGCAACATCAACTTCTAAGGACAATGATTTGTCAGAAAAAGAACATTAAAATGAGATAGGTACACCTTGAAGCAAATTCTAAAGTGCTGTATTTATTATTGTAATTTAAATTCATGCAAAAATTGGTACCTCTGATGTTAAATGCACAATGATCCAGAAAGAGTGCCGATTCGTCAGTCAGCACAATTTTGTTGGACTACCTCAAACTAGTGACCATCCACACAGGTTGATCCTAAAACCTTCGTTTGTATCTTGTGGTCGCTAGCTATATGGATATCAACATCTTATTTACAGCTATCCTCAATTATGAGAGCAACAATGTTAGGAACCTACCAGTAACTAACCACAATATAGATTGACGTGGTATAAAAACACACTGTACTAAGTATTCCAAGCAGGCTCTACATCATATTACCTACTGATGACACAAGAATGACCAATTTCGTTGTCCACCGCAGCCTCTGACCTCGGTGTACTATCTGTCGTCTCTTCTCCCGTACTATCACATCCCGTACATCGACTACATACCGAAGTTGTCCCAGGTGAGTATCCGCGTGGAGACCATCGGCACGTGTATATACAACATCACTTTTGGCTTAGCAATGGTTGTTGGGACGTTGATGAATGATCTCATACTGTTTTTTATTAGGTAATTTCTATCTTGGCTCAGCATTAGTCAGTAAAATAATTTTACACTGGATTTGTAAAAATTATCAGCAATATCTGCATTATATTTACTTAGCTATTTTGGTTCTATTTGCATGAAAATAAAAGCACGAATGAAGAAGCAAGAAAAAGCATTGTAAAGGTGGTTAGGATTACTTTTCCGATTGGACATCCATACAAGAATACTTACAACGAATGTCCAACATAATCGATTCCTAGTTATTTACAAAGCCCAAGTTTTGATGAGATTCGGCGATCATCCTGATTACACCTAACAATCCAGACGAACGATCATATAGTTGGCTTATAAAATACCAATAAAAGTATGTGATCATGATTCAAAAACCCTCAAATCGTTGCAAGCTAATATCGTCGGCTAATTTAAAAACGCACTGCTAGCCAAAGGAAGAATTTGCTCGTCACAGCTTTGCATTCTAAGGCACCGAAGCTTCGGAATGGCATCGTCAATCAGCCAACTTCGCATCACATGAATAGCACAGGGTGTGAGTGGTCTTGTCACGAATCATCGAATTATATACTGAATTCTTCTTGAGTTGAGATCATTTCCAATAATGCCATACTTCTCCGCTGGTACAAAGGCATAACGAGAAATTTATTCAGGCATTTAGCTCGTACGGATTAAAATCTCTTAGCATCAGCTGAAAGGCTTGCTCGTTACCTCTGACATGATTTTCATATAATTTCCGCCACATTATCCACTTGACGATATCCTGATATCTTTTTATATGAAGTAAATAACAAAACTTGCATGGTAATTTAATATCGTAGTAGAACAGCCAAGGGCTTCATAGATGAACCATTCCTGATCAGAACAATCGATGATTGTTCGGTATAGCTCCTAGAAAAGTAGTTTATTATTTCATTTGAATAAATCAACATATTACTCCTTTTATAAAGTGTATACATTCTAAAAAGTAATGAATTAAAAAAAGGAAATAGTAAAAAGTTGCTCATGGCTTAAAAACAAAATGTCTCACGAGTCATCAATCGGAACAGATGTAGAAATGTAACGCCAGGAGAAATGTGCCAGATACTTTTCAATCTGTTACACATTCTTATTTATACATTCAGAAAGAATTTATACAAAAGCAGACGATTTCGACATTGCTTATTTGTGTATTTTTCCGTTGATTTCTTATATATACAGGATTTCAAGTCTAAACAAAGCATATTTCGTTCTATTTCAGTAGGTACTTACCTACATGTTCATCTTGGTGGTCAATATTCCCAAATTACAAAAGTGTGAAATCAATAAAAAAAGGCATTTAATATTATCTAACATGCTTCTATATCAAAGATATAGAACTGCAAATTAAATCTTACTACAATATGAGCGAGACATTTATCCTCGTTCCAATTAATAGATACTAAAATATTATATTAAGCTATTGTTTACCACCTGGGAAACGTTGGACGCGTTGCCAAACTTTCACGGCGACGCGACGCGATCTCTGGCACATTTTTAATCAATGTGTCATCGCTGTCAGTGAAAAAGTTCTTGCACATTAATCTTACAACATTTGTATCTTAATTATCATGTAATTATCTTATAGTAAATTAGAGTTGTATTGAATAAAAGGCGATAGGTAGAGCCCGCGTGCTATGTAAGATGATAACCGCTTACAAATAGCTGAATTTATTGCTTATGTTACTGATTAATGGAATATCTTTTGGATAAAATCACTTATGATACGCGTTGGATCAAAAACTGAACACTTGCCATTTGAAAACAGTCACAAATTGAGGAAAATTCCTCAAACTTCAAGTTCGGTGAAATAAGCAATCCAACAGCAAATCCTAGACTAAACAACTCATAATTATTCAGTATAATTAATAACGCATGTAATCACGTGTAGCTAAAAGTTGATGTACCTATTTACCAAAAAGGAAAAATAATTATGTTTACGTGTACGTACCTTCATTATGTATTACGTGTATTTACATAGAAATACACACAGATAAGCATTTTATTCTTTAGTAATTTTCTTTGTTTAATAAATTGGAAAACATATTCGTCGATTCTAACTCAGATTTTAAAGCTATGATACAATAGATGTAATGGCATTTTGCCAAAAACATTAATGATACGGTTTTGAAAACGTTCCTGAGAGCAGAAGCTAAGTTTGTTCTATGTTTAAAAAAAAGATCTATGCGTTGACATTAAACATTCCCCATGCACTTAATATACATTCCCACGTTGTTAATTTTTTAATCCGCACAATGGGAAAAACGTTTCTGTATTTAAACATTGCAAAGTAGAAATAACGGCGGATGCAAACGCTGAATTTATGTACACAATATACTTGTACCTACATATTCCAATTTCAGTTCCAAGAACTATTGCGCTTTAATTGATTTAAGGTTAGAATTGAACACACAACTGCTGAAAACTCGTTTATGCTAAGAAAGAAAATATAGGTACATTAAATTCTATATCAGCGTACTTATGTACCTATTACTTCAACGTCGCTTCGAAGAAAACAGAATAGGTATTTATCTGCAAATTAGTAAACTGCAAATTAGTTAGGTAAAAACATTATTACAAGACATGCTTGCGTAGAATATGAAAATCGCTCTTAAATAATACTTATTGTGCGATCGATTACAATAAAATTGTGTTTGATAAATAGCCACAATACTTGAACTTTTGAATTTTCCAATATTGTTATGCGAACCATTGAGCACTTCAAAGTCCAAACGGATATCCCTAGGTGACGAAAGAAAACAAATGTTTGGTAATGAAGGGAAAATTGTTGGCACCGAACAGAAGGCCACAGGAATGCTCATTAAACATCGTGGCGAAGTAATGACTGTGTTCATTTTGTTTGTTTTCATAGAAATCGTTTGGTGTCATAAATCTTACACGATTAAAATGGATGTAATATGATATGTTTACTCCGAACATACGTTTTAGTAATTTTCGCAGTTTATTTTTAACTGCGCCACGGAGAATAAAACCGTGCTTTGGCATTTCGTAATCATTATGGCCATTCCTTCAGTTGAAGCTTGAAAAGATTGTGCATCATTTATTGCAGTCTTAACTGGGTAACTGTTATTACCATAATCCACGATTGTTGGTGTTTTACTGTACATTTTGATTTTTTTTACTGAATGATCATTCGGTTTAAATAGATCCTCAATCCGTTAATTAATTTCTATTAATTCTCTACAAAAGTTTGTGGTAAATAAACCAATAAAAATTCATAGGTTTTTGTTAAAATTTCATAAAATATCTACCGAATCGAGAGTACCTACCTCAAATGGTTACATTCCAAGTATACAAATAACTACTTATATTTCACAATTCTAGGCAAGAAATTATCTTTTGGCAAGCAATATCAAAATAGTGTTATGTTTTCTTTGTTAATACACTTCACTCTATTGTTAAAGTTATGTCAATTAATTTCCGAATTTACTAAATATTAATTCACAACGATTGACCGGCGGAACTTGCGCCAAAGACTGAGACCAATGTACGTATGTACATACTACATACGTTCTCAGATATTACGGTCAGTTAATGTGGAAAAGTACAGTAGGTTTATATTATAGTCTTTTTGTTTCTATATAAATGGTTAAACCATTTCGCTCAGTTGTGCCATCGCCAATATTCCATTGCAACTAGATTAGATTAGATTTACGATTTATATGCCGAAAAGAATCTAAATTTCCACGTAGTGAAGTCTTTTACCGAGCCAGGCAATTCGCTAGAAGGATTGGCGACATCGTTAAAGTTTAGGGCAAAACGTAGATGAGGTTAGAGGAAGAGTCGGAGATATGATGATAACGATGTTGAAATATGTAGATGTTCGATGCAACAATTACGAACGAAAAGTAAATGAATCATAGCTCCCGGCTGTTATAATCCTTGATAACTCAGAGGTAAGAGTTTTGAGTTCAATGCTGTTCAATCTATCAAAGTTTTTGCCGAGCTTCGCGAGTTTCCAGCGTAAGAGAGCGGGTGCGCAACAAAATTCTAATTTTATCCACCACGAGAGTGATTCACGCTACCATTGAGACGCAGTAAGAACTTCGCTAAAATAGCACTATGATTTGGCGTATCATAAACCCTGCAATATATTTAGTTACTGTTTGATATATACATAATTGTTAAATGTCGTAATAGTCAATAAATAAATTAATGTTCTTTGATATTATGAGATAGACCGTATTTTCAACGTCCGGTAGGCGAGTAACAACTGTTGTTTTTGTAAAGATATATTTGTATCACTGTTTTATGGTGGCAATAGTCCTAGGATTTTCAGAGGTACCTGATCGACTTCTGTTGTGGGTAAAAGACTGCTGTCATTATAAAATGTCTTGAAATTGGACTTTTCCGAAATATCTGAACCTTAGTGTGTCAAATTTTCTAACACGAACAGTTGTTTCCCGTAACTTGTTTGTTAATTAAAATTCCTGTCATTCGAAGTTGTCTCGTGAAAATCTTTCTAAATATAATATATTTAACATGATATTGAATCACAAAATTATTTCTGTTGATGTTTCATAAAATCATAAACGAAAGATACCACATTCTAATCCTAACGTACATGCACAGATGTCTACGAGTTGGCATTGAACCCAGCGTTTGAGTTCGAGGAGGTAATTCTGCCAACTAATTCGGGCTACAGGTGTAACTAATCAACTTGCGGATTGTTTGCAACTGGCCTTTTCATTTACGTTCGGTTTTTACTGCAGACAATGCACACCCCTTCACATCAAAGTCATTGATTGAAATAAGCAATCTTATTTGAATTAGCAATAAGACATGTTCGGTTTAATGATTTGCTGTAAAGTCATGAAAGCAATAAAAATGAAAAATATGAGTGTAGTTTTTTACCGTAATTAGGAAACAGAGAAGGTGGCCCAATTGTTGTTACCTCATGTTAAAAAACATAGTCTTGGGAATCAAATAAGTTAAGTCTATTGTTCATTATTAATTGGATAATACAAACTTTGGAAAAAGCAAAGTTAACACAGAACAATAAAAACTTGTATATTCAAAAAAAATTACTCGCTAACTCGAGATCAGCTGAAGATTATAAAGCTCATGAAGAAGCCGTTTGGGGCAAGGGAAGAGCCCTTGCTCCCATTTCCCATTCATTTTCAAAGAATATGAACGGGGAAAAGCCACCTACAAATTAGGATCCTTGGGACTTTTGACCAGTTACATAGGTCATTTCGTAATTTGCATCAGGTGAGCAAAAAGAATATTATGTAAAGTAAGCCCGCACCAAGCAATGTGACATACATGGGCTAATGTAAATATATTTTGTAAATCGAATTTTACCCTAATGATAGAAGTGAATCAATCATTGAATACTATTGAGGATGCCGAAGATCGGGCGAAATGGAGGAGAATTTGCCGGAAGGCGGACCCTGGCACCGGCCGGGATAACGCCAGGTAGAAGAAGAAGAAGAAGATAGAAGTGAATCATTCCATTAGTCTACAAAACAACTCCTTGTATTATACCGGGTATCTCAAGACTACTACCGAAAACGAAGCCGGGTGGTAGTTTTAGTGACTACAAACACAATGCAACTAAAAATTTTGCTAAGAAACGTGATAATTTTTTTTTATCATTTTTTAAATATCGTCATTTTTGGATGGTAAATCCGTAGTTTTTGCTAAAATTATAATTTAAACTCTTTTATACCTAAGAGTCTTTATAAATAACACTATTATTTTAGGAAAAAATGTATTAACCATATAAAAAAAATTACCAAAAAAAATTTTTCGCTTTTTTTTCCAACATTTTCTGTTGCATTGTGTTTGAAGTCGCTTAAACTACCACCTGGCTTCGTTTTCGGTAGCAGTCTTGATATACCCTGTATAGACCACATAAGCATGCCAGTTGCATCAATCAATACATTAACTATGTAGGTATTTGACTTTCGGTAACTCTACCAGTACCATTAAATACCGCCTGATATTTATTATCTGTCAATTAGCTAGAGGAAAGACGCAATACCACAGCCATTTCTGTCATGCATAGCTGGTAATTTATAATTATATGAAAATACATCAACTGTACATATCTACGCGCACAATCCGATAATTCACAGCTACCGACTTGTAACAAGGTCGCATTATACTCGTAATATCCATCGAAATATTCCACACCAGTTGGAGTGACTGCTTACCATCAAGCTACGATTTGATAAGTAGATTCTGAACACATTAAAAGCTTAAAGCATGTGCATGTTTTCAAACTTTATCTAGCCTAAAACTTATCAATATTTATAAATTCCAATGCTAAGGTAATCCTTTCATGTCGTGCTGCATGGAGTTTGATCAATTCACTTCTACTCGTATGTACAAGATATTGTTATCTTGAATGATTATTTGTTTTGTCACATTATAAATATCCTTATTGTATCCGTAGTTTTAAAAAATGAGTATATATTTATAAACACAGCTTTCAGAAACATCATAGTCTCAGCTTACAACATTGCCTGTACTGCATGTCTCTTAGTTTCAGAATATTTTAGTGCTGCTTCAGTCGATGCTTTTAATTTTTTCGGAAACGAATAATCAAAATCTACTTGCACATTGAATCATTAGTCCACCTTGTAAATTATCAATGTAAATAGTTTTTGCATTAAAGAAATATCCATTAGCTAGTCAAATCACCAGCACCAACTTAGCACAGCTTAGCTCCTCGTCAAATCTCTGCCTCGTCCTTACTACCATGGTGTTACAGGCTGAGCTGATATACCGGCCGACTTCCCGCTCGGTGACCCGACTCGTCACGTACCCGGAGCCCCCCCACCACGTGGTACGTGTCCGCGTCCGCCCCTCCGTGGTCCTGAGGGAGTTGGACCGCATCGCCTACCGCCGCCGTCCAGCCCTGGCGGTCTCCGCTGTCGATGACTTCTTCCGATCTGAGTCTACTAAGGTAAGCGTATGAGACGGCTAGTAATGTAAATGAAAGAGATATGTTTAGATGGATTTGAATGTTGATGAAATTAGCGAATTTTTATTGTAAAATTTGTTAGGTTCACAGCATTTATATCCAAAACGTAAAAATGAACATTTAAAACTAATAAAATTATTATTAGTATTAGGTATATAAAGTCTATGTACTGGTAATAATTCAATTATATCATAAGGCAATTAGTGCCACTAAATACGTACAACACCGTGAAATTTCAACAAAAAAATGTGAAAACTGCGTATAGAAACAAGTATGGTTTCTTGCAGGCATAAATGTATAATATTAATGAACGATTTCCAGGCTTTCGAAGATGAGACGCGCCGTATCCGCGCCGATACCGCTGCGTTGATCCACCGCGCTCGCTCCGTTGTCCCTCGCGCCAAGTCCGTCGCCCCCCTTGACACCATCTACTCGTGAGTTTCATTGATCTTGCCATATCCTTTGCATATCTTCAGTTGTCAGGTCATTGATTCTTAAAACTGCATCGTCATAATTATCATCAGCCATAGGATAGAATCGGCTTCTTTTAAAAATTAAGCCTTGTTGTTATTCCATAGTTGAACTGAACTGAATTACTGTTCCTAAATATAATTCTTCAATTTTATGTGATATTTTCATTAATGGTCTTATTGTTCGTATTCGTTCAAATTATTACGTCTACATTGGTTTATCGAAGAGGAAAAGTACTTAAATGTAATCGGATATATCAAAACCAAGTTCCTTCTATAGGTATGGCTGTTGTTGCGCAGAAATATTCGTCTATGACATTGGTCTTCACGGTCAGACTTGAAAGACCTCGCGAACTGTCTAATGCCAGGTCAAGTTTTTCTTGGCCTGTCGTTATAGCACTAAAATAGCCTACCCATTGATGCGTCTATCAGACAACCGCCCTGGCACTGACATTGAAGGCACAACGACGACGCATGTCATTTGGCAATCGCATCTGAGAAAAAAACTCGACAATGTATTCACTACTAAATATAGATGCGTTATTCTTTAAGAACCTATTAAAATATGGCACTTTTGCTTTATCGGAGAGGGTACATGCTCGTGGGTGTTGATTTTCACAGCCAAATTATGTACTCGCGTGTTTGCCGTGTGACGTGTGAACCACGCTGTACACGAACGCGGGTTTAATTATAGACTGGTTAAATGCCAGCTAATGTTTGCCGTCTTAGCTCGTAATAAAATGTTTTACTGTTTATTTTCATTGGATCCTTGACGTTACATCCGCAGCGCTCATAAATAACCATCCTTCCCACGATTACCATGCTCTTTCTACAGATACTCGTATGGAGAGCCCGTCCCGTACCGTTTCAGCAATGACGCTTACATCGCTAAACTTCTGGTGCCCCTGCGCAGCGTCACTGAAAACATCCACAACATCTCTTTTTACCCTGAGCCCGCCAAGAAGTTCACCGGTAAGTATTGAAGACGCGGCACACAATGCACATTGGATACAACTCAAACTGACGAAACTAAACGCTCTATGTCCCCGTGATTATGTTCTGTGTCGTGCATCGTGTCGTCAAGTCCCGTTTGACCTCTGACTAACAGTTTACTTCCAGTGTGACCCCCGTGGTAACAGTGAGGTGTTCTCGCCAGGACGCGGTCACCTCGCGTGCGTGCACTACTCCGGTAAAAAGGCCTTTTCCAACCGTAGGCCTCTCTACAAGGAACTCAGCGTCAGGGATGACGTGAACCTTCTCTCTTTCTATGCGAAGAACAGGCTCGCGGCTGCCGGCCTGGCCGTCGAGAACGCCACAGGTACCTCGCCACTGTCGCATCGCTATCGACTCGCTTCTCATCCTTCGCTTGACTCTTTAAAAGTATATGATAAATGACGGTCACGCGCCGACGGCGTCGAGGCTCTAAAAGATTAATAAATGAAGCATTAAGTCCGTGTCTAACCCGTGTGTGTGGTGTCTCTTGCAGCGAGCAGCGCGCCGGAACAGCCGACGGCGGCGCAGTGCGCGTAGCTCCCTCTCGCCTCCCACACCCCCGCGCAGGGACGCGGCGCGGCGCGGGTCGCGTACTCGCCAGCCCGCGCCGCGCCCGCGCGCCCTTATTTCGGTATAACGCGCTAGAACTAACATCGTATATTTTTTTATGAAGATTATTTATTTTTGTTATCATTTTTACGAGTTGCAACGAACGATTTTATTTTCTAGTCATTTTTATTGCGCAGAATGATCGTTTCTGTGTGGATATATCGGTGACCGAGACGTCTCGTTTTCACTTAACTCGACTGATTTTATTTAACAATAAACAATTTTTACCGAAATTGTAGTTGTTTTAATTCGCACGCTAGTTATCATACCTCCGGAGTCCAGGCTTAAGGTAACGCTTCGCTTATTAATTAAAAATGTATTAACAAATCGTATTAACATACATAAATAAATGAGATAAAAAGCATTGAATAAAAATACAACATTCTTAGCATAAGTCTTCTGCAGCAATATCAGAAACACCACAAAATTCTCTAAGTACTACAGTCAAGAGCACACGTTTACACAGAACACCGATTGAAAGTAAATTTTCTGACAAATATCTTCAGTCATCATATTCTTAGCAATCCCATTATCCATTCGCATCACAGCATGAAGCGAGCCGCAGCTGAACTGAATACGACAGTTATTGCGATTCATACGGGCTTTGCCATCAAGCTTGGCGCTGGAGGTTAACAGCTTCGATGATGACCGTCGTGATCGCCCGCGTGTGCTGCGTCGCTTGTTGCTCCATCATCTCATTGGCCGTTGCCAGTGACAAGATTAGCTGTAAATCGCTAATCTTTTCACCAACGAGCCTTTTTTAGAATGTGTGTAACTTGGGCCTTGGTGCAGTGAAACTGCTACCATGGAGGCCTAGCCGCAAGTTCCAGGCACCGCAACTGATGGAAGACCCTGCGCTGGAGTTGAAGGCTGCAAAGGCAGAACGTCTTGCCAGATTCCGGGCTACTACCGCTGAACCAGTCTTGGCTCCTGCATCTGACTTGGCAGAGATCAAAAAGAAGAGGCAGGAGGAAGCGCGTGCCGCTGAGGAGAAGTGAGTTGATGTCTCGATAAATAAATAAATCTAGAAACGGTGTAATATTCTAAACACAGGTTGGTTGCTTCCAGGGCTTTAAAGGAAGAAGCAAAACGTGAAGCTGAACGCAAGGCACAAGTAAGTTACCATATACTAATTCATTGTTCGTTACCAATATGGTAACCTCACACACCTAAGTCCATCGATGACTTTTACTTCTTTATCTTCGGAGATCGTAGAATAATACACTATTAAGCTCACTGCAAAAATTTCCCAAATTAGATGTGAAATTATCACCATACAATGTGTCATTAACATTAACAACAGCTACTTACAATCTTCTCATTAATAGGCCGAACGTGAAGCTGCGGAGAAAAAACGCTTAGAAGAAGAAGCACGTAAGGCTGAAGAGGCCAAGCGTAAGGCCGAGGAAGAAGCCAGGAAAGCCGAAGAAGAAGCCCGTAAGGCTGAAGAGGCTCGCCTGGCGGAAGAAGCTAAGAAGGCGGAGGAAGCTAGACTTGCTGAAGAGGCTCGCAAGGCTGAAGAATTGAGACTTGCTGAAGAAGCGAAGAAAGCTGAAGAAGCTAGGCTCGCAGAGGAAGCTAGGCTAGCTGAAGAAGCTAGACTGGCCGAAGAGGCTAGATTAGCCGAGGAAGCTAGATTAGCGGAAGAGGCTAGGTTGGCCGAAGAGGCTAGACTGGAAGAAGAAAGGCAAGCTGAACAGAGAAGGCAAGAAGAGCTCGCCCGATTGGAAGAACTGGAGAAACAGGCACAGGAAGAACGCGAGGCGGAACTTGCAAGACAGGTAAAAATTTATTTAAATTACACGAGACCTTTCTCTCGCATGCATATTATAAACTTTTTTATTTTTTTTGTCATTATTTCAATAATATGATAATGGCACTAAGAGGATAGTGAGTAAGTATGTTTATTTGATCTAAAACCCCTAAATCTTACAGGCTGCTGAGTTGGCTGAAATCGCAAGACAAGAGTCCGAACTTGCCGCTGCCCGTCTCGAGGAGCTGTCGCAAAGTGGTTCCGCCGCTGATGTTCCCGCTGAAGCTAGGTAAAGTATATAACAGTTTCATTAAATTAATATACATTATTTAATTTAAAGTTACACATTGGCATACAACATTACCAAATGTATAAAATCCACAATCCACTTATGCAGCATAAAGAGATAGAAATATTTCTAATCTAAAACGTATACCATGAGGCCTACCTTCATCTCAAAAAGTATTCATGCTGCTAAACTTACTTTAACTAAGTAATTAACATGGTGACTGTTTATAGTGCTGACGAACCTGAGCCCATCGTTGAGGAGCCAGTAACTCCTGAAGTCGTTCCCGACACACCTGTTGAACCAGAAGCCACTGTTGAGGAAGCCGAAGTCAGCGAAGATGAGAAGGCAGAACCTGACCTCACTGACGAGGAATAAACTAACAAATTACTTATACTTACGGGATATTTTTATAGGGATGATCCATTAGCACCATCAAATACAAGATTAATTAAGTAAATAAGGTTTTACCACACAATAAATAAGCACGCAAGTAGTTTTTTATACCCATGTAAAAACATTATTTACAAGGTCCTAGGTACCTACTTGAAATATCGTTTCACAAGATAGCTTACAGTGTTTGAGATATGTTTATAAATACTCTATATTTTTCTTATTTTAATGGCTGTATTATAAGTTGAGAAGTTTGTGAGGTTTAAGTGTCTCGAACCCACATCAATTTATATTGGCCATTTTAATGTCTTGTCCGCACAACTATACAATTTCACTGATGGATCAGCCAATAAGTCATGCATTTTCTATCACTTCATATTTTCGCTAGACGTCATTCGTGAAACAGCGTACACCAAGGCGTACACGCATGAATGACGTATTAGCCGTATGGTGGTTCTTTCTCCCATCGCTTTCTTTTGCGTAATCGAAGTACGTGACTACGAAAGTGTTAATCCTTCTATGTTGTGAACTCACCATTGTTAATTTATTTTTAACTAAAAACTTAAATGTTACTTTAAGTGTTTCATAATGTTATATTTTGTTAAATTTTAACAATAAAAGACAAGATTAACAGTTTATTTTTCTTTATTACCTAAAAAAATCTGTATTTGTTTTTGTCCATAATGGCCCATAGCTGGGCACGCGTGACAGAACTAAATTAAAACCACGAGTTAAAGCGCTATAGTCATCGATATCAATGTTACACTAGAATATAAGTCAATGGCTATAGTCCACCACGCTGGCCTAGTACCGTTTGGCGGAAGTGCGTAGTCTACTTTTGGCAAAGGTATAGTCACGAGTTCCATTCCTAAGTATTTTTTTTAACCGTGAGTGCATTGATACTCATTTATCATGCACTCAATGTAGGAAAACATTGTGAGAATCATTGACATAAATTAAGCTTTGAAATCAATACCTGTACCTGCTAATGCTATCATAGAACATAGATATAGTCTATGAAACCATTGTTACCTCTAATCTCAGGTACTGGTTCAAATTGATAAAATCTTTTTGTGTTGGATAGGCCATTTATCAAAGAATGCTATTCCATATATCATCACGCTATGACATATAGGAGGGAAGCAGTAGTGAACATTTATTTGATTTTTGTTGTCCAATTGGTTGATATTCTAAATTGATTGTCAGAATTGAAAATTTTGTGGTATGTGCTCTGCGCATAGTGTGTAGGAGGCATAATTTGTACTATGGTAATGCATTCCCTAGTTCATAATATTATAGATAGTATATTTTTTTCTTGCAAGGGCTCATAATTATAGAGTCAAGTTTCAATTAAACAAGAGAATGGATTTGTATATAAATATAGGTATATTTTTACTTAAGCCTAGTCCAATAATTGTTAATGTTATAAATCCATTTTGTTAATTTCTTCTGCTGTTTTTGCAACCTCTTCTTTTGTAACTGGCTTTTCAACCACTTTTTTTGGTTTCTTTGCATTCTTGTTGGGCGCTTGAGACGGTTTGGGGTTCTTGGTGATTTCCATAAATTCTTTATCGATATCAGATACTTTTTGTTTTATCTGAAAAAAATATAATAACACGCTTATTTTAATTTTAGGCAATTGTGTTTTAGATGTATTTACATCATTCCACGGTGGTTGCTCTGAGCTTTTTTGTGTATTGGTAGTGATTTTTTCTCATTTTCACATAGCCTTATTATTTTTTATTTATTTATAAAATTTTACAATGCAATCTTACAGCATCGAATGCTATCTTAGAACCTGCACCTAAACTTGCAGGCGATACTACATAGAGGTTAAAATTAATGAAGGATAATTATTTATTATGTAGTAGCATTACATTTATTTTATACTATAAACCAGTGATTATCCAGTAAAATACTATATTAAAAAAGGATTGATTACACTAAATTATCAAAATAGAAAATCTTACGTTCTTTAAACCCAAATTAACAGCTTTTGCCTTGGTTTTCTTTAGACTTTTCGCTCCAGCTACTTTAAAAACATTGGCACTGGGCCCCTTATTTTTATTTTTGCCCATATTTATTTGAATAGTAAGAAATAAAACGATTTTAACACAATTTATATTTTTTCACATGCCCCAGTCATGTGGTCTTTAAATGTCAATGTCAAGTGAAATGTCAAATTGTCATTTCCGTACATTGTGTTTGGATATTATTGTAAAAAAACTTATCGATTGAAAGCCTTTAATACAAAATAACGAAACAATTTAAATTCTGCAAATATTCAATACCAACGTGCAAACTAAAGTATATTTCTTTTTACTTTGTTTTTATTTTTTATTGTCAATAAGCATATATACTAACGATTTATCCAACGATTTATCTACCACAATAAGTTATTTATTAATATATAGTAGATTATTATGTTAAGAGAATATAATTGTGAAGGTTAAATTATAAAAAAAAAAACAATTGAAATATTAAGCAGTTCAAATTTTTAAAGTGAATCCGAACTTATTTTAAAAAACTAAATTGATAAAAGATACTTTGCTATTTTACTGATAAAGGCGCTTAAAAAAGTGTAAACCTTATTATTTTTATAAAAATTTACATATTTTATCGATTTGCTTTGCAAAAGAGCATAAAACGCCGCCAAAATTAGTTACTACTCCAAATACAACGGGCATATTTCTGCCATGGCCAAGGTATGTATCACAAATATCACATAAGTTAAAGATAATTTTATTATCGAAGTATAATTTACATACCGGTTTATCTTGTTGTATAAATAAACTTGATTATATCCTGCTCTACTGCATATATATCCATATTGTGGCGCAACACGTTGCTTCTATTTAATAAGTTTAATTTTCGAAAATTCCGAAATGGTCGATGCCGCCGACAATGATAAGGTAAATAAACACTTTCCGTTCTTGTGTTTTGATTTTACTCCAGTTGTAATTGTCTTCCAAAGATGTATTAATACTTATTTCCTTTGGCCTCGCACATAAGCTTTTTTATAGCTGCTTATACGTAGCATTTTATAAAAATAATTTACATTAACAAAATATATTACATATTCCTACATTAAAACTTAATTTAATTAAAAAATTCTCAATAAGAAAATATATATTGTGGCCAGCTATTATTCGATATGATCAGAACTATTTGGTTTTTAATTTACTTAATATTTTTTACAACTGTTAAATGTACAATATAAAAATAGGATTTACTGTGAATACAGAGGAAAAGTTGTGTGATGTTTGTACTGCAGTATTTAATCTTATTAATCTTTAGATAATAATTTACATATTTAGCAGACTTTTTTCCCAGTGTATTCTTTTTTCGTATACAATATCAAAAAGTAAGCAAAAAGCTTACTTTTCCAACTTTCATCATCACTATCAGCTCATTGCAGTCCACTGCTGAAAATAGGTCTCTCACAAGATGCACCACAGAGCCTGGTCTGCTGCTTTATGTATCCAGGCAGTGCCTATTTAAAACTTATTTTTTTTGACAGAAAACACCAAAGACTACTAGGATTTTTGAAGTTAACTGATATTTAATATCAGTTAATGGGAATTATTGCTTTAATATAAATATATTTCACACTTATGAAAATATCAAAAAAGTACTACATTTGATATTTCGAAGTATCTTTATAATTTTGTTCATGAGTGACATCTTGCAATCCAGATAGATTAGTTCAACCATTACACCTTAAAACTTAGATGCAAAAAACTTATATAAAGACTGCTATCCACTCAAAATATGGATTTTTTTTAAATATATTTTTTTAATTCCAGCCAGTACTATACTCTTACTGGCGAAGTTCCTGTTCATGGCGCGTGCGTATTGCACTCAACTTGAAAGAAATACCATATGACATCAAGGCGGTGAGCCTGATCAAAGGCGGAGGGGAGCAACACTGCAATGAGTACAGGGAAGTCAATCCGATGGAGCAGGTTCCATCTTTGTGCATAGGTAAGATCAAATACTGGCATAAAGTGTAAGTAAGACCTCCTCAATTGGAATAAACTTTTGGAACAAATTGAAATTAAATAGGCAAATTAAAATTTTCCAATTTTCTTGTCAATATTAAGACTTATTAATTTAAGTAAAGGGTTTTACCACCTCTTTCATTCATAGTACAAAAAAATAAACAATCCAACCATGTGTCTCATTCACAGGTCTCATTGAAGCACATAGAGACTTTATAACACCAAATCATGGTTTCATTTATTTAGATTTTTTTTATTGTGCACCACATTACTATATTAAGACAAAAAGATAAGACAACTTGTTTAAGTAAAGATGACAATTGACGGTCTTATCGCTAGCCACGATTGCTTCTAGACACCTATTAGATGAACTGGGTTGAAAGAAGCTAGGAAGAAAAGGTTTCTAGACTAAGTTTTAATAATATGATTGCAGATGGACATACACTGGTGGAGTCACTAAATATCATGCATTATTTGGAAGAAACAAGGCCGCAGAGGCCACTTATGCCTCAGGATTGTTTCAAGAGAGCAAAAGTTCGTGAAATATGTGAGGTAAGTCTTAACAAATGTTTACTGACAATAGATTACTAATCTCTTTTTGGAAAAAGTAATAATATTTTGGAATAAGTCTTTAGGGTGTATTTTTTGACAGCATTTGTACCACAATCTCTGATATCCTGAGTTTGATTCTTACTATAGTAAGAATGTTAAATAATATAAAATGATCAAGAGATATTTAATATTAAATAATAATATTAAATTAAATAATATTTACACCCAACAGTCATATACTATACTATAGTCCTGCCCCCACACTAAGATCGAGTTTTGTGGCGTGGGTGTCAGGAACTACGAGAGACTTTTCTGACTCTAAACACCCAGACCCGAAAGAAATACTTATGGTTCACATAAATATTTGTCTCGGTAGCGGGGATCGCACCCGCGGCCTATCGTTTTATAGTCGACGTCTAACCAATTGCACCACGGAGACTGACAAAAGACATTTCGCAATTTACTTTGCAGCTATACCTATATTCTACAATGCGCATAAAAATTGTGCTACACATTCCCTTTCTCTCTCTCTCTCTCTCTCTCTCTCTCTCTCTCTCTTTCTCTATTCAGCTAGAGGAAGTCCACTGCTGAACATAGACCTCCCCCATAGAGCGCTAAATACACCTGTTGGAAGCCGCCTGCACCCATCGACTTCCTTCAGTGCTACACTACTACTATCTAAATGTGTTAACAGAAAATTAATTGAAACGCTTTTCAATTTCCCCAGGTGATATCCTCAGGCATCCAACCGCTACAGAACTTGATTGTTCTGATCTACGTGGGTGAGGAGAAGAAAAAGGAATGGGCACAGCACTGGATCACTCGCGGTTTTCGCGCCGTAGAGAAACTGCTTTCAGCGTCTGCGGGAAAATACTGTGTCGGCGACGAGATCACATTGGCTGATTGCTGTTTGGTACCACAGGTCTTTAATGCGAGAAGGTACGGGATTTTAATTTAATCTATACTTACCCACATTTGTTTTTTCACATACATAGTCATGATCCCACATTAAGATCGAGTCTTGTGTCGTAGGTATCACGAGACACTTTTCGGTCTCACAAACACCATGGGCGTAGCCACGGTGGGGCAGAGTGGGGCGGTTGCCCCACCCTGACTCTGACCTGTAAGGTATCTAACCTAAAAAAATAAATTATAATTATTTATTATCTAGTTAAAGTACTATCTATTGACCCTATTAACATAATAACAAACTGACATACGCCCAGAGCTCAAACGGGATAAGACAGCGGGTATAGTTTGCTACTCAGGTTTGCTAGATGCATATTATTTTAGACTGCTGCCCCACCCTGAGCCCATGGCTGGCTACGCCCATGACAAACACCCAGACCCGGAAAAAATATTTGTGGGCCGCACAAACATTTCTCTCGGTGCGGGGATCGAACCCGCGATATAAAACTGAAGAGTTTGTTTGTTTGTTACCTCTAAATCATGAACTACTGGTCCGAATTGAAAATATATTTTTGTGTTGAATAAGTCATTTATCAAGGAATGCTATAGGTTATATATCAATCATCGCGCTATGCCATATAAGAGGGAAGTAGAATTGAAAAATCTAAAAAAACAAGGAAATTTTTATTTGTTTTCGTGGTCCGATCGGTCGACATTCTAACTGATAGTCGGAATTGAACATATTGGCCATACCACTATGTTACATATGTATACATACAGCTTTATTCATACACAGTTTTAAAAGCTATTTTTGTTATAGCATGTTTTGTCTTTTTCGTGCGAGTTTTGAATTTAGTTTGAGCGACAAAACATTCGATAACTTAAATAGGTTTTAAAACTGTCTATATGAATATTTCTGCCAAATTTGGAAATATCATGGGATTCAGAGGATTATCTACCTATCAGTTTACTTGATAAGAGGCCACTACCACCCCCCGCCTGTATTCGTGTGAGTTCCAGGCAGCGTTTGCTGCAAAAGGATAGAAAAATAAGGATAAATTATTCTTTTAACCAATTGTTATAGAAATCATTTACCACGCAATTTGCAACTAAAAGGATTCTCTTCTTTTCCCAAATTA
The DNA here is from genome assembly GCA_030180105.1 of Hyles lineata. Classification (NCBI taxonomy): domain Eukaryota; kingdom Metazoa; phylum Arthropoda; class Insecta; order Lepidoptera; family Sphingidae; genus Hyles; species Hyles lineata. The sequence goes on along the minus strand of JARJEE010000013.1, from coordinate 11,482,197 downwards.
TTTTATTATTTGGCCTAAGCTACTTATGGTATAATATTTTTTCTTGTTGGGCACTAATCAATAAAAAAAAATGTATCCTCTTTCAGGTTCCATGTAGACCTGCGTCCGTTCCCAATTATCCTGCGCATCGACCGCGAGTTGGAGAACCACCCCGCCTTCCGCGCCGCCCACCCTTCATCCCAGCCCGACTGCCCGCCAGAGATCGCCAAATGAGAACAACAAGGACATAACGTTTGGACAAACATTCGTCACATGTTGCCAAACAAACTCGCAAACAGCCATCACTCCTTAGTCAAAATTTTTGTACTTCTTGGCAAAACAAAAAACTTTTTTGAAATGTTTTGTCTATAGTGAATATTTTTTTCCGAATACTTTGTCCATATTTTAGATTCAAATTGAAAATTAATTGGTATTTTTAATCAATTTCTATCAATGTTTGAAGCTTTGAAGAGTTTTGATCTTTTCTCCACTGTAATTCGTGAATTCTTCTTTCAGTGACATAGTTTCGCCATAACATTAAAGAATAGATTTAGTGATTAGTTTAATATAGATTCGATGGACACCATGAATTGCCTATACGCTATTGAAGCAAACATCAGCAATATACAGTACAATTTTGATACATTTTTACTAACAAAATTTACATTACCACGCCCATTGTTAATTTTATTTTTAAAATAATTTAATATGCCCTATAATATACTTTTATTAACAAGTTTATAGGATTAGGAATGTAGATATATTTTCCCTATCAAACTGTGGTTGAAATTACTCGAACATTGCTAGTTTTTTGAAATTTACATAGGTGACTTAGTAGTCATAGACAAAAGCCTCGTTTTTGCCTGGACAAGTCTGACGATGCCTACCACACTACTAGATAACATTTCTTTTTCTGATCTATCCGCACTTTTTGGGCATTACATTCCATGGGCATATTAAAATATTGTAAGTGTTTTTGCCTTTTTAAGGTTTTGTCTATGAAATAAAATATCTAGTCGTATATTAGTTTTAAGTTATATACTCAAGGTTTTGGGTACATGTAAGTGTTATAAATGAAATATATACATTCCTTTCTTCAATGGGGATTAGTTTAATTTTTAAACGTTTTCAATTATGTGTTTTGTTTTGTAGTTTTATAGTTAAAATAAATATTTCTTTCTGAATAATTGTTTTTTTGCCCACACTATGTGTATGGGCGTTTTACCGCAGAGTATAAGTTTATAACATCAGTGTTGTGTGATGGACGTGATTCATGTTATGGTTTTACCTCAGAATAAGTTTTACGTAATACCCAAGATTATTAATTGGATTTTTTATTCTAATTTTAACACAGGCTTTCTTAACTCAAAATCTGTTGGGAACAGGATTAGGCTTCAAGTTATTGTAGATTGGAAAACTTCTTGTGGGGAATTCATACAACACAGACTTGTAAGCTTTTGTTTATGTTTTTCGTAATAGTTAAAGAAAGTGTAGCTTAAAGTAGTTAAGTACTAAGAATACGTGTCGATTGTTGTTTCCAAGAATAAGCGGGCTACGATAGAAAAATAAAACAATTTCCTTAAACTGAACTCGGGAAATACATTAAAAACGATTTACATTTTGTTATTTTATAAATGAGCTTCATAAAAAATGATTACTCTCAATCATTGATTTGAAAATTAAGGATAGGCCCAACCGTACTTTTGCAGTTTCAAAACGGGGGCGGTGAATATCGTGCTAAAATAAATATTAAATTAAAGTAATCTAAAAGATTTCATTTTAACGGTGATAAGAATTATTTATATTTATTTTTATTAAACTTTCTGTCATAATAAAAGTAAGTATTTCCAAAATCGTTGCAAAGGACGACTAATTTTCATAGAGCTCCACTAGAGAAGCACTGGAGGGCGACACCACATACGTGCGTCGGAATAATTTACGCGGTTTCCATATATTTATGTCAATATTATGAAGGTACTATTATTTAAATGTATAAAATATCAAATATGTACATCAGTTAGAATTATATTTACATAGAAATATAAACGAAGGCGGTAAGCTGTTGGTGTGCAATTAATGTGAACGCGTCCATAGTAAATAGTATCTTATTAAAACTTATGAATGAACGCGTCTAAAATGGATAATGGAATGACATTTGAGTATTGCTGCATAAAAAGGTTTTCATCATTTTCGGGTAATGGGTCTTAATTTTCGATAGTAAATATTAAAACTCTATTAAGAAACACAAAGCAAACCTGCTGCTGGTACTTATTTGGATAGCTCTCTGCGGTATTGATGTTATGTCGTTTTGTCTCTTTTTAGATAATAATAAATGTTATGAGACTAGTTATTCAAAACTATGTATAGCTAAATAATCAGGTCATGCTAAACAATTAGTATAGCTTTCTATAAATGCTTTGAGTATTCATAAAACTATTTATATAGTTAAATTATCAAAACGCTTTTATAAAAGTGTAATTATTAGGAAAACCAAATCTAAAATAAATGATTGCAGGTAAAATGTGGATGGTTAAGTGGCAACATCGACGCGGTAGTTGTCAAATGTATCGAACGCCGCGGTTGGCTTGCTCGCGATCTCTCAGTCGACCGTGGTTTGATATTTAATTGAGTATTGTTGTGAACGCGTCGGCATCGTTCCGTATTCGTACAATAATGAATCCAGTGCCGTGTTTAGTGATTAAATAACAATGCAAATAGTGAACGACATTTGTGTTGTGCTGTGAAAACGTCGAGTGCAGTGCTGTTACGATGACCGAGAAAAATAAATCAGAAAAGATGACTAACTCATCGAAACCAGTTCCAATGAAACTTTTTGCAGCCTGGGAAGTGGACAGGACGCCTTCTAACTGCATACCCAGGTATTGTAACGTCTGAAAGTTAGTTTGAAAGTGTCCGTTTATGTTAACATTCGTGTTTAATAGTTGGATAAATGGTTTGCGAATGTGCATACGTACGTTTGTACAATGTTTACAGTACGCGATGGGCGTTACTTGTGCTCGTATACGGCAGGCTTATCTCGCAAATTGCCGCTCTTACATTTATTTTCAGTGTGTATCATGCACATTTGATAATATACTACAATAACAGTTTTGTGAATACAATTAAACAATGGATTGTTGTCCAACTCGTTCTTCACGTTGAGTTTTATCGCACACAAGTTGTTATTACATAAAATAATTGTTAATTTAAATATATTATTTAGGTTTGGTCTGACTGGATCACTTAATCCTTATCATTGAAAACAATTTCTGTTTATCATTATTATGTCTCTTCTTATTACTTACAAGTAATTACACACATGAATGATTATTGGACATGGAATAGAGTTGGTAATATCTTTATCACACTTATTTAGTTAGCAAGTGAAGAATACTTTGTTTTTGTTTTATCTACTCTTGTTGGAACGGAACACTTTCCTAATAAGAATTTTCTCAAACTGAATATTTAAATACATAATTCTATTACTCATACAATAATTATAACTAAATATTAAATGTACACTTTAACCTTGACAATGAATAATGGAGGTTTAAATTTATACCAAAGTATAGCAACTAAGGTAAAAGCACCAATAGTAGACAATTTAAGGATAAATCAAACTTAATTCTCAAAATTCAAAAATGTTTTTCAAAAAATTAAAGTTACATTTTCTTTTACTGTTAGAGCAACATTTGGAATGTAACTATTTCATAATAATAAAATTAAGATTGCTCTATTTTATATAAAAAAATATTTTTTCTTAGGATTGCCGTAGTCACTAATAGATGACAGTATAAAAAAATCAGATGCCCCAATAATAGACATCAATTGGCACCAATAATAGACATGACTACAACATCATTTTAATATTATGTGTTAACAAAAAATTATAATTTAAAATCAAACCGAGCACAGATTGTGCTTTAGAATTAATTAAGTAACAAAATATATATAATATCTTCTTCTTTCTTTCAAGGACTTAAAAATTACATTATCATCAGGTGTGATCTTATTTTCTTCGTGGTAATTTTCTTCACCTGTATATAAATTTATTATTATTAGTCCTATATCAATTTCTAATTAATTATCTGTCTTATTGATTTTCTTTTTCCCATCTCATCATTATTAGTTGATCTTAATTCATCTCATCATTTTTAATTGCTCGAACCGTAATCTGAAATTAATGTATACTAGTAGTGGACATCTAGTAGACTCTAATAGTTGACACTGTCTTATTTTAATCAGCCTAGTGTACAACAAACGAAACTCAGATATGAATGTTGTGTTCACAACATAAATAAATAAAATAAACTACCAAGTTCACACATGTCATCTTTTAGATTTTGATCAATTTCTGGAACTAATAGTAGACACCACTAAAAAATTATACAAAAACAAGCCAAAATAACAAGAAAATGGTCCAAACAAATCAATAATGTAATATCCATATAGTACCGAAACCCGATATAGCCAAAAGTCATATAATATAAGACAAAACCATACCGTTTGGAAATCAGTTCCTTAAGAAAAACGCTAAGAATTACGCGCATAATGGCGCGAAATCACATTGTTTGTGGTCAATTAACAAAAAAATTAAAATTTACTTCTGACAGTGCAAACAAGCTTTTGGGCATGTCTCATAAATGGTACGAGGTGGCTTTAAAATTAGGAGCAATGTCATTAAAATATTTAGTTTTCTTATTAGAAAATATTTTTTCGAAAGTGTCATCTATTGGTTCAGTGTCGGGCATTGGTGCTTTTACCTTACTTTTGTTATTTTCAAATTCAAGCATTGTGAGAGAAAACTATGATAATTTATTTCTAAAACAATAATCACTAGGCAATCCAAATTACTCTAGCAGTTAGTAAGATTAAATGTTGTTTATCAAATCTAATGAACTGTCTTGACATTATGTTAATATAAGTCATTCACAACTATATGAACTTGAAAACACAAGAATTATATGCATTGAAAAGCATAATTTGCATATTGTGAATGTGAAGAAACCAGAAATAGATTTTATTTCTATAATATTTATTTCATATTCAACCTTTTCCTTTTTAAAAACATAATATATTTTGTACAACTATCTACTTACTGAGATTATTAATGCTAATGTATGCCTATTTTATATTCAACCAAACTGTAACACGGAAGGAGTTTGAGTACAAGCATTTAATATTTAAGATATTTTTTACAAGCCCTGTTATGTTTTCTTTATTAAAAGCAATATTATTCACAATAAACCCATCTATGTCCCACGGTAGGGAACATAATATTTCATCCTGCAATTTGGAGTCCTTAAATCATTTTCCATCACTCTGATGGACTTCACATACCATAAACCTAGTAGATCTAATGAGATCATAATGTACAATATGTTTATCCCATAAACGTTTGAGTCGATACAAATATGTGGTCTGTTAATTTGGTGAAAGGATATTTGCGTCTACCCCAAACATTTACCATTATGGTGAAAACATTGTCAGATTGATTTGAAGTGTGCCCTGTCTGAGAATCAAACTGTGTACCTGTTTATGGGGCTAACTAAACCAGCATGACTCTTATCAGTAAGTGCATTATAATCTCTTAAGCATTCCATTAATTAAAAAAAAAACACAGACACTTTTAACAAAATATGAATTCTGGTATACTGGATCTGAATACAACACAAATACATGAATAATGAGAAAACATGAACCAAATGCACTGTTGTGTTTCGGGTTAAAGGGCATTGTAGCCAGAGTAACTACTGGACATATTGAGACTTAACATCTTATGTCTCAGGGTGGCGAGCGCAGTTTGCTGCACATTGCTTTGTAATTCAAGGTCTTACCATCAGGCGAACGGCATGCTCGTCTCGCCATTCATAGCAATAAAAAAGAAAAAAAAAGAGAATAGGTAATTATCAGGCAGAAGTCTTACATACACTAATTGAAATCTCTTGGTACTGTGGTTCATTAGTAAAGATTCCCCATAGAAATAGAAATGATATTAAGTTGGAGTGAAGCAAAAAAGGGGGCCAGAATGCTAAATATTTGTCCCTTGTACTGGTTTAGATAGCCGATAGGGGGTGTAGTTACAAACTTGTGCAAGGCACGCCACAAACCTCATGAAAACCGCCCTAAGTTACCTAGCCCATTGAAATTGCTAAAAAGTAAAACCTAAAAGCACTGACAAACAAGACATTTCACATTTTTATTGGTGTATTTTTAAGCAGCTTATTACCCCAATAATGTGTGAGTAATTAGCGACATTATAATAAGTAATTGTTTATTTTTGTTGAAGGTCCATTAGATAATGAATGTTTTGTTTGGATTTAAATATGTTTACACAATGATAATATAATAATGAGATTTATTGGCAGGCTTTGTGTATTTAATGTTGAGGAAATTATGTTGTAAATATGTTTATGGACAAATAATGAGATGTAATGGAGACGTACGAGTTACGACACGATAAATTATATTATTGGTATGAGTGAAATATTCGATAATATTTCTTTTCCGTTTGTCATTATTCCGTACTAATCGTGTGGTTGGCGCAACTTGATATTTGAAATACGTATTGCAGATTTGGTTTTTTTATTTTAATTTTATTTTTGTATGTTGACCCTTTCACTATTTAAATTGTTATATATAATGCTGGTTGTTTGGGCGCCCCCTATTTGCCATGGTGACCCATGGGTTATAAATATTATATGATATAAGTAATAGTTGCATGCAACCATAGCAAAAAAAAACAAATATATTCGTTTGCAGCGCCCGCCCCTCATTTGTGGCGCCCTACACTACTATCCAACTAAACTAACAGGTACCGTTTGACGTTTCATATTTTTCAATTTTAAACATATTTAGACAAGCGTAACTCACACAATTTGAATTTCGCTTGCCGTAAAGCCACAATTCCATGGTTTTAGGCGAAATGTTATTGAAATTGTGTAAGTTACGCCTGTACAAAGTAGAAAAGTATGAAACGTCAAACGGTACCTGTTATTTTAGTTGGATAGTACTATTGCTATTCTATACAATAAATTACTTACGAATAATCACATCAATATTTTCAGACTCGGTATAATATTTAAAAAATCTGATATATCCCCTTTGGTTCATGTATAAATAAACATGTGATGATACCTAGTAATGAATCATGTCAATGTTCATAAAGAGTATGCTTTTGTTTACAATTCGACACTTGCTTTAATTCTCTCAGTTTTGTATTGAATTCGCGAAGTCAACATATCGACCTTTGCCTTATCTTAAAAGTAATAAATGGAACTGTTAACAAAAGAAATACGCACGTTAAAGTAGATCGTACATCTGTATAGTTTGTTACGATATTCGATTTAATTGTTTTGACAACAATATGAAAAAAAAACCTATATTCATCAAGCAACGTATTTATTATTTATATAAGGACTGAAAAAATATGATTACCTAATACCTTAAAAGATCAACATATTTGTTAGGATAAATGAAATAAATCGTCAATAATCATTCAAAACATCGGTCTAAACTCTAAAATATTCTACTGGTATACGCAGGGCCTTGGTAATTCCTATGGCAAATTTCTGTGACACTCATTCATCTAACCAGGGACGTTGTAAAGATCTTCGTTCTTTTGCAATTCCAGCTGTAATTAACCATGACTACCATGGCAGAATCTTCATTTCGAAATATGACTGATGTGTGCTTCAAGTCGGTGTTCATTTTATGGCTTTTATAGTCTGCTTTCTGCCGCTATACAAACATACATACATAATCGTCACGCCTGTATCCCATAGGGGTAGGCAGAGACTATAGACCGCCTACAGACTATATGTTTAACATATTATACATAAAGCCCCTGTCTTTACTACCGAAGTCGCTGTCTGAGATTTGAATAGAATCTTCTACAGTATCCTGAGATTATTTCCGAACTCCGTCCCAAGACACAGCGGGTGGTAAGGTTTGCAAAATAAGTCATAAATTATACTTTGTCTATTGCAAGTGCAGTGCACACGCGTTTGACTCTGAATGATCTGTTATCTGAAAGGAATTCAAAACACACAACACTAATGCCACAGCTCATTTGATAAAGTATTTCTAATCTATGTTAAAACATTGTCTACTTACTTATTGCTTGTGTTGATTTTTCCTACTTCCCAAGTATAGATATTATGGGTAAAGTTTGCAATAACCTTGTGCGAAGCCTTTGCCAGGTGATTATTATAATGAAATCGTTTAAATACAAATTACATTTAAGGTTGAAACGATACAATGTAAAATACGATATAAGTATTTCGACTATGCTAGGTACTTTTAATTTTTCATCTGGTGATCGATATATTATGTGTTCATTAAAACAATAATTATCATCAACTAGTAACAAAATATAAATCTCTTGCTTTTAAATTAATTATTTTTCGTTCAATCAAGACAAAGCTCGCTTTCTATAGCACGAAAAACATTACAATATTTACCGATTCAGAAAAGAATGATATATCGGACCATAATATTTTTTTGGTATCGAAGACAGGAGCATCACGATCAGAATTTCAGTGTTTCTTTTCAACTCCTTTATTCACCTGAGCTTTCATAAACCCCCTATCAACCATCCTACGCGTCCAATTATATTATTCAACTGTCGATTCTCTCATTCCATTTTCAGATAGCATTTAGCAACCAGTATTTCCAATCTGTTCGAAAAACATATAAAACAATTACAGCATCGTACCGTATTAGGTTTTTTATTTATATGAAGCGCGTAATACAGGGTGATTCAATCGGTTGGCATGTGGGTAGCGCTCGGCCCGCGTTGATTCACAACCATTGTCACGTCACGCTCGTTTTGTTTCGTCCGGCAAAATAGTTGTAGTTTAATGTTATCTTCAGATCGGATGCAAGATTAGGAATCGATTGTTGATGATTTTGTTTATTTATTTAACAGATGTAGTGGCTTTTATCAATCAGGGCACGAATAATGTGCATAATAACTAATACGCATATCTATAAAACGAATTATTAATTAAAAAAAATGATATTTTACCAATGATAAATATAATTCTTGTCGCTAATTTAATGATTCTCCTAGTTATTTAAATATTATTACAAGGTGTCATCCACAATGAAAGTATAATGGAAATTAATATTTTTTTACGCTGAGCTCAAAGGTCTGTACAGCAAAATCTCGGCGGCCGTTATTAATGACGGGGATACAGTAATTATAGTAATTATTAGCCGAAGTATAAGAAAGCCGTTGATGAGCCTTGTCTAAAAAATAGTTTAATATCCATTCGTTGGTTTTTCAATGAGTAACTGCTGGAATTATATGCGCAGTATTCTTAGTAGGTAATATGATTCGATCATGTCATAATATTATGTCAGAAAGGTTTATCTTTACAACTTAGTAGACTTAGCTATAGATTAAAAGAAATAAAAAATGTTATTCAACAAAAACATAAACATAACTATTTTGCAATGACTAACTGAATACAAAAAAATTAAAATATACGCGCAGTCAGCGAGTATTCGGATGTAAAAAGCGAGAGTGTGGGTTTGGCATTAATATTATAATGTACAACAAATATTTGTATGGTTACGATTATTTATTTATTTATTTATATTCGTTATCAGCCCGGAGTTAGGAATTTGTCGGATTTATCGATATGGCGATAGACGAAACGTTGGTGCCCTGCCTACCCCTTTGAGAAAAAGGTTATACATGTTATGAAATATTTTTATCGCTCTTGGTTATAAATTATACATATGAAATACAAATCAGTTTTATACCCGATTAAATAGTTCTAAGTTAGAAGAAGAAGAAACGGCCAAGTAGACCAGCGTAATTGTATCGAATAGCAAGAGATTATGGTCACTTACCATTCAACTATTTACTATGAAATTAGACCATCTATTTTCACAAAAGCACAAACACATTCCATCTAATACATTTTCACTAAAAGGTAGCACGCATTAGGGGCCGTCCATTAATCACGTGAGGGGGTGAGAGGGGTTTGACAAAAATCACGAATATGACGAGAGGGGAGGGGGGTCTGGTAAGATATCAGGCGTAATTTTGTTTTCGGCACATTATAATTTTGATTAAAATGCTACATATTAAGTATATTTTTTTCGTATGATTACACGATTCGTTTATTGCTTGTATGCCATTTTAAAATAACTGCAACCTTTCTGTCATTTTTATGATGATCCTTCATTTCAGAATAAAATAACATTATACTTTATACCTGTATTTAAAAATAATATTCGATACAATTTATAAGAACAGCACAGCGTACATACCAAGTAGAAATATGCGAAGGGGTGTGCATAACAATTTAACTTTGAACAAAAGCTGTGTTTGTGGCCGAAGGTTTATATGCATTTTTTTTTATTCATATAGAAAATGGCTTTGTCCCCCAAACAATTCCAATGTGATCTGTAGAATACAAGCTTCCAATTGCAAAATTTATCGCATTCAAATTGCGTACTTGAAAGTATTAAAGATTACAAAATTGTATACCTTACAGTACACGCAAATGGTCTGTGGGCAGCTAGGCAATTTGTTGAATATACCAACGACCTCGCTTCACCTCGCAACGTGTAGGCTGCTTCAGATTATGGTCGATGACACCACCCAGTGACTTTTGGCGACTTCTAAGGACGTTTTCACTGATCGGTACACGCAGCTTAATGAACGAAGTTTCACTGACGAAAAATCGGACTTTTTATTATTATTTTCAGTACGTATCCAGGTGTAAAAATAGTTTTGAATCAGGTGCACCTTTTTGTTTCACGTTACGTTACGGAACGAGGAGAACAGTAATTAAGCACAAGTGTTCAGTTCTCCGTTGACGCCCTCAATTTACTTCAAACTCCTACTATTCGTTAATTACTATTTTAATACTTACATCCTAGTAAATAACTAAGCTTTGAGCAAATATTTATGATGTAAAGGCAGTTAGGGATCAGGATGAAAAAAGTCAGATAATAAAATCAGCATTACCTGATCGAGAGTACTCACATATATGAGGCAGGTCCTACAGGTATGTGTGTTTATGAATAATCTGATAAATTGCCCCAAACTCAAAGCTAAAGTTTGGCCATGTGACTCGTGACTCGTGACGGACTCACGGCGTTGTGGAAGCGCCAGGTGAGTCACGGCGTGTGCAAACACCGGTTATGCAAATGCAGGCAGACGCCGTATGAGTTGCGGCTTGTTTGTTTACTCCGCGCTGATGAGTTTTGTTATACATGGCGATGTTATTGCGTGCGTTTACTTTTAAAATTATATTCTAGATGTATTGGGCGAATGAATGCATCAAGTATAAATAGGGTGTTTATCGAGACATATGTGAGAGGTCATCCGGGTAGGTACCGCTGCATTTCTTCCGCCAAACAGCAGTGTTAATGTCCTGTTGTGTTCCGGTTTGAAGTGCATTGTAGCCAGAGTAACTTTTGGACTTATTGAGACTAAACACCAGTGGAACGCCAAGCATTGCTTTGTAATTCATGGTGTTGTTTGGTTTTGCTACTGTCCATGAGCGGTCGTATGGCTTACCATCAGGCGAATGGGATGCTCGTCTCGACATTCATTTCAATAAAAAACACTGGTTTCAGAGGTTTCCCTGAATTTCACATTTAGTTTCAACTTCCTTACGAGTTATAGAATTCGATAATTTAAAACGGATATTAATTTAAGTATCATGTGTATTTCTTCATAAAAAATATGCAATAAATAAAGTGATTATATACAATTGCATTGAACACGCATTACCAATTAAAACAATTTATATTAAATTATACAAATTACTGTATGTTTTTACTGTAGTATTTAAAAAACTAGCACGCCATATAACATTTGAGCCTATATCGACAATGATAGATTGGTAAGTCCTATTGGAAAATAGTGTGGTCTTTCAACGCACAAATCAATTATTTGTTTCGGGTCTGGGTGGGACGAAACAAAACGTATCCTGATAGGTAAAATGTAAATATATGATATCTGGTTATGTGATCCTGTTTGCGTGTCTGTTGTGTATGCCTTTATTTATACCACTACATAGAATAAAACAAAGTCGCTTCCCGCTGTCGATCTGTCTCTATGTATGCTTAGATATTTAAAACTACGCAACGGATTTTGATGCGGTTTCCTTTAATACATAGAATGATTCAAGAGGAAGGTTTATGTGTATAATAAATACACATTATTGTAGAGATATTTATTTGTACCAGGGCGAAGCTGGGCCGGGCCGCTAGTTTCAAAATAAAAACGTAATAATTCACGTTCATACAAAAATGCGAAGAAAAGTTATGTATTATTAAAGTTGAATAACACTTAATTTGTTTATTTTGTTATTACAGTAACATTAAAAACTTTATTGTCAATTTTTTTATTGTCAATAAAATAAAAAACGAAACGGCTTTTTGTGGACGTTGTAAACATATGCATACAAAGTGATGTAATTTTTTAATACGCTATTTATTTAATAAAAAGTTATTACCTTCGCCATGAAATGGTGTACACAAGCTAACAGCTTTGGTTATAGAATGAGGTATGGATTTCTGTCTGTTATGCTATATTGATATGACTTTAAAATGAAGTTGCGTTAGATTATACATACATATTTAAAAGCTTTTCGGTGACTCATCTCACTATACAGCTGTTTTTCCTATTATAGATAAAATTACAGGTACAGTTTTTTATTACCAGTATGGTCTATCGAATAAAAAATAATTTGACTAAAGTTCTAATTCATACTGGGATCACATCCATAATCCATATTGAATAAAAAACATAGTTTCTAAGTGTTAATTTTCGTACTATCTACAAACAAGCCTTCAACTCCATAGTATTAATCTATCCAACCCTCCAAAAGTCGCGCTATGGTTGTTACGACCGAGCTCTATGATTTACGTACAAGCGGGAATACTGCACATATTCTCCATGTGGTTGCGAGTTGCGACATAACTCCGGTGTCAACTTACATGACGGTGTGCCAGCAACGCGTGCTCACTGAGGCTTGCAATATTGAGCAAGCTGTGATTGACTTTATTAGCGAGATTTTGTTTCAATTTTTATTCAATGTAAACAACAGAGAAGCTTTAATATCGCTATTTTTATTTATTGGTTATTTTCTCTACTCTTCTTTCTTCGACTTTGATATGATGTATTTGATGAGTACTTATGACTCACAAATGTAACCTTTGCTCAAGCCGGTTTTGTGCTTATCAGATTTATGCTATAAATAGAAAACATTTACTTGTGAATTCAGGCATTGTCATAAATCCAATTAAGTAAATTTGTCATACAAAGTAATCATTTAAAATTGTGGTTTCAAATAAATTAGTTCTTATAAAACAATGTTGGGTCTTTGGTAAAGGTTTATTTAAAATTATATTTTTCCTTCACCTAAATCGGGCTATTTATGCACTGCTCATGGGCCTTCCCCACTTGAGGTAATGCAGATTTCCACTTAGTTAATAATGACGAAATTATATAAAGTTGGTAGAACGTAGATTTTATTAGACTAATGGGTAACGGCCCGTCTAAAGTTATACTTTGCCACATACAGACCGGATGAATTTAAAATTTGATATTTTAGCTTTGATTTTAGTAGTCATGGTTTGTGTTTTGCGAAATAAGCTAACAACCCCCTACTTAGAACCTTATTTAAATTCAATTTGTATCAATTTGTCCTACCAACGTGTCAACTCACCTGTTCTAATACCCAATTAGTGTTATGCAAATTACAAAACACAGTCATGTACTTTCGCTGACATACCCGTATAATTAAACTAAAACAATCCAGCTGAAACCTCGGTCACCTTGAGCTTGTGTTTTTGAATGCATCCAACGCGCCAAATATATTTAAGCAGTATTATTTTTATATGCGAATGTAACTGCAACAATTAGCTAAATCAACGCGGTCACGGCTACGTAATGTGTTTGAATAGACATAACTTATTACTCGCGAGGCAAGGTCGTTTGTACCGCGGCGGGTGCATTGCCTCGTTACCAAATAGAGCACGCGTTGTTGGGTTACTCGGGTTATTTTATGTAATTGGATTTCGCCTGCGGGCTCATGTCAAATATATTTTCTAATTATTTTTGTAATGTAGGTTCTGATAATGTAATGAATGGCTTGTGGTATATATTTTTTATATAAAACATGAGTAAGCGTAAAGCTGAATGTTTTTAGAATAATAAATATGTAAAATTAACTTTACATATACAGTGGTCATTCATTTTGTTTTTGATTGCATTGTGGACAATATTTTGTATATAATGTAAAAAAAATCTGTTGTGCATTTTTAGGCAATATGTGATATTATAAAATAGAAACTCTAGTTAGCAGCGTAGTCTATCTAAACAAATTAATATATTTGTTTATTTTATTTTGCTTTGGATCGAAAAATATGACACACAAAGCACATGACTTCTATAACAATTAACCCACATTAATCTTTTGCTATGGTATGATGCGGTTTGTAAGATGTTTCACATGATATTATGTCTCAGACATCGACTGATTAATTTTCAATTGCTTGTGACATGAAATCCGCTTATTAAAGAAGCAATATACTCAAGTGTTTATATTTTTCTAAACACCGTATATCCCTTATCACGAATGTTGAGAAGTTTTGAAGTGGTTGAGTGGAGAGTGCTTTGAAAGTGTCAATGCGTTAGTCTATTCTTCATACCCTTTTAAGTGGTCTTCGTGTTTTTTTATTGTAATGTCAAGTAGTTTTACAATTGTATTTTAGGTTAGTAAGTGTGGTAGTACAATACAGGTTTTTAATTAGTTTTGATTGAATTTACATTTAGGTGCATTTACTTCCAGATATTTAAATTTGTCTCCTTGTGGTATTTTTGTTATCTTGTGAAAGTAATGATGAGGAATGACTTAGGGGGTAAATTATTTATTTATTCAAATCTTTATTGTATAAAAAAGGAACTAGTGTATAAAAACAAAAAGAAAAAAGTACAAATGGCGGTCTCATCGGTAAAAGCAATGTGTTACAGACATCAGACATAATAAGCAATCAGCTTCATATCGCTCGAATATATCCTGACATTATTTATAGTGCAAAGAAAACAATAAAAGTGTAGTTCAAAAACAAAGCCAGCAAACCAACACAAAATAATCTACACTTGATCATCTTGCCGACGCAAGTGAAACCAACTCTCTCTCATTAAACACATGTTAAATAATTACCGATAACAATGCAATTATGAAGCAGTAAAAAAGTTATCGTCAGCTCGTAAATATGTGAGATAAAGGTTCATTGCGTAAGGAACGGTGTCAAGGTGGCGTTGTGATACTAGCGCCGGTCGTCAGCTGTCGATGTTACGTCTCCACTCACATATTAGAACAATTTGATTTTTTCGTAGTCTACTGGACATATTGAGAGTAATATCTCATGTCTTAGGATGGCGAGGTCAGTCGAACGCCAAGCATTGCTTTGTAATTCATGGTTGGTTTTGCTACTGTACATGAGTGTTTGTATTGCTTACAATCAGGTGAATGGCATGCTCGTCTCGCTATTCATTGCTATAAAAATATATTGTATCAACAAAAAGTGAGCAGACGGGCTAAGAATGTAAAGGATGAAAGTAGCTTAATCGACGCTTCCACAGAGATTGCAGGGGAGACGAGACGGGGCATTCTACTGCTGACTTTGTACAATACTGTGGTTACTGTTTTGGGGACAGAATGACGACTGCCCCTCTCCAGCCTAATGTGGAGACGGTATTCATATTAAAAGTAGGTACTAAATTTTTAAGAGCTTAGTTACATCGACGACCGAACTCACTTATTTAGCGTTAGCAAGCGAGATATGATTAACAAATAGGGCCTTACTAATAAACTCGGATGAGCGAGGTATTAACTTTAAACCAAGACTTTAGAATTGACTCGATTATTTTGAATAACGAGGAGATCATGAATTTATTAATAAACACGGATTTATTTCGGCTTATAAATATAACTCAATGGTTTTAAAAATGTAAAGAATGAACAAAATAATTCAATCATTTCTAAAGCCTAAATTCTTCCAAGTTACGACTATGGCGATCCGATCTAGCCCACAAACAAGACTCAATCACCTAAATCCGTGTTAATGAAACCGAACAGATGCGGCGCAGATGTCCGCTTTGCATTATGTACATCGATTATTGTTGAGACGCGGTCGACGAAACAATGGACCGTTTTACACTCAGAGAGCCGAGGAAATTGTCGAGGGAGACGCGCATTGTGGACGCGGGGCGCTCCTAATGCATTCATTTGTGTATTTAAATTGAATGAGGACTCCAGGGAGTTTCCAATACGGCAATGGAATGTGTTCCATCTTCTGTATAATGAAGGCTTTTGCTGCCTAGGTATTGTTTTAATCGAGGTCCCTGAAGGCCTTGGTAGGTCTGGGAATTTACAATATTGATGCTGTGGTTCCATATTCGGATCAAAAGAAAAATAACATATTTTGTATATTTATTCGTATATTGTCATATTATGTGCAAACAGCTGTATGACTTGACGATATAGCCATAAATATTAGCAAACTCGGTTCCGGAGCACAAGTAATGTAAAACAAATTGCCACAGCTACAATAACACACGAAAGCCTTATAAAGTTTGCTTACATTGCAAAACAAAATGGAGCAAGCCGACTTTCAGATTTATCAAATGCACTGCGCCCTGGTATTTAACGTTTACCGACCGAGTAAACGAACGCGGAAGCAATCTAGCTAATAAAACAAAAAGTGTGTTAGCAAAACAGCCGCCGATAGACCTGTTTGGCTATAAACACCCGAGAAACATAATCGGACGTGAATCACATGTGTGTGGAATCGCGAGTAGTGGGCCTCACTATCCCACTTAGTATAGCAGTGCCTTCTTAATGGTTGATATCAATCGGTATCTTTCTAGCTGTACATTTGAATTTTATTGATATTTCTGTTGGGTTATGTAAGGCATGCCACTCGGACTTTTCTTTTAGAGAAAGGCTTGTCTCTTTCCCCGGAAGGACATCTGCCAGGACGCGAATTATTCAACAATACGCTATGACTATAATTTTGTATATACATTGTACACCTGAATGTAGGAATAGGGGAGGAGGAATAAGATATAATAAAAATAATATCGCGTTCTCTAATAGAAACGGGTACCATAATTGGTCATCAAGCCTTTACGCGGGCAAACACGTCTCCAACATCCAGCATACCGGTGCATCCACAATAATTGGATGTAATGCTTATAGAACAATTACTCGGCACATGCAATTGGCTCGCTAAATCTAAACAGCAATTTCGCATCGGCCCCCATATCTGTGTACCGTTAACATCGTTCAGCAATAGTCTGGGGGCCGCTTTTTGTCGGTTTGGTCGACGACCCGTCTCGCTCCAACAGTTCTGATATTTGGCTTATTACGTTTTTACGATCGCTTTGATCGGTGTTCGGGGAGCGGAATTAACATGGTCTCACGCCCGCTCGCTTCTAGAATCCGGGTCGGTGGTTGGTGGTTTTCACCCGGTTAACTTATGTTTGCTGCATTGCGACGAATATGTTAATGCTAAGTGGAGTTAATTGTTTTATTCTCGTTTTATATTCGCTGTTGACCTGCGTGGGAACGAGAGCGGCGGTCGAGGTTGCACGATGCGTTTCGTTATTGTTTCGCGAAATTCTCGGGCGTGTGTCTATTTTTTTTTTGCATCAAGATTTATAGTTGTTTTTACATTGTTGCTGGTCTACTAATTCAAATGTGTCCTCTATGGTGCGTCATAAATTAACTCATAAAGTTTGACAAAAAATTTAGCGCTGTTTCATTATCATTTCGATGTTTTGCTTTTACCCTGCGTATTTTTTTACCTCAATTTATTTTGACGCCTTTCTTTTGAATCCTTTCACAAAAAGGTTGGTGTTTCGCACATATTGTAATATTTCGGCGACATCTCAGCCGTTCGTAAAATATGACATTGCAGAATCTGCTAAAGATTAGACTGAAAAATCCTTTGAGCGAGAGAATTTCCCTCGCAACACAATGGGACAAAGGCGTTATTTTTTCACAGCCGCCATCACGTCCGAAGTGAGTCAGGCATTATTCAGCCGCTGATGGATCGGTGTCGCACGCATCGCTTGTCCGATGACGTCTCGACGACTCGGAATAGATACTGTTTATGGTACGAATTTGGCGTCTTTTTATCAGCCACCTAGTTTTTCCTGATTGTCTAAAAAGGTTACCTGATCTATGATTTGAGTAAAGCGTTCAACCAAATGCTATTGTTTCATTCTTTGGGATCTAGTCTTATTGATAAGGTGTTGATCAAACTAAAATAGTGGGACCACATTTTAATTATGTCATTCAGGTTCAGTTTAGATTGGCGGTAAATAATAATCATACTCAATTGCTTCTTCACACGTTGTTTAAAAAAGCTTTCTAGACTGCCACAATTCAACAGTTAATTCTATAGAAAACGAATATCTTTTAATTTCACAGTTTAGCGGAGATAATAAAGTTTTTTTCGGTTCTGACTGTTCGGTGACCTCAAAAGCACCGCTTGACATGATCTCGTGTGCCTATACCGTTTTGGGTACAATTTTCGGTGCAGTTTTATCTGTCGCCTAGTTTTTCATCGCTTTGTTTGGAAAACTTATCTGGTTTAGTGAATAAAACACAATATTGTATGAGCATCACAGCCGTGGCTTTTTTATAGCACTCGATGCACTAGTTATTTAATTTGAGTTAGAATTTGTTCTTATTTAACTTCTTGAGCAGATATATATCTGTGATAAGAAGTTTACGTTACGGTATAACATTTGAACAAACGTTATAAAATAATATCGAACCAATAATTCCATAAAAATAGGATATATATATTGGATTCGCTGGCATAGAGGCTGTCATAACGATGCATTGCAAACCATCTTTTATTTTGGGTATGCTGGTACTGCGAAATAGTCACTAATTGTGGATTTAATTATAGGTAGAATGATGTCGGTGATAGTTATTCCCGAAACGCGTATAAAAAGTGTAACACATAATAGGTCCCATTTAACAAATAATAATGATTTGATCCGTGACGCTTAACAGCTGGCTTATCTGGCTGTAAATGTTTATGTGAGGTTATTTACCTCTTTTCGTCATTGTTTTGTCGCCCGCTTTATACTGGGAAGTAGACAAAAATATTTCCATGAATTTAACTTTATGATTGATTTCGTTGCGGGTTAAGTTATACATTCGCGGAGACTCGCTGAGCTTCAATACTCCGAGCATTGAAATGCGTGTCACTGTTAATAATGGTTTACAAGAATTGCAATCGGGGGTGTGATGGCGGAACAGTCTCCAGTATTCCCGAAAGGCGTTAGTTGAATAGTTCACTGTAGCATTTATAGTCTAGTCAACAAGTTCAAAAACGTGTTAAATAGACATAAAGCTCCTAAAAATATGTGCCATAGCTCATTCGATTCGGAATGACGTCTAGAAAAATGTTTTTTAAGGGTTTATTAGCACATAAAAAATTGCGATTGTTATTAACAAAATAAGATTATAAAAAAAAGGTATTTAGTTTTTCGTTAATAACTTTTAAAATAATGATATTTAAGGAATTTTGAAAAGAACCTGAAAGAGGAGAAAATTTCCAATAAAAAAATCCTAACTCCCGGAACTCTATCTATATTATTTATAATTTTTTTTTAACGCTGAAAATAGGGCTCCGCGAGGTCGTTACGGCATAGGCTCGCCGCGTAAAAAGCCGGTATATCACCTAAAATAATTTATTTTTAATATTAAATAACAATTTAAAAATTTGAATAAATTATAGTGTAATCTAGACACTTGAACGAAAAAAACCTCGGTGAAAAATAATTTTTTTGTCGATTTTTCAAAAAGTTACACCATTGTTAATTAACTAATTTTTTTCCAATCTCTGTTTTTATAAATTACGGTATAAAAGTTTAAATAATTGGTCTATAAATTTTTCGCTTCGTGGAGCTCTTTTCGTTTAGGTACTTAATAAAGTTATGCAAAAAAATTTTATTAAAGTTAATTATTTTGTTAATTATAATTTTTTTAAACTAACTAAAAATGAAATTTCTAAAAAATGTTATCAAAAAAAATTTTTTTTGGTAATATATTATTATTGCTGTTTTCGCACTTGATATAGGTATTAATTAACATTGGAAAAAAAATTTTACGTCATTTGTTAAGAAATTGTTTATAAACAAATAGACTATTTTGGGATTTTTTTAAATTTTTTTTTTATTATCTTATAGCATAGGTGAAATGATGATTTTTAAAAAAAAACTTTTTTCTTAAATAATTTTTTTTATTGTTTATAATCGTTTTTTTATATTTCAATTGTTTAAATAATTAGTTAAGAAATTATTTTATCCTTAAAAATCATCATTTACCCTTTTCAATGAAATAACAGAGAAATAATTTTTTTTATAAATAATTTAATTGTTTATTAACTTAACAATTTGTTATAAACAAATAATATTAACCGTTATATTTTTATAAACTTCATGCTTCATATTTTAGAAAATATACCCGAAGAAAAAATCATTTATTAAATAAAAGATGTAATTTTTTTGTAAATAAATAATTTATAGAGCTCAGTAGAAAGTTATTAAGGCTTATTTTAATAAATAAATAATTAAACTTATCATCCATCCATCCATCCATCAGCCAAAGGAAGTCCACTGCTGAACATAGGCCTCCCCCAATGATTTCCACAGAGACCTGTTGGAGGCAGCCTGCATCCAGCGACGTCCCGCGACCTTTACCAGGTCGTCGGACCATCTTGTGGATGGACGTCCAACGCTGCGCTTTCCGCTACGCGGCCTCCATTCGAGCACTTTCCGACCCCATCGGTCATCAGATCTCCGCGCTATGTGCCCTGCCCATTGCCACTTCAACTTGCTAATCCGGTGGGCTATGTCGGTTATTTTAGTTCTCCTACGGATCTCCTCATTTCTGATTCGATCTCGTAGGGAAACCCCGAGCATAGCCCTCTCCATAGCTCGTTGAGTGACTTTGAGCTTCCTAATAAGGCCCATAGTGAGAGGCCACGTCTCGGTGCCGTAAGTCATCACTGGCAACACACAACTATCGAAGACTTTTGATTTAAGGCACTGAGGTACTTTTTACGAGAAGACGTCGCGTAGTTTCCCAAACGCTGCCCAACCGAGAAACCCAAACTTATCAGAATATTAATAATTCAAGTGATGAATAAATGAAGAATGATCTGTAGCAGAATATAAATTGGGTAAGTATAAATTTGACTGAATATATTATGTACGGGCTGAGACGATACCCGTACAGCTTGGATTGATAGTAAAAGTCCGGCGTGGAAATAAGTGTTTATTTGATAGATTAATTATAAATGATAAAATGATAGAATGATATGAGCACGCGCTACCGATTGCTATGTACTGTATTTGCGTACTGTCGACTGTTATAAAATTATGCATGGTAGCGTAAACTGCTGACAAAACAATATTGTACGTGCTAGCCCGTACATGCTCCCGGGCGGAAAGATGAAGATGAGATGAGTTAAAACTATTAACAAGGTGATTGACAATATTATAAAGAATATTATAACATAAGGAAAAAATAAAAACATAAATTTAATGTTTAAAATAAAATTAGATTCACGCATCGGTGATAGTAAACACCGACTGAAGCACTGGTGAAGTACTTCGGCTTTGTCTTCGTTTCGCATAACGGTCCGACAATTCACTCTGATTGTTAACACCATTACACTGATTTACAACTGCCTCTTGCAACTCAATATCTACACATTGCACATCACTATTACACTTATCTTCCCTTGGACTGCACTCTGCACGGCCACGCGCGCCTCGCGCGCGTCTGCAGACGTAGATTCCGCCGAATATTCCGGCCGCTGCGACCACCAGATATATCAGGACATAATGGTGAATGTCATGGTAGGATATATCTTCTGCTAACGGATCAACCCGTTTCATATTATCCAACTGTTCTTGAATGGCAAAGATCTGTTGTTGATTATTATTATCAGTGGTACTGGCATTAAGATCAGGCAATGAAATGTTTACAAGATGATTTATCGGAGAAATGTTCGGTACACCAATATCAGGTTTCCAGTTGGTATTACTGACGTCTTGTTTATGAGAATAAATATAGAAATCAGCTGATTTTATAAGACAACCTTGACCCAGTGTAAGCAGTCCTGTGTTACTTAGCGGAATTGTAGTAACTTGATCATCGCATAGCAACTTGAAGTAACATTTACTACAGCAGAAATAAAAATAGGTGTTCATTTGGTTTGTTGATATAAAATTATTTTTGCATGTATTTATGATAACTTTGCAACTTTCGTGATCTTCTCCCTTCTCACATAAATTCTGATCACTGTTCATATGATAAATAGGCTTTCTGAATCGACACAACACAGTATCAAAATCTCGTTCCAGGCATTCGTGTAAATCCCCTAGCGATAAAGACAGAAATGAATCCTTTTTTATGTTCAACGCCAGGTACTCGCTTATAGGCGCCGTGTAGCTCATGGACTTTCCTAATGGTCTAGGTATAGGAATTACTTTCAGTATATCGTAAATATCGCGTGAAATTAGTGGGATTCGGATTTCGAATATGCCATAATTCTCGGAAAAGCGTGCTTTAATGTTGATAAGTTTATACAATTTAGATAGGTTGGCGTGGTCGGTCGGTAAAGACAGGTCTTTAGGTATATGGGATGCGATGACACTCAGTTCCTGTTGTAATTGCTCCGGAGCTAATAGGTGAAGGTTAAACTTCCCGTGGAAAACGTCGGTAAGAGCATCTAAAAGATAATCTTGTATATACCTCAATTTGTTTATGATATTGTTGGTTATCATTGCAGTTAATGTAAATTCGCTAATGTAGGAACTATTCCGCAGCTCCGCTTGCACTACATTCAATGATTTTTCAAATGTAATTATCTTCTGATTCGCTGATTTATGGTGTTGTTCCATGAGAGATTCTACTCTCTTGATAACATTGAATTCTGCTTCAACTAAAGATGTTTGATTTCTCCATAATTTTGCTAGATGTCTCTGATTTGTTCTGATTAACTCGATATCTTGTTCATATTTTTCTGCAAAATCACTATCCAATATCCCAAATAATTTATTAGCCACATTTCCAATTCCATTGATCAATCCCCGACGGATGCGCCAGCGCCCTTTAACTTGTCGCTCTAATAACATATCATTATAATGTTGTAGCTCTGAGAATTCATGTCTTAATTGATACATGACACCGTCGCAATGTGATAGGTTTCTTATCTTTGAACATATGTTTTCTAGGTATTCGGTGTACTTGATAGTAGCTGCGGTGCCTTCCCAGTACGGGTTCATATCATAATACACAACTAACCGCCAGTCATCTCTTATCTCATGCATGTTAGTAATCTTGTCGAAATAGAAAGCGCTGTTATTTTGCAATGGAGTGATAGTAAATGTTCCGTAGGTGTTAACAATAAGAGTCATGAAAAATAGTAATACGGCTGAAGCGACTGTTGCGAAATTATATTTTCTCTTAACGCCTCTGTTTGTTTGTGTTTTTTCTTGCTTTGTTGGGACTTCTTCTTCTTGCGACTTTTCTGGGTGTATGGGAAGAATGGATAATTTTACAATTGGCCTCTTCAGATAACCATTTTTTGTTTTTAGTGTTACAACTCGCACGAATCCGTCCTGACCGGGGTGCAATTCAACCACACGACCTAAGGCCCACTTGCCGGCAGGAAGGTTACTGTCATTGATGATTACGATATCGTCTAACTTGATATTATTTTGCGGTTGTCGCCATTTGCTTCTCGCCGATAGACTTGTTAAATATTCATGTTGCCATCTTTTCCAAATATCTTGGCATATTTTCTGGGTTAGGTGCCATCTTGTTCTAAGATCCCGTTCTGTTTCATAAATGGTTAAGATCGGACCACTTGATAAAAAGTGCGAAGGTGTCAAATAATTTAAATCTTCTGGATCTTCATTTAATGGACACAAAGGCCTCGAATTTAAACAGGCTTCAAGCTGAGTTAGCAGCGTCGTAAACTCTTCATATGTGAGCTTCTGCTCACCGACAACCCTCTTGAGGTGAAATTTGAGGCTTTTTACTGCTGCCTCAGAAAGACCGCTTGCTGATGGCCAAGATGGTGCATTAAAGTGCCAAGTTATTCCCATGTCTGCCACATTGGAGTAAAACTCACTATCGAAAGTCTTTAGCATCTCTTCGTACTCCAGCTGTAAAATCTTATTTGCTCCTACAAAGTTGGTTCCATTATCACTAAAGATATGCCGCGGTTTCCCTCGACGAGCTGCCATCCTGCGTAACGCTGCTAAGAATGCCGAACTCGTCAGGCTAGACACCAACTCTAAGTGCACCGCCTTGGTGGCCATACACGTAAACACCGCGACATAACCTTTAGTGGTTTTAATGCCTCGACCTGAACTTGCCTTAAGAAAAACATGACCTGTATAGTCGACTCCTACGTTATAGAAAGGCCTGGTAGGATTAACCCTCGCTGATGGAAGGTCCCCCATAAGTTGATGATGTTTAGTGGGTTCGTGTCTTCTGCATTGAATGCACAGACGTAATCTCTTTTTTATAGCCCGATAGCCCCCCACGATCCAATATTTTTGCCTCAAGCATGATAATGTTAGCTTAGGACCTCCTTGATAGGTCAATTGATGCGCTTGATCAATAAGTAATTCCGAAATCAGGCTGTTGGGTGGGATGATGATAGGATTTTTCACATCAGGATCGAGGTTGGCATGACGCAATCTCCCTCCGACTCTTAATACTTCATCCTGATCGAGGTACGGACTTAACTCGCAAATCTGACTTTTTCTGTGTAATTTCGGTCCACGTTGCAAATCTGATATTTCCTTTTCAAATGATAATTGTTGTACGCTTTTGATAATTAATATAGTTGCTTGTTTTAACTCCTCTACTGATAGATACTTGTTGTATTGGTTTTTGTAATTAATAAATCTTCGAACCCACGCCACTATTCTCACTGTCTTGTTGAATGTACTATGTTTTGATAAAAGGTCTTGAACGATGTTTTCTGTTTTTTGCTGTGTCACTATGTTAACATGTTTTGATAGTTTCATTTCTTCATCGGTTGAATAAGGTGTTTTAATTTGTTGGTCGTTAAAAGTTGATAACCATTTCGGGCCTTGCCACCACAAACTGAGCTCCTTTAATTGTGAGGCAGTCATTCCGCGACTAGCACTGTCCGCAGGATTCTCCTCTGATCTTACGTACCGCCAACATTCCGGCGGCATGCTTTCTGTGATTTTGCTCACTCGGTTGGCTACGAATGTTTTCCATCTAGTGGGGTCACCATTAAGCCAACCTAATACGACCATAGAATCAATCCAACCATATATCTTTATATTTTGAAAGTTAAGGCATTTTTTGACCTTATCCATCAATTTTGATAAAAGTAGCGCGCCGCACAATTCTAATCTCGGTAGTGAGACGGCCTTCCTGGTAGGTACGAGCCTTGTTTTACCAACCAATAGAACTACCGATGATTCGTTGCCTTGACGGACCCGGCAGTAAATCACGCATGCGTAGGCCTTTAATGAGGAATCACTAAACCCATGTAGTTCTATGGATTCGTGATTACGAGTCTGTATCCATCTAGGCAATTTAATATTCTGGATATTATGAATATCTGCCCTAACTTTAAGCCACTCTTCATAGATCCGACTTGGCACAGGGTCATCCCACCTTATATCTGCCGCCCAAACTTGTTGAAAAATCATTTTTAATTTAATTGATAGTGGTGAGAGCCAGCCGAGTGGGTCAAACAACTTGGATACATCGGAGAGTAGAGTTCTCTTAGTGACGTTAATTGATGCTTTAATCGGTTCCAAGTTAATTTGAAAGGTGAAAACATCTTCCTTTGAATCCCAGCCTAACCCAAGGGTTTTGGATTGTTCGAATTGTTTAAAATTGAAGTCGTCATCACTATCTGCTGCGACACCCTGCAACAACTCTTTCGCGTTAGATTTCCACTTCCTCAAGTGAAAACCTCCCGCTTGCAATAAAGTGATAAGATCATGTTGTAATATCTTGGCTTCTTCAATGTTGTGACAACCGTGGACAAGGTCGTCCATGTAAAATGAATTCTCTAAAACATCAATTGCGTTGCTGTTTAGATAGTTTTTCCTTTCATCGTGCGCGAGTTGCTTTAGGGTCATCATCGCAAGAAACGGGGCTGCTGTTGTCCCGTAAGTGACCGTGGTGAGTTGGTATTCTTTAATAGCGTCTAGTGGTGAATCGCGCCAGACTATTTTCAAAAGCTGCTGGTCGTCCGGATGTATCCAAATCTGCCGAAACATTTTCTCAATGTCCGCCGTAAAAGCAAACTGGTATTGCCTCCACTTGATAATTAACGATTGTAAGTCCTGTTGAAGATTCGGACCACATTCCATCACATCATTAAGACTTTTACCTGTAGATGTTTTACATGACGCATTAAAAACAACTCTAAATTTAGAATTTGTATTGTCATTAGATTGCACACAATGATGTGTTAATACACATTGCGCACGTTCCGGCTTCATGTTCTTCAAAGCGGGAATCATATGACCGAGTGAGAGGTATTCATTGATAAATAATTTATATTTTTCCTCTATGTTTGGTTGTTTGTTGAATTTATTTTCCAAGGTTCGAAATTGCGCTATAGCTTTGGATTTTGACTCTCCTAATTTTTCCGAAAAATCTGACTTTAACGGTAACCGGACTTGATATCGCCCATCTTCAAACCTAGTTGTAGTGGATTTGTAGTATTCTATGCACTTGTCATTTTCTATTGGTAGATGTTCACTAATATCCTCTATTTCCCAAAATTTCTGGATTTCCTCCAAATTATTGACAACAACGTTACATTGTAGTGTTTTGACACCTCCTGTTAAAATCCAGCCTAGGCGAGTGTTTTGGGCCAAAGGAACGTTATCACCTGCTCTGCAAACTCCTTCCAACAAAATTAGAGAATATATGTCGGCCCCTAACAAAAGATCAACAGGGCGACTAATATAAAACTCCGGATCGGCCAATGTTATATGATCCAAATAAGTCCACGACGGTTTGGAAAAACTGTAATTAGGTAATCGCTTAACGATGTTTCTCATTATATATACTTCAGTGTCAAATTCAAAATTGCTACTTGTGGCCGCACACTTGATTGACATCGCGCCCTTGCAATTGCTTTCCTTCGCACCTATTCCTGATATTACCCCACGACATCGAAGTCGGGGCATGCCCAGCAACTGGGCTGCGTGTTCCGTTATGAGAGAAGTTTGTGACCCCTGATCTATTAGGGCCCGCATGGTAACGAAAGTCCCATCATAAGTTTGCACCTTTAGCATGGCTGTTGCCAACAGTACTTCGGGCACATCGCGTTGCAATGACACGTGCGAATTGCTACGTACTTGGGCAGTTTCAAATTTCTGGCTGTTTCCGCCGGTTACCATGGTCGATGTATTATGATTATTAGTATTATCCGATTGAAACGCCTCGTGCAAAATCGTATTATGCATTCCATTACATTTGGTACACCTTTTATCGGAAATACATCGCTTACCGTTATGTGAATAGAGACAGTTTTCGCAAACACTCAACTTTGAAACAGTTTGCCGCTTTAGGTACGGTGTCATATTTAAAAACTGCCTGCAATAATAAAGGCAATGTTCGTTTGTTTTGCAAATTCCACACTTGAAAATTTTCCATGAATTAGTTGTTTTGTTTTGTTTTTGCGAAATAATGTTGCCATGTGCCGGAAATGATTGTTTGTTTAAATTTCTATGATACTTGCTGAAATTTTGCTGTGAATAATTATTCTTGTTTTGTTGAATTTTTGTAGGATTTTCAAATTTTTTACGTGATGACTCTAAACATGTAAACTTGCCTTCCAAAAATGATAAAAATTCTTGCAAATTAGGTAATTCTCGCGGTTGCTTGACCGACGCTATGTAATCATTATGTGTCTCCGTATCCAATTTTTGGGATAAAAGATGGACAAGTAGCGGATCCCAAGATTCAATGGCAACGCCTAGATTTTTAATAGCGTTAAGTGTTTCCAATGTCGTATCGTGAATACGCTTTATATGATTCAATGAAGTTTGCTGTACTGCCGGGATATTTAATAAAATGTCGATGTGCGAGCGAAAGATTAAACACTTGTTATTATATCGGTGATTTAAAATATCCCAACAGATCGAGTAATTATCAGATGTTATAGGTAAATGATGAATAAGCCTCTCCGCTTCACCTTTCACTTTAGTTTTTAAGAATTGCATCTTTTGCGCATTTGATAATGTAGGGTTTCCATGTATAGTCTCCGTAAAGAGGTCTTTAAAAGAAGTCCATTGATGGTAACTGCCACTAAAGGAAGGTATTTCGACATGAGGTGTCGATTGCTCTCGGTGTGATATCGACCACATTTTTCGGTTGATTGATTTGATGATATCATTGTATTTCATTTCATACGTAAAAAATGTTGACTCATAATCGGGACTCCTACCCCCGAGTTCCGAATCTAACTCCCAATGCATGGTGTCAATGATGGACCACCGCGACTGTATAGCACGCAGTAAATGATCGAACTCCCACTTTTCCGATATTAAATCTAAATTGATATTTGATACTGTGTGTTCGAATGCCTTAAAGTTACTAGTTTGCTTACGTAACATTTCATCGGTTTTGCTACTCGTCCCCTGAGATAAAGGAATCTGAGGTGATGGTTGACGAGATGGGCCAGGTATACCCAACGGGGTGGCGGGTTTTAAAACTGGGGTCAAGGGCCTATCCTCCTTACATTGATAGTTGGCGATTGCAGCTCTAACATTTTCATATCTTTCTTTCACAAATTCAAACTGATTACCCGTAAAATAAGTGTGAGACTTCGCATATTCTTTTCCGCATAGTATCACATGATTAGATTGGAATTCCTGCCAGTACTTATCTAGGGTATCTACTCTTCGCCTGATATAATCAGAAGTCTTACGATCACTACCATCTTTCTTAAAATTCGTGTATACTTGCTCAATTGCATTAAGAAGTTGCTGCTGATTAGTCAAGATGTCTTCCATGTTCGACATGATGATATAGGTAAAAATGGAAAGATCTTACTTGTACAGATCCGGATAACTGTTTGCTGCTTGCGGGATAGCTAGCGTCCCTGCTTACCGCCTTCAGATGATATTGTCGCAATTAAAGTGATAAATGTCCAATGATAGCTCACGTCTCCTTTGGTTCAGTCCTCACTAGTTTCACACAATAATAGTCACTCAGTTCTGTGCACACTCGCGAGGTTCACAAATGCTCGAAGGACCACAAAGATGTACGGGCTGAGACGATACCCGTACAGCTTGGATTGATAGTAAAAGTCCGGCGTGGAAATAAGTGTTTATTTGATAGATTAATTATAAATGATAAAATGATAGAATGATATGAGCACGCGCTACCGATTGCTATGTACTGTATTTGCGTACTGTCGACTGTTATAAAATTATGCATGGTAGCGTAAACTGCTGACAAAACAATATTGTACGTTCTAGCCCGTACATATTATTTAAACAAAAATGGATATTGTTTTAATTTATGCGTAATTAGAAAGATATTTTATCACAGAATAAAAAAGTTCTTGGGTCCGTAACTGTATCTATATTATTTAACAATTTATAAGCTATGGAATTTCAAAAGATGTAAAAAAAATCTAAAATTTGTATAAATAAATGCTTAACACAAGTGATAAATAATAGTTACAGAATCGATTTTGAATTCATTTTACAGATAAATAAATCCTTTACAAAAATGACTTCAACGTTCTTTACCCTATCTCTAATAGTTTAAAAGTTATAACAATTTTTAACTTGACAAATTATGTAACGGCTGTAATTTCATTATTGTATAATATTTAAAAGTGTTGTAAAAAATACAAAAAAATGATTTTCTTAACTTTGTTATATATGGTTATTTTTGTAATTTTTTGAAATTTTCGAAAAAAAATATAACGGTTAATATTATTTGTTTATAACAAATTGTTAAGTTAATAAACAATTAAATTATTTATAAAAAAAAAATATTTCTCTGTTATTCCATTGAAAAGGGTAAATGATGATTTTTAAGGATATAATAATTTCTTAACTAATTATTTAAACAATTGAAATATAAAAAAAACGATTATAAACAATAAAAAAATTTATATAAGAAAAAAAAAATTTTTTAAAAATCATCATTTCACCTATACTATAAGATAATAAAAAAAAAAAAAAAAAATAATCCCAAAATAGTCTATTTGTTTATAAACAATTTCTTAACAAATGACGTAAAATTTTTTTTTCCAATGTTAATTAATACCTATATCAGGTGCGAAAACAGCAATAATAATATATTACCAAAAAAAATTTTTTTTGATAACATTTTTTAGAAATTTCATTTTTAGTTAGTTTAAAAAAATTATAATTAACAAAATAATTAACTTTAATAAAATTTTTTTGCATAACTTTATTAAGTACCTAAACAAAAAGAGCTCCACGAAGCGAAAAATTTATAGACCAATTATTTAAACTTTTATACCGTAATTTATAAAAACAGAGATTGGAAAAAAATTAGTTAATTAACAATGGTGTAACTTTTTGAAAAATCGACAAAAAAATTATTTTTCACCGAGGTTTTTTTCGTTCAAGTGTCTAGATTACACTATAATTTATTCAAATTTTTAAATTGTTATTTAATATTAAAAATAAATTATTTTAGGTGATATACCGGCTTTTTACGCGGCGAGCCTATGCCGTAACGCCCTCGCGGAGCCCTATTTTCAGCGTTAAAAAAAAATTATAAATAATATAGATAGAGTTCCGGGAGTCAGGACTTTTTTATTGGAAATTTTCTCCTCTTTCAGGTTCTTTTTTCAAAATTCCTTAAATATCATTATTTTAAAAGTTATTAACGAAAAACTAAATACCTTTTTTTTATAATCTTATTTTGTTAATAACAATCGCAATTTTTTATGTGCTAATAAACCCTTAAAAAACATTTTTCTAGACGTCATTCCGAATCGAATGAGCTATGGCACATATTTTTAGGAGCTTTATGTCTATTTAACACGTTTTTGAACTTGTTGACTAGACTATTAGACCTGTTCTCTATCCAAGCGTCTACGAATATCCACCGTCAAATCAATTTCAAATATCACCAATAGACATCAGTTCTCCAATAATGTGTTTCAACATACCTATTGCTTAGTGTTAAAAAATGTTCTCTCGTAGGTTTACGTGTATATCACGATACGGGCTTTAACGATTTATATTTTGTGATTCTGCGTTCAAACTGTTTTGGCAAGTTTAACAACTCTCAACTGATTCATGTTCACGGTAATTTACTTTACAAATACAAGATTATGTTACTGTGTTTACCGATGGGATTTTTATATTCCCTTTATGTTAAGTGCAGTGTAGTCCACATAAATATGTCCACATAAACATTTCAATATGGAGGCTTGTTATTAGCAATAGTTGTTATTTATATTGTATATATATCTATTATTGTTATTAGTCTGTAAGTCTTCTTCAAAATAAATTTAAAAAAGTTTCAGTTGTCGTGAGCGATGTGAACGAGTTTATTTAACCTTTATATATTTTTCCTTTTGGGTTAACATTATACACTATTAAATATGTGTTCAAGAGAAATCAAGTCGGTTTACCCTAAGCGTCACCATGTTTATAAACAACTGTTTTGTGCGCATTTCTTTGGTATTCGCGTGGTCCAAGCAAAAGACTTGTTTAAAACTCTGAGTCCATCCAGTAGATATGTAACAGTGGCTTTTTCATTATTATCATTGCAAGACTCTAGATGTAGGCTTTAACACGCACATGTTGGCAAGCTATTTACTTAATGAGGTGGTACGTATTAAAACAATGCAAGCTATTTACTTAGTAAGGTATAATATTAAATCATGAGAAATGAAGGATACAGACTGCTCCAGCTCATCATCCAGGGGTGAAAAAGGAGTGTTGGCAGAAGGCGGCACCACCTCACTATTCAGAACAGCAGCTTTAAAAGTTAAAATTGCCCTTATGTTGTCCAACCTCCTATAGGAGAGGAACTCGAAGAAGATATAAACAATACTCATCTATCAACACCGGCCAGCATAATAAACAAATTCTACCACATCATATTTTGGTGCACCAAGGGATTGCCTAACAAATCCGGCTCTATATTAAACACTCAAACAACTTTACCAAATGTATATTATGTGTAGATAATTTATACGGAGCCAGGTCCGCTTTGCAGCGTGTTTGTTTATCCTCGTGCATGTGTGTACTCCGCGAACTCGTTCAAAGGTGATTTAATAGAAAACTCATTACTATAATCAACGGCATTGCAATCGCTCCGACGCGATGTATACTTTTTTTTTTTCTCAATTTATGAGGATTTCTTTATTTTATGCGTAGGATTATTTTAAAGTGAAATGTTGTGGAGTTGGTGTTTTTGTGCATGGATCTACTGTATTTTCTATTGCCCAGAAAACTGAAGTCAATTCCAGTTTGGTGTTGCATTATCTTTGTTTGGTCGTATTTCACGTGGCCCAATAAACTTTTCCCTTTCTCCCATTCGTCTCAGTTCTAAAGTGACATCAACATCCTTCATTTATATTTTTCATACAGAGTGGTGACCTGTTGGCGTGTTATACTAGATTTTCTGGTATTTACAATATATCGCTGGTAATTTCCGTTACTGGCTGTACCGGTTAAGAGCTTCAAGAAATATTTAACTGTCAATTTCTTGCTCAGTGATTTAGCGGAGGCATAAATCATTACGCGCAGTTATTATCAATTTAAATTACATTGTAGTGGGTTTTGCTGCCACGGAGCAGCATATTGTGATGGTTTTTAATTATTTTGGTTACGATCATCTTCACCTAATAGACTTTGCACATCAATTAAATAAACAACAGGAGTTCGAGATGAAATTACACGATGATTTAATTCAATATCCTTCCTCAACCGTTCATCTTTGGAATTGTCAACAAAAGAACAAATAAGTACCTATACGACGTCCTTGAAAACGCTTTGTCACCTTCGTTCCGTGATAAAGTTTCAGTGAATCATATATTGTTACCACGTTCTGAATCATCAGTCTTACTGACATTGTGCATAATGTTTATTTAATTTAAATAATTATTCCACTTATGGACTTTGTTATTGGAACAATTACCTATATATCGGTTGACATGTGTCCATCAGTTCCTAATTGATCAAATAGACATTCCAATAAGGTACATTGCGCCGCAGCAAATGCTTGAGAACTTCTTAAAATGGACTGAAGACCTTCAATAGGTATTGAATGACACTTTGAATTATTTGATTGAATGTCAAGATACTAAAGTACCGTACCATAATCTTGACGTTAATGAAGGCGTTCTTACCAATCCTAATAAGCTTCTTGTTAAACTTCGATACTA
Source organism: Hyles lineata (assembly GCA_030180105.1). Taxonomy (NCBI): domain Eukaryota; kingdom Metazoa; phylum Arthropoda; class Insecta; order Lepidoptera; family Sphingidae; genus Hyles; species Hyles lineata. The sequence continues at coordinate 11,448,735 of JARJEE010000013.1, read as the reverse complement.
CCAACAACTTACAAGAAATTAAATAAAACTTGTAGGCAAGTTCATAATTAATTAAATTTCGATGAAAAATATTCTCATACCTATTTTTGTACAACGTGACAATGCATGAAATATATTAACATTTTCCTAACTTTAGTTTTAGCGTGAAATCGATTTAGCGAAGACCTTGGACACAGTTTTAAATAACAAATGGTGTTTATCCAACCCTTGAACGATCGTTCGTTTGAGATATTCTGGAGTGTCAGAAACTGGGTCATGGCAAGTTACAGGAAATATTCTAGCGGAAAACGGAAACTAGATATATTCAGTATAACGGATTTCTTTGTCGTGTGTTGTTTCTTATAAAGTATTGTCAAGTATTATCTCTTTTATAAGGAAACTTATGTATTGAAATTTGTTCTGAGTGTAGCATATTACGTGACGCTGGTAGAACTTACAGTTTCTTTCAAAGTTGAACATGGAACAAGAATTGGCAGAGCTGTAATACGTATAGGAAAATATAGGGAAAAAATGTTTGGTTGTGTGGCTGGGTATTCCGACGACGATAATATAGTTTCCCAGGACAGGACAGAACGAAAATATACATTACACTTGATATTTCTTAGGTAGCTGTCGTTATTAAGGTTTAAATAACAATCACTGACGTTAGAAACATGTCGAGAAAAAGAAAAAGTGGGACATAATGAAATTTATATCTGATGATGATTGTTGAATATATATATAAATACACCCAACAGTCACGTACATAGTCCTGACCCTACACTAAGATCGAGTCTTGTGTCGTGGGTATCAGAAACTACGATAGACTTTTCGGTATTATAAACACCCAGACCGAAGCAAAAATGCCTGTGGATCACACAAATATTTGTCTGCGGGGATGGAAACTGCGCCACTGTGCTTATTCGGAAGAAAGATAGTGAAACTTGCCAAATGAGTAAAGATGGACAAGTCGATAACAACTTCTATGTTATTGTGTATCTTCATAAATAGCGATTATTTTCTGTTAGATTGCTCGCTGGCTGCTCCTATAAAAAAATGTTATTTTTAAATACCGTAAATCGTATTTCACCTTTTCTATTGTCGGAATATCTTTGACCAGGGCCGCGTTAGTCACGCGACATGCCGTCGTGTCACAAGCATCTAGTAAACATTCACAATCACCACGTTCTGCGACACATCCTAAATCTTGCCCAACGTCGCGCTTCGAACAATGAGCGCTCTAATTGGCTGAACCGTTTTTTTGCAACTTGAATGAAATGTGGGTAATGGGGTATACAGTTAGTGTACGTGACTTTTGTTGGTTTGTTTTCGTTTTTTTTTGTGTGACCATTGTTGGCGTATAATTTGTAGTTTTTTGTGTAAATGTTGTTCTTTGTTTGAGGTTTAATAAGTGTTTTGTTTTACTTTGGCCGTATTTAATAGGTCCTTCTTTAAGTTACGTAGTTAGTTTATGGATGCGATTGATTTCTGATTCGGAAACTAGATGGAGTATGCTTTTGTGTGTGTTTTCGGATTCGTACGATGTTTTTGTGGAATAGATTGTAATACATAACGTTACGTAACCAGGAAGTAAAAATACTAACCAATACAAAAAGGGAAATTACTAAAAGTATTTACTATATTCTGTCTAATGAAAGCTGAGAGTGAATATTTTTTTTCTTATACTGGCAACAAATATGATTAGTTATTGTTTACATAACCTCTTCAATAGCAATTTGTGAACAGTTTTGTAGTTTTCAGTATTAAACAATGCCTAAAGGAATAAAAAAGGATGTGAAAAAGGTGCTTTAAGACATGATTACTGATTACGAAGCAGTGAAACCTGAAAGAAATACCGTTTTCAAAGAAAAATCGCGATTGTTGTTAACTATTTCCGAAATTGCATGTAGGTGGTTCTAGAAATGTTGATACTTTTTACTGCATTCATCAAATAAAATTATTTGACTGCGATAATATTATATATGATATTTTTGCGACTATCGAGAGAGGTATTATGTGTAATGTATCATGCTAGTTATTAATTAATTATCAATTAATCTAATAATGAAGACTACAGATTTAGTTGGAGACTGTTGGACTGATGGTGTGGAGTAGCTCGGTTTTATTTACGACTAGCTTTTGCCCGCGACTTCGTTCGCGTGGACTTCAGGTTCGTCCCGTCTTCTATTTCCTGACTCATCCCACGGGAACACTACATTTTTCGGGATAAAAAGTAGCCTATGTGTTAATCCAGGGTGTCAGCTATCACTATACCAAATTTCATCAAAATCTGTTGAGCCGTTTTTTCATGAAAGAGTAACAAACATACATACAAACTTTCACCTTTATAATATTAGTAGGATGATTGATTTATTTTAAACAAATGTATTTATAAGCAGTTTATGTATCAACTATTAGGATTTCGTAGCAAATATGGAAAAAAAAATACCCAACAACTCTGTTGGCCATGATCTGTCTGTAGACATCCTGTAAGGTGTTTTCCGTTGACCTAGCATCGTAGAGTGGTTTCATAGTTTATATAAAAATCCAAAAATCCAAATGATGGCAATTATAATACCTTCCTGATTTTTTGTATATACTTAGTGGGTTTTTAGTTTCAAGTATACACCTTATCCAAATAAATTGAAAAATGCAAGTTTTACTTTTAGGGATTATCAGCGAAACGAAAAACTCGAAGATTAAGAATGAAAAAATACGTCAATTAAAAAATTAAATCATCAAGTATCGATTATATATTTCTTAGTACACTCAGGGTTGTAAGCGCTAGATTTTTTAAATTTCCCGCTATTTTGCACTCTCAGCTTTCATTAGACAGAATATATCGCACAATTTGTATTTCAAAGTCATAATTTAAAGGAAGCACGGCGGATTTTATTTTACGATGGTGATCAATTTGCCGTGTCGTTGTGACCTATGCCAACTCACCAATTAAAACTGAGTCATTTGATTTGAAAATTTTAACACAACCCACACACGTGATATGGTTCGATATCACATACATGATGTACAGCCTTGATCGCAAATTATACAGGTAATAAATGATTAATCTATAATGATTGGTAGTCCTTATTAAGGACCTATGTATGAGATATGAACCAATATAAATCCCACTGTTGGGCTTGGTCAGTGGTACTGCCTTCGCGTTTCTCGAGGGGGCTTTGGACTTACACTACTTAGCAGATCTTGAAAGTCAGGCAGGCTTATTGTTTTTGCCGAGGCCTGGTTGCAGTTTGCAATGGCAACAACTTGATATGATAATTAAGGATTTATTTATGGAAATGGACGCAAAAAATATATAACCGAAATTGCCAATCAGTAAAAATGCAATTGCAATGACTAATCAGACTTTGTTGAATGTTGCTATAAACATTTGTTTTTATTGTTTTAGCATCGAGTTTACATTAAAGTTAAAGCGAACCGGCTACCGGCTAAACACTGTAATCAAATTTAACACGCCATTAACCAATTTGCGACGATTCCGCTAACACTTGCGTACTGGTAGAGTGTTAATATCTCGTTTATTTTGGATTTAATTATTGCGTGTTGGTGGACTTCATATACCATTTCTAGTAAAAATACGTTAAATCGCCGAACAGCAGTGTTAATGCACTGTTGTGTTCTGGTTTGAAAAACATTGTAGCCAGAGTAACTATCGGGCATAATGAGACTTATCATACTATGTCTCAGGCTGGCGAGTATATTTGAATACCAAACTTTGCTTTGTAATTTATGGCAGTGTTTGGTATTTCCACTGTCCATGAGCGGTCGCTTACCATCAGGCGAAAGACATGCTCGTCTCGCCATTCATTGCAATAAAAAAAGTCATGTATAAGATCTTTGAGAACTAGAACATTCGATTGAGAAGAGTCCTGTGTTCAACCCTGGGCTAATTAGGACTGATACATACATATTATTTAACGTCGTCTAACACGTAATGTGTTGACAGTTATTAATTGAAGATAAAGTTGTTATAGTTTTTGCGGAAGTATTTTGGTCCAAAGTCCACTGTTTACAATGTGTAGTAAAGTATACAATTCGCCTAGTGTCACGAAACGGTGTATTCAGCAATTTATTATATAGCAAATTTTGTTCAAACGACTTTAGATTTAAACAAAGACCTATATGGTAGCAGGCAGGAAACTTGGATGTTACCCACATAATATCTCAAAGTGGCCTACAAAGATTTAAGACCTCACCTTGGTGTCTCTTAATAAGGTCTATTTTAGGTTCATCCAGCACTAAAATTACTCAGAAAGAAGACAAATTACTGATTAAAACCAATAATCTAATTTTATTGGATCTATCATCGTGAATTTGTTTATTGCAATGAATGGCGTGACGAGAACGCCGTTCCCCTGGTGGTTAGCGATACGGCCGCTCATGGACAGTAACAAAACCGAAAAACACAATAAATTACAAAGCAATGCTCGACACTCACTATCCTGACACAAGATTAGTCTCAATATCTGTCTCAATGTGTTCTAATCCCAGGGCACACCTCTGACTTTTCGGAGTCATGTGTGTATTGATAGTTAATCACCACGCACTAAAACGGTGAAGGAAAAAATCGTGAGGAAACCTGCATACCTTAGCGATTTATAAGAATTTCTCTAACCACTCTCAATCGTACTCTCGATTGTAGAGTAGGCCCGTGCCCTGCAGTGGGACGTATATGGGCTGATACAGATACAGATGTCCTGAAGTTACTCTTATTAATAATAAAATCTATTATCAATAATTTCACATAGTTTTATACATTCGCTCGCTGTGGTAGAGAAACCAACCGCTAATCCAGCCGGTCTAGGTCCGCTGCAGTTTCTATATTTGATTACGTTGCGTTTTGAGTGAAATATGATTCAACGCACTTTCTATTAGTCTATTATACTGCCATGGTGAAATTCGAATGCACGTTTGTGTTTGATTATTTAGAGTCAGGTTTTATAGATGGCTTATACGCACCTTTAATATAAAACTGACCGAATCCAAAAAAATAGACAAGATAGAATAGGTCTTATGTCACAAATCTTTAAAGAACGTTTCTCAAAAATGTTTTTTTTAGTTAGGTCTCTTTAATTCCAAAGGCGTATACATATGCTGGCACAGTAGATAAATAAAATTAGTAGCGTATAACCCCGACCTCATAGTTAGATACATTTGTGCTTTGTTGTCGTTAGTCGTAGGACGATTGTCTTTTCGGTCCCAGACCATCCAGATCTTAAATTGATACATTTGTTGATGATGGACCATTATGTAGCTTTGAAGGATTTAAGTTACTTAAAACGATAGTATTTTGATACTTATAGTCATCACTGATATGTTATTATATTGGCTTAATAGATCCCACTGCGAGGCAAAGGTCTCCCCTAAGCTTGATGCTCACTAACAGATTTCTAGTTTTTTTAAATAAATAAATACCGTATCAAGATTTTACCATCTTATCTTATATTTGGATATAACTAACGTGACCATACGTCCCGATTTAGGCGGGACAGTCCCGCTTTTAGGAAGTCTGTCCCGGTGTCCCCAGCAAGGCCTACATAGTCCCGGTTTTGCAAACAGACCAAACGATGATCAAAAAGTATTTCCCGCTCGAAATGATTTATCGAACTATTACTGAAAACGGTTGGGTCAAATTATTCCAGCACTTTCGTAAAACACAATCTTGATTTAAAAAACTTTCCCGCAATTAATAATTAATTTAGTACGTTATGTGTCTGCCTGGAAGTCACGCCACTACTGGGGCTTATAAATCGTGCCTAACTAACTATTTTGTGTTTAGTGCTATGATTATTTTTTGTAATTCAATCTTCTTTATTCAAAACTTGTAAAACACCAAAAACTTTTTATAATTATTTAATTCCATAGATGTCCCGCTCTGGCACAAAAAATAAATGGTCACGTTAGATATAACATAACCTATTTGAAGTTCACGTTTCTAGAACTGGAAGGTTACATATTACAAAATGCCGGATTCTCCGTCAGGTTTTCCGTCCTGTGATATAATTGCGTTCCCGAGCTTTTTATATCACATTCGCTATAGAAAAATCCGAGACAATAACTTTGGGCTGAATATAATAACATACTTATATGTATATTAATGCATCGGAAATTTTACTACGCGAAAACGACGCTGATTCGACTTATTTATATATAGGTAGTTCTTCACAAGTGACAATACATATCCACTCTCGCCATACTTATTGATGTTGATTTTTAAGTTTATGATGACAAAAATATCTTATTCTAAGAATTAAAATTCATATATTATATTATAATTTAATTATCGGATTCGCAGCTAGCAGAGAGCAATTAAAATATTGTTTGGTGATGCAAAAGGCTGTAATTTGCAAAGTTTCACCAATTATACTTTTCAATACCAAGAGATCCCAACATAGCCATAATAGCTCTTGCCAACAAAAAATCATACATCACAGATCAATCACTTAACAATGGTTCAGAAATGCCGACGACATCTCATAAGAATATAATGCGACAGTGAAAGCATATTTTTCGTTGGACGTCAACATTTCGCCGTATCGGTCGATGTTATGTAAATTTGTACGAGAAAGTCGCATTCATCGAGCTGATTGAGTGACATCACAATGGCTTGATCAGTCGCCGGCGTTGCGTCATGCACTAATGTGCTAAATTGGATTTGCTCGTGATTCAATACACGTTCAATGCGGTCGTGGTCCTCCCTATATGTCATTTACTTTCTAATTAAATTGATAATGATTTGCGTTCACACGCGTATCATTTGCCGTTTCGTGTCTGGAGTGTACGACACATCACGACATGCACATCTAAAATAATTGCTTTGCGACTGTTATTGAACGAATGCTTTGCTGAGCTAAGATTATATCAAAAGCATTGTTTTGGAGACAAAAGAGATATTATTGATTCTGCAAACAAAATTTTAGTTTGCATATCTCGCTAAATCCAGACTCCCAAAAGACAAAGGACAAAAGACCCCCTAAAATATTTCAGAGTCAAGGTTCACATCAAGCAGAAGTCCAATCGCCAAACATTTCAGAATTTTGATTTGTGTAGCTCCTGACAGCCTTTACAATATTCCCTAGAATATTTTCATCGCACAAAATATATATTTGCTCCAACAACAAAATATTACAAGAAATCTCTGCAGCAAACATTTCAAATACAGTTGGGATATTCGTATCTTATCCTTCCATTTACTTTCTTCGCAAGTTCTCAATAGCCGCCCACGCGTCGCATCGCAGGCTCCACGGCCCACGCGTTCGCCTCCATCGTCTCATTACTAAGTCCCAATGAAAGGAGCCTTGTTTGTCTTATTTGTGTTGCGTTTATTTGTCTGGTTTGCGGAAAATTATTAAGTCCATCCAGATCTTCTGTAATAACTTTGGTAATCTCGATGGTACGAGTAGGTATATTTTAGATGACATCGTTTTGCATATTATTATTTAGAACTTAGTATGTAATGTTATTTGTAAATTCTGATAAATCGACGTCGTTGCAAAATCGGGTTGTTGTTATTACCTTTAGGCGGCTATCGTTATTGTAAGTCATCATAGGAATCTCTTTTTCTAATGCGACTTTAGACGCATTTACTCTATGCCTATTTATAAATAATTTAGTAGTCTTTTAAAGCTTTGAAATTCGGTAATATCTTAACTACCAAAAAAATTGACTGTACAACAAAGTTTATGAACCTAAAAAAACATGAATGAAAATTGGTCGTGAAAAAATCCAACTTAAGAACTAGAAACGTAACTTGTAATAATGAAATTAAAAGTTACAAAAACCAAATTGGTGTTATGCTCTTAAATTAGTCTTGGTTTAATAGTATAAAGTCACGGTATGAACTGTGACCTTACGAGCAAAGGCTTTGCAGTGTAGGCGTTTTCGCTCACGTCGCGACAGCCCATATCTCCCAGACGTTACCATAAAGTTGAACGTTGTAACAACTTCACTAAGTAAATATTGAGAAGGCTGAAAACTTTAAGTTATACTTAGGCTATTTTAGTTGGTTATGGCTTGAAATTTAAAGCTAGTGTCTAGTGAAATAAGCGGATAACTAAGTTCTAAATAATCTCACTTTTGTTTTTAGTTAATCGTACTAAAGCCTGCCCAACTTCTAGATGTAATATAGTCTTTTATTTTAAAGGTCAAGATAGTCGAAGTGTCTTTACCATGGGTCCCGCATATGTGTATGGTTGCAACTTTGACAATTGAAACATTTGATAGATACTCAAAATCGAATAATTTTCTTTAACAAGCTTTCTAAAATGATGGTTCTTAACCATCGACCTATACCGCCAAGTAATCTAAACACAATGCAAGACAATAAACAAGATTGCAGTATGCAAAACAAATGGGAATAGAATTAACACGTAGTGTGACAAATGCGTTCTCGAAGTTGCAATCTGGGTCGCGTACAATGTGATGTCGCATTCCACCTTCGTGCATATTTCCATTAAAACTTGATTTGTTTCAGTGTCGGGTAATATTAACGCTCGTACAATAGCAATGGTACTCGTCTTCATGCTCTGCAACGTTTTCAATTAGTCTTTCTTTGGTTTGTATTGTGTTGATGGCAATCATGGTTGTTCTCTGTGTAATATTGAATGCTGTGTTATATTAAAGTAGCTTTGAAGTGTTCTGCCTTTATTGTTAGTAATTTGTTTCGTATTTTCTGGGTTTCAAATCTAGGGCATATGAAAATGTTTTGCTCCACGTTTTATATGGTAAAATAATAAGTAAATAAAGTTGGGAATAAAAACCGTACAGAAAGTAGATATGGGTAGGTCATTTAGAGCATAAAGTTAAAAAATCACAGTATCGCCTGAGATAAAAGATCAATGATATGATAATGAATTGTGTGATAGCGAGGAATACAAGATTTATTATGAAACAAGTTTTTCGGACTCGACCCAAATAGATAACATCTGTTCAACCCAATGGCATGGCTATCTGATTCATCCAATAGATATACACTAGTGGATAAACGTCTGTGCCAGAACCGTCCATACATGATGCAGCAAGCGGTTGGACCATTAAATATTCACTATACATTTTCTCCATTCGTTTTTCTTGGGTCCTCCGTGAGAAGCACTTGTGCGGGAAAATCAATAGAAGTTTACACAAAGGGCGTGCGTGATCGATATTTGCTGAGCGACGCACGAGAGCAAACTGTTAAAAGGCGTCCTGGGAACGGCCCGGCTGCGATCAAAGCCGATCGGATCCAGCGCTAATCGAGCGAATTTATTTACTTGTCACGTGAATTGCGTGATCTTTTGGATATGTGAGATTATGCGCATTAATAACAGTGTGGATTAATTGAGCAACCCAACATAATTAGGTAGTATTTTTATTACTAGATGTTATTTACCAGAAATTACAGACTCTTGTTGTTAGCGGGCCTACCTCTGTTTGTCAGTTGTTTATTTATTAGAACAATAAAAATCATTTGTTATTCCAATTTTTACAATTTCTATTGTTTTTCCAATGCTCTATTTCCCTTTTCCTCATCCTTTCCTTTTTTCTCGCACCATCTGATTTGATGGACCGGCACACATCTGTAAGCACTCACCATCAGGTGACCTGTTTGCTCGTTTGCTTGCCTAGTTTAAAAAATGTTGCCATTTTTGCTTACTTATGTAAATTAGTTTCATTTATATTCATAATGAAGCAATAAAAACATTCGAGAGCTCTTTGTTAACTAGTATAGTTACACTTAACTACAGTTAATCGTGTCACCTACCGTGTGCATAATCTGCATTCATTATTGTATTCAAATAATTGCACAAGTGTTTTGTCACGTGAAAGTAATTTCACATTCCGCTCGTATCTTGCGTCACTAACCCACATGTACCGCATTAATTTGCTTTTGAAACTGTACTGTACTGTATCAGCCCATATACGTCCCACTGTAGGGCACGCACCTCCTCTACAATCGAGAGTACGACTGAGGCCATAATATATTCTACGCTGGCCTAGTGCGGGTTGGCTTTTTAAACGTTTTAGATATAATATGTACCTATATCGATATGAAGCCCTTTGATTTGTGCAGTTAAGTTTCAACATTATCTTACTGAAGGTGAAAAAAGAAATACTACCTTATGAATATATGGTGTATTGTCGATCAAGTTTTTTTGTGGTTAGCCATAAACATTAGAACAATGTGAGGAACATACGCGTGTGCCTATCATTAATTAAACTTTCGACATTTCGTGAAAACTTATAAGAGGCATGAAGGAGTTTGAACACGATATTTTCCCCACTGTCACCAATGCACGAGGTAATTAATTAAATTATAATTAAAGATAAAATGTATCTGTCATGAAAAAAGTAAGAGCAGAGACCTGAATACAACCGATAATATCTTTTCGGAAGTTCGTTCCTTCCACAACTAAGCCTATAGGCTCACCGTGGCAATGACCCCTACTCATATATTTTTCACAATCACATCGAGAGTGGTACATTAAAAGTAATAAAACTGGATCCAATAAAAGCGGTTGTAAGTGTCGTCGTAAAAGTGCTGATTTATGAACCTTTGATATGAGTTACTTGCGGTAAATATCTCTGAAAGTAGCTTTCTAGCGAAATTGCTATGAAGGTGTGAGAAAGTCATGATTTTAATGTTCCCTGCAACATTACGATTGGACCTCATGTTGACGTTTTTATTATTGACTTTTGCTCTCGACTGTATAAATTTTATGTTGAAACATATTTTATGGCTTTTCTCGGGTTATCGCGGAGGAATGTGGAGTCAGCGGTACTTAGCGTTTATTAGCTGTGTTGTGGAGAGCACTTAAAGTAATAGTAAATTGTGACAAGGATCAATATACGAAAATATTTTGCATCAGGTTGAATGTTAAAATTATATTTTAACCAATATTAAAAACTTGATGGGGAGACCTTTGCCCAGCAGTGGGATGAAATAGGTTACAACTTGGATTAAGAGTTAAGATGAAATTTAAGTACTTACTATTATTGCTAATGAATTCTACTCTATAACATTTGATCTCAATTGTATATCATTGTATTTCAAACAGAAGTAATGAAATCAATAAAACGGAACCTTTTTATTTCTCCACAAAATGCAAAGTTCGATTATCCATCTATGGTACAATAAATCAAAGAACTACCAGAACCCTACAAAACCGCAACGTAAAACTTTATCGACGCGAACTCAATCAGATATTTCAGTATCCTTTTGAAGTGCCTCCCTTTGAAGTAGCAACTTTACGGTGAGCAAGTGTAAACAATTTAGATTTAGTTGTAACCGTGGTGCCGGCCTGCGTCGGCGGGAAGCGGCTTTCCTGTGCACTCGCAAACATATACCATACCTGGACTAAATATATCGCGTTTGCATTCTATGTAAACTTTATACACATTGTGAATGTGTACGTGGCATGGATGTGATGGGGGGAATGAAGGTACTTTTGTCAGTATTGGATTTCTGAATGCAATGATGAGACACGATTATGCGGTAGTGCTTTGGATCGTAACATAGTAGGAGGCCGTCTTCATGATGATCTAAATTACCTACATGTGATTGTTTATGTTAGGTGTTTCTACTGATTTTCCCATTAGACTGCTTGGTTAAGTGATTTGTCCGTGGCATGGTCAATATTTGCTGTATTGATGCACCTCTGCTTACCCCTTCTGTAAAAAAGGCGTGAGTTTATGTATGTATGCATAAGTATTTGTAATTATTCCAATTAAAAGTAATCTCAACTCAATGACCAACATTCCACGCTATACGTAAAGCCATCTGTACAGTTTGCGTAAAGCACTCGGTCGACGAGGCTCGTTGATCATTCGAGCGCTCATTAAGAAAACTTGTGTGGATAAAGTTGGCTACTCTGCCTCGAGGGTCCTCAGCTCTGTAACGAGGGCTCCGGAGGGTTCGAGAGGACGACGCGTTGGTTCGCTGCAGATTTTATGAAATATTGTTTTTGGGGAGTAATTTGGCACGGAGGTATGTGATTTTATAGTGAACCTAGTGCCTACACAATCCAAATCGGTGATACCTTCAACATGGGTCAGGTCAAAAGTACTCTGAAGCGGCGAGACTGAATGAAGAAGTTGGTGAAAGTGGATGAAGCGAAAGTAATATGTCAGGAGCGAGCAAATTGGTGGTCTATAGCCTCTGCCTATCTCTATGGGATACAGGCGTTACGATTACGTAAGTATGTATGTGATAGTATGCCTATGAACATTATGGGTCGATGAGATCTATTAAAATAGTGCTAGTTTGATAAACAGGGAAGAAAGAGTCAATAACTTGACAGTCAAATAAGTCAGATCAGGGAAAATGGAGATGATTGAGTAGGTAGATCCTGATACTAGATTACAATCGTAAGATTTGTTTTCTAATCATTTAACTGCAAAGCGGATAAAATTACTCTCAATTTCCGAATCCGAAGTATTTATATATGTTGTTACGTGTATCCTGACATAACTTTAATATATAGATCGAAGTGAAGATAATACAATATGAAAAATGTGGGAATTTATTATTACAGATCGAAATCTTATCGCCGCTGGTACGTAGTATGATTGTGTAAACGACTGTTCAAGTATTATGTTTCATTTGATCTTTATAGTGACATAGTGAGTAGTTTTATCTATGATATCTATATGTATAGATCTATTGTCACCTGATATAGATAGTATAGTATTGTACGTTGTAAACCGTTCGGAAAGTGCTTTTCCTGGAATATTTCGTACAGTTTTATTGGTTGAGGAAAACATTTATCCTGAGTAACATAGTCATCCTGACAAGAATGTATAGTTTAAACGATTATTGAGTTTCTATGAATTTTATAGGTTAAAGATACGATAAATAATCTGTATCTTAATTTGGTTTTCATAGACGGTAGTAACTCCTTGATAATGCTCATTCATGCAGTATGTTAATTTCGTAGCTCTACCACTGCAAATATCATAAACATTAGCTGATATTTGTATATTTGTTCCTCAAATCAAAGCTTTATAAATCCTGTTCTGGAAATTAATTATTTGAATTGGTTTCGGACAAAAATAATTGATTCCGTATTTTCCTTTGTGCTTTGTGCCCTTTGTTAATTCAAATCGATACGGAACACAATAAAAGTCAATAGGAACTCCACTTTTAATTTATTTTCAACATAACATTTGTCACCGTGGAATACGATTTTCGTTTGTTGTTTTTATTTTCGTCTGTATTTGTGTATCAATAGAGTTACTTTTGCAGTTTCGATGCTAAAGTTCCCGATTGCCGGTGACCTATTTTCACGTCAGACCCGGCATGGGTTTTGTTACCCTCACATTGTTCTAATGTTAAATTGGAAATAGTTGGGTTGCTACACCCCGAATAATTTTGGTCACATGTTCCTGTATGCGCGCTCTATGCGCCTAAGCTTTGTGTGCTCAGAACAGAGTAATGTGGATGGAAATATTGATAGGAATTTGTGATATTGTGGCTGAAATTAGTGCAATGGTTTCTGAAGGAGGACACGAGATAAAGGGAGAGTGTGGAGGTGGTTTATTTATTTCTGTTGTAAGTTTTGCTCGTAGTTTGAATTGCTGTGAGTGATATAGTTAGTATGCCTAGTTCTAGATAAGAATGTTCGATGCAAGATAAATTTCACATATTTTTCAAATATGCGTGAGCTGATACATTCAGTCATGCGTTCGGTTTATGCAAATATTGTAGCTTCATTCGAGAAATATAATTTGTTTTGGATTCTGTGTATGTACATATATGCCGCGTATATTGCTACCAGACAAGAGTGTTCTATGAATGAAGGAGCGTTGGATCCACCTCTTATCTAATTAACGGATTCACACCTACCACTACGGACCACCTGTTTCTATTCGACATCTCTGTCACTCCACCAATGTGAAAAATACCAGGACAGCTGCTATCCTTTCTGCTCTGCTGCAGAGCCATATAAGCTAAGGTACGGAAAACAAATGCGCTGACGCTACGAGATTGCAATTTAAATGCGCGAATCGGTATTCAAGACGTATCTCCAAATCACATCCTGAGTTTCTCTAAACCTGGGATTGCGGAGGTGTGGTGCGTAATCAGGTATCTAACGAGGGTCTATATTAAATATCGTGAATGTAATTACCATCCAATTGTCGTTGTTTCTGGAACAAATTTTTACAAACATTTTTAAATATTGGTCGTCAACTTTTTTATAAAAGTGAAGGAGAATATTCTATATTACGAGTATACTTCATTTAAGAAAATGTTTTAGTTTTAACCTATGTGTTACCTTATCTAAATTCAGTTTGACTGCTTTGACTTTCAAATAGTTTAGAATTTAGTTACGTTTATCTGCCTAGCACGCAAATGTCACATAACTTACCAAACTATCTAGATTGTAATTTTCTTCTAACCATGTATTTTAGTTCAGAATACAAATAGCTACTAGTAACTACATTATTTAATTATAAATAAATGCCAATCATTAGGTTTTTAATTTAAAATACTAACATTTACGTTGATGCTTTAATATCGACCAGAGATTTAGTGCCTATTAATTAAATTCACACTTCATATCATAAATTAAAAGTTTAACGGTGAGGTCCCGTCCCCCGCGATCCCCCGCCGCTTCCGGCCGCGTAATGGCAATAAAATCGAGCTGTAATCGCGACACTTTCTCCCCGACACGGTCGCCGCGCCGGTGCTCAATCGAGCGGCCAACGACTTACAATCACAAAACGACCGATTCACGTAAATTCGTAACTAGATAGGCTTTTATGCCAGGGCTAGATAAATTGGAATTCGGAATTATGTGGCTACTGTGAGATCTCTTTAGCATTTAGAAAGTTTTTTGGAACTAGAGATGATCTCCCTTTCCGGTAATCCGAGTGACGATCGAAAGACGTAGATCGGTTCAACCGGTCTTCTAGCCCGCTTTCAGCACATTTATACATAATGGAGTAGGCCTCCTCCAATAATAAATCCAACTTCGCCGTATTTCGATTCACTGATTGATTTAAAAGAACCCATTTTCTTCTGATTTAGTATGATGTTGATTATTACTCGTACTCCAATAAACAACCAGTTATGAATAAAAATATCAGCGAGGCTATAAACGCTAATTAACTCAATAAAATAAAAGGTTTTGGTTGTTTTCCTTCGTTAATTAGCCCCGCAATTTTTCCTTATTCCCATCCTGTTTGTATAGTTGAAGTGTTTATTGCTCAGCGAACATTCATTTCATGGGAGGTAATTTTATTAAGTTTTTTTTTCTCCCGCTCAGTAATTTTGCACGAGGCGGGCACTGGTGGAGGCCTAATGATTTATTCATCGGAGTTATTTTTATTTGCACGTGGACCGGAGATAAGTGTGCTTAATTCAACGTTGTTTACTTGTAATTTTATTCCGTTGAATTGACTGTATCTAAATGATGGATGATGCGATTTTGAAGGTTATAGCTAGAGGCCATTAAATTTCCACTTTAATTATTTATTATTACAATAAACTCTTCTGCTTTCTCATAATTGACAATCGTTTGTGGTTTTCCAATTTCAAATCGGAATACAACAGTGCATTTACACTTTAATATTAAAAACTCATTCAAACGCATAACATTAAAAATTCATTGCCCATTAGTTTATTAATACTGAATAATCACTTGCCTGTTCACAAGGATTTACCGACATGTAAAAATATCGATAATAACCTGTAAAAGTAAAAAAATATAATATAGCATATCCCTTTTTACTATATTTATTTACCTTTAGTGAATGGATAATAATTTTCATCCTCTACTTTCATCCTCAACAACGTGTAACAAACTTAGTATCTCAGAGGAGAACTGAGAAAGTTTATATTGTGTTAGCTAGTACTTAACCAACTTACAGTAACTAAGTTATAGGATACTACCCCGTCTCGGCCGGTGCCTGTGACGTCATTACGAGGGATTATCTAATTATATAATATAGTTTTTACTAAGATATAGTCTAGATAGCCGGCCCTAAAGTGTTTGCCTCGTGAATAATCAGAAATTGCGGTTGTTGTGTGAACAATTTGCTAGATTTGATGTAGTTAGTTTTGCAAGGTGGTGATCGTCATCTAATGGCGTTTTAAGTTGAGCAGTTTAGAGAATTAATGACGGTCTCCATTTTATCAAGGGTATTTATAGAGAACGAAAATTGTGTACATCCGTTTATGTCAAATTATCTTTAGTTGATTTCAGAAGTTAACGCATTCGACCACTTTTTCGGTGTAATTCTAAACAGGATGCTAGTTATAAAATATTCCCAAATGAAAAAAACAATGGAAAAGGCAGTTACGTCATAATTAATAACTTTAACAGATTTAGTTAGCTAGTAAGTGCAAAAATAGCCTTATTCAAACACGCAAATTGTTAAATTGCTATCAAAACACGGACCGATGTTGTCACGAAGGTTATTGATTATACACTGTGCGGCGCTAACCTAATTTAATAATCATAAAGCAGCTAACAAGTAGTATTCCTATAATAAACAAACACATATTATTTATATCAAGCCGAGATGAAAGTAAATCTCGATTGACTACTTTTTTGGGCGAAATGCAATAAAATTTGCATAAACATCCATTGAAGACGAAAACACAAAACTCACTTCCACCAAACCGATACAGATTACGTCATCGGTAACCTTTAGTGTAAACTCGAGTATTTCGCAATGTTGCCAAGTCGGTATCCTTTTTGTTGCATCACTGGCAACACTTTCTATTTTAAAATTCTGCATGAATTGAAGAGGCTACTCCCGTCGCTGTTGCCTCTCGGGAAATGTTGTTCATATATCAGAAATTCAGTGCGCGTTCGGTGCTACATTTCAATTTCCAAGTCTGAAGAAATATGGTTTTAATTTTTGTATACGAGTTTTTGGATAAAAGGGGAAGCATTGAAAAGTCAAATTTTCTGTTTTATCTGCAATATTGTATCTCTCCGCAATAGTGTTATAAAAGTATGAGGAATTAGCAATAGGTCGGCGAGATGGACCATGGGCTACCTCAGACCTGACTCTTATTCTAAATAATAAAATAATCTACTGTGTAGTCTTGAGGCATCTATTGTACAGGATAGGAAGACAGAAAAACGCAGTATTTATAAATCAGCTATTTGTTTGGGATTGAATAGAAAGAATACCCTAATTCATTTCTGTTATCAAAATTATCATTCTCTCATCAGTATGTCACTGAACATAATTTCTCTCGTTATTAATTTGCCATGTCAACGCCGGCGACCTGAGTCGGTCACTTTCACCATTGTTGTCGGCGACCGCTACTCCGGTCGCCGACGGAAGTGTAACAACTAACAACCCATCCGGACCGCTGTGCTTTTGTTCAGTTTATTCATTGGATATAATGCAAAATTTTCTCATGTCGACAAGCATCAGATTGATGGAGATGATTAAGCTTTGAAAGGTAAAGGTTATCTTGTATCTTAAAGTTATTGATCTTGTTCCGTGTATTTAGTGTCTTCCTATTTGTCTAGTAACAGCATGCATAGCCTGTGAATTGTGAGGGTTCATTGTCATAGCGGGGCATAATCTGGCATAAAGTATGAATGTAAGAGCTGAAACAGAAATTACAATAGCATTATTTGAAAAAAGAAATGATACTCGTATTTTCTTCGAAATTACTTGCAATATCATTTAAAAATAACACCGTGTACCGTGTTATTAGCATAATTATGAATATGCCGTCGTTGTTGCTACGGCGCGGCGCGGCGGTCGTTCCTACGCCGACTGCGGAGCGGTTATCACATATCGTGGGAAAACGTGCGATAATACGCGCTCATTGTTCTAAGGAATAGGGCTGGTGGGATTAAGTTACGTGGATTTGTTATTATTGATATTATGGATCAATAGTGATTTAGTTTTAATGAAATACGAGTGCAGGCTATTCGCCTGATGGTTATCGATATGACGGTTCATGGACAGTAACAAAACCAAACAACACCATGGATCACTAAGCATTGTTTAGCATTCCCTTGCGCTCGCCATCCTGAGGCATAAGATGTTAAATGTATGTCCAATAGTTATTTTGTCTTTCAAACCGGAACACTACAGTGCATTTACATATATTGTTAAAAGATTTATTTAAATAAAAATGTAACGTCAGAATAGGTTACAAGAAGCTTCTGGAAACGGACCGGCTGCTATAGGTCTTAATAGAAAACTATGGAAAAGGTCCATGTTTAGCAGCGGACATTGGTGGACAATATTTTATTTCCTACTCTTCCTATTAATAATTACACTTTCCGATTAATTTCGTTGCGGGTTAAAGATAAGTTAGACATTCCCGGAGACTCGCCGAGCTTCAATGCTCGGTGTCATTACATTGCGTGCCACTTTTGATCCTGGCTTACAGGAGTTACAGTGGTGGGTGTGAGGGCGGGACATTCTCCTGGTGGATGATGACTGGATTGAGTGGATGACGAAGATAAAATTACGAATCGTTCGGTTATTATTTATATTTTGACAATTTTTACATTAAACAGGTTTGCTGTTATTTGCTTAGTTTTTTAGTAAATTAAGTAAACAAAATCGACCCGTAAGCGACATTAGAGATCTTACTTACCTCTCTATAAATATTTAATGTGTCGCACATTTTGCTTTGTCCGCTTCCATTAAACATTGGCGTTTTAATTAACTATTGATGATAAAGCAGCCCTGGTTAGGTTTCTCGGTAATTTACTTGCATGAGGAAAAAAAACAAGTAGAGCGGTTTGCGAAGGTGCGGCTCGGGACAATTACGCGCCTCCATGCCATTGTTGTTTTGCTATGGTTTTATTATATAACGTTTGTATTTATAGATGGAGTATTGTCTTAATACCAATGATTAATATGATGAAGTATTAGTGTTTGTCGATGGTTGAGGCTGAAGAATTCTTTGGTATGAAGATTGTCAAAAATATTACAGGATTGGTGACATCTGGCTCAAATTTTTGTGTTCAAAATTGTTGCGTTTATCAACTCGGAGACACAATTAAAAAGTATCATAAATGTAACCCTTTATAAGTATTAAGTTTTTTGTATTTTTTTTTTGTTAAGGGACCTTAAAAAACCTTATAAAATAAAATTTCTTCATGTGTAGATTGTTGGGAACTGTATTACCTCCAACTTCTGCATTAGATTAGTATGGTATTGTTGAAAATTCAACCTCCTCTAGCGGGTGGTGATAGTTGACAGCAGATCAAAGTACACATAGACGTAGCGGAAAATAAAAGTCGAACAAATTGAAACCTTAACCAAAGACACTTTGCGGATCAAACTTAATCTGAAAGATTACTTATACTGTAATAAAATAAATTAAATTTCATACACACTAATTTCTATTATAGACAAAACACTTGAAAGTATCTATCGTATTTCCAATTCATTTCTATACGACCGTGTACCGCAATCAAGGTTACGCATTATTGTCAGCGTTGAAATAAAAAGCTTGTAATGAGCCATTTGTAATTACACTGATTGACGCGTTTGGATCCTTGCCCGAGACAAAAACTGGGATTTATCACAATTGTTTCAGAAATATAGTGCCAGTCGCGATGCTCGGTACGGTGTGACGCACGGCCATTACGATAGAATGTTACGCGTGTGCTTGCAGACATGTTCTTGTTATTAGTGTTATGTTATTGGGAAAATCAACAGAACAACCGCAGTAGGCATAAAATGATATGAACAGAAAGCAAAATAGACACAAAGTAAATGGCAAAAAAAAAAACTATGTTGGACCAATTAGCTCAGTAAGACGATTTGCTCGCCCCATACCTGATGCCATGATACTATTATCTTTTTCTACAATTCATTGTCTCTTACTTTGTTCTATAACCATGCCACGACATACCTAGCTCTCTCTTTTCATTCAACCACAGGAAGTCCTCTGTTGAACATAGGCCTCCCTCAAGGATCTCCACATTGACGTATTGACGTATTGGAAGTGGCCTACATTCAGTGACATCCTGTAAACTGTACCAGGCCGTCCGTCCAACTTGTAGGCAACCGGATTATTTGATGGATCATACACTAGATTTGTTTTTCTTAAATTATTTAAGTTCCACCACAATACGGTGTAATCCCATGTGTAATCTGTTAATCTGCGCCCGGCTTTACCGAGTTTATCCAATTGGCTCGTATCGTTCGCGAGTGACTGTTGTGCGTGCGCGCGTGCGTGTTTGCGTGCCTTACGTAACGTTGTTTATAAATACACCACGGTATAAATGCAGACGTACGTTCCGATCATCGATTGGAATGTAATTGATTTGTGGAATCGAATTATCGATTACATTCACGAGACGAAAATAGATGGCTGTGAATGTTTGAGTGTTTTCTACAAGCAATTAGATGACACGCTATTCAGTGGTTCTAATTGAAGAGATAGAATATTATTTAGATTATGATAACTGGCAGTAATCCACCAATAATCATTCTCATAGACACTCAAGCCTGTTAGAAATAGCCTGTATGCAATCATTTTCTTTAAATTTCTTGTCAGTACCTTATTGAAATCTAAGCCGTTATATAAATATGGGATCAGGTATAAAAAGTGGTATTAATTACTTCTAAGAACAATAATAGCCTCCGTCCGTTCGACTGGAAACTATATTTATGTTTTTATAGATAGATTCTCGGTCCGATAAAGTTTCTAAGGAGCCTTTATGAGCTGGTCTTGCATTAATAATCTTTATTACGTCTTTGGTAAATACTATTAATATTTTACGTATTAGTTTGTGATTGTATATTATTACAATTTGTAATTGTATATTATTTTATTACAAAACATTGCGGAAAACGACAACTTTAGTCAGGTTTTTATATTGACCTCCTGATGAGTCCAATGTCGTCGAATAAAACGTTTTCACCGACGAGAGATGAATCTTTCGCCGGACGATACTGAACAATTATATTGGTCTGATTGAAACCGATTTATACAGGCTTAATCCGAAATGAAACACTTGTGTAACTGATTGAGGTGGATTTTTCGCCATCGTTGGCGGTCATCATTATTTGATCGGTAATATCTTATCACCAGCTTTTGAGTCTCGTTACTACATTATTGCGACAACATAAAAAATAACTAGACTTTAGAATAAATCTGAAGGTGATTTAATCATCATATGAGCTACTTGTGATTGCTGTAAAAAATTGCAAATTTCAAACTAGTGACATGCAAACAATGATTGATATCGAGATGAAAGGATGCGCCCGTTGTGAACAAAACTCTACGGTGATGGATATAAGCTAGTGTTTGAGTGTCGTTAGTACTGATTTATTTATACGTGGTTTGTCATTAGTCTCGCAAATTGTGCACATTATTCGTCATGTATATATATTCGTCGTATATTCTATTTCTATTATTTTTGACAGCCTCCGTGACGCAGTTGGTTGGACGCCGCCTGTGCAACGAGAGGCCGCGGGTTCGATCCCCGCACCGAAATAAATGTTTGTGCGGCCCACAAATATTTCTTCCGGGTCTGGGTGTTTGTGAGACCGAAAAGTCTCGTAGTTCCTGATACCCACGACACAAGACTCGATCTTAGTGTGGGGTCAGGACTATTAATGTGACTGTTGGGTGTTATTTATTTATTTATTTATTCGTCAATATAGTTATTTAGAATTATGAATTTTGAAGTACGATGTTGCATTGTTGCGAAATTGGGTGTTGTCTATTTCGCTATGAGTCTTTTATTGTAGTGAGTTTGGTTTTGTATTATTATATTTAATGGTTTAATAGATTTACGCGAATGTTACATATTGAAGTAAAACTATTTTTTTACGGATTATTCTTGTTTTTCTTTAAATTGTTTTCTTAAGTTTGGTTGCTTTCATGGAAGAGATTAGCGGACCTTATAAACCATGTTGGTTTTTCAACACGTCTTACATCTGTGATGACATAGCTACGAAATAATGTATTTAAAAATATATTTTAGGTTGTTTTTGTGTATTAAAATTGTTGGGTTTTTCTGTCCTGAACGAAAAGACTAATGACGTTCCAAGTTTGCAGCCAGAGCTTCCCGAATATTATCTTAATTCACTAGAATTTTTCAGAACTGGAGCTATTTCTGTTTTATTCTCTTTGAATGAAAATACTAATTACGTTCACAAACCACAATCATAGTTTCCCGTAATATTCGTTCAATTAACTACAAATTTTCAGAACTGGAACTAAACGTTTTCCTTAATTCGATTCAATTACACGTTATTAATATAGTATCGACCTTATATCACTTAATTAGTTAATTAAACCGTCTGATCGAGTCGATGATCAATCTCGCCGATTCCTGCTGCCGCTCGGCAATTAATTAAAATTGTATTGTTTTGGTAATGTTTGTTACATATTCGAAATGTTGTTTGGTCATAATGTAATTAATTAGAATGATTGCTAGAGGCAAATGGGCGTGTGGCATGAAATAAACACCATTCCCGGGAAAATCTTATAATATGGGATATTTCAAACCGAAAATTCACTTAAAACTACAGTGTTGTGAGTTAGACCTAAATGCGAGGTTAGAAAATATGAGTCCACGAAATGGTCGTAGTTTCTTGAAATGGCAATGGTAAACGAATGCTATTGAATTTATTTATGAGGTTTAAAAATATAAAGATAATTTATTTGAAGTTTTACTTTCAGAATAAACCTTAAAATCCACGCTTAAGTAGTATTAAATGTGCTGTTCCTTTCGTAAAGTAGAAAGTTTACGGACTCGCAAACTTTCCAAAGTTTGTTAGACAAAAAGTTAATCCCTTTATTATGCGAAAGAGATTGCCTTACAATCGCTACCCGAACTGGATGTAACAGTATTATATTTCAATTTAAATAGATTAAATGAAATGATAGTCCGGTAGTCTGGTGGAACAGAAATCGTAGATTAAAGGTCACTAATTAGACCCACCCGGCATCGCCTGGACCTCGCCTCGCGCGTTTAATATTCTTTATATGAAATGTAATGAACCTCAACTCATCTCAGCTCATTACATCAACTCCGTAACGTCACCGGATCGCCGCCGTCCACGCGTGGACCATTCGATGATAACTCTTTTTTTTTTTTATTGCTATGAACGGCGAGACGAGCATGCCGTTCGCCTGATGTAAGCGATACGACCGCTCATGAAGAGTAGCAAAACCAAACAATACCTTGAATTACAAAGCATTGCTTGGCATTCCACTGCGCTCGCCATCCTGAGACATAAGATGTTAAGTCTCAATATGTCCAGTAGTCACTCTGGCTACAATGCCCTTCAACCCGAAACACAACAGTGCGTTTACACTGCCGTTTTACGGGAGAAATAGACACTGCGGTGGTACCCACCCAGATGGCCTCCTACATATGAGAGACCTACCACCAGTAACTCGTTGGTTGCATGCTTCTCATGCGTTGTTGCGCATTGGCAGTTCACAAACCCCGAATGAATCCCGCGTGGCCACCGAGTGGCCCACGCGAGGTCCACCTGCGACAACGCGTGGGCCGCGAGCGACGAGGCGGTGCCGGGTGGGTCTAATGAGCGGGGTAACCTTTAAGTTCGAAGTTGACTTTTCAAAGTTGTCACGCGTAATAATTAATTTATCGTTGCTACGGTAAAGGAAAATATTGGGACGTATACTTGCTGTCTTGGGAGATTCCCCACTGTATTTTATGGGAAGGAAAAATAACTGATTATTAAGGTGTATATAATATCCCGGCGGAATGTAGGAACTACATACGAGTAAATACACTCGTGCTGCAGCAAGTTGGCTAAAAATCCTGGACACAGAGGTTTAATCCACCCAGGATGAATGTTATACACAATGAATGTGAAGGTGTATATAGAAACGAGGGATTACCAACCAGTGGGGACTTAGTAGGTATAACAACATCCGTAGCGCAGTTGGTTAAACGCCGGCTGTCAAATGAGACGAATCATGAATATTTGTTTCAGGTCTTTTTTCTTTGTTCTGTTCTTGTCTTTTTGTTTCAGGTTTGTGAGTCAAAAAAGCCTCGTAGTTTTTGATGTCCTCGATACAAAACTCGATCTTAGTATAGAGTCGGTACTATGTATGTGATTGTTGGGTGTATTTATTTATATAAAGTTTAATGTAGCAGCTCATTTAGCTGCGTGCCCACACACGCCATGTCCGAAATTGAACCAATTTCAGTGTAATTATTATGGCTACGATAATTGCCTCGTGTGAATAATTTATGTGGTGAGTCACACGTGAAACGGAGCCGTGTTTGTACGCAGGTGATCCACTGACCCGAAACTTGTTGAGGAAGGGGTGAAGGAACTCGACCGTTCGGTGGTTTCATTCATGTTTTTGATATGTGTTGTGGTATGATTATGATATGGGGTATACATATACCCCATACATATGTGCAAAGGCCTAAGTACTTATTATGGTTATAGGTGTTTAGAAGTTAGGTCTTGTGCTAGAAGTTCGCTATTACTGGAAGTCCTGTAGCAAAAATCTATAAAGATGTTCATAACACACATAATATGATCTTTTCCTCCAATAGAAAGATGGCTTGAGCTACGTGCGTCTATCAACAACAAAAGATTATTCTTCTTTCTTTCTTTCTTTCTTTCATGTGGATAGCTTACTTTAGCGACGAAACAGTTTTTTTTTTTAAACCAACACTAGAGTTTTTGCCCTTTCTTTTCTATTGGAAACCGCTTTCCGAACCGGGTGGTAGATAAAAAAAAATGACTGAATCTAAATGATGTACAACAGCTTACTGAATTCAGTAAATTATTTTCATTTCATATAAAAAAACTGCTTTGTCATGTGTTAAATCTGTAATGTAATAAGTACGGTGGACGTTAGTATCATTTCGCCGGCCGCAAGTGGCTCGCCATCCCCCGGTGTTATCAGTCAATGACGCGCTGACCTCTCTTATCACGCTGGAATGTCGCACTGCGCTCGTTTGTAGATAAGGTAAGGGGTTGGCGTGCTTCTTTGGTAAGGGTTGGAAAGTGTAGGTAGGCTTGGGTTAATGTGTTAGTTGACCTAAATCTATACTAATATTATAAAGCTGCAGAGTTTGTTTGTTTGTTTGTTTGAACGCGCTAAACTCTGGAACTACTGGTCCGATTTGAATGATTCTTTCAGTGTTGGGTAGTCCATTTATCGAGGAAGGCTATAGGCTATATATCATCACGCTATGACCTATAGGAGGAAAGCAGTAGTGATATTTCTAGCAAATAAGACGAAATTTTGTTCGTTTTTCGTGGTCCGATTGGTCGATATTCTAAACTGATAGTCAAAATTAAACATTTTGACCGCCATTTTAAAACGTGTATGCACCCAGGCAGAGCTGGGCCCGACCGCTAGTCAGTAATATTTATGTTTAACTATTGTAATATATCGAACTGTTTACGCTTACTGCTGTAAATGGGATTCAAAATCAAAATATTCTTAATTCAAATAGTCTTTTACAAGATTCTTTGAATCGTTAGTTACTGCTACCATCTTCAGAAAGTGGAGAAGAAACGGCGCAAGAAACTCCCTCAACAACACGAACTGTTTTCTTTTTTCTTTTGTGTCTTTTTAAAAGCCATATAAAGTTACAATGGTTTGTGTCTTAGGTCAAAATCATTTTCCTTTTGTATCCAAGAGTCCGATTTAGAGAGGTTTAGGTTATAGCCAATAACATTGCCCAATTTCAACTTGGTAACCGTATCACAAAAAATAATGTATAAAGCTTTATAGAATGTAGGTTTTGTTTTAATCTATATATATAAAAGAGGAACCTGACTGACTGACTGACTGACTGACTGACTGACGTATCAACGTACAGCCGAAACTACTGGAGCTAGGAAAGTGAAATTTTCCACAGAGGTGTCTATTATGACGTAGGTGAGCACTAAGAAGGGATTTTTGGAAATTCAACCCCTAAGAGGGTGAAAAGGGTAAAAAACCGTTGTATGGAAAATCGAAACCGTTAAAGTTACAATTGTCAAACTTGGCACTTTAGTTAGTCATTTAAAAAGAAAACTAACTGCATACTTTGTTTGTCTAAAATAAGCCATAAAAGGGTTAAAATAAGGGTTGAAGTGTTGCGAGTCGAGGGTGATTTAATGACTGTCTAATCAACGCACAGCCGAAACTATTAGAGCTAGAAACATGAAATTTTCCACAGAGGTTCCTATTGTGACGTAGGTGAGCACTAAGAAGGGCTTTTTAGAAATTCAACCCCTAAGAGGGTGAAAAGGGTAAAAAACGTTTGTATGGAAAATCGAAACCGTTAAAGCCACAGTTGTCAAACTTTGCACTTTCATTAATCAATCAAAAACCAATATAACTGCATACTTTATTTTTTTTTAAATTAACCCTAAAGTGGTTAAAATAAGGGTTGAAATTTTGTAGAACCGAACTGTCTAATCAACGCACAGCCGAAACTGCTGGAGCTAGAAACGTGAAATTTTACACAGAGATTCCTATTGTGACGTAGGGTAGCACTAAGAAGGGATTTTAAGATATTCCTCCCCCAAGGGGGTGAAAAGGGAAAAAAACAGTTGTATGGAAAATCGAAACCGTTGAAGCCACAGTTAGCAAATTTTTCACTTTTG
Source organism: Hyles lineata (assembly GCA_030180105.1). NCBI lineage: Eukaryota > Metazoa > Arthropoda > Insecta > Lepidoptera > Sphingidae > Hyles > Hyles lineata. The sequence continues at coordinate 11,422,212 of JARJEE010000013.1, read as the reverse complement.
TAAATCTATCAAAAACAAACACAGCTGCATACTTTATTTTTCTAAAATTAACCCTAAAGTGGTAAGGGTTGAAATTTTGTAGAATCGAACTGTCGCATCAACGTACAACCGAAACTACTGAAGTTAGGAACTAGAAATTTTACACGGGGCATCCTATCATAATGTAGAGCAGCGCTAATGAAGGATTTACTGAAATTCAATCCTTAAAGGAGTGAAAAGGGTGAAATTGTGTTGTGTGGAAAAACGAACCGTGAAAGGTACAGATTTCAAACTTGGCAGTTTAGGTAGTCAATTAAAAACAAAAATAATTTCTTCCTTTTTTTGTCTTAAATTAGCCTCAAAGGGATTAAAATAAGGGTTGTAATTTTGTATACAAAATCGAAACCGCTGTTATTGGTACGAAAATTCGTATTTCAGCTACCTATTATAAACACAAGAAATTGGCATGCACTAATTTTGGAAAAATGGCACGAAGGGGATTAAATTTTATAAAAAATATTTAGGGTTCCGTGGGTACAAAATAACCCTTAAAAATTGAGCTTGATAGTATAATTCAAGAACTGGATAGGGAAAGCAATATTTTAATTTTTACTAATTTTGTACGTTGTTCATAAGTGTAAGAGTTTCACATTTACGGTCGGGGAAAAGGAAGGAATGGACGGAAGGTTGTGTTGGAATATCGGGCATAAGCAACTTTCATTTTAAATATCCATCAATGGGTTTCGCGCAAATAATACTCATAAATAAAATTGTGCGTAGTTCCGGGATTATAAATATTAGAGGGAGGAATTTATTATTATTATTATTACACTTTATTGTACACAAAAAAAAATACACCAAGAAAAACACTTAACCTATATATAAAGTACAATCGGCGGTCTTATCGCCTTCGGCGATGTCTTCCAGACAACCTTTGGATGGAATGGACTAAACCGTAGTAGAAAAAACGGGGGTAGACATGTTATAAAGAAAATTATGAGTAAAAATCTAATTGTTTACCTATCATGTACAAACAAAAATAAACATACATAGACTTTATTACGTAACATACTATAAATATATAATACATACATATTTAAAAATTATTATGTTTAATAGTATTTACTTATTACAGATAAATAATGACCAATTGTAAGGTTTTGGCTTTTTATGTTTTAAGTGGAGTTAAAGCGGGAGATCGTTGTTGATAAAGTAAGTAATATATATAGCCAAATGATTTGCCCAACAGGATGCTCACTAATAAATAGTGACTTAATTCGGAGTTTTAGAATTTTCTCAGTTTTAGGGGAGAAATGAAGACGTAATAGAAAACATATTGTAAATAAAGTTAATAACGCAGACGAAGTTGCGGGCAAAAGCTAGTATAATATATCAAAAGTAATAGAGTAATGCAACAGCATGATTCGGGATTGATAACAATTAATCACGAATTAGTATGAATGGGCAGGCTCGACGGGGCGTTACCACTGTCTCACAGGAGTTCGACATGAAGCGACAGCGTGGCTGTCGTGTTTCGTTCCTTGAGTGAAATTGCCGGATGCCCAATACCCCCACTCTCTTTCCATCCTTCATCCATGCCGCTCCCTTCCCGATTTGATAGGCCGGCATCTCATCCATGATCCAAGTGTTATGCATGTTCATGGGCGGCATTGATCACTTACCATCAGGTGGTTTGTTTGCTAGTTTTGTTTGTTTGCTGGACTTTACTACATAGTATAAAACAAAGTCGCTTTCTCAGTCCCTATGTCCCTTTGTATGCTTAAATCTTTAAAACTGCGCAACGGATTTTGATGCGGTTTTTTTAATAGATAGAGTGATTCAAGAGGAAGGTTTATATGTATAATACGTACATATTATTGTACAGAAATCTAATTGTACCCGGGCGAAGCTGGGCCGGGCCGCTAGAATGTTATAAAAAAATACTCTGTAAAGAGGTGTGTCCTGATATTCGGACACGTGACCTCCGTCTTGTGTATTCGCGTTTGAAAATTTATCAATAGGTCACTGCATTACAGATAAATAAAGATAATGATGAAATAATTTATGTTCATCTAGTACAACTGTTCTTGTTCGTAAATAGGTATTTAATAAAATATACATTTAGTTTATCGCTAAGGAATGCGGAGAAAAGCGTTTCTCGAGTGGAAATAATTAATTAGACCCAATTTGAATGGTTATCTCTTGTCCTAGACTTGATTAATAGCATTGAATTTCCTTGTAACATCAAACAATTTTGTGAATTGTAATGACGTTGTTTTGAGATTTATGTTCCATATTAGTAATTGGTCGCTGGCAGATGCTGGATGCGGCAAGCCGAAGACAGGGTAAAGTGGCGCAACTTAGAGGAGGCCTATGTCCAGCAGTGGACTACAGTTTAGACTGATGATGATGATGATGATGATGATGATGATTAGTGATTGGTATTCAAATGCGCGTATTTTGTAAAGTCTGTTGTTTAGATTATTTGATTGTGGAATGCTTGACGCATGTGGGGAAACAATAGATATATTATTTCAATTCCTGCATGTCAAATGAACCATTTTCATGTGCAAGGATATTGTTTTTACGTTTTGATTCTGATGTAATATATGAAAAAACAAATGATGTTTATTTCGATACTTATAAATAAAACTTATATCACAATAACGATATAAGTAATTGTTTCTTTGTTCATGTGGCCCCCTCTAAGGATATCCTTAATAGTCTGTTTATCCGCCTCTCCGTGCGCCCATCCATCACTATCCACTGACCATCATACTCAATGTTGGAAAAAATACTGCGCTCAGCTGTATCTATATTAGATTCTAACAGAGAGATTTTTACTGGTGGTTGGTCTCTCATATGTGAGAGGCCATCTGGGTGGGTACCACCGCAGTGTCTATTTCTCCCGTCAAACAGCAGTGTAAATGCACTGTAGTGTTTCGGATTGAAGGGCACTGTAGCCAGAGTAACTACTGGACATATTGAGACTTAACATCTTATGTCTCAGGATGGCGAGCGCAGTGGAATGCCAATCATTGCTTTGTGATTCAAGGTGTTGTTTGGTTGTGCTTGTAATATAAACACATACATAAATATTTTAACTACACAAGCCAATTTTCAGTCCACGATTCATTAGCGCCATACATGCAAAAGAGATATGATTAATTTGAAAGCGCCGTGCGCTGCGCAGTCGCGTGATAAATCAGCGGCTTTGTCAGCCGCTTTGAAATGTTATCTCGGGTGGACCTTTTGTTGTACAAAATGGATGCAAAGTATCATAAATTAGACGTGTAGGGACATTTTTCTCCCGCCGGCAGGGCAGTGAACTGGAAATGTTGTGGTGTTATAGACTTATAGTATATTGTGTATTATTCAGATGAAATAATGTAGGCTAGATATATGGCAATAGGTTCCCCTCCTATCACATCGTGGGGCGGAACACATCAGGTGAAATATGGGTATCCTGGTTGCTACCATTACCTCTGCCTATCCTTATATAAACGGCCTTAGTCTATGTATATGTCATGTAGAAATATATTGGCAACATGCTGGCTAAAAGTAAAGCTTTAAGTACAATTCTGTTTATTTTATTATTGATATCGTGAATAGGTTAAAAACTATTTTGTTAAGGTATATCAAATGTAATAGAGGTTCTATCAGGCTGTTTCAAACGGTTGGTGAAAATTATATGCATTTGAACAATATAGGGAGTTTTAGAGAAGACTCGAGGAACTAAAGTTTAGTTGATCATGCTAATAGCTTCAGCTCCTACCAATCAACCACCAAAGTCAATTATTTATACGCAAATAACGCACAGTAATAGCTCATATGGTATGTACCCAGATGTGCAGTATGTTTGTTGATACCGCTGTCAGGCTAATTACATTTTGACGTGCTACAATTAACTCATCGCGAATTAGTGTAATGTGTCAGTTTCACACGTCACCGGGTTTGTGTGTGTGTGTGTTTGTGTGTATGTCAGGTTTGTGTGTGCGAAGTTCTGTGTGTCTTTGTATAAAGCCGCGTCGACGGTAGAATTTCAGCGATATTCCAAGAATTTCTAAATTATGATACATTGTTAACGCGAAGCGCGTGGAATTTGTTTTGTTGATAGTTTTAGTGTAATACATAATACGATACACCGGTGTTATTTCATATTTGCCGTATAAGCGAATTACTTCGTTTTATTTATGATTTTATGTTTACGTTTATTATAATACGGAAAAGGGAATAATATAAGGTTTATTTAATTGCATTTAGTATACTCAAACTGACCGCCATATTAGTTTAAAATCGCAATAGATAGCTTAGTCGGTTGTCTACAATCATTTATCTATCGAAAGCACGGGGCTTACTGTCATGTCGAAGGACTTAATTTTTGTTTGAAGATAAAATATTTTTGCATTATTTCTTTCTTTCTTACCATAGAGAAGAATTTCTATGGCATGTAAAGTCTGCCAACCCGCATTAGGCCAGCCTGATGAACCACATGGCCTAACCACTCTCAATCGTATTCGACTGTAGAAAAGGACCGTGCCCTGCAGTGGGACATATATGGGGGGATTCCGTACAGTGCAGTACGGTATAACACGGATTCACAGTCTGAGATATTTTCACAATTTCTTCAAAGGCTGTATGATAACGATTTATTTATGTGATTTTATTTTGTTACAGGTAAGCAGAACATCAGAAAGAAAGAAAGAAGAATCAAGGCCAAGGCATGGTACAACTCTAGTATAGTTTTGGACAACTACAGCAGGTAGGAAAATGTTTCGGACCATCGGAAACTTTGGCTTTGCCGACATTGTTCTGTTTGGCGTATTTGCCATTTCGCGATATTGCAATTGCTTAAAGTCGCGAAATGTTGGGGAGAAACTACTTGCAATGATCTACGACACTTTCACATAAACTACTAAGTATTGTGGACGCGTAAGTTATCGAAATGTAGTGCTAGATATTTTGAAGGTTTCGATAGGCAAATCTATGTACGGGCTTTGGTGTATATTAGAATTAATTGTTTAAAATCTTTACAATACACAATTCTCTCAAATTGTGACCCAAACTTGGATGATAAGAGTTTGTACAAATTCGCGGGCTACTTACGAAATATATTTTTTTAATTAAACAGTTTAAGTAAACAGTGCTTACTCCAGCACAGATTTTATATGCGCCATATTTACAGCCTATTCCGAAAGTTATATTGCCATGAATATTATATTTATTGCAATGTATTTACTTTCATGTGTAAGTTATATAGATGTGACAATGTGTGCTATTAGTGTACAAAAACATGAACATAAAATCATGACATTTTTAAAACGAATGGAACAATGTACCATCAATGAATGAAGACTATGCGTTCGCGAATTTCAATTAGGCACGCTTGTCACGTGATTGGATCATCAAATACGAAATTCATAACCGTACTGCCTAATCCATCAGACGCTATACCACTGGCATAATTAAACAGATCATAACACTCGCACTTGACACTAACAGCACCAGTGGAGGACAGGAATATAGCTCGTTAGTTAAACGAATTAAGGGCGAATCTTCCGTGACGGGTTTACTCAATTCCTTGGTTTTTGCAAGTAGGTTGGCAAGCAATGTCCACCTTGTTTCCACTCGCAGCACGTTTCCTTCCATTCGGCAACAAGTGAGTGTTTTCACTTTCGCACTGGCCGGGGTTACTGGCCTGCTTGCCCGCCGGCTTGCTAATTGCCGGTGGAAAGCGCACGCGACAGTTATTCTTGAATGTTATAACAAAGGGTTAAGGTCGAAAATCGTGTGGCGTTTGTTGAACGAATGGCAGGGCCGAGTGATTTAACTAATCACGTAAGCGAACTGATACTGGAACTAGTTGTTGATAGTGTTTAGGGTTGACCGTTTTGCATTAAATATCGATAAGGATTAAAGGGTTAAATTATCTTTATTTAAAAGATTTAATCAAAGAGTTGTTTTCTATTCGACTCGACTAAATCAGAGACCTAGGTATTAATTATACTTACATGTTAGAATCTGAATTAGCAAATAACCTGATTACCACACTTCTTGGAAAGAGGCAATGGTAAAGGGAAGTTAATTGAGGCGTTGAAAATGTCAGTAATCGAATGAAAGTTAAGGAGAAATAGTTGCTTCACTTTAATTTTCTGAAAAAGCGAGACCTGCTTAGCACATTCATGATGCATTGAAAATTAAATTAGGCGGTGTTTTTTACGATGCTAGAGAATTGGATCGGATATTCAAACTTGTAACATCTTTTATAGCTAGCAATCGGTCAGTTAATTCGTAAGGAAATCTACGTACCCCAAAGATCAGCACCAACACTTCTAATATATTTTTAAGTGAGGAGTGTGATGAATAACAACATTCAAGAATCTGCGTAAAGATCAGCACCAACACTTCTGAGAAATTTTGAAGTGAGGAATGTAATGAATTCAAGAGTCGTCGAGACAGCCCTGCGCGCCGGTGGGCCGGCTTCCGGTGTCCGCCGGGCACTCAGTCCCCTCGTGGTGGGTGCGTTTGCGAAATCAATAAAGCTTTTAACGCTAATGGCCGGACGACACTGTCCGCCTGTTTAGTTGCCGCTAATTCAACGCTGACAAGCGCTGCTAAATAATTGACACCTTGATTAGCTGGGACATTGATGATTTGGGAGTTTGAACGGTGACACCAAATAAAAAGAGGAATGTTCGACATCCGAAGTAAGGTACAAGTTTTCCACTTCTAGAAATCAATATTATTTTCTCTATGACATGAGTGATATCTTATCATTCACTTCGAACTCAGTCTATCGCTAAGACGTACTATAGAGGATTCGATAATTTTAAGGAGTAACTTGGAATATTCGTACAGTTTTACGTACGACGCGGCGTCCGAACATTCAAACTTCGTTTCGGATCATAGGGTAACCCTCCTAAGTCATGAATAGTAGAAACGAGTAAAGTCTTTTTGTGACAGCAATGCCCATTACCAACACAAATAATTGTTCCGGTGCCGGGATAGAACTCCGAGTCTCTTGTTTTACAACAAATCAAATGCGCCTCCGGCAATCTTGTATTCCAATGGTCTTGAATTAAATTAAATAATTTACTATCGTGATTGTTTATTTAATCTTTTAAGTAAAATACTAAAAGACGTGTCCCAAAAGACAAAAAGTTAATGAAAAAACGCCACCTGTCCGATATTGAAGCTATACTTACATCACGTGGCCGCTAATGGACTCCGCATCTGGCCCATACTGCGCACCTGCCTTTTATGGGGGTATGAGTCACAGCAAGATGGTGATTTTATCTCCCTCGATATACGCCGATGTGCATAATGAATAATCGATGGTGTTTATCGATTCTGGCAAGCGTTCGCCAGACATGTTTGGAATCGGTATGCCTCGGTTGAATCGAGCAACTTTGACGTAGAGATGTATACATATATGGCAAGTCAAACCTAACAAACAAAGCTTAGGTCAAGTTGAGATGCTGAATGTGTGTTGACATTGTCAAAGTCAAAGTTGTGGTCGAAGTTAGTGATGTAATTGAATTTTGGACTTTGTAGCATCAGTGTTTAAGTAAAGTCTAACAAAGTGAAGTCGTGCATATGATATGCCCAATGTAGGATGTTGATTTTGTCAACGCTAAATTGCGTCCCAGTTACTTGATGCCACTGATGATAAGTCAAAGTAAATTGCAGTTTACTGCTTAATGCGACCGAGCCTGTTTGTTTTGTTGTAGAATAAATACGATGAGCGGTGAAATAAGAGGTTCAAAGATGCTAGGTTTAAAAAATAGTGTGGAGTTGAAGTTATATATAGCTACTTGTCGGTCGCTACTAGACTATAGTATAGAGATTAAATTATTCGTAAGAAAAAAAGCGACTGAAGCCCGTTATTTAACTTTTAAATAATTATATGTACACATATCAATGTAACTTATATGTTATTGCCAAAAGGGCAGTATGCCGACCTAGCTCAATAAAAATAAAACAAACGCGTGCTAATTTAAATTGGAAAGCCATTGTCCTCATTTTGACTTCTACACTATTACGATAAGACGTATTCTACTGTTTTCATTCCTTCAACCGGTTTTTATTGGTTACACGCGTAGGAAGAATTATTTATCTCAATAGAAGCTGATGTAAACAAGTTGAGTAACGAGATACGTACGTTTTATCTGCCACGGCAATTATTTTGTTTGCAAATATATATTTTTCTATATCAAAACAACTGACGTTTGTGTGGATTGCTGACTTATTTGATGGCATTGCAGTTTAGTTGAGGTAGTGATATGGTTCGAAATTTTTAAAAAATAGTGTAATGTAGTACTTATTGAAAAATCGAATGATTATTTTAATAAATAAATTGGTAATTTGGCATTTGGTAATCCAAAGCGTACAAGATACATACGAAATATATCTAAGAAATATACCTATGTATATTTATTTATTTTTGTATTAGCGTAATGTAGAAAGCTCCCCAGGTAGAGCGACGATATTCGTAAGATGCTTAATACCAGATGGAGACGATGGGCTGAAGATCGAGCCCCGTGTAGTGCCATAAGAGAAGTCTATGTCCAACAGTGGGTGTGGACGGGTTGATGATGATGATCATTTATAGGTTTTCCTACTACAACTAAACTGTTCTGGCATTTGCGGGTGAAGCTCCATACAAATATTACTTTTGCCAAATACATTCAGATATGGTGATGGACTATGGCATGTTACGTTTGGCAACGAGAATTCAGCTAAAGTTGAAACCTAAACTACTTTTTGCTTGAATATCGTTTTTAACAAACCTCGCATAATTGACTTACAATTTCTTCCCAAGTAATACAAGTCTAAGTTGCTAGTCTCGGCTACTCGGCCCTAATTTGTTCGAGCTCTGACGTAAGTTAGTTAGGCGGCAGTCGGTACTATCAAAGACGCTGATCGAATCAGTCTGTTGACCTTTACACGTGTCGCAACTCGCCACGACTCGAGCCACTACAGCTTCTGTGAGGGGAAGTTGCTAATTCAGTTAGAGGAGCTGTGCGTTAGTTGCGATCAAGTAGTTAGTAGAACATCACTCATCTTGAGTGTTTGTAAGTTGCTCACTTAGATATTATAATGCGCATTACACACTTTTACTAGTGGTAGGTCTCTATATTTCGGGTGAAGGATATTGTAGTCAGAGTAGCTATTGGATATATTGAGACATCTTATGTCTCAGGATGGCAGGATGCCAAGCATTGCTTTGTAATTCAAGGTGTTGTTTGGTTTTGCTAGATAGTCATGACCCCACGTTAAGATATGTGTGGCCTCACAAACATTTGTCTCAGTGCGGGGATCGATATCGCGTCCTCGCGTTTCACAGGCGGCGTCTAACCAACTGCGCCACGGAGGGTGTCAAATAATAATAATATTAAAAAACTGTAGTTCCTGATCAAATTACTCTAATATTTCAGGCGATATATGCGTGATTATATGAGCGTATAAAGGAATTGAATGAATGTAATCTATAATGACTTACAGCCGTTCTCAATAATCTGTCTCTCTTTAACTAGGGATTTCATTAGATATTTCGATGCATTTTACGTTTCAGTTAACAAAGATACAAAAATATAAATATGGTGCATATGTTTATAGATAGCTAGGCAAGATAAATATATCGTCGGTAATATTCTGAAACCGCGAAACTAACAGTGTTTAAAACCGCGTAAGGTAGGTGCAGTGAATTTTACAGGAAGGAGAAAACACACATAATATTTACTAAACTACATGACTTTCTATTGTTTAAACTTTTAAATTGTCAAATTATAATATTCTTCTTGGTATTGTAGGCATTAGTTATGTTAAATATGTATTAATTAATTAGTAAATCGACTAAGCCCGCGAAATCTCGATTTTGCTAGTTTTGTAAATACGCGGTTTTAAACAGTGTTAGTTCCGCGGTTTTAGATTATCACCGACGATATATTTCTATCTTTGTTTAATAAAGTGTAGCATTGAACCGACATAATAATAGTAGCCAGTATAACCTCTAGTTAAAGATAGATAGGATATAGAGATCGGCCGTTAATGATCTGTGCTCGGTCTCCTACACTGCCTAGTCCAAGATTCTAGGTCCCAATTTGCACCAATAGTGACTTAATTGGTGCAGGTTAGTTAACTCTTTACCCTTTAGTCACTACTCGGTAGCATCAAAAACACCGATCGAATTACCCTGTTGACCTTTACACGTGATGCGACTGGCACGCCACTGTCACTTCTGTTGATGGAGAAGTTGTTAGTATTGTTTTGGAAGATTATTCATCTAAAAACGGTGAAGGAAAACATCGTGAGGAAACCTGCATAGCATAGCGATTTGTAAGAATTTCTATGGTATGTAAGTCCGCCAACCCGCACTAGGCCAGCGTGATGGACTATATGGCCTAACCACTCTCAATCGTATTCTCGATTGAAGAGTAGGCCCGTGCCTTGCAGTGGGACGTATATGGGCTGATACAGATTCATGTAATGTTTATGAGTTAGTAACTTATTTTTTATACGAAAATTGAGTGAGTAATGAGCCTCTATATCTCTTTTCAACCGAAAGGAATGGTCAGTACCCCAAGCAGGAACATTTTGAAGTATCGTATAGTAATAGTATGGTGACAACTATTACTATACTATTACTACTCAATATCGGTAGCATGAATCGTTTAACCATACTCTCGTGAACTCGATACTATTACGTTACGATAGCGACAGATAACCTAGGGTAATGAACGAATGTTACGGAATGATTCGTGCGGAATTGCCATTCACTACGTGGGTAAATTAATTTATTATCATTATAAAATAACAAACAAATATAAAACATGCATTAATGTCGCGTAGAAAGGTTATGGGAATAAATTAATAAGCAAATACATATTTATTGCTTTTATTCCGCAATATACAAAAATGACTCCAATTAATTATGCGTTTAGATTTCCGAACGTAGCAATTTTTTTATTAGTTGTCACACATTAGCGGTTTTCACTTATCAATTAATGCAAAACAATAACTCTCATATTATATAGGTTATAGATAAAGATACGTATATATGTTTTATAAAATACCTCTACATTTTTAAGGAGGAGAGCTTTATGAAAGTATTCTCTATATTTTTGCTCGTTAAGTTCCTCGGCAATTATTTTCACATATTATATGCTCACACTTCTCTGTCTTAAGAGCTTGCTCGACTATACATTGAAATAAGCTTATAACATAAAATGATCAAGTAGGTACGCAAAACGAAAATCAAAGTTCCGTGTAAATATTTTATTTATAAGTTTTTTTACAGGTTTAGGTTAGGTATGTTTCTAACTACAATAAATTCCAGACTTTCTATAAACTCATACTTTTTCACAAGATTCCCAAGTTCGTTGCTCCGATTCCAAACAGTCCATCGTCTAAGAAATAACCTTCATATTTGAGTTAGGTATCACAATAATTGTAACTTCATATCGCATCATCGAATTTCATATTATTAGCGAAATACGGAGTAGATAATTACACACACTAACACTAAGGCATCGGGAAACACTAAGCATAACCGTAATTAACACATTTTCCCTTAATTCGATGTGTAGAAATACAAAATATACTCTCGATAATGTTCTCACGGTAAAAATGTCGGTGACAAAACAATCGTATTTCTCGATAGTAAATCGGCGATACTATACGTCAAGAATTATTCCTGCTACCACTTTTTATACATTTGTATAGTAAAACTATCGTTATTACCATACTATAGTATCGTAAATATTTCCCGCTGCCATAATTTAGTTCCAAATACGCTCACAATGGCGCTGTTCAAATTCCCATACAAAATTTTACTATTACCATTACTATACTATAGAGCCAAATGTTCCTGCTTGGGGTACTGTTGATCATAGCCATAACACGAACAAAGCGTCACTGGATAGTAATTAAAATAAGGTTTATTATTTTAGGGTACAGATCCGAAGTTAGGAGCTCCTAAATCAACAGAGCTTTGTAGCTCACTTTGAGGCTGTGAAAGTGGAATAGACTATTAGTTGTTGCTGTTTGTTAACAAAATATTTGACATACAAACATACATAAACTCACGCCTTTTTCTCAGAAGAAGTAGGCAGAGGTGCCAGGACACCCACATTCCGCCTTGTATGATCCGTCCCACGATGTGATAGGTGGCGAGCCTATCGCCATATCGGGTACAAATTCCTGACTCTGGGCTGATAATGATAACTAATATAGGTTTTAAAACTGACTATGAATAAGAACTTGTTATAATTTATATTAGTTAAACCACTTGGATATTCTACTGTCATAAGCTCTACCAATCATAACATACCATTATAATTCAAGTACATATTAATTATACAGTACATTTTTATCGCAGTGCGAAGCCATAGTATGCGTGCTAAACACTTGTTTTGTTTCTAACGTTAAAATATCTTCTATTTATAATTTATGTTTAGATTAATGGGAGGGGCGCGGTCACAATATATCATTGGTTAAGAATTAACATGTAGCAAAAAATCGCATATAAAGGGTTAATGACATCGATTGAGTTTGCGAACATTTTTATTTTTAAATACACATGCTGGCCACAGATATTTTAAGTCCACATTGAAGTAGAAAAACGGAATTTGGGAATTTTTATTGTGTCGCTTCATAGCGGTACAATAATAGTGACTGTCGCCTTTCTGTCTACCTTTTCCCAGATTCGAATACTCAGAACCAATCTACAGTACTTTTGATAACATACCGATACATTTTGGGTGCTGGTGTGAGCTATCTTGTAATGTGTATTTTTAAGGCATTGGCGGCATATGACGGTCCTATCTAAACACCTTATGAGTTCTTAAATAACTATGTTGAAACCTTTCTTGTCATTTGAAAAAGCAGGAACAATTCTTTATTGAAAGTAGCATGGTTTAGGATCATGTTGTAATTTCATGTCAGATTTACCCTTTCAATCATCATACGCTGTTGTTTTAATCCCCACAATATATTATTACGCAACTACGATGAAAAGCTTTTTCCATCTAATGTATTTATTTTATTAATTTTTATAAAAACATTGTGGATGTAATACAGATGGCGCTACGGTGATCAAAGAATCCGACCGCTTTGTACGTAACCGAATCATTCCGCTCAACGCATGTGCACAAACATTCCTAATAACTCGACGTGTAGTTTGTGAAGAAGTTTAAACTAGGGTTCATCAAAGAGCAGGACTGTTCAGTGTCCATGGTACGGCTGGCCAAAATATCGGCAATGAAATTAGAGATGTGGGTTCGATCTTCAAGCCGAGACAAATGTTTGCCAACAAATATTTGCGAATTCCACTATCTCGCGTAATTTCTGATTTCCATTCACACGATCTGTAAGTTATTGTGTTCAAGACTATGTGAGTGGCTGTTGACTTGGTTTATTATCTGCTTCATAATCTTCAACATCAGCCACTGACAGACAAAATGACTGATGTTTCAGACATCGCGTATGATGCTAAAATTTAAAATTATGATAAACATTATTAGCTGTGTGCTAATGTGATAGATACAAAACAAACAAAGTGAAAACTAGTTACGATGTAAATTAAGGCCACGCTAATCTATTTAAAAACTATAAAAGCTTTTAATGTAGAAACCTTGCACTATAAAGTGTAAAGATAAAGGAGAGTGCAGACCCGACGCGTGTTTACTACGTTGGAAAATATAAAATGCATTAAAAGGTTATGCATGTGTCTCTAGGGGCAAAGATGCCGCTAGTTCCATAGTTTGCTAAACTTCTTTTCGTAGTGTCAGAGATTCAAAGTCTATATTTAGCAGTGATACTCCTGTATCTGAAGAGTGAGGAATTGGGTAACGCGTGATTTTAGGATTTGGGTTAAATAAATCGATCTAGATAGGAATCGGTTAAGATCAAATATATATGTCAAAGAAAAAAGAAAAACGTTCAGGAAGAGTATTTCATAGTGATGGATTAAATAAGAGTAGATAGAATAACCGCTGGTATCGGCATAAAGTAGCAGAAAAAATCACTTACATTGGTTTCGATTAATTAAAGTCGTGATGGAAACATGAAACATGTATGCTCTGTTATTAAACCACAAATGAGCGCCGATTCATTTGAATATGTTATTGATAACGTATTCAGCACCGTGTTTATGTTTTTTTTATCACTCGCTGATAATTTTGCTTTCCGTCGTAACGAAATTGTGTTAATGTACGAAAATAGATCTAGTTTTACAACTAGTTTTACAACCGGTTGTGAGGGCCATTTTTACTATTACTTAGATAAATGTTTAGTGTTTTAGGAACCATTTTGGTGGAAGAAATATGAGGTCAGTTTTTTTGTAGACAGAGCATGTAGTAATTCTCTGATACTCATGTTTTAATTCTTCAAATCTATTATGGTACCGGTGTCAGCTTTACTTTTGATGTTAAGATTCTGTGTGACGGTGGTCGCTTCATCAGTCCCTAGGCAACGTGTATGTGGTCATCTTTGAGATCCTGGGTTTGACTCTCAGATTCTCTTTCTGCAGGTTTTTATTCCGAAAATCCTAAATGCGCATACAGGCACTCTATTTGTGCCTCGAGTGAAGATTGGCTCATGGCCCTGATAAAATTTACAGCGGGTCTACTCCTGTTTATAGGATTATACTTTATTCGGCTATACAGGCATGAACTTGTGTACATATGGATAACATAGGGTTTTCAACTTAGGGTTGATTGTCTTATAATTTCATGCATTGAGAACTCCGTCCTTACAGTGGAATACAGCGAGGGTTAAGCCGACCTCTGACCCGGTCCGTTATACCGCGGGGTCGTTTACCGCGCGCCGGCTGGTTTCATTGTTTCAGGAAACCCGTCACGACGGCTCCTTGAACTTGTAGCCTACATGCGAGTGAGCGGTCGCTAATACCCCGGTGAATCATGCGAGACAACGGTACAAGAAATAACCTCTTTACCGGTGTTTTTGTTCGCGTGTTACATCCGAGATGTTTGGTCAATAAATAACACCGGATTTACGATCGAGGCTGTAGATTTGTAAGATTTAAGAATCATTAGATGTTTAGTTTATAATTTCGATTGTTGGAGTATTAATGATTATACAGCATTGTGTTGCAACTTGCAAGGTTGACGGAAGATTATTAGGTTTTTGGTTCTAAATCCAAGTTGTCAATCTAAATCCAGGCTGTCAATTATGCCTAATCACTAAAATAATTAAGCTAAAATTGGAATTTAGTTTTTCTCTTCAGTTAATTAATTATTTATCACAGACATATTAGTTAAGTGGATAACCAGTTCATCCTTTTACATAGTTAAATATTCAACAAGCAGTGGGTAGAAAGTGGATGGTATTAAATAGGTTGCTAAGTAATATTGGCCGTTACTCACGTTTACAAAACTACAGTCGCCGTGGTAATGGCCGCCGCTCGTTCCGCGCTAATTTCATGTTTATAGAGCCATCGGCGCGGTGTGAATGAATGGCGAAATGCGAATATTTTAGTTTATGTGGAGTTTAAATCTGACTTGGTTATACAAACTGTGTGCTGCTTCGGAATTAGATGAATTGAGGTTTACACAATAGTTTCAATGTTCAGTAAGCATCTTGTAAGTTGATGCCGATGTTTTTGTCTCATTGCATAGACGCGGCAAACTAGCGAACAGGTCATCTCAAGTTAAGTGATCACTGCTGCCCATGAACACTCCCAACGCTTGGATCATAGATGTGTTGCCGGCCTGTCACATCGCCAGGAGAGCGAGAAGGAAAAAAGATGGGAGGGGGAAAGGGGTATTGGGCACCCGGCAACCTCACTTACTGAACGATTATTGGCAGTAAAGCTGTTGCTGTACGACGATTTTCTGTGAGACAGTGGTACCTACCGCCCAGGACGAGATTGCACGCTGAGTCATGATTGATAACAGCGTGGCTCTACCTACCGCTTTCAGTACAGTCCCTTTCGAGATCATAATTAAAATGTACAATTGTAAAGTTTGTTATTTGCTCATTGTACCACAAATTTTCTGACATGAATAGCCAAACTTGTGAATTTAAAGAATAAAAGGAAAATATAAAATACTTGAAAAACACATTTAAAAAGCCCAAAGATTGATTAACGTCAAATCATATTACACAGCAAGAAAAAGCAATTTGATTGATGATCATTCAATCGCGAAGCGAACTCGAATCGAAAATAAATTATAAAAGAAATGGCTCGTGACACGTTAAATCGATTAAAATCGAATTGGCAATATTCGTGCGACTGCGTTGATTGACTCATTCAATGTCGAAAATACCTTACGGTCTGCTGGCTCCGTGGGCGACAATGTTGCCAGGATTCTGAAAATTTTCCCGAATGTAAGGGAATATTGACAGGTAATTTCTTAGGAGGTTGCAATTAGGTTTCCTCAAGTAACATTTTAGCTTAGAATTGTTTGTCCAGGTCGATGTGTTTGTGCATGGTATTTCTAAAATGTTCTAAAAGTTAAAAGTCTTTCTAAATAAAATAATCTTTAAAGTCAAGTAGAGCTACATAACAGGATCATCTTTTAATAAAGAAAAGAAAGGTAGGCCAAAATCGTTTTCTTAAACGTAGATACTCATTATTTATCATGGGTAATTAAACATTGAAAAGAAAACCGAAGCACATCACCATTTTCACTTTCCCAAGTCCACTTGAATCAATTAAGAGATATACATATTTAATGAATATCCTGTAACTTGGCAACCCCAAAAGAGGGGTCTACATATATTTTGGACGAGATTGCTCGAAAACTTTGGACATTCCAAGAATATTTTATCAATTCAGGCGCTCTGATTTTAAATGATTGATGACTTTTGTAAGTACGAAATTGTTTCGTCTATAAAATTATGGTAATATCTTTCTCATCAATTATAGAGTTTCGTCGGAACGAATTACAATTTAGAGTAATTTAATCTGTCCGACATTGGATATTTCACATACCAGTAAAGGAGATTAAAATCAAGAAAAGAGAGGTTATATCAAACTGGAAGGCCAAAGCTGTACTAGGCAAAACTATATTCTTACAAAAATACATCTTAGTAATGTCAGAATGTGGTCAGAATCATACCACAGTAAGAACGGTTAACGCTTAAACGATAATGTTTTTGCAGTCGAAAAGTTGTATCATCATTACCTTCAGTCACAAGAAATATAGAATATGAGACTATAAGTTAACTTAATAATACTTAATTAGTCTTTATTTCACTTAATTATGTATATTTCCAAAATTATCATGTTTATTATGTATTTGCAATATTCATACTTGTTTATTATAAAATTCAATACAATTATTTTTTGATCGAAAACTCCCAGACCTTTTATACGACACAATAACAAATCACAAATCTAGAAATAGCACGTATCCAAAACAGCAAATAGCTGCGCAACACATTATCACCTCTAAATGGGAACAGCAAACGTAACACGTGACTGTCCAGCCGTTCATTCATAAAGCTAACAATATACACTACAGTAACAACGCATTAGCGCAATAACAGCCCACTCCATTCATTAATACAATGCGAATGGCACAAACTAGAAGCATCGAAACGCGACCGATGAAAGGGTTTTTACGATTATACCACGAATTTACCCTGATGTCTGTTGATGTATTGTTCTCGTTGTGAATGGCTGGGAATAGTTTTGTTTTTAGCAACGGATGTTTGTGGTCTATAGACGATGTGTGAAGTGTATTTGGAGTAGATGATTATATATGTTATTGAAAAGCAATGGTAAATATGGTTAAGGTTTGTTAAGTGATAACCGCTTTGAATGCGCATAAACGGAATCAAAGGATGTATTACAATTATCATCTACTTTTAAAATAAAGTTTTGTGAAAGATAAAAGTATAGTAATTGTTCACAATGTTTCAATCTTTCCATCTTCATTGTTATTGAATGCAAATATAGCTTTTATCGTGTTTAGATTTGATATTCGTTTAGGCCGAAATCTAGATCATTGTTAATCAATCAGGTCGCTAAAACATATAAATAAATATCTTGTCATACATTTAGGAATGATTTAACATTAAGCATATCTATAATTTCGTAATTATGAGTAATAATCTGTGTACCGACATTAGATAACGGTGCGGTCCAGTATGAAATCGAGGTTGTATAAATAGCAACGATAATAACATATCAAACAAACATATTCAATTGTATATGATTACGTTAATGACTACACAAACATTAGTGGACCACTCGAAACTTTTAAATGTATTGCTCGATAATCCTCGATTAAGCACGCGCGTTAAGCTAACATTAGTTGTCATCGATTCACTATCGATAATGAATTGGGTTATAATTTATTTATCGATTCTGAATCGACTCTAAGGCTTTATATGGTAATGCATCGAATAATTTATAAATAAATATATAGCCGCAGAAGGTGGAAAGATGACTTGGACCATTTTTATAACAACTGGCGAATGAAAGCCTTGGGAGAAGGATGGAAGAAGAAAGGAAGGTCTTTGTCCTACAGTAAGGCAGTATACGCAAGGAAAAAAATATTTCCAGTAATGAATAGTTAGTTCTTCAGCTTTACTTGATATCATTTCTAATTTTAGTTTGTATGAGAATTTGCCCAAACCATGAGACAATGATGCTAAATAATGCCATGTTTGTTTTCAAAACAGACGATAAAACCTGCTTTAAACACAGTAGACGGAATATAAATGATAATTAATATACAATGGCCGAAGAAGTGAAGCACTCATAAATCCACATAATAATACAAAAGATCAATGTCAATAATTGATTCTTGATCGATTTTAAATTCAAAGTTACCTGTGTATATGGTTAAGTGGATGTTACAATTACGCAAGTTGTATGTAGTAGAACATGCGTATGGAACATAATTGATTCTCAATCGATCTTAAATTAAAATTTACCTTAACCTATTAAAGTTTAGGATGGCCTCTAACATGGTTAAGTGGAAGTTGGACCTGAGCAGGCTAAAGTGACCTAATCACCTGGTGTAGTGGAATAGGCTTATAGAATATAATGGTAAGTGGCGTGCGTAATTGCGCTGCTAATCGATTTAACATCGTTATCGCTATTCCGGGAACTGTTATCTCGATGTTGATAGAACATGGAGTGATGCTTTTATAAGCTTAATTGTTTTATTTTGAGTTGGTGTACTTGTGCATGAATGGTAGAATTATAAAACGTGAAATATATGAATTTTAGTAATTGATGTTGATGGACAATTGGGAATATTATGTCGTTAGATTTTGTAGAGCCTCGTATTAATTAACATTATCGTATAAATGGACTGGCTCTATCAAAGTTGTACTACTTGTAGAAAATTAAATTGGCGTAACAATTTCGGTTTTCTTTCCGAAGTGACATTACCGTGTCCTACTATTTATCTTTATAATTTTTCATTCTCATTTTTTTATTTTTGAAAGCCGAGTAACTTTCCAATTACTTTTAACGACAAGTGTAAATGAAACCCTGAGTCTGTGTGGGCGATAGTGATTACTTAAAACTAGTTGAGCAGTTTGACCAAAAAATAAACTCAAGATGATTATCGTATGTGGAAAATGTATACATTAATGTAATTAAATTACAGTCAGTTTAAACTAGTAAGTATTGGAGCTAATATTCAGTTGAATGTTGGGAAGTTTTGCATGACCTAAATAATATAATGTTGTCCAAGTGAACATACGGAAACGGCGGCAGACAGACGGGAAATTAAGTTCCGAAGCCATGTTGTCTGCTTCGGAACTTCGCTTCGTGCGTTTCAATATGTCCTTTAAGATTATTGGAATATACAAATAGTCTGGTTCAATTTTAGTGTGGTTATACCCGGGATAAATTATCAAAAGTAAATTCGTAAAATGTGAATTTATAAAGTTGTTGCCACGCTTTATAATCGATTTTGATATTTACCAAATAAAGGGAATGTTCGTTTACATTATATTGTAATACAAATAAGGGACTTATGTAAACGTTTATATAGGCTGCCTCATTGAAACCCTTTTTGTAAATGAATAGGTGTAGAATAAATTTAATTAAACGATAAAAAGATATGACTGTATTAACCCTTCCCAAGATAACCGTAATTCTGTAAAGTGTATTTGAAGCTATTCTGAATTAGATAGTTTAAACGGTTGGCCACCGTTAGTAAACAATTAAACAGTTAAACCCCACTCAAAACTCGTACGAGCCGAGAATCAATTTAGTATAATCGATTTATAAACAATTAGCATTTGAGGCGTTCAATCAAGTTTATCGCAGTGTGAGGACTAGAAATAAATACATTGTGAACTTTTATGGAGTCTGGTTTTTAACTAAATATATTCTTCCCAGAGCTAATAAAGTATTTAGTTTTTTAATAATAAACACTCTAACCACACTCAAGAATCATATGAAATCGATTCGATATCACCGAGAATCAGTTTCATTTATTCGATTAAGATTTAGCGATTGACCGGCGTTCCTCACATAGCAATAAAGTATAAGTAAAACATTGTAAACTATTATAGAGCTTTCAATTGTACTAAAGCCGTATTTTTCTCAGGGGTACTATAATAATAATTAATTGATTCTTAAAACAATCGATTCAACCAGCGTTCGTACAAGTGTATTTGTGAAACTGGTAAAGATTATTATTTTATGTAGAATGTTTAAAACCACGATGCAGTCCATGTTTTCTTAAACTAAGGAAAAAATATTCAACCAAATTCCACAAAACTTATGTACATTTAGTGAATCTGAATAACAAGGAAAATCTATAAATACATTAATTTCTGACGTCAATGTGCAGCCTCAATTTTAATACTACTTTTTATTCTATGTGATATGTGTCTTATTATGGTGAGCGATAATATATTAGAACAGGACTGGACTGATAAGTCAGCAGTCAAAGGTTCGATTCCAAGATTCAACTAACCTTAGACTTTTTGAAGTTACATGGATATTCGTAAGTAATTACCGTTCACTATAATGCGAAAGGAAAATATCTTGAGCAAATTGGCTTGTGGCTTGTGAACCCTTGGGTGTTTTGACAAAGGAGTTCAAAAGCATGTGAATTCACCAAACTGCACGGAGTCAGCGTGATGGACTAAGGACCAAAAGCCTTCGCAATCTTAGAAAAAACTTTACTCACCAGTAGTATACACTCTGCTTACATATTCTGGTTTATCAATACATTGCTAGTGAACCATTCCCTGTTTGTATGTAGTCAGACCATACGATATCACGTATATGGTAAATCCATTATGGATAAATAATGGCTGTTGTATGCAAGACACTAAATATTCTCACTCGATCACATTTAGATGCACGAGCTCGGAGCTGGTCTAACAAAGCTAATCGATTTCGTGTCGATAATAACCTCAACTCGCTGCAATGTGTCCGTGTATTGAAAGCTTCTATAATCGATGGCTTATGCATAAGCTACGATGGATGGGCTAGTTTCTATGGACTATTTTGGAGTAGGCGGGTAGTGTAGAGATCATAGGTCATATTTTATTCTCATTATTCGTTCATTTTTATGAATGAATGTTTTCTTTGTCGACATTTTATACGGGACACAAATCATCGATAAGTGCCTCACTGGTCATATGGTAGATTGAAGAGTATCAACTAGCACAGAACAATTATTTATCTCTCCCCATTCGAAGGAGTTATCTCGACCTAATCTATTGTTTTTTTTTCTATAATAGCCATTAGATAAACTTCCAATTTACTTATAATTTAATTTACTTTTTAGTGGTATGTTGGTGTGTTGGTAGTCGGTGGAGAGTGGATCAGGTGGTAAAATCACAACACAGTCTTTAAGTCACCGTATAATGTCACAATAACACATATAGGTACATACACACTAAATACAGCACAGAAGGAATAACAGTCATAAAGAGAAAGAAAGAAAGAGTTCAAGAGCAAAGCGCGTAATATAACAGCGGTAGGCAATCAATCAATGTACGGAAGCGAGCGTCATGCACCGAGCGTCAAGCGTAGGTTCTGACTGGCGAGCCGCGCCGGCCGTTTGCCGTCGCCCGCGCAGTGTTGCGCGGCGCGGGGGGCTATAGTGGTTCGGGCATCTCCGTCTCGGGCCGCCGGCGAGGGGGGCTCCGCTCGGTAGCGAAACCGTCCTCGACGATCGGCCGGGCGTCAGCTGAGTGGCGCGAGTTTGTGTGTACGCGGGTTCGAATCCGAATGTGTGAGTATGTGTGAATGTGTGTGATGTGTGAATGTTATGTGTGTAGGCAGTGTAGGTAGACCACACCACCCCCCTCCAGAGACCGTCAAGGGCGATACCAATCAGGAAACCTGACATTTCGTCCTGAGCGTGTTTTACGCGTAATGTCTGAAGGGTCATGTTCGTCGGCCAGCAAATAAGCCGGCTTAAGACGATCAATTGAGACCGTGACCTCTTTTCCTTTTATAGACAATTTAAAAACTTTGTCGTCCCGTTCAAGTACCTTATGCGGTCCAGTATATGGAGGCTGTAAGGAACCTCGTGATGCGTCTTCCCTAAGGAACACGTAATCACTGGTTCTAAGGTCCTTGAATATAAAAATTTTGTCCCTACAATGCCGTGAAGCTGGCGCGGGCTGAAGTTTTGCAGCGATCGAACGTAATCGCGCCGTGAAATTGCTTACATCCGTAGTGGTGTTTGCATCGCAATGAAAGAATTCGCCGGGAAGCCTCAAAGTTTCGCCATATAATAATTCGGCCGAAGACGTTTGAAGGTCCTCCTTATAGGCACTTCGTATTCCAAGCAGGACCCATGGTAAAGACTCGGTCCAATTATTTCCGTGGCACATTATGGACGCCTTGAGTTGTCTGTGGAATCTTTCCACGAGGCCATTGCACGCGGGGTGATATGCTGTCGTCCTTTTATGCTCATATCCGGCTATCTTTGACAGATAACCGAATAGAGCGGACTCAAATTGACGACCTCTGTCGGTGACTACGGTCTCAGGACAGCCGAACCGAGCTATCCAACCCGATAGCAGAGCTTTTGCTGTTGTTTCAGCAGTAATATCTACTATCGGGATGACCTCTGGCCACCTAGTAAACCGGTCGATGGCTGTTAAGCAATATCTGTATCCCTGTGATAGCGGCAATGGCCCCACGATGTCTATATGGATGTCCCTAAAACGACCACGAGGTAGTGGGAATACGCCTATGGGTGCAGAAACGTGTCTGCTTATTTTGGCCCGTTGACACGAAAGGCATGTTTGTGCCCAGCGCCGACAATCTTTTCTTATCCCTGGCCAAACAAAACGCTCGGCAACTAGTTTTGCCGTCGCGTTGCCGCTAGGATGGCTTAAGGAATGTAGACAATCAAAGATTTGCTTCCGTAGCGACTTGGGTACAAAAGGCCTATGCGATGTTGTGCTGACGTCACAATAGATAAAATATTTGCTGTCAGGTATTGGTGTCCTCACCAGGCGTAAAGAGGATTTTTCTTTGAGAAAATGCAGAAGTTCTGGGTCTGACGCTTGGTTTTCGGCGATAGTTACGAGGCTGACTGGAGCTTGTAGCTCTTCCACCCTAGACAAAGTGTCGGCTACGACATTTTCGCTGCCAGATATATGTCTTATGTCGGTGGTAAATTGTGCTATGTAATCCAGGTACCTATACTGCCTAGGCGAACAGTTATTCTTCCGTTCGTGGAAGGCAAAACTGATCGGCTTATGGTCAGTATACACAACAAAATGTTTCGCCTCTAACATATGCCGAAAATGTTTAATGGCCTCGTAAATGGCCAATAATTCCCTATCATAAGGGGAGTAGTTTTGCTGAGCGGTGGTTAGCTTTTTTGAATAAAATGCTAATGGTTGCCACTCACTAGTTTTACGCTGTTGTAAAACCGCGCCTATGGCAGTGTTCGACGCGTCCGTCACTAGCGCCAACTCAGCGTGACAGTCTGGGTGAGCTAATAAAGCTGCCTTAGCCAAACTGTCTTTGCACTCCTGGAAGGCCGTAAGTTGCTCGCCAACAAGAGTGATTGTCTGAGAGCTTTTTACTGCGCCTGTCAAAAGGGTGTGTAAAGGGGCTTGGATTGTCGCTGCTTTAGGCGTGAATCGCCTATAAAAGTTTATCATGCCTAGGAATCGTCTAAGTTGACGAACGTCTTTAGGCAATGGGAAATCTAAAATAGCTTGCACTTTGGATGCAAGTGGTTTGCTACCATGCTCGGATATATGATATCCTAAAAACTTAACTTCTGAGGCACCGAAAACGCACTTGGACGTGTTAATTAACATGCCGTATTCTTGTAGACGTGTAAATATAGTACGGAGATGTTCTTCGTGTGATTTTTCGTCCGGAGAAAAAATTAAAAAATCGTCCACGTAACAATAACAAAAATCTAAACCACGGGTCATTTCGTCCACAAAACGCTGGAACGTTTGACCGGCGTTCCTAAGCCCGAACGTCATATAGGGAAATTCAAATAACCCGAAAGGCGTTGTTATTGCCGTTTTAGGGATGTCCTCCGGATATACAGGTATTTGGTTATACGCCTTTACCAAATCTATCGTGCTAAATACACGGCAACCTGCTATGCTATGTGCGAAATCCTGGATATGCCTTATTGGATATCTGTCCGGTATAGTACGCGCGTTGAGCCTTCTGTAATCACCGCAGGGACGCCAGCCGTTATTTTTGCTGGGCGCTAAGTGCAGCGGAGATGACCAAGGGCTCTCGGAGGGCCTAGCTGTACCGTTGGCTAACATGGCTTGAAATTCCTGTTTGGCGATCTTTAATTTGTCAGGTGACAAACGTCGTGGTGTACAGGCAACCGGAGGGCCTGGTGTGGTCCGGATGTGGTGTTGTGTATTGTGCTGTGTAGTGCGTAGAGTGCCGGCTGGGCGCGTTATTGTAGGAAAATCGTTTAAGATTTTATGATAACGAGTCTCGCCAGTCGTAACCTTTACAGAAAATATGTTACTGTATTTATAAGCTGATAGAGCGCTAACTTTAATATTCGTAGTGTTATCTATCAGTCTATGGTTGCGGCAATCAACAATTAAATTATAAAATGATAAAAAATCTACACCTATAATACACTTAGTCACATCGGCGACTACGAAACGCCAAGGAAAATCTCGGCGCAAGCCGAAATCTACATTTAAATTAACAAAACCATACGTTTTTATCGGTGATCCATTGGCGGCGCGGAGCTCGTAGTTGTCTGGAGCGCGACGTTCACGAAGTAGAGAGCGCGGGTACACACATAAATCGCTCCCCGTGTCGACCAGGAATCGTACCTTGGTCCTCTTGTCCGTCACAAATAGGCGACCGGTATTCGGGCAGTCGTCAGCCGCCATTATCGACCGCCCCTGAAGTTTTCCTGCTTGTAGTCACAGGGCTCCATGCATTTGTGCGCCTTACTTCCAAATTTAGAGTGGTAAAAACAAATTGGAAACTTCCTGTAGCTTGATTTGGATCGTTTGCGAGGCCCACGGGAGCTACTGCGGTGTCTGTCGGAACTACGTGGTCGGTGGCGCCGCTCCGTGTTGTCCAACCTGGCGCTGAGGGTTTGCATCTGCTTGCGTAGTTCAGCAATCTCCTTCACCAACATGTCTTCTGTTGATGTAGATGCGACGGCTGCGGCATGGACTTGAGGAGTCGGAGTGACGATGTCCATTATTTTATCCGCCACCTCGGCTTGTACGTCCAACGATGCGGTTGAGTGCGCTGCCAGGACGGTCTGCACGTTTACAGGCAAACGACTGATCCAGATTGTTTGGAGATAATCATCTGGGAAGTCAGGACCAGCCAAGCTTCTGAGATGCCTACAGAACTGCGAGGGCTTTCTGTCTCCGAGCTCCTCGTGTGTCAGCAATTGTTTAATTTTGCTGGCTTTTGACGCTGACAATCGGTTGATAAGCTCTTGTTTTAATTTCTCGTACTTGTTGACCGTTGGGGGATTAATTATTACATCTTTGACTTCTTTTGAATATTGGTGTTCGAGATTCCCAATGACGTAATAAAATTTCGTCTGGTCATTACAAATATTTGCCAACGCAAATTGTCCCTCCAGCTGGGCAAACCATATTTCTGGTTCGTCGGGGTAAAAGGGTGGTACTCTGATGCCCACCTTAAATAATTCCGAGTGTGCGGGTGGTTGGTTGGTACCTGCTTGCGCTTCGTCCTTTTGACCTTGTCCGCTGACACGCGGCGGGTCGATGTCTCTTTTCGACATAGTTGAAGTGTTCCACGGGGTCACCAGTTTAGTGGTATGTTGGTGTGTTGGTAGTCGGTGGAGAGTGGATCAGGTGGTAAAATCACAACACAGTCTTTAAGTCACCGTATAATGTCACAATAACACATATAGGTACATACACACTAAATACAGCACAGAAGGAATAACAGTCATAAAGAGAAAGAAAGAAAGAGTTCAAGAGCAAAGCGCGTAATATAACAGCGGTAGGCAATCAATCAATGTACGGAAGCGAGCGTCATGCACCGAGCGTCAAGCGTAGGTTCTGACTGGCGAGCCGCGCCGGCCGTTTGCCGTCGCCCGCGCAGTGTTGCGCGGCGCGGGGGGCTATAGTGGTTCGGGCATCTCCGTCTCGGGCCGCCGGCGAGGGGGGCTCCGCTCGGTAGCGAAACCGTCCTCGACGATCGGCCGGGCGTCAGCTGAGTGGCGCGAGTTTGTGTGTACGCGGGTTCGAATCCGAATGTGTGAGTATGTGTGAATGTGTGTGATGTGTGAATGTTATGTGTGTAGGCAGTGTAGGTAGACCACAACTTTATTTCTTAAAGCTTCAATCGCTCTTGTGATATACGTTGTATTTTTATCACTAATATATTATTTATATTATATTAAACTTGCCATTTCTGCATACTCGCGTAGTCAAAATCCGGCTTATAGTTAAACAAGCCCACTCGATCAAACTCGTTGGCACGCGTGCTAAGCAAACAATGTCGGTAATCGATTAATAATCGATTCTATCTTTATCGTTCATCTTTATTTTATCGGCGTATGTGGTTTGTACAGACATAGCCGTTTGTAGATGCATCGATTTAACGTTTCGTGAGTGGTAATGATGAAAGCGAGATTACGATGGATTTTCACATTAACGTTGTATAATATTTTTTTTATAATAAAGATTTTCTTTGTTGGAGTATATTTTATATACAGAGATATTAAAATCAAAGATCCTCGTAAATGGCTTATCGAGGTACTCGTTAAATTAAAGATAAGTTTCTTTTAGTTTATCGTGTATATTTTATAGCAATTTACATACATACATACATAATCGTCACGCCTGTATCCCATAGGGGTAGGCAGAGACTATAGAACGCCACTTTGCCCGATCCTGACATATTACTTTCGCTTCATCCACATCCATCAGTCTTTTCATGCATTCTCGTCGGTTTAGGGTGCTTTTTAATAGTACAAAAATAATTTCATTTTATTCTTCTTTTAGTTTATCGGGCATATTTTATAGCAATGTAATAATGCAAAAATAATTTCATGATAAATACATAGATTTTGTTACTAGGTACACAACAAGCCCTACACTCATAGTCTAAAGCCTTATGTCGGCAGAGTCACGTCAAAGTTCAATATTGAACGAGCCGTGTATTTGAATAGGGTTGTATCAAAATATATAGTCATCACTAACGATCTCCAATCTTGTTTGCCTATATTTAAATCGCACTTAATACACCATTTATACCTGCCCAAATCGATACGGAGCACTCAGTTGAACAAACGGTCGGGATCACTCGAGCACGCGTCCAAAACAAACAGCATTAATCGATTCATAATCGGTTTACCATCGTTATCGCATGGTCGATGCTTATCCGTGTTGCTGGCGTATCTGGCAACAACGCATCGGGAATCTATTCGAATCGATTTTCGCGTATGTTCTCGGTTTAATTGATCGCCTTTTACGTCTTTGAAAATACTTAAAGAGATTTCATTGTAAAATATTTTGTTGTTTAGTAGTTGCAAATATTCATAGGCAATCGTGAAATTTTACGATTCCTCTATAGAATAATATTAGTCATGTTTTTTTTTTCATTTTGGGTTTGTAGAGAATAAGCAAACAAGTTTATTTTCCTCTTTATTTATTTCTACTTTTATATACTTCATAAATATATATTATTGTATATACCTACTTAAATATATATTATTTTATGTGTATATTGTTGTATGTATGTATGTGTATATATTTATATATATGTAGATATATATTATGTTGTATGTATAATGTATGTATGTTCATTTTAATGTTAGTACAGTGTACACTTATTTAAATATTTTATCATTTTTTTTCTCCCCTATCTAAATGTAAATACAACCTGCTTTACTCCATTTCTGCTTCACCCAAAGGTAGACTGTTAGAGAATGCCCCTGGCATTAAGTCCGCCTGTATACTGTTTGGTATATAAAGTTAATAAAATAAATAAATAAAAATAAATAAATGTAAATGTTATAAAATAAATATGAGGACATTATAATTATTGCTTGTTGGCAGATTAATAATATTTGGTGAACCAATGAGAAACACATTACAGCTTTTTCATATTCTTCTTCTCAGATTTATTACTCGTTGAGTGTGAAATGGCAGTCCGCTTCAAATATTCATATATGGATGCATACCTTTGCCATGTTGCAAGTCTACTGAAGCGGCCTAAGCCTTCTACGAAGGCTTAAGTCCGCCTAAAGCGGCTTAAATAGAACTGGAAAATGTGCAGTCCAGTTGATGCATTTTAAGCCTTATGGTTGGCTAAGCTAAAAAATACGACGGTAAAACTTCGATTTATTCTGAGAAATATTATATGTAATGTTAATTTAAAAAAAAAGAGATGTTAAAACGCCCCACTGTTTATTCTAGCTTTTAAAACAAATCACCTAGGAATTGAACAAATATGAAAAGTAGGTACAGTACCCTGTGAATTTTTAAGTTTCCAATTTTATTGATTGTATGTTTAATGTACTGCCTCGGTGGCGTAGTTGTACTACGGTACGGTTACAAAGCTGAGGTTTCGGGTTCGAATCCCGGGTTGGGTAAAGTGATATTGGATTTTTTTATTTATTATCAGCCCAGAGTCAGGAATTTGTGCCCGATATAGCGATAGGCTCGCCACCTATCACATTTAGGGACGGAACGTACAAGGCGAAATGTGGGCGTCCTGGCACCTCTGCCTACCCCTTCGGAGAAAAAGGCGTGAATTTATGTATGTATGTTTAATGTATTAATATATTAACATCTCGGTATTTCACGTGAATGTTATGATTATATACTTATGTTTATTCCCTACGGAATGATTTTTATATAGCTTTGATTTTCAAAATTGTTAGTATAATACAATAAAGTATTTAATATTAAACATTTACCAGTATTTATGCAAATGAATTCATCAATGAAGCCAACAACTTGAGAATACGGAGGAGTCAGACAATGTGTTTAATTGATTGCATAATGGCCTATTGTCCCATAATGGGTGCTTCGTTGCTATACGGCTGTCCGGAATTCGTGGCATTATGTACACAAAGTTTTTCGGACGCGCAACTAATTAATTTGTTTACCCAGAATGTGTCACGTCCGTCAGTTTTTTTAATCCTCGTTATTTGCTTAAATAGTAGGCGTGAATAAAGGATAATTAAAATATTTGTTGTTTTTACGAGAGTGGATGCAAGTAGATATTTTTACTGGTGGTCTCATATGTAAGAGGCCGCCTGGGTAGGCACCACCGCAATGTCTATTTCTCCCGCCAAACAGTAGTGTAAATGCACTGTTGCTTCGGTTTGAACAACATTGTAGCTAGAGTAACTACTAGACATATTGAGACTTAACATCTTATGTCTCAGTATGGCGAGCGTAGTGGAATGTCAAGCATTGCTTTGTAATTCAAGGTGTTGTTAGGCTATGCTACTGTTCATGAGCGGTCGTATCGCTTACCATCAGGCGAACTGCATATTCGTGTCGCCATTCATTGCAATAAAAAAGTTTTTTAGATCTTATGGTTTTGCCCTTATACCATTCATGGTTTTTTAGATATGGATAACTAGGTTTTTGTAGATAACGTGATAAGAGAATTCGTTTTATGATTTTGATGATGCGATAGACAGTTCTCCTCCTTCTAATCCAGCTTTTGGTTATAGATGACAATTGAAACTGTGTATTTCGGAGAATTGACTATAAAATTTACGAAACATGGCGCCATATAACATATCTCTAAAATGAAAATCAAGATTAATTGTATTTTACCTACGGATATAAAACATTTCTTGTTCTTTAATATTTATTCCTTTGTAAGAAATATTGTACTGGCAGAGCCACTTCAAAGAATGAAGACATTCGTTTACCAAGAAGCGTTTGCCCCTAAGCCTTACCCACCCATTCCTTAGAGAAAAGAAAACAATCTTTCTATTACTTGCGCCGTGTCTTTATGAATATATTTAAACAATAGTTTTGCATGTTCTGTTAGAAATGTCCGTTTTAATGAAACTAAGGGGAGACTACTATGGACACAGATTGAGCAAGTGTTAGGGCATAAATATAGCTTAAATTATATGTCTCTGTGTCTGTATCAGTTCATATACGTAGCACTTCAGAGAACGAGCCTCCTCTACAATCGAGAGTACAATTGAGAGTGGTTAGGCCATATAGTCCAGTAGTATTGATAGGTATCATAAATAAATAACTAAAAAACAGTTAACTACGTTGTTCTGATCCCGACCTAAATTAAACTTTAGAGCCGCTCCTATCAGAAATTATTAAGGGAATTTTTATTACACAAAACTTGTTACGTTACTATAAGAAATTAATAAAAGAAATATTATAAAAATTTATAATTTTTCAGGAGTGTTTTATTATTTTTAAATGGCCAGTAAAAGCGTTAACCGCCTGCGTAAAATAAGCAATTTTAAAATATTTTAGTACTTCACTAGACATCTTTTAAGCAATATACAAAAAGTATAAAAATGTAATTGAAAGTCTGACAAAAAACCAAGTCCTACAGAAGGGCGGTCGGCGCCCTTTAGCTATTAAACTATTTCGTGCCTTGTGAAATGTATAAATAGAATTTCGATGTTATCGAAGCGGCCAGTCGAGGGTGCAATGAATTTCTTTAATCAATCATTGAGGCGCACGAAACGGGGTTTTCTTATGATTAATATTATTTTGCAGTGATTAGGAGAATTAACACGTGATGTCTTTTGATGACGTCAGTAGTGCAGTGCTATCTAACAGCCTCCGTGGCGCAGTCGGTTGGACGCCGCCTGTGGAACGAGACGCCACGGGTACGATCCTCGCACCGAGAGAAATGTTTGTGCGGCTCACAAATATTTATTCCGGGTCTGGGTGTTTGTGAGACCGAAAAGTCTCTCGTAGTTACTGATAACCACGACACAAGACTCGATCTTAGTGTGGGGTTAGGACTATGTATGTGACTGTTGGGTGTTATTTATTTATCTAATGCTTTAAGGTAATAAGTTATGCATAGTGTCCTATTTAGGAACTTACCTATAGGCGAGCGAACTAATAGGACCAATGCTATGGCCATAGCAAAAATAAACTTCAACCGCCATATAATTATTTTCAGACAGAATTTTTGCGACGGAAAATCTAACTCAAGTTTGCACCATGTAAATATTATCAGACCCGGAAGAAATATTTGTGGGCCGCACAATTATTTCTCTCGTTGGGGGGATCCAACCCGCGACCTCTCATTTCACAGGTGGTGTCTAACCGACTGCGCCACGGAGGCTGTCACTGTAACTAACCCCAAAAACCTACAATGTAATTAAATTATATACTTAATATTGAACATTAAGGTACTCCTCACAAATACGTATTTATATCAAAACTACTATAGTCACTATACCAACTCAGTTAAAACAGATACGATCCATAAAAATAATCAATAAAAAAGCAATCACCCATTGCCGAGATTAGTCTGCGGATATAGCGGATGTACGGATATATCCGACGCGTAACCTTTACAAACGTAAAGTATTCTTGAACTTGACAGTGGCAAGGTTGCGCATTGGGTGGTAACTGCCGGTAGGCACGCCATGCGGAGACTCGCTGCATCGGAATGGAATTGCGCATTGAGACAGGGTTGAATAACGATCGTAATGTATTAGATAACAGACTTATAGCCTTGATAATAAATAATTAATTAAATATACATAAAAATAATAAATGATACATGATCCTGAAACATTATTTTGAGGCATCGTGGGTAACAGAAACAATGTAGATTGCCTAAAGTGGATGTTTTTGTTTATGTATTTTTTCCACCCACAGGAACTTTAAAAAAGTAGAAGATATAACAAATTTAAATAAATGGTACAGATGGCGGTCGTATCGCTCTAGGCGATTTCTTATATACAACCTTTGGATGGATAAATATATATAGAAAGGAAAGGAAGAGAGGCCAGTCCAGAATTTAAAGGATATTTAGTTTACACCTAGACCCTTGACTAATATTTGTGTATCACATTGACATTTGATTTGGTGCAAAGATCTCTCGGTTTACAGTTTGGCTTTCAAGTTATTTTCCATTGTGCCATGGAAGTTGTCACGTTTGAAATGATTTTTTTTTTTAAATTTGTATATCCTAAAATGTATTTTTATGTTTCAGGTAATCATGATTGAAGATACTGTTACGGGTCTTCAATAAAATCTATCAAGGTACTATTAGAATAGTAAGAAATATTTTAGGCCCGAAGATAATAAGATACAATAATGTTATATGCACATATAAAATACGATCTCATGAATAACAGCAAAATAAGTTAAAAGTGATGTAAGGTCCCTCGAGGAATACCTTAAACAAAAATGAAAAAGGCCTTCTATATTTGAATGAAAATATTAATATTACATTAACAATTCTAAATCCCTAGCCACTGCTGTAATACAAAGTATTTTTACAATAAATTGAAAATTGACGTCAGAATTGTAATAGGTATAATAAGTTTTACCTTTAATAGCTCATAAAAGTCTCAGTTCTATAGGAAGGTTAATAATAGAATATAATATTCTATAGCAGTCATCCTAGTATTAGAATCATGAAAAGTTTTATCAACTAAGCATTATGGTCCACTATTCCATCGCCTATGGGAAGGCTTCTCGCCGACCGCCGCTGGAGTAATTGTGGATACCCACTATTTCCTTCATAATTGAAGTGGACGTTATTAAATTTAAATTTCTTATATTTCGGAATATAATTACATAAAAAAATATCTACTAAAAGCTTCGCTAATTACAATAAATCCAATCTCGGATTTTCAACAAAGTTCATCTTAAATGTCAAGTTAATTATTAATGTAGCTAAAGGAAGCGCCCACACCGTTGCCAACGCGACACCGAACCAATTAACTAACGGATAACAATAGTCGTATAATATAATGATTTGTGAGGATTTTTATATGTATGGACAAGAATGTGGCTGATCTTAAGTGTGTATGTACATATAAGTAAATGCCTGTTTTAAACAGTTACAAAACTCTGCTTGCCTGGGTGCCTTGATTTATGCTGATGGCCTGAGAAATATTGCCACTAAACACGTGGTGCACCATCGTCCTTATTATTAAACATAGCATTGTCTTCATACTCCACATAACATAAAATCCATGGCCCGCAAAATATGTGCAAAAAAACAAAAACAAATTTAAATAAACAATACACAAGGTCCCTTAAATTATAAGTGTTTAGGAATCGAGTAAAGTTGAGATCCATTGTCTCTGCTTATCCCTATAGGATGCAGGGGTTTATGTTATATAGGCACTACCGTAACTAAAAAAGAGCCTTGACTGCAGTGACCTTGTAGAGGAACAATAAAAACATTTATTTAAAAAGTCACCGTGACCCGTGATGCAATTTCTTACAATTACATGTTTGGTGCATAAAGTATATTTGGTGCACGCGATTTCAAACATTAGATGTCGGTTTAATAATGCAGCATTCCATTAGTATATTAAATTAATTGCATTACCTCTGGGTGTATTGTTAGTGGATTATTACTAGCGAGGGTGGATTTCGACCTTGAATTTATTTCACGGTCACTGGCAGAGACGGTGCAGTCCAGAAGTTATTTAACAAACAAGGCTAATGCAGTTGTTTTATTAGGGGTATGGGTGTAAAGGTTACGCTATACTGCAATGCTATTTATATTCTGGGGCCATAGTGTGGCAGCTTTCATTATGTAAACGGTGAACTGAATCTGCATACGTGAGGGTTCATGCAAGAAATTCAAGATTGTCTTTGAACCTGTACTAGAAGAGCGTACCGGGTTTATGACCAGTGACACCTGGTTAATTTTACTCATAAATTGCAACCTGGGGATCACTCGAATAAAAATTGAATCATTTAAAATCTCACAGATCAAATGATTAAAGGTACCTTTTATCATGGTGTTTACTAATTCCAATGCTTTTCCATCGGAGACGGCTTATTCTCCTAATATTATTATACTCCTACACGAAGTTCGAATATTCGAATTTTCAACGTTTACGTATTAGATGAAAGTTTTAAACTTCTAAAAATCAATACTATTCTCTATGAAACTTCTTATTGACTTCGAACTTACTCGGTAAAGACGACGTACGATAGAGGATTCGAACATCTTGTTAAGTATTTAGGAATATCCGTACAATTGTACGTACGACGTTCGAAAATTCTATGCCGCATCGGAGTATAGAGTAACTCCCCTTGTTAGAATAAAGCGAGGATCTACTAAGACAGTTCTTCTAGTTCCGTCGACATCTTGAAATTATACAATATGCATTCCAGCGATAAATGGCCGTTGATATCTCCCAAGGCGCTCAGTTGTCAACTCATTAACATTCCGGCGGCAACGACGGTTATTATCGCTCAGATTGCACTTGACCGTGCGATCGTATCGTTCGTTCCTCATGGGCCGTTGCGATTACCAATAAGTCTCTTTGGATTAGCATAGTACATATCTGCCTGGGATTGTCCTTTAATCGTATTTCCTTTAAGGTTACTGGTATTTGTTGTGTGAAAGGAAGAACCATGAAAGTTTGCCCAAGTGGCCCACTTGCTTGGAGATTACCGCTGTCATGAAAGGATGCCGTGGACTGTAGGTAATGGTCGTCTGTCAACATAAATGTAATGTGGGTGGCCAAAAGGAGATTTGAATAAAGTCAGTCTGAGCCCGGTCATGGAGTTTGATTATCGTGCAACTTCTACATGGACCTTTGTGAAATGAAGTAGATCTGCAGAAAATCTAGTTTTGTAATTGTAATAAAAAATAACAGTCTTTTACCGAACAAAAAAGAAAAGAAACATTAAATCCAAGAGCTATTTGTAATGTGCCCGTCGCATCCATTAGCAATTTCTAAACGCATCGTAGATCATCGTGAGAATTCAAATTGAACAGGACCACTTAAGATCATTTGTCAATCTGTACAGCGTCACGGGTGAACGTGTTTGACTCATTGATAAGTGCTATCTGTAAAGAAATAGCTATTAGAACCAGTCGCGTGAATAATTAAATTTAATAAAATCATATTTCATAGCTTAGTATAGAAATGCTTCTGTAATGCTAATTTATTAGACAAACGAGGAGCATTTTTAAGGATTAATTTAAAAATAAATGAATTACGATTTATATAAAAAAATCAACAACCACCCCGCTGAGTTTAGGTAATCACAAGGGTTGCCTAATTTGTGATGGCATATGATGACCACCGTTCATAGTTCTGCAAAACTTGCATGGTATTATATATGAAATTGCTGTGTCATTTCATAAATGGAAGGGGCAAGAGAAGGAAAAAGAACATGAGGAAGAAAGCGATATTGGCAATCCTACTCACCGAACGAATCATGACAGCAAAGTCGACGATTCACGTCATATTAGTTTTACTTAGAGTATTTATATATAGAGGGAGCGCTGTCATACATTTGCAACTTCAAAAACGTAGATATTTTCTTGTTCGTAATGTTGGTAGCACTGCTATATTAATGTTACCGATAAATGACTTTTCCACGAAAAATATATAAATAAATAAATAAACGGAAATTAACATATTCACGTTACATTGTTTTTAGCTATCATAATACAAAATATTAATAATAAATGAAAAATAAAACACCCTTGGCTTATTATAATTTATTTCGCTCCAAATTCAAATATTTTATATTTTTTACCTAAAAATTATTCCGGAACTTTTTCGGAATTTCAACAATTTAATTATTTGCAACATTGAATAAAAAGGCGTTCGAAAATTCAAAAATATGTTTTTTTTTCTGTAAAATTATTTAAATTATTTCTTGTTAATTAATAAGAAATTGGATTTATTGTCGATGATAAATGAATACACAGTTAATAATTAACCCCTAAAGTAAATTTGGATGGTATTCGATAACGCTAAACCACATTTTTTGATTTTTCTTTTTCCCGAAATCCATGCATATTCCACGCTGTCACAATTCATACTGGATGTAGGGAAGAAAAAGGTGGCCCCGGCACCACCATTTTTATCTACGTTTTTGAGGTACCAGCGCTCCCTCTATATATATATATATATATATATACTCTAAGTAGTTTTATTATAATTTATGGGTTAGAAGAGTGGCACGCGCCAGCGATAGTCTCATATCTACCGGACACAGTGATATATCACTTCCATGCATCAATGACATATTTCACTACCCGTCGTGATATGGACAATAGTACTGTGTTTTTCGAGATTTTTTTATATTATGCTAGAGAGATTTCATCAGTTTTGTGTTGATTGTTTATGAATATAAGTACACTAACACCTAATAGAAAAATATTTGTAGGTCATATAAATATTTATCTAATGTGGACGGCCAGTTGATATAACCATTGGCGTAGTACCTGTTGTTTTTGAGATATCAAACTGTAGTTAAAAGGTGTAGTTTGGCAACATTATTTTATTTATATAGTACAGTTTCATTTCAATACCTATATACAACATTTTGCGTGCATTTTCAATAACAGGAGTATACAGCATACATCTTATTGATTAGCTTATGAATTTCTCCTCATTTCAATTACTTAATCAGTTTAGATGCTATTATATTTTTTTTCAGCACATCAATTTAAATAAATAAATAAATAACACCCAACAGTCACATACATAGTCCCGACCCCACACTAAGATCGAGTCTTGTGTCGTGGGTATCAGGAACTACGAGAGACTTTTCGGTCTCACAAACACCCAGACCCGGAAGAAATATTTGTGGGCCGCACAAACATTTCTTTCGGTGCGGGGATCGAACCCGCGGCCTCTCGTTTCACAGGCGGCGTCTAACCAACTGCGCCACGGAGGCTGTCGACACTTCACTACCATCAATCCTTCTTTTTCAGTGTTCATTCACAATAGCTACCTATTCAATTGTATTTAATATTGTATCACGAGAAAACTCGCTATATCCACCGTTTGAAACACGCAATCTCCACTTCCTTTACCGAGGGCCATCGCGTGTCACACCGGACGCGAGATAAAGCCGCCCGCACGCCTTCAGCTATCCACTGCCGGCTATCAATGGACTCGCCCATTGACTCCAATTGAACTGGCTTCGGTTGAAAGTGCGCTGACCCCCGCATAAGTTAACACGCCTTTGTGCCGATGCAGGCGGGTACAATGCGTGTTGCAGTCGTATCGGGTGTTTACGTCAGGACGAGAAGAGGTTGCGAAAATTATCCGTAATATGTTATTTAAATTTGGTCTTTTTGGGTGCAGCCGTGCTAGGCCAATATGACTGGGGCCAAATTGTGAGAATTTATCTGTGGTTATTCGACGGCTCTGCAATTACAATCACATTGCGTTGCCTATGTAAAAATAAGTTTTTTTAATTCCTCTCGCAGTTAATATCGATATATCATTGCCATATTATTTATAGCTTAATCCGATGAATGCAGAAAGTTCATAGTTTTAATCACCGACACATAGATGACACCGATACGTTTTATAGAACAGACAACATAATATTATCATGATAGTATACTTTTCCGCACCGAGATAAATGTTTGTGCGGCCCACAAATATTTATTTCGGGTCTGGGTGTCTGTGAGTCCGAAAAGTCTCTTGTAGTTCCCAATACCCGCGACACAAGACTCGATCTTAGCGTGGGGTCACGACTATGTATGTGACTGTTGGGTTTTATTTCTTTTAAGTAGTAATTTATGTCAAAAATGACATAGAAAGAAACCCTAAGGCTTTTCCAGGTCTCCTTAACTACTAACATCCCGCGACATACAATGTGTAATAGTCCCGCCGACATGCGAGAAACGCGTCTATCCCACGACTGCACTGCGAATACTAAATAACGGATTAGCATACGTTTGTATCGCTGGCTCGATTATTCAATGATAGGACGCCGAGTGGGGAGGGAATAACTTTGTAATGAATTTAAAGGAGATGATGGATCGTTGAGTGCATATTTTTGTAAGTGGAATCAATTTCTAAAGCTAAAAAGATTAGATCTTGTTGTGATATGTAAACGTGTTTAATTCAAAACTGATGTTCTTTTTGGTCTGAAAAACTTTTATGATTTGACAGATATTTAAATTTGGTTTGAGTTTCACATTGTGATACGCTCCTATCACTTCCTAAGACGAAAATTAGCTCTTTGATTGATCATGGTGTAGGGGCACATCTGCCTATCACTTTGAAAATACAGACATTGCAAATGCAGACATGGGCTCCTGTATGTAACAATCTACGTCTCTAGCTTCACCAAACCTAAACCGTTGCCGGACCAGGCGCCCTACTATATTCATCCGAAACAAAGTACGAAACTTCGGATAATCGAAGTTTATATTCGATACGAATGTACTTATATATATTTATAGTCGTTATTGACTTATGGTTGTAACCATAGACTTATAGTCACGATGTACGTTATACAAATTCGAACTTTTACAGAGTAGATACATTCGTATCGTATAAAAAACTACTATCGTCCGAAGTTTCGAACTTCGTTTCGGATGAATATAGTAGGACCCCTGAGACAATCGCACCCATTATCTCAACATTGTCTATACAAAGACCTTCAATTAATCTTCGCCCAGACATGGGAGCACATTTTTACCAGCACATTACCGAATGCCGAGCGTGTTACTCACCAAGCCGTTCGTAATTGCAATTGAGGGGCTATTTTAGGTTTAGGTGTCGGGTCTTGGCCTGAGTCACGCGACGCGCTCGTACGCGGCTATTTAACTGTGCTGTTATGTCATTGCGAGGGTTTTTTTTAGGAAACTGATATTATATTTTGTGGGTGGAGTGCAGTTCCTTTTACAGCATAGGATGAAGCGTCCAGTGCACTTTATGATGAGAGAAATAGAGTATTGTATGGCATGAAAGTACTATTTCATTATTGATTATTGGGGGCTATGAAACAGCTTCTGCAATAATATTATACTTATTTTCAATATTTTAAACAGATAATTTTAAAATAACATTAAAAATGACCTACGTCATAGTTTAATAGTTATTCCTCTCAATCTAGTGGTAAATAACCACCTTAATATACTATTAAATCGTTGTTGGCTTACATAAAGCAACCTGGTCGGCCTTTTACGACGGGTCGTCTACTCGACATGAATATTAATGGGAAAACAAGGTACGGGAAAATTGTGGTTTTCTAATTAAAAAACTACTAAGATTTCCCTCGTCTGCTGGTGCAAGCAGGTACTAGAGTCTAGATTAATAAAAAGGCTAGTTGATAGGTTTCTATACTGGTTATAAATAGGTCAAATAATAATCAAGGTTTTGTAATTCTATACTTAGGGAAAACGAAAAGTAATCAATACATACTGTTTAATTTTATTTATGGAACTTATTAAAATTAAAGGCTCATAAAAGTAGAAGTTTATGAACAAAGTATACAGTTTGTTTTAATTAGTTTTTCATTTGTAAGAGGATATTACTTATCGCGTTTTTTTAGGGCCGGTATAGATTGTGAATCATGAAGATATGAATTCTAATTTCAGGTAGGGCATTCAATTTGTAGGAGGTTTGATTTCAAAGAACAATGATTTGCCGTAGATCGGAGACATTTCCAAAGCTCTGATGTAGTAGTAGGTTATATATTACAGCCTCCGTGGCACAGTTGGTTAGACGCCGCCTGTGAAACGAGAGGTCGCGGGTTCGATCCCCGCACCGAGAGAAATGTTTGTGCGGCTCACAAATATTTCTTCCGGGTCTGGGTGTTTGTGAGACCGAAAAGTCTCTCGTAGATCCTGATACCCACGATACAAGACTCGATCTTAGTGTGGGGTCAGGACTATGTGTGTGACTGTTGGGTGTTATTTATTTATTTATATTTTTGCAACATTTATTAAGTATTTAGTCGCGCAAACCCGTGCGAAAAAAAAAAATATATATGATGAGAAGCAAGAGCAAAACAGCCGGGAAATATCGACAGTATTTCCAACTACCCTCGCGCGGCAAAGTTTCAAAGTACCCGTTAACAAAATCTGTTGCGTCCAAACTAATAATCAATGTGAGGAGGAAAGGAGGAGTTGTTTCAAACTTTATATTCCGAGTTACAAATAGCGGGTGTGGTGCATTGTACCGGGTCCCGTAGGATATAGTTTTACAAACTGTTGCCGATGCGCTGGCTACAGTCGTATGTTACGTTCAACTTTTACTGTGTGATATTGTTAGTTTCATATATTTTTCTTTTATTCATTCAATGTTATAATATTTTGTAATAACATTCTGATATATAAATAGGAAGTCATATTCGTGCATTTTTCGGGAAAACTAATTTTTCTCTATATGCTTATTTGTCGTTAATACTCAGTCTGGACGACATTTGCGCTTACCATCAGGCACAGTGCAGTAATTATGTCATGCCAGTTTAAAAAAAGGATGATACTGTGGTTAATTAATGGTCTGGACCAAAAAAGTTCTCCTTGCTTCTTAAATTTATTCACGTCATAAGACCTACCTGTGGGACAGGACTATGTGCGTGACTATTGAGTATATATTTACTATTTGTCTATTTTTCAGTCTCGCAACAAATTGAATCGACGTTATCAATAATGGATCAACGTGCCACATGAAAGCAAATGAAATAGGTGTGCAATTAGTGTATTCTATCAATCAGCGGTGACTGGGTCGGCGGCGCGGCCGTGCAATTATCCACAGTCGACGGCGTCGCAAACACCGCGCGCGTAAACACGCGAATCAATACATCAATCAGGGGAGTTACTCTGTGATCCGACACGAAGTTCGAATGCTTCTTATTGAAATGAAAATAAGCTTGGTGATAAGTGGATGCCAAGATTGAGGTGTTCTCAATCTATGCAACTATCCTGCACCATCGAGGATACGGCAGGTTCTAGATTAGATGAAAAATTCCTTCATCTTTCGACATAAGAAGTCCACTGAAGAACAAAGTGCCTCACCAGTGATTCCAAAATAAAATGTTACCTATTGGTAATTTTACCAATTTTTTGTAATACCAACACCACGACAAAGTCTTACAACAAAATAACAACTCAGCTGTGCAGTGAGGTGTTCCAAACGTCCTAAGACTCGGGGTTCGACTTGGTACTATGTTGCGACGTTGTCTCTACAAAGTTATGTGACCCAGATAGTTTACAGTCTCAAAACTGCACGAGACATGGCTCCATGTACGGTAAATGTTGTGCATGCTGTAGCAATGTTGGAGTTTCAGACAAGATGGTTGTAAAATGCTAGCTTGTGGGATCCATTTGCGACTAGAGGAATTTAGATATTAGACTGACTGTTGGGTGTATTTATTTATTTATTTATGAAGTTAGTATTAAACATTGTAGATTGACTACTGTAGTAATGGAACGTTTCTATCGTAAGAAGGACTAAAAGGACCTGTAAAAGTGAAGCAAACCTCTTGAATGACGGAATAAGCAAAGAAGTTCATGTAAATAAATAATCCTAACGGCTATCCTTTCAGGATCTAGTCAAAGACAATTGTTTTACAATCGAGTATGCCAATCACAAAGCTATATGAAAAATCTTTAGCAAAAAAGCCGTCACTAGCGCTGGCCGGGGTAAGGCTAGAAAAAAAGAAATTATGCTTTAGCTGTTTTGAGTATTTTGGTTAGATTTTTTTCTTGTTACATAACAGTTTTCAATGATTGTATAAAGTTCACGTGTTTAGTTATATTATAGTGTTTATGAATGCATCTGGTCGCGCGGTGCACGTTGCACAGTGCCGCTCTGTTAAGCAAGGTAATAAGGTTCGACGCGTCAAGGACACTGCGTGCACACAACACGCTTTGTGCTTCTCGTATCAATTATGTTAAGGATATGATTTGTTTTGATGTGTGGCTTATTGGGGACAGATGGCTTCGATCAATATACTCTAGATACAACATGAGCGCTTAGAAAATGGCACCAAAAAAGATTGCTTTAAGCACTCTTTCGCCTTCAGTCACGCACCGACCGTTGCTTCTAAAACGTCGCATAACTTTAGACAATATTATGTGAAAAGCTACTTTAATAAGGAATAATGTGAATAAGAATAAGGTGGAATTTGTGTTAATATATTTGGAATATATGTGATCTTTTTGTTTACTTTTTTTCATATCATGCGTCGGTGCCACTTTTTAACAGAACTTTTACAGGGAACTGTGTATCTAGTGTATATTTGATCGATGACAGATGGGGATAGAAGTATTATTTGATAGCCATAGCCTTTGAAGCTTAGTAGTCTCTACGCAGGTGTTGTTGTCAATTGTGGTGGTACCTACCACTGAGTACGAGATCAATCTGATAATGATATAACCGTCCAAATATTGAGTGGCTTAAGTACTGCGTTCACCAACCCACCGGATAAATGGCATATATTTCTTGATTAACGCATTGTGGCAATAAATGGCATAAATCTTGATCTTGATATTGACGAATACTTACTGATGAACAGATGTTGTGGTTTATATGCAAAGGTAACAGGTATATTCGATAAGACATATATAACATTGGCAGAGTTAACGAGCAATTTAATTTGGCAGGTAATTCATGATTAAGCGGATACAAATCTGACTAGTTGGTTGAGGAAAGGTTTCCTGTATTCTTTTTAA
This sequence comes from Hyles lineata, assembly GCA_030180105.1. Classification (NCBI taxonomy): domain Eukaryota; kingdom Metazoa; phylum Arthropoda; class Insecta; order Lepidoptera; family Sphingidae; genus Hyles; species Hyles lineata. Next base: position 11,379,218 of record JARJEE010000013.1, on the reverse strand, counting down.
GAACTGAAAAAAAAAACTCGGAAAAAACATCTCATAATTAATTTAGCTGGGTGTAACATAATAAGGAACAAAACAGAAAATTATATTAATGAAAGAAACCTGTACATTACACCAGGCTATTCACAATTACACGAAACGATTCATCAAGCAGACGTTTTTCAGTGAATAAAGTAATTGTACACTTCCACCCCGGGGCGTAATGGAGACCCCTATTAGCCGAACGGCGCGTTTCAATTAAATTCCCTGAGAAACCAGCGCACTCGGCTGCGAAACTTCATTACAAATTACGATTATGCAAATAACTTGTTGCCATTTTGTCACCGTCGCTCTTGTGACTGTTTTAACAATTTATTTACCGCCGTCACTTTGCGCCTGTAATACTTTTGTAAAATTTAAGTGTCCCTTAAGGAGACTGACGTGCCAATATTGCCCATTGTTTGCCGTGGTATTATTTTAGCTCAAGAATTCAAGTAATATAAATTTTTTAATCGCAAAACTTACCGATAGTATTGCAATATTTTGCACAAAAAAAATAGGGACGAGAAGAGATTTAAAAAAAGTTATACTTTTACTTTGCTGTATCCGTCGCTTATCTATGACCTAATTAACTTGCCTCAATTGGCATTGCTACATTACTAATCATGTAAAACAAGGATATTGTTACTTCCAATCCAAACTTTTCTTTTGAGACCTATTTTACGACTCCTGTTAGTTATTTAGTTATACGTAAGCAACGATCTTTAATAAATGGACTAAAGTTACCCCTACTTACAAAACAAATTACAAGAACTTCCCTATCAAATCTTCCCTTAACCCCTCATTCGCACAACCTAACCCCAGTTGATAATGAAGTGTCAACCCCTTCGGAGATGGACGCAAACAATACCACCGGCGGTATCTCGGCGACCCATCTTGATTAGTTTGGAAATGTTTCGACCAAGACATCTGGAGAAAGCTTCTGCCGACTAATGGCGAGCCTTCATTTGAAAGTTATAAGTAACTTTCTATGTCGAGTATTAACCATTACTCTCGTAGTGTTGATCTTTATGTAGATCGAGTGTAACGTTCTTTATTTCTCATTAGGCAGGTGCTTAATCGTGGAATCATTAGCTTGGCCATTCGTCAACGTACATATGATCGTAAAATCATGAGCTTGGTCATTGGATAATGGTTGATAATGGACCAGGCCTTAAATACTAGACTATTCTAAGGCAGTAAAAAGCTCTAATTAATTTCGACTCCGAATTGGAAGATTGAGCAAATATTCTCGAATCTGTCCTAGGCGCCCATAACTCTTTAAAACAGTTGTAATTAGTGCCTCTCGACTAGACGGAGCAGTAATGGTACATAATGGTACTGCGCCGAGCAGTTAGTGTGGTATTTTTCGGAACATCGGATGACATCGGCATTTAGCCGAACAACTAGCATAGCATTTGTGGGAACCGGCCGCAAAGTATTATATAGATTTATAATAATAAATAATCCATGACCAATTTTACCACATTGCTCCTCATTTGAAATAATTTAAACTCGGTTCACAACACCACCGACCGCATACAGTTAAAATAAATTCTGTATTAGTGCATATAAACGGTTATTCCGTATAGACGTGTTTACAAGCCTTCCCATCTGTGTTTACAGCTCTGTACGGCTTCACCGAGCGAGTTTAATTATTTGTGGACTTAATTGCATGGCATGTGTTTACTCCGAGGCATTAGGTGACGCGACTTGGTGTAGGAAAAGTAATTAAGTAGGTATGTATGTTTTTAATACTGGAAAATAGTACTTACTAATATTAAAAACCTGAATGTGTGTATGTTTGTTACGGTTTCAGGCGTTAGTTACTGATTATGATGAAATTTTGCATGTACACACCCTCAAGTGGTATTACTTCTATGGTATGTAAAGTCCGCCAACCCGCAATAGGCCAGCGTGTTAGATAAGATGATCTAATAACTCTCAATCGTATTCTCGATTGTAAAAGGGGCCCGTGCCTTGCCAGTGGGCTGATACATTACAGTAAACCCTCAGGGGTATAGAAATAGCGTCCTGAAAACAAGTACTGTTCCCAACCCAAGGGATATGATAATTACTATGAGGGATCGCCTGAAAAAAGGGAGTCTGGCATAATAACACAGCCTACATGAATAAATTACAAATTGATAAGATATTTAAAATAACTCTATCCTCGAGTTTTCTTAAGCCCGTGGGTTGCTCCGAGCAAAGTGTGATATGTAATATTAACAGTATAATGAGATTAGCCTTGTAATTAAAATAACTTGCTCGCCAAGGGCTTCTTCTATAATGGGAAGTTAGGTTGCAGCCCATCAAGACTGCCCTGTACGGTATCCCGGATTTTCAAGAACCTTAATAATAATATCCATCACTTTTTAGAGGAACTCCAGACATTTAAGTTTGTTCACAATTACTTGATACTGTTAAATATATTTTATTTAAATGTCGGTTTCAACACTAGCATGTTTAGGCTGTATATTTTAATATCCTGGGTTTAGACTATTTAATATGCGTAGACATTATAGTGCGCGTAAGCTAAAAAAAATTGTTTTAGTTAGTAGTAGATAGAAGACTGTAACCTGATCGTAGAAAACTTGGTCCTTCTAAACATTAATGCCAGTTTCATTGAAATAACTTAACATTCCGCTAGGATAGTTTCCGCGTTCAATAAGGAAGCTATCTGAAGGAAAGCTGCGTTTATAAACACCGGCTATTTCGGTCGCTGGGAAATAACCGGTGATATGTGTGCGACCGGCTTTACGGTGCACCGGAATGGACGGCACGGAAAAGCCGTCAGTTCCATGATCAATGTATACTTTAGTGTTGAGATTTTGCTGCTGCCTTGTCAGTGGTACAAACTGACGGGTTCATGGGTAACTTTGCTGTTTGGAATGTTATGGATAATAAATAAACCTATGTCACATATACAGAATGGTATAATTATTTACTAGGCAGTTAATATCCTATAAAATACGCTACAGCTTCATAAATGCATCTGTGCATAGATCCATGTTGATTGCCAGTATAGTTCCACATCCGATTCCATGGAAACATCTGTGCTTGTTATTGTCTCAACAGGACTCGAAAAACGTAGTGATGGGCTATGTAAGGACAAATGTGCCGAGAGTGGCCGGCCTAGGAAGGACTAGGGACGCCTATTTCCACCAGATATCAGAGTGCTAAATGAAATAAATAATTAAGTTCCTCGATACTTACTAAATTTTAGTGTAAGCTAATAAAGTAATTGTCATGTACTCCCATGCGTCTAAATCCGTCGGCGTCGTGTAAATAGCAGCGTATGAACCGTGAACTTTAGCTATACGCGCCGTCTCGCCTTCACATTCAACCTATTCTATCGCCGGGCCTTGCTCCCCTCCGTTGGTACTTATGAGCGACTAATATTACTGAACTTGTCTACTTGCACTGTTGATTTAATTTCTTGTAGGTGAAAGTGTAAATAAGTAAGTTTTCTTGCACCTTGCATAGCTTAACTTTAGTTTGATTACCTAGGTCGATAACTAATGAAAACTACGCAACAGTTATGTATATAGTCCTGATCCCCCACTTAGATCGAGTGTCGTGGGTGTTAGAAACCGAAAGACATGTCGGTGTCACAAACACTCATACTCGAAACAATACCTGTGGATCCTAAGTTTGGATCGCAGTAATACTTTTCTAGGTGTTAAGATCGAAAATTAATAAAGCAATTTTGTTTATATTTTACTGTATTTCGGGATATGAACAATCAGAACACATTCCTTTTGCGAAACGACGAGCCTATTCCAAAAGACTTGTAGGTCCAACCCCTCTTAATCATAATAACCCCTGCCTAGCAGTTACACGAATAGGAGCTGACATAAGCGAAAGAGATCAATGACTGAAAATCCTTTGAAAAATCCCATCCAAAGAAATTGAACTCTCAAAATGTTTTGAAGCGTTGAAAAATATCGAACAAAGGTTAGCAATCAGTGGTAACGAGCGATGGCGAACAGAATCGGTGCCTCGGTGGCTCGGTGCGTTCGCTCGACCGTAAAGACAAAGGAAATCCTTTAAGGGCAAGGGCTTTAATGAAGCGGCCCCGTAGGGCTGGCACTGTTACGATTTCTGACCATTGCAAAACAAAGTTAATTTTATGTTTTACAATCAATGTGAATAGATTTGCTATGGTGTCTTGTTATGTCTGTCAGATTACCGGAGTATGGTGTTGCCAAAGATGAAATGAAAATACTTTTTTGAACCCAAAATTGTTGTACATTATTTAAATTCACTTTTTTTTTCATTACCACTCGGTTCATGAGGCTGCTTTCGCCATAGAAGAACAGACAAGAAACTCTAGCGTAGCTCTTTTCAAATCAAGTTTACAATACAGTGATCATACATGAGTCACAGCTTAATTGAATTCAGACCCGCGCATAAAAAAAATGTAAGTAATATTAATATTGTTGAAGTCATTTACGACGGGCGAGTTAAGTGAATTCGCCCAGGACGCGTAATCGGTACTAATACCTCCAAACCTTTCATTCCAGTTCGTTAATACTATTTCATTATTGATTATATTGTGTAGTCTTCTGTTTACGTCACGCAAGACACTGGTCAAGAAATCGTCTGAATAACCACTTATAAACAACAGATTTTAATACACAAATATTTGCTTCGGATAGAATTGTTTTGGTACCGCAAAGTATCTTAAATCTTAATAAAGTCGAAGCACTACGTTTGTGGCTGTTTCTTGCGTTATTTTTAAGCGTATTTCCTACGATAACTTAATTGCTGTCATGTTAGAATACCGATGTTCACTCTCAATCAACAGAACGTAATTATATCCATGTAAGGATTTTCTAACGTTTTGATGCTAGTACAAAAATAGCGTTGTATTTACCGTTCCGCCCACGTTAACAGACCCTCGTCTATTCTCGTGTGATACGCGCGGAATGCGCCGGTGTCGGCCGTCTTACACGCGCTGTTAAAATTTCATTCAGTTTACACAGGCTTCTTTGCTGGTGGCGGATTCGGAGTAATATTCGGGGCCTAAATTAAAACTTTTATAGGTTTTGCTAGAGGGTATTGTAATCATTTAATACTGATTACACCTTTCTCACTAGTATTATTTGGGACAATAAGCTCAAAGTAAGTAAAAGAATATACATCGTTTATAGCATAACGCTATTTAATAAGAATAAATTATGTACAAACAATATACATATTTATTCATAAATAAGTTGGACAGACTGCAGTAGTATGTATACGTAAGTACAACCAATGTTAATGTTAGTTGTTTGAGGATGATAAGGAACGGGCGAAGAAGAAAAGGATTAAATAAGAAAGCGAATTTTAATAAGGATTGGAAGTAACGCATTTAGAAAAAAGAAACTGAATAATCCGTGGTATACACTTTGAATGACCTAACTCTGTCCCCCACTTAATACGTCCATGCTTCACGGCAGCGTGTTTTGGTAAACATTATGTGAACGCTCGTTTAATTTGTATCTCCGCTGCTATTTTAAACGATTATCTAGGTTTTATGGCCCTATTATGTTTGTATTTTTATACAAACAGGTAGGATTTTTGTCGAATTAGGACAATGACCTATTCCTAATCAGTTGCATGGCGAACATACAAACAATACTTTCTTGCCTATTCTTGCCTATTTGTGAGCAGAGTCCTTTAAACAATTTATAAGCACACGCAATATCTTTGTATAGAAATACATACATATATAAACTCACGCCATTTTTCCAGAAAGGGTTAACAGAGGCGCTCCCAGTACCCCCACTTTTCTTGTATCTTCCATCCCAGGATGTGATATGGGGGAAGCCTATCGCCATATTGGGCACAAATATCTGACACCAGGCTGATAATGATTCTAATCAATATCACTGCCCGACCTGGGATTCGAAACCGAGACTTTAGCGTTGTAATCGTACCGTAGAACTACGCTACCGAGGGACAGTGTATAGGAAAAATACACGTTAATTATTTCGTTACTAATAATGACAGGTTACACGGTAACCCTAAATGCGCATTCGAAGGTCGGATTCCTACGCGTGATCGGAATGGCACGCACCTAATTAATATTTATTCAGAACGTAATGAAGTGAGGCGGTGTAGCCGGGTTCTGCGACTCGCTGTGACTCTTATTGACTCCCGGTGACTCGCGGTGACTCGTGAACAGAATTTAATAACATTGACCGCGACATTCCCGAGCGATGAGTGTTTGTTATTGTTTGATTACGTTTCGCCAACCAATCTCGAATGTTAATTAACTGCTTAATTATTTCGTCGTCAACGTCAATATTAGCATGCGGTTCACACGTCTAATAGCTCAGCGCCTTTAGCCAAATACGTGGAGAAATCCTGCGGGATTCAACAGTCGGAATCCGCAAGTTAATCTAACTTGCACATGATTTCCAAGTCAAACTCAAAGGCGATATATAGACGCGTTCGGTTTTGCTTTGCCCTCAGTTGGCTATTGGACGTGTTAACTTAGAAATTACCCCTCTTCTCCTCACCACGCACTTACCCTTAACGTTCTTGTGAAAATTGCTTAAATTTGGCCCGGTGTCGTGGATTGTTTGAACGGGCCAAGCATTTAAATCAACTTGCTGAATTAAACTGTTCCGAACTTGTAGAATCTGGATTGCTTTTTAGCGTTCAATTTTATCGGACTTTTGTTATGATTTTTGGATTAGTTTCGAATTTAAGTCGTGAATATAACATCGTACGGATTCACGCAACAAATTCTAGTTATTTTCTATTTTAATAATCTCTCAATTATAACATTGTCAAATAAGATTTCTACCACTCAAAGCTAAAATCTAATAAATCACCTTTTGTATAACACAAAGGAAATTAATTTATTTCATTTCTACTGCTTCTGTACAAACAATTTATTTTATGAAAAAAAACCAAATAAATAACGTTTCTCCCTATATACCTTCATGTAACATCTCGCGGAAAATGTAAGTGGATTTTTATTTGACATCTCACAAAAGTGCCCTCGGGTTATTTCTTCACCAAATACGGGACTACGGAGAAATTACTCAACGTTAATGCTGTTTCCACAAAAACCTTTTAGATGAAGCCATCTACTTTGCTAAAAATGAAATTTCAATATGGAATTATATTTTGTTTGTGTTATCATAAGTATAAAATGTGTAGTTTTTTAATGGTAAATGGAAATAATATTTCATGAGTAGATTAACTTCTTTCAAAATTCATTCCGCAGCACACGCGAGAGGCTACTAAAAGAGATTTGCACTCAGCAAACGGTATGCCAAGATGTTTTTTATGATTCAATTTGATCGTCAAAAGAGCATACAAGTCACTTAATGGTAATTCATCACTGCTGCCCATATACATTCACAACGTCATAGTTAAGAGATGTGTTGTCGGGCCATCAGCAGGGAGCGGAGAGGAAAAAGGAGGGAAAGAGGAAAGAGGTATTGGGCATCCGACAATCTCACTCATCAAATGAAACGCGACAGCAAAGCTGTCACTGAGACAGTGATGCCGTCCCGGACGAGCCTGCCAATTCATTTCGAATCATGACTGACAAAAGCGTGACCCTACCATTCAAAGTATGGTGAACATGGGCAACATCCCTTTTAGCGCGATTATATTCAGCAGTGAAGTTGTGCTTAAGCTAGTGAAGATGAGATGATTTCAACAAATGTAATGAATCACGTTTTTAACTGTGTCGTGTTTCATTAAAACTTTAGCAGCTAACTATTTTAAACCGCGTTTTTCCACCCGTACCCAGTACGTGATCAGCTTTTAGAGTTAAAACTTCTCTTGCATTTGCTATAAAAAATGCTAGAAAACTAGAATATGTTTTATCTGATCGTTTATTTACGAAACAGTTTAAACAATATCATGATTGTATAAAGCAAACCTCGGACAGTCCGGTCGGACGGTACAATTATCCGTGTACAGTGTTTGCGCGAGGAGCGAGCAGGAAATTGCTTTCTATATTTACGAGAGTTCTGTACGTCCGTGCACGACACTCGTATCGATTTCGTAAACGCAGGATAGGATCGATGCTTATCTTCGAATCCAATCGGGTTTTGTTTCAATATTGTTTGTAGCCGTCCGTTTGCTGTAAATTCTCATTTCAGGAGATTTTTATGTTGTACAGGGTGTTCTAGTCAATTTTTTTATTTTCTAGTTCTATTCAGCTGCTCTCGGATAGCTAAATTTTCTTCCCAATTGCAGGCTTTTGCAAGTGGCTGAGCCAACGAAGATAGTTCGCTACTAATTATTTTTATATTGTAGATCCGTGATCAAGATTTTATTTAATTATTACGTTAAGTAATTGCCACAGAATGGTGATTACATATCGATCGCCTGGTAATTACAGATACTCTGACCAAAGACAATTTAATAATCTGAGTTCAGACTATGCATGTGTTTAAGGTATATATTCATTGCAGACATTATGTTCATTAAAGTACAATTAAACAATTTTCAGGTAATATCGTGTGGTTTCTTATCATTGAAATAAAATGAGCACCGAATAAAACGAACCCGCTTAAACTCTTTAACGTTACTTCGTCACGATTATGTGCTTTTAAACTGTTAATTAATGTGTTTAAATTTATTTACTTCTGACATGCCACCTGTTTGTGATTCGTTTGGCGTTGGCTATAAACGTTGGTCCAATGTTGGCCACACTCGTATCTACTATAAACTCACGCCACTCAAGAGGTTCTACCAGGACACTCACGTTTCGCCTTGTGTGTTCCTTATGTGATACGGCGAGCCTATCGCCAGCGCACAAATTCCCGATAAAGGGCTGATAATTACAATATCACTTGCCCGACCCGGATTCGAACCCAAGACCTCAACTTTTTATCGTACCATAGTACAATAGCGCCACCGAGGCTGTCCTATTCGGAAATGTATTGACCCCAATGTTGTTCCATACCTTTTCAAAATCAATGTTTGGTCCAACGTTGGAGTTGGCGTGAATGTTACTAAGTATAGAAGTTTACACAGTAAGTCATGTGGGTTTAGTAGTAGTGTTATGAGCCGTTTACATGTAATAGTTAAATAAACCTTTCTATTAGGGTTTTAGGGTGTTGTAATTTTTGTTGAAAGTATAGTTGTAAAAAAATGATTTGATAACAATTTATGCACTTATAATGTACTGTTGAATGGAATTTAATATTATTAAATGCATTCGTCTCGCATGGCATCGGGGCAGCGTAGTGTACCAAACACAATCACAATTTTTGCTTAGCTCAGTCGGCAAGTGAGGACACAGGTCACCTGATGGTAAATGATCTCTGCGGCCCATTAACATCGACAAATCTTTGATCATAGATCGGTTGCCGACCTATTAATTCGAGAGGGGAGCGAGAAAGAAAACAGAAGAAATTGGCAAAATTGGCAAATATTGTACTGTACTGTATCAACCCATATACGTCCCACTGCGGGGCGTGGGCCTCCTCTATAACCGAGAGTACAATTGAGAATAAATATTGAGGCAAATTTTGGGAACTGTCATAATATGCATATGCAAAATTGACATAATACGCATTAATTTTATACGTAAGGCTGAGACATTCCATTAATTAATTTTTCTTTTTATTTACAGGTATGTCCCGCATCATTACTCACTACAAATCAAAGCGTCTGTTGGTACGTCTAAATAAAATATCTTACTCGAAACAAAAAAAAGGCTTTGTGAATGAACATTAACAAAATTTCTTCTCCAAATTAACTTAAAAAACTTACGTGAACGCCTAATTGCGCTGTCTAGTCGTTATTTTTAGTGGCTCGCTGTAAGCCTCTGGCGGCATTACGGCTCCGAAAAATGAGTTGGGGAGAGTTTTTGGCTCTTCACACTGAAATTTATATAAAGAGAAAAATATTTTGGTAAACTTGGGCTTGTGTTGCAAGTAGTTAGACAGGCAAAATATAATGCGCTAATAATATGGAGTGAAAAAACTATTTTCGCTGTTTTGTCGCATTTATCTTTTTTATGTTTTATTTTATTTTAACATGCCCTGACGTATAATAGCCTCCAATGCTATAAATATGAAAAATGTTAAACATTTTGACCTCTCAATTATACGCCAGCGTTGTTAGTTTTGATTTATGATTATTTTCATGCCCTTTGCAGTGTATATTTAATTATCTAATTTCCGTTCAATTGTTTTTATGTTGTTAGGCACGTTAACCTTAAAACTAAATAGAATTTGCTAATATTTGATCTGGACCTTTTCTTTTCGAACAGTTTAAAAACTAGAATTATTGAAATGTAAAATTGTAATACTTAAGATATGTTTAATCCCCAAATTCTTATAATTTAGAGACTTATTGCAAACCAAATGTTAACGTGACATCATAATATCGTCGTAATTAACATAATTAAAATTGTTGTTGCATAATTTTGACAGAACATGGCGTACAATAGTAATGCGCTGAACATGTGTTGTACAGCATGTCTGGTATTGTACTAGTCTTAAATAGATAGGTGGACATATGTCTACGGCTTTGAAACACAGTATTATTTAATACAACCATTGCTTTGTAATTCATGGTGTTTGGTTTTGCTACTATAATTGAAAGGTTCACTTACCATCAGGCGACTGGTAGACTCGCTATTTATTGCAATGAAAAATGAAATATTAATCAGATAGAAATAATATCACTAAAACAATATGTTTCCAATGAAAAAGAAATTACTTGATATTAACAACGATTATGTTTTATTTTTCTCAATGGCACGCCACTATATCTGACAATAAGTAGTAGGTACCAATTACCATCCAAACTTAGTATTAAATGGGTATTTAGTGGGTGATCAGTAACCGCAGATTGGAAGATTTATGTCTTGCATTATGATAGAGTACTTTTTCTGGAAGGATGAGCAAACCATACTATCACTAAGGATGAAGTAGCAAGTATATAGACATGTATATAAATCTAGATATATGCGTGTAATGACTGAATCATCCATTGGGCAGATAGCGGTGAAAACATGGGTATTTATATATTTCCTGAGTATTATTATCTCTATAACTACCATGTGTTGATGTAGCGAAAAAAATAAAATAAAGTGTTGATGATAAATTCCGAACGGTATTCACACTTGCTGTTTATATTTGTTTTATTAATATCCAAATATATTTTCATAAGAGGCGGCGTAGCGCCATCCACGTGTAATAAATTATATCAGACATCACAGTCAACAAAAACAATAGATATAACGTATCAAACAGCTGTCGGCCCATTCAGCAATCTTGGCACGGATTCCAACACCAATATGCCAACGTAGACGTCGAATGTCATTGAAGTTTCGTTTTTACGCTTCAAATAATAAGGTGCACGTGTTGTTTTGGCAAGTGCACTTACATGTTGGCGTCCAGCTGTTGGCCACTCGAGCCGTGCAAATACACGGCCGTGCCAAACCTCACCCATCCGTGCTTAGTAATAAAGCGGCTGGATGGTCTCCAACCTTGTGGATCTCTTCCGCTTTTGAGTGGATTCCCGGCGACTGTCTCGTGTGTACGAACGTGACTTTTTTACAAACTACCGTCGTAGTATTTCATTTGATCTATTACTGTAACTACTGTTACGTGTAGTGAACGGATAGGTAAGGACCCCTCCCCTTATCTTTTTTTTATTCTACTGAATGGCGAGACTAGCATGCCGTTCGCCTGGTAAGCGATACGACCGCTCAAGAACAGTAGCAAAACCAGATAACACCTTGTATTACAAGGCAATGCCTGGCATTCCACTGCGCTCGCCATCCTGAGACATAAGATGTTAAGTCTCAATAATTAATTATCTTTCCTTTTGGCTTGTATTTCCTCCAGTGATGAAGAGTTGAGTATGTTGTCCTGTAATTTATATCTTAGTTATATATGTTCCTATTGTTATTAGTTCGATTTTCTTAATCGTAATTACCGAGGTATGTGTGATTGCCAGAGCCTCGATACCCCATTCCTCTTCATGACCATTTTTCCATCACTTTCGTGTCTGCGATCTATGTGCTATAAATATGAATAGACAGCCATAATGTGTTCAGTACAGTATCATTGATCATCAAAACCGTTTGCTTGTTTGCTGAAACTAAGCAATAAAATAAATTAGAAGATTCGGAGTTATTACTGCGGTATCGTTTATATTAATAATACCTAATACATATTCCAATATTCTCAATATGTTCCTCAAATAATTCAATAAAATGTATCGACAATATCTCGTTAATTCGACATCGTCTCGGAAAATGTACGCATTGTTAGCGTTTTCTTTATGATTGATGAAAATGGCTGTGAGTTCATTGTGTACGCCTCCCTCGCAATGATTAATACTCAGAACTCTTTTATTTCGCTAATGGATCGCGAAAATGGATTGTATTATTTAAAAATATATATCATCTTAGGTTCAAGACTCAAGTTCATCAGAGGACAAAGGTACCCAGCTTGTTTAAGTAAAGCAAGATTGTGGTAGTTTAAGTACGTCATATGTACCTTAATGCCACATAAGCCACTGCTCATGTACATGTGCATACCAAGATTTCGTCAGTGACTGCACTGTAACCTGCCTAGGCTACCAGATAGATTATATACCGGCAAGGAAGTATAACGTCTTTCCGCTCGAAAATACGGTAGGGCTTTCACTCGTACGTTAGGCCAGTGAAAATCGCATTACATTCTTACTACTTACGAATTCCGTTGCGTAGTTCTGAAGATCTAAGGATACATAGGGACATACAGACAGCGGGAAGCGACTTAGTTTAGTACTATGTAGTGATATGTGGTCTTGGCCAATCGAGTAAATGTGAATAACAAATAACTTTTAACCATAAATGTGTACAAATTTTTCCACCGTCGTCACTATTCCAGTCTATTTCCACTCCATCCCTTCGATCATTTATAATTTTTATATCCACCATTTAGTATTTTGATTGGCAGACGCCATTAGTGCTTGTTTGTCTGTCCGTTGTACAATGTTGCAACAATATTAATGGCACGGTCGAATATTCTGCGTCGAGTATCGGATTGTTTATGATCTCTGCCTGTTTACGTTCACGTCTGTCTTGATGAGAGTAGTGTCTGTTGCTTTTGTTCCTTTGATATTTCTGTGGGTACATTCTGGTATATTGATTATTGAGAGTTACCTTTGCTGGCGTAATATCAGTATTTATCCTTATTTTTTTAACTGTTCTATACTAACTCCTCTCTAATTTATTGTGATAGTAATCAATATTATTTTCTTTCTTTCTTTCAATATTTGTTCCCAAGGTTCTACAAATATGTTAGTAACATTACTTTATTAGCAACTCATGTTGTCACCTTTTCAAAGGTGGTTTTATACTTTGGTTGTTCATAAGTAAAAGGAGCTTAGAATATTTGAACTTGGTTTGATTCTAAACAAAGCGACAACGTCACGTGTTTTGGAGTCAGTAGCTCAGTCGTGAACAAAGCGATTAAGACAAACTGGTATACGCTTGAAATATGAGTACTTCTCCGAAATTTGTAACTGAGATAAATCTAAATCTTTTAATTATGAAAAATAAACAAATATACCGTTGACATATAAATAACTCAGAGTTATGGATATAGCAAAATACTTTTAACGGAGAACATGCTATTGCCTCTAAAAACACCTAATGAAAATGAACGTTTTGTTTTTCAATAAGTGTAAAGAATGTAAGTTGTATTATTTATGTTTTCCAATCCAACTCCGACCGGACCTTCGTTAATGTCAGCCGCCACTCTCCTTTTACGTCTGGAATAAAAGTAAGCCATTTCACGTTGCCCTGAAATAGGTTGGCAACGACAGTTGTACTTACGAACGTGGAATGTCTGTTTTAATGCATGGGAAATGAAATACATCGTTGAGTTAAAATAAAATTGTGACAGTTACCAAAATTTGCATAGTGTTGTCTGTGTTACAAATGAGGAATATTTTCTTAACATTTCAACAGCCGTTCACATACTGGGTCCGGGTGGAAACACGCGCTTTAAAATTGTCGGCTGTTGAAGTGTTAAAATTTCTCAGATCATACGTATGGCAGTCGAGTGCCCTTCGATTGTTTATGCTCAGGCCTTCGGCTACGACTTGCATCGTATTGTAATTGCATATATCTATAATTTTCCACGAGATAAACGTGAAACTCGTTTTTTTTTCTTTTCCTATAAAAATAACCGACAGGATTATTTTGAACTTTTGATGAGGGATTCTCGAAATCCACCAAACCCGTATTAAACGCTTTGATACGGGTCTGACACACGGTCCGGGAATAAATACTTTTGTATTTATTTTTATATAACGTTCCTTTTTGCTGTTTCCACCGCAGATTTAGAAGTTTTATTTGAAATCAATTTCCGATTTTTATCATTTTTCTATTTCAGTCGCTTTAATATCCGGCAGCGGCGGAAAACGGTTTAGTTATGGGTCGCAGGAAGATTTCATCTATAATTTTATGACTGAGCTGCTTCTTGACAATAACTGCTTCATGAGAATATTGCAGAATTATTAAATCTTTAGCAATCTCTTACTATACTTTTAAATCAACAGATGATTGACCCTAATCACTAACTAGTATAAAACCAAGTCGCTTCCCGCTGTCTATCTGTCCCTATGTATGCTTAGATCTTTAAAATTACGCAACTAATTTTGATGCGGTTTTTATAATAGATAGAGTCATTCAAGAGGAAGATTAATATGTATAATACATACATACTATTGTAGTGAAATATATTTTCAGCCAGGCGAAGCTGGGCCACTAGTTTACTATATCATTCTTCTTCTGCTACCCTTATTTTACAATTACAGCATCATAAATCTTCAATTATGCAGGGTGAATCTCCGGGTAATTTAACATCCCGTTGCTTACCTGACCGGTAACCACAACCGATTGGTGACTGTTTCGCTGCATAATGACCACTTCTAAAAAAACAGCAAAAGACCTGAAATTATACAAAAAAAAAACATCATCCCTTTTACCCAAAAGGGTAAGTAGAGGTGCTACCACGATAACCACGTTTGTGTGTTCCAAATAATGTAAAGCGATAATTTCTAAAAAACAACAATAGAACTGTAATTACAAAAAAAAACACCGACGCGTTTAATTTTACCGTCCTGTCCGGGCAACGCTCGGCGACGACACTAGTCTATTAATAGACGGCGCGTTGTCCCACTGAGGGCACGGTCTAGGCCGCCACGCTCGAGGCCAAGGTCGACGGTACGGGGCCATAGGAATGGTCCAGTGGCCTCGTGGTCCCAGACACGGAATTAGGTCAATGTGATTGTAGAGGATGGGGAGGTGATTTAACAAGATGGGTGTTGATTTAAATCATTTTGTAATTTGATTTTTTAAATCATGCTACGATGGAGTGACTCAAATGCCAATCACATACGTAGTCCTAAACCCACATTAAGATCAATTAAATCTCATGTTGTGGGTATTAGAAACTACGAGAGACTTTTCGATCTCACGGACACCCAGGCCCGAGACAAATACATGTAGATATCTTTTGTCTCAATACGGTGATCGCAATTGCGGCCACTCGTTTCACAGCCGGCGTCTCATCAAATGCGCCACAGAGGCTGTCAGGCACATATCAGGAATCCGAAACGAGAAACTTACGTGGTCTAACACTAGTTCTTAACTTAGTTCGCCTTATCGATCCAGTGGTTGTGGGCTGAGAGGTTATAAATGAATCCTAATTCAGTCAGCGAAACATTTTTAGTTCCGAATGATTTTATCAAGATTGGGTAATTTCCTAAAAGACTTAACGTCAGGAAGTTAATGAAATCGAGACGGAGTAAATATTTGTGGCAGTATTAAATATTTGTCGGCTGTCTCAAACAGCGATATGTACTTTGCCGTTGTTATCTCATAAGTGAAATTTCTAGAGGCTCATTAAAAGGTGAAAGACCACAATGCTAGTCTTTAAGAACCCTGTGCTTGACAAAGATCTCTGTCCTGTTCATCCCACTGCCCTGTTAATGCCCACTTCATCGTCTTCCTTTATTGTGGATAATCGATATCAATGTTACACCTAGATAAGACGTTCTTTGTTTAAAATGTGTCCAACCTAGGTGCGGTGCATGCACCCCACACGAATCAGTCAAAAACGCGTAAGTGACATGAAATACTAGGCGCTTTCGACCTTTTGGTCACAAGAAAACTACACCTTGAAAGCGGTCTAGTGCTGCATGATTATACTGTTTGGTTAGACGACTAATTATTAATTCCACGCTGCAAAGATTTAGTTTCAACTTTTACCAAAATCGAACAAGACATTTGTATGGGATAGCTTCTCTGTATGTAGCAATATGTCTCAATGTTGTGGACACTGTTTTTAACGTTTAGATTCCAATAGCGTCCAGAGTCATCTAAAAATAGTTGGTGTTATCAATCAGAATAGATTTTTTTAGGTGTATCTTCCTGCAATAATAGTTACTTTCAGTCCACGTGAGCACTTTATGTGAAGATCCCGCTGACTTTCGTGCATTCGTACTAAACGCCCGACGCAGACTAAACAATCAGCCAAATAAACGACGTGACACATGATAATCTAAACAGATGTGCATGCATGATGCAAATAAACAGATATTCCTAACAATTACTGTTCATACATCAAAATATGTTTTGGCATTATTAGCAGTACAAACATTTATATTAGAAGGCCAGTAGAAAACATATTTTGACGATATTAGTAGTACAATAGATCGAAGATGTTGTGTTCCGGTTTGAAGGGCATTGTAGCCAGAGTAACTACTGGACATATTGAGACTTAACAGCTTATGTTTCAAGATGGCGAGCGCAGTGGAAGGCCAAGCATTGTTTTGTTAATTCATGGTGGTGTTTGGTTTTGCTATTGTCCATGAGCGGTCGTATTGCTTATCATCAGACAAATAGCATACTCCTCTCGCCATAAATTGCTATAATAAAAAAGATGATTATGGGGATCGGGGAGAATTATTCAGAAAGCGAACCCTGGCACCGGCCGGGATAACGCCAGGTAGAAGAAGAAGTGGTAAGAAATATATGTACATATTTTGCTAGGTTGTATTTCAATATTGTGCTTTAAATATAACTAAAATGTTAACTTGTTGAATGAAGTATTTGCGTAATTAAAGCTACAAACGAAGAGGTTGTGTACAGAAATATGTATGTTTACGAAAATTCATTACATGCTGTAGAAGTTTGTTTCAAAACATTCATTCATATTAAATTTGCTTATGCTCACATAACGATGGAAGAGCGCTGGAATAAATATGTAGAAATATGCCCGAAATTATTTGGATTGTAAACATTGCGTCGTTTGAGTGATTAATATATATTTTATTACAATAAACATTAAAGATGAAAGTGGAGATAGTAGTTAAAAGAAGAGATTTATTCCACGCATTTCTCTAAGATGACTTCAACGTGTTCATTCCACTCCTCTGGACCGCATATCTATAGGCCATGATTTTCTTACCATCACTTCTAAACTGGTTCGCCTGGTCTCCCATAAAAAGGCACATAGCCCTGTCAAATCATTTCAGAAGTATCAGGGTTGACACTTCACACGATGCATTGTGTTTACCCAACGCAAATCATTTTAGTTACTTTAGGGTTGTCAGTTCACACCACGCCTGGTGTTTGCCCAACTCGTTCGCCGTGCTCTGGTAACTCGATTAGTGACCGCTCGGTGAGATTTTACGAGCGCACCCGTGCGTGTGACGTGTCGTTAATTGCCCACCAGCGTTGGATCTATTTTTGAAGGGCAATTATGTGACTAACAACTGAAGCTGTATGGTGAAAGCTGAAGAACGAAAAACAGGGCAAATACATTTAGTAGTGATTGAAACAACGCACCTACTGTTCAGGGAAGCACACACATAGTCAATGGATCACTTCAAAACTCGTTTGCCACGTCTCGAATAAAAAAGCACGTAGAGCTGTCAATTTTACTTACATTAGGGTTGCCACTCCACATGTTTCCTGTTTGCCCAACTCATACGCCCTTTGCTGGTAACCCGATTAGTGGCCGTGGTGGGCGCACTCGCACGTGTGACGTCTTGTTAATTGTACACCACCGCCTGGTTGACCGGTTATTTTTAAAGGGTAATTAGGTGGCCGAAGCCGAAAGGTAAAAGCCGAAGCACGAAAAGCACGTCTAATATACTTAAGTGCCTTAGGATTGATCTTTTTTGTGACGTTTAAGTTATCCTACTTTACACTTTCGGTTTTTTTTTTTCAGAATAACCTGAGATGCCAAAATACGTTTTCTTTCTTATTTTTACAAGCATTATAAAGGTCCTTATCACTGCCTAGCAGTCAAGAACTCTTATTGGTCCAGTGAGGTTGATCAAGACTCTATCCCTCTGGTTCCCATACTCGGTTCGCGTAGTGGGAAATATACCAAGTTGAAATACAGCTTAAAGCAGAATTTCTCGCCTTACCCTCCAAATTAAATTTCCCCCCAGCTGGCAACCAATTTTCGCCCACTAAATCATTGAAAGCGCGGCGCTAAGTTATCGGAGGCGTTCGCGGCCCGTTCCGCGCAGGATTGTCGAAACTTTGCTAATTACCAGAGAACTCGCGACGCCCGGCCTCATGCTACTGCTGCTAATTTAATCTCTGTCTCAAACCTTTGTGATTCACTGAATTAGTTTTAATGTGTGGAATTAAACTTGGATTTGTCAGTTTGGTAGGCCAGTTGAAGACTATATAGGATGTTGCGAGTCATTGGCTTATACATACATACATAAACTAACACCTTTTTAGTAGGTAGATGTGGAACCAGGACACTCATATTTCGCCTTATATTTCCGTCCCACAGTGTGATATGGGGCGAGCATATCGCTAGATCGGGCACGAATTCCTGACTTCGAGCTGATAATTAATAGAAAAATCCAATATCACTTTTCCCGACCCGGGATCCGAACCTAAAACCCAAGCTTTGTAACCGTAACGTAGTAAATGTATGCTACCAAGGCAGTCATTAGCTTATAATTACGAAAATATTATATGAGAGTACTTATGCCTTGAGAGTGATTTGAAATGCTTTTCTTTTGTTGAGGTGACCCTCCACAAAACATGGAAAATACTTAGACAAGAATGAATCTGCAAATGCTTTTTTTTATGAAAAATGTTGGCAACTACAAACACCAGAGTCCCGTCAAATGCACGACGAGACGAACTTAATCCAAATCTTGTTAATCAAATATAAAAGTCAGACAGTTTAATTCCCGACATGGCAAACAAACCTCGATCTCACGCCACCACGGTTCTATGTGTGTCATTAAGCTAACACTTCGAATATAATGACATAATGATGGAAATTGCCCGCATGTGTTAAAGTAAGCACGTGAAAACTTATCACGGCGGCATGTGGTACTAATTGAACGTAATCGAAGGGAATTGTGCTGTTACACACGTAATTGTGACTGGAAATGTCGTGTCATTTATTTTAATTTTTTTGTATTGATTTTGGGGTTGATTTTTGTAGGATGTAAAATCAATGTATGAGGCAATAGTGTCGCTTGTTTTAAAAATCATAAGAATTAAGATGTAACCCCATTTTTTTATATTTCATTTCTAATGTGATAGAGGGATGGTTGGCAATATTGACGATACACTGAAAGTTTGGTAATATCACTGTGAAACAATGAACACTGGTGAACAATGGTCGGGTGAAATTCCACAGAATTTATTGATTAAATTATTACTTCACATTAGTTTTCTGTGACACAGTTCAATGACCCAGTTCAAGCCGCTCAATATTTTATACCTAGGAAGTCTAGGCTATGGTAAATTTCATGGTTTAGTTGTCATAAGGGACAGTGGCTATCCAGGCCTCACAGCCGTCACTGCAACTTGTGTAAGACAGGATCGATACTACGTATTTTATCACTGAACATCGAAGTTCAACGATTCTCTGAAAATGTCAACTGGTCCTCAATCTACGAAATTAATTAAAAAGTAAATTGAAAAACAATTTATTTATTTTATTAACGTTCGTTGAGTTGAATCTTAACAAATAAAACAATTTAAATTACACCAGAGTACAAATGGAGGCAGTATCGCTCAAGGCAATATCTCACCGACTACCATGGGATGGAGATAATAAAAATTCTGCAACTTCAAACAATTTTTTAGAGTTGAGAAAATAGTCAATTTCCCTTTCATATAAAACAGCCAGTTATTACATGACGTGCCCACAATTTAAAACATAATATGTTAGGTTGTGTACTGATAAGAGTACTGTATCAGCCCGTATACGTACCACTGCAGGGCACGGGCCTACTCTACAATCGACAGTACGATTGAGAGTGGTTAGGCCATATAGTCCACCACGCTGGCCTAGTGCGGGTTGGCGGACTTACATACCATAGAATTTTTTATAAATCGCTATGATAAGAGTATATGACTGATAAGAGTACTCTGGAAATAATCCGGCGCCAAGACACTTGGACCAGTGCCCGCACCGGGATGAATCTTTCATAAAAAAATAACGACCACTTATTAATATAATATCTCTGATGTAACTTCCTAGATGCAATGAAATGGCACGTGTATTCCTTTGAACATAGCTGAATATATTCGCATTTAATTAGATTACACGTAAGCGAATTGCTACTAACACGTGTATTTCTTTGAAGACTACTGAATATTTTCGCGTTTAATTAGATTAGAGTATTGCTTGGAATTACTATTCAAACTGAAGGATAAACGGAATTGAATTTGCAATTCAAGTATTTTAATTTTTCTTGTGAATTTCACGTGTGTGAATCATGATATAATATATTCAATTTGTATTGTAAAGATGGGCTTACTTCTGAATAGATTTTGAATCCTACCTTGCCTTATTAACGGCCTAAAATTTTTTTATTCGTGTTTTAACAACATTTACTTATGCTTACACTTTTTCACTCGATGCTACGTAGTTTACTACTTACTGCAAAAATATTTTTATTAATTCGTACATCAGTTTTTTTAATTATAAGAACACAACTCAAATGTTCAAGTATTCGTAAATTTTATGTTATGACGAGTAAACAAACCTTTCATTTAACTCGCTTTTAATTTAGCATGCCGTGAGCTTTATACGAAAATATTTAACAGCAATTAACACTGATTACGCGCCAACTGTTTTGGTTTATTTTTAATTACGCACTAACGTAAAAGCATGTGAATGCACAAAAATATGCCGTACGTACCATGGAGCATTGAAGTTTATTTTTATGTAATATTTAGTTTTTGGATACTGGTAAAATGTTTTTGAAGCTTGTTCCGTTACGATGCGGATGTAAAAACATCACATTTTTGTTTAGCTACTATTTTTTTTTATTTGTGTTCTATAAACAGTGGTGTCCTTAATTTGTTCCCAAAGTTGGGCAAGCTGATAGCTCCATTTTATAACCCTTATTCCTTTTTACAACGAACATCTAAGGGTGACTGGGAGAAAAAGCGCGTAGGCATTAAGTTCGCCTGTACTTTTTAAATTTGTATAGTATAAATTAAATAAATAAATAAAATCAGCGCGGCGAAATGTAGGTGATACTTAGATATCTTTAGTTGCTCATTCTGGGATAGCGTGAGTTCATTTATAGTTTAAAAAGAATTGGATGCATCACAACACGATAACAATACGACAAACGTGCTATTACCCGCACATACAGCACTGATCTTATATATAAACGTACCGGGTCGGTACACCCGCACTCGCCAATGTACGTGACGTTTTTATTCGCGACATTTTTGCATAACAAATTACGTGTCGACCGCCAGTACATGGTACATGCAACACAACAGGCGCGTGAGAAAGTAGGAAGCTCTCACTACGTGCTGTTAATTCCTCAACATGGCTGTAAAAACATAGCCGGTGTTAGCGAGTTGTAATTACTGTTTTTTTTTTAAATTGTAGGATTTGACGACCTGGCTAAGTTTGCAGGAAGTCGCTGGATGCAGGCCGCTTCCAACAGGGCGATATGGAGATCCTTGAGAGAGGCCTATGTGCAGCAGTAAACTTCCTGTGGCGATCATAATGGTGATGATTTGAGAGGATGTAAATGTGGGCGATTTGTAGGATTTGTATAAAAAGGGATAGAATAAACAGGACCGCAGCAAGATTTATAGATTCGTGGTACCTAAAACTATATTTGGTTTCCCGTCTCCGTAATATGGGCCCATTTATGAATTGATTTTTAAAATTTCTGTTGTAGGGTAAAATCAAAGGATAAAATGGAGTTTAATAAGTATGTCCCCCATTAATATACTCGTCTTATGGATACCAAAAACTCCGGGGGATACCTCAGCTCTGCTACTGTAAAGAGCCGAAACAAATATTTGTTAAACTCCCAAATATTTGTCTTCACTCTCGGTGCGTCGCTCAAAACAGTAGCGTTTCGTTTGATAGCCGTGTTCTTGCCAACTGCACTTAAAGAATAATTGTATCAATATATATGGAGTTTAAATATCTTTATCTGTTGTTTAAATATAGTACTTTTAATGTAACAATTAATAAACAGCCATGTACGCAGATTTACCCGTCCGGTCTGCCGTGAATTATCATTTAACCACAAACGGATTCGGGTAGCACTTGTGATCCGTATTTAATTATAATTCATTGGTTTTGGGCACGAGTAGCGAGAGCCTATCCATACTACACATAAGTAATTTTGCCCGTCAGTTTTTTTATTGCAATGAATGGCCATCGCTCATAGACATTAGTAAAACCAACTAACACCATAAATTATGAAACTATGCTTGGCATTCCACTGCGCTCACCATCCTGGGACATAAGATGTTAAGTCTCAATATGTCCGGTAGTTATCTGGCTACAATTTCTTTCAAAACACAATAGCACATTTACACAGCTGTTTGGCTGGAAAATATTAGTCATAGAAACCTCCAGTAAATCTCCGAGTGGATGGCTAAGCTATTATGCTAAGAATTGATGTACTTACAAATAAATTCATTAATAATGGATTAGGGGCCCTACTATATTCATCCGAACGAACGAACGAACGAACGAAGTTGGGCCCTACTGTTCGTTCCGAACGAACGAAGTTCGAAACTTCGGATAATCGCAGTTTATATATGATACGAATGTACCTACATATACTTATAGTCGTAATTGACTTATGGTTACGTTATACGCTATACAACTTCGAACTTTTACAGAGTAGATACATTCGTATCGTATATCGTCCGAAGTATCGCACTTCGTTCGTTCGTTCGTTCGGATGAATATAGTAGGGCCCTAGAACTGAAGCCATAAATAAACTCAGGCCATAAATAACTCGGCGAGAAAGTGAAAGACCTTCGAAATGTTCGCATGTCTCGGCCACGGGCGAGGCGAGTGACTCGTGAGTCATGACTCGCGTCTGTGCGTCTGTCGGCGCGTCTGCTTGACGCTTCCGGGACTCGACCGTCATCTTGACTAATGTATACTTCTCTTAAATCATATAAGGGAAACTTTCATAAATAGCTGGAGATCTCGGGTTCTATCTTAGGGTTCCACTTGTTATAAACTGTGACGGTACACCTTAATGTCTAGCTAGCTTAGTAACATGCATAGCTAAGAATATATAACGAGAATTTAAAGGGTATGTGTCATGATTCACGGCATAATTATTAACACGGTTTGCAAAGAAATGAGTAATTTTGATCCTGGCATTATCACAATTCCTTTAATACAAATTTTATTATGTGTAAAGTTTCTTTGATAACTAACGTGAATCTTTTACGTATCAATGAAAAGTAACAATAAAACATCATAGCTTTTATTACTCAACAAAGTGCTAGTATCCGATTTACCCCTACAGCCAGACGATGAGTCACGGAGGGCAGAGCCCTTCCTACCGTCCCTCCGAGAGACTCGAGGGGCCCCGGGATTTCCCTCCGTATCGATCGTCGCACGCGCCATGTCTCATGCCGGATGTTTGGTGGATAACGATGTAGATAGGATGGGGAGGAATTCCCGACGTTTTTATGCAGTCGCAGTCGGGAGTGGTGTCTTCTCTAATATAAGTTTTAATTTAATGAATTTTCACCAACTCATAGGAAAAAAACTTCAAATTAGTGTACAGGTGACTATTTATTTAGCAAGTATATATTCATAAAAGGATTTTAGAGCTAAGATTCAAACTTAACATCTGATATTTCACAACTTAAGTACTAACTAGTAGTTGCTAGACGAGTAAAACAATGCACTATAATTGAATATAGAAATATTATTACGTTCAACAATATACATTCTAATGTTTTTGGAAAACACATTGTATTTATTCAAAAACAATATTGTTCTTTGAAGAGTCTTATTCCATTATATTTGTTGAAAGCTATATTGTTATGGACCGTCTCGTCTGCACACAATGGAATAAAGAACAAGTAATATTAGCTATATTAATTTTGGTTGTTACGTAAACACTTAATTATTGTATTCAAACTTTTATTTTGATAGTAAAAATGTATGTATCCCGTCCCGCTTCAGGACACGGGCCTCTACAATCGATGGAGAAATTCCTCCGAATGGCCATGGTATACAGGTTTCCTAACAATGTTTTCCTTCAACGTTTAAGTGTATGGTGAACTGGTGAACGACTGTCAAAGAATATACGACTCCGAAAAGTCAGAGGTGTGCCCGGTAATATGAACCCAGGACCTGGATACGTGGTGGCCTGTTGGTAACAGACCAACGGTGGTGGGGGGTTACTTTGTAAAAACGAAACGAATTTCGAATGTACGGACGCCGTAATAAAACTTCACTAATGTGCCTAGATACTACACAAAATGTTGGAATTCTCAATCGTACTTTGTAACCATAGACTAAGTTCAGAGAAAATGATAAGCATAATAGAGAATAGTATAGATATTTAGAAGTGAAAAACATATTTTACAACGGACGTCGAACATCCGAAAATTCGATGTAGGTATCATTTTTATAGAGCTAACAATCAATCGTAGTATAGTCAATCCGAAAATTCGATGTAGGTATCATTTTTATAGAGTTAACAATCAATCGTAGTATAGTCAATCCGAAAATTCGATGTAGGTATCATTTTTATAGAGAACACGGCTGCCAACATATTTACGGTGGTCGTGGATTCAAATGTATTTTCAGAATAGGAAATTACTCAGTTGGAAGTTGGAACTAATAATTCCTGTAATTCTACGTGGTAATGAATGGTTTGCAAACGCCATACGGTACAAGTGAAAGTGTATAATTTTCTATTGATGGAATTCGAAACTAAGAATCGACATGAAAACTACGAACATACATTAGTATGGAATATTTTTTTTTTTTAAATTACCGATTTCCATAATGGGACACCAAATTTACTTCAAGAATATAAGATGCTTTTTTTGTTATTTGTTTTTATACATTATTTCTTGCTGTTCAGTGCTTTGGAATTCAAAAACTATTAGGCACAAGATCTCGATATATAATTCGTGCCTTTTTGCTACCCTCGTCGCTTGGGAAAATTACTGTGAATATATGCCACTGAGTGCCGAAATTAATTAAGTCTCTTCAGAACAGCGCCTACTATTAATCCAATCATGAATTAATTAGGAAGAAAGAAAGTTCGGAAAAAGTAATCTATTTCTCTCTGTAGCAAAGCAGGACACAAAATTATTTTCGTCTTCAGCTCTATCAATAAATATGATTTATTAGATTTTCTTATACACAGCGGTTTCCACGTCGATGTAAGTTGTTTATAAATTGATTTTGTTCGGAGGGGCCGCACGCATAAACAGCGAGGGGACCGGCAGAGAGTAAACAACGTGGCGTGAGGGAGTTCCCGAGGGACAAACTTATTGTGTTGACTAACACTCGGCAATATTGGGAGTAGTAAATGTTATATTATTAATCTCTTTTACAAACTTATTAGAGGTTGGTGAAGCAGATTTAGGGATAGTATAGTTTATTGATGTTGTTAATATTTTAAATGGAATTATCATAAGTTCAACATGACGGTAGGCTCGTCCCTATGCCATCTTGAGCAAAAATATGTTCAAGAAACTTTCAACAAGTGACTTCTCTGCTTACCGTTTAACTTTGCGCATTCAGAATTTAGTAAATCATTGCGTTATTTGTTAAGACATCATTTCTGTCATGATTTATATTTTTTACTGGATTTATCAACAAATAGTCGGATTGATCGAGGGAGAAACTTGGGCCATGAACGGTGACGAAACCGATCCTTCAAGATCTCTAACAATTCCTTTAATGGACCGTATCGGCCGAACACAATGCAATCGTCTAGACGTCTCCGGCAAGCTGGTTGTGTAACGCGATCAATTAGAGCTGGTCACGCGGACGGAATGTGTCCGGATTGTCCGGATCGTCCGGACTGTCCGGATGTCCGGATGTCTCCTTCCGTACAGCGTACGCGACCCAGATAATACAACTGTACTGTGATGAGCTCTGCACATTCTGTTGTCTGTTCTGGCTTTGTGATATATCATTTTTAACCGACTTAAAAAAAAGGAAGAAGCTCACAATTCGTCGGTATTTTTATATGTATACCGATTACTCGAAGACGCATGAACCGATTTGGAAAAATCTTTGTTTGTTTTAAAGATTATATAAATACTTATGACAGTACAATTTCATTAGTTGCCTCGTCACTGACTGGATATGTGTGGGCTATGTATCATGAAAACACCTTATGAGATTGATTTTCTCAAAATCCATTTCAGTTGCACATCAATGTCCGAAACTGGAATTTATCGATGACATACATAGTATAGTAACACGCAGCCCAATTGCTTTTTAATAATTATAATAAAATATTACCTACCTTTAATAATGCCGTACGTAAGTCTACGGAAAGTAGTATATAATCTTTCAGTTCTAGACTCGCTAAACTATGCATAGCAACAGCACAGTGCGACAGGTGAACGAACCCGTGTAATTGTCTAATTGTATAATCGATCGCGTCATCGAGTGCGTATCGAGCAGTGCATTGTGCATTGCGTTGGTCAGTGTAAACGTTATTCAAATGTGCATTGTTATTCAATCTGGGAAGGATCGGTCGCGTTTTCATTGCTGTTAGTGATTTCTGAGTGTAGGCTTTCGGGATTCTAGTACAGCGTGACAGGTCAACGAACTCCCGTAATTGTCTAATTGTATAATCGATCGCGTCATCGAATGCGTCGTACTGTGCGTAGCGAGCAATGCATTGTGGATTGCGATGGTCAGCGTTCATATTATCCAATTTTCATTGTCAATCAGCTTGGGAACGATTGATTGCATTCTTATTAATTTAATACAGATTAGGGTAGTTTCGTTGTTCTAGTAATTATTAAGTTTTAGGATGTTAACGTGAAATTGAAGCGACGTAGTATTTAAATATGTCACAAATATAACTGTACTATTACAAACCACTAGTCCTACGCAACCACGTTAATAAAACAGTTTTAAAAAGTTAATATTTACTGACTAGAAACAAAGAATCAATACATATTTGCAAAACCTTACACAACAAAAACACAACCTATAACAAAAAGTAAAACCTGAAAAACAAAAGCATTTTCTACGTGAGCACATAAAAGCACCGTAAACAATGAGAAGATAGCAACCCTAGAGCACATTACAGCTCTTTTCCTAACCCAAATAGGATTATTGTTTCGAAGCAGCTCTCGCTATCTCGTCCATTTGGACTTACATTAAAGTAGGGTTGGCAGACGTAGTCACAATAAAAATATTTAAGCTTTTGTCAAAAGGTCGTGTTCATGTTGTAAGAATTGAAATGACTTTTTTAGATTGCTGGATATGGAGAAAGTATATTTGGCAAAGCTTTTATTGCTTATTAAAACTATTTATTAAAAAAATAAAATAATTGAAAATTAAACAATTTATAGTAATATTTTACATACGCACATAAACAGCACGTTTTTTCCAGAAGTAGTAGCCAGAGGTGCTACCAGAACACACATATTAAATTAAAATATGCTTTATTGTACACCAAGATAACATACAATTTACAGAATAATCATACAAAAAAAAATATGTACAATGGGCGGCCTTATCACTAATAGTGATTTCTACCAGGCAACCTTTGGATGGACAAGAATTATAAGAATAACTTTCGGTGTGCAGTAAAAGCATAAAAACGATAAAATGGAATAAAATTGTACAACAAATAAATATAATATAATACTATATTGTATGAACATACCACAAATATAATATAATGTACACGCAGTACGCATATTATACACATACAATGGCATTATATATAAATAAATACATACATATTCATATATACATACGAACATACATAAATACATAACATATAAACAACGACAGATAATCTAATCAACTAACGACAGATAATGACATTTAACCAGTTTTTTAAAAGAACCTATGGTCTGTGCACATCGTATTTGAAAGGGAAGGGCATTCCATAATCTAACAGCCTGCACTGTAACATATTTCCCTTTGTTCCGTCCCACTATGTGATAGGGGGTGAGTCTATTGCCATATTGGCTCAAATTACTGACTCCGAGCTGATAATGAAATAATTGTTTTACGAGTGGCCTCTCTCTTCTCTTTGATTACAGCGAGAGTTTCTTACACTTACACATATAAGCTCCGAAAATAATTAAAAATATATTTTATATCCCGCATAATTGTTATTTAGTAGTTACTAGCGGCCCGGCCCAGCTTCGCCCGGGTACAAATAGATTTCTGTACAGTAATATGTACGTATTATACATATAAACGTTCCTCTTGAATCACTCTATCTATTAAAAAAAAACGCATCAAAATCCGTTGCGTAGTTTTAAAGATTTAACCATACAAAGGGACTTAGGGACAGAGAAAGCGACTTTGTTTTATACTATGTAGTGAAGATAAAGAACTGTAAACTTTCTGTTACAACATCGGCACCCCTAATATGTCGTAATGTGTTCTAGCCACGCACGGTGGAAATGGGCGTTCTAGCCACTACTTAGCGCTATGTGCCTTGAATTCAGGCATATATTTTTGATGCCCTGAATTGATGGACTAAAACTACTGAAGGACTGGAGGAATAACGTGGAACGGTTTAGTAAATTGAGCTTATTCTGGGATTGTCCGCTATTGGTCTTACACCGTGTTTTTTTATGATTATGATAATGATTGCACTGCACCTGGTGGTAAGCTCAAATGCCGTCTAGGAAGTAGCGTATCGAATGGCAACAGACGGCAGTCCTATGCCATTCGATGCAACTATGCCGGCCTGCTTAATGCTTATGCTTTTTTGGTAATAAAGTTAGAATCCATCCAACAGTCTATACTTCTTGCTGCGAGATAAAGGACAATTACGAAAAGTGCAATTTACACTACTTATATAGCGTTAATATTTTCTACAGCTTGCGCAACCGGTTTAAAACTGATGCAAAAATATCGAATCACGGCCCGCTATTAATAAGCTTTTAAAAGCTTAGGTCATGGGTTAAATCTAGACTGTTCTGATGCTTTTAGAGCATACGATTCCATTTGCAATTCAGCAATAGCTGCAGTCGCTCGGCTTGGCCAACATTCAACTACTGTACGTTATATTGGCCGCGACATTGCTTATGGTAGTAGCCATCGCCCATCGTGTTTAATGGTTTGTGGTCAAGTTTAGTAGATATTGCACTGTTGGCGCACATGTTAGTCCGAGAGCTGAATGGTGTCGGTAATTCCACGTATTTGGGTGTTGGCGTAGTGGCATAATAGCCACTCTATTCGCACGTTAGCCACGAGCTTATTAACCAAGCTTTGGTATATACCGGTATCATGTGTGAATCAAATAAAAAAACCATTCACCAATCCATCAAATTCTTCTAACAATCCACATTGAAAATTCCGACATAATAGACACAATCCTAAACCTCCTTAAATAACGGTCGGAAGAAATGGCTTGCTACGAGTTTGTCGCGACGTACATTAATGAATTACATACATCATTCCGGATAACGTAAGTCGATTTTTATTACACGCCCGACCCGGCACTCGAACCAAAGCCGCACAAATAAAAAGTAATGACCTTACTCCATTGTCTGCCTCGGATTCGTGCAGTGATGGACTCAGTTCTGGCCCTGAGGGGGTTATAAATATTAAGTACATTACATACATATGATGTACATTGTTTTCTGTTACTACAAGCATGAATTGTGACAGGTATTATGTTCGTTAAAAGAATCTTGTAAAGTTTCATATAGTTATTCTGTATTGGTCTGAGGATTATAAATAGTCTGTATTGGATTGTATTGGTTTGTGATGCTAAGGATTTTCAATGGATATCATGTTCAACATTCACTTTTGATGAAAATAAGCGCCTATCTTGAAGTAATTAAAACAAGAGTTCATGCAAAGTTTCAGATATTAAAAAGTCATGTTCTGCGCTTTAAAGGCTACTATTAGTATTCTAGTAACACGAAGGTGCTGATTCTACCAGTGAATAATATGTATCCAAAATATGAATAAAATATTGGTAGTTGGAAATTCTCAAAGGGCCTCATGTCCCCTACATTTATCTCTAAATTCTTCCCTGTCACGCGCGTCGGACCCGATCGCCCACCGTTTCTCCTTTATTGCCCTCATTAATCTTTCCCTTTTTTGTTACTTTCCAAAGTTTCAGATACTGTTTTATGTGAGCACTTGAATTTATTGATGTATGTAAAACGGTAATATGTTTAGTACTGAATGCGGCGCTGTTCCGTTACAATTTATGGTTTACGATGCCTTGGCACGGGGTCGAACGGGTGTATTCATTTTTCTTTTACTTTTACAACCACTGAGCTAGGCTCAGTATGTTCTTTACATGTTTATGTATGCTGTTGTTAGTGGTATGAGGCAATAGATATATCCTTTAGGTACCTACCTGTAGAAATCAATAATCCCTCAATCTAATTTAGTTGGTATTATACTGTATTAGCCCATATACTCGTACGTCCCACAGCAGGGCACGGGCGTTCAGTACAATCGCGAGGTCGATTGAGAGTGGTTAGGCCGTATAGTCCACCACGCTGACCTAGTGCCTGTGTACTTTACCTACGATAATACCCAAGATTACTGCATATGGCAACTATTTTCAAGCTATTTAGGTTACCTCTATAAATCGCGAAAGTGCTAGGTAGACATGAGCTCAATATACCAACTCCAGTTGGAGTAAAGCATATTCCCTGTGGATCTCGTAAACCATCTCCCGAGCGCGGGCTGTTAGGGATGTCGAATTATATTTGTGGAAATACCACTTGAATTGTTTGTGTTTATTTTCGGTGTATCGATAGGTTGTCTTATTGGATTAGCGGTTGCTTTAGTGGACTGAGTTATTTGTAAAGCGATCAAATTTGTGTGAGTTTGTTTATGAATAACAGGATAATCTCTTCAGTACGGTAAAAGAGCTGATGAAATCTACATTACCCGGGAATATATTTCCATCTACAATACATTTGGGGCCGTAAAACTAAAATATGTACTAAATTTGTGAGCAGATTCTTCTTTATGGGTAACCACAACCATCGGTAAAATATCGAAGTTCGAATGTTCGACGACCACGATTGTCTAAGATTAAAGTTTTTCACTTATAAAAATCAATAACTATTCTCTATAAAACTTATGATTCACTCCGAACTTAGTCTAGGCTTACGATGTACTATAACGGATTCCAACATTTTGTACAGTATTTAGGCATATTCATTTTACGTACATTCGAATATTCGTCGTCGTGTCGGGAGTATAAAGTAACCCCCTAGAGCAGGGATGGCGAACTGATCATAAAGTTCTAATAATAATTATTATTACTAATTTGCTCTTAATATTTTTTTCTCAAAACAAGAAATATGTTCAGCGCTCGTTTGAATTCCAGTATAGCAATTTTTTCCTAATTATATTGAAACCAAAATTATTTGACGGCACGTCTATGGCCTTATTAAACATTTTTTATAAAAAAAATGATGATAATTGTTGAAGGATAAAGCTTCGCCATCCCTGCCCTAGAGCTTATATCAGTAACCGCATTGCAGCTTTCAGCTAGCAACCCTACACAACTCTAACACAGCTTATTACATTCTCTCGCGGCATAAGTTTTTAATAGTTTGTAAAGTCGCCGCCACTTGGCTGCAGGGTTGGTACTTACTACTCGGTATTAACATAATGCTCGGTCGTTCATACCCGCCTGAATTGTTCAGCGATCAGCACGTGTTACGTACATAACGAGGTGCTGTGTGAACGCTGAGAATAGATTGTTTGTGGAAGTATTGGTAGGGTTGAATTGAATACGTGAGGTGCCGTGTGTGCCCGGTATTGGGGCGCAGCTGTGTACTGTTAAAAGAGGACTCCGTTTGTATTTGAATACAAAGTTTGTGAGCTGTGAATAATGTAGCAGGGTAAAAGAATGTTACGGTTGTAATAATACTAACTTTGTAGGTTTCGATATAAACTACCGCTCTATAAATACAAAGTTTTCGACGATGAGCCGTGACTTTTCAGTTTTAAAAGACGCATTTCATACATTTTCATATAGGTGTCTTGGGTTGCGGATATCGAATATTTTTAGAAAGTTTTCGATATTCAGGAACTTCCCGACATAAAATTTCTTATTTCACAGTCGAACTCTCCTACATTGCAACATATATTTAAAGAAAGTTAATATGAAAAAGTAATGATATATTTTATTGAATTAATTTGAATTAAAATGTTTAAGTTATATGACAATAGGTCTAATGACGGTACCACACTTGGAGAGTCTTCATGCGTTTCACCTTCCTCTGCAGTTGCATCATGGCGTAGAGCAGTGCCTCAGCCGTGGGCGGACACCCTGGCACATAGATATCCACCTGGAACAAGGAGGCTTTGTGGAGTTCTTCATTCTTCACCATGTAACCTATCACGTGTGGGTTATGAGTCATGAAGGTTTTCGTTGGGACACTGGTACCACCTCAATTGAGCCGACCCATTCGTATTGAAGTTAAACAATACTGTTGAGCTACACCATTTTTAGGTTAATCGTATTCATAATCGATCTGGGGCCTTTAATTCTTTAATGTATCAACTCTGTAAAAGCCCGAATTTGTATAACGTACATCGTAACTATAAGTCTATGGTTACGACCATAAGTCAATAACGACTATAAGTATATGTAGGTTCATTCGTATTGTATATAAACTTCGATCATCCGAAGTTTCGAACTTCGTTTTGGATGAATATAGTAGGGCCCCTGGAGTGAACTACATTTTACAATGGGTATTCGCTAAAGTGATACTCCGGTCCAGCCATCCCATTTGTGCTATAATATTCGCCTCATTTATATACACTTTTAAAACCTATTTTAGCTATAGATTTTTTATCTTCTTCGCTCAAGGTGAATTCTAAAGTCGTTCAAAAGGGACAAAGCATATGATAACTAAAATAGATTTTAAAACCTGCTATGAATAAGACTAAGTCTTTAGTCTTTGCAATAAACATGTTTATACCCTCACCGGTATAATCCTATCGCAGCCCCTCACAGTGGAGTACGTGTAGTGATAGTATCCTCCGCCGTTGGCGCAGCTGCCCATGGACACGACCCACTTGGGGTCCGGCATCAGGTCGTAGGTCTTGCGCAGCACGGGCGCCATCTTGTTGGTGACCGTGCCCGCGACGATGATGACGTCAGTCTGGCGAGGGGTGCCGCGGAACACCATGCCGAAGCGGTCCATGTCGTATCTAGGAGTGAAGAAGGGGTAAATGCTGTGGAATCTTTCGAAATACATAGATGAGTTCACGCCTGTATTATGGCTGAAGCGGAAGGGGAAGGTGTTATTAATGGTTGCAATATTTCGTCGAGCATAACCCATCCTAAGAGTGATAGGAAACCAGTTTATTTTATTTTATGGTGGTAGGTCTCCCATATGTGAGAGGCCCCCTGGGTAGGTACCACCGTATTGTCACAGCAATGTAAATGCACTGCTGTGTTTCGGATTGAAGGACATTGCAGCCAGAATAACTTCCGGACATATAGACATTTAACACCTAAGTCTCAGGATAGCGAGCGCAGGGGAATGTCAATCATTGCTTTGTAATTCAAGGTGTCGTTTGGTTTTGTTATTGTTCATGAGCGGTAGTATCGCGCGAACGGCACGATCGTATCGCCATTCATTGCAAGAAAAAAAATCGTTAGACACATTCCAGTCCAAGTAAAAACTTACATGAGGTTTCTTAAAATGAAAAACTCACGAAATGGGCTGTGTGATTTGATCAATGCACCAATGGGAATCGAACCCAAGAACCTTCACTAGTCACGGTAATCTCTACTAAGCTAAGCTAGTTTTAGTGAAACCACGTTTATTAAATTTACTTATTAAATTCCGCATATACAGCTTAGATACGGGACGTAATATATTTTGGGACACAAAATGCATTCTGCAGTCTTTGTGAAATGCACATTATGAATAGCCTAATGGAGTTTCTGGGTCACACGAAATGTAACAAATACAATATTCCCGAGAGCCAGGCCAAATATGCATAATATTTTAATACTAACGTGGATAGAAATTTAATTTCGCCGCTAACCGGTTGTTTTAATTAGTAGTTGGGGGGTAATAACATTAATTGTTTTTGACATATGAACCAAGTTTGGGCTAATGTCATCGGGTTTATAGTAATAATGTTTTTCTTTATAAAAATCTCTCTCTCTCGCTTTTCAGCCACAGAAAGTCCACTGCTGCACATAGGTCTCTTCCAAGGATCTAAAAAATCGACTGGTTAGAATTTTCCGGCACTAACTGCCAGTCAAATTGCTCAGGTTTTTTATTCGATTATCAAGCACTTATTACAGCGTGTTAGATGTCGATTGACAGTCGACCTCGGCGCGTAGATATTTGAAGGGAAAATGTCAGCTTCCGACCTTTTAGGGGTCTCGAGACAGGCACTTGTGATCTTAGCTAAGTGTTTTTTGACGAAGGTTGATGACGGTTACTATGTTTCTGCCGAATTTGTTTTATATAAAGTACAAACTTTTACTATCAGTTACGAGTGGTTATACTAAAAATTAGACCTACCTCGGCACAAGACATAGTATTATATTATATCTGAATAAATAGCAGTCTAACGCTTGTTTCTCACAAGAAAACACAAGTTACGGATTTTGCCCGATCGTTACAATTTTCGGTTCATAAAATCTGATTTTCTCAGTCCTCACATTTTGTTTATTTCAATACGTGTTTCATAATAATATTTATTTCAATTAGATGCATATAGTAATGTAACGCATTGATAAGGCTCGCACTAGACGAACCGCAGAAGTGGAGCAACACGCAAATGACGCAACGTGCAATATCAACAGGGTTGTCTAAGTAAAAAAAATATATAAATATTGACCATATGAGGAAAGAAAGAAAAAATTGAGTGGTCAAAGGTAAAAGACGGTCCCCGCTTTTTATGTCATTTGGATCATCGTTTTCGCTTTTATGAAGATGTGGACCATGAGTAGCTGATGATTATATCCCGATATATAGATTTCCATCGAGCTGGAAGAAGGGGTGGTGTAGATACGAACCATTGAGTTATAAATACATTCATAATATGTACATTTGACTTGCTATTTTGATATTATATAAAATACATACATAGATAACATGCATAAATAGCTACCACTACGATGTCGGTACAGTTTTACGCTTTATTAAACAATATAAAGCATGTACATAATATATCTTACCAATCTTACTCATCTTACCTAGCTACCTATGAACATATGCACCATATGGTGGTAGGTCTCTCATATGTGAGAGGCCATCTGGGTGGGTACCACCGCAGTGTCTATTTCTCCCGTCAAACAGCAGTGTAAACGCACTGTTGTGTTTTGGGTTGAAGGGCATTGTAGCCAGAGTAACTACTGGACATATTGAGACTTAACATCTTATGTCTCAGGATGGCGAACGCAGTGGAATGCCAAACATTGCTTTGTAATTCAAGGTGTTGTTTGGTTTTGCTACTGTTCATGAGCGGTCGTATCGCTTACCATCAGGCGAACGGCATGCTCGTCTCGCCATTCATAGCAATAATAAAAAATAAAAAAAAATATATAATATATAACTCACTATCTTTGTTAACTGAAACATAAATTACATCAAAATATCTAAAGAAATCTCTTGTTATAGATAGAATTATTATAGAAAACGGCTGTGAGTAGGCAGCCCTACGCAGCCAAGGTAACATCACGACGCGGCGCGCATCACGCCCGCCCGGCTAATGAACCCAACTCATTCTGCATGCTTCCAGCATTCATTAAATCTGCTGCATTCGCGTTACTTCCTCTAGTGAAACTACGAGTATATACACACATACATACGAGCTCTACGGCTGGGCCTTTACAATGCGTGATTAAAAGCTATACCATGCTATGTATAACAGGGCAGATATATTCGGCGAAATATTTTGTTACGAAAAATATTATCGTAGTTTTTCGACAACCGAAAGAAAGACCAGATAGAGCTAAAGACGAGATTGTAGACGATAGATTTCCATTTTAACCGCTGCGAAAGTTTTGGCTAACCTAGGTCTAAATGTCTTTGAAAGAAGAAAAAGTTTGTTTGTATTTCTTATTCGTGTAATAAAATCACGAACCGTCTGGAAAGACGAATCTAAAATATTGTTTTAAGCAAATGTACGTAAAATACCCAATAAATAAATACAAAAAACGTTTCTCGTGCCATCGAATCGTGAAGATAGCTGAACAAAATGATATTTATTTAAAACCATCGAGCGTCGATTGGCTGGCGAATGGAATCGGATTACGTGCGACGTAGCGGGCGCGCCGGCGACGCTATCGGCCGATGTAATTCAATTTCCGATATTAAACACTGAATTTATATCGATTTATAATGAAATCAACAATGGGGACATCAGTTTCTTTGGATATCTGTTTTGTCCAGTTGTGGACTATTAACTCTATAAACTTGCGCTATTTAGTTCGATCTGCAATCTCTCGCATCCTGCTTTAATATGGCATCATAATACCTTAGCTGCTAGGCCTCATTTAAAATTATACTAATTGCTTTGTATTTTAATGATAATAAATATAACCGAAAGGATTTCCATGAAGACGATATTAACCCAAAAATATTGAAACTACAGCAAAGTTCAGATAAAAGTATAGATCTGCAAGTTACCTAGGTGCGGCATAGTGCATCATCTCCAAAGCGCAGCAGGCCAGGCCGAAGGTGAGGGGCCACAGCGAGTTCTTGCGGCTCCAGTTGAGCAGGTCGTCTGCTCGGGCCAGCACCCACTCCGCGGTGGACTGGGGAACAAATTGATCATGGATATTTGTTTACATTAAAGTGATAGTAGGCCTGATGGTATAGTGCAGTACAGATAGTGGCCACCGAAGTCACGAGTTTGTCTTTCGCCGGTGGATACAATAAGGATGTTTTCCTGTTTACTTTTGAACATTAATTCATAATCACTTCAAAATATTCATAGTATCAAAAATTAAATTTAAAACAGAATTAAAATGTCAGATTTATTTTAATATTTCATTAGGACAGTGGGGAAACTCACTATATCGCAATATCATCTCTATGGAATATGACGTCATAAGACGTTTGTTGCATACTTTTCTTTTCCTTCTAACACCAAATTTAAAATAATTCTAAATTCTCTATTACATATTGAAAAGATTAATAATTATTATTATGTTCACGATTTTAAATAGCGCAACCTTTCAGTATAAATAATAATATATATTTTTTTTTTATTGCTTTGAATGGCGAGACGAGCATGCCGTTCGCCTGATGGTAAGCGATACGACCGCTCATAAACAGTAGCAAAACCAAACAACACCTTGAATTACAAAGCAATGCTTGACATTCCACTGCGCTCGCCATCCTGAGACATAAGATGTTAGGTCTCAATATGTCCAGTAGTTACTCTGGCTACAATGCCCTTCAACCCGAAACACAACAGTGCGTTAACACTGCTGTTTGACGGGAGAAATAGACACTGCGGTGGTACCCACCCAGATGGCCTCTCACATATGAGAGACCTACCACCAGTAAAATAATCAAGTCAATATCCCTATTGTCCGGTACAACTATACTGTATTCGAACATGCACTGGTAAAACTCGAAATGCGAGGTTATTTAAATATAATAAGAAATGGATGCATTTAAAAACGAATAGTTATTTCAATATCATATTTGCATGAAAATTCCAATAGCAACTCGTATTTAATGAATTCTCATACAACCTCAATAAATTCTAGTAAAAATGAATGCCACAGCTGTTGTATTAAGATTAAGTAAAGATCTGATCTCAATATTGATATTGCGGAATTGTTCGCTTATAAACGAAGCTCGGCGTTCTGAAGATGACAGTCTGTTTATATTTGTTATGGAAATGATTCTTGCCCGAGTGTTTCTGATTTAGAAATGATTTGTTTGAGTTCGGGATGAGATTCGTGTTCGATGGCGAGCGATGAGATGCTGAATTAATTCTCGTTGTAGCCAATAATCTGATTTAAATGGTTTTGGTTCTTTTGTGAAATGAAAACGTGAGCGTTTCTGTCTAAAATATATTTGTGTCGTGTCCCTGGTCTGATATTAAATGTGGCTTGAAATAAAAAGTTATTCATAATTTATTTTAAATGGTTATGTCATACTATAACTAGGTTGCACTAGCCCTGACTTAAAAACATTTTCAACAAAGGTTTTTGATGACGATTGCTATGTTTCTGCCGAATTTCACGTCATGAATGTATAGTGCAAAAAATTACCAGCTATTTCGAGTGGTTATACTTCTAATTTAACTCACCATACTAACTGCGAAGATGAAGCTTCATAAGAAGCTACTTTAGCAACACGAATTGGCTTCTTTTATTTAATTTCTTTTCGATAAAATTATAATCCCACAATTACTCATATTTCATATAAGATACAAGACAAGTATCTTACGGCGAGATGGAAACTTTATGAATGTATCACGTATTTAATTCATGTATTATCCTCAGTGTAGCCCCAAGGTAAAGGCGAGCTATGTTATTAAATAAATATTCTCCATTGCCAACATCTATACAGTGAAATGTGCCATTGTGTAGTTTATTCGAACGCTCATGAATTATGTATGAAATCATACTGTAAGTGAATACTGAACGGGCAATAAATAACGCATAGACGTCCGAGCGAGCAGGCCGACACCGAGATAAATCATAACGATTGTGCTAGTATGTGAACGTATTCAAATTGTTTTCGCGTTGAATCACTATATGGAAATAGATTGAGGACACTGGATGCTATTTTTAGGTTGACGGATAAGGAATTATAGTTAAGCGTTGGTAAGGACTTATTCCGAATTTTGTCCTTCGGAGAGACTCCAATAATAAGCTATACCAATAATGAGATGATCAACACCCACACTTTTTGTTTTCATCCATTAGCCATCTCACCCCCTCCTAAGGACCAAAAAAGAGATAGATATGTTATTTCGTCAAGATCGATATCATGCTCGCCTAAATAACGAGTGCAATTACACCAAATGGAGCTGATAATCCGTGAATAATTTTCTGTCGGACGCTTTATGGATTACGAATAGGAACAGCTTTATAAAAAAATACATTAATGTTAAGTGCGGTCCCGGTGCGAGACGGGGTTTAAACGGATTTCCAGATTGGAATTAGTTGACCTGAAATTAGCCGGGGACACGATTAAAGAATAAATTGGGTGTAGAAAAGTACGCTGATATTAAAACGTCTTAAAGTCTCATTTACAGAGCAAATAGTGTAGGTGTACAGAAAATTCGAGTCATCTAACCTTTATCACTGATTATTTCCAAAGATGTTTGATTCAGAGATTTGATTTTGAGCCAGTGTGAAAATTCGGAGATGACTTAAAATCGGAACCTTCACCTAAGTCTTAACGAATTTGGGCATTTGCTATCAAGCATAACTTCGTAAAATCTTAAAAGCAATGTAGCAGTTGTAGGTAGAAGTGTAGATGTGTGTGTGATTGTAACTAATTGGACGTTGTATTTTGTTAAACTAAATTCAACGTCGGTCTAGTGGCTAACAAACGTTATGTTCAATGTAATTGCGCAACACAACGTCCATCGGAAACCTCGCAGGACTCGTCTGGCAGAGTCCCGGTAACAGCTGCTGTAATTGGATCGGGAGCCGGGCTACTCCGTGATTACGTTTGTCTCATATTATTATAGGAAATATACTGGATGTCTAACTTGAGTTTGCTATAATATGTATATATATATATATATATATATATATATATATATATATATATATATATATATAATAGGATTTGATGAGAATTCTTTCATTGTTGGTTAATACTCTAATAATAAATTTAGTTTTTTTGGAGTCATAGTTTGATAATTTTAATTTTTAAGGGTCTTGGTATACATTAGGTAACAATTCAGACTGATAAATTTATCTATGGAAGGATTTATGCTAAACTCACATGAAGCATGTTTTGTTATGTTTAAGAGCATGTAATTAAAAAGACTTGATCAAAATTAATGTTCATGGATCAACTATGAAACCCAATGAAAAAGAAACACCAACGGGGTTGATGAACAATATGACTGAAAAGGGAGAGAAATGGGACCTAATAATTAAGTATGCTGATCTCGAAATGTTTCTTAAGATTATATTAATATTCTATCTCTGAATTTATATCTGAATGTCGATAAACAAGAAACTAACGCGACAACCCTATCAGTGGATCTAGCTGGAGGACCCTATTACACAGCCATCTGACGCCCAGACCAGACTGATTCACAAACGTATTACCCAACGTATCCCGGGATAGCAGCTTAATTCCTCTGCTCATCCGTTCACAGATTGAATGTCGTTCGTACCTATTGGTACTGAAATAAAATATATTTACATTGACGTTATGTTGGTGTTTTATTTCTTTATGTCTTTACACAAGGGAGAGATGCTCTATCAAAGGTCGCAGGAGGTTTGCTACTAGAAATTTGCAAAGTAACGCGACAATTTATGTTTTTTTTTTTAAATATCATCGTGTTTGTGTAGCAAATCCATATTTTTTGCTAAATAATAATTTAAACCCTTGCGTATCATAGCGTTTAAACATTAAATGGTTTACTCTATTATTTTAGAAAAAACTATATATTTGTGCTTGATTATGATTATGCTGACGGTAGTAACACGAATTCAAATTCAAGTTTTATTCACGTAAATAATTCCCAAATACTGTTTTTTATAATTTTTCACTTTACACATTTTGTATTGATAAAATTATCGCATCAGTTAAATTTCTATTTATTCTTATATTTTAATATTTACTTTCATATATAAATCGGTACATACTCGTATCTGTTGTGTGGGAAACCTAACAGTTGCCGCGCCCGCTCTGGATAACACCGTGTTTGCTTTGAGATGCCTATTATACGAATAGATTACATCATTATTAAAATTACTAAAGCCCGG
Organism: Hyles lineata; assembly: GCA_030180105.1. Taxonomy (NCBI): domain Eukaryota; kingdom Metazoa; phylum Arthropoda; class Insecta; order Lepidoptera; family Sphingidae; genus Hyles; species Hyles lineata. The sequence continues at coordinate 11,337,827 of JARJEE010000013.1, read as the reverse complement.
AGCGTGCCGGCGGGCTTGTGAACTCCGTAGGTAAACTGAGCTCTAATTTTGTGGAATATAAAGTAAGTTTTAACCGCAATTTAGCAGATTAATGGGCGAATGTTTCGGTGGGATATTGTTAGCGGGTAACAGATGTTTCATTATGGTGCTTCAAGATGAAATAAAGTTGTGGAAGATAAGATTGCTTATATTTCGGTTAAGATTGAAGTTAATTTGCATTTGATACATAATTCGGAAATAGAATAAAGTTAAAAAAAAACATGTGAACGTAATCTAAGACTATAGATTTTTTTATCATTATTCATCATGTATTGAAGGAGCGTGTAGGAAATATGTTATTATTATTTATCGAAAGTGCAAACGTAAAACTGTTGCGCTGATTCGTATCTTTCTTTTCGACCCCTCCCACGCATAAAGGCGTATATTGAGTATAAATATTTAGTTTCTTTAGAAAGAAACTAAATATTTATACTCAATATTGAATAATCACATAATTAATCTTCAAATGACCGTACTGAAAACTTGTCATAATCTCGATACGCCTTTATGCGTGGGAGGGGTCGTTTTTATTCCTTTCTATCTATGAAGCTTTTTAGGCAACCATAAATGCCAAATGCGTCTCGGCGGACAGTGCCACTTTCCAAGTCGCTCATATTCTATCTAACATATGTCGTATATTTCTAACATCCAGCAACACCCGGTCTGAATGTAATTGCATTCGCAAAATGAAATAGAGCAAACAAAACAAATCGAAACACGCCGTAGAATTTTACATTCGCTCGCAGTTTTCAATTGAAAATGTAAATTTTATCTTGGCGAGTGTCACTTCAGCCGCCGAGTAAAGGATGGTTTTGTATGCCTCCGCTCTTTGGATATACCAGGCTTTTTTGCTGTATGTTTTTGAGTATTCCGTACCAAAAAAGGAAAAATGAATCCCTTAGGGCTAGCGCAGACTTGCATGCTTGGCAAGGGATTCAATTTTTCACCAAGGATATTCAAACTTATCGGGTGGGAATACGATATAAATTACAATGTTTTAAATTTATCCCGTAGAATCGAAAGTTTCTCGATAAGTTTGAATATGATTTGGTAAAAAATGAAATCTCTTGCCTTGCTGCTCCGGTCTACGCTGGGTTTTATGGAGTTAGTTCCTTGTCAGTTTATCTTTCATGAAAACCTGTAGGATACTTTGGCTGTATCCCACTGACCTACAATCATATTTGATTAGATATGGATGTCATCGTCAATTTATAGGAATCCGAAGCGACTCGAATAATAATGTTTATGATGAAAAATGTTTTACTGCTGTCACAAAGTTACTCTGTAGTTGTATGGCACAGATCACTCCCAATAGATACCGCATAATGTCAAATTTGTTTGAATCCAAAAGTGCCAATTTAGGTTACGAGAGCGGGGAAGTGAGAGACGAGGTAGCGGCTCGTAGTGATGTGAACAAAATATTATTGTATAAAACTATGTCGATAATATTGTCGATGGATTAAAAATAACTATTTTACGGATTTCATTTTTATTAAATTATTACGACGTAATAATCTTAATGTGTTTTTGAAAGGAATAATAAAAACGCCTTTCAGTATGTTTGGAACATGTTTACTATTAATTTTATATAATTTACAAAATACTTAAAAAATGTGACTGCCTCGGTGGCGTAGTTGCACTACGGTACGGTTACAAAGCTGAGGTCTCGGGTTCGAATCCCGGTTTGGGCAAAGTAATATTGGATTTTTCTATTCATTATCAGCTTAGAGTCAGGAATTTATGCCCGATATGGCGATAGGCTCGCCATCTATCACATCGTGGGACGGAACATACAAGGCGAAATGTGGGTGCCCTGGCACCTCTGCCTACCCCTTCTGGGAAAAAGGCGTGAGTTTATGTATGAATGTATGTATGTAAAAAAGATTCAATATAAAAATATTTTCTATATTCAAACCTTTCAGTTACATTGGGTACGTGTACTATCTTAATTCTTATCCTGTTACTACTATTTGATGGCTTCTATCTTTGACATTAATTCACAATTTCGCTAGAACTGCGATGACGTCCTTATTCACACAGCGCCATCTCTCTAATTATAATTATTAAAAGCAATATTAAAAGCAAGCTCTTCTTGTTTTACCGACAATAATCAAAGGATGCATGTATTCAAAGGGAATTAAAGAAATGTTATTTCCTTACATAATATATTATATCCAAAAAAAATTTAATAATTTATCAGTCACTCGTTTCGCTTTTATATCAACATTGTTATAGCTGGAACACTAAAGTGTGGCTATATACAAATTTTGCAACTAATGCCAGGATGAACTTTCGCTAGCCAGATAATAATAAACTTTGCCATTTTCGACACAGGCGTATTAGATTAAGAAATCACACAATTTATGGTCAAATAACAACCTACGCGGTTATTCGTACTCGGAAACTAAAAATGAGATCTAATTAGGTAGATTGTAATAAAAATATTCTCAGAAATGAATTTCAGTTTATCTTTTCAGTGAATACCTATATAAGTTAAAATTAAAACTCAATATAAAATGTTATTTTAATAAATATACAACATACAATACGACATACAAAAATTGATAAACGTAAGGTAGGTACAGCTGATTCAAAAACAAATGTTTTATCGTTTATCCATTTAAAGCTGTCTTCGGAGCAGTGCCTTGAACATATGACGCTATACTTTCTCGGGAACCACTCAGTACCACGAGATGTAGCGTGTGTCCATTGGGACTTATCTTTAGCACATTTAGGAAACCTAAATAGAATGTATTAAAATGTTTTATGTTTAAACTTTTCTTATATGGTTGTAGAAAACATTATATTTCATGTTATACGTTTGTTTAGATGTGAGCTGGTACAGTTAAATTTATTTTAAAAGCAATTGTATCAATGACGAAAAAGTGCAAATTGAAAATTATTTTACGTATTTGTACTAATATCGACATTAATTAAAATGCATGTGACCGCAAGTCGCAACACTATTGTGAAATGTGTTAGGAGAAGCGTTTCCATGGCGATGCGTAAAAAGGACATGCATACAATTACAGTAAGGAGTGAAAGAGATAAATGCAAAACTAACCATTATAAATTGAGCTGTGTCACACGTAAAATATAAGAAATATTTTACCGTTGTAAACTTATACCATATTTTTATTGTAATTGGATGTCCTGCTATTGCTCCCACACCACTTGAAACTGCACGTAGTTATATTTAAATATTATTTTATAGACGAAATCCACAGAAATAAACCGTCAAAATAAATAGACATATTTTATTTCAATGACACTGACAGGTCAAAAACGTGGTCGCTACTGACGTTGCGCGTAGTTCCACAGCGCATCCTACATGCAAAGCATTAAAGGCATTACACGCGTCAGTTGCCTGCGATGTGGTATCTATTGGGAGTGATCTGTGTTGTATGGTATGGAATAATCTTTTCCAGTACCTACTGAACCCTAGACGCTCGAGTCTAAATTCGACTTGGCTATTTTTTACAGCTCAATGGGTTTAAAAATTTTTAATGAACAGTTAGTTGGTACGTTTTTGTGAGGTTTTCAATGTTAGGATCGGGCTCTTGATGAGATCTACATTAGTTAGAAGAGACTGAGAGCTAGTATGATTGGGATGGCTGTTTTGTGTAGATGTGTTACGAATATCTCGGAGTATTATTTTTAATTATTCAGTATGCTAATTGAGAAAATATATTTTAATTAAAAGTTTACAATAATGACTGTCACAATAGTGGCAGTCAACTCTAAGTAAAATACGTTTTTGTTGAAGGTGGATATCAGATCTTATTCTACTTTTAGCCATTTCACAACGTTTTCTGAAACATTGATTATTATATCACATACGTTTGTTCTCTAAATACCATTCCCATATTCATGGATAGTTTACAAACCTTTATTAGTTTGTTGCGTCCCTTTTGAACGACTTTCGAATTCAATATGAGCGAATAAGACAAAACATTCTAAAATAGATACATTATACATACTACAAGAGCCTAATAATAGCATCTCAAATTATGAAATTAATGACGTGGAAATGTAAACATTAAAACCTCCTTAATTATACCTCGTGGCTTGTTAATTAAGCAATAATTTAATTAAAACGTATATTTTGTTTGTGTTGTGGAGAGGCCCCATTATTGTCCCGGTTATATAATGAATATTGTCCTTAGTTACCTTTTCATTTTAAACAAACAAAAGCTCGTATTTCAAGTAATTGTTTTAGAAATTATGAGAAAAGGATATAATTATTTTGTTGCGGGAAGTGGAATGTTTGTATTCGCCTACGTAAATAAACGACGAAGCTTAATAGCCTAGGAAATTATGTGTTGTGTGAGATACTATAGCGTACTTATATCCTATCCCGAGCAGGCCCGCATAATTGTAACTACTGGTGACGATAATATGACGCCAGTAAATAATATGGGCTTATTCTAGTCATCGATTGCAGTGGAGTTGTTTTACCTAATCTAACAAACAATAAAAATTTAGTATTCTTTATACCAAATGCTATATTATGTAAAAGTGCATAGTTGAAACCGCGTGAAAAGAACTCGTACAACAATAGAAATTAGTTTCATATCGACGAAGATGCTACAAATGCGATTGTCACAAAGTGTTGCTTCTCCAATATTAGTTTTTACCTGCTGCGGGTGATGGAAGGGGGAATAATTTCTGTTCTCCCCCAATTTAGGAGCCTTGGCGTTGTGGGGCGGTATCACTACCTTCTTCTTCGCGCTTCCACTTTTATACCTCAATGTGGAGCATTGCGGTGGGGTAAGTAAGGGTTTAGGGTCATCGTTGAAGGGATAAGCGAGGTTCTTCAAGATCTGCTGTTGGTTTCTGCGGAACGGGAAAGTAATTTTGTAAGTTTTGCATCAATAACACATGAATTATAAATTCAGGACCCAAGCCATCTTGTGGCTCAAAATGATGATCAAGCGCCGAGCGATTTATCTTTATATAGTCGATATAAATCTGTCGACCTACTGGATATACACAGGCTGAATCGATAACGCCGAACACTTCAAAACATTACGAATATTCTACTAAAATCTCTCTACACAAATGTATTGTAATAGCAAAACTGTGACTTCTGAAACTTGACACATTTTCTTGACCTGCTTCTTGTTTAAAGTTCTCAATACGAACTGAAACTAAATATAAATAGTATTACCTGAACAAAATGTTACAGTTCGAATACCCGTGGCCACGTAACATGTTGAACAATATCGCACAATTGTATTATTCGTTCGACGTGAACTCCGTGTATCGCTGCGTTTGACAATGGGACGGCTGACGTTCCGTTCGGAATACGAATTAATTCAGTTTGCCGTAAAAAGTTTGTATACCGTATGAAATCGAAACTGTCCGATACAGATATTTTCAGCTATAAGTTCAGCGTAGTTTGATTATGAACGAATTTATGTTTCAGGTTTATTTATATTTAAACGTAAATAAATAAGTCGTGCCTATGTCCATTGATGGGTCATTTTCATCCCAACATTTGATAGGAGCAAGCTGTACTGAGCACAGAAATTATTCCTGGAGAATTTATATGGTATTTTAAGTGATCACTGCCGCTCATGAACACAATGTGTTGCCGGCCCATAAAATCGGCTGGAGAATGGGGAGAAAAAAGCATGAAAAGATGATAGAAGTATTGGGCATCCGGCAGTGTTCCTCACCGAATGAAATGCGACAGCAAAGCTGTCGCTTCATGTCGACCTCTTGTGAGACAGTATAACGCCCCGGACGAGCCTGCTCATTCATGCTGAGTCGTGGCTACTTATTTTTAAATTATATTATGATTACACATAACATGATTAGTAGCCTGAGGTGAACTGCCTTCTATAATATCATGAGCGAGTAATTTCTAATTGTTAGCAGTAATATTGTACTTATAGAAGCAAGTGATGACTGGCCACTTAGCGACTTAAGACTTGACGACTTGACGACGACGGTGACGAGTGCAGTGCGGTACTATGCTTTGTAATTATAAGTCCTGAATGATTTTTGCTTCTGTTTATGGGCGGACATGACGCTTACCATCAGACTCGCGAACGTCTCACCTCGTTATTCCCGATAATAAATATAAACTTTACAGTATCAATGTTTAGTGAATAAGCTACCAAATGCTCTAAAAATAATACCTAATATGATGATTACATTAAATACTTATTATACTTTCAGAATCTTCGCTCAGATGTAATTTAAGATTACAAATACGTGTTTTGCAATTCATGTTGACTTTGTTTTCGGCAATCTTCATTATGGATGTGAATTTATTGTCTACTCTCCGTTATCGGATTATTCGTTTTGCATAACTTGGTTCTTTCGTCTATTTTATACCCGTCGCGTCGTGAAAATAAATGGAGTTTCTCCTCTGAATAGGAATTAGATACGATGTTACGAAACTTGTGTCGTAATAGTTGGATGGTATGGAAAAGTTCGAAGTGTTGTTTTTGCAGCCCTGCGTTATGTTTGTAAGGTATATAAATATTTTATTAACACATACATACATACGCTTGTATCTCGGAGGTGGTAGCTATATAATTTTGTTTCATGTGTTAATTTATAATAATTTATTTCTAATTAATTATCTTGTGTTCACATTACTTCTGATATGTCCAGTATTTAAATTTCCCTGTCATAAATGCATATTATATCAATTCGAATGGTCTTTCTACATAATATACTTTGACGACCAAAACAAATCAGTCACAGTAGCATAAGATGGCACAAATATCCCAAGTCCATGACACATTTTCTTACTCCATAAACCCACTTACCAATTCAATTATGGGAGCATTATGGCAGAACCTACAATTTCCTACATGTCGTACGGAATTGAAATTCGTAGTGGAGACGTAATTTAATCGCGGGCTGAATAAATTTGCGCTGTTCAGAATTCAGCGGGCGCGGCGTGGCGACAGTCGCTCGTAATGCGACTGATGAAAAAGTACTGCTGGGTTTTTATTAAAAAAACTACGTTATGAGAGCGGCCTTTGGTGCTTTGAGTGGCTTGTTGTGTCATGTTTTTGGGTTCGCTTGAAATATTAGAGAAGCCTTTCTATGAAGAACTAACTTAATCAAATAAAATTACTATAGAAGAAGTGTTATCAACGTTAATCAAAAGGCCAAAATCTTTATGTTTTACAATATCCTATTGTCCTTTGTTCGCAATAAACATAGGATAGGAAAGAGCAGCAATTAGTAGTTTAATGTAGTTAAATTTTACAATATTATACATATCACGACTCACAGAAAATTACTATAATAATTATAAAAGCTGGTGAAGTACCGACAAGGCCCGTAAAGTCATAGATGTTAAGGGCGGCGGAGACTACTTACCATCAGGTGGCCCATCTAGTTGTTTGCTTCCTATTCCATTTCAAAAAATGCTCCGTGATTTTTCTCAAACAGGAGCAATTAGCACATCAAAACGATATAAATATATTCCTTTGCAATTGTGAATTAAATTCATCCAGTATGAATGTCGCGTCTGTTATAATTAATACTGACGTTTCGTTTCGCAATTAAAATAATTCTCATAACTTTGCGGCGTCTTTGGAATATTGTGAGCAAGTAATTTACGTGAGTTTTCGTGCTGGTGGAATTTTTGTCGGCGTAATTTCATTTCAACTTTAATTAGAATTATTCTAACCACGATGTTGGAGTAATTGGACGAATATTAATCAACTGCAAAAATTCAGAATGTTTTTTAAGGTTTCATTTTACTTGCTTGGGATGGTAATAGAGTGTTGATTGTCACTCAACAGTGCGGAATTAAGAAATTTTTAAGCCTGGGATAATTAATAGGTTATGTTCTTTTAAAAACACTAGCGGCCGATCCGACTCCGCCCAGGTGCAGGTGCACTTTTTTTAAATTATTCTATTTCAATGTTCATCAGGGATAATGTAGGATTGTAATGGCGAAAGAAGAGGATTTTTTTTTCAAATCGGTTCATTAGATTCCAAGCCTATTCCATGTAATCAATCAAATCTTTCCAATGTATAATGATGATGTATAATTAACGTGACCATTTATTTTTTGTGCCAGAGCGGGACATCTGGGAAATTAAATAATAGTAAAAAGTTTTTGGTGTTTTACAAGTTTTTGATAAAGAAGATTGAATTACAAAAAATAATCATAGCACTAAACATAAAATAGTTAGTTAGGCACAATTTATAAGACCCAATAGTGGCGTGACTTCCCGGCAGATACATAATGTACTCAATAATTGTGGAAAAGTTTTTTAAATCAAGATTGGTTTTTACAAAAGTGCTGGAATAATTTGACCCAACCGTTTTCAGTAATAGTTCGATAACGCATTTCGAGCGGGAAATACTTTTTGATCGTCGTTTGGTCTGTTTACAAAAGCGGGACTATGTAGGCCTTGCTGGGGACACCGGGACAGACTTCCTGAAAGCGGGACTGTCCCGCCTAAATCGGGACGTATGGTCACGTTATGTATAATATTAGTTTAGATTACTTATCTCCATTCTTATGGATAATACTGTTCTGTTTTCTGCTGATCTCTGATGATGGAAAAAATACTATGAAAGAGAGTAGGTAAGATAAAAAGGCAATCGTGTTGGCTTTGAAAACACGACGGTAAAATAGTTGTCTAACGTCAGTATGGCGAATTCAAAATGGGCTTCACCCCAGCAGGGGCCCTACTATATTCATCCGAACGAACGAACGAACGAAGTTGGGCCCTACTATATTCATCCGAACGAACAAAGTTTGAAACTTCGGATAATCGCAGTATATATACGATACGAATGTACATACATATACTTATGGTCGTAATTGACTTATGGTTACGATGTACGTTATACAACTTCGAACTTTTACAGAGTAGATACATTCGTATCATATTTAAACTTCGATCGTCTGAAGTTTCGAACTTCGTTCGTTCGTTCGTTCGGATGAATATAGTAGGGCCCCAAGTGTTACTGCGTGTGAGACATCTTCGTTTTAACAGATCCCACGCGGTTTAATACATTTATGTGTCGTTCCTTAAAAAGTCGTTTACATAAGCTGGTGGTGAAAAAACCTCTCCGCGCGGGACCTTCATATTTATTCAACAGATCCAACATTTTACTTTTTAATTAGATGCTGCTGGAGACAAGTTTTTGTCATTCCAGTCGCGAACGGCGAGTATTCGCACTCCGTCCCAAATACTCTGCTTTTAGAACACTTTTTAGTTTTTAATATTATACTCGTATATAAAATAGATTAGATTTTTTGTTTGATGTCTGAAATCGAAATCGTGCACTTCGTTTCGCCAGACGGCGGTCAAGGTCGTTTGGGATCGGATTTTTAATAACACTTTGTTTGTAAAATCTAGTTTTACGATCTTGTGCGGTATCGAATATCAAAGTGGCATATTTTGAACGTATTTAAATCATTTATAAGTTATTTTCTTAGGCTTTCCAAAGATAATTTTGAGAACGGGAAAGTTCCCCCTCAGTTTCGGATAGGCACATACAGCACGAGATATCCCCATCACTGTGAACTCGTTCAATGCTATACGGCCGAATACTCAAACGCCATTCAAATATTAATTTGCTCTTAACTCTGCACGGCCCACTTAGCCAGTATATTTAAGCGGGATTTGCGTAGTTAAGTACAGCATAATATTAAAGTCGCGTTTGATTATTCGAGAGATAGGCTCACAAAACAAGTAACTTGCTAGCAAACATTAAGATAAAATAAAATAAAGTGATAAAACAATTTCAGTGAGCTAGAGGAAATCCCAAGCGACGCGGACGCGGCAGACGGGTATCGCTTCGTCTCTGTACTAATGTCTAGCTGTCGCATCACGGAATCACATTTGATGGAATCACGCTTTGTCGATCGCTGGCTTAGCGTTCCCACGGTGTTTTGCGATAGCAATCGCGATGGCTGTAAAGGAAATAAATATTGTACACGTAATATGTTGTGTGAATTCAATGTGAGTTTAGTGATAGTTTCTTGTTGTCTGGTGTGTAAGGTGTTCCTGTTTTCTTATGAATTGTGGTTCCGTAATATTGAAGAATGCTTAACTGTTAGTTGTGGAATGAGAGGTTTCACGGAGACATTTGTTTGCATATCTTATTTAGCTGTTGCGGGACCAAAAAGTTTATCGTGATTTGTAATGCCATCTAGACTTAATCCTACTATGAAGTCAAATCTATCTCGGATATATTTCTTATCATTAACTAACCAGTTCCTTACTAACCCATTTATACTCGACTGCATAATAAACATGTACATAAAGAAATCGAGCAACAAGTCTCAGTTTTTCACCCACTCCATACTAGGTCCCATAAACACCGCGCGACTTTCTCCAGTCTGGACACCTGGTTCGCGCCGCTTTGGACATGCCAGACTAAATCGGGTTTGCAGGAGAAACTAGGCAAGAACTTGATCTAGTTACGATATAATTGGAGCAGTGAAATGTTTGCTAGTAAAAACATTTGTGATTGAATATGGATTTGTCGATAGATCATAAGTTGGGACTAGAAATCACTCTTAAAAACTGTCGCAGTAGTGGCATATCTTTTTAATTTCCATTTATTTATGTACAGTGCAGCTCAAACCTAGTTAGATAGTCCTGTGTTTGAATTATTTTCAGGAAATATCTCAATGAACGCGCAAAATAAACGTGTCAGCGGTTGGTAACAGCGATGTATTGTCTCAGATATTCCCATGAGCGTTGGTCGCGGACATCGGTAAACAGTAATTACAGCGCGCAATCTGACGTGACGAGATCGCAGGAAGAATATATTGTTACAGCAAATCATGTGGGATAGCTCGTAAATTATAATTATTGTTGTTTTAAAACAACTATCTTTCTCTCACTCCACCCTCTCACTCTATGTCCCTTTTCAGTCACAGAAAGTCTTCTGATTAAAGATCTGTTAACAGCAACTGTTATTTCGGCCATTAATAGATATGCTCCTTTAAGTCTCTTACCTCCCTGATAATCACAACCAACTCAAACCTTCCTGATAGATATGGGGTTTGTTATATTTGTGCGCAGCAATTAAAAGTTCATTTCCATGCTTACAAAAACATACATCAGTTTTAAGACGGCTATAAAATCAAATTCCTGTTCACTGCAAATAAATTGCGATCAAGACACCCAGACGTTTTAAAAATATTAAAGAGTGAACTTTGTTTATCGTGTTTTATATCCTCTCGCGAATCCTTTGTGCATTCAGCGGGCTGCGGGAATGACAAAAGCCAACGTGTCGCGAACAATTTGGCATGAGGATGTCACTGTCGGCGCCAACCGGGCCGGCGACCACGTACAAAACATATAATAGTCGGTTTAAATCAAGTAAAATGTGAAAAAGAGTTGTTAAAGTTCGCCGCACTTAAAAGTATGGGCGATGAAGCGACGTTAAGCGATACTTCTTTGTGTTTATTTTGTATAGCAATCAATCAGCGAAATATAATCTTGTTTGGTATTTTTACAACCGTGTACAACACAATACCGGCATGTCATAGTTATACAAAAAATATGTATATTAAATAAATGATTGAAGACAAAAAAATAAGTCATTTATCTTTCTAATAAATTATCTGCCAGTTTGATCAAGCCATGGGAACAAGCTTTTACGAAACTACCGAAAGTTCCCATTGCCGCAATATCCGTTCTTCCTAAGGGATCTATTAAAACAATCGTAAAAACATCGGAGAGTTGGAAGACGTCCCATTTCTCGTTTCCGAATCAATGACTTCTAGTTACTACAGATAGCTAGCTGTCCTTATTAGTTTTATTACAATCACGCTCTAGATTCCCTATGTCCTTGCGCTATTTCTGTTCAGCCTTGTCCTTCGTAAAGAGAGATGAAGTCTAGCCAACAAATCTATATCAGCGCATTTATATTTACATTATATGAAGTACTTTTATAAGATAAAACCTCATAAAAAGATACAAAAACTATGAATACTTAATTATATTCCAATGGACAGTTTTATAGCTCAGAGCGATATCTTCGAGACAATATTTGGATTTAATGTTACAAATGTTTATGTGTATTGATGGAAAACGATCGAAGGCTAGGCTATGGCCATTGAGAAAACTAAAACATTGTAGTATAAGTAGAGTAGGTAAGGAATAAGTATTATCGAACATATAGAAACATTTATTCACTAAAGGAAATTCCACCGAATTCCTTTTAATTCATGGATAATTTATATTAGGCAACGATACCACCATAGTATTTTTTTTTTTATTTTTTTTATTGCTATGAATGGCGTGACGAGCATGCCGTTCGCCTGATGGTAAGCGATACGACCGCTCATAAACAGTAGCAAAACCAAACAACACCTTGAATTACAAAGCAATGCTTGGCATTCCACTGCGCTCGCCATCCTGAGACATAAGATGTTAGGTCTCAATATGTCCAGTAGTTACTCTGGCTACAATGCCCTTCAACCCGAAACACAACAGTGCGCTTACACTGCTGTTTGACGGGAGAAATAGACACTGCGGTGGTACCCACCCAGATGGCCTCTCACATATGAGAGACCTACCACCAGTATAATAATTAGCTTTTGTATGGTTCATATACTTATACTGTTTAGTCGGAGCTAGCCCGTGGCCGAAATCGGATAGAATGACATCATGATTGTCACTCAACATAAAAACCTACACAATTATAATTCAATATATATATAGTATAGCGCTGTGAAATAGTGCGAAGTGTGCACCAGGCTTTAATGCAAAACACGTAACTCTCGCGTAGAATTAAATTTAGATATGTATGCATTTTGTACTGATGCTGTTGGAATTTAGAGCAGTCGTAGAATAGCGTAGGGAATCGTAAAGGATCCTTGGTATATTAAATAAACTGAGGAGAAATTTTATTATGTCCCGGTTTCTGTGATACATGTGAGTATCACATGTTTCGTTGGGTGTTCTCGCCTTGGGGGAGTATGTTCACCTTGTTCCTGGTTGTTGTTATTTGGCATTGACACAGGTCGTTGATGTCAGAAACCCTTTGGGTAAATTGATAAATTGTATTTTGCACTCGGTATTAAACTGATAAATTACATAAGAATCTTCTCACAAAACTGCATAAGTATATTACAAAGAACTTCAAACTGATTTCTTAACGATTTTACATTTTATAAGGATATTTTAAAAGTAGATTTAACTTCACAAACGTCAAACAACATTTTCTATTTGTAGAAAAATATAAAAAACCGTTTCACAAGGTACATTTAATTTTAAAATAATGTTTTGTTATTGTTTAGAATGTTATATTAGCAGGGAGAGTCAGTAGTGATTTTTTTTCTTCTACAAACGTCCGCTAATTTATCCTTTGTGCTGCAAAGCCCGGTGGCTTTCTTTAGTCTTGCATTTTATTTTACAAATCTGCGCTTCACAGAGTTTAATTTGTGTCGGAGCCGAGGCTCCTTTAAACGGCGCCCGTGAGAAATTGTGTCATTATTAAAATGTTCAAATGCTTATTCCTTTTGCTACGTTTTAGCTTACATTTATGCTTTTATCTTGCCAGTGGGCGAGGTTTTATTTAAGAAACTAATTTTCTTTTCATATATTTATTTGCGTGAAAAGGTGGGTGATAGACAAGATTCAAGGTTATTTAGTCACTATTATACAAAATTTTCGGGCTCGGTTTTAGGAAACATATTAAATGGAGGCTACTTTTATTTACGAATGCGATGGATTCTGTACCAATCAAATAAAAGTCTGCAACATCTCATTCTGTTAACTACGATGGACTAGTTCAATAGATATACTCGAGATGATTTTATTTGTGCTGCATTGTTGGATGCATCGCGCCTACACCGACGCGGGCCGCATCTAATTTTCCAGGGTAATGGAGCGGGAAAATCGTCGCATGTTTACCTGTTCCCACGGGTCACCTGTCGGATTTTTTTTTCTATTTTGTTGTCAAGGTCGGTTCGTGTTTACGTATGAGGTTGTGGTGCGACTTTTTAGTTTTATTGATAGGCTAAACACAACCACATCACATGGAAACTTGTTCAATGAAAACTGTGTGTGTGGTATACCTATGTTTTAAATTATGATAAAAGTATACTGCGTTTTATTTCTTGCGACTATTTACGAGTATTTAAAGATTTGCGACATGTTAAATTAAATATCAATCTGGACATTGACGACCAGCTTCTTTAGTCATTGCCTATTTTTTTAATGTATTATTTTTCTTGTCCCCAGGCTGTGCACTCTGCGCGTGACGCGTCTGCGCGTGTGCGGCGCGCTGGGCGAGGCCGGCGGCGGCGCGGCGGGCGGCGCGGGCGGCGGCGCTGTCATCCTGGCCGCTCGCATGCACAGCAGCAAGCGCACGCTGCGATCCAACGACATCGCAGTGCCGCCGCTAGATGTCGAGCTCGACCTGTGCTTCTCGCTGCAGTACCCGCACTTCGTCAAGCGGGATGGGAACAGGTTTGTGTTTTGGAATAGGCGTCTTATATCAAAATATTTTAAGCCTTGTCGAGAAACATACTTGTACATTTTGATGGTGATAAGATATTCGCATCGTCTGCATAGCCAGACCACTAGTGTTAGAGGAAAATCGGTCATAATGATACCTGCAATTGCGGCAGGTTTCAAATTCAGCCTGTGTGTTTCGTAATTAAAGCTGCCAGTTAGTAGTGCCATATTGGTCGTCGAACTTATCATTGGTGAATTTAAGTGAATATAATTATAGAAATTAATATAAAAGGAGGATATATCCGGCCAAAAATTACAAAAAGCCTTGGATCATAGCTCATGTATCGTAAAAATTCATTTTCAATTTCATAACTTATAAATCATATAAACATTACTTCTACCTACCCTCAACTCACGCATGTATTCAACGCAGAATGAAAGATGAATTTTATGTACATTCCTAAAGATTACGCTTGATAATTTTACGACGGAACGTCTACCTGACGTCAACACCTTCAGGAATATAAATCATGTATACTGTTCACTAAAAGTAATTCTATTTGTGCAAAATAAATACATTTTATTACGAAGTGGTTATCAGTGAGTAGCTGTTGAGTGTTTTCGTATGTAAAATGAATAAACATCGTAAAATAAAAACTATACCATTTGATACGTGTAGTAAAATTGTAATAAAATTAATGGCATAGTTGTATCTAGTTTTGCTGCTTTACAAACAACATAAAAACATTCTGAAAGTTTTACGGAAGGGCAGTGACGCAACTGATATTGGTGGTCGATTGCGCAAGTTGTAACAGCGCCATCTATTAGTAATGTTAAATAATAACAGAAATAATAAGTTCCCATAAATTATGTACTTTGATTAAAGACGTGATTTCCATTGAAGTATAAACTTTTTTCATGTCATTGTGTCGGATTCTTTTTTCTCTTTCATCATCATCATCATATCAGCCACAGGAAATCCACTGCTGGACATAGGCCTCCCCCAAGGATCTCCACAATGACCTGTTAGAAGCGGCCTACATCCAGCGACTTCCTGCAACCTTAGTCAGATCGTCCGTCCACCTTGTAGGCGGGCGTCCGACATTTCGCTTGCCTTCTCTTTGTTTCATTTCAATTCAATTCAGTTAATAATTAAGATTTTCGATTGGACTCGATGAGTTCTGGGCTCGGTTCTCAACAGAGCATAGCGTATTTTTCGTCAGTGTTTTCACTTTAAAGAATGAAAATTCCAATATCATATTCGTATTGCCAACCCTGAGGTACAGGCGTATATTATGAATTTTAAATAAATTATAATACGTTACCATTAGACATATTGTTAGTACGTTGAAAAAATATATTTGAAATGTTGCTTAGAGCCCACGGGAGTAGAATCCTATGCGGCAGTAAATAGGTCGCGCGCCTGGATGAATCCAATACCATGCAGCCTCCATGGGGATTCGTGTCTAGTTTTTTCAACGTTTTGCCCATCGAAAACATTTCTGCGTCACGGCTTTTAGAATTCAGAATCATCGGATCGTTTTCAACTCGCGTTTACTGTCATGATATACCTATGTACGCGTTCTAATGGTGCTTGATTCATTGAAGGTAGTATGCAAAATATTTATTTTTTGAAGTATGTAGAATCGCCATCAGTTTATGCGTCTTAGGTTATGTAATTATGTGTTTGAGTGATTCCCAAAATTCTATAACTAGATTTTGCAACATTTGGTGTACATTTTTATATGCACATTGCTAAAATAGATTATTTTTTATGATTGTTCGTATTCTGAACTATATATATCGATATATCAAAATCAGATATCGAATGTTTTGATTAAAATAAACCGCAATAAATAGCATCGCCGCGAAATAGGGGACTTATTGATTTACAGTTTGAATACGTTGCCAATAGACCAAAAGGACCATAAATTCATACACATGGTGCGATATTATGTTATTTGTTAAAATAAACATTACGTACAATTGGCATCATAAACAAAATTCCAATGCAGTAGATATGACGGTAGTACACACTAAACCGAATAACATTCTAACATAACTCGTAAAATTCGAACTGGGCGGACAAAATAATATAATGTGGAGTGTTTACCGTTTATATGGGTGAGTTAAATTTGATGAGCTTGGCTGCGACGCACGTATGTGTACTGCCTGCCCCCCAACGGATTAGTTTTATAGCTCCGTTTTATTGTTCACTGAAAATGATCCAGTCAGAATGAGGGAAGCCGGTTATCGTGTAAATAAAATTTAATTCTTGGCATCGAATACGGTCGGATGTGGATTCCGTAATGTTTATCTTCACAGTTGAAGTGTTATGTCTTTATGATGATTTCAACTGAAGAGAACGTGAGATACGCTAAGTCTAAATAAAGATTACCATCTTACAGTTTCAGACAATAGTTATCTAAATTCTTGTCGCTTTGGTTGTAAGAATTAGACATTCAGAGGTAAATCGCGAAGTAGACAGAAAGAGTATTTATCTTGAGAATCCTTTACATAAAGCTGTTCTTTAGAGGATATTCGGTAGTTCCCTTGAATTGTCTTCCCTTTTATTGATGATAACAATGACTAAATGTTATGCCCAGGTTGCAGATAATGTTGCAGAGGCGCAAGAAGTACAAGAACCGCACCATACTCGGCTACAAGACACTTGCTGAAGGCGTCATTAGGATGGATCAGGTGGGTTCTTGAGTTAGGACTTTTATAACATTCAAATTATATCATAAAATAATAGAATAGATTTGCTGTCAGGGACGAAAACTGGAAACTGATGGGTAAAGGAAGGGTCGGAATAATTTACTTCCGATAATATTATTTGCCGACTGAAACGTGACAGCTGTGTTCCTTCTTTACAATGGGTCTGTATGGAACAATACCGAGCCAACTTAGTCATGCCTGTATGCTTAGAGATATATTACTACGTATAGAGAAGATATCCCATACAAATGTCTTGTTCCATTTTGGTAAAAATCGAAACTAAATCGCTGCAGCGTCGAACAAATAATTCGTCTAACCAAACAGTATTAACAGGCATCGCTAGATCGCTTCCAGGGTATAGTTTCGAAAAGGTCGTAAGCGCCGTGAATTTCATAGCGCTTGCACGTTTTTTTTGAGGTTAGTTTTTTTGACTGATTGGTTTGTGGTACATGCACCGCACCTAGGTTGGACACGTTTATCACAAAAAACGTCTCATCAAGTGTTACATTGATATCGATGTCTGCACGCATATCTTAAACAATATCGGTCTTAGTTGTAACTACAACTAAATCCAATAATTATTACTATAAATGTCACATTAAATTCCATCCAGTTCAAAACTCAAAGGTCCTACGGCATTATTACAATTGTGAATAGACATCGGTCATCGGTCAGCATACAGACTGCAGCGAGCAGTGTAATTAGTCGTTCTAGCGTCGTGGTCTCGATGACCGAAACCAGGCCAAACCGCGGATGGCTGCGGTTTCGTGTTGCGCCTTTAGCCCGTACTGCACCGGCTCTTGTTTTGCTTTCGTGTTTAGTGTTTTAGATTTGCTAGCCTATTTTTGATACTCGATTTTAATTGCTTAGGATTACGATTGGAAGACTTGTCATTTTGGTACTATTGATTTTTACAGTACATGTTAAATGAAAATAAATAAGATTGAGTGTCGAGAGCAGGTTAGCTAGTCAAATTTCTTTTGTAACTCATCTAATATTGTAGGTGATGCTGAAACCGTATTTGTTGTCACTAGCCAATTATGACTTGATTTTTTTACTAACGACCCGCCACGGCTCCGCCCCGGCGTACACACTTTTTTGGAAATATTCTATGGCTTATGTTCATCAGGGATAGAGTAGAATTCCAATAGTGAAAAAAAAATCCAAATTGATCCTTTAGTTTCAGAGCCTATTCAACGCAATCAATCAAATATTCTTCACTTTATAATATTTGTATACATATTTTGGGCATTCTATTCAACATTTGAAATAATTAAACTTCTGAATTCGAAACTATACGAGATGGTGAAGGCATGATAACATTGATACATTTTTTTCAATTAGCCGTAAGTCTTGATTTTTTAATATATTTTTTTATACTAGCCCGGCATAATGTCCGCCCTGCACCTGATGATAAGCGCAAACGCCGTCTAAGCAGATTATCGAATGACATCAAACGTCAGAACCATTCACACTATGGCGGAAGGACTCAGGATTATAAGAAGAAGGGAACACGAGTGACGGCAAACATTCCACAACTTGACGGTGTGGCACAAAAAATAATTTACGAACCTAATTAGGATCACCTTCGCATTGTATTACTATATTATACCTATGCCCATCTGTTTACCACTTTGTACACGATGGTCAATTACATCGACCATGTTCCCCAGGTGCTGCAGCGGTCCATGGACATGGAGTTGGAGCTGACGGGAGTGGGGGGCAAGGGTGGGGCGGCAGCGGGGCAGCCGGTGGCGAAGCTAGCCATCACCGGACTCGCGTCCACACCAGTCGACCACGACACTAAGAACAACAACACTTTGCTCATTACGGGTAAGTACCCGGCTTGTCATTTGAATAAATAAATACACCTAACAGCCACCCACATGGTACTAAACCCACTCCAAGATACAAGAGTTTATGTCATGGGATTCAGAAGCTACGAGAGACTTTTCATTCTTGAAACACAGCCCACACAAATAATTACGGGCTGCACAAACATTTGTTTATGTGTAGGGAATGCGGATCGAAACGGTGGCATCTCGTTTCACAGTCGGCCCTTAACCAACGGCGCTTTGGAAATTGCCATAGTAGGGTAATTTTGAAGCGAGTTCTTCTATACTACCACTTCCTTCTTCTGCAGAAAGAAGAAGAAACTAAGCATATCGGCATAGATGTATTGTATAGCTCAAGCCTATCGCCAACTGTGATTCATATATTTGTCGAGCATGGATTAATAACGGTGAAGGAAAACATCGTGAGGATACCTACATACCATAGCGATTTGTAAGACTTTATATGGTATGTAAAGTCCGCCAACCCGCATTTGGCCAGCATGGTGGACTATATGGTCTAACAACTCGCAATCATGCTCTCGGTTGTAGAGGAGGCCCATGTCCTGCAGTAGGACGTATATGGGTTGATACAGTACAGTACATTACACTACAATATGGATTAATAAACCAAGCATAACATTCTTCTCGCACAGACTACCGTGCACAAAGTATAAACTTATACCAATGATTCACTCAAGTATGCCGCGTTCTAAGATATCACTGTTTGCATTCAGATTAGCATCTTAGTTTACAAATTACTAATTACAATGTCACCTGCTGATAATTAAACACATACACCCATTGTTTGAGGTGTGAATAAGTATGTGATAATTGCAATCTTAATCCTTATGCACATCCGCACTCGGATTGCGTAGTTTTTCTTAGAATTTGCCAGGAGCGTGTTATTGTTGTTGCACGAAATACCATAGTTATCATACAAAAAAGATGCTTCAAATTTACGAGATGTAAATCAGTTTTTTTTATTGCAATGAATGGCAAGACGAGCATGCCATTCGCCTGACGGTAAGCGATACGTCCGCTCATAAACAGCAGCAAAACGAAACAGCACCGAATGAATGAATTACAAAGCCATTTTTTGCAATCCACTGCGCTCCATTCGCCAACCTGAGACATAAGATGCTTAGTCTCAATATGTCCAGTAGTTACTCTTGGTAAAATGTCCTTCAAACTGGAACACAACAGTGCATTTACACTACCAGTTACCAGTAATAGCCAATAGTATTTGTTTCGGATCTGGGTGTTTGTGATACCGAGAAGTTATCTTATAGTTCCTGATACGACCCACGCGACAAGACTCGATCAAATCAAAATATTCTTTATTCAAATAGCCTTTCACAAGATCTTTTGAATCGTTCATTTCTGATACCACCGCTTCGGAACGTGTTGTAGCTGTGAAGAAAAAGCGGCGCAAGAAACTCCCTCAGCAACACGAACTGTCTTCTTTTTTCTTTTTCCCGATCTTAGTGTGTGGTCAGGAATATATATGACTGTTGGGTGTATTAATTTATTATTATTACTTAGAACGAGGCTACTCAGACGAGGAGGAGGAGGGGGAGTTCAGCTCGGTGGAGGAGGCTGATGACATGACGTACGGCGCACCCGCACGCCGACGTGCGCACCGACAGCTCGCCTTCAACAAGACGGATCTCTCTTACACTAAGGTTGGTACTTCACGATGATGTAGTAGACAAATAGGTTTTGAATACGTATAGTTTGCTAGGAGAGAAAGAGAAAGTTTAATTTGATTTTGGAGATTACTTTTATGGTTCCATTAATAATGGTTCCATTATTAATAATGAATCTGGAAGTTGTGAATAGGAATTTCAAAGATATGAAGTCTACCGAGTTTCGTTTGCTGGTGCTCTAAAATCCTTGACAATGGAGGCAATGGTTACAAAGTATACGGAGAAGAGTCTGTACATTGAACAAATATCTGGAAAAAACAATAGGTCTTAAGCCGATGGATAGTAAAATATTGAAATGGTAATTTTTATCACTGGTAAAGCTTTGCGTCAAGCTTCACTATTTTAATTCTTTTTTGAAATCCGAAGGCTAGAACATTTTGATGCAGTGCCAAAAGTAGCATTATTTAGAGAATATAATTTTTAAGAGTTGAAATAGCTCTTAAAGCATGAACTTAGATTATAAAAGCTTAGCTTACGCATCGAAATTATTAAAATATTCATAGGCTTTAATATATAGAATTTATATTAAATAATTAAATATATAAAAGTATGCATGAATAAATGATATTACGCTACATAAATATAAATATATGAAATATTTGTGTATTATATAACATAAAACTATTTATTTAAATAAATCGCTTGTATTGGCTTGCCGGCGTTGAACTTGAGCGTTGCGTTGCACGCAGTTGTCGCGTTCGCGCGATTTGAGTTTCATGGAGCGCGAGAGAAAGAGACAGAGCTATATCCACTCGAAGGCGCACGAGAGGGACAGCGACAGCGAGCTCGAGCACTCTGCGAAGCGCAAGGGCAGCCGCGGCAAGCTCTCGGTGAGCGCGCCACACACGCAGCCGCCGCCTCGTTTGAACGCACACGTATCATTCGCATGTGTATTGTAGAATTGATATTTAGCTGTATTGCATCCTTCTTTCACACCTTATACCTTGTGTATTTTGTTTACGTGTATTTAGCTAACAGTTTCCGTTTCTTCAGTAGACGTGCGTGTCTTATGGGGGACAATGAGAACAAGAAACTACCCCATTCTACCAGATTATTACTGAACACATTACACTATATTTATAAGCATATAATATAGTGAAACAAACTTTTCCAGTGCACCTCACACTGGGCACCACCTATCTCAGAGGCAGTTACTCATTAATATCACACAGTGTCAGTGTCCAGTGACAGTCAGTGTCGCAAGTCATGAGTTTCACCTGTACATAAGTCGGATTGACCCTCTGAATTTCACATAACCTTGACCTTCACCCGACTGTATGCAGAATTCACGTGCCGATAATGGGTTATGTAACGTTCAGCTTATCACCGCGATTAGAGCACGTACGGGGGCGCTATCTGTCAGTTTCGCGTATACTATGGAGGTGATGTGTGTGTCGTGTGTCTAGATACTATGTAGTGTAGTTTGTGCAGTGTGTGTTGTGATCGTTGGAGTATACTAACTTTATAACAAATATTCCTTTGATCATAATATTTGATCAAGGTGGAATAAAGTACAAGTTTCCCGAAGTCATGTGGGCTGTGCCCCATAATGATGGACTAAATTGCATAGACTCTATTAATATCAAATTAGATTGTCCATACTGATTGATTGTTAATTGAAAATGGAACTGTATTGCTGAATAAACTCAGCTATGGCTGTAAGTATATTAAGTGCATTCAAAGGATATAAATTCCTATCAAAATTGTTTCCAATAATTTCGTGTAAAGAACCTGTAGATAAAGAAGTTTGTTTGCAATATATGTATGTCTGTATTTTGTTAATATAACATACGTCAATTTAATTCTGTCTTAAATATGTAATTTTACCAAATGCAGTAATCCAGATATAATACAATGCTATTTTCACAAGAATTATTTACTTATCAAGTTATTAGATAACACAAAATTAGTTATTAAGAAAGCGCCAAAATTCAGTTGTGTTCTTTTATCGTTCTGGAATTTAGTACAAATTATCTGAAATATTAATACAACTATGAAATATTAAATTGTTCCATAAAACTGCGTAACCATGACCCAAACTTCGTTACAAACTACTGGTATATCCAATAACCAAGAAAAAACCATCAGAAGAACAGCGTAACACTCTATAACACTATTGTAATGAATGTTACACGTCGTGTTGCAGCAACGCAATTTGAAAGAGAAGTTCGCGGCGCTGTTGCGGCGGTTCCGCGTACCCGAAGAGCTATCGGAGCGGGGCGCGGCTCGCGACACGCACAACGCGCAACGCGACATCGATGAGCTCTTCCAGGTATACACACATGTTAGTTCACTCATGGTATCGCTTCACTCCCCTGCTTACCCCGCATATACCTTTATTGAGGGATAATTCTCTTCTCTCCGCTTGGGTTTGGCCTTCGATCAAATATATACTAGATATAGGGTCCGGAACTAATCACACGCCATATTTGGCCCAGGTTGCAACTTATACATTTGAATTTCGAACTACGAGATGTAGCAAAGTCTTAAATTATAATCAACTTCAGTTAACAATAGACCTTATTCGTTTAAATTAAGATTTGTTATGTTTTGGACCATACTTAAATCAAATAAGAGCACACGTTTATTTGTGCTCTTATTTATCTTTTAGTTTTTTAGGCCGTTACTTATTATAATCTAGTGTATATTTGATCGTAGGGTTTGGCAGACGGGATGCGCCGGAATTCTACCGATATTAATTTCACTGGACGCGTAATTGTTGTTCGTAAAGGACTGTTTTGTAATAATTTACATCTGAGGAAATTGCTGTTGTGAAAATAATATAAGTACTTACCTGACTGTACTGACCCACAAAATTATCTATGATATTGTTATTTGTGTTACGTTTTCAATAATGTTTATCTTGATATTTGGCGTATTTTGTTGATATCTTGAAATTATCATGTTTATCAACAGAAAATACGATTGTACAATTATTATCATTATTACTAATTGTTTATTTGTAGTTAAAGTAAATAAAATATTCGTCATACTCATTGATCATAGTATTACCTACATATGATCATTTATGAATTGAATAAAAAATCAGTCCTCTAAACACTTGAAGCCACGACAGTGTACCTATGCAACCTTTTCATTTTTGGGTTGGGTTTTTTAATCGCATTGTTTCTTGCAATTATGTATCGTATTATTTACTACAATAAAGCGTCTGTGCAATAAAGATATAATGAAGCCATAATGGAAAACTTTGTTACTATTAATAATGGTAGCATATCACTTTATCTTGACACATTATCTGGCGCCTGTTGTTGTAATATTTTTGGTGTTGCTTTCACTATATGGCATGGGTTCACGGTGTAGCACCACTATCTCAAAGAAACAATAAACTTTGGTGTCTCATTTCATTCATTTAATGCTGGAGACACAGTAATTTCTATGCCCTACCCCTTTTTAATTCTAAAAATATGTCATCAACGCTGTTTCTGTGTTATATATGAATTCCTCTGCCTGGTGTTTTATCAATGGGTGAATTACTTATTTGCCAAAACTAAATCGGTCTTATTCATAAACAGTTTTAAAATCAATTTTAACTGTCGAATTTTGTCTTCTTCGCTCAAACTGAATTTAAAAGTCGTTCGAAGGGGACAAAACATACGATAACTAAAACAGGTTCTAAAACTGTGTATGAATAAAGCCATATGTATAAAATAATATCAACTTCAAAGAAACTCGATGTTCTTTAATTTTATAACGGTTTCAAATTCGCGTTTTCTTCAACTTTGCTGTATCGTATGGCGTCTTCTAAGTATGTGTTTGTTATAGTGTGATAATAATATACTCTACTGTATCGGCCCATATTACGTCCCACTGCAGGACACGGGCCTCCTCTACAATCGAGATTACGATTTAGGAATGCCATAAGAATATGACATTTATTATCATTAATATTTACCTTCTCTGATTGATGTTTACTTTCGCATCTATATCTAGTTTTAAAGATATGTTAGTTATTCCCTAATTATAATCCTTTTTAAGATTTTTTTCTTATCGATACTTCTATCGACCAGTCAGGTTTCCCAACCCAGCTTTACTAGCTAACTCCATATCGCTCTGTTACCACTACCAACCGCTAGGTCAGCATCACGTAACACAAACTCTATTCAGGAACTGGAGTCGCTATCATGCGGCGAAGGCGAGGACTCAGGGCCCGATCAGATGGACACCATCAGCATCGGTTCCACCCCCAAACCCTCGCTGCGACCCTTCTTCAGCAGCTCCAGGAGTCTCGCCAACCAGGAGCACCACAGGCATTCCAACGGTAAGTGGTGGGTAGTACGCAAGACTGATAGACTGATACGTGGCTCTTGGTCTTGTCACTTAGATCTATTGACATGACATAGTTTTTAAATCAATACTTAGATCATTTTCGATTAATATTGTATTTTTCTAACTTATACGGTCGTGAGATTTTGGATAATTAACTTGATAAATTCTATAATTGGGTCGGAATATTCATGTTGTCAAACATACACGGTTAGAACAAAACAAATTGCTTAAAATGTTAATTAATTAATTAATTTATTTATTTATTTATATTTAATACATGGAAGACTTACAGCTAAATACAATTGAATAGTTATTAAGTAAAAGTAACAGAAAGCCAATAACAAGTCTTCGCTTATAGAAGTAATGTAAAAACGAAAATGTGAACACGTAAAAAGAGAGAACAAATAAAAAATTATAGTGATTAAAAAAACAAAATACTATTTCTAACGTAACCATTAAATTACACTCTCAACATCTTGTTTGAAAAAAAATCAAGACTCAAACATCTCCTCGCCGAAGCCACAGTGGTCATAAATGGGTCTATATCATGCTGCTTGCAAAGCCTGTTAAAATTATTACTCGCTCGCACAAGGAAGCTATTTTTCCTATAGTTAGTTGTTGAATGAGGTACAAATAAAATTTGATTAAAACGGAGTGGTCGACATGGCACACTAAACATTATTTTTGACAGGAGCTCTGGAGAATCAATATCTCCTTTGATTATCCTTAGTAAAAATATAAAATCAGTTATTTCTCTCCGATTTACAAGCGGAAGAAAGGGCTTAAACTTTTAAGGGTAAAATGTGTGTTCTGTATTTTAACTAGGTTATGACTCATATTACTCTTGACTTCAACCCGCCAGCACCTCTACTTACGATAACTATTCTAGCAAATCCATTTGAAGATTCAAACTGCTTCCAGTTTCTATTACCTTTCCTTTTAGTATTTCGGTATTGTTTAGTAACTATCAAGATATTCTCTTATCTTCCCCGTTATCAGTTGTAGAAATC
Source organism: Hyles lineata (assembly GCA_030180105.1). NCBI lineage: Eukaryota > Metazoa > Arthropoda > Insecta > Lepidoptera > Sphingidae > Hyles > Hyles lineata. The sequence goes on along the minus strand of JARJEE010000013.1, from coordinate 11,311,818 downwards.
CATTCAGCGAACAGAAATGTGCTTATCGACCTTTAAATATGACTCATACTTATTACCTGATATTCGTGTATTATGACAATTCTACTAATTATTCCAACAAGAGATTATATTGCATCAAATAAACGAAAACTCTGTGAAATACCACGTTCTGCAGATATTGTAAAAAATTTGGTTTTATGTTGATTAAGAGGAATTGTTCATATTGTGGTTATGAATGCAATAATGGAAATATCGTTTCATATACAAGTATTAATTGAGTTTTGTAAAGCACTACGGAAATTGCTATCCGCCTCCTTCCCTTCTAATCAGTCACAAAGAAGGTCTATGTCATCTGAATTCAGATGGAAGTTTCATGCATTCAAGTTGCCAACATAGACTAAAGGATTCTAATTATTTACTAGTTTAATAGTACGTTATTGAATAGACCAAGCGCCACGTCATATAAGTACTCGTATAATTTGCTTACCTAAGTGAGTCTGAGATATGAGGGGAGAGGGTATAAACTCTTTAATATTAAGGGGTACCTCAACCCCACACATCTTAGTAAGTATCAGTATAAATAGCATAGTCAAGGCATACATACAAAATCACTATGCCGTGTAAAAATATGTAAAAGTACATTGCCTGAGCATCGAACCGCATACACTCGTGGGACAGTGCATCGTGTGATGTGAATCGCTTAGATATTATATACTTTTATGTTACCGCCATTATTATGATAAGTATATAATGAAATATGTATCGTGATAATTATGTACGATTTTTGTTTTTATTTTTACGTTTTTTATGTTCACGTAAACGCAGCTGTGTGCGTAGTTTAGTGTGTGTGCGTGTGTGAGATGGAATAAATATGTGCGGATCAGGGTTACGTCGATACGTCTTATTTCATTTTCTAAAATAATTTTCCATTAATATATAGTAATTAATTTTGCAAATTGTTTAATGTATAATAATATATCACAGTTGTGAGTAACAGACATCCATCGACTAAGATTAATGAACCTTGCACTATACCCTCGCATCACTAATCCCCGAGCCGTATTATACGGACGCACACGTTCCATCTGACGCACGCGGCGACGTAATGCCTCCTCTACACGTCAACAGATGCATCTGCAGACGTAGCCTTCGAATGGGTGTTGCGATCATCGATCGGAACGCACGGCTAAAATAAAATAATTGAAATGTATTAAATGACACTCGCCGTGCGTTCCACTTGACGATCGCAACACGCATCCTAAGACCAGGTCTGCAAATGCATCTGTCGACGTGTAGAGGAGGCATAAGACGCGATCGCATGCGCAGTGACGCGGCACGCCAGCCTGGCGTCGGCGGGCGAGCTGAGCGCCGTGCGGGAGAGACACGCGGCCGCCCTGCCGCTCGCAGGTAACTGCTTATTGTGCCGTTGTCCTTGTTCGATATAGATTTGAGCTGGATTTGTTTGATTTTGATTGTATTATATTGTTTCTGGGTTCCACAAATATTTGTATCGGGTCTAGGTGTTTGTGAGACCGAAATTCTCTCGTAGTTCCACGACACAAGACATAATTGATCTTAATCAGGGGTCAGGACTATGTATGTGAATGTTAGATGTATTTAATTTATTATAAAGGACTCTTATCGATTTTAAATGAGGTAGAAAGAACTCGTATGCTATGAAAATGCAGTGAAAGAGAAAGGCAAACATTTTTTTCTTAACAGGTTCATTGCACGGTCATTTAGTACTAAATTTTGGTAGGGCAAAAGAACCGTTTAATCATAAATGAGTCACCAGAATTGTATTTATGTCCTATATTGAGGGGCTCACCTCTAATAAAAATCTTGAGATGCTATACCTCGGTGAATTCTAGGTACCACTCATAGTATATTTAGTAACGTATCTTTTTTATAAATTACATAGTTCGAAAACATTGATTTATAACTTACCTTCTTCAAACTAATCGATCTTTATAATGTTTACGCATAAAACATAGACTTGATGAATAATGATTACAACTTAATTATTTTCATGCATGTTATGGTTACAGAATTTCCTTATTAATTTTTTATATCATGTATAAAACAGTTCTCGGAAGGGGTAGATCAATAGGCTATTTGTTCTGGACAGATCATTTATTTTATATACCAGGAATCAAGAGTACCTATTAGTTTGTCTAGAACCAGTTATTAAATAAATAAATAATAAATTAGCGTTTCGTCGAGGCAAGCATTTTAATAATACCCATTTTAAGGACATTTGCTGGGAGGGCTTTACCATAGTTTATGGTACACAAACATTTTTTAAAGATAATACTCATAATTCAGCGCAAATCTATATAAATACACTAACGATCTTATTCATAGAGAGTTTTTAAACCTATTTTAGCTATCGATTGTTTTGTCCCTTTTGGACGACTTTTGAATTGAGTATGAGCGAAGGAGACATAACATTCGATGACTAATTGATTTAAAAACTTGCTTTGAATAAGATCGTACAATGCTAGAGATTATCCAATACTAACCAATAATATATTTCCCAACATTTAGTTCATCACAATTTCCAATCTTTTTTATTGTTTGTGTAATCTCTATCATGTCTATGTCTGTATAAGCTTCTGTCTGTACACATTGTTTTCTGTTTCACGTATCATAACGCTTTATTGAAGTATCATAAATATATTAGAGTATATATTACTTCGAATGCATGAAGTTAAATGTGACGTTGTAAACTTTCTTCCTAGACACAAAGAAGAAACGTTGACTTATTGATATATTATGATGTAGATCGTATATGAGAAATATTTAATGATGTATTTTAATAGGTAAATATTAGTAAGATCGATCGTTTCAATGAGTTATTGTAAGCAGCTGTGTAGGTAGAAAATGATTTATCTCAATTTACGAGTGGAAAAAGTCGGATTAAAGAAACCGGTGTACAATCTTTAAGATGGTAAACAAAAGAAGCAGAGTACTTTTATTCGTGAAAATCTTTATTTGATAGTATGAGTCGTATGTAATAAATTATTATATTTCAACTCAACGTTAATTCGTTTCTTAATACCAAGGGCTAAAAAATAATTAATTGTTTATCAAAATTCATGTTACTTACGCCATGGTCTTTTGTTTTACTTGATATATTTTCCTAATTACTGCCTTTTTTCTACAAATCTCATTAATATTTTCTAAGTTTTCAACCCAATACTGTCTTACTTTCCAACTTTGTGGTAAAGAATCTTATCATCATTCTGTTTTTATTGTATACACATTTAAATATTTTTTCGTTTTTTATACCAAACACGACTATTCTTCAACATGGGAGTTGGAAAATCTTCTTAGGTCAATGTCACTGTACTCTTCTGATCTTTTCTTATTACAACGACTATGCTCTATACCAGGGTTCAGCAACCTGAGGCTCGCGTGCCACATGCTCTTTGGATGTGCTGCTGCGGCTCTTAAATTCTATACGTCAATACAATTCATAAAAAAAAAACTAAAAAATCATTCTGAATCGATTAATGACGATTAGGCACCATTTTTATCTCTCAGCTACTTGCCCACCCTTTTTACCTCCCCCGTGAAAGGCGTCGTCACTGTAGTCAAAAAAAAATTGTGGCTGTTTAAAAATTTACAAATGTTGTCTTCCGACTCTAAGAGCTAAAAATTAAAATGTACAACATATCTTAATTTTGAAAGAGTTATAATGTTTTCTGACGTCTATTACGTTACCTGTTACGGGGGAGGGGTGCGGTAAAAAGCAAGGAAAAGTGGCTGATAGATAGAAATGGTGCCTAATTCTCATTAATCGATTCAAAATGATTTTTTAGTATCTAATTTTTAAATCAATTGTATTAACGTACGGAATTAAAGAGCGCATCACATACAAAGAGCCGCTGGTTGCCGACCCCTGGCCTATGCTACTATCTATCTAGCCACTCCTAGCTTTAAGTTCAGTGAGATTGAGTGAGTGTGGTGCGCAGAGTCGGAAGCGGTGCGCAGTTCAGCCGGCGACGAGCGTGGCAGCGACGGGAATAGTGACGCTGATATCACGGCCGAGGCGCCTGTCTCCGGCGCCTCTGTGTCCAGCTCGCCGCCTAATGAGACTAAGGTAAAGTAGTCTTGGAAACTAGTATTCGTTATAAAAATTTCCTGTGGTATCAGCATTCCTCAGTGTTGCATGGTGACCAATATGACCCAGTGACTTTTAAATGGCAGCAATTTACCAATATTTCTCTGGTATGGTAGGTATTTAAGTGCGATGGTGAGTGCCTGCCAGTAGGTTTTTGTGTGACTAACACAAAGGAGATATAGTTCACACACATAACACGTAAAAATCATCCACGTTACTAGTTAACAAAATATTGGGTTGTTCGATGGACGAAATGTTTAGAAGACAAACAGAAGACATCGCTTTTGAGCGATAAGACCGCCAATTGTACTTTTCATGTATATGATTTCTTATGGTATTATTTTTTGTGTGTGCAATAAAGTGTAAATACATAAATAGGAAATAGGTTATTTTTCCATGCTATCTACCATAGTTTTAAGAGAATTGTCCCTTCATACCCATACAGGAAGACAAGCGTTCCCGCCTGTTCCGCAGCGCCACCAGCGGCGGCAACCTGACGCCCGCGGCGGCGGCGGCGGCTGCAGCGGGTCGCAAGAAGAACTCGCTGGTATGTGGAGCAGAAAGGCCACTATCGGCACACGAGCTGCCCGTGCAGAGCCCTACTGCCCTCGAGGTATGCATTCTATTAGCAGATTTAATTATTTTCCTGGTCTAATGGTGGTTATTTGGTGGTGGCTTATATGGCCTAACCACTCTCAATCGTACTGTTTAGGGTACTTTTGACCTGACCCTGAGGGTGTCACTGATTTGGATGGTGTAGGTTCGGTGAGATCGACCCCTGCCGACTCTTCCATCCACACTCGCATTGTATATGTATGTGCTTAATCATTCTCCTTTCATTCAACCTCTTTATATGACCAAACCATCGTAACATTCCTTTGTCAATTCTCGTTACTATATCCTCTTTCACTCCACTAATTTTCATCACTCCACTATTTCGCAATTTCACAAAAACATACACCACGTTCCCCTTAATTATCACATTTCTACAGCCCTAATTTTATTTTCTTGCTTCTTCTACCATACCCAACTTTCACTACCATACATAAGCGCTGGCTTTAACACTCCTTCGTGGACAGCCAGACGTGCCTTTTTAGAGACCTTGCGACTACCCATAAAGGAGTATTTCCATTTCCTGCATTCCTGCAGACGACATCGTAGTGTATTATTCTATCTTTGGTATTCCGTCAGCCCCGTCGCACGGTGGCGGAGCAGGTGTGCCGGCTGCTGGGCGAGGAGGGCCCGGTGCCGGAGTGCGTGGCGCTGGCGGCGGCGGGTGCGGGGGCTGCGGCACTGCACGCCCTGCACGTGCCCACGCTCGTGCTGGCCGGCCCGCACGCGCCCGACGCGCGCCCGCTGCTGCAGGCGCTCTACGCTCGGGCTACTAAGCAGTCAGTATATACTCACCGTAGTAGTCATACTGTACCTTATAATTCAGTTTTATGGTGATAAAGGATAACAGACATAATATATCGTCCAACTATTTACTGTCATGTTTACTTAACATACAAATTATTTTTTATTCTGGCTTAGTGTAGTGACTACATTGCACCTAGTGGTAAATGCAAGTGCCGTCCTAATAGAGTATCGAATGGCATCAGATGGCGGTCTTATGCCATTCGATACAATTATGCTGGCCTGCTACGGCGGAAGGACTCAAGATTATAACAAGGTTCTATAATCCTGGGTCTAATTTGATATTTAATTGATAGAGGATATAAGTAGCATAATATAACCAAGAACGATGTCAGTGTATAAAATTGTTAAATATTATTTTTATCATTCTTGGAAAGGTCATGTATATGTTAATCTGAAGATTGTGGTAGAAAATGAAAAAAAAATCGTCTGAATTCGTTTCCGTAATGTACCAATTTTTAATACATTCGCCAAATCCCACGATAATACAGATACAAAATTAAATTAAATTTATTTTCATATACGAAGTGCCGGTGTTATAATTGCTTTAAATTAAAACGTCATTAAATAACGTCAATTAAAACAAATTAAAATGATTAGATTTTATATCATATTAAAATTGAAGAAATGATTTTTTCCAACAAACTAAATAGTAAAATAATTTGGTTTAAATACAACACACTTTATAAGTTACCTAATGCCCTCAGTTGACCCAGACATAAGAGCCGCCGTAAGCAACGCCGCATTTTTAGTCGCCGCGTGGCGAATGGCTTTGAATTGATTTGGCGCGGTGAATCCTTTGTAGGTTTTAGGCATAGTTTTATTCGTAGAATAACTAATTTAATGAAAACGCTCTTAATCAAGTCACCTTTTACACAAAGTATGTAAGTCAAAATTGCTTCATTGGGTTGGGAGCGACTATGCCACATACAATTAGTACACAAATGTGAAATAAAACATTGTGTATTTAGTATTTACGCGTGTTGTAACTAAATGATTAAATGGTTAAATAATGTTGTAATCCCTGTATGTTGACATGCGTTGTGCTCAGGAGCGGCCGGCGCGCGTGCGTGCGCGTGGCGGTGTGCGGCGGCGACGGCGCGGTGGCGGGCGCGCTGCGGGCGCACGCGGAGCTGGGCGCGCGCCGCCCGCACGACGCGCCGCCGCTGCGCTTCTACGTCATACCCATCGGTACTGCCACACTGCACACTCCTACTGCTTGGCATCATGTGTAGTCTTCTAGTGTTAACTACACATTTATATAAGTGATGGGTTAAAAGCTCATTAGCTCGAGATATTCTATTTCCAATTATATATTCGTATTTGCTTCTGATAGTGCACGAAAGTTGTGAAATAATCTAAACGTCAGTTATTTAAAAACAAATAAAATTAAATCAAATCCGCGATAAAATCCGTACATAATAAGTTTATTTCAATTACGTATACTATGTTCTGTATTTAATCTTATGTAGAAAACTGTTGAGTTGAATAACAAATTGAAGTATGTTTCACCCAGGTGCGAACACGGTGTCGCGGTACCTGGCGGCTACGGACAGCGGGTACGCGGCGCTGTTCACGGGCGAGTCGTGGGCCGCGCTGGCCGACCGCGCCGCAGACTGCTCCGGCTCCGACCTCGCCGAGATGTCTTCCAGGATCGCCAGGTATGCTGCTTCATCATAAAGGCTACTGATGAACAAGCCTGCCTCGATTTCTACAGCTACCATGTACTGGTGGTAAGTCTCTCATATGTGAGAGGCCATCTGGGTGGGTACCACCGCAATGTCTATTTCTCCCGTTAAACAGCAGTGTAAATGCACTGTTGTGTTTCGGATTGAAGGGCATTGTAGCCATAGTAACTACTGGACATATTGAGACTTAACATCTTATGTCTCAGGATTGCGAGTGCAGTGGAATGCCAAGCATTTCTTAGTAATTAAAGGTGTTGTTTGGTTTTGCTACTGTTCATGAGCGGTCGTATCGCTTACCATCAGGCGAACGGCATGCTCGTCTCGCTACTCATTGAAAAACAATACGAACTTCAAATGTTCGGACGCCGTACGTAAAACTTCACTAATGTGCCTAGATACTCCACAAAATGTTGGAATATTGTATAGTCTATCGTATGCCGCAACTATTGACTAAGTTCGGAGAGAATGATAAGTATAATTATGAATAGTATTGATTTTTGGAAGTGGAAAACTTATATCTTACTCCGGCCGTCGATCATCCGAACAGTCGAAGTTCGTATCGTTTTATAGAGTAACCCCCCCAGCTCTGCATCCTTTAAAATGATTATGAAAAAAAATGGATATCATCATAATGATCTCATTTCGGAATTTTATCACACCAAAAGCTCTTCCAGTTTATGTCGTTTTACAGATTACTTTTGTGCTAAAATCTGTATTATTTCCTCGCAGGTACTTGAACAGTATCGGTCCCGTGGTGAACATACCTATAGGTGAAGCGATGATCGCCTACAGAGAGAAGTCGGGCGATGAAGATGCCAGCCAGACGTTCGTACCTTTCGTTGCGGTAAGTGTTTTTATTAATATTATTTTATTGTATTTTATTTAAAATAGCATCAATAGCAAACACATCAATAGCATTACGGATATATAAGACAATTAATATTAATATAAGTAACACACATAGGCAATATCTTAACTTTGTTTGATCAAATGAAATTAATTAATTTCATGATTTTCAGTAGATACATTAAAGAAAATCTAATTGAGAATTATAAAATAATACTGTGTATGAGTTCAATGGTACCTGGTAGAACAGAAAAGCAATTCAAAGTTACCGGAGTCATACAAATTTATCATACTAAAGTAGTAGGGTAACAAACTCATTCAATTTTCTATGCACTTTTTAAAATTGTTTTGGATCTGTTTGGCTAGCGGGAATTTAAAACTAAAATAAACACGGCCTTACTCATGGATGCCAAACAGCAGCGTACATGCATTGCTGTGTTTTGCTTTGAAGGACACTGTAGCCAGAGTAACTACTGGACGTATTGAGACTCTACATCTTATGTCACAGGATGGCGAGCGCAGTGAAAAGCCAAGCATTGCTTTGTAATTCAAAGTGTTGTTTGGTTTTAGTATACTGTTAATGCGGTCGTATCGCTTACCATCCGGCAAACGGCATGCACGTTTCGCCATTCATTGCAATAAAAAAAACTGTCGAACAGGATAAAACAGGAAAATGTTTAAGGAAAATCTAAAAAAAATGCTATAATAAATTTTAAGCAGTATCAGTATCGATATTTTTACCAATACTTTTAATGGGCAGTCCCCTTTATAAGAAAGCATTGAGCATGTACCTGTTGTAAAGTTGGTGGTTGTTATGCAGGAGGTGCGCGTGGGCTGCAGCGAGGGCGGCGTGTCGTCGCTGGAGCTGGAGGAGGGCGGCTCGCCCCCCGCGCGGCCCTCGCCGCCCGGCACGCCGGCGCCCGCGCATGCGCCCGAGCCCGCGCCGCTGCCGCCGCTGCTGCGCGCCGAGCCGCTCGAGATGCAGCTCGACTACTGGCTGGTGTGTAACTCTACAGTTTTATTTGTTAGGCTGATTTTAGAGTTGTGGGGAGTAATTAAACCTTTCTGTTATGTTCATGTTTTATATTTAAGTTATTCTTTATTTGATTATTTTCTAGAAGACTATTGTCAACATTTTTCCTGTAAAATATATTATTCTTGGTTTTTCCTTCGTCTCAGCCATAACGGTTTAAATTTGTAAATATTTCTGATTTTTATTATACATTTATTATTTTGATTTCATTTATTTTAAACTACATGTGGTGTGTAAGCCTCGTCGGCAGGCACAACGCCACAGAGTCACGCTGACCGCGCGCTGGCTGTCGGCGCTAAAGTATTGACTTTAGGCACACTATTGAACAAAATTACTATTTTAGTACTTAATTTTTCATTTTATTAAAAACGGTATATAGAGATGATAAAATATAATGTGATGTTACCATGTGCGTGTAGGTGCCGGGCCGGCAGACGGAGGGCGCGGACAGCAAGGTGACGGTGAAGGCGTCGTTCCGCGCGCTGCACGTCACGCGCCAGAACACGCACCTCTGCATCACCTACCTCACCAAGGAGAAGAAGCAGAAGAGTTAGTATCACCAACATCTGTCTTTGATACTACATCGTAGCCTTCATTTATTTAAACTTTTAACAATATGTAGAGACGGACTTTATGCCGTCGGCATTTTCTATTTTCTTTATATTGGTTGAATAGAAAAATGTGGTAATGTTAACAAGAGGAGAAACACTATTAGGATGTCGGTTGTTGATTTGAACATAAATGTTACGAGATGATTTTATCATTTGATATTTTAATACTATTCATTCTGCATGAGCTATCTATTGAGATCCTTGAGGCACGTTGATTCTGAAATGACGAGTTTCCATAGCCTTTTTCCATAGATATTGATTGCAGACATTTCTTCCTGATAAGCAGTGAAATTGGCAATCATAGGCATATAAAACTTCAGCTGTTGTGTTATATATATTGCTCACAAAAATACTTTATGGCGCCGCCCAGATTTTTAAAGTTTTACATAGCTACCTTGTTTTTTTTATAAACATATTAAATGTTGTTTTGTTTGTTTACAGTAATGCGGCTGGGTAAGAAAAAGGAGAAGGGCGGTGAGCAAGAGGTGGGGCGCGCGCAGACCGTGGACGGAGTGGCGCGGCTCATCTGCTCCGCCAAGAGTTCCCACAACCAGCCGCTTAAAGGTACCTTACAGTTGCCTGTTATCTTCAACCAAATACTTTAACAATTCACTATTTTTTATACTGATACGACAAAACGACAATGCTCATGATGGTAAGTTTAGTGCTATCCGAATAAAGTATCTACAAGTAAATAGTGATAATCATATAGAAGTGGTTTACCCTCGCCCGGTTGGTTAGTTAATGTAACAGAGTCTAACAGTGCAAAAGTCAGTATTTTAACAGCAGCATTAATACACCTAGATCACTAGGTATTTTAGACACTTGTCTACATGTAATAGCTAATTTATTGGGCCTAGTAAATGATTTGAAACTGTTGTTTTATCGTTCGACCTTCAACAATGTAAATGTTTGGTAATGTGCTATTGTATAATTGCAGTGTACATCGACGGCACGGAGTGGAACGGCGTGAAGTTCTTCCAGGTGTCGACGCAGTGGCAGACGCACGTGAAGACGTTCCCCGTGGCCACGTGCGGCGCGCCCCTCGCCCCGCCAGAGAGCTAGGCGCCAAGTCTCCCCCTCCCCCGCCCCCCACTCGCGCGACAAGCCCTCGCGCAGTAGGCTTGCCGCCGCGCAGTGCCGCGGACAACCACCACTCACTTCAACCACCCCAATATAACATTGGGGTAGGTTTTGTACACGGGTGAATCTACCACCCCACTAGCTACGCCTGCCCGGCTGGCCATCTACGGTTTTCGAGGATGGGCTTTTAATATGGGGTTGTAAAAGACGCGGTTGTCTTTAGCCCCGGCGGCTGTCGCTCGCAGTTCTCGAAACGAGGCTCTAAACGTAGTCTGTGTATTCCTTTGACGGCATGTTGATATTTAGCGTTTAAAAAACATGATTTGCTATTAATAGATGTAATGTTTTTATTTTTTAATTATACATTGGATATTTATTTTGCTGTCGAGCTGCCATCATTATAGATTCATAGGCGGTTTAAGCTTTTGTTGTGTACCTTGGATAGATTGGATTTGTTTATGTTGTCCTGTATTGTATTTATCGATATCGATAAATTAATCGATGTTTAAGGTGCGAAGTAAAAAAAGAATAATATTGGAGTGTTATGTTAAAGATTGAAATTTTATTTTAAATTAAATTCTCAGTGAATAGTTCGATAAATTATGATCGAGTCTTTATCTCGGGAGAACATTTAGTAATCGATTAGTTTATCGATATCGTGAATGAGTATGAATATTTTGTATCGAAGTATAATGTATTGTCGTTTAAAGTCCGTGTATTCCGATAGTAATAATAACCGGCCGTATATATGCATGCTATATGGTTGTGGTGTGTTTAAATAAAATTCAAGTTACATAATGAAGGCTCAATAATAACGTTAACTATGCATTATAGTCATTCATTATTAGTGTTTAATATTATTAATGTATCTGTAGGTATCCATGTACTCAATGTATATCGTGGAATAACGGTTCGTGACATTTCCAATATGTATGTAGGTATAGTGTATGCAGGCGCGACGAGTGAAACCGAACGTATCGGTTAGTTTCGGCGGCACATATCATCTTTACGTTCGTGTGGAAGGACGAGCGTGGTTATTTTCTTTGTAATATCTGTGATTAATGAATGCAGTTTTTTTAACGTAGGAGGCGCGAGGTCGTATTCATTTTTTGATATAAATGTACGTGCAGCTAAATTAGTGCGTTTTTAATTTTGTACGTTGATAATAAAAATAGATTTTTTAATAAACAATATTTGTAGTGATTACGTCCCAGTATCTTCCTGATTTCTCCACGTACACACATGTTAGTCTTCGATTTAATTCCGTCGTAGAGTTCCCCGTAGTTATTGGAACATGAGTAAATTCGAAATTAATTCCGAGCCAATTTGGAAACTCCTGTTTGGGCTAGCTTAATTTATCGCAGGTAGTGTCGACTAGAGCGTTAGGTTATCATCCAACATGCCAACGACTGTCTGATATCGTAGGTTTAAAGTATTCTCAAATTATTACATTTACTACGTGTAATACTTAGTGTTATAGTGTGTGTTGTTCAATACATTCAGTATGCGGCTGTGTGTGATGCGATGCCATCTGTTGAATGAGTAGAAAACCAAAAATATGTACTGGAAAAAATATATTAAAGTGTATTAAATATGTGGGAATTGTATGTCGATTTTTGTGTAGTTCATCGACTTTCGATACTCATACTCTATTGATTCTGGTAGAAGGATAATAGTCATGAAATTTACAAATAATCCGTATAGGTAATTAACCTAAATTTTTAATATTTAAAAATAGTTATTATAGTGTAAAGTTGTACGATTAAATAGTGAATTGGTCAGCCAGTGAACCATAAATTATCGTATTAAAAAAAATTAAATATGACACTTAAATATATCGATATAATCGTCAATGTTTTAGACTGTCATATACCTTAAGATTTAACTTTCTCAATGTCCCACGCGCAAAAATTAATTCAAGTTGTGTAATGTCAAGTCATTTAGATTTTATGTCTTGGAATTTGTTATAGTATCGAAAGTCGATAACCGATTGCTCAGTAACAACGTGTAGAATGTTCTGTCAATGTTATAATCGTGTTTAAAACCCACAAATAACGCGACAATAGTTCGGGTATTATCGACGATTTTGAGCTTTGGTGTAACATGTTTAATGTAACGTGCTGTTAGTGTAAGTCATTCGGCTTTAGGCCTGTTCACGATTTTGTATACCATGAACCCTGCTGTATATTTAGATGCTAAACTATCGACAAAAATAACTTTCAGTGGCTTTTCTTCTAAGCTATATCGAATGTTTTTTTCATCTATACATCAGTTGTCGACTAAGACTCGGCACATTTGGTAATGTCGAATAAAGTTTTTATCGATAAAGCTGTGCTAGTTCCTACGAATTTTGTGCTTTAATTTATTAAAAATAGTTCCATATTTACCGTAACTTTTTAATTATATTATATAGTAATACATTAAAACCGACTGCTATTTCCTTCAAATTTTGTGAGTGTTATTTGTTGCCTTCAAGTTATTTTGGCGATAGTTGAGAAAAATATCGAAAATTGCGATAAAGGGTTCGCAATTGTAATATAGCATATACATTTATTGTTAGCCATTTATCTACATTCTGATAGTGTACTTTAATCTGAATAGGTAAAAAATATTTAAATATGTCCCTCTCATGCATTCGATAAAATATCATCATTAGTATGCGCATTAATTGTATGTTGAGATGCCAGACATTTTCTTATTTATTACCCTCGTCATAAGTATCGAAAACGCAACAAAAAAAGTATTAAAAGACTAAGGATTTGGCATATTTAAATATTTATATCTACAAATCCGATTATATAATCTCACATGTATTGTTATTTCATATAAATTATTTATTTACTTATGTCGAAGATTTTTTTATTAACTGCTTAATTGATTGTAAATTTCAACCAAAATTAAAAATTTTCGGCTAATGCAATATCGACAAATTTTACGATAGACTGAAATTGTTATTTTTATTTACAAAATAAATTGGCATGTATTGAAATAAATTTAATTAAATATATATTTCAATTATATCAACGAAAAGTAGCGTGACGGGCAAGCGTGAAAATAAAACCGGATTTCGAAACTTAAGAAAGTTTCATCATTCAGTGAATTCCAGGTTTCTGCGCTTCGCTAAACGCTACCGTCTCGACTTGTATCAAGACTTGTTTACAAATATTTATTTGATACAATTTTCATCGACATCTCATGTCGCTGTTCTAACTAGTTCATTCATTATGTCACAATACACATGGGCATGAACTTACGAAATGATTGTCAATAAAATTCGCGTGATCCAGTTAAAGGACAAGAAATGGAATTGTAAATTATTATCGGTTTGTTTTAGGCAGCGCTTCGTGTGCTTTACGTCCGGCGCTAGGTAATTTGGGCGCGTTCTGAATAAAGGAACATTATTGTCTATGCGTGCCAGTGTACCCAACACGTAGCAAAGCAAGTTCGCTCCCTTATTTTGATCTCATTACCGCCTTATTAGCGGCGTATTTTATTTCGTGACTCGATGTTTTAACTCCAATAAAATTGTATCCGTGTCCGATCATCACAAGGCGTCCGCGAGACGGCGGACTTAACGTAAAATACTTTAAGTTGAATAAAAACTAGTACAAAAGAAGGTTATTATGTTTCATTGTATGTAATTTTGGTAACAGTGCAAAATGAGACTGTGCAATAATTTGTATATCTCTCGTCGATTATTTTATCGGTAAATGACTGTACGTCGATAAAGTTTCATTGCTGTATTTTTAAGTAATGTGATGAGATTTATTATTTTAATGTATAATTTGCAAGTATGATTTGTATTTATTGTACAAATAAAATTTTGCATTAAACAATTCATAGTTGTTTTATTTACAAATAATACGTATACAAGTACATAACAGTGAATCTTAAAAATATTGTCCAAGACAAACAATAGTAGTGGTGTGTAATTTAAAGGGATGCTTATTTTTCTTTTCTTTATATTTAATTAAAAAAATATTGTTTACTTCTGTGTAGCGGTTTGAATACAATGCAACACAACATTCCTAATACAATACCCTTTTTGACATTCTACTGTGTTCAAATACAATATAAAAGTTATATTGACATATTTTTTAATAACTGCTGATAAAAGGTCAGCATTTTGTATTAGTTAATGTTACAATGATTGTCACAAAAGCATCATAACATCCTTTATCAAATGGATACTATATTGGATATTAACTGGACATAAAAAACAATAAATATTGCCTTAATAAGATTTAAGAAATATATAAATATTTGTGCTAGCATTTAAATAGTATTTTAAAATAAACAATAATTGTACTATTCAGTATTCACTAACCAGTGCTCAATATTATTATTAGGTTTTACCATGGACATCATATTACTGAAACATTAAATAAAGTGAACACATTTGGCTTCAAATGAGGAAGTTATCAATTTCAACCTTTGAAAAGAATCTTCATCCAACAGTGACAATTAAATCAATCTACTTATAAATACTGTCAAAGACCCTCAACTATCAAGAACTGGTCTCGAAGACCATCACTGCCTCCTATACCACCAGGAGGTAGAATATAAGTCAATCCATCAGTTCCTTTCTTTGGTGAAAACTCCATCAAGTTCTTGTTACTCTTTTCAACATCAGCTAAATTCCATACAGCCAAGTATTTTGATTTTCCATGTTTACAAAGGACATAAACATTTTTTGGATCATAGGTGTTGGTGTCTCCTGGTTCGTCAACAATTATTATACCGCAGACAATTGCCCAGTGTGCTGTGTGGCCGTTGCGTAGACATGGAGAATGGTTGCAATCTGCATCATAGCTATACAATCAAAATTAAGGAAAAAATATTTATCAGATTCTGATAATTGTAGGAATAAAAATGGTATCATGTAGTACAAATGTGTTAAAAATTTTACCACTCAAAGAAGTAAAGTTTAGTAAACAAATGAGGGTAGGTATAACTGTAGTTATTACAGTCCCTTACTTTAGATAGGTTTAGGGCTTAAGGATAATAATTAATCTTGGATTTGTAAGTGCATTAAATCAATATATGTTGATGGCAGCATGACAAGTAGGTACTAAATTAAGCTATAATATTATCATTTAAAAGGATACGGGACTAATAAAATAGCACCATTTAATAGCTTCTCAATAGTTTCTACACTAAATAAGTCTCCATATTTCAACTTACAGCTAACATTGTGCAAATCAGCTAAATTGAACACCTTTTCCACTAATTTTAACATATTTTTACAACTGAACATTTCTCCATTGCATGTATAGCCATCCTCCTTGGACAAATCAAAGATGTCTGTAGGAGACACTTGCCCATTGACTAGCATAGATATTGCCACAAGCCCACAAGTTGGTCCGACTTGCATTATTGATTGCAAATGTTTATATTTGTATTTGTATGGTGGGTTTTGAATGCAGATGCTGTTTTTGGCGCATGCTTCTCTCAATTCATAGTGTTCTGATGCCCAAAGACAAGTTTCAGGTGCAAAGAATGCAGTCGGAACTTCATTCGGTTTTTGAATTTGTGTATTTGCATTTATATCTGGTAAAATAGGCGGCGCTGGTGGTGGTGGCGGAGGAGGTACGGGCGGAGTAGAACTCATTATTGTAAATGAAGAAAATGGTAACTTATGTAACAGTTTTGTATCGAACAAAATATGTTTTATTATTAACTCTATAAATCACTTATATATAAACTTTCAGTACATAAAATATACTCTGTGTCATAATATAAACACTGTTCATTTAATATACACTTGTTGCAAAATATGTATAAAATTTCAATTCACAAAAATACATTTTCCAAAAATACTCAATAACAAATCATAAAGAATATGTTGTTCTCTTTTTTTCACACAACAATAACAATACTGAATACATGCTATTTCGTTTTTCAATTTTGAAAGAAGAATTCAACTTTTTCATGATTTTTCTGACGACCTGACAGATAACACATTGACATTATTGATGTCGTTCAGAAAATTGTTTACTACTGTTAAAATATTCATAATAAAACATTTTTTATAAAACTGTACCGGAGAATATTACATTTTTTTAATACTGATTTACGAAAAGGCTGCGCTCATCACAGCATATTCATTAAATCAATAAATTCAAAACGAAGTACGAAGATTTGAAAGCAAGGGCGTGGTGAATTCATTCACTCTGAATGTACGACAAATCACGAATGCAGGTTTGTAGTTCATTCCATAGTTCATTCAGTCGTTCAGTACCAGATGGTCGATAACGTTGTAGTGGTGAAAGATAATTAATTTAATTGAAACTGTACATTAAAGGGAAAGGGAAACTTTCTCGCGTTGTGAAACCGGTTCCGCAGGTCCCTAATTCATCATGTCGGAGCCGCGGAAAAATCGCCTTTCCATAGATGGAGGGCAGGTGAAAGACGAAGAGCACGTTGGGTCTTACAAGCCCATTCCTGATTCAGAAACTGGTAATTTTTATGACTTGACCTTTACATTTTGATTTGATGCGCAATTTTCCTTAATGATACAGTGTAGTTTGCTTTTGACTTGAAACTCTTAACAATTAATGAGATCAGCATTTGGTCGAGCTTAATTAATGACGACAAAAATTAATTAACTGGCCACATAATTACAAAGGCCTCATTTTATCAATGTTATCACGTAAACGCTATCAGTGAAAGGCGCAAGGCCTTGACAGATGTCAAACAGTAAAGAGGCTGATATTATGCGATTAAATTGAGAAGTTCTTGTTTGCTCAGTTATACTTCACTATTTATTTCTTGGCTTACATTTGAAAAAACTAATATTGTCTATCATAAAAGTAATTGCGATAGTATAAAATAACTTATTAAATCGACTTATTGAAATTCGTTCTAATAAGATAATTTTCTATTTACGATAAATGGTATGAAGCCACCATTTTCATTTGGTTGGATTATAAAGCGCTTTTTCTAGACGGTCACTCAGCGCCATTTTGTACACGTCCGCTGAATGATGCAAGAGGCCCGATTGTTTTTCTCATATTATCAAAGTGTGTTGTGCTTATTGGCATAGTTAGCCAAATATATTGAACAAGAAGATAAATCGACTCAACAGATGACGGGTAAATTATTTTCTTTCATATTCTAAGCTTATCAAATGTATATTATTGATTGCGGTTTCATTATTTGATTATTTGTCGTTATTTAACTTAATTTTATTTTCTTTATAAAAAAAGGAAACTTTAATTTTTAAATAAAATAATGACCTCGAAATTAATGTGAAATCTATTCAAATTGGCTATTACTCTCACTTAATAAATATAATTCACAGCTCCAGAAGTCGAATATCTGGAAACCGAAGAAGTATACATGCAGTTGAACCAATCCGAGGTAATGGACACGGATACGGCAGAGGAACCAGATGATCACTGGGAGCACAATAGTATAAAAATGCTTTTAGATCTATACTTGCAAAACGTGGATAAATTTCGAAGTCCCAAAGTAAAGAAAAAGAACGTGTGGATAGACATAGCAAACGCCGTGGGCAAAGGCCCTGACAGTTGTGACAAAAAATTTCGCAACTTGAAACAAACTTATATACGATTGCTAAAAAAGCGAAACAGAAACGAACTCGTCGTCGTCAAATGGCCTTATTTCGATATTTTCGAGCAAATCTACTACATTAACGGGGAATATCAGCCAGAAATACAGCAAAAAATACAAGATGGCGCTGTCGAATCGGTTACGAAAACATTGTTGTCGATGTCTGAAAGTTCAAAATATGAACCTGACTGTCCAGAAAATGGCGAGAGTTCAAACGGTCAGAGCGAAGAAACGAAAAGGAAATTAAATAGAAGGAGATACATGGACTTCAGAAAAGTCACTACTGAAATGAGAAATAGACAAAGAGTAGTAGAAGAAAAATTAGATAGGCTAATTAACATTGTACAAGAGTCCAACAATATACAGAGGGAGAGAAATAGACTTTTTCAGCAATTCTTGGATAGTTTACATCAAAACCAGTGAATTAGGTAGTAACTATTTTATTTAAAACCAAAAATCTGCCCACCACAGAAAACAAATTTAAAATATTTAAAGAGACGAAAAATTATCCATAAAATGTTTGGATATAATAAATCATACTTAGTAATTTTATTTTATTTTGTAGACTTTATTATGGATGAATGTTTTGGATTATGCATTTGCCAAATCAATATTTGTAACGGTAATTTGTGATTACATTGTTAGGTAAAATCAGTGTAAATAATAAAATTATATACAGACAGTACTTGGAACCATGTAAATATTAAATTATAATGCAGCACTGAAGACTAGACAACAACCTAATTATTGTTGCAGAAATGTTGGATGCAGGCCATTTCCAACAGCTTACTGTGAAAATTCTTAGGTTGCCTTGACTTATGATGATATTAAAAATAACAATGAATTATTAAATGGTTTTATATTTTAATGTTTCATTTTGTTCTATTTCATTCAAATAAGTCGTTGTGTTAAAAAAACATAATATATTTTTCATAATAATTTGTTTTGGGTAATATCCATCTTGTAATAAAAAATTCAGACTGTCCAACTCATATTTCAAACTAAAATGTGACATAATGTGAGTTTACCATGAAAACTCGATCAAGATCTCGTCATTAGGATATTGTTTGCCCAAAGATACCTGTTTTCTTTACGTTTAATCTTACGACACAAACAGATAGATAGCGTTTAATCTATCATCAGGGTAAGAATGTAGAAAATATATTTAGATAAATAAATTAAGTATTATCCTCCTTTATTTGAAGTTTCCAAAAATAACATCAATAAATACCATATTTAGTGGCACTAGTTGCTCTTCTAGGCCGGCCGCACGATACAAAAGTGAGCGACCATGCTTAGGTCTGAGTAATAAATAGCAGATAAATAAGTAAGTGCTTTAAGCGGAACAACAGGCGATTGTGAAACAGTAGAGAATTAATATTAGATTTTTATTATAATTGGTAAACAAGAAAGACAATAAATAAAATAAAATATTGTTACCTTCGCATAGCGTGATGGTCCGATTAACACGTTGTATTTCTGCGGTGTCTTTCAATTGAATTAACTGTACATAAGCCGCACATTGGTCGCTTCCTTCGGCGCGGAACTGCCAGCGATCCATTTTAGATTGCCTATTGTTTCTAAATAGAATAATTATTGCTATCGTTACAATTTAAAGTCACTTTTGTGTTCAGTGTTTTTTTGTAAAGAACACGGCAAAAAGTAAGTATAAAAAAATATTCCTTCAAAATGCGGTCTTATCCAAAAGACAAACAGTGAATTTTAATAGGCTTATAGATAATATAGAGCTAAGTCCTTTTCTTGCTTTAATTTAATTTCCTTTACATTCAAAAATATTCAGTTTAAAATCGATTACAATACATATCATTTAATTATTCAAAGAGGATGATACAGAGTCTTTTGTTATATTCAATTTATATACCACAGTAACACCTAAAAATAGCTGTTTTAAAAAATTACAGTTTTTTTTCTATCACACGTAATCGATAGTGCTATGTGTACTACAAATTAACGTTTCCCAAGACTTGTTTGAATGGACCTTACACCGATTTCTGATGCAACTTACTGGTAGCTTTTCAAATTCACACAGAAAAAGTTGTGGCTGAACGAAAAACAACGTAATTGTGATTGAATATAAACGCTTCTCGGAACCATCGGCGAGATATTTCGCCTTTAGTGATGTACTCGTACGCATATCCTCAGAAACTTGTGAATTGTGCGGATATCACTGTTCTAAAAGTTAAGTTTATGTTTTTAAGTTGTATATTGAAAATAATGCCTTTTGGTATACCGGAATTATTATGCCGGTTATTTCAATAAACACTAATATTAATCTAGCAGCTACATTTGTTGACTACGGGTTAACTGAAAATTTTCTTTGTGCATTACTCGAGATTTTTCTTATTTTCATTTGCGATAAAAAAACAGTTATTTTCATGACAAAGTGTCTGTAATTTGCATATTAATACTGGCCGATAGATTAAATTTTACCGCCACATCTCTACTTACTGCATCCGAACGGGTTATCGGAACAAAAACATAACGAGTGTACTACCGACCCCTGCTGGCATTCGCCGAAGCAATGTATTTGTCATTCCTGCCTCTCCCGTCCAACATAATTCTTATTTTTTGAACGCGAGTCGGTAATAAGTTCGAACCGCGCTTTGGCAGTTTAGTTGCGTTTCGTTTGCCAGTCGGGAATAACGTCGGTTAAGGTAAGGTTATTTTTAATAATTTTACAGATATTTTACAAATACATAAATAAGTTGTCGTTAGATTAACTGTGCGCTGCATGGCGATTTATAAATTACGATTAATATTTAAAATTCTTTGAATACGCGACCTTTTTACATGTTCATAATTTCTGTCGACCCACTTAGGCCATCGACAGACAAATGTCAGTAATTTGGTACCTATATTTATTATTAAGACCTATGCTCTGTAAAAACGGCGAACCCTTAAGTAAGGCGACCACATTTTGAAAAACTGTGGACTTATTTGTATGAATGAAAATTACAATAACTTTCAGAATAGTTCAGAGATTTTGTTATGATTTTATCCTTCGTCTTTCCTGTGTATTGCTTCGGTTTTATATTATTATATTTAATATTGCATTTAAATAAACATTTAAATGACAAAGAAGTGACTGATTACATTTTGCTTTGCGGTTAAGTTAATTTTTGGATACATATTAAAATTGAAGTGTAAGTCATTTTGCTTCAGCTGTCTCCATTTTCGAAAAGAGCTTCGTAATTTGGGCTTTCAAAATATTTTTGTCGATGTTTTTTGTATTGCTCTAACAGCTAAGACCTGCAATGAGATAAATAATAATTAGAATTCCACATCATGTCACCAGGAAATCTATGTCATTAGAAACCATCAGTTGGATATGATTATTGCTGGCCAACTTGGAATATTATTAAAGTAATACGTCTCAAACGCAATCACGCACTCATCTTCGTGCTATCATTACGAGAACTGTATTTATATGAAAAAATATTAATGATTTTTCTAATGAAGTAGTTTGAGTTCGTTTAGTACGGTTTCTTAAACATATTATTTTCTTTTCGGTTAATTAAAGTACTTACGCATATTGTATTGTTTTAAATACCATATCCGATTTACTAAATGGTTTGTTGAATTACTAAGTTTCTTCAATAAAGTAAAATTTCGGCAGTGTGTTTTATACGTCGGTACAATAATATACTTCGTTTGCCACAAATTGGAGTCGAATCCGCGAAGACTCATTTCACTGCCGTCTCTCAACCACCTACCCAGTTTATACCAAGTTGAGATGTGGCTTGTTTTCCTCAAAATTGATTTTTTATCTTTAAGAAAGCATGCTTTTCGATCTAATTAACTGAAGATTCCAGTCATTCGCCCATTTATCAGCGAAGGTCATCAAAGACCAATAGCAATTAAAAGCAATGATCATTCCTTAACAATGTTAGTTTGTTTGCACGTACTTACTAACTATAATAAACTTCTTTGTAGCTTTCTGTTTTATCCGCTTAATTTTCCATACTAATAAGTAGAGAAGGGCAATTAATGCAAACATATTTTGCTGGTATTTTCTTGTTGTAGTTGATAAGGGAATATTCTTTATCACTACAACTTACAAAAAAATTGCGCGCTTTTTTCCCCGCTATGATTCGTCAAACTGGGAATTTACGAATTTAAATTAGTTACATAAATATTTAATTACAATTTGCGCGAAAATAAATACATTCAAGAGTTTTACTTATCTTCAATATGCGTCTTATATCAGATCCAATTTCCGAAGCACCAGCTTACATACATTTTAATTAAGGCCGACTAGCATAAGCGCCTTAACCTAGAAATAAAGAACAATTTGTCTACGACTTGCGACGCTCCCCCGGGATAATAAATAGACACGATACCGTTAGAGAGAGATAGAGCATGTATTATGTGGCGAGAAACAGGGACAAATGTGCAGTTATTCTAGGAACGCTAGGCAGTCTATTTCCGTTACCATCTCATTGTAAAGAAGGCGTGGTGATGGTTCGGTCTGTACGGCGATCGCTTGAATTACTTGATTGTGAGTTTCCGTATTTCTTAACAGTAATACTGTATACAAAAGGGTGTATGTAGTGCTTGTGCTGTTGTCGCTTACATCTTTATGTAATGTATTATTATTGTATATAAGGTATTTGAACTGGTGTAACCTTTGTGAAGGCCCTAAGAGATGTTGTAGGTCAATTCAATTTAAACTCGCTAAGATTGATTTAAAATTGAATGTTCAGTTATATGAAGATTTATTACTTTCTAAAGTTACTTTTTTTATAACAAGATCAAGGTGGATTGAGGCTTTAAAATCGTAAGCTTAGTATTAATGCACAACCAGGTACCGCGTGGTTGAAACTTCCAACTTTACAAATGTAAATAAAAAAAATGTAAGGAGTTATCCGTGAATTGTGAGTTGTGACATTTGTTTATTTATTTATTTAACTACAGTTTAAAACACGTCTATACTTTCGAGATCGTCAATAACATATCTATTAAAATTTTCTTTGTATCTATTTTTAGCCTGACGATAGTTAGATGCACTTTTAATTTATTTTTAATCTCGACATTGAAGGGTATTATTAATTTTTTTTTCACACCACATGAGGCGGCTTCGCCATCAAGACGGACCAGTATTTCAACTAGTTTTTCCAACTAAGCTTGTATCCCGTTGGAACCGGTTGAATTCTGTTCTTACCTTGTCATTCTGCACATTTCGGTCGAGATTTTCGCTGTTGGTTTTAAAGCTGATGGTTGACCACTAACGCGAGTATGTATACGGTTCCTAAAACCCTTGCAATTTCATGTTGTTTACGGACATAGAGGGTTATCATTCACAATAATCTGCACCCGCGAACCATGAGGTTCGCTATTTAGTTTTTTGGTCACCTTTAAACCGTGGAACATGAACCTTTACGCCGGTTGACGGGTTCTCTCTATTGTATAATCTTGGGACCCTCCATAGCTTGGAAAACAGCTTTTTGCTCTACGATATTACCGTGTCAAATTGCGTAATCTGTCTGGATCGTACCATCAGATGTAATCCAGTTGATTATTATAAATAAAATAACGTTATAGTATTGAGAATCTCTATTTCATTCAAATGTATTTCGTACAGAATTCCGGTCTTCAAAGTCCAACCTCGGCAAGTCCAAGGAGAAGATATCCGCGGACGGCGCTGAAGAGAAGCTCTTGCAGAAGGAGGACGAGGCCAAGATCGTCACCAGGGTCGACATGGCAGACGCCAAGTACGTGGTGGGCGACCACAGGAACGGAGACGCCAAGATCGAACTCGATGCTAATAAGAGGGTAAGTTTTTTATTGTATTGTATCAGGATGTCGCATACTGTATGGATCAGAACACGTTTACAAGCGTGAATTCGCTTGAAAGGGCTTAGGCCATAGTCCACCACGTCTGGGTAGGTGGACTTCACATCTTGTAAACCTGCACGTCTTTCATTACTAGTGTAAAATTAATTTGAAAAATCTAGGTTCTTCAACGATCTGGCCAAAATTGATGCCTAATAGTAGATAGTGGAACACACAGACTCTGTCTAGTTGTAAAATGCCTAGTAATCTTGGATTTTTTTTAATCCTGTCATTTTGAATCTTTGTAAATATTTTTTCCATAAACAGTTACAAATATTAATTATGATTCGCGAGAAATGGAAGAAGAAGAAACTTCCGCTTGAGGGTAGGACTATAGGGATTTTTCAAATATGAATTTTATATGGCATACACATATTTTTAATTTAATTGACAAACCTTTCCGTCTGGGCTTAAAACGATAATAATTCATATAAAACAATTTTTACGGGTTTTATTGCTATTTTGGTTTATTTATTTACTGGTGGTAGGTCTCTCATATGTGAGAGGCCATCTGGGTGGGTACCACCGCAGTGTCTATTTCTCTCGTAAAACAGCAGTGTAAACGCACTGTTGTGTTTAGGGTTGAAGGGCATTGTAGCCAGAGTAACTACTGGACATATTGAGACTTAATATCTTATGTCTCAGGATGGTGAGCGCAGTGGAATGCCAAGCATTGCTTTGTAATTCAAGGTATTATTTGGTTTTGCTACTGTTTATGAGCGGTCGTATCGCTTACCATCAGGCGAATGGCATGCTCGTCTCGCTACTCATCGCAATAAAAAAAAAATTGTATCTTCGAACACTTCAATATTAACATGAGATAATATAATTATTTTACATAAGAAACTATTGAGAAGAATCCAGCGGCAACTCGAAACTAAGTCAATAATTGACGCGGCAACACTTTTCAATGTTCTTTTCAATGTGGTCAAGTTGACAATTACAATGTCAGTTTATAAAGCAATAATGGGAATCCCGGTTATTTTCCTGAATTTCCAATACATAAGGATATTAAATAATTCCCGCGACTTAGTACATGAGTAACTATAAAGTTTTGTTGCATGAAAATACTTATTTCTAAGAATTCTGCAGACTGACACCGGAACCTCGGAGAGGGTAAATTCAAAAGCATGTAGAATGTAAACCATATATTAAGAAACACATTAACGAAAATCTTTAAAATGTATAAATTATTTAATTTTATTATTTCCTTGCTACACCTGGCTCGGAAGGTAGTTTTTTAAAGAGTAGAACGTGCAAGAAAGCAAATTTTATTGCCATCCCTACATTTCATAGAAGCTATCGCCATGCCATTCATATAGGGAATATTTTTTTATTGCTATGAATGGCGAGACGAACATATCGTTCGCTTGATGGTAAGCGATACGATTGCTCATGAAGTAGCAAAACCAAACAACACCTTGAATTACAAAGCAATGGTTAGTATCACTGCGCTCGCCATCCTGACACATAGGATGTTAAGTCTCAATATTTCCAGTAATTTTGGCTACAATGTCCTTCAATTCGAAACACAACCCTGCATTTACACTGCTGTTTGGCGGGAAAAATAGACATTGCAGTGGTACCAACGCAGGCGGCCTTTCACATATGAGAGATCTACCACCAGTGATGTTGGCGGCCGCGTCTAGTCCATTTATCAACAGCCACGCACTTATTTATTTATTTATTTATTTATACACTTTATTGCACAAAAAAAAAAATTACAAATAAAATGAAAATCACAATCATAAAAGTACAATTGGCGGTCTTATCGCTCAAAGGCAATGTCTTACAGACAACCATGGGATGGATTTGATAAAAGGATAATTAGAGGGCAGTCGTAAAGTGTAAAGAATAGGAGTTAAGACGGAAGAAAAAAATAAAAATATATAAGAAATACAAATAATTACTAAATAATAATAAAAAAAAAATATATATATACATACATCAATACATACATATATATAACTAATATACATACATAAATAAATACATATTTATATATAATATAAGAGTATCAGTACATACATACAAACAGGAAAGTTAGCCACATCAATGTATAAATGTAGGAGACAGGTAGTGATCTTTGACCATTTTTTTAAACGATGAAAGTGACCTCGCCCGTCTTACCACAACTGGTAGGGCGTTCCACAATCGGACAGCTTTGACGGTGAACGACCCGTCCATAAAGTTAGTGGAGTGCACAGGCATTCTTAATTCCAGTCTCTCTGACGACCTTAGGGATCTTGAATGGGAGTCATCGAGAAATACTTATTATACTTATTATATTATTATTATTATACTTATTATACTTATTATAGTTTATTTTTTTATTTGAACAGTACGATTACTAAACATCAATTACACTATTCATTACTTATAATATAACGAATAAAACAAAAAATACTTATACTAAAATAATAAAAATATTCATTTATTATGTTCTGTATGTATCAGCCCATATACGTCCCACTGCAGAGCACGAGCCTACTCTACAATCGAGAGTACTATTGAGAGTGGTTAGGCCATATAGTCTTTATTATGTTAATATTGTTTTTTATTTGTCGTGCAGGAGTTCTCCGGGCTGACCAAGGAGGAGCTATTGAAGTACGCGGACGATCCGTTCTGGGTGAACCTGCGCTGGTCGCTGTTCGTGCTGTTCTGGATGGCGTGGCTGTGCATGCTGGCCGGAGCGATCGTCATCATCGTCAAGGCGCCTAAATGCTCGCCGCCGGAGCCTAAGAAATGGTATGTCCTGTAGACTTATGTACAATTTAATACAATATTGTAAACTTATTTGTAAAACAAATACAAGAACAAACAGTCTCTTTATTGTAAACCAAATACAACAACAAACGCAAAATCAGACAAATTAAATATAAGACTTTATGGTATTACAATGGGCGACCTTATCGCTTAAAGCGATTTCTTTAAGAGACTCTTCTATTTATTGCTTTATGACTAATATCTTGAGGAAACTTGCAAAACATAGACATCTTAACAAGATTTTATACAGGGTATATCAAGACAGTGACCGATAACGAAGCTAGGTATTTTTAATGATTACAAACGCAATGCATATAAAAATTTCGCAATAACGCGATTTTTTTATGTTTTAAATATCACAGTGTTTGGGTGATATGGGTCCAGCCATGATTACAGATTTAGCAATACTGCACTATTTTATTTATTCATTTAAAAACTTATTTACATTAAAACTTTTCTCGCAGGTTTGAACTCGGCCCCCTAATTGACTTGGAGTCGGACGGTCCTGAGAAGGTGGAAGTTGACCTGGAACTGATGAAGAAGTACAAAGTGCAAGGAGTTTTCATGCAGACGCCCACGTATGAGGTGCTGGACGATCCTGATGTCATGAAACCGTACACCAGCTTCTTCCAAAAGGCCAAGGAGTTTGGCATCAAGTGAGTATTGACATGAAATATTAATACCTCCTTAGAATATTACAGCGTATTACTAACCTGTATCGTTGCACATACTGTGACTTAACGTCGTATGTCTCAGGATGGCACAAAGGAATGCCAAGCATTGCTACTGTTCATGAGCGGTCGTATCGCTTACCACCATCATAAGATATGTCTTAAGATGTTACGTCTCAATATGTCCAGTCAGCTCTAGCTACAATGTCCTTCTTATCGAAACCCAACAGTGCATTTACTCCGTACCTATAGGCAACCTCTCACATATGAGACCTACCAGTAAATGATTATAGAAGATATTTTAAATATATATTTTTTTCAGAGTGATCGTGGACCTGACCCCTAACTTCATCACGTCGCTGAACCACACGTGGTTCGTGAAGAGTGAGAACCGCACGGAGCCCTACACCAGCTACTTCGTGTGGGCGCCCGTCAAGGACTATGACGACACCAATAAACCCAAACCACCTAACAACTGGGTATGTATAGCTTTGATACAATTTATAAGATATAGAATAGGGTTGTGCTCAAGATTTAATTTTGAACAGTATGTAATGCTTCCTATAAAATATCGCTTATTAAAAACATGAATTTGTAAACAGCATAAAATTTGGAAGTAAAATGACTGAGGTATTATGTATGTATTTACGGATTTTAACAATTCTTTCTTGTTATGATTATGTAATGAATCCCGAGTCGCCTGAAGTGATATTGGATGTTCTATTCAGTATCAGGAATTTGAGCTTTTTTTTTTGTATCGACTTGTTCAGTTAATTTGCACAGCTTAAAACGAATGGATGTACAAATCACGGAAAAAATGAGTATAAGAGACTATATTGTGATGCTAGACTGCGGCGCATACATGAAGTTTTTTTTTATTATTATCATTTTATTTTCTTCACTCGATTATTTATTTTTATTAGAATATTTATTTGTTTTGTTTTACTTTGCTTGCTACTTTAAATATTTCGTAAATTAAAAATGTTTTTATCAACAAAAACGCATTGGTAAGACTAAGTTTGTGTTGAAAATATAAGTAAATAAATATGCGTGCCATATGAATGTTCCGGTCCATGTGAACTTAGCCTTGTATGTATATTCCAGGTATCAACATACAACACCTCAGCGTGGAAGTACAGCGAGAAACGCAACGAGTTCTTCCTGCAGCAGTTCGCGGAGGACCAGCCCGACCTGAACTTCACCAACCCCGCCGTCACCGCGGAGTTCGATAACGTCATCAAGACTTGGATGAAGGCCGGTGCTAGTGGTGTCAGGTTAGTAGCTTCTTTTTGATGGTTTAGTGGATTGAGGGTGTAATAAAATTGGAAAGGTAAAAATAGCGGTCTGGATAATTTTTATAGAAAGCTGTAATATAACCAATATATTATAAAAGGAGAGCAGTCAATACTGTACACATTACTACTCATGTCGGGTTAAAATGGATTTTGAATTTACTAGTCATGAGTGACCCATTTCACAAAAATAGTATAATTACTAATTTCAAAACAATGCAAAAACTATAATTTGATTTTCATTTTTTTTTTATTTCAATATGCAGCTCCAAATGTACATTTTAAGTGGCTTAAAGCAAGTTTATATTAAACGCAGTTTTTTTACGTGTTACATACTTTCGGTCACCAACACCAATCATACAAAATATTAAGTGTATACTGGTGGTAGTTCCCTGATATGCGAGTCTCAGGGTGGCTAGCACACTGGAATTCCGAGCATCGCTTTGTAATTCAAGGTGTTCACGAGCAGTCGTATCGCTCACCATCAGGCGAACGGCATGCTCGTCTCGCCATTTATTGCATTGCATTGACTTTACATTGACAAGTCTCTAAGGAGGCCAGAACGTCAGAGTACTTATCCAACTGACATTAGAGGCTACTCAATTCTAAAGAGGTCGGGAAGTTAAAGTACTTCATCCAACTGACATTAGGGGCTTGTCAATTGTAAAGAGGCCGCTACGATAGAGTACATAATACATTGTATGCACGCAGGCTGCACAACGCCCGCCACCTGCTCATCGACTCGTCGCTGCGGGACGAGGTGGCGGACTCGGGCCCCGGCGCGCGCGGCCTCGACCACACGCACTACGCATACTGGCGCCACCGACACACCACCGACCAGCCCACCCTGCCGCACCTGCTGCAACACATGGCCGAACAAGTGCATGTCGACGGCACGCCGGACGGTCAGTAATATTTTATTTATTTTAAATTATATAATTTTCTACATTTTGTATCACTCATTCCTTTATTCAGTCATTCGTGTCTGCATTCATTCACATAATTTATTCAACCACAGAGTACATTATAATATTGATACGCGGGAAGATTTAAATTAAAGTATCTTTTTCCTTTACATATTTATTGAATTAGTATGGTTGACGATACTTACGTACAAACTTAAGACAAAGTATATACTTATATATAAAGCTGAAGACTTTGTTTGTTACCTCTAATCTCGGAAAGTACTGCATCGAATTGGAAAATTCTTATTGTTTTGGATACGTCATTTATCAGGGAATGCTCAGATAGCCTCTCATTTTCAATTCGAAGAAAGACAAAACATTCAGTGACTAAGGTAGGTGTTATTAATAAAGCCGGTGAAGTTTCTTTCCTTTCTTTCTTCTGATTTCCAAAGGGATTGTTAGGGGGTTATAAATGAAACGTATCAAAAAACAAACAATCGTGAAGAGCCACCTGATGGCTGTGTCGCCATGCATGGTGAGCCATACTAGGCGCCTCTCCTTCTTAGTGTACACGAGGGCCACTTTTGTATGTAAGTCAGTATGCTGGTATAGGATTTTCGTTAAGGATTGTCAGGCTACAACTTTACAATGCAGATCCCTTCCGCTTCCCTACACGTTCAGAAGGATTTTCCCATCGAATAACGTATTCTGTGTCCCTATTGCAGAGGAGCTGGTGTTCACGGTGAAGGAGGAGTGGGCGTCGCGCGCGCTGTGGGCGCGCAACGTGTCGGCGCTGCGGCCCGCGCCGGCCGCGCCCGTCAGCCTCCACGACGACGTGGACCACGCGGCGCTCGTGCTGCACGACACGCTCGCCGCCTGGCCCGCGCTCAAGGTACACACACACTACACTACGCCACATTATACAGGCTGTATCAACACTGATACGTACGACGACGTGGACCACGCGGCGCTCGTGCTGCACGACACGCTCGCCGCCTGGCCCGCGCTCAAGGTACACACACACTACACTACGCCACATTATACAGGCTGTATCAACACTGATACGTACGACGACGTGGACCACGCGGCGCTCGTGCTGCACGACACGCTCGCCGCCTGGCCCGCGCTCAAGGTACACACACACTACACTACGCCACATTATACAGGCTGTATCAACACTGATACGTACGACGACGTGGACCACGCGGCGCTCGTGCTGCACGACACGCTCGCCGCCTGGCCCGCGCTCAAGGTACACACACACTACACTACGCCACATTATACAGGCTGTATCAACACTGATACGTACGACGACGTGGACCACGCGGCGCTCGTGCTGCACGACACGCTCGCCGCCTGGCCCGCGCTCAAGGTACACACACACTACACTACGCCACATTATACAGGCTGTATCAACACTGATACGTACGACGACGTGGACCACGCGGCGCTCGTGCTGCACGACACGCTCGCCGCCTGGCCCGCGCTCAAGGTACACACACACTACACTACGCCACATTATACAGGCTGTATCAACACTGATACGTACGACGACGTGGACCACGCGGCGCTCGTGCTGCACGACACGCTCGCCGCCTGGCCCGCGCTCAAGGTACACACACACTACACTACGCCACATTATACAGGCTGTATCAACACTGATACGTACGACGACGTGGACCACGCGGCGCTCGTGCTGCACGACACGCTCGCCGCCTGGCCCGCGCTCAAGGTACACACACACTACACTACGCCACATTATACAGGCTGTATCAACACTGATACGTACGACGACGTGGACCACGCGGCGCTCGTGCTGCACGACACGCTCGCCGCCTGGCCCGCGCTCAAGGTACACACACACTACACTACGCCACATTATACAGGCTGTATCAACACTGATACGTACGACGACGTGGACCACGCGGCGCTCGTGCTGCAAAACATTCGATAACTAAAATAGATTTTAAAACTCTATGATAGGATCGATAAGTTTTATAGTTGGAGTAGTATCGTGGTTTGATAGTTGATACAAATTGCCCTTACAGTTGGAGGCTCGCTACATAGATGAAGAGGTGGCTGCCATCGCGCTTCTGCTGCCCGCCGCGCCTGTCTTGGAGCTGCAACAACTCAAGCAAGAGACCAATGAAACCTTACCTGTAAATAACATTATGTATTCTTTATACACATTATCATTAATAATACAATGATTATATATCTGTATCAGCCCATATGCGTCCCACTGCAGGGCACGGGCCTACTCTACAATCGAGAGTACGATTGAGAGTGGTTAGGCTATATAGTCCACCACGCTGGCCTAGTGCGGGTTGGCTATACAATGATTATATATATTTTTATAAATTTTGTATTTTATGTGTAGTTTAAACTGTATCACTGTATGGTGTTGTGTGTGATCAGGTGGGGTGATTATTAGCAAGGAAAGTCGCGCGGTTTGATGCGATAACCCGCCCTTTGCTGGTTTTGTGTGGATGGAGGGAGACCTTCCGAAGGGGCCAGTTTTTTTGTTAAGTTTGTGTACAATAGAGATTTAAATGAATAAATGTATGTTTGCAGAAGGAGTCGCTGGTGCAGCTGGTGGAGTTGCGGCGCGACGTGAGCATCGAGCACGGCAGGCACGAGGTGACGGCCGTGCCCGCGCGCAACAGCACGCACAACACCGTGCTCGTGTGCGCCAGGTACCAGCACTATTATACTCTATGGACTTATAATAAATTATAGCAAGGCATATTACTATATATTTTCTATAAAAATGATCAAGTGAGCGTACAGGCAACTAAAATATATATTTCTATGACGTCACCAACGAATATTAATATGCGATAATATATTATTATGTAATATATGACATTTAGTTTTAAATTCCTTTTATCACCGAAAATATACTTTTAAAACGAGTTTGAGTGGTATTAAATAATTCTAAATAATTTATTTTTCTTTTTCTTTTTCAAATAATTCGTGCATGTTGGACAACCTGTCAAATGTCAGCCAATAGGAGGACAGAAAAAGATGGTCCGGCACCACCATTTCTGTCTAAGTTTTTGAAGTACCAGCGCTCCCTCTATATTATAAACCGACACCAACAATTCATAATACGCTAGCTCGTATAGGTAAATTCGTTTTTTTTACGTTAAATTTCTCTTCTGTCTTTATATGTAATAAAAATTTAGTGACGAAATATATACAAATAACGAAATTACAAATTTTATGTATTTCGTCACGAAATTTTTATTCCATATAAAAAGACACATTTTGAGCAATTTAACGTAAAAAAACGAATTTATCTAAAATATGAGGTAGCGTATTATAAATAGTTGGTGTCGATATACTCGTAAGGTTTTGCAATGCTCGTGGTGTTGTTGTGCAGATGGAAGGCAGGTCACAGCGGCTACGTGGGCGTGTTCAACCCGCTGCCGGTGGAGCAGCACGCCAACCTCACGGCCGTGCCCTCGCTGCCCGACACCCTCACCCTCTACCACGTGTCGCACGCGGCCAAGGAGCACGCCAAGTTTGTACCCACCATCTTACTATTAACCTGTTAAGCACACTTACACACCAAATATACGTGGCGTCATATTTATATGCTTTAAAAATTATATTGAGCAAGCCTTCCTTTAAGGGGTTTGTTATATTGTTATAATTGCGCACACACAATATTACCGACATCCCGTACTAGCCTGTCATCCCGTACTCGCCTGTTGTTGGCAAAACCATTAAGCTTGTCGGCTAGCAGGCCAATGACACACGTCGTACCTCTTTCCATCTCTTCCTAGACACTGAAAGGAGAAATTTGAGATTTGAAGTCTGAATTGGGCTTATCGGCATGCAATTTCATACAAAAATATTTTCAGTACATAAATTCCAATGAATGACGCTAAATGTAAATTAGGGTCTTAAGCTTACCTGTCATTTCGGTAGCCTGGAAGAGACCGAAAGTGGTATACCGCTGTGGTCAGTGTTCCCGACGTATGTTTCCACGCTGGTGCGACCGCGTCGAACAAAGGCGGCCAGGGGGACATACAATACGGGGCGAGTGAACTGAGATGCCTTGCTACTATACCCCTCACCAATTGAAGATTATTGCATGCAAGCGCGTCGCTCGGTTGGGAAATAATCACGCACGTTGCTGATCGTGCTGCTTCCCAGCACTCCTCGCTCGTCTAGTTAGAGGCTGTATTTCCACTGCAGCGGATATAAGCTAAGCAGAGCGGAGATAAATAGGATTTCATAAACATATTGGACATCCACGTAGTTTTTGCTCCGCTTTGCTCGCCCCCGCTGTAGTGGAAACGCTTTACACGAGGCAAGGAGTGGTGGTATGCAGCGCAATTAACAGCGTGCGTGTGCGTGCGGATCCGTGCGACGCGCCCGCACACAATACTCCGCCGCTAGTGGGTGGAGCTTGTATTGTAGCGAAGCATCGCTACTCACTCGTCTCGGATCATATTTCTGGCTGGTCACCTCCGCTCGCGGCGGTTGTGCCTTTGTGTGTGTATAAAGGCGTTTACATATAGCACCGCAGCAGTAGCTGCCATATCGCCGTTGTATTAGTTACCTTTGAAGTTGTATGGATGGACCCTTTCACATAGCGCACTGCTCACTGCTGCTGGCATTGCCAAGTGGAAGGGTCCATAACTACTCGAAAGGTGACTAATACAGGCGATATTGACGATGCCACTGCGGTGCTATGTATAAGCGTCTTAAGGTTATGTCACACAGAACGCGTATGTAATGCTCCGTCATGCGTACACTGGCATTGTGCTGTCATCGTCGCTGTCCGGTCCCACTCGCTGTTTGGCGAGACTTATAGTGTGCTCAAAGGACAAGATAACGAATGGGCTACAATTGCCGATTCAATTCTTCTAGACTTCTTATCCTAGGTTCATTAGCATGTCAACAATGGACATGTTAATAAAGCTAATAAGCTTTCCTGTAAGGCCGGAAACATACTACTGAAACGCCACGCGAACTGACCCGACACGATGCGTGTTAAGTCAAATCAAATCCTACTATTTTATATGACCACATACTACAAACACGCCATGCAAACGTAGTATTGCGCGTTCATAGTTTTGTTCTAGTCATATAGATTGACAATTTGATTTGACTTAAAATGCGTCGCTTCGTGTCGAGTCGCATAGCGTTTCAGTAGTTACCTTATAAGCACAAACTACGCAGCACCGTTCTAATTATCACATTTTGTTTCAGCTACACGTCAAGTTCAGTGGACGTGGATGCAGTACTCGTCCCGCCCAAGTCTTCAGTAATATTGTCGTACGTGCCTCGCACCAGCGCAGAGCAGTGAACGAAATAGCTTCCACCGCCCCTGTACACTGGCGGGACACGCATTTATCATTTTGTACCGTTCACATTATATGAAGTAGTAAATATTTGAGCATCCAGTTTGTGTTTTATTTACCGTTTTAATGTCAAGATACTAGGACCCTATCAACCGGACGATGAAACAAAAGCAATACCATTACATAGTTGACAGCCTCCGTGGCGCAGTTGGTTAGACGCCGCCTATGAAACGAGAGACCGCGGGTTCGATCCCCGCACCGAGAGAAATAGTCCATTGAAATGTTACAATTTAAGGACCGAATATTGAATTTCTTAGAGGACGCAATTTTATTTTTGGGACATGTTTGGGGGGTCAATAGAAGCTTAACCTCAAGTTATATAAACATATTTGTAGGCAATACAATTAGATACAAATTATGTTTTTGCAAATTTTTCGTAAGTCGTATAGTTTACGATATAACGCGAAAAAAGTGTTTTCACCCCTTTTTCCAAGATGGCGGCCGGAGGACAAGGGTGGCGACCCCACAAACTTGAGGTTAACCTTCTATTGACCGCCCAAATATATCCCAAAAATAAAATTGCGTCCTCTAAAAAATGCAAAGCTCATGTAACATTTCAATGGACTAAAATGTTTGTGCGGCCCACAAATATTTCTTCCGGGTCTGGGTGTTTGTGAGACCGAAAAGTCTCTCGTAGTTCCTGATACCCACGACACAAGACTCGATCTTAGTGTGGGGTCAGGACTATGTATGTGACTGTTGGGTGTTATTATTTATTATAGTATAAAAAATTCGCCTCCCGCTGTCTGTCCCTATGTATGCTTAGATCTTTAAAACTACGCAACGGATTTTGATGCCGTTATTCTAATAGATAGAGTGATTCAAGAGGAAAGTTTATATATATAATACGTACATATTGTAGAGAAATATATTAGCACCCAGGTAAAGCTGGTCTGGGCCGTTAGTATCTGTATATATACAGCCGATGTCAATAAACAATCGAAAAAATTTGATCGAAGTCAATCTGGATTGTTTTCTACTTTTCGATTTGTCATTTACCATGTTGCCATAGTTTTTTCAGTACTGAGATTGCTTATTGGCAATATAGCATCAGAAAAAAGATTGAGCTGTCAATCTCTAACGGCAAATTTTGGATTGGGATTGTTTATTGGCAGCGGCTGTTAGAGTATGGATTCCAATTTTGCTCGATACCACAGCATTTTCGCTTCGTCCACTTTCATCACATTTGCTAAGGGTTCCGACGATTTCGCTCATCCAATAAAACAACGACGTAATTACAATGATGAAAATGTTTGATTGTTTTATATGATATTTTTTTTTAAATTCTTAAGTCTTTACACGAATTTATTATGAATTATGGTTCATAGTAAAGTACACACATAAACTAATAAAAGATTTCATCAGAATGGTTGGAAATAAATTATATTTTTAATGAACTTTTAAAACATTCTTCAGAAAAACAGCTAAAAAGTAATTACGTCATTGTTCTTTTTGATGAGCGATTTGTTGACGTTGTTTCGATTAAGTCGACCCCTATCGCTTTCATATACACCTCATGTATGTTTTGGCAATCTTTTTATCAATACGTTCTACATGAACGAATCTTAATATTCCTTTCACAAATCTTGTAAATCCTTTCAAATGCTCTTTCACTCCCACAAGCTTCCAACGCTATAATACCGAATTCCATAACACAAAGCAATAAAAACATTGTTACACATGACATACAGAGAGGGTTATGAAAGGAGGCAATCAAGCGAATATACAAGGCGAGGTAGGAGTCGGCCGCACTGAACCTACACCAGTCAAATCGGCGAAAACAAACGTCAAGAAGAATGCAAGATGAAAGTGGATGAAGCAAAAATAGTATGTCAGGATGGCGCAAAGTTGTGATCCATAGTCGCTGCCTATCCCTACGTGATTTTGATTTTATTTTATAAATAAACAGAATAATATCGTCATATCGGTCGCAAGTGCGCTTATTATGAGCTGGGGATCGTTTGACATCCGGTTCGGGCAATCTCAACACTTTATAAAGATGTCACAATTTCATACATAATATGTAAAATGTGGAACCTGTTAGGCACAGCAAAAATTTAGGAGCAAGGAGGATCTCATTTAGGGGCGTTAACTTCTTTCAGTCATGAGTGGTCATGAGGTGCCCGAGACCGAATTTTAACCCTGGTATGGCGATAGGTTCCGCTTTTTTCACGTCTAGATGGAAATAAGCTCTTAGAACCCTGATTGGAGCTATCTATTTATATTTTTTTTTATTCTTCCGTCTGCTGGCAAGCGATACCACCGGTCATGTAACAATGCTTGGCATTCCAATGCGTTCAGCATCCTGAGATATAAGATGTTAAGTCTCGATGATTATTTACGATTTATTTATTAATCGTTTTTGTATACCAGGAATAAAATAAGGCCACAATTTTTAAGTTAAACTACCAATGGCGGTTTTATTGCACCAGGAAATCTCTAAAGACATGAATAGAATTGATGTAAGAAAAATATGAGATTTATAAACGTAAAGACGCATTAAAACCCTCGTTCCGATTAACATAATATGGAAATAGAGACTTTAGTATGAGATCCCGTCTAACAGCGACCTTCCCTCATTTTCGTAACAATATTCGCCAATCATTCTACGCGCTTGTTCTCAATTTTTGGCATTTCAAATTGAGGTCGTCGTAAATAATGCCAGGTTTTCCTAAGGCTGCCTTATACCATCGTGTTTGTAATATAATCATTTTTTTTAATGAACTGTCGGAGAGTTAACAATAAAATAGTAGATAATATGAAATTAAATATAGCTATGCCATATGAGATGGCGACCTAATTACGTTTTGTTAATTTACATGTTATGTTTCGTAACTTATTAATTTTACTAGGAAATTCGATAAGGGAATGTGAAATGTCGCTCTTACGCCGAATCTCAGTGTACTAGGCAAGGGCGGATCTAGCTTTTAAGCGAGGGGGGGAGGGGTGCCATTTAGTTCTTTTTAGAACACTGGGTCCGTAATGATGATTTTTTAAAGTTTGTTACTGCCGTGATTTGTGAACACACACTTTTTTACTTTATTTATCGACATACAAAGAATTAATGGATAAACGAATTCTGTCAATCTGGGGCCAGTCTATGGGTCATGACACCCCATTACCTCCCCCCTGATTCCGCCCTGGGTGCTAGGACACTTCTCTGACTCTAACTATGTGATT
Source organism: Hyles lineata (assembly GCA_030180105.1). Taxonomy (NCBI): domain Eukaryota; kingdom Metazoa; phylum Arthropoda; class Insecta; order Lepidoptera; family Sphingidae; genus Hyles; species Hyles lineata. The sequence continues at coordinate 11,273,416 of JARJEE010000013.1, read as the reverse complement.
GAAGTGTCAAGAATTTTATAGAATGTATCATCCGTTTAAATAAACATGTTCTCACTTTTTCATGAACTTGTTAACCGAGAATTAGGAATAAGAGGGTAGATATTATTCACAATTCCGAAGTAACTTTTATACTTTAATCTAATTAGCAAAGTAAGTATATGCATTTTGAATAGTAGTTTAGGATTATTTTCAAGCAGTCACCTACAGTCCGAAGAGCTTAATTTTTTCCCAAGATGTGGCATGGCACAAGCCTATCGCCATTCTAGAAAAATTCCTGACCCGGGAAACTACATTACTTTTTAAACAGAAAAACATCGCATTAAATGACGAACCTGAATCAAACCAACCAGTCCAGAGCTCATAATGCGCTACCACTAAACTGATTAGGATAATAGATTACTCAATGCTGAATGAAGTACCTACCTACTGCTAAAATAAAAGTGATTGAGCGGCAGAACATTAAATAACCAACGAACTTCTACCTAGTAACTGCTTGCCCTAATTCTATCATATCTATAAGCAATTTGGGTTGCATTTTCTTTGCACATCCTAAATTTTACAATCAGACACGTTCCCAATGGCATTAGCTTTCTAAAAATCTTGCAATATTCTTTCGAATTAAAAAACACAAATTGGATGTCTTTTCTTTAAAATATCACGGTACGCAAAATTACAAATCACACGTCGAAAGATGCTAGTTGCTACGAAACCAATAAGGATTCGACGTAAAATAATACAATAAAAGCAAAATAGTCTAGCTTACTCACCGAAATCGCACCCGAAGCTGGAAATCTGGTACCGACGGTCACACCTACCACCTAAAGCCACCAACAGTTTGTCCACTAAACTATTGAAGTTACGCGACACTAGCACAGCACTGGAGCGCGTCCGATGCGCCCCAGATCGTACACAAGACTGAGGTAAAGTAACTGAACAAAGAAGCGAACAAATCATTAATGAGCAAACTACCCTCCATTGGATTTTATTTACGATTAAAAATATATAGCAATGAAAATAGACAAAAACATTAATTTGTTTCCCATTTTAATTTCAATAATTTATATTTGAATATTAGAAGACAGTCCCTAAAATAATAAGTATGCAGCTCGAACACCCGCCATCTGATTAAGTCATCTGTTACTTTTCTAATACCTTGTATGGGAATAAAGGATAAAATAAAACACAAAAATACCAAATAAAGTATATTTAAAGATTCCAGTAACATCTGCGTTTGTTAACATATTTAAAAAGCATTATTTGTACAAACGAATTGACTTATAGAATGTCTTGTTATGTCTTTTATAAACTTAGTCTAAGGTCCAGTGTTATGACAACATACATTCCATAGCTGTATGCTACCAGCTAGAAATCTGGTCACTATTATAAAGTATCAAGTACAATATTTCCTATAGTTTTACTATACTTAGGTACATAATTTCGTTATGGGGTTAGGCCATGTTCAAAGGCGAATTGCACGCGAACGCTTTTGTAAATTATATGTGCTTATGCTTCGTGCGTAATTCACCCTTTTCTGGTCTTGTTTGTATATTTTTGTTATTAGTCGAGTGACGTCACAGGTCAGTGTCATCTATGATCTACGCCGCCTTCCAGAAACGTCGATACGGCTAGGCACGCGATTTGTGCAGGTATAATCATGGATATAAGTAATTACTATCCAAATAACATAGTACAGAACGGTGGCCAGCCACATTCGCAACACAAAGTCTTTCAGAGTGAACGCATTCTTTCCGTTTATGGAATAAAATATTTTCGACGACCCTGTTTGTAATAATGGCGATTTCAACTCCTCGGATATTTCACCAAACTCATTGTAATGCGACATGATGTATTTGTAAACAAGACTAGAAAGCGTTAAGTATGAAATCGGGTCGTAACTAAACAATAAGTCTAAAAAACTGAGTTGTGAAAGTAAAGAAGCTCAAAAATACTGAACAAAGCGTAACAAAATCAGTAAGGCACGTTAGGACTGATTATATCGTAAAAAACTTTAACCAAATAAAACAATGTGTAAGTGAAAATGATTTGCACGAGAGTGTCCAAGAACCAACTGGAAGAGGTCCCCTTAGAGTCAACAATCGCATCGGGCATACTGAACATCAAACTAGGAACTAACATAAAAATACTGCTGACACTGTAAAAGAGAGCGCGTTGTTTTAAAACTATTATTCAAGTTAATATAGCACTTTTCTTGCTTCTATAACTATTGGTGACCGCAAACTTATAAATGCTTTAAACAAGTTTGGAGTGAGCAATAGATCGATAGCAATATCAGAAATCACAATAACAAAATAGTAACCATAGACCGGAGACCAAATTGGCTGGTTACAATCCTATTGTACCAGATGCCAGTCAGGTACCAATGTAGATGGATACCCTGGTATCTGACTGGGAGGCTATAGGGGGTGGTTACCGCTTCCTCGCCGCCGGCTTGGGTTTGTTGAACTGGTAGTTGGCGCACTTGGGGATGTGTCGTTCGGCCGCGCCTTGGTTGAAGCGTCGGTTGCAGTGCGGACACTGGACGTAGTCCGGGTTTTCAGACGGTGGTGGCGGTGGTAGATCGCTTAATTTACCTAGGATTTTTCATAAAAATACATTTTATTAGAAACCAATGTAGTGAAATTGAAATAACAATAATATGCTTCTCATCAGACTGGATTACCTGCCATACTCCAAGACATTTAATATCAATTTACCACTAAGAAACAATTTGATTGCTATTAAACTTCTCCCAGTGCTGTCGTAAGTCTTTTAAAGGCGGATTTATTGATATTTAAAATGGAGATAATTATGTGCAGGGATGACAATGGTAAAAGTGTCTAATTTGTGAAGTCATAGTGGTCATTTGTAAATTGTTGATGGGAAAGACAGAGTTTTCAATATTCACTACGAAGCGAACACACTCAAAGAAATTGCTTAGGATATGCTATTTGATAGCTAGAAACTTCTTTCAATCAACGAAGACCAAACTGTTATGGAGGGGGCCTTTGCCCGGTAGGAGGATATTGTAGTTTAGTATTAAAAAATATTTTACTTTATTAATCTTTGGGAAACAAGCAGAACAATACTAACTATAAAGACGTTAAAATATGAATGCTCGATTTAGCAAAGATTCCACTAACTACCATATTTTAATATTCAATATTTCAAGTTTGATTACCGCCGGCGTTGAGATGTGCCTGCACCTGCTTGGCGGCGCGTATCGCCTGGATAAACTCCTCGTGCTTCTGCCTCCAGTTGCTGTTCAGCGGCTTGGCGTTCACCTTGGTGGTGGACGGAGTGGTCGTGCTCTTGCGCAACTTGCTGATGAACGGCTCGGCTTCTGTGCCCTGGAATACGAGAACATTCAATAAGCAACCAGCAACAACATTGTTTGAGAAGCCAATGTGCAATGAATAAAATTGAACCGAAACCAGAAGTTAAATTTAATTTTATACAATGCTTTATTGTGAATTTTGAGTTGTAAGAATAGGCTCATAAAAATATTGACAGAATCAATGAATTATTTGAAATTGAAATCAATGAGTTTGCTTGTTGTTAACGTTATTGCTATAGATAAACCTGCAGTTTCTTGTTTAGTTATTTATGATTTGGAATGATGTGTTGTGAAATTTAAAACGATGACAGGTCTTTCAAAAAAGAAAGCACTTGTTCTGACAGCGGAGTTCTATAATTTAAACAAAAACACAGAAATGCTATGCTGAAGTAACGTGGTACTGAATATTGCAATAGCAATGAAAAATGTCATGCGATACCAGAAGAATATTGTGATTTAAAATATGAATATCGGTGTAGATGTGTATAAAAAGACAAAGATTAAAAGTAAAGAAGTTTAAAAAGAAAAAGATTTATAAAAACAGATACGTAATTGCTGATGGATTTACAAATTATTTTTTCTTGCCTTAAAACCGTTTGCGTCTGTACCCTACGTAGCGCCGCATATGAAAAAAGACAGATTATTTACACAGAGCAACTAATAAAAATGCCATATTTCATCAAGGAGTCCATTACTTTTTTCTTTTTCAATTGTTTTTATCTACAGGTAATTCACAGAATGCTACGTCTTTAATTACCTTTTTTTGTAGATTGTTATTTATCGTTATATCTCATAGAAAGTCCATAACTTACTACAAATTTATCAAGTTCTCCTCGTCTTTAATTAACTACTGAATCATTGCAGTTATTTTTAGAAAATACTGAGTACTGAATAAGTACATAATCTTTTGTATCCAAAACAATCGGTAAGAATACATTAGTATCAATCATCATCTGGAGATGCTCAATCTACGAACTAATAAAACTATTATTTACGAATGTTATCACGGATTTGGTCCAATTTTTTTTTTCTTCTCGCTATTTCGTTTACTTTACAGCTTTCGTGGTCACGGGGCGGACTGAGGTATTAGTTATCCGCTCAATGTTAACAAACACCCTTTATTTACAATTATTAAAAGTTAATTCATTTTTGCGTTTCGATTCACACAGAAGGAGCTCACAATATCTTGCGTTCTGGCAGATGGTATTTCAGGTTCCTCACTCCTAACTTCACAAAACAATCTAAAACATCAGTTCACACCCTTACCGCTAGTCTATGTTTGAGTGCATCAAAAGGCTTCCGTTTCTTGGTGTGCGACTTCTTGCATATCTCCTGGTGCTTGGCGACGCGGTCGGGGGCAAAGTGCCGGCCGCACACGGCGCAGGCGGCGCCCGAGCCCGCGCCCTGCGCCGCCGCCGTGGCAGCGCGCGGCTTCGGAGACGCCCGGGTAGGGCTGCCGGGAGACTTCTACGTGCCGGGAGAGGAAACACTCAGGGTCTATTGTCTATTTACTTCATTTATGTGATTGTTAGGGTCTGGTTATGAATTAGGATGAATTGGCTACTTATGATGACTTAGGTTCGGGTGCTGCAATTAACTTTGGGTTTGATATCGACATACTTACTTACTTCTTGTATTGAAACTTTGGGTTTTTGGTGACGTTAATACTATAGCGGTAAGTTGAATTTCTGAATGATAGAGGTAGTATTGGTAATGGTGTTTTGTATCTAAAAACTGTTACGTTGTTAAGACAATTTGAATCAAACTCTAGTCTATCTACTTCAAAGTCAAGTTATATAAACCAGGATCCTAATAAACATTAGTGTTAAAGTATTGGTAAGAAAATAACTAAAGAAAATCAAAAATAAAACCTACCACAGGTTGTCTTTTTGGTACCTGAAAAACAATAATAAAATAAAGAGAAATTGTGCTGTTTAAAATCTTAACTTGTGTCGAAAACGAAATTAAGTACTTTGCTAATAAAAACAATTTTGTGATATTGAAATTTAAGTAAGTTATAAAGAACAATGAAAATGCAAAAACATTTGGTAAATAGTAAAGGTTATAAAACAACCTTAAGTGAATTCAATGTCAAGGTTACTTACGGGTTGTGTCGTCTTCTGCATAGCCCCCCGGGCTCTAGTGCTGTCCGATACCTGACATCACAATACTTGATAAATTAACCATATTAACAATTAATTCGCTTAATCATATGAAATTTACACCAAAATTTTGAAGATAAAAATAATTTTCTAACGGGAATTTTGTAAGGCTATTCTGACGAGAGATGTCATTAGAATTTTTGCCCGATGTCAAATTTTGAATTCAGAACTGTCATAATAATATAATTTTTTTAATAAACTAAGGTTGGAAAATAAAAGTTATTAACTAAGCAGGTAATAAATTAGACAAGGAAACAGCCTATTCAATTATAAGTTCTATTAGTGCATGATAATTTGGTGATCAACTCACAGTACTTCCATTAGCGATCCTCCGCGGAGGTGTTGTAGCAGGAGGTTGAGGTTTCGTTTTCACCGGACTGGTTTTAGGGGGAGAACTCCTAGAAAGATACATGAAGTTCATGAGAAAATAGACCCTAAGAATTTAGAATAAGTTGATCAGTATCCCCCATAACAATGTATATTGCATGGTGACAAGTTTAGTGTTGAATTAAATCAAGTACCTACTATTGATTTAAACTAGGCTTAATATACTCATTTAAAATTCCTAGATTGAAATAGCACGACAAAACCTTCTGAAATGAAGATGTCGAGTAAGATTTTTAAAGTTCATGCACATTACTTAACAACTTACTTAACAATGGAGAATGTCAAAAGTTGAGCAGATCATGGAAGCTTTAGAAGCCAACTCCACGGGGGTTACTCTAGACTCCAACACGATGAAGAAAGCTCAAACCTAGTTCGTAAAACTGTACGAGTATGCCTAAATACTTGACAAAACGTTTGAATCCTCTATCATACTTCGTAAGCTCAGACTAAGTTCGGAGTGAATGATAAGTTGTGCATTGCCAAGAAGAAAGAAAAAAAATATATCGTTAACGTTGACGTCGAACCTTCGATCTTAGTGTCGAAGAATAGAGTAACCCGCTCAGGATTGAACACAATTGTACACGTTAGAAAGTAAACCTTCTTACCTTTTCGTTTGTGTGACTGTGACTTCGGCAGCTGGTTCGGGCGTGCGAGGTGTGGGCGTGGGTGCCAGCGCCTCCGGAAACGTTTCGTTTTCAAGCAATTCGTTGACATCCGCTTTGTCAGTCTCGTCTGTACTCGGTATCACTTCGCCATTGCTTTGTGGCAGCTGGGGATCACAAATTTATATACTTTTCATTGATAATTTGATAATTACATATTTAATGACTGATTACGACTTTAAAAGTTGAGACTCCAATTTATGACCTTAGGTCAAGCAATTTATACATGTCGGGGTTGAATCTGTATATTATTCTAATGAAGAAAGCTTCTTTAAATTGTTTTTCAAGATTAGATTTTAGTTCATTCCGGAGTAAAATAACCGAAGATACTTCTATTATAATACTTACAGGTTGTTTAACTGGATTCAAGTCCGGTTTGTGATTGTGGTTCAAATCGCCGGACCCGTTCACTATGTTGTCTATTTTCTGTAACAGAATAGTTTGAATAACAATTAAATCTTTGATTAGGAGGCAAGTTTGTCCCAAATAATGGCTTTTTATGAAGAGATGTTAAAGAAACTAAAGTGCATATGATAGTTTTTTCCATGGACATGTAGTATGTATCGAACTTCGATCAAATATACACTAGATACACAGTTCAATGTAAAAGTTCTATTAAAAAGTGGCACCTATGCATGACATTAAAAAAAGTAAACAAAAAGATCACATATTCCAAATATATTAACACAAATCGTCGCTTATATTAAAACACCGCGAATGTGCATTTTTTCCGTTATTGACTTATTGATGTCATTGGATAGAAAAAAAAATCCCGCGCAAATTTTTTGCACCAATCGCGTTCGATACTTGCCAATCACGAGCTAGAATTCAAAATTTGTAGAATATCTATCTGCTGTTTATTTATTTTCAATTATTAATAATTAAGTTTTTTGCTTCTCCTGTAAAGTTAAGAAAATGCATATTCGCGCTGTTGTAATATAAGCGACGAAATTCCACCTTATTCCTGGAGCTTAAAGTAGCTTTTCAAACAATATTGTCTAAGTTATGCAACGTTTTAGAAGCAATGGTCGGTGCGTGACTGAAGGCGAAAGAGTACTTAAAGCACTCATTTTTGGTGCCATTTTCTAAGCGCTCATGTTGTATCTAGTGTATATTTGATCGAAGGTATCGAATGACAAATATAGTGCTAGTCGATTAACTTCAGAATGCTCGCTACTCGAAGCCTGATTTGTATTGGGTAATTCCAAAACTCCTGTGCCTTATTTGTGTATAGGAAGATTCTTAGTTACCTATTCATAAGGGCATACAATTACTACGCCAATTCCGTTGAAATTACTCCACTTGGGTTTTCTATAGCACCAAATACCAAGGCAGCATAACCAAACACCAACCTGCTGTTTCTTGATGCTGTGCGAAGTGACGGTACTGTGACTCTTGACCGATTTCTTCTCGACCCTGGTGGTGGTGGAGGATGTGGTCACCTTGGCGTACCCGTTGGGCAGCGGCTTGCGCATCGCTTTCTCTGTGTTGTGTATCGGCTGCAGTGGATAGCTCTTGTCTATGCCCTTCGTTCGACGCTCTTCGAACATTTGACGCACCTGGAATGAGATTTGAAGTGATGTTCTATCATATACTTACATTCATCTAATTAAGTTTATATGATCGTATTCCGTAATCATTATATTCCTGTAATCATGGGTCCTTCCGCCGTAGTGTGAACAGGCATCTTAGCAGGCCAGCATAATTGTATCGAATGGCATGGGACTACCATCAGGTGCAGTGCAGCTATTACGCCGGGCCAGGATAAAATAATATCAAATATTATCTTTATCAAAATATATACCATCTCCTGAGAATTTGATAGTCAGATTATGAATTAATCTAACTCAGTATGTATCTCCCTACCTTCTGGTTAAGATCTATGGCGCAGGAAATTTCTAGATAGTTAATATTAATTTGACTCAAGATCTTAATTACTGTTTCTTATTTCCTTACTTTTTTGTGAAACTCTGTATGTCTTGAAAAACTCAAACGTATACTCATTTATTGCGAGAGCAACTACAAGAACATCTAATTAACATTTAAACATTAGCCATGCATTTCATCGGCCCGTTTCTAGATCCACTGTGAAGGGATAAACGTTTTTACCTACATAGATTTAATTACCCGAATGCCGTGAGACTCCATTTACGGCCGTTTAAATGCAACAGGATTCCACCCTGACGTTGTTTACATACTGAATGCCTGCACGAAACGAGCAGCTATGGCATTTGTGATGCAAATTGTAAAGGCTATGATACTCCTAATTTCTACATCACACGCACGTACATTTGTGTTCATATTTACATACGCATTTACACCTTTATCTTACGAGAGAAGGCAGAGAGTCTATTAAATGCTAAAAGCTAGAATCCTCATGCAAGGTTTCGCCTCTTTCACTGTCATACGTCTTTTCATGCATGACCGCCTATCAAGGACTTGTCTTTTTCAGAGTCCATTCATTTGTCCAGCATACATTTTCCTTTGCGCTTTTATTCACTTATCAATTTCTTCAGTACTATAGATACATAGTCCGCCAACCCGCACTAGGCCAGGGTGGTGGACTATTATGGCCTAACCACTCTCAATCTTACTCTCGATTATAGATGAGGCTACCCTGCATGCGTCCCGTATATAGGCTGATACAGATACAGCTAGCGACATAATATTAGCTATCATAAAAACGCAGACATCTCCTTAACATTTCTAGATCTATTTAAAGAAGCTTGCTTAATGGAATTTCGTGCCATTTGTGTCGGGCCATCTATCCCTGTTCTTGCTAACTATACCTTGCCAGGCTGGTGCGGCGCGGGCGCGGGTTGCGGGGGGGACGTGACCGATGTGACTCCGTTGCTGGGCGAGTGGCGTACTCTGTCCAGAGCGCGGGCTTGTTGCGCCTCGTATAGTGACGCGATCTTCAACTCTCGCTCCTGCATCTGTTTCTGCTGGAACCTCGCCTGGGGACAAAATAACATCAGCTTTGTAAATGGCGGAATTAAATCTTGATACATGATCGGTTATTGAGTCAGCGTGTATAGGATAAAATTTTATGTTAATAGCCCGGAGGAGAGAGAAGGTGAAATGATCAAGTCCTCATATTTTTTATATTATTATTTAAATGTCTCTTATGAAATTGATATTCTTGTTGTTCGTTATTTCCTTAAAGATCTTATATTTCGTTTCCTTGATATTTATTTTATTATACTTTTATTGTTGTAATTTAAGATGTATTATATTACAATTATATTAATTCAACTTTCACATGACGCTTATATAAATTATATCAATGAATGTCTCATTCATAAATAAGCCAAAAACTACGCAAAGCACGGTCATTCAATCAACCTACACTTCAAAGCCGCACATTATTTTTGTAGCAATTATGCAAAGGAAGAAACCACATTCGCTCCATATGCGACAAGTCGTAAAGCGGAGGCGTAAAGTCCTCTCCCACGCCAGAACCAGTAACAATGTTTCCGTGGGGTGTGCAGCGAGAAAACTACAATGCCATCGCGTTTTTTGCTTGACGCGGAAGAACTGTCTTTGTAACTGTAAGGTTAGAGAAATAGGCAATCTTGGCAGTATAGACAAGTGCAATAATTTTATAGAGAATTTTGTTGAATTAATTATTTGATTATTTTAATGAAAAAATATAGGGCTGATATTTTTAATTTTCGGTGCTAATGCGTTGTCAATTTACAGAAACTGAGGGTAATTGGAATTAGACGATAACGCAAAAAAAATGTTTTTTTATGATCTTAAAAGTGATTCTTTTGAAAATTATGAAATATAAAATAAATATATAATAAAATTATTTTATTTGACACAAAAAATGTTAAGTTACAATTCTTGGTAGCCCTGTCTTCTAAACTAAGTAAACCTTGTATAATAGTAGAACAGTATCTTCCATAGACGTGTACAATATGTAGGACGTACGTAACGTTTTTGGAGCCTTTCATAATTTTGGCGTTACTACAAGCAAGCATAAAACCTGATGTAATATACATTGCCGACATGGTTTTATGGTAAAAGATAATCTTGAGTCTACTGATGAAATGTTTACATCCTGTTTAAACGGGAGCAACGTTTGTGCAACAGCTCAGACTTATGAGATTACAACCACCTTGACACGGCTTAAAACATACAATGATTTAGGTTAAAAGAACAAATTAGTGACATATATTTATAAGTTACTTCATTTTTGCGATGGAAAGACTATTAGATATTTTTATTTAATATTTTTAATTTAATTCAAATTATTATATTATAGAAATAGTATTTCTTAACAATTGTCCGTTGCTTGAATAGTAAACAGTAACTCCTGAGATCGATTCCCAGACCCGAAACTCTTCAATCAGTCAAGACATGCCATTTTAAATATTACTGAAATATAGTTACATGATACATTTTATAAGTCTTTGCATAATCTTGGAACACTGAGGTGAATCTTAGCAATCACTCGGCACTTAGTAGTCCAACAGACAACAATCGTCAATTTGATCTGGCGATTCCCTGTATTGCAAATTGCAATTAATTGCAAATCGGTCGCGATTGTGATGCGCAACACAACGGTTGTCGCCGCGCGTGCATTGCGTTGCGTTGCCACGGTCTCGCACGACAACGCACAACGCACGAGCGCCAAGTATTCACGATTAGGCATGCCCGCTCGTGACAACTACCTTGGACATGTTGGAATTAGGGTGACTAAGCAGTGTTTACGCTGATTGAACTTTGCGGGAAGTTCTGCATGAGGATTGAAGACGTACATCTTGAATAATGTGATCTATTGTTAGTGGACCGCCAACCCGACCTGGTCCACCGTATTCTGGATTGTAGAGGAGGCCCGTGCCCTGTAGTAGGACGTATATGGGCTGATACATTTGGTTGTAGAATATTCGTACCTACACGATACCGACCACCGTACACGACGTCGTAAAACTAGTCAGAGTAAAACACAACTGTGTAAAGTTTCGAGTACAGCATGTATACTCGGTTTCGTCTAGATCGGCATAGTTGCTGTAGGCATGCCAACCAGTGAGGCATAGTTATGTACTGTACAGTGTTCATCTTTAGGCAAATCTATTAACCTTGTCACCACGCCCACCAGCAAGCCACCAGCTCAAAAACCCAACTGTCACCTGTCAGACCACTCAAAAACAGCTGAAAGTGAAAGGACACAAAATAAGAAACACAAACAGCTAATTTAATATATTCGCATCACGATGTGGGCGGACAATCGATCCGCCAAGGCTGCTAAGTGTATTAGTCTCCATGTATGTGACACACCGCGACAGTGATTAGCGAAGGCGAAACATCTTGAATTCAGGTAGCGAACTACTGACTGGGCAGATAGAGGCAAGTTGGACCCAATATTGGCATGTTGACTGAGTGCTGTTGGATCAAATTATTCAAACTAATTGTCTTGGTGTGTTTTTAGCCAGAGTTTTTTTATACCTATGACACAAGAAACGTATTTGTGTTAAATCTGGACTATGACTTTGCTTGGTGAATTTGTATGGATGTGATTCATTTCAATATTTTTTGGGACGTATATGGGTTGATACAGTACAGAATTTTAAACACGAACTGTGAGTTTCTTTGTTCAAATCCTAAATCGGGCAATTTATGTGAGTTGCCCCGTCTGAAAAATCTCATAGCTTATCACATTGAATTATGAGCGGCATTAGTATAACCTGAGCATATACTTTCGATAATACAGAAACTTCCTAGTTAAATTAAACATTTTACCATCAAAAATATATCTCACCAATAATAAGTGTAAGATCAACGCTCTGCACCATTCACGCGCTGAGCTCGCAAACATCCAAACGGGATATCCTTAGATATTTTTAGACCATTCAAGAGCTAAGTCTAAACCTGTCCGATCGGCATTCCTGTGTAGCACCTGCTCAGACCGAACAGGATCGGATGCGACCAAGCGAGACGAACCCTGGTCGTTCCGCCGTGCCGGTCACTGGACCCTCGGCTGGTCATGGTGCATTGTTTTAGTGTTGATGAGTCATGATAATATCAAGAAAGTGCGGTATTTCTTGGTACTTTACACGCTAAATTAATTAAAGAAGCAAAATAGCAAGTGGTTGCGATCATAAAGCTTGAATATTCAGTTACCGAATCAGATAATCCTCAAGGAATACTAACATATGTCAGCTGCAGGGTTTAAATTTGCAAACACAGCTTACACTTATTAAACGCGGTTGTATAATCTCGTAACCAAACAGCAAACATTTTCTAATGCAATAAATCTACATAATAACCATCACAAAATAACCTCGAGTCAACACATTTAAGTTACAACTGTTAGCTTTTATAATTATTTATATTTATTTTGTCCTAGTTTTACTCGTATAAGAAAATGTGCTTAGAATATCCTTTTATATCTCATAATGTGCGTGTTCGCATATCTGATGTGGTATTGATCCATCCGTCATTCACTCGAGTGATTAGTCATACTCGCTCTTCACTCTGACATTCATTCATTCGTTCGTTCCCGGCAATTCCCGCGGTAGAACCTGGAAGATGCGAACACGCACCGTAGTGGTGATAGTCTGATACCGTAAATAACCAATTACTTAGTACAAATATTGTGAAGTAATTAATAAAAGTAATTATGGAAACCAGTGAACTATTATTTCTACCAGAAGAGCTAAAAGATCAGAAGAGGGATAAAACCAGAACGCTTTGATTCTGGTGAACAAGTCGACGCCCCATTATTTAAGGTATTTATAACTACAATTCCATATTGCAACGAAAATATTGGTAGTCTTGTTACAAATTTATTAAACATTAATTAGTTCGATGTCCATGAAGTTAAACGTAAAATATTTTATTATATGATTTGTGATTTGATATGTGGACGTACTTTATTAAATAGTCGTTTTTTTTTGTGTTTGTGTATTGTTAGAAATCAGGAATCAAATGCCGGTATATTTTGAAATGACTATATTTGTCATATTCATTTCTAAATTCCAAATATAATACATAAAACAATGAGTTCATTTTATCATATTTTAATTTGACGCGAAGCGAGTCTAAATGGCGGGCTTTTGATACTTCGGTTTTAAATATTGAGACTCTGTGCAAAGGTGTTCCGGTCTTACAGCCTTATGCTTATATAATTATGAGACACAGTAAAGTCACAAATTGTGTCGTAATATTAATAATTCATTATTAACAGTATATTTCTTCATTTCATTAATGTTAATTCTTAGACACAATTTACTTGTTCAAAATTTTCAGCTACTAAAGAAAAAGAAAATGCCGAGTTCCCGATTACATAAACGAGCGAGGGACTTTCAGACACAACGACACGAGCCGACTACTGGTTCTTAGACCAAACCCGGGGACATTCCAAGGGAGTGGTGCTGCGAGAATGAATCTAGTGGATTAGAAATCCCTGGTCACGACCTGTCGCCAGACTGGCGCCACCGGAGTGCCCCATTCTGAGTATTCCACTGGCTCAATGCATTTGTAATCAATCATTGAATTTTATGTTTGACTTTATCCTTAAATGCAAACGGAACAATCCTGACTGGCATTTATAAATATTGGCCTGACATCTGATGCAATAGGAAAATGTATTAGATCTCCTTTAAAATTTCCCATACCAAGTTCAAATAATTTAGAATATTCAATTTTCAAGTCCTTGATTATTTTTTCTTTCAAAATCTCTAAACATTTCTTTTGTTCAAATATTGGAGCCCATTATTGTAATAAGGAAAGCCAATCTTTCCATACTATTTTTGGGCAACCATTTTTAACTAGAAACAATCTTTGTTTACTCATGCTGACATGTTTATAATTTATATTGAAATTTTTTAAAAAACCCCTAAGTGTGTTGAAGTTCATTAGTGAAAATTAGTGAATTTTACATTACGTTGTTTTATTTCTAAATTTGGAAAATATTTTTGCTTATCAGATAAAGTAATTGCACTCACATCTGCTCCAGTATCAACTTTAAATAATATAAGTTCCCCATTCACAACTATAGGCAATGAAGTCGATGGATTTTTTTTTCTCGATTGCCAAAATAAAATATGTCAATTTTTTCTGGTTCCAATGCAATTTTCTCAGTTAGTTTGCCTTCTTCTTCACCTGTGGATTTAACTAAGTTAACATTTTTAACTTCGAAGTTTGTATTTTTACGACATACCCTAAAAACATGTCCTTTAATGCCGCACTCACGGTAGAATTTTTCCCGAAGTGAACATTGTGCTTTTACATGCCTTTTTTTTCACAACAGAAACATGACACATTTTGTTTAAATGTTGTTGATGTGTTCTGTTGGTGATTACTGTTTCTATTCTTATTGAAGTTTTTTTTCTTGTAGTTGAAATATATGAGTCTGTTCTTTTTCTTTTTCCTGATTGAATGCTAACTTATATGCTATTTCCACAGATTTTCCTATGCTAGTTAGACTCGCTAATGGCTGATCAGCTTGCTTCAATAATTCGAATTTCACTAACTCACAATAAACACCATTTAGCAACCTTTCTTTTATTTCTTCATCTTAGCTCTTAAAGTTAGTTTTTGAAAGTTTTTTTTTTATTCCATATATTGCTCTATAGTTTCATTTGGTTTTTGACAACTTTTTCTAAATATGGCTTGATGAAATGCATATTTTTTTTTTACGGGATTTTAATATTTTCTCACTTTTTTTGCATATATTTTCATATGTTTCTTTTATTAGTGATGTCGGTATACATAACGTTATTAAAAGATCATAAATTAAGCACAAATTGCTTAATTTTGTGATTAGTAATGGCACTTTCTTTTCTTCGCTAATTTCGATTAATAAAAGGAAACATTCTAATTGTTGTTTATATGCATTCCAGTTTTCACCTGTAAATATTTCTAAACTAGTGATCGAAGTCATGGTTACGCTGGTTTATCCTGGTTTTAGTTTATCAATATATTCTCGTAAATATTGTCGAACGTCTTGAATAGGATAAGTATCTGAAAATAATATTTTTTGTGATAAATTATTGGCAATTTGTATTAATTCTTTTTTTTTTAGACATTTCTTGAATCCACGGCTTTTTTCCCTTGTCTAATAAATTCTTCGATTATGTCCATTTATTGACACACATCGATATCAATGTCACACTACATAAGACGTTCTTTGTAACAAACGTGTCCCACCCCATGGTCCCACCCAAGTGCGGTGCATGCACCGCACACGAATCGGTCTGCCGCGTGACAGCTACGCAGCAGTATGCTTCTTTGTATAAATTTTTATGTAATTTATTTTGATGTTTCCCGTCAAACCGACAGCAAAATTTTCTGAAGTTACAATATAATTAAAGAATACAACGTAAGTGATATAATATTGTAGAATAATGCCGATAATACAGATTTTTTATTTATTATTGGATTAAATATATTTTAGAGCTTGTTAAAATACAAGGTGAGCTCCTTAATCGTGTGTCTCATTTCCGTGCATAAAGATTGCCCGTCGAGTGAGAGAGACGCACTATATAAGATATAGATTATTCAAGGGACATTCATATCAGTCGACAAGCATAAAATATTCGAATACATTACAAATACAAATATGTAGGAAGAATGTAGTTGCAAATTTATGTCAATATTTTATTTTAATTATATGTTGTTAATTAATAACACAAAATATGTGTGTTGTATGTATATTTTTAAACAGTGGATAGTATTTAGACCCCATTTCTTAATATGAATCACTTATTGGACTATTCGAACCCATTGATTGTTATTGAAGACTAATATCATTTAAAATTGATTTATATTCTTACGCGTCGCGTCGGTTATGAAAAAAGGAGATCTCTATAATATTCGTCCAGAATTATTGGAACGGATATAAGTGGCTATCATGAGAACATACCTATATTTGTTCAATTCATTTTCGACACGAAGATTTCAGATATTTCAAATGCGGTAGTCATTTTTTGAAAACTTCTGTTGTACCATTCCTTCTGTGTAGTAGTCTCGAAAAAAAAGTTTATCAGCTTGTAAATAATTCATAAATGTTATATTATAATAAATTTCAGACTGATTGAACACTGATTGGCTGATTGTCAGAATTGTACACTTGTAAGAGTACTCAATTTCATTTACATCATTTCCATTAATTATTCACGTAAATAAAAAAAAGAACATTACAAAAATACTATTGCTATGACAGCATTGATACTTAGGCAGTATCTTAGGAAAAGCTATTATTGACATGAACTGTCTCGTCTGTCTAATAATCTTTGATCATAATTTGTAATATGCAAGTAAACGTACTAGATGTTGCTACTGAGCTTTTGACAAATACGGGACAAATAGTTTATAAGGCGCGCCTCGTCTATCGGTACAATATAAGTCAATGTTGACACGTCATTTTTTTTACTTTTTGAGAACAATCCCAATTGATCTCAATTATTGTTATAACTTTCAGATGATATTATTGGTTCGTTTTTCGCTCGTCGCCCATGTTATATTTGTAATTATATATTTTGTATTTTTAATAGTCTTGTTGTAATTAATTAATACAACGTTATTTTGCACACTTTATTATTGACACATGACACATTTATAGAGCTAAAGCAGGGAACCAACCTACCTCCTTGTTCAACCACATTATTATATTAAGCTAAATATCTAAATATATACTTTTCCTAATATACATATAATGAACTAATGCAGGACAAACTATAAACATGCAGGGGTTATAGTCTGTAAGTAAGTAGTTCGTGTGCATATACACTTACCAAAAGCAAAAATTCCATAACAATGTATTAACTAGTATTATTGGGACATGAAGGGGCCACAGCATATTATGTGCCTATATTAATATGGTAAGAGTTAGTTTATGATATTGTTGTCGGTATCGTGGACATGTAGGGGCCATTAGTATACCTGAATTGCTGTAGACATGAAGGGGCTGCAGTAATTCCCTCAATATCATTATAAGTGTTAATAGTCTTGTCAGTACCGTGTTGTAGACATGAAGGGGCTACAGCATGTTTGAGTTATGATGGATATGTAGAGGCCATCGTAACTCCTACAAAGCTATTAACATGAAAATACTATCTGAAAATACTTATTTAATATTGATATTTATGTATACCTATAATTAATTATAATATTATGTGCCTATATTAATATGGTAAGAGTTAGTTTATGATATTGATGTCGGTATCGTGGACATGTAGGGGCCATTAGTATACCTGAATTGCTGTAGACATGAAGGGGCTGCAGTAATTCCCTCAATATCATTATAAGTGTTAATAGTCTTGTCAGTACCGTGTTGTAAACATGAAGGGGCTACAGCATGTTTGAGTTATTATGGATATGTAGAGGCCATCGTAACTCCTACAAAGCTATTAACATGAAAATAATATCTGAAAATACGTGTTTAATATTTATATTTATGTATACCCATAATTAATTATAATTACGCAAAGGATAATATAATTTCCACGGATATATAAATGTTAACTGTACTACTAAAGTGTATTCATTAATAGATTATTGTACGATGTTACAGCTATAAGCATGGTATGTTCACGTCCTAAGGAAACCGCAGGTGTACGTCGGTAATGTGTGCCTGAGCCTCAATATTCCTGGACCTCGACCGCGGGGTAGACCAAAGAAGCCCTGGCTCGATGTCGTCAAGGAAGATATGAGGGTCAATGGCCTTACACTATTGAGGATGCCGAAGATCGGGCGAAATGGAGAAGAATTTGCCGGAAGGCGGACTCTGGCACCGGCCGGGATAACGCCCGGTAGAAGAAGAAGAAGAAGAAGTTACAGCTATAAGCACCTTTGATAGCAATTTTTTTTGTTTGATATTTTTCCTTTTTTTTTCGTTTTCGTTCAATTTTTAATCTTTTAATTTTTTTTCTTTTACATTTCACGAGACGTGAAATTGTCAGGAAAGGCCGATTGTTAGCTTTTATAATTATTTATATTTATTTTGTCCTAGTTTTACTCGTATAAGAAAATGTGCTTAGAATATCCTTTTATATCTCATAATGTGCGTGTTCGCATATCTGATGTGGTATTGATCCATCCGTCATTCACTCGAGTGATTAGTCATACTCGCTCTTCACTCTGACATTCATTCATTCGTTCGTTCCCGGCAATTCCCGCGGTAGAACCTGGAAGATGCGAACACGCACCGTAGTGGTGATAGTCTGATACCGTAAATAACCAATTACTTAGTACAAATATTGTGAAGTAATTAATAAAAGTAATTATGGAAACCAGTGAACTATTATTTCTACCAGAAGAGCTAAAACAACTGACATTTAAATCAACGCAAAAATCGGAAAGACATCAAGGTTCCACCACCCACGTCCCAAGCCCCTAAATGAAACAAAATTTAGTTCGAAGTGGACTTAATCTATATAGTGGACACGTTTCATCCACGCTATGAGTCATTTACAGTCATCGACCTTAGCACTACTTGGAGGTCACGTAAATATTTACTGACAGTTTAGTCTTTAGATAACATCAAAAAGAAAGCACTTTGCCGACGGATTAGAAATATACCGAAGAATTAATAACAAATCGATGTTTATAATAGCTTTTAAGGTTATCTAAGTATTATAAATCTCCTGTCAATATTTGTCACGCAGCGATCGTCTGAATGTAAAATGAGAGGCCGCGAAATTGAAACGAATATGTATCCGCAAATATTAGTTTTGGGTTCCGTTTAGTCTGGCAATAGTTGTAGTTTCTGAAGGTAGCAGTAATTAAAGATTCAAAAGATCTTGTAAAAGACTATTTGAATGAACAATATTTTGATTTTAATACTCGCGATAGACGACTAGGTGTTTCTATAGAATAGGTACATCGAGAAAATAATTTCGACGCAAAACAAAATATAAATGAAAATGAAGAGGGTGTTGCCGAGGAAGTTTTTTGAGCGATTTCTTTTTCACAATTTATTAGTTGGAAGTATTTTTCGAAATCTTATAAAAACAAACTTATATCTTCGAGTTAAGTTATGTAATTGAGCTATTTTAAGACTCCGTGACAACTAGTATTTTGACAGCAAAATATGTGATTTCCTCGAAACTACGCGAAGGATATCCTGCCGTCATATTAATCAAGATTAAGTAATGTGTGATAAGATGACATTTAATTTCCTGGTAAATTAATACAAACATAATGTTGACACATTTGAGATTTTGCTCATACAGCAGTAGCAATGGCAGGGGGGAGGTCATGGGGGTCATGACCTCCTCCCTCCCTGGGCTAGCGCTAGATTGACAGAATTGATTTATTATCTTGTTGATAAAATTTATAAGTACAATAAATTCTTTGTATGTCGATAAATAAGTAAAAAAGTGTGTGTCCGTGTGCTCACAAATCACGGCTGTAACAATCACAGAAAGTTTAATAAAAATGAGTATAGTATTTTTTATCACCGTTTAGGCGAAATCTATTAAATTAAGTAAATTCAATATTTATTTAAGCGCGATTTTCACGGTCATCTTTTTGAAACTCCAAATCTACTGAAGGGCCCATCCTTGGTATTTAAAAACAACCAGTCACATTTGGTCTCACTCAAGGGGCCCTACTATATTCATCCGAACGAACGAACGAACGAAGTTGGGCCCTACTATATTCATCCGAACGAACGAACGAACGAAGTTCAAAACATCGGACGATCGAAGTTTATATACGATACGAATGTATCTACTCTGTAAAAGTTCGAAGTTGTATAACGTACATCGTAACCATAAGTCAATTACGACCATAAGTATATGTAAGTACATTCGTATCGTATATAAACTGCGATTATCTGAAGTTTCGAACTTCGTTCGTTCGGATGAATATAGTAGGGCCCCAGAGTATAGCCACAGAATACTAACAGAAGTCAAGCTCCATACAAAGCGCGCTAAACCAACGCACACATACACAACGTTCACCGACACGATATTTGAGACCAGTCGAAACCACTGCGAGCGCGAGTGTCACTCGCTTCGGACACGCATCTAGTGATATTTTTGTGCAAAGATGAAGCAAATGAATAAAAGTTATTACACTTGTATATAAAACTTCAGATTATAATAATTAGATATAAATTTCTTTGAAAAAAAAGCAATATACCAAAACTATAAAAAAAAATTATGATTATTATATTAGATTATGACATACACATTCTCAACGACTATGTAAATAAAATTACAATTTATTCATTTTGTTATTATTTTTTTGTATTGTATTTTAACCATCAATCAAACGATGCGAGTGCTATTACCACGATACTTGTTTTCGTATAAGCCAGAGTTAACAGCCCTTGCGCGAACGCCGAGCGTAGTGTGAGTGTAGGCACAAAAGTGAAGTACATACACAAGCTTGACTTCTGTTAGTATTCTGTGGTATAGCCTAGTGTCGCCGTCGACGGATACGTCGTGGAGAACAACAGCAACAATCCACACATTGTGTGATCTAAAGTCCATCGTTTTGAAGTCCTACCGATAATATTGAAACTACAAATGATAACAAGGATTATTGTTTGGCGGCATGCTTCCTGCGTAACGAGCTCAAGTTGTTCTTAGTATAGAAGCGTTGTAGTAAGTTATTGTCTTATCACAATGGACTTGAAACGTGAGTGTATTTATAAAGTGACTATTGTTGTGAAACATTTCATTATCATTTACACATTATTCATAGCGATTGCAATTTCATTGCAAACTACCATTGGCATAAATTCCAATCCATAGATATTTGATCCCATTCCAATAGTGAATAGATTATTGTTTTGAGATAAAAAATAGCCAGTTTCTATCATTGGAATATAAACTATCTCCATGACAAAATGATTTCGTCGTTAAGGTATGTTTTGAAGTGGAATACTGAATGTAAGAAGGACAAACCAACGACAAACTTGCTTATTTAAAATACTTTTTTAATTTATAGAGACTCAAAATAATTAGCGGTAGCGGTAAAGAATTGAATATTTAAAATGTTTGTATTCTAATGACTTCCGTCTAAAGAAGGGAATCTTATATTTAGCGGCTTAAATTTGCGACCTAAACGTGTCTCGCTTACTAAACAGTATAGGCGCCAGGTCCTACGACGATTTTGATAGGACTATATTAATCAAACTAGCTTCTCAAAAAAGGAAAAAGAGGAATGAAAAACGAAAGACAAGATACAAGTTCGATAATCACTGTTGTACTGGTGGTAGGTCTCTCAAATGTGAGAAGCCGCCTGGGTAGGTACCACCGCAATGACTATTTCCCCAAACAACAGTGAAAATTCACTGCTGTGTTCCGGTTTGAAGGACATTGTAGCCAGAGAAACTACTGGACATATTGAGATTCAACATCTTATGTCCCCGAATGTTGAGCGCATTAGATTGCTAAGCATTGCTTTGTAATTCATGGTATTGTTTGGTTTTGCTACTGTCCATGAACAGTCGGATCGTTTACTATCAAGTAAACGGCATGCTAGCCTCGCCATTCATAGCAATAAAAAAGTAAATTTTGATTCTAGCTAGCCAGTCACATAACTAAAAAGAAATGATGAATAAAGACAGGATATAAGTTAGATAATCACGTTTCTAATAGTTCCTCCGCGAAGGTGATTCAGCCGAGGCCGTATGCAAATCGCGTGTGATGTAACCAAAACATCGGCCCACCGTGCTGTGACTAATGTAAACAAAGCACCGGCCTTATTGAGACCAAGTGATGTGTTTATATGGCTATATGTTTAAGAAACGATACTTTAATAAATATAAAGGCTATATTTGGTTACAACTTTGGATCATAAGGGGAACATGCGCAGAACCGAGAAAAGTGGTGCGATAGAGAAGAGGCCTATCGCCTATGTCCAGCAGTGTACAAATTCGGCCGATTTGATGATGATGATTATTGCTACGGGAGAGCCTATGTAGTAGACTTTCTGTGGCTCGAGACAGATGGATATGTTTTTATGTCATAAAATTGTTCATATCAACGTTATGTGATAATCTTGGCAAAACATTAATGCAATTTCTGTGAGGCAAGATTGTCCGTGATTCGCACTGAGACAAACAAGCACCTTAGGTAATGAATCTAATTGATTGATAATTAATTTTGTAAATATTACACATAAATGATATCACATCTAAATATCACAGGCAATAATACAATTAAGCGATAAACAAAACATGTAAAATTAAGCATTCATTAAAATAATTTTTAATCAGTGAATAGTTCAAGCGACACCAGTTTTAAGAAACACGGTTCGAGAAATACCGAGCCGTGACCTCGCCCTTGACCGTCACAGGCCAACACGCAAGTGTACTTATTCGAGCTAAGTCGTTTACCCTAGTTGGGTTTAGATTTCGTCGTGCTTATGAAATAATTAATCATAAATACGGACATTGCGTTGGTATGACGTTTTTTTAAGCTCTATCATCCCACTGCTATAATGAAAAGAAAGGGCAACTCTCTCATCCTTTTCCGTCGCGGTTCCAAGCCAATTCAGGCCAAATAGGCTTGAAAGCATCCATATCGTCACACGTCACGTTTTTTGACCTTCCGCGACGTTATCGGACATCAGGTACCCATTGGGTCTCTCTTTTAGCCCACCGATCCGGATGCATTCGAGACACATGACTTGCCACACTTTTGTTGTGCTGTTTTACATTCCACATCTGCTATGCCGGTTCTACGGTATAATATACATTACTAACCACCTCAGGCAAAATAAGTCTATTGCTAAACTTTGGTTTCATAGGATATATAATAATGCATTAAAATATAAACGGATAAAGAGACGTTGTATTTATATATATTTTAAATTTATTGGATAAAAACATGAACAAATTAAATCATTATATTTAAAAAACATCAAAGAAACCAAAAGATATGGGTTTAATATCTTTTGGTACAATTGTAGCTGTAATTGATCATGACCTTTCTGGTATAAACTAAAATTTAAAAAAAAATGCTTATTGACCTAGAGCGATGGTTAAAGTAATATATTTTGGTAACATGCTGTTTAATATATTAACCAAACTATCAACACATGTATAGATTACAGGATGATTAAACGATTTCTTCAGATTAACAACAACAGGCGCTTATAGTTTGAGCCGTGTGCAGATTACAGATGTTTGTGGTTTAAGTTACACAGCAGGGTTTTTACGTCAGCCTACAGAACCATGAAGCCTTATAATTCAATCGTAAATTCTAATCAAATCTGAGTCACTGAACCAATTTGTCATAAAGGTTTGACCATGAACTGTTGAAACGTCAAAAAACTACAAATGTATTGTATAGAAAACGAAAAACTTAAATATTATTGACATGCCGAATTAGTAAAAGAATATTCATTTTCCTAATAACATGTTTGAACAAATGAAAACCTACGTACCGAGTTGAAGGTTCTCTGTATTAGTTATTCATTTTCCAAGTTTCTGAATCGATAATGTCTGAAAAACACATTTATGCCTACATTTGATTGTAATTATATATTCATCAGTTAAAACATCCACCACGCTATGATGTAGGTATTTATTTATTAAGTTGTTTATGTATATATTTTAAAGTATTAATATATATGTATATATAATTATATTGGTAAATATTAATAATTAAATTGATATATATTCGTATAAATATTATTATTTATATTTTATATATGTTTTCTTTTCATTTATTTCCTTATAAATTAATAAGCACCTGCTTTCGTCTCTCTGCACTACCTTAAGGTTGACTGGTAGAAAATGCCCTTAGGCATTAAGTCCGCCTGTACTATTAATTTGTACAAAGTGTTTAAATAAATAAATAAAATAAACATCGATAATATTTCGTTTTCAATTCAAACCCTGAAGTAGATGTAGATCAGATGCAAAGCTTTAAAATACGTGTTTTAAGGTATTATTTATTTTAGTAACGCGAGTTCTATCAACAAATCCATTAGATTGCCTTACGTGGTTTTCAATTTGGGATGGGGACAGTGACCAGTGTAATATCGATCGCCCGTATACTAAAAGTCGTTGTTGCTGGCGACAGTTCAATCTAAACTAATATAAAAAAGGAAATATTTGATTGTTTGTTTGTATTGAATAGACTCTGAAACTAATGACACGATTTGAAAAAATCTTTCACCTTAAGAATCCCACATTATCCATGATAGGCGATAGAATATTTTCAAGAAAGTGTATCTGCACTCGGGCACAGCCGGGTCGGGCCGCTTAGTAACAATAATGACATAACTCAAGATTTATGAAATATTGACAATAGACGATCTATATACATTGAATTTATTAATCTTTGCATACATACATACCTGTACATGTATCAAAGAGTACAGTACAAACGATGTGCCTATATTGATAATGAAATTAATTATTTTGCTTGTAGATTAATAAGGTCATTTATTAATGCGATTCGGTGAAATGTTAACAAATACATAATACGAGTATTACATACAATTACTGTAATATTAACCAAAATTTATAACTTATTTCGTAAAGTATGAAATGTATTAAGTAATCCACTTTAGAGGCCCTAACGTTCCGTTCAAGTCACGTAATTTCTTTTTTTATGATAATGTCAAAAGTGAGGCAAAATATGAACACCTGGTTAAATGTGGGTTATGTTTCGTAAGAATTACTAAAAATAAACATACCACATTTTTATGAGTTGAATCAACCATAGCAATGTAATGCATAGAGACACATATGGAAAATGCGGTAACGATTTTTATAAACAAAATAATGCAGACGAGAACAATATGGGTTTGAATAATGAAGGTGAAATGGGTTTCACTTTTGTAATATTTTTAGATGAATAATTCAGAATATAATCTGATTCCAATTCACGAATTTATTAGTAGAAAAATATATTAGAAAGAAAGAAAGATTATTTTGCACTCGTATATGCCAATATTAATCTCAGTTCAGGACTTCATCGACCATTTATAAGTACCATGTTAAGTATTTACCTTTTCAAAATCCTTGCCCAATCAATGCATGTATTCACAAATATTTGATTAACTAAGTGCAACTCGTGCAAATATTATGTAACGCCATTCCAATCATATTTTGATTTTACCTTGCTGTCCAATGTAAGCCATCCATTCCTGATCTCTCCAGGATCAATTTCTTCCAGTGACTTGGAAGACAAAGCCCTCACTCCTCGATTCTTCCAATGTTCAGGGTCCCACCAGTTCACATGGTCTAATGACCGAGACATGTTGCTTGTTCCCATTTTTACACTTTAATCCTTGATGAAGTACCAGGAAGTTAGAAATCTAAAGAGTACTATGCAAAGAACCTGTAAGGTGTATTTAAATAGTCAGATAGCTCACTAAGCACACCAAAAATACGACAATATTTATGTATTCTATGATGACGAATCCAATTTACAGCTTTCTATGAACTCTTGATGAGAACTTTGATGAGAAATTAAAATCATCAAAACAAAGTAATATCTGCGACTTATTGTATTTTTAATTCTGTTCCTGAACAATCGATCAGGTATAAAAACGATAATTAATTTGAGTCGTCACAAACGTGACAAAGAAGGTCATTATAACATCTAAATTTTACATAAATTATGCAATATGCATACGACACCGTCAAGGAAGTCACCGACAGCCCAAAAATGTCTAACTTCAAATTCTAGATTTTCAGAATTAATGTAACGTATGTAGGCGAGCGAATACAAAGCTCAAGCCATATTCGCGACGTCCTTCCACTTCTCAATTTGGTAGTTGAATGGTATCGCTTTGTTTTGAATTCTGTTTGTCCGTCCGTTGCTTGGTAACCTACCACGTGGCTCTCAATGTCACGGCTGCATGAATAAACCACGACCTCTGAGATCTTACATGACCTTTGTTGACTTGACTAACTCATTAAGATGGATTTTAATCAGTGAACAGATTGTTCCTTGTTTTAATTATTAAGATGCTTTAATAAAGTTAGTAGAATTTTAATGACCAACACAATAAGCTCATTGTGGAGATACAGGCCTTTACCTGCCTGTACACGGCAGAATCTGTTAGGGATTATAGCATAGCTAAGTTGAAGTTAGAGCCATCCGAAGATGGTGGGTTTATATCATTCCAAACTAAGATAGCAAAAGAACCTATAGCCATGCCAACAAAAATGTCAGTCCTTGTTAACTCTATTTTTCAAACCGCATCCACTTACATCAAGTGAATGCCAAGCTTAATGACATTTTCATATTTTGGCAAATTCCCAAGAACTCATTAAAGAAGTCGCCACAATCGCAAAATGCAAATGTGTAAACATATTTTTCCCTTTTAACGTTAGTTACAGTAGCAAATATGATATCACTCATGTGCGCTATTACAAAAAAAAAACCTCAGGAGGTCCTAGTTAGAAAGCATCCTGCTTGCTTCTCTTTATTCAATCTTGACTTCGCTGGATTATCCAATTATTCAATCTTGGCAAATCAGAATCAAAGGGTTGCTGGATAAGTGAATCTAAACGTTTTTGCTTTAGAGATGCATGTGGTGCATTCGTGAGTACAACTTGAAAGACCTACAATTTAACATGTAACACAACAAGGCTGATAATCGATCCAAAGGTTGTCTTTTTCAGAAGATTTTATAATGATTATTGTTCGTAACTTTACTTGTTTAGAGTAAAACTATATGAATAGTTTGCTCTAAATTCGACTTCAATGTTAGCTATAGTCCAGAATTTTCTACACTATCCCGATTATTCCAATTATTTATTCTGGTCCGCAAATTTAGTGTCTGCTGTGCTCTAGGTTCTTTAAACCTAACTTAAAACGATTCAAGCTACCACCATTATTTCAAGATCAAGACACATTCACTGCCACAAAGGACAACCAAGGCAAACATTTAGAAATACCTTATCATAATGCTCCTGCATAATATTTACAAAGTCAAGCCTACAGAGACATGTTTGCTTGATGCTAATTACAATGCAGTTGTAACTCGTAGGTAAACAACTATTGTGGGTGGATCTCCAGTTACTTGCGGCGACGTAATAGATCAATTTACCAACACAAGCCCCTCCTGCGGGTTCTAAATACACCTAGTTCTTGAGCATGTGACTACGCATGTATTTCATTACAGAGCTTCGTACATAATTTTAGGCTGAATAAAGTGAAGGGAATTAAAAATAAAGGAAATTAAATTATTAATGTAATTTTCTTTCTTTAAAATACAGAGTATATCAAAACTGCTGCGGTTTTTTGGTTTAAAAGACCCTATGGTACGCAAGGGGTTCTATTATTATTTTAATAAAAACTATGTATTTACCACCCAAATACGACGATAGGAATAATATACAAACAAAATTGAGTCGCGTTTTGTTAGAAAAGTTTTAGTTGCATTATGTCTGATATCACTAAAACTACCACCTGGGTTCGTTTTCGGTAGCAGTCTGGATATATCCTGATATATTATCCACAAAACAGTCAACGATCATAATAATATTGTAAAGAAGAGATGTTAGGACCCCTCATAAGTATTCTTATTTGTAATTCGTTGTGTGTAGCTAAGAATGAGCTAACCTAATATTTAAAATTAGTTGTGACATAACGTTAACCTGTATTTAAAGGAAACATCACATTATAATACTAACCAATACAAACAAATGAATTCTAACACACCAAACTTGAGGAAAACATATCGTCGATACTTAAATATGCCATTACCTATGTTGCAGAAATGATTTTACTTACAGGTTATAGGTTTCCTTATATATCATGTACTAAATTAAGCATGCTTTTATTATAAGTAATGACACAAAACGAATATTCCGACCTAGAAAATGTATCTCGAACATCACGGTTCACTACTCAAGTACGATGTCCAGTGGACCAGTAAGGTGACTACGTGACTAATGAATCGTTAAAACAATTAGTTTATTATTACAATCTTAGCTTTAGAACAAACCTGTTCTAGGATAAATTGATGGTGTAGATTTATTTGGATATACATGCACTTTGACTTCAATAGACAGTCTAACGTTGCGTTGATTCATAAAAACAAACAATTTATGAAAGAAATGTAGAAAACAATATTATTCGTTTAGGCTTCAAGACCAGCATTAGTGGTATTTAATACAGAGTAATTGGTGTCGACCACAAAAAAGAGATTAAAACCAGAAACGTCAATTACAATGAAACCGTTACTAACAAACCGTGTGCAAAAACTTAACAATCAGATCAGCATTGAAAGTGTCGACGTCACATCGTGTCTAGCGCCACCTTACAAGGAACCAGGGTGAATCACCAACATAAATTGTCCTGTCCATAAACGCGTTAATCTGCGTGGGCTTTGATGGACACAAAAAACAACCTTAAACTTTTCAAAATAAAGGTTAATTTGAAGTGACAAGTTGATAAATTGACGCTCAAATAGTGTGAAAGTTAAATCGTGTTCAGAGTTCCGGTAAATGCTGTAAAGTGAGTTGCAAGTTGATGATGCTAAGTTTAAATCATGTTGTAGAAAGATTACGAGTAAGGAATACAATGAAAGCAGATGGTGTGAAAGTGGTTCAAGTAATATAAGTTAACTAGTTTCTAATAGTTTTGGAAAACATAATGAAGTTATATTTGAAAACGTGCACAACAAAATTTATCTACAAAAATTTGAAAGTTTAATGATATAAAACATCCTTAACAGGGTTAAATTGAATGTATACCCACTAAAATCTAAATCATGATGAAGGCAAAGGTAAAGCAATGAAACATACAATAACTGCAGCACTAATATTATTATCCGTTACCACTTCTAATATTATCAATTCATTGTTTATTTTATGGTTTGTAATACAGCAACGAAATATTTTTTCGCAAAGACTTAAATATAGTTTGAAGTCACATAGACAACTTTTAAACAAAAAAACTCTTATTGAAAGATATATGGAATATTCCAATTTTTCAGAACAGTATATACAAGCTTCCAACAGGTCATTGTGGAGATCCTTGGGGGAGGCCTATGTTCAGCAGTGGACTTCCTGTGGCTGATATGATGATGATGATGATGATGATGATATACAAGCTAACTCATAAAGCCCAAACACGGCAACGCACGCTTCAAAAGAATAGTACTTCAGTTAGCAGAGGCCGAGGGCAGCGCTCGTCGACAGAACGGGTTAAAATGTATGTTCCCTCTTTACATCAACATCATTATCCTCAGTATTTTAATGAACGAGGCCCTCGCATTACGCCTGTACGTGCCATATGCGAAGTTTTGTTTCGTTAATTGCATTTGAGCCGACAAAACTCGTGTTTTTAAGGCCGAGCCTTGTTACCATATGCGATGCTGATCCAAGATTTCGATGCTTTTGGATAGCTGTGGGCGTGATAAAGTCATTCTTTAGAATTAATTCAATTCCGAAATTGTAATTTGCATTATACTGGCAATATATATTAAGAGGGGATATTGTGATATTGTTTATATGCGAACGTAGAGTCCGGGACTTCGGAATCGTTGAACTGATTTCGATGAAATTTAGTATAGGATACAGCTGATGACACTTATTAAATGACTTTTTAATTCTAATGTCGACCTTTTGAAATAGAGGGAGTTATAAAGTTTGAAAGCGATATCTATTTGATTATATAGTTAAGTTAGTCAAGTTTATAAAAATGCGAATTGATTTGTTTATGAAGCAGTAAAAAAATTCCGAACAAGGAATTCGCTTTCAGTTAATCTTTAAACGTTTCTAAGAATTTGACTCCTAACTATGTTTTCGGATTCATACGACAATTAGTATCGAATTTACCAATCATTTTATCATCTTTATGAACTTATGTTTAAAAAAAAGTTATTTCCTTTAAAGTAATAATGAAATGAATTCGGCTACAATTATGTAATTTTGGCTGAACAAATATCATTATGATACGGCAAAACACTTTATACATATCTGCTCAATTACGGCATAACATGTTTTAATTTAAGTGGTCCAAATATTTAAAATCTATATTTGGTGTATAATTGAAGGCATTATGAATGTAAAGTAAGGGCGGCGGTTCATAAATGAAAGAGTAAAGTGATGAAATTTAAATGTTACTAACATTTCATATAAGTAGAAGTTTTATCGATAAAAATATAAACCTTTGAATTAGCATTTATGTAATAGGTATATCGAATAAGAAATTTTGAAAGAACTACCTTTAGGTCCACGAATTTACTAATAAGTTTAAACAAAAAGTAAATGATTATCAAATTAAAATTCCAAACTCGAACGACTTTTGTTCTGTTATATAAAAATGATGCATCACAAAACACAGACCTCCAAACTGGAACGATTTTTTTTCTGTTAACACATTGACATCAATTAATATGAAGTCAAAGGTAAAAGGTCAAAGGTTATATAAAAAGGATGCATCACAAAACAGACTAATCCTCCACAAATGACGGTCAGATCATGCTACATAGTCCAAAGTCTAATAATAATAGTCTCGTCTTTCACAATGAGTTAATGATGTCTAAATACCCCACAATTACCCCATTGCGTTTGGCAACTAGTACGAGCGGTGTGTCGGCTCGTAATTTGTCCACGTCCGCCCACTGTGCACAGTTTGGTTGTCGCTTTGTCGCTCCGAGCTTAGTTGCATTTACCGACTGCACAGTGGGGCGGTTGATCTGAGCTTTGCAATTCATATTGATAGTTTGTTTTTATATACGTTTTTTGAACTTTGTAAGTAACTCCATCGTTAAAATGAGTTAATGACATTTAAATACCCCCAATTACCCCCTTGCGTCCGATATCTAGTGCGCGCGGTGTGTTGGCTCGTAATTTGTCCACGTCCGCCCACGGTGTCGTCGTTTGGTATGGCCTGTGTCCGAGCTACGTGCTTACTTGCACTTATCGACTGCACAGTGGGTCAATTGATTTGAGCTTTGAAATTTAGACTGTTCGTTTTGATAACGTGTTATGCACTTTGTAAGTAACTGCACTGTCATGTAGGTATGTGTGTGTAATTTGACTAAATACCCCACAATCACCCCATTGGGTTCAGCAAATAGTTATGCGCAATGTGTTAGCTCGTAATTTTTCCACGTCCGCCCACTGTGCACAGCTTGGCTGTGGCTTGTGTTCGAGCTCCGTGGTTAGTTGCACTTGCCAACTGCACAATGGGACGCTAATTGATATCAGCTTGGTTTTTGGTTGTTTTTTGAAGAAACATTAAAATGATAAGTAAATATCTTGCTGTAGGTTTTATAAATATTATGACAATATCAATATAGTGTAATGTAGAGAATTTGCGTTATAAGGATAAGAATTTGGTATGTACAAAGAGAGCTGAGACTTGAGAATTGATCACCCTCAATTGGAGATAATAGTGGTCGAATGATTTATTTAATCATACCCACTTAAGTTAATAAGGGTTCGTACTTTGTACTTATATTGTGAAATTAATTTATGAGAAAGGATCGTCAAAAGCTATTTATGATGTTGACGATGGAACTTCAAGTTTTTAAATAGTAGCGATCTAAAACGATTAAACATTGATAAAAATAAATAATTGAAAAATAACACCCAAATACACCAGTCACATACATAGGGTCAGGACCCTCACTAAGATCGAGTCTTGTATCGTTGGTATTAGGAACTACGAGAGACTTTTCGGTTTCATAAACACCCAGACCCTAAAGAAATATTTGTGGGCCGCACAAACATCTCTCTCGGTGCGGAGATCGAACCCGCAGCCTATTGTTACACGGGCGGGGTATAACTGACTGCGCCACTGAGGCTGCCTATAATGAAATGGATACTTTCTTTGACAAGCAAAGTATGCAAATAAAATGCCATAGCAGACAAAATTACTCAAAAATGTAGAGATCCAGGTTCGATACCTGCAAACATTATTTTGGTTACAGATCTGTGTTAAGGGACCGAAGTCTCTATGAACCACAACAAAGCTTGAATGAATAACACCTTAATAAAACACAAATTACAAGTGAAAGTAGTATCACAATTGTAAATTATAAATTAATAAAATACCGCAATAAAACGACCTTAACACAATTAATCACAAACCGGTAAACATTGTCGCTAGTTATGTACGTGGGAGGATAACTGAACGCCGGCTCGTGTTACAATTAGTATTTACCCGCTTTAGATGCTTTAATTAAAAACATTTGTAACTGTCAATAGTTGAGACTAACAAGATTAGGATGGATAATACCTTAAGGTTTAGAGTTGACATACTGAGGATTTAATTAGATTGTCTTGTAATCGTATTTCTTAATTAACATTGGTATCTATGACATCATAAGATATTATAAACTGAACTGCTAGCCCGTCTTTTCTGTTCTGTCACGTTTTTTGAAATAGATACAGCTGAACGATTGTCGTCACCCAGTCAGCCATAAGGTTTATTGCTGAAGATGGGTCTTACCTCTTCCGTAATAGGCCTATCTCAGCGACATATTTGTTGATCTGGGGTCACTGACTTCCTGCAAACTTATTGGGTCGTCTGCTACCTTGTTGATAGAAATCCAAAGCAGCACTTCCATTCAATTTCCCTCGAAAACATTGAGATCTTAACGGCCATCAGTCCTTGAATCATGTTGACTGCCATTTCCATTTGCTTACTTATTGAGGTTAGGTTGGTAACTTTAATACAATAATCAGTAGAATAAAAATGAATTGCTCATATCTCTTCCTTTGTTGTCTGGTCTCTATTATTAAGAGGGGTTACCTATCTAAACAACAATATGAAATTAATAACCACATCCTCTTCAAACACATCACATGTAACACTGCCTACACGCGTCGGTGAATATTCCCATATTTTTGTTGAGTAACTACCAGCTAACAACTAACACTAACTACTTCACGGGTGGACGAGCACGGCAACAGCGGTGGCGACAGAATACTGGAAACAAATGGCTTTAAACAATCAACATTCTTTGACGAAGCAGGTTTTATGAATAGATCTGATAGATAAGCTAGCGGCTTGACTGAGTAAGTAACAGCAAGTAACCACAAACTTCATCATCATAGACCAGGGTTCGGCCAATGTTCGTTCAACCTTTTGAGTCGAAAGAGATTTTTGACCGCGAATATTGACCCCTAAATGAAATTATTTGAATTGAAATCACCATCAACCAAATTATTTTTTACTCTACCACTATATTGGCCTATCTAAATGTATGACCCATACAAATCACCCCAAATGCAATCGATCGCATTACAAATACAGTTTATTAATATAACGCTCATAATGTGCTCAGGCGCATTCTCATTCCACTGATTAAAAGCTATAAACGAGTTTGTGATCAATCATTTGATCTCACGAAGAGCTTGTGCCCTTTGTGATGTTATGAGAATGTACTTAATACATTACCGTTTGAGATGCAGTGACGGAGTCAGGAAGTAGAGCGGCATGTATGTATGTCCATTGTACGTAATCAATCGGATATCGACAATTACCATACACCTTAACGGTAAAGGAAATATCGTGAGGAAACTTGCACGGCATTGAGATGTTTACAAGGATATCGGTCGGCCAATCTGAAATAGACCAGCATGTTGGACCCTGAGTCTTTTTAAACAAAGAGGAACCCTATACCCAGCCATCGATGTGTATGGGTGATTTAATATAATATCTGACAAGGTGTAAATCCCAAGATAATAGGAGAAACCAATTCGTGTTCCGGAATCAAACTTTTTTGATCAGACAACAAACTAAAGCAACTTCTCGCCAATGCATACTCAAACAGAATAGCAGTGGTTATTGAATAAGTGAAGAATAACTTCCAATTTTATGCAAAATATAAAGCACAAAATAAAAATAATTGACGTCAGACAATCAACCAATCATGAAATATCCCTATTTACTCTTTTCACATTTCTGGTATTTACTCGTTAGTGGTAAAAAAGCTCTGAATAGTTGGAACGAGACTCCAATTAATTAATTAAAGACTACTTCAGTACGCCACTGGCAGCGCGATTTTAAAGTGCACGGCGCTCCGTACGGGGGCAATGTTCTGGGAACAGATGAGGGCGTGGAGTCGATTCAATTATTTTATTTTATGAAAAAATATATATTTATTGGAAACTATTAATTATCAGAACAATCATTGCATGGCAACTAATGGTAAGGGTAGTGCAAGCCAAAAATAATGTGTCTGTCGGTCGCTGGTCGAGGCAATAATGACAGCCCAATACCGGATACACACAGTCTGAACTTGATAATTGTCAGACATGACCACTAAATCCCGTTTTTCATTATTGTATTCGTAATACAGATCAGACGCGGCGGCCAACATGCTCACAGTGGTTGCAGGTTCAAATAACACGGAACAACTCTGAATGTTTGGAGTCATGTGTGTATTGATAGTCAATCACCACGCGCTTTAATGGCGAAGGAAACCTTGCAAACTATAGCGAATTTGTAAGAATTTCCCGGCCAGCGTGGTAGACCATATGGCCTAACCACGCTCAATCGTATTCTCGATTGAAGAGTAGGCCCGTATCCTACAGTGGGACGTGTATGGGCTGATACAGTACAGTGTTCCTCGGATAATATCATCTATTGTCAAAAAATATCTTACACAACTCCACGTTTTTCTAGTTCTATTGACTCAAGTGTCTACTCGCATTCCTCAATTAGTCAGAATGGCTGTTACAGTTTGTACCTACCGCATAGCTATTAACCGTACATTAAATATTTGCGGTGCTGCCACACAAACATCCAACTTCAACTCTGAACCGACGCTCCAACCAGACCGCAGACTGTTTCGAGCACAACATTAATGAATTGATGTGCAAAATGGACTACTTGTGGCGTTTTCATTTTACCGTATTTCGTTAAAGATAAATTCAATTCTTAAATCGTGCCATTGCTTTCATTTAGAATGACGTTTTAAATCCGATGTACATTTTTTGAATGCATTTAAATACGGCGGAGTCAACCAAATAAATGGAAGTACGGTTGGATGGTTGGAAGCATCGCAATGTAGAAAACTGTGGACAAAAATCTTGCTTTATTTTTCAAAACACTAACCAACAGTTATTTAAATAACTATCTCTATATTCCCAAATAAATCGTTATAAAATTCATTCACAATTGAATGTAAAACTAGCAACACTAAAAACGAGGTCCTTTGGACTATTTTTAGCTTGGGAGCTTTATATGTCACTAATGTGGGTAGAAATTAATAATAAACTAGAAACATTAAGACATTATTTGCTAAATAGCCCACGCAACGTCCTCTAATATGGATTATGCATTTTAATAATACAATTCGTTCAGCACGGTTTTACCCATGTCTTATTTGGATTGAATTTGCCGTTCACTGCTCTGCTTCTTGGGTCCCCACATGCGTCATACAATGTACACATTATCTGTATCAATAAATTATTAGATACGTAATACGTAGAGTAACATATTTATTGTTGCTTTTCGTTCGATCAACGTTGACATTAGAACCCGTGGAATGACTATTCTTCTCTTTACCCGTCGTTACCCTCCTCTAACATGTAATGTCTCTAAAATTTGGCTACGTACTTACAATAGTCTTGCCAACTCCTAATTTTTGTATTACCTAAATCAACTACCCTTAGATGAAGAGGTCATCTCCCTATCCTTTAGGATCTGTACTTACATCTTAGGCTTTACGTGTAATTATCATCATGAACCTTATTTGCCATATAAAACAGGTGTATAAAAGTAAACTAATAATCATGTGGTTTGTATCGATCGGTGTACACGCCCACGTCACACCATGGTGATAGTAATTAGGACAGCCGCATCACACACCCCGTTTTAAAACCGCGCTATCCATAAATCCATTAGTTATTCTGTTTCCAACAAATAAAAATTACAGCAGTGTAGTTAAAATTTGAATTATTCAGGTTTTGAAGCGTCGGGGTTTTATGCCTAGAATTAAACTCTTTGTTCTTGGATTGCATTGAGGAACATATATTACACTAGATTAGGTTAGACTTTCTATGGTAATGAGGTCCTAATAATATTGAATTTGAAAGAGTTCAACATGATTGAGGACAGGTAATTTTAATATCAGCGAGAGACTAAGCCAAGTTTCAATATACCGCATCAGTTCTATGCGTTCCACTTTGCACCTGATTTATAATAATCGCTATCATAAGTATATAGGAGGGGATCCCCTCCGCCCAATAAGATTTTTTTCCGAAATAGGTATGCCTTATGTGTACTAAACCCTTTTGAGATATAAGTTAGTATAATAATTATGTTTGCGGCACAAACGGAATGCGGCAAGCGGTGATGTAGGTGTAGCTTTAACTCACACGGGTGTATAATCTCAAGTTATTGACGATTCCGACGGACCGTACGCAATTTAGCAGATTGACGATAATAATAAATAAATACAACCTACAGTCAGAGTCCGACCGCACAGCAAGATACGTGTGGATATCAGAAATTACGAGGGACGTTTTGGTCATAAGGCTCTGACTCAAACTATCATTTGATTAAATGGATCACACAAAGATTTGTCTGCTGTAAACTTTGATTCTCCAACTTGCGCTGTAAAAATACACGATGTATTTTTAAAAGGAGAAAAATTTAATTGCAAATTCCAGGATTCGGAGAGAAGAATACAATATTAGCCGTATTGAGAAACACATAAAGAAATAAGTAGGTACCAAGCTAGTTTAGATTTCTAAATTTAAAGCAATCCAAAGATTTATTGGCGAAATTTAAGTGACCACTGATCAAACAACTGATAATGGAAATGTTGACAATATTTGTTTCTATCTACCGAAATTGTCGACATGTTTATGTACCAAAATACTCCAAATACTAAGCAAATTAACAACATTTACTTACAAGAGAATATAAACTAAAATGCACAATTATAGTTTATTATTTATGTCAGTGGATGTTAATCTTAAGTTAGAATCGCGCCCGCATCCCGCTCGGGTTAAGTAAATCGGTAACGGTTACATACAACTGTTCACTATCATCGTTCACCTGCATGGTGGCTGACAGGGGACTGTAGTATATGTGTTTTTATCTGATAACAGTATTGTTGCACTGGAGTGAAAAGGTTATTGGGCTCATTATATCAGCGTATTATAAGGCGTATGTGAGCCCAAGCTCTACAATAAGGGTATTTTTTGTGATGTTCATGATGTTCAGTGAATACTGGCGAACTTGGACATTGGGCAGTAACCACTTATTGACCAGACAAGTGATGCTGTGTCCTGAAATAGGAATGGAAAGGGAAGAAAAAAGGATGGGAAGAGGAAAGGGATATTGGGCATCAGACAATCTCATTCAACAAAAACAAAGCTGTCGGTTTTCTGCGAGACAGTTGTACAGTCCAGTGAAATGACCCCACCATTAAAAATGGTTAAATTGCGTATGGTTGTTTATGTAGTAAACTTGTTACAGAACCGATCAGTCCCAATTACGTGGTATCGATAGCTTATGCGTCGAAGCCCGTGCCGCGGGGCCGTCGGCACTGTTTGTACAGGGCGACCTGCATTGTCTACTCTGCAGACTGCAACCTATTTTTACATTGTCTTGAAATTACGTGAATTGAAAATTTATGACAATGCCTGTGATTCTAGTGACTATAAAAACTAAACGAAATTTAAAACACAATGTTTGTCAATCAAACATTGAATTTTTAAATTTAGTTTATACGCCAGCTGTGAATTGTGAAACGAGATACAGTGTGTTCAATTCCCACGCCGAGACAAATGTTTCTGTGATCCACTGGTATTTGTTTTGTGTCCAAGTAATTTAAGATTCGCTGCTCATTTTTAAACAGTAGACAAGTTATGGTTTCACAGTATTTTGAGTTAAAAATTGAATTTAGACAGTTCAACGCAATCAGAATGAATATATAAATTCGGATGTATTACTTAAATTATGCGAATAAATTAGTGTCATTATTGTAATGTTGTATCTTTGTCCGAAATCCGAATACAGTTCTTAATAACGGTAATTTAAGCGCTATTTAACATCTTAGATAATACCAAACAAGTTTTCTAAAGTTCTTATTCGAATTATAAAAGTGCATGTGATAACGACGGTAAATCTTTTTTGTCACATCAATTTGGGAAATACTATTAATTTTAATAATAGAAAATAATAATGATAGAAAAAAAGTCATGAAGTCATAATGAAACATTTGTCTTGTGTCTTAG
Source organism: Hyles lineata (assembly GCA_030180105.1). NCBI lineage: Eukaryota > Metazoa > Arthropoda > Insecta > Lepidoptera > Sphingidae > Hyles > Hyles lineata. Next base: position 11,234,782 of record JARJEE010000013.1, on the reverse strand, counting down.
TATCATGTACTAACAGAGTTTTATTCAAGGAATCAGACCAAACAATAATCGTATACATAATACGAGTATATGTTACTGACCAAGAAATAATCACTGGTTATGATCAATATTGAGTATATCCTAGTATGGTCTAGGAGAACCTAGACATTACCCGGCTTTACATAATGACTACTGAAACAAAAATCCGGAAATAATACAGACGAGTACCGATCCCCAAAATAACCTAACGATTGAATGGGTTATTGGTAGTAAAAACAAACCATAACAACCATTTCCGGCGCGTCATTGACGTCATCAAAACACTTATATGGTACAAATACGTATATTTATTCAACATATGTCTCTGTACGCCATGCATTAACATCAGCGGTGGGACGATATTTAAATAAATTTATCGACATCGACAGTTTGTTTTATTATCATCGTCATGTAATGGTTCATCCACTGCTGGACATTGGCCTCCTCTTTATAACACCACTTTGATGGGTCTTTGATACACCACTCTCCTCGCCTCTTTGACTCTTTAGACCACCATTCTGTTAGTGCCTTAGTTCATCGACTATCGCTTCGTCGAGGCAAGTGTCCTGCCCACCTCCACTCGTAAAGGTGGCTCAACGTGCCATGGATCGCTCCGTGCTAGGCATCTCTCTGAGAAATAAGCCCGAGATGGGGAGATTCGACAGCAAACAGGCGTGTTTGGTAAAAAATAGATTTTAAGCTTAGAACATAAGGAAGAAAATAAGACATTCAACACTACTTTATTAGGGACCCACCCTGTAAAATTAGTTGTTAAGTGAATAACATAAGTAAATATACTCATATATTAGCATAACAAAGTTAAAGTAGTCACGAAAACAAAATTTGTCGATCCATAACTATCTAAAGCTCTACTTAAACTTTACCATTTAGAAATATAGGCGGAAAGTTAAGTAATAAAATACTTCACACAAAGTGCTTCGAAAGCATAAATTGACGTTATCTTATACTGCTATAAATATTATTTTTACTTATCTTTCATACTTATCTGGACAGCTCAAGTGAAATTGGCCTTCATCCAAAAGTAACATTTATGTATGTTGTTTCCACTTTGACCTAGTTTATGTGATCTGTGGCTGGAAAATTATATAAGGTGTTTTATATGATCTTCTTGGACTCTAACGTGTACTCGTATTCACATGATTATTTCTAGCGCTAGATTTTTCCGTTTATTGTAATAAGCTTTTTCGCTTTAATTAAAGGATCTTTGAATTATCTTATAGACATAGGTCGATCATCAGGTTCTTTTTTTTTATGTCTTCATGGGCTTATTTTTTTTTCTTGCTGTATGTATGATATTTGTCTTTGGCGCCCGCCGACCAGCATAACAACATGGGTAGTAAAAACACATAAAATTGGTCAGAAAACTTTCAAAAAATGATGTACAATATTAAAGGATTAAATTTTCTGGATTTGAAATTCCCATTACATTACTTATCGACTTCTTATAATCATTATTCAAAATATCCCACCAGTGTTGACCTACGTACAATTACCTATTTATTGCCAACCATTTATCTATATCAAAATTAGTTACCGAAACTTAATTGCAGAGATAACGATAATAGCGTAAAGCAATTTGACTATATTAATATGTATATCTATTTTAGCGCACACAAATATATTTTACAGTCCATTACCTCCGATTACAAAGAAATATTCATCATGCTCATTAGACGAAAAACAATAAACATAAGAAACATCGATAATAATCGATATGAACTTGCCTCTGCACTGCTCCACACTACGTCAAGTGAGGATAATAATAATCGCCACCGTCGAGGTCAAGGTTCGCATCTCGGCCGGGTCGGCGCATACGTTACGCGGCCGTTTGAAAAACAAACCGTTGGAACGCCGGCCGCGTCGCCATTGGAGCGTGTATGCGAGGGCGCTAGTGTCGCGGACTATTTTTTCAACAATTTGATACGGCTTTGTTTTGCTGGATAACCGATCCTTATTGTAGGTACTATTGATTGTTTAGAAGTTTATTGACTTTGTTTCACTTATGTATTGTTTAATATGAATTGTAGTAAGTATTAAAATTTTACCTACCTATCTTGCTAAACGTAAGACTCTTCAAATAGGTCGCTTCAGAAGTCTTGTCTTGGGGGGAGGTCACTTCATTCAAGAAATCTTCAAATCTTGAAGGACGTAAACTTCATTCAAGGCTAATCGTTTTTGAATATAGATTTAGTAGTGCATCTTTTTTAGCTGAGTATAATATCGAGGTTGCCGAAAAATTTTGTTTTAATGTTTCTTTTTAAGGCACAAGTGAGCAAATAAGCTTATTTTCAGTAAAGCTATGAAGATCTAAATCGTCGCCAGACATTGAAAATAGTTAATAAAGGAGAACGAAGCAACTGAACCTTAGTATTCTGGAGTCCTGTTGGCTTTCGAACGTAAAGGTGGTGGCATGACCATAGCTGAATATTGTTCCTCAATAAATACCACAGTCTATTCCCGGCATCCACCTTATGACCTGGAATACTTGGATGGTAAAAGTACCGGTCCTGTGACCATTTTTCTGGTGTTATTTCTTCAATGAAACCCCACATATAACCCAGACGAAAATAAGTTTTCGTTAACTACGAGAGACTTTTCAGCCTCACAACTGCAAACTATAGATCATACAAACGTTTGCCTCAGTGTAGGATCAAACTTTAATGGATTTCTTTTCATCCATCTACTTATCTAACCTAAACTGTCAGGGTATATTTGGAAACAAATAACTATACTTATTACTTACAAAGTACTCATTTTTCTGCGTAAAGCTTTCATACTTAGATAACCACATAAAACGAACTAGAATATGTCAGTTAGAGCTATAAATGGCTGCGTCGCGTCGGCAGCACATTTCTTAGGAATAATACCTGTGTTAGCGATAAGCATAATATATCCTGCTGTGGTTCCAGGAAGACTTGGCTGACATGCCAACTTTGAACAGAATGGTATTGAGTACTATGCACTGTCTTTCGGTTTATACAATTAAAAAAACATTATTAAAATCTACAGAATAAGATCACAAGTTTAAAGCAGTCAGAAAACAAAACGTAAGAAATGTTTTTAAAAGCAGGCTAAAAAATAGACATACTATTTTATGGTAAGTAGTCACTAAATCGAAGGAATCGTACAGAAAAAAAAGTGCGTGGTGGCCTGTTGGTAAACGGACCAGACGCGGCTGCCAACATGTTCACGGTGGTCGCGGGTTCAAATCCCAGGGCACACCTCTGACTTTTCGGAGTCATGTGTGTATTGATAGTCAATCACCACGCACTAAAACGGTGAAGGAAAACATCGTGAGGAAATCTGCATACCATAGCGGTTTATAAGAATCTCTATGGTATGTAAGTTCGCCAACCCGCACTAGGCCAGCGTGGTGGACTATATGGCCTAAACACTCTCAATCGTACTGTCGATTGTAGAGTAGGCCCGTGCCCTGCAGTGGGACGTATATGGGCTGATACAGATACAGATACAGTACAGAATTAGAATCGAAAACGCTGCAGAAGAGTTTATTCCACAAGGTTGTTATATAGTAATCTCACCCTAGAGAGACGCAATCCACCTAGAAGTAGAAATGGATGGAATCTGCACTTAGCTCCGTCTTAAACATATTTAAATCAAGATGTTTGCATACACTTTCACATCGACAAACACCCGGACACATAAAATAACATCTGGAGGTTATACAAATATTTGTTCATCCGTGATGGACCTCGTAACCTCCAATGTGTAAGGAAAGTCAACATTTTGGCCACTGTGTCAATCGATCGTTATGTTTTCAATAAGTCAAATGGAGTAATAACAACACCAAACATTTCCGATATTAAAATTGGTAGGTTACATAATATGATGTAATATTTTTGTTTATTAAACTTAAAAACAGTGTTTGGTAGCTTATTGGTGTTCGTGGTGATTCCCAGGCCGGTGTAGGAGCTCGTCTTCCTACACATTCTTCTTCATTTAGCCCGTTCTATAAGGATTGAAGACCTCATATCTTTTATGACGATTTTTGGGTCAACATTGAGGCCCTGGCCCTTTTAAATTGAAGCTTAAGCGTCGTACTATACTGTCGCCGTATGCCTGCGATTTTTAATATGAGCAAACCACCTCAAGCAACATTCCTAGAGCTTATCAGCTACATCACACATACCAAGACTGCTGCGGATGTATTTACGTAATTTATAAGCTTTAGGTAGTTACTTCGTTGTTTTGAATTTTAAAAGCGAATAGACAGGAAAACTGGTCAGAAGATTTGTAAAGAGGATGGCAGGGGATGTTGTGGTCCGTGCCCATATTCGACAGTGTGTTTTTGTTATTTAATTTGGCTAACTTTTCAAGCCTAAACAGGAAGCTGTTTTACTTTTCTAAATAACTGATATTTCAGTTTTTAATCAACCCTAATCAAAGGATCCTAATTATTAGAATAATTCTGTACACAAAAGAAAACAAAGCATAGCCGTGATTAAATTCGCATAAATGCGCATCATTCTGATCAATTTAAAATATCTAAATTACAGAAACTGAAATTATATTCTAATTACCTTACACCTGCCTCTATTACATAAGAAGGGTTGGCGGAACATAACCTGTATACATATTGCAAAAAACTACATTTTATCTTACACCCAGTACCTGCTGGTCGTTATACTTTTGAACTCCGAATCGAACCCAGGACCACACAGTTCAAAGTAAATTCACGCTACCACACCGAAAGACATTTTATTGAAATCTATTACCATAAAACCTTAGATGAACTTTACAATATTGTATACAATGAATTGATCAATGTGCCATAATAAGCGATAAAGGACGTTCAAGGAAAATAGGACAGTTAGTAATAATATGTTTGTTTTCCAATATAACGCAGTGTATAATTTAGTTATTATTTACTATTCATATCTTTGTTATTGTACGAACGGTGTGCCTAAATAATTGGTAAACAGTTATCTATAAAGTGCTCAGGATTTTATGTATTAGTGGCAGAATAAAATAATTCCTTTGATTTTCGTTTTATAAAGAAAATAAATAATACTGATTTGTTTAATTTTACCGATAATTATTCATTAGAAGATAAACTAAAGTGTAAATAATTTAGAGTATGCAACATTTCTTGTTATTTTAAATTATCCACTCACCTGCATTTGCAGAAGTCTTGATCCACCGCCTTTTTCCATTTTGTCACAAAACAAGAGTGGGAGACCGCAGAAATTTAACTTTCTCAACTGTGCAATGTCCAATGATAACAAACAAATACAAATATAATCGTCTCTGGATAACAGTTCAAATATTACACACGATTTTAAACATTATCTACACAAAACATTAATAAAAATTTGACACAATTTTGACAACTCCAATCGCGAGCTAGTCCGATTTAGCGCGTTTTTTGAATTTCGAACAGGCGTTCAGAAATGTGCTAAATGTTTATGTCTGAATAAAACCTTTGTTTATTGTTAGGCTCGCGCACCGATCAAACGTGTGGTCGCCAGGCGACTCAGCTGTGATCGGCGCGTCGCGAATCACCGAGAGATGGCGCGGCGGGGGAGCGAGCAGCCTGCATGACTGCGCGCTGAGTAATCAACTGGCTGCACCTACATGCCCTGTAAACCTCGCCGTTGCCCGTTTGCCGCCACTCAACTAATGCCTATCCATTTTGAATTCTAACCTACAACCATAGAGAATGTTATTCAACGACAAACTTTTTTAATGTCAACAAAAAGTTTGTATTTCGCACTGACGGGCAAATATTGTTTTGCTGCTATATTAAATCAAAATCAACTTTATTCAAAGGTCTTAAATGCTATTTTAGAATTTTGGTTAAGTATATAACTTAGTGGGAGGATGGAGACGAACATAAACAGTACGAAAGAAATTCGCAAATGCCCACAGCCAAATACAGTGAAAGCTGTGTTATCGTCGCATCGGGTATTAACCTTTTGTGGCACTATAATTAAATGTTTTGACGGATAGTTGTGTGTCGAATGCTTTATCGGAACAGGAAATAATTATTAACTCGAGATATTGAATTTGCATGAAAATTATCGCCATTTACTGCCGGAATGGACTGTTAAGTATGAAGTTGCTTACATTACAACGGGTCCTCTTTTAGGGACCCACTCCTATCTCAACTAGGGGACTGCGGTTGCAAGCTCCCAAGCTTTAAAGTAGCTAGCGGTATATCACGGGCTTTGAGTCGGTAGAACGTTCTTATTACTTCACATTAGAACAGTGAGTCCGACATATGGGTTAGTAAAGGGATTTCCTCGTGTAAGAAAAGATGAAAAGGGTAAAAGAAAGGAGAAGGATAAAGATATAAGGATAAGTACAAGGATAAAGGGTATTTGATTTTTTACAAGTAATGATAAAAACCAGCTTTATTTAATAATAGAGAACAGCTTCTATAACGAAACATCACAACTTGATAGATTTCAAAAAAAAATCTTTTAAGTGAAGCTTTCTTACTTGAACTGTTGATTGTGGAGGAGACCCGTATTTGGAAGCAAATAATGATGGTCGTATTCATTACAAATGTCAGGCAAATGCGCTGTTATCGCATCATCGACAACAACAAAATACAAACGTCTATTCACGTCGGGAATGCCTCGTCATCCAGCAACTGTAAGAATATTCATTAAATATAATTATACAAATATAATTATAATTACCGACCGATTAATTATACATTACGACCTTATTCATAGACAGTTTATTTAGATATCGAATGTTTTGTCTCTTTCGAACCGACTTTGAATTCAGTTTGAGCGAAGAAGACAGAACATTCGATACGTAACTAAAATAGATTTATAAACTGTATGAATAAGGAGATAAATCTATTGGCATAATAATTTTAATTGAACTTACTATTAGTTTACTCAATTTTTAGAATTGAATGCTAAATAATGAAGTTAATTCTGCATCTACAAAAGAAGTTAAACTGTTTGTAATGTTGAGGGTCTTTAATAGCTCTGGCAAAGCCAGTAGTCACTACTCTAATGCAAAACAAAAACAGAATTAAACATTTCAAGACGATTTCCCATGAGACAACGGTAACAATCCAGACCAGGGGATCCATTGGTACTGTAGATTCTAAGATTTACAGCATGGCTCTACCTTGTTTCCGATTTGGAGACAAATTGATCTCCCTGAGGAACCTTGCCAAACTCCTGCGCTCAATGCAATTTCTTTGCGTATCACTGTTGACTCAGAAAAGGATGGGAAGAGAAAAGGAGTATCGGACATCCGGCAATTTCACTCCTCGAACGAAGACAAAGCAAAGCTGTCATTTAAACTTGATCTTCTGTGAGACAGTGGTACCAGCCTGGACAAACCTGCAAATTGCTGCTGAGCCATGACTGGCAACAGCGCGGCTCCACCACTTTTAGAAAGAGGATCTTACAGATGCTTCTAGCTTACAGAATTCCACTGCTGAACATAGGCCTCCCCCAAGGATCTCTACATCGACCTGTTGGAAGCGGCCTGCATCCAGCGACTTCCTGCAACCTTAGTCAGGTCGTCCGTCCACCGCGCTGGCCCAGTGCCGGCTGGCGGAATTTTAATACATAATAGAAATAGAGATAGTAATGTGGGTCAAATATATAAAGAATAAATAGATTCAATGACGTGATAGTAAATGATATAGAACATCTGTTGTATACGTATCGATTAATAAATAACAGGTTGTAGCGCTATGAATTGATAAAGGTTTCATTACTTGGAACACGTGGGTTTAAATAGATAATTTATGTATCGTATGGTCGTGCCATTGTGTAGTATTTGTATTTATTTATTTGTACACTTTATACACACAAAAAATGCAAATAAAATGAAACTCAGAAACAAAAAAAGTAGAATTGGCAGTGGTATCGCTCAAAGGCAATGTCTTACAGACTACCATGGGGTGGATTTATGAAAAGGATACATAGAGTTACGAACAAGTATGTGTAATTATAATTATCAACATCTCGTATGAGTTTGATAGGACATAATTTTAAGTTTCTTTTAAATACTTTAGCTGTTGGAAAGATGTTCGTCTCTATACGGATGTCGACTCCGTATATAGTAACACACGCAGGACACGCAAATGTATCCAATTTTGGGTTTAGTCTGTGTATGTAGGATTCGAGTAGGCGGTGTTTTTTTTTTTTGCGACCAGTAAGATATGATCACCTTCCATTAATTAATACTCTATCAGACCTGCATTAAACTTACCTTTAAGGACATACATAAACTCACGCCTTTTCCCAGAAGGGGCAGGCAGTGGTACTACCTGGAGACCCACGTTTCGCCTATGTTCTTTTAAGGACATTATAGTTCATTGTCATTTCAGCTTTAAAATATAGGGTAGGTATATCAAGACTGCTATCGAAACCGACGGAACAGGGAGGTGGTAGTTTTAGTGACTGCAGACACAATAGTAAAAAAATCATCACAAAAAAAACGCAACAATTATTTTATTATTAGTTGAAATAAAACGATTATTTACGGATTTTATCGCGGATTTGGTTTAATTTTTACATTTTTTAATTTCCCGACGTTTCGATCACTTTACAGCTTTCATGGTCACGGGGCGGCGCGTATTTTATTATTAGGTTGTAAATATCGTCGTGTTTGTGTGGTAAATCCATAGCTTTTGCTAAAATAATACTGTATATCATTACGTGTTTTAGATCTTTATAATAAAAGGATGTACATTATTAGTTTAGGAGGATGTATTTACCACCCAAATTCGATAATAGGAAAAAAAATATAAAAACAATCTTTGCATTCTTTTGCATTTTTTTTTATCTCATTGTGTCTGAAATCATTAAAACTACCAACCTAAATTTTCGGTAACAGTCTTAATATCCCCTGTATATACAACATACTGAGCTAATAAAGTTGAAATAAAACAACAAAACCTCCACCAAACGGCGTTTATTTTACAAAATTTACATACAAACATTCATAATTCTTAGGACACGGAGCTACACACTAGTCCGAGCCATACGGATACACGAGCTACGCCTCTACGGCATCACCACTCATTAATCTAACCTCTACTGCGTACTGCATAACCACTGGTATTATAAAACAGTATTATTGACATCGAATTAAAAAAAAAACAGCAAAATATATACAGCCGAATTTAGAGCCTCCTTTCTGGAAGTCGGTTAAACAAAGCAAGTTGTGACACCAGAGATTTAATAAGGAATCGATTGATACCTCATTCATCGAAAATGGATTAGTATTTTAGGAGCTAATGTGAAACATACTTAAATTCAAAAATAGAATGCTTAGCAACTTTGTTTTGTAGGGTAAAAAGAATTTCACAATTGATTAACAATCGCATGGTGGAAATATTTGTTGAAAATCTTTGTAAAGAAAACTAGAGCTACATCAACAATATTTCTTGCATTGAAAAGGAAAATATATTTTCTATCATTCTAAAACCTATTGATTAAGAAGTGATGCTAAAAATATATAAATATATTATTATAATAATGGTGAAATGAGCATGCCGTTCACCTGATGGTATGGTAAGCGATATGACCGTTAAACTTATCTAAAAGCATGTCGTTGGGTACATACAATGACTTTTGAAATAAAGGGCAGATAACTTAAAAACATTTTGGTCTAATCACTTGCAGTATTAAGATACAATAATGGTTTGTTAATGTAGACTCTAGTTAAGTTGACGTAACGTAAGCTTTTTACAAAACGAATTTAAACAGACGAAAACCTTTACAATATTGCCTTAAGTATATACTGATTCAAAATTGAAAAATCGAATACCATTACAATAATATATTTATTTAACTTCTATGTAACCTAATAATCTGATTCAAAATTGAAAAAAAAATTACATGATAAAACCGTACAGTATATAGATTGGCGAGCAATGAGCATACCATATTAGTGTTAGTTAAAAACCGAAATTAAGACATACCTAGCCAAGTAGAGAAATACTTTGTATCTATAATACCAGTGATTACAAAAACTTATAACTTCAACACAGCCAAATCATGCTTTCTCATACTAAACACATCCTCTACACTTCCATATAACGAAACAAAACAGCGAAATTTTCACATCGGAAACACAATAATTTAATACATCAAATATTAATTATATATTACACATTTAACACACAAACGAACACATGTAGAGGTTTTTATCCATTTAAAAATTATAATTGCGAGCATTACATATAAAAATATAATATTTTTAGACGAAACGTCTTGTTATTGCTATTGATGACGAACGAATACACACTTAAATCTTAGAAGTAGCATAACCTAATTAAAATTACCAGCGTTAAATTACGAATAAAACGCACGCAAAATAGATCTATTAAAATAAACAAATGAGAATCTAAAAAGCCTAATAGCTGAAATTAATGAAATAAAAATATCTTACGATAACTATTTGAACTAATTAAATATATTTTATACACGATCCGCTACAACATCTAAACGCCGCATTGCAAGATTTAAAAACAGCTTTCTGTAATATCGGTTTTATACATAAGTTTCTTTTCATGGCAATGAATGGCGAGACGAGCGTGTTGGTCGCCTGATGGTAAACGATATGACTGCTCATAGACAGCAGCAAAACCAAACAACACCATGAAATACAAAGCAATGCTTGGCATTCCACTGCGCTCGCCATCGTGAGACATAAGATTTTAAGTCTCAATATTATCTAATTTTAAAATAAAAATGCCCTAAATCTTTTATGTCCATGTGTGCAATAATGCCTTAATGTGGCCGCTTAAGGCTTTCAGGGACGGAAAGGGGTGGGGAGAGGTGGTAGCAGATGAATTCGAAAACAATACGTGATTTTTATATTAGGTATAATTTTATATTTCTTTGGCAGTTATGCTAACACGAAGTGATCATAAAGATTAATTGAGCAAAGACAGTTATTTTTTTTTCCTAGCCATGATTGAATATTTCTTCTTCTTTGAGTGCCTCTGAAGACTGGCTGTCAACTTCTTGTATTCTTCTTTGTCATTATCCAGGTGGAACAGTTGTTCTACGATGTTGATAACGATCCACTCCAGGAGGTTTCGCAGCCACAATTTCTTCTTCATCCAGCGCGTCTCTTCCCTTCCACCTTAATATAATTTTAATATTTACCATAGACTTAACAGAAAACGCAATTTCCACTATCGTGTATAGTTTTATACTTTATACAGAGTGTTCTAAATCTTGCAATGCGAGCGACATTCGCAGGGCTGGGGACATAATCGCGATTACCTTGCCTAGGGTACCACACAACACAGGTATCAGGTAATAATAACGTTAGGCAGTCTTTGGGTAGGTCGGAAGATTTTGTAGCGACTATATACCATTTTATAATTGTACTAATTTACAATACCACACCTAGATACGCCGACGCTATGCCAAAACACTGGGTTTAATTTTGGGTGAGTTTGGGACCCTTTAAAAAATTGCCAGTTTTTTACATGGATATTTTGTGACTCCAAAGGCCTTATTAACAATGCACGTGAGATTAACTTTAGCCCAAAGGTTTAGAATTGACTCAATTATTTAGAAAAGCGAGGTATTCACGACTTTATTAATATTTACGTACTTCGGCCTAACATGACATCTTGTTAAGGCAACCTATTGATCTAAAAAGGAAAAAGAATGGACAAAATCATCGAGTCCAATCGAAAGCCTTGGGCTAAAGTTACTCCCACGCTTATTCAAATTTATTAATAAGGTTCTAAGAGCAAGGTACTACACCTGACAATAAGGTTAGTACCGTTCACATTGAGTACCGGGTGGGAAGAGACAATTAGTTATTTTATCAATTTATGATAGATTTACGATCCCTCACCACACGATAAAATTATGGCAGTGTACTCGATTTTACCTTTCGTATCCTTTATTAGTACCTACATATTTGGGACAGAATGACACTTATAAAAGTTTATAATATCTACCCACAAACGTTAAAAGGAACCATATTTTTAAAAGGCTTTTTTTAAAAGGTCTCACAATGGGTGACGTTTAGGTTTAGTCTACCGACCACTTTCACTACATACTAACATCAAATTACGTCTAAAATACGAATTCACGAAATTTATTACGATTAAATACAATACTTGGTAATTGGTGTCATGAAAGGGACAAGCGACTTACCCTACAATTTTCTTTAATAAAATACCAAACTCCGAACTTGTCCGTTTTTGTGCGATCTCATGACACATGTGAAAATATGATCGAGTGACGTCAAGCAATTTGTTACCCTGGTTATGTCGCGTAAAATATTCGAAAATGTGTTCATTAAAATGGTCATTACCTCCAAACTTAACGGGTTAACAATTGGAACAACACTTCAAAAGGTAAAATATTATTCGGCGGAGTATTAGCGTCAACCTCATTTGTTATGGGATGGATGGCGTTAGATTCACACATTTTTATCAGTATAGGTACGTATAGTAATGCCAATCAGGTAGAATCTATGCTCTCTCATAAAATCACTCACCGTTTTTCCTATAAGGCAGCTTCTACAATGGAAGGCAAAGATTGACACTGAGCACCCAAGTTTGATGCTTCTCTTTGGTATACTAGTCTTCAATGACGGCCAGTATTCAAAAATATGTTCTCTAAATCCATTTATTAACACATTGATAAGGAATGACGCTATTAACCAGCCTTTTAAATCCAAATAAAACTCGGGTATTCAAAGATAAAAAAATCAGAGCGTCCAAGTTTCACGAGCGGTTATTGCCTAAATCACACGCAGTTCAGTGAGGACAAGGTACAGTGCTAGGTCATCTATATTATTGAACACCTAAATCGTATCGATAGGCCGTAGAATATGAAAATCTAGACATTCCCATGGCTATACACATTTTCTATGACACGACTATAGCATGCAACTATACGGATAAGTGTAGTTTGGAAATGTTCAAACAAACTGTTCGTTTCTTTTAATTAATTTAGATGTGCGATAACAGAAATCTTTTTTGAATAAAATATAAATTAGTAATAGAACATTTCCCATTTACAAAACATTTTCGAATAGACTGATAGGTTCAAAAAACATGGTAAATGTTACATTTGTAAATTGTAACACACCGATTGTTTCTTCAAAAAAATATTTGAAAAGTCATAAGATTCTTTGTTAGTTTTTCAGTAAATTGGCACGTTTTAGTTTTGTGACTATCATTTTCACAAAACGAAGTTGACAGTATATTTTCATTTATTTTTCTTTGGCACATAGTAAAGTTGACTGTTCACAAATTTCTGTATACATGTTATCATATATTGTCGTATATAAATGTAAAAGTACAAAATTAATTGTATCACCACATTAAGTTATTTATATAAAACTTAATTATTCCAGAAGTTTGTCTAATAGATTCTCCCGAGGTATTACCTCATTTAAATTTAAACAATTTTGCTAGTATACAAATTGAATTTCATTTAAATGTGCCTTTACGTACCAAATATCTCTCTTTGGGTATATCATTCCTAACTCATACCACTCAGCTCGAAAGGCGGTGAAATCGCCATCACATAGAGTCATACTCGTAATCAGACTCGTAAAATAATAAGTCCAAATTGTGACAACTGAAGAAACTGCCTTTGTGGTGGGACTTTACATCATGAAATCTCCACAGTCGACTCCGAAGTCCCAGTCATCAGAGGTGGTGGCGGTGTCGTCATATTCAGCCAGGGCTTGTTCGTAAGCGGAGGCTTCGTAGGCAGTGACGCCGTCCAGCATGGAGCAGGCTTGGGACACGTTGGTGTGGTGCATGATGGGCATCGCGTGAAGGGCGAAGTCTTCACCGTCTTGCGACCAGGTCAGACCTGGAAATGGGAGAAAACGATTAAGATTACTTTTACGTGTAAGGCAATAAGTGAATGTTTTTGTTTAACGGGTTATTCATAATAGTTTACAGTAGTATCCATATCTTAGCGAATATGTATTTCTTAATGGTAGCTTAAGGGTCTTCAGCAATGTCACTCATCCACCGAATCCTTTACAATTAGTTTTGGCCTAATAAATTGATGAAAGATAAAGATCGAATGCTCAACAGCAGTGCAACACAAGCACTGGTAGACCAACGACGCGAATCAAAATCAGATACAATATCTCTTAATAAATGAGGCACAATTTAATTAACACTCGTCATGATTACCGCAGAAATCCATTTCAACTAATTGAATAACCAGAAATGAATGCTGGAATTAATAATTATCTATTCAGCGATCGTTTCAATCAAATGTTACCCGACCGCACAATACACTAGCCGTCATAATCTCGATCATCCATTGATTATTCCCAACGCCGCAAATGAAATGTTTATGACCGCAGAACTATATTTTAATTTGCTGTTCCAATTAAGCATGCTCAATGTCATTATAAGCTGTAATTTGGATGTTAATTATTCATTATTTTAAGCCTCAATAAAAAAATGCTAAAAATAGACCGCTCCAAAAATGTTTGTGGCCTACTGCGAGCGGCCTGCGTCCAGCGATATTTTATTATCTTTATGGGGTAGTCTCTTCAGTTAATCATATTGTACCTATTTAGTATTTGCTTATCCGAATTATTTTGTAACAAACCAGATACATAACGTTTCGCTCTGTCTTTCGCTCCAATTGAAGTAGTTATAGATTATGTGCGCTACAATAACCACAACATCACAAGAAAGAAGTAAAATCATGCTTTTCTAAGTTCTCAGTGCTAACTACCTATGGGAACTTGAAGTCCTTTTAGGATACTTTGTAACATTGTAAAAACTATTTCAAATGCCATTCAATAATACCACATCCCAAAACTTCAGGAATTCTGACAGGGCAACATTCATTCATTATTCATAACTCTGCTCTTTAAACCCAGTCAAATTATCTTCTAAACATGAAATACTTACGTCCACTCCACACTCCATTTGGCAGTGTAACCCAGCCCCAACCCTGACCCCAGGCCAGCTGATGGTCCAGTTGTCCAGCCAGTGGGACTTGGCGCTTGATCACCGCCACCAGCCCGCGGCCGTCCAGGGCTCCGACGGCGTTGCGACTGCTTCTATTGTAGATCTCGGATGACGTTGCTGCTGAAAGCAGGGAAGCTAGTCTTTAGAGCTGTTCTAGCAGTTGATAAAAGAATAAAGATCGATCTTTGTGATTATGTCCTGAATTTTGACGAATATTTTTTATAAAAGCACGACAAAGTGAGTTCAATGCATCTTAAGAGATATATAAATAACACCCAACAGTCACATATACCCTGACCCTATACTAAGATGGAGTCTTGTGTCGTGGGTATCAGGAACTCCGAGAGACTTTTCAGTCTCACAAACACCCAGACCCCAAAGAATCGTTTGTGGGCCGCACAAACATTTATGTCGGTGGGGAGGTCGAACCAGCGGCCTCCTGTTTCACAGGCGGCGTCTAACCGACTGCGCCACGGAGACTGTCAATATATGGTTATGTCTAATGTGGTTGTCTTTCGCACATAATGATGCCAGCCTGCTATTCAACATTTGATGACAGCTGAACCCTATTTGCAACACAAATGCGTGGATTATAATTCACAAGGAAGGAAGCTATGTTATACATGTGCCGTAGGTATACATGTTACTATAATATGAGCATAATTCAAACGTATGAATCTACACAGTTCACTGAATATTGATCGTTATATCAGAAGATGTAATTACCAGAAGATTTCTTCCAATGCCAGTGAGTCGATAAATGCATTTATCAATAATGAAATTAACACTCACTGAATCTAATAAAATGGACAAATATAATTTCATGATTCATTGATACTTTGTTCTCAATGACCTATATAATTAAAAACTGCATTAATAAAGATGTATTAGAAAGTGAATAAAATATAAATGATCATAATCTATAATCTTGTTACTAATGTATAAAATCATTTTTAAAAAGGTTCAAAATGGAATTAACTCCTGCTAAAATTTTAAGAGCAAAGTCCCAAACCGCATATTTCAATATTTCACTCCATCAGGCGCCTCAACTAAGTTATACATTCAAGGGCTATTAACTTATTAACTTAGTGGCTTGTCTTGTACTTTTGACGGGGGCAGAGACAAGACGCAGACGCCATGATGGATTGTCTATGCATATTTTGTATAGCGGGCGTAGAATGCGGGCCACTGTTAAGTGATGAGCAATTTGGTATGTAGGTTACAGCTATAGACAAGACACAATCAATTCCACAATTATTGGAGAAACGTTAACTTTATTGCATACCTACTCTGGATAAAATTCAGGAAGATTTTGATTGGCTTATTTGTCTTTATACTGAATTAGGCTCATAATAATTTCAGGCCACATTCACCCTTGCTGGATATAGCCCACCTCTTTATTATACTATTTTACTCGATCTTACGCAAAGTGATTAGAGACGAAATGTCTCAAAAATCTTGAATTAAAATACATTATATGGGTCATATCCAGACTGCGATCGAAAACAAAGCCGGGTGGTAGGTTTACTGACTACAAGCAAAACAAATAAATGATGTAAAAAAATATGAAAATTTTCTTTAAAGAAATAAATGTCTTAAAATTTGAAAAGTATAACCAGTATCTTTTTACCAATTACCATAATAACAATTAACACATTAAATAATATCATGTGCTCTTTGTATGAAGATATACTGCAAAGATCATGTGGCTTTTAAAGCTTCAATTTTTAATGAAATTATATCAAATTGACGCTTGGCTTATTAATTAGCATCCAAGGCGTTATTCTATTGTTGAGACTATGTTAACCACACTGCACATTGTATTGTATTGTTTTGGATATTGTTGTATCAGCCCATGTACGTCCCACTGTGGGGCACGGGCCTCCTCTACAATCGAGAGTACGATTGAGAGTGGTTACATTACATTATAAGAAGTTAATTTTATTCTTCGCTGTTGTACAGATTTTACTAAGTGCACTTTATTTTTTGTGTGACAAAATGTAATGTCATTATTATTTCTTTTGTGAGGATCGGAAGATCCATGAAATTTCTAATATAGTCTTTAATTTATTGATCCAGCTGCGGACTTACTGGCGAAGTCTTTTACTAGTAAAGCTGCCCCTAAACTTAATCTCAAAAATGGTAGTATCTTAAAACCTGAGTTTCCCAAATCAAAATATGAAAGCTGGCCCGCAAAATTTTTTCGGGTAGTAAAAATTTGTTCCATCTGTTTTAAGAACCTCCATATGACTAAAGCAGCCTACAAGACATAGGAATAACATCTCTTCATGCTCTAAAAGCTCTCTAAAAGTCGGTCAGGCTCCGAAAAATACTTGTCACCGATTCCTTTTCAGGAATAAGTGTGTCATCTGCGTAGTCCTGAGCAATAAAGCCCGGGATCCGACCTCCTTGATTAAATATCTACGTATAATCCCATTTTACGACAGTATTTTATAGTCGGATAATAATTGTGACGAATTGAATTGAGATCGTAAACCCATATCTTTTATTTTGGGCCATTGTACCTTACCAGGAATGTGGAATTTCATTGGCATAAATAACTTTAACGTTTGTGCTTTATAATTCGGAACATGGAAATTGTTATAACCATAACATATTTACTGCCTTGGTGGCGTAGTTTTACTACGAAAACCTGAGGTCTGGGATTGGAATCCCGGGTCGGGAAAAGTGGTATTGGTTGTTCTATTCATTATTAGTTCGGAGTCAGGAATTTGTGACCAATATGGTGATAAGCGCACCCCCTATCAAATCGTGGGATGGAACATACAAGACGAAATGTGGGTGTTCTGGCACCTCTGCTTACCCTTTCTGGGAAAAGGCGTGCGATTATGTATAATTATGTACTCAGATGTAATTGGTGATTGGATATTTATATCTTATCGAAGTCGGAAAGTGTACGGTCCGATAATCTGATTCAACCAGTGTCTCATATTGGATTCTTCAGCCTTTGTTTAGTTATCAATTTATAATAGATCGGTATAATTACCATCTGTCTGTCCGTCCATCTTATCTCAACTGTGTTGCCTCTACAATCTGCTATTAAAGAGCCTTATGTCGTGGCAATATAATAAACTATCAAATAAAACATCGACTCGATTTTCACGTAAAGATGTCATGTTCAATGGTTCGCGTTTAGATTTTACAGGATGTTGTTAAGTGAACACAAGTTGTGCATTACAAGGCACCGCCCGACCTTCCCAGACTACTTTCAAAGCGAAGTTTTTCCTTACATCCTATTTTACGTTCTTAAATGTTTTCTGGGTTTTATTTCTAGTTGTGTAGTTTGCAGGATAGGATTTTTATCACCGTAAGCAAGGAGTCTAGTTACTTTTGTAGTTTAGATGATAGCCTTTGTAACACATTCAAAGGTTGAGAAACGGGATGGCATAGCGGAAACTCTGTGAATATTGTTGAGAAACTTTGCTATTTTCGTCCGGCGGATTGGACGGTGGCATTTCATTATTTATTTATCCCAAGACTTGTGTGGCTCTTTCAAATAAGATTTTAGTATTGTAAAATCTTATGAGATAATTAAAATTAATAAAGCTGAGTCAGGGGTTTCAAAAATACCTACAAAGGAGAAAGCTATGCATGAAACTTACTTAATTAATCGAGCAGTTCTGTTAATAATGGTCGTTTTGATAGATTAACTTCAAATCAATTCAAGAGGCTCTGAAGATGCAATTAAAGTTTAACAGGGCGTGTCCAGCTTACGTAGAGCCGCAAGTTTAACGTTATGGCCTGGGAGGATATTATTTCCAATTTTACAAAGATATAGTATCTACCCTTCTCCTAATGCTACATATCCTAAGCAGTTTCTGTAAGGCATTTGGTTAAGAGGCAATTGTAAAAGGATATGCAGCGAGTTTGATTCCCATACGGAAAAAAAGATTGAACTTAAAGTATGTGTTTACGATCTGGTTGTATGATAAATGTTGTGATTTTCGTAGTCTTAAGTTTTTGGTACCCACGGCCAGACTAGTAGTCACTTGTAGTGACAAGAGGGATAAAATGATCAGATCTAATGTTCACAATATCTATTTTATTAATTTATTAATTTTTATTTTCACACGATTAATATAACTAGAATTTTATTTTAAAGAACCTGTTACCTGAAGAAATAATTAGCAAACATAAATATAAGTAGGGCGCGAGATGGTATTGATCCTGAATTTATTTCTTAAGGTTCCTTTCAAACACTCTATCCCTAAATCTAGTACTTTAAATGAGTAAAGTTCTAATCAATTTTCTATTTAATTTACAAGCCCCAAACAACAACTGTCGGCTTTATTTTACATTTAGGTCTTGTACGATTTACTTCATGTAAATTAGGGTGCTTTTGAGATAATCTATAGTTGTAATTCAATTAAATAAAAATCTAATAGGGCTTGAAGGGTAAGCCTGAAGCCTGACCCTATTTAAATATAAATAGGTCTTTAATTGGAGTCCTGTTTTTGGTAAGGGAATTTCTTTGGATGAATATGATGAAATAATAAATAATTAAATACACCAAAGTCATACTACATGGTCTAATCACTCTCAATCGTACTCTCGATTGTGGAAGAGTCCGTTGGCCCGTAGTGGGACGTATATTGGCTGGCAGTAGGTAATTCGCTTAGAATAACTAACGATTTATCAATGTAATTATTATAAATTTAGAAAAACAAAACAAAAGAAAATATCTTTGCCCTAAAAAACTCAACATAACAGTTTATCCCCAAAAAAAAAAAAATACAAAAAGTAATAAGTATCTTGTCCCTAAAAATAATATTGATAATGGTTCATAAACGGAGCTACATGTTGTAAAAGTCCATTTGTCGAATTTAGAGCAAACCGGCCATATTACCTACAAACCAAGGTGACATTTTAATACAGCCAAGGTACGGTAACAAAATTCATTTCCTCATAATGAACGATTGATTGGTCGGAGCCGTCGCAGCCAGGTTTCACGGGATATTAAAAAATCTCATCCCTTATCTAGGGGAAATTGATATTAAATCCACGGTTTCCAATATCCAACCTGTTAGTATGATGTCTTGATTCATTTGATTTACGTCTTTTAAGTTTTTTCAAGTTTTATAAGACATTTATTTTATTATTCATATATCTCTTTGATGAATTTAATTATTGAAGTTTTTAAAATTGTTTTGTGTGTGCGCGTGACTTGTTGGTAACGGAGCAGACGCGACCGCCAACATTTTCACGGTGATCGCGGGTTCAAATCCCAGTATTTATATTGATAGTGTGATAGACAATCACCACGTACTAATACGGTGAAGGAAAACATCGTGATGCAATTAAGTTAAAAGAAAAGAAAATAGAAGATTTGTAAATAAGTGAACAATTGGCGGTCTTATCGCTATGAATCATCATCATCGTTGAATAATAAATTATTAGTTAAACAAATATTTTTTGTAAATAACTCCTTAAGCTCTAGTATTCTCTAATATTCTGTATAAATAATTATTTCTAATTATCCTTAAATCCTTACACAATTCTCTCAAGCTAAAATCAACCTTATCTGAATGTTAACCCTTATGTGAGTGACGAGGTACCCGGGTACCTTTAGCATTTTCAAATTTAACGAAAAGTATGTTTTACGCTCTGTAGGTAGCTGTGATTTCCTGAGAGCTCTTAACTATTTATAAATTATATACTTTTTAATCTTTTAACCCAGTTAACTATTTACAATGTTTTGTGGAAACCAAAACATATTTTAAACTCACAATAGAGTGACAAGGTACCCGGGTACCTCTTTGTGTCTTGTATGACAATGAAAAAAGTATTTATAATTTGGTACAAAAATGAAATAATAATAATTTGTTATGATGTTTTATTTCTATAAAAATTACAAATTCTTTGTTTATGCAGAATTAGTAGAGCTCTTGAAGCAGGTGTTACATGTTGGACGAGTTACTGCATGTTCATCACAAACTATTTTTTTTACAGTTAGTGCAAGCTTTTCGTGTTTTTCTTTACTTGCGTTTGAGTTCTCTGCATATGTAACAACTTCCGACGACTGCAACACGCCCTGTAGAATCTCGTCTAGTCTGACTTATGGAAGTTGTAGATTCAGAAGGAATCGAAAGCCTTAGTTCTTGGCCAAGCACGTCTTGCATTGCAGATCTCACATGTAATTTAGATGTCACAATGGAATTTTTTGATCTTTTCTTCTATATTAATACCACTCAGTTGTAGACTCAATAATTTCAAAAACTTTCTACGTCTGTCACTCGAGACAAATTGTGGGTTATGTTCCATGTAAATGATATATGCTGCCAAAGCTGCAATGTCAATAATATTGTAAAAAAGTGCTAAAGGCCATCGATTCGTTCTGCGTTTTACGGTGTATTCTGCTAACAGCTTATCCATATTGTCCACCCCACTTTTGGTTTTGTTATAATATAAAACTATTTCTGGCTTGGCAGTTTCCTTATTACTTTCAATAACTGGTGACATGTGCATTGATGACAACATTATTACTGCTTTATTCTTTCTGGGTACATAGGAGCACACAGTTGCTTCTTTGCTAAAGGCGAACTTAGAAGAATAAATCACCCTCTCCTTGTGTGCTTGCATATTTGGAGGACGAAACCGTTTATTTTTTCTTACCGTTCCAACTAGTGTCATGTTCCACGAATTCAAGGAATGAGCCAGTTGAAGAGACGTAAAAAAAATATCCGTAGTTACATTCAGTCCTGAATTTTTATATTTAGCCACGAGATCTAATACAATGCATTCTCCAAAATTTGTCTGACGATTGCCATTACTTGACTTTCCTGTATATATTTGTCCATTTAAGGGGTAGGAATTATTTGCATCACAAGCCCAAAATATTTTTATGCCATACTTTTCAGGTTTTGATGGCATGTATTGAGTAAAGCGAGTACACCCACGATATCCATATAGCTGTTCGTCAACGATAATACATTCACGAGGCTTGTACATTTTATTCTTCGAAATGAACATAGTCCAAATATCTCGTATAGCAGCAACTTTATCAGCTAACAAACGTTCAAGGCGCGTTACATCATTATCAAACCTTATGAAGCGTAACAGCATTTTGAATCTGTCATGGGAAAACGTTAAAACATCCCTTGATTGTTTACATTACGTCTAAACTGTATGAAGGTACCCGGGTACCTAGTCACTCTCATAAAGGTGTTTTATTTGTCACTCACATAAGGGTTAAAAGAAAGAAATTCTCTTGTAAGGTAAAACTATTGTACCCCCATAATGGAGCCCCATTTTGCTTACCCTTTCCAAGTGTATGATCAAAATAATTGACCCATTACTAGATTCCACACGTGCAGGTTATAGACACGTGTTGGTCTTTACGACCCTTAGGGAGACTACACACCTGTTAGTTTAAGTTGCGATTACTAATCTAATCGTGAATTATGATGTCTGTATAGGTGCAAGCTGATAGGTGATGAAAAATGTTTCAAAAGAGACAGGTGGTCGTAATGTCCTTGATTTACATAGGTACCTAGTATGTGTAAGTTAACTTTTGGAGACCATTTTTCATTTATGTCTTTTTTTACACTGACACTGCATAATGATTGCACTGCACCTGCGCAAATGCCGCCAAGGCAGAAGGCAGTCCCATGCCATTAATTATGATTATTACAGACAGTAGAACACGCTTACAGAGGCGACATCCCTCCGCAATTTTACCGACTCTTAGTTGCTCGTAACGTCTGCATCAGGGATGGATCGATACAGGCTAATAATTCAGTTTTAATATCTTCCCCAAATTTGTACGATAGCACTTAATAATTCAAAGGAATTAATATAATGGTTTTGGGGGTAATAAGAATTTGATAGAAATCTGGAGGTTATGCTAATCATATACAAAGGTATTATGGGCAGCAGATTGGTATAATTTGCCTCCTCACATGTCTTTTATAGTGGTATAAGCTGTGGATATGAGCATAAACACATGTAAGTATAAATAATAAATACACCCAACAGTCACATACATAGTTCTGACCCCAGCCTAAGATCAAGTGTTATGACGTGGGTATCAGAAGCTACGAGAGACTTTTCGGTCTCACAAACACCCAGACCTGAAAAAATATCTGTGGTTCACACAAATATTAGTTTTGGTGCGGGAATCGAACCCGCGGCCTCTCGTTTCACAGCCATCGCCCCACCGACTGCGCCACAGACGCTGTTTGGCTGTGTGTGTATGATTATTTTTAGTTTGTATACGTCCGACTCAATGCCCAATGTGTACGCACTCTTACTAAGCCACCAGCACGTGCCTCAACGACTATCATCATTGAGTCGTGTCGATAAGGGAACATCAACACGTGACGACCAAGTTGTACAGCGAAGAGTGTTTAGTGTGTTTTAGTATCCCTTGTATCTGCCCTTATTTACGTGGGAAAGGGTACATTATTTAGTTATTGTTGACAGGCCGCCTGTATAACGTCAAACGTTTCGGGATATCAAAAATCCATTACTAGCCTCCGTGGCGCAGTTGGTTAGACGCCATATGTGAAACGAGGGATCCCGGGTTTGATACTCGCATCGAAACAAATGTTTGTGTGAACCACAAGCGTATTTTGTTTTGTCTGGGTGTTTTTTTTTTATTGGCGAGACGAGCATGCCGTTCGCCTGATGGTAAGCGATACGACCGCTCATGAACAGTAGCAAAACCAAACAACACCTTGAATTACAAAGCAATGCTTGCCATTCCACTGCGCTCGCCATCCTGACACATAAGATGTTAAGTCTCAATATGTCCAGTAGTTACTCTGGCTACAATGCCCTTCAACCCGAAACACAACAGACCTTTGTGAGCCCTAAAAGTCTCTGGTAATTCCTGATACCCACGACACAAGACTCGATCTTAGGACTATGTATGTGACAGTTGGGTGTATTTGTTTATTAATTATTTATTACTGTGTATGAACCTGTGTTATCTCTGAATCATAATGCTTTGATAAAATGCCAGTTCGACCTAGGAAACCAATCCATGCTCTCATAATTCACATTCCAAGAAGGTTAAATAGGGCGCTAAGCCTTTTTTAACGGGAAACGACGCGTTCTAGGAAATAATAATAAAATAATAAACCTTTACTAAACATAAGTTAGACATAAAAAACAAAAACTAAAGTACGGGCGAAAAATAATACAAAATAAAACAAGGGAATCTACCAAGCAAATCTGCCAAATGAACGCGTTAATCTTCTCATTACTATAATGGCAAACCATTAACACTATAAATATCTTCTGCTCTCAAAAGTTTCCATATAATAAACAATATTACCACTCCTTTAAAATAAAATCAGTTGCCACTTCTACGGCCTAAAATCGTAAAACAGCTAAAATACATACTCAGCATTTAAATCCCTAAGGATTTACGTACTTTATAGTGCAAGCCTGGTGGATCGATATAATCTTTCGTCTATATGTACTCGTATAGACATTGCACAATAGTATTGTTATTTGTACAACATAATCGCTTGCGTTTGGTCGTCTACATAAACTTAAGCCGTGTATGCCTTATGTGTAGGTTTAGTAGTACAAAGGACCACTGTTTTCCATGAAAACCTACACAACATAGAATGGTGGCAGTTTTGCTAATTCGTAAATATATTGTGACATTGCAAGATCAGTTTTTGAGCCTCTGGAATATTTGTCAAAATTCACTCTTGCGTATTAATCCTACACCGCGCATATATTCGTACTATATAACTATTTGAAAAGGTGTAAGTAAATAAATATACCCAACGTACGTCCGAACTCCATAGTAATTTACATGTGACGAATAAGACAAAAGAAGGTGTCACATCACAGAAATTCGTAGCGAATATTTTTGGATTAAACACATAATAGACATATTTAGGAGTAGATGAAGGGATCACTGCCGGCAATGTAAAAAAACCTGAAAATGTCTAAAACCCTTGGATTGAACCCTTGGAAAAGAGCGGGAGGGAAAAAAGATGGAAAGAGAAAAGGGGTACTGGGCATCCAGTAATCTCACTTTTCGAATGAAACGCTGGATTTAAAGTGGCTAAAGATGTTATTGATACAAAATATATCAGCGCAGAGATAGCATTCGCACCTTCTAGTTTCGA
Organism: Hyles lineata; assembly: GCA_030180105.1. Taxonomy (NCBI): domain Eukaryota; kingdom Metazoa; phylum Arthropoda; class Insecta; order Lepidoptera; family Sphingidae; genus Hyles; species Hyles lineata. The sequence continues at coordinate 11,209,702 of JARJEE010000013.1, read as the reverse complement.
TGCCGTGTGAGCCCATTCCGTCTCGAAGACACATTATATTCGATATTTCTTTAGACGTATTCGGTGCAAAACCTCACCTGTGTAAACAAGCTTTAAATACGTTTTGTTCATTGTTCAAAAACCTGTTTACTTGCCTTTAGTTCCGAAAGATTTATGTAACAGCATTCTCATGAATGAATGGTTATGTATTGACGGATGGGAACCTGAAATTGTTCAGGGACTGGAAAGTCTTACGGTTACATGCTCACGTGTATCCCACGCCCCTTATTCTAAAGAAGGTAGCTGTATATCACAGGGTTTTAGTCGATAGGACGATCTAATTACTTTGTATCAGAACGGTGACTCCGACATACCTATATGGAACAAGTTAATTATCTCGTGTAAGAAAGTAAGGTATAACTTGGCAAAAAAGTGTGCGATATGGTGACAATTTGGCATTAAAGAAAACCAATTATATGTAGGTATTTTCATACAATTTTGTGAGGGTTTTGGTTGTTTCGAGATTTGAAATAAACAAAGAGACTATTACAATACTAATTAAAAATAAAAAAAAATACCTAAACATTTTCTGTCGTAGTATATTGGGTTACCATGTAAATATAAAATGCGATGTTAGCGCCCTCGTTTAAAACATAGTCTTTTTTGTCAAGCTATACTGGAATGTCAATGGAAAACTAAATACGAAAAAGAATTTTTTTATGATTCAAAAAGGGGTGGATTCTTACCCCCAGATCACTTAACTCACCATGCTGGACCATTGCGTGTTAGCGTTGGCAGCCTCCGTGGCGAAGTTGGCTAGACGCCGATTGTCTACACGAGTAGAGAAAGCGGATTTGATCCCCACACAGAGACAAATTTTTATGTGAACCACAAGTATCTGTGTCGGGTCTTGATGTTTGTGAGCCCGAAAAGTCTCTCATTGTACCTGATAGCCACGACATAAGACTTGATTTTAGTGTGGGCTCAGGACTATGTATGTGACTATTGGGTATATTCATTTTCGTTTATGTCCCATGCAAAATATCCTTATGTGATGTTTGCAATCTATTTTTTGCTGATTTCATTGTTATCAAAAATCACTTTGTATTAGATATTCTATTCGTCATAAACTGCAACATGGAATAATGTATTTCAAAATAATATATTTTTAAATGTAAAACATCTGTGGTTATCAAAATATCTTTGCAAGTAAATATTTAATCTAGTAATCGTAGTTTTATTTAATTCATAACTTGTCAAATAAATCATTTATATGTTGATTTGTATAACTTTTGTCGCCTTTGACGTATGTTAGAGTTTATTGCCTGAACCTTGTGATTGTAAGTTCGATCTCCAGATCAGAAAAAACATATTAGAGGGTAAATAATGATTGCAAGCGGTTCCATAAAAATATCTTTTGGCGTCTTCACTTGTACACTTTTTTTTTTTTTATGTTATAGGGGGCAAACGAGCACGCGGGTCACCTGATGGTAAGTGAACACCGCTGCCCATGGACATCTGCAACACCAAAGGGCATGGAGATGCGTTGCCGGCCTTTGAGGTGGGAATACGCTCGTTTTTTGAAGGTCGCCAAGTCGTATCTGTCCGGGAATGATCCCGCTGGCAACTGGTTCCACAGATTTGTAGTACGTGGGAGAAAGTGCCGGGAAAAACGTACTGTGGTGGATTTCCAACCTCCAAGGTGATGTGGGTGGTATTTGGAGGTTTGACTTTCCGTCGCACTAGCCAACGGACGAGGAATCCGCGGTTGACCAATACGTAATATATTTTTTTAACTTTTTATAAATCTTTCTGTCTGTATTAACCCATATACGTCCCACTGCAGGGCACGGGCCTACTCTACAATCGATAGTACGATTGAGAGTGGTTAGGCCATATAGTCCACCACGCTGGCCTAGTGCGGGTTGGCGGACTTACATACCATAGAAATTCTTATAAACTGCTATGGTATGCAGGTTTCCTCACGATGTTTTTCTTCACCGTTTTAGTGCGTGGTGGTTGACTATCAATACACACATGACTCCGAAATGTCAGAGGTTTTGTTATAAATCTTTACTAATTTATAAAGAAAGAAAGAAAGGAACTATTGGTTCCAATTGAAAAATATTTTTTATCTATATACCTATATAATCTATATATCATCGAGCCATGACCTATAATAAGAGGGAGGTAATAGTGAAAAATCTAGCAAATACGAGGAACTTTTATTCGATATCGTTGTCCGATTGGTCGATATTCTAAATTGAACATTTTGGCCACCATTTTGAAAAGTGTATTTGCACCCGGGCGGAGCCAGGTCGGGACGCTAGTATTATACAAAGTTGGACTATGATATGATTATAATATTTCAATATAGTTTTAAGGCTAACCCTTAATCGAACACTTCAAAGAAATGAACAAAGATTTCCGATAAAATATGAATATATTGAACCCGAATTCCACCACAATATAAAAGCACGTCCTTGTAACAAATAAATTCATTCATAAAATGCATTTCCAACGACATGGTTCGGAATTGGAACTTGGAAACGAGTAGTAGACATTTCTACCGCCAAATTCACCGACATTTCTGTGAAACTGAATAGAAATCCGACCGATATTTGCCGTTGCAATGTTCAAAAACGACCGAAACGTCCCTGTTTACCTTTGATACGGCGTGGATTTTTGTTCAAATCAAAATATATTTCAATTTTTACGTGGCGTGCGTCGCTTGGAATGAACAAAGGTGGTGCTGTTTCGTCTGAGTCTTTTTGGGAAAATAGAAACGCTACTATTGAATGTTGTGAGGGAGAAAGGATTACGGATTTCTGGATAGTTTTTACCCGTATTAAAATACAAGACAACAGAGCAATATGTTACAATCATACTGTTCAAAACGAATAAGTACAAAAAAACAATTGCGAAACTACTGAATCACTTTGCTACCTTGAAATAGCAACGAACATAAAAATACTTTAGATAACTGCAAGCTGGCATAATAATGTCGAAAGGCGAGAGGCGATTTTACAAATTATATTTTGTCGCTATCAAAACTGTATTCCACTAACCATCAGGTAAAAATAATTCCTTTGTCTTGTTATCAATAAATGAAAAATATACTTACGTCGGACTCGAACTGTGGGCCTTTTAAATGCGGTGCGGAGGTACGGCATAGCCATGACCAACTCGATGTGCGGCGGCGGTGGCAACTGCAAACAATGTTCTATTTACAAATATGATATATATGGCTGGTAATCATTCACAATAGAGGAAAAAATCTGCCATCTCTTTTTTCATCTCTTATGTCGATCCCAAGGTGGTCGGGAAAGTAAAATGGTGTTGTTTGGTTATTGCCACCAGGCGAATGGCATGCACGTCTCCCCATAAATTGTAAAAAAAGGTAATAGCATCATCTTAAGTCTCTATTAATCTCGTTTTACTACAGCAAATCCTCAGAAGCATCGATTCAGTAACACAATGCGGATTGTAAGCCTCATCATAACTCTAGTAGTACTATACAAATGCGTTCTATAGCTACCATTACTGTGACGATGGTTTAACTCAATTACATTGTCATTATTACCCGGATATGAAATTCTGTTCTATGCTTACTTATTTGTATATAACATAGTAGACCAAGAGGTTGTGGCCGCCAGACTTTCGTCATTTTATAAAAGCTGAAAGTTTGTCTGGTTATAATAAATAATAATAAATAACACCCAACAGTCACATACATAGTCCTGACCCCACACTAAGATCGAGTCTTGTGTCGTGGGTATCAGGAACTACGAGAGACTTTTCGGTCTCACAACACCCAGACCTGGAAGAAATATTTGTGGGCCACACAAACATTTCTCTCGGTGCGGGGATCGAACCCGCGGCCTCTCGTTTCACAGGCGGCGTCTAACCAACTGCGCCACGGAGGCTGTTGTTATATATAACTACATATACCTACAGAAAATTACTTACCGTTTTTGATATTGCAGCCATCCATTCTCTTGAGATGCAAGTAAAAGAAAACGATTTATTAATAACAATCGAAAACACACATTAAACACAACATTTATTTTACCTTAATCACTATATTACTGTGACTCCTATTTGAGGAACTGTAACTAAAACACAATTTATATGATTTATCCCGAATTAATTATCTTCCCACAGGGTAAAAGTATTGGGCAAGTCGGCGATGACAAAATAGAGATTTAAAATTACCCACGGACCCAGGCACAGAACAGTTGAACATGGTGGCCCAAGAGATTTATTGTAAAAGAGTATATACGCGAAGTGATAGGGCTGTGTGGGGTAGAACTATTAAAACAAACTTAATTAGGATAATATAGTATTTATAGCAAAAACATTTACTCGTATAAGAGCCTATAACTTGATAAAAAGTGTACGATGCGGTGACAACTGGTATTAAAGAAAAACAATTACGGCAACTATTAAAAATGTCATGGTGTTCGTTGAATAATTTAATACTCAGCTATTTCTATACATTTTCGTAGGGCTCTGTTTGTTTTATGATAAATAAAGGGACTATTAACAACAATAAATAAAAATAACATCAGCTATTTAAATATTTTACGTCGTAATACTATATATCGGGTTGGCATGTTAATACTAAATTCGATCTCTGCGCCCTCATTAAAAGCAGACTCTATTTTTTCCAAGCTATACATGTTATAATTCAATGATTGCTGGTGTTACAATTTTCTGGGAAACTCTGAATGTCATTTTATTTAAATTCGCCAACAATTATATGTCTACGATCCGATGTATATGCATAGGTATACGTCTCACAACTGGGCCCAGCCGCCCTTAAAGATTGACTACAGTTCTCAACAACCCTAGCAAACAATAAATTACACCCTTAATTACCACAAACTTAATAACAATAAAATGCAATAATTAAACACATTATTCTTCGTAAATCTGCGAGGGTGGGGTGGTGAAAGGGCTTACCAAGTGTTTATTTGCCGCGGTCCAGCGAGCCGGGGGATGATTCAACCCCACCCGCTGACTAGGGGTGGTTGCTGTTTTTTACACCCATATCACAGTGGAAAGTTGCCGTGAAATGGGAGTTAGAATTTAATGGAAACTGATCTTGGGTTTTTATGGTGTTTTCACAATCAAACTTGTAATATAAATTTATTTTGCAACGATTATTTAAATATTGTGCAAGCTTACTTAGCGAAATAAAAGGCAAATAAATTTAAAAACGTCTACTGGTTGTAGGTTTCTCGTATGTGAGAGGTCGCCTGGGCAAGTACTACAGCAATGTCTATTTTTTCTGACAAACAGCAGTGTATATGCAATGTTGTGTTTCGTATCGAAGGACATTGTAGCCAGAGTAACTACTGGACATATTGAGACTTAACACCTTATGTCTCGGGATGGCGAGCGCAATGGACTGCCAAGCATTGCTTTGTAATTCAAGGTGTTGTTTGGATTTGCTATTGTCCATGAGCGGTCGTATCGCTTACTATCATAACGGCATGATCGTCTCGCCATTAATTGCGATCAAAAAAGAGTTGGAGCAAGAGCCCGTGACTGCCAGACTTTCGTAAATTTATAAAAGCTGAGAGTTTGTCTGCGCATGCCTCTATCATAGGCATCACACGATCAGCTATTATGAAGTTCCGATCGTGGTTCCTTTGGAAGTTATCAGCTTGTGTTTGGCAAGTTGAAAGAACCATCAATAGTATCTGGCTACCAAGGAAACAACTTTTGATAATTGTCTTAATAACATATATGAAATTAATTCTTTCTAGTTATCATTTTTATGCTATAACGCTGGCAAAATTACATGTTATTAAATATTACGATATCTTCAAACTTTAATGTGAATGCAATGCTGTACATAACTTGCATAATAAACCCATGTATTTCATTATTCAATACGACAAAGTGACTACTTGTATATTACACCTATTATTAAGCAGACTGCCTCGTTGTAAATGTAAATGGAAGTTGGGATTAAATGGAAACTGATCTTGGGTTATTATGTATAGTAAAATTGTAATATATATTTATTGTGCAACAATAATTTAAATATTTTGCACCTTACATTACGTAAGAGTAATAAAACAATATGTCCAGTAGTTACTCTGGCTACAATTTCCTTCACACCTAAACACAACAGTGCATTTACACTCCTGTTTGGCGGGAGAAATAGACATTGTGGTGGTACCTACCAGGCGGTCAACACATACGAAGAGCTCACAATTTACAGATGGTTAGGCTATTGCAGTTTAAAAATAGCCTTCATCAATATTCCCCATCAATCCCAATATTTCAACCTTCGGAGGCAATTTTGTCGCCGGCTGGCTTCGAAAGGCGAGTGACGCGAATTAGTCACTGCGACGAATATTTCAATAGAAGATTAATACTTTGAACATTAGCAATTAATTGCTAATAGAGACCCTATTGCTATTATTTTAATACTTTATATGTAATAGAAATCTATAGAAATTTATTTAAAATCTCAGCATACAAATACGCATTTGTATGCTGAGATCCCGGATTGGAATTCCGAGTCGGGCAAAGAGATATTGGATCTTTCTATTCATTATCAGCCAGGAGTCAGGAATTTGTGCTCGATATGGTGATAAGCTCGCTCCCTCTGATATCGTGGGACAAAACAAACAATGCGAAACGTGGGTGTCCTGATTAGCACCATTGTTTACCAAGGGTGGATCTAGCTTTTACGCCAGGGGGGTCATATAGTTCTTGTCAGCACACTGGTCCGATTTCAATACTCGAATTCGTAATAATGATTTTTTAAAGTTTGTTTCTGCCGGTATTTGTGAATACGCACACACTTTTTTGACGTACAAAGAATTAATTGTGCTTATATAAACTGTATCAACAAGATAATAAATAAATTCTATCAATCTGCCAAATGCCCGGGGGGGGATCATGACCCCCATGACCTCACCCCTGGATCCGCCCTTGCTGTTTACCCTTCTGAGAAAAAAGCGTGAGTCTATGCTATTAGTATGTATGTAAAAAGTCGTAATTTTTCTTAAAAGTAGGATCTACCAACACTTTAAAATATCAAGTTTTTGACTTAGAGTGTGTGTATTATGATCCACGCTAGCTAACATTAATAATTCGACCGACGAGAGAAAGCTGCTGCTATTTGAGCTGCACTTAGTATCAAATGCATTGTATTATATCTAAAAGTGGTAGAGCCAGTCTGTTGTCTGTCACGGCTCAGCATGAATGGCCAGGCACGCTAGTACGGTACCACTGTCTCACATGATATCGTAGCTTTGCTGTCGCATTTCATTTGGTTAGTGAGATTGCCGGATGCCCTATACCCATTTCCTATTTCCTTCCCACTCCCTTCTTTATTTGACATTTCGGCAACACATCTATGAAATTGTTTCGTAGTGTGTAGTGTGAAGAGGCATCTTAGCAGGCCGGCATAATTGTATCGATTGGCATCAGACGGCAGTCCCATGCCTCTGCCTGGAGGTTACTATGCCGGGCCAGAATAGAAAAAAATATCCAAACATTGTGAATGTACATGGACGGCAGTAATCACTTACTATCAGGTGAACTGTTCGCTCGTTTGCCGGTCCTATGCAATAAAAAAATGTTTTTTATTGGTAAGAATAGCGAGATGAGCATGCCGTTCACCTGATGGTAAGTAATACGACCACTCATGGAAGAAGCATTCCATAGCACTCCCCATCTAGGTATTGTTTGAAAGCGCCTTAAGCGTTCCCCCACACATCTACCGACGCTGAAAAAAGCGCCAGAAAAAACATTGTTTCAAAACACATGTGTAACTTGAGCTCTTGTTTTTACAAATAAAGTATACAGAATAAAATTCTAGTCGTTTATTTTTGTGTAATTTAAGTGTATTTTCTGTATCCACCCACATACATCCCACTGCAGGGATGGGCCTTCTCTATAATCGAGACTATTGAGAGGGGGGAAAGAAAAATTTTTCTACGTTCTATTAAAGTTTTTGTTACTCGCTTATAGTTATGACATTGTGTATGATCGGTGCGCCAACACATATTTAGGGGTATTGATAAAACACTTGTTACATAGAAAGCGTACTATTTTATTTTTGGAGCGCTAAACGCTCAACATTAACGCTTTAAAAAATCCCTGATAAATTTTGACGATGATTTTTGACAGCCTCCGTGGCGCAGTTGGTTGGACGCCGACTGTGAAACGAGAAGCTGAGGGTTTTTCCGTGTTTGTATCATACCCAGGCATTTGTTTCGGGTCTGGGTGTTTGTGTGACCGAAAAGTCTCTCGTAATTCCTGATACCCACGACACAAGACTAAAATGATCATATAGATAAGGATGTGGGGTCAGGGCTATGTAAGTGACAGTTGGTGTGTATTTATTTTTGTATAAGTTAAAAATTCTAAGTGCAGATACACTTTTTTGAAAACATTTTAGCGCCTATGTTCAACAGGGATAATGTAGGACTGTAATGGTGAATTTTTTTGAGTCGGTCCAGTTGTTGCAGATTCTATTCAATGCAAATCAACTCTTTCCTCTTTTTTATTTTTTTATTTTTATTTAAATAAATTCAATGTATGGCGACAAGCATGCCGTTCGCCTGATGGAAAATGATACGACCGCTCAGGGACAGTAGCAAACGAAACAACACCTTGAATTACAAAGCAATGTTGGGCATTCCATTGCGCTCACCATCCCGAGACGTAAGATGTTAAGTTTCAACAACAAGTCCAGTAGTAACTCTTCTTACAATATCCTTCAATCCGAAACACAACAGTGCATTGACACTGCTGGTTGGCGGGAGAAATAGATAGGCAGCTTCTATCATGAAACATACAAACAGTACCACCAGTATAGTAGTCTGTATAAAAGAAACGAAATATGTTGAAACAAATATTTAAAACCGTCTGGACCGTTGTAAAAACATTTTCATCCTCACTCATAAACTGAGTATGCAAAAAGAAACTGTAAATTTCCCTCCAGACGCGCTAAACCATAAAGATATCCTCAAAGTCGGGTTACGTTGTAATAAATTCCAATGACGACGCTAAAACGGCGACGATGAGATGGTACTTTCACGTAATTATGATGAAGTGGCGGGCTTCTTACTGTCGTGTTTCTAGTAGGAGGTAGAGTAGGAACTGTTAGATTCTAGGTTCGAATACCATTTCGGGTGATTTGTGAGAATTAGCAATTTTTTTATAATTATTTTGTTTTATGTGGTGGTTAGACTGTATCACTATACCGTGTTGTATGTGATCACGTGGGGTGATAATCAGCAACGCGAGGATCTCGTGATTTATTACCGATTTATATTTTTTATATTTAATTTAGTTTTTACCTTCCGAATTTTCGATGTTATTTGGCAAATATTCACTTATAATACCACAAGAGCTTCAAAATTATCGGGTATTTTTCCTGAAAAACTTGACGACTTTATTTGTTTGCAGGGAACCTTGAGGGAAATGCCAGATAATTTTGAAGCTCGTGTGGTATTCGGGGGATTATTTTTCCGTCCCAAATGTCGGCCAATAGAATTGCACCATGAGACGAAATGTACAGTTAACAAATAAGAATTTCATGTGGACAGAGAACAAACTCCAAATCGACTCATTTTCATGCAAAATCTCCAATTTTCACAATTGTATTCAACCTGTCAGTTTGACGTGTGGTTAATTTGACTGGATCATGTTTTGTTTTTTATATATAGCAACTACCAGAGAAAATTTTCAAAAAATTATCAGTATAATACCATGTAGGTTGTACCACGTGACGTCGAATGGTGCAATACTATTGGTCGATATTTGGGTCGGAAAAATAATCAATGTAATTGCACAAGGATTGACAGCAAATATGTTCTATATACATAACTGGGTCTAATGTATTTCATTGGTCATTACTATAGTAAATAGACATTCAAAGACATCATCTGCCACTCTCGTGTCATGGTAGTAAAAACTATTCAAGACTTGTCGAGTTCTCAATACAAAGAATTTCAACAAATATCTTTTGATCTCACAAATATTTATATCGGTTCAACAATCGAACACGTGCATTCTTATTTCAGTCTGCTTTATATACAGCACTATGGATAATAAGAATAGTTTACCATTGGAATATTAAAAATCCGCCACAAAATTCCGCACTTTTCTTACGTCCCAGTCTTCTAAAATATTCTCCTCGCTGGGAGAACTTTTAACGGAACATCTTAAAGTGTTTGGCATGAAAACAAAGTGCTTTATAATTTTTGACTGTGAAGCATATTTTGTATGCACACTTAGAAAAAACAGTAAACTCACACATTAAGAGATTAGATGCATAAAATGTTGCATGACTGCATGGCTGCTGTGTAACGTAAAGTTTGGAAGTGAACAAAAATCGCCTAACAATAATGCGGTAGAGAATATGTTTATAATCAGTTCTTTTAAAATCGAAACACTTTTAATCCTCAGAAAATTACATGCATTTAAATTGCATGGGTTTATCTGGCAAATATACCCACGGTCGAAAAGACCCATTCATGGCAACATAACGTTAATTAAATTGTCAGTTGAGGATAGATAGTGGTCACTTCTCACGTCAGCGAAGTCATCCATCATGATAGTATCGCTCACGAACCAGCCTCGAATTCAACCCTTAACTCTCCGCCCAATTATTATAAATAATGATATAAGATCGAGTAACCGAATCGACGATAGGCTCGAGCGGGCTCCTATGGCGAGATTTATAGCTTTGCTGATCGTTGATATAGTGGGATGTAGGTTTCATTTGTTTTTTATGTAGTGAATGTATCAGCCTATGCTGAGCCCGGGTCTTTTGTACCATTGGAAGAGGTTAATGGGTTTGTTCACTACGTTGGAATGAACAGGTTGGTGGACATTACAGAGATTTCAAGTTCTTGTGGCAGTCTTACGAACAAAAATTTTATTTTGCGTAAAAATAAAATAAAAGCAAATTTCCTTACCGTATGCTCCTTCATATTTAAAATGAAAGAAAAAAATGGCTACCCACGTTACTTTAAGAAGTACATTGTGTGCATCTTGCGCTTTAACCATCGACTTTTGGTATGACAATTCAATCCGCTATCAACTAGGCTATCGCTCATTGGACACAAAATAAATGATTTTAATGAAACAATAATTTATTTGCAGACCCTAATTCAATTTTCGAATCATAAATTAAACTGTACATTTGTTATAACAAATAAAACTATTAAATCAGTTTATTTTAAACTTTGACGTCAAATTTATTTTCCATTGTAGCACAGCTGATTTTAACAATATAAATTAAATTTGGACATATGCGTAATGTAAACGAAATAATTGGATTTTTAACAAAAAATATTGGTGGCATAATTAATGGCAAATTCGTGGTGTTTGTACATATTGTCCGGTCGTATGAAGAGGTATAAATTGTGAACAATTCGCAGATATTTGCCACACCGTGTCAGACACCATCATGAAATCATTAGGATTTCTAACTGTTATGGTAAGGTTGCTTATATTTTATAAAACTGATATTATAAATATAGACATTCTTGTAATCTTCGTGTGTTTATTTTCAAGATGTCGTTAGAAGATTTTCTAATATTTGCGACTGTCTGAAATACATAATAACAATAGTTACACATGCATTTCACTATTGAAATTAATTAACGGACAAATTTTAATCAAATCTGTCATTTGCCAGGCTGCGATCATCGCGGTATCATCAGCTCAGAGTAAGTATATTATTGAGTAATAATATTTTATAAAAATTGAAAGAAATTGAAACAAAACTCTGACACGAGAAATTCATTTCAGATCAAATTTTTGCATCAGCATCATCCAATGGTGAAGCGATCGCGGGAGCTGCTTCAAAAGGAGCCAGAGTGATCCACGTGCCAGCTGGATCTAACATTCACCATATAAAACCACAGGTTGTTCGACCAGCACCAAACAAGCCAACCCAAGCCGCTGCTGGAGCCCGAGCTGTCGCAACTGCTCAAGCGGGACCAGCCAAGCATGGCCCAGTCCATCCACACCATGTAGCTCCTCATCCTCAACCACAGCATCCCGCACATAACCAAAAACACGCAAATGCACCACAAAAACAAGCAGTTGCTACTACAACCCCCACCGCTGTCACTAAACCACCCAAAAAAGTAGACGACAAAAAGCCAGTCGAACCATTGGATCTCCTAAAAGACTTACCCAGTGAATTAAAAACACTGGTTGATGCGGTCATAGCTGAGGGTCCACTGATTAAAGCCGGAGCTGGCATAATCACAGGTCTCATAGATACTGAGAAAAATACTGTTCCAACAATTATAGCTGGTATTAACAAAGGTATTAAAGACTTGGCAGATTTATTTTTATCCCCAGAAAGCGTAAGTAAGGCTGTTGATACTATAGCTAAAATACCGGATGAGGTTGCAAAACAGGTTGCCGCTACACTAGGCGACCTTGTAGTAACACACGCTGATCTGATTAAAAATCTGCTTAAAGCATTAGTTGACGTAGGCCAATTGGCACAAACGGCCGCAGCTGGGTTATCAGTTGTGGCGACACTCGGTGTGATATTACACAACGAGGTGTTCTCAAAAATTCCAACGGATATCAGTAAGTTACCTTTAGACAATTTACCCATCCCGCTGGACAAACTTCCTATCCCATTGGACAAGTTACCGACTTCATTAGACAAATTACCGAAGACACTATCGGAACTGTTATCGCCATGGGATAAATTGCTGGAGCCTTTGGAGAAGGAGTGGGGGAAGAAGTTGGCCGGGTTTGCTGGTGCTGGGTCGCAGGATGCAGCAAAGGCTGGTCCGGGTGGAGATGCTCCTACTCAGGTCAATTCTCCAGTTCAGGCGACGGCGGGAGGTGCGGTGGCTCAGGCCGGGATTGCCCCTGCGGCTGTCTCCGAAGATGAAATACCCGATGACTCGGAATATGGGTACGAAGATGAAGAGGAAGCCAGTGCGGAAGCGGCGGCTTCTGCAGGACCGGTGGCCGTAGCCCATGCCGGATAAAAGGCCGCTTATCCAACTGATTGTGAATTAAGTTCACAAAATTTAAGTACGATTATTACAGATGATATAAAGAAAAAGGATTTTTTTTATTATGATGCATTGCTGTATATTTTAGAAATCTTGAATTTATTATAAAAAACTTACAAAATAAATGTGCGTATATTATAATATTCACATATTATTTCAGTTTTTATTTTTATCCACAAATACTTTCAATGATTTCTTAACAACAAATTAATTTAGGTACTCCGACTATCAAAATGTCATAGGTATTTTTTTTAAATTAAGATGATTAAAAAAGTTGAATAAAATATGTTCGAATATCATAATTGTACGTCGAACTAACCAAACGTAACGCGCTTATTTTTGCCTCTTATGAAAGGGGTATTTTTATGAAAACAGCGCAGGAAAGTTGCCCGCTCGATATAAACATGAAGTAATAAATAACGGGGCTATAAACTGTTGGGTCCCAACACATAAACAACACGAAAGCGAGAAAGCCTTGTATGTAGATGTTATGTTGTAATCATACTAGCTACCGTCCGTATCTTCAGTCGCGTTAATGTAGATATATTCAATCTGGTAAGCCTACGCAGTTATTTTTCCTGGCTCAAATGTACTACATTTACTTTTCTGTACCTGACCGTATGGATGCAAAAATCATGATAATCGAATCAAGTAATGAAAACGTAACAAACATACAATTTCGCACTTCACATTCGTATTTATTCAGCATTTTATCAAACCTTGATAGGCCAGCGTAGTGATATACTCATTCTGTGGTTAAAAGGCATAAGAACACCACCCCAGTATACTCTGCTTATCGTAAGAGGCGATTTAAAACGGCCATAAAGATCGCTGGACATACAAACTCTGAAATAGGCGACAGAGTGCGTGACCTTATAGCGTAGTTGGTGTATATGGGCTGCTATTAAATTTCATTTTATGGATATTATTGTAATTATTACATATATATCTCATTGATCTTTTTCACCGTAAACAGAGTGGGATACGACCAAGGAAAGGCTAAATAAATAACACCCAGCAGTCGCACACATAGTCAAATGCCACACTTAGATCAAGTCTTGTGTCTTGGGTATCAGGAGCTACGAGAGACTTTTCAGTCTCACAAACACCGACCCGAAAAAAAATATTTATGGGCCGCACCAACATTTCTCTCGGTGCGGGAATCGAACCCGGCATCTCGTTTCACAGACGTCGTCTAATCGACTGCGCTACGGAGGCTGTCAAGGCTGTCAAAGGCTGCAAGTAATGTTCACTAATATGTTTGAAGAAGACCTATCTTTGGACTCTTTGTCTAGACTTATAATACGTAATGTGTACCATGAGGTCGTCATTTCTCTTTTCTAATTGTTTTTTAGCGTGCTTTTAGACAAAATGACTTACATTATATTGGATAAAAACTAAAAAAGAATTTAAAAAAACACTTAGTAATCTCTTTTTTGAAGTCGATTAATAAAAGCGAATATCAGGCTAGGAGCACTGGTTTAATTGGAAATATAAAATACATTTATTAAATTGTACATTACAGCGCTTAAACCAGCAATATTTATCACTTTATATGAATACAAATAAGTAAATACTGTGTTTGATATTTTAAATTTATGGACACCAAAACATCTGTGCATACAAAACGGATTTACAAAACAATATACTGACGTCACATTACTCATTTGAGCAAAACATTTTGGCTAATTTTATTACCAAAATGTTTAAAGACATTAATATACTGGCAACGAGAACAGGCTATGAACCTTGTAGTCCTCAGTTTGATTCTTAAGTCGAGTACTCCACTGTTATGGTTTTAGGACAATTCATTCATTCTGCTTAGGCGTTATCCCGGCCGGTGCCAGGGTCCACCTTCCAACTGAGTCTCCTCCATTAGGCCTGGTCTTCGGCATCCTCAATACTAAAGCCATTGACACTCATTTCTTCCTTGACGACATCAAGCCAGCCCTTCTTCGGTTTTGGGACAATATTTATTATAATATAAATATTTAAGGCAATAAAACGTTCTACGGTTTTTATCTTCTACCACCAATAAAAATTACTGAAGATGTTGATGTTATTTGTTGTACTCGTAGTAGTGATTTTAATTAAATGGTTTAATGACCCGCTGCGCCGCCTGGTAAAGCAACGTCAACCCCATATCAAATATAATTAATGGCAAATGATTTAATTTCGGAGTGACTATAGATAAAGAAACCTACACTTTGAAGATAATAAATAAACACAGCAAATACTCACATACTCCTAACCTCCCACAGAAATATTCAAAGCAAGTCATGTGTCCTTAATATCAGCAACTACAAGAGACGTTCTGTTCTCACAACACCCAAATGTTAACAGATAAGTAAATTTGATTTAAGCAAATCTTTATCACAATATAATCAAATTTTCTTGTCTATCTTTTACATGGCGGGTCCTTTATACCCGTGGGTAAAAACTAAAATTTATCCAATTCAAAGACCCCGAAAGGGTTGCATTTACTTTCAAACGATGTAGTAGACACCCACCGAATAATAGCGCACATTTTGACCAGTATTTTATGTTATAAGGGTCGTTCGCACTGGGATGAAAGTCAACCCTTTTCGGTTCGCCGACCGTTGACAAATGAACGCAGTGTGGACGGTACAACAGGCCGATGCTCTGCGAAAATGGGACTTCACTATTGATTTGTTGTCAGTAGAATTAAAAGGGTTGTGGTATATTTTTCTACAAGCCCAGTGTGTACAGGTCACTTGAAGGAAATAAGAAATTTCGCTTTAATCTTCACAAAATATCTGATACAATATCCCCTATGTATCATGCGAAATGCAAATTTAAAGAATCCGGAAAACGATCCCTTAACTTCACGGTCTACAACCCACATATGCTTTCATTAGACCAATGAGGGTTCTGCAAAGAATGGATTATCCACAACTCCAAATATCCTTTTAAAATGAGTTTTAAAATGTTTCTAAAAAGCATAACCTCATATAAAACTTTAATCCACTCACTTAAGCATGGCAAAAACTTAAACAAGACATATTAAATTGTAACTGACGCATCATCTCAATCGGGGTTTAAACGTAATATGCATATTTTAATTAAAAAACTCTATCTGTGAAGAAAAATGTTGAATCCGCCGGTTCCATTTATCTTAGCCGAGAGTTTTCGCTTGTACAAAACTTGTGTTTAAACCGATTTACTTTTAAAAATATAATTGTTGATAGCATATTTGAGAGTCCTACATGGGAGTATTTTAGTCTCTGTATTCTTATCGTCTATCTCGTGTATATTAATAGCTACTTTTGTTATGTTATCTTTATAATTTTGTAGAAACACATAAAAAATCTGCTTACCTAATAACCCTATGTCCTAAACTTACGAGTATACGACAATGTAAAATATTGATAAAGAAAATTATGATATTAAAACATTGCAATGACACTCAGCAGTGAAGTATGAACGACTTTCATGTCGATTATGATCAATGACGCTTATTCTTTCCCTCCGCTATTGATAATATATACCTAAAACCTCAATCAATGTTTCCTTAACGACATTATTATACTACGAATACATATAAAATACATTATTTCACTTGACTTGTGTAATTTCAATGGATCCTCTTCCACCGATCTTGCCGCTTCATTCATATTTCTATTAGCGAGCGCAGTGGAAGCCAAGCATTGCTTTTTAATTCATTGTGCTGTTTGTTTTTACTGCTGTTTCGCTTACCATCAGGCGAATCACATGCTGGTCTCACCATTCACAGCAATAATATAAAAAAATATTTTTTTCATCTGCTATAACCTCCTACCAAATACTCACTTCATCTCAGCGTCAGATTTAGCCAGCATCCACACGACGTGTCCCGGGTCCCGCCTCGAGCCCAGCGCCATGAGCTGCGACAGCTTGGCCCCGGGCGGCAGTGTGGGTCGCTTCGGCACCTGCCCGGTCCACGTGGAGATAGCCAGCATCTCCGGGCTCTCTTTCACCAGGTGCTTCTGAGTGGCCATGCACTTGCCTGATGCGTCCTGAAAAAAAAAAACATATGAGTGACTGCTGATTTGTTACTGTGGTTTGATAAAAAGTTCTAGTTTCATTGATTACTCTGTAGCAAGATAGAGATGAATAAGTCGTTTTAAATGAGCTATGGTTTGCCTTATAAAGAACCCACATAAGATATTTTACAACTATATATTATCCTATGTTAAGAAATGGAATTGATGAAATATTGGACCGTGCATTCTTTGTCGCTAAATTTTATCCACGTCGCCTATCATAGGCTTTTAGTAGAAATAAACCGTTTTTATTTATATACTGATTTTATACTTCCCTCTATTTTAGTAGGTACTAGTTTCATTGTTGATTTATTTAAAACATATATTTTGCTAAGACATATCAAAAAAGATGTTGATAGCTTTAAACTAAGTCAAAGTTCCCCTCATTTCACTAATAATATAATAAGTAACCCTGCTTTACTCACTCCAAAAAGAGGGCTACCCAGCCTCTTGTCTCACAGACTTCAATTCAACCTACAAAAAGCCACAAAAACCGTATATCCTACAGAAAAAAACATTCCAGACTAAAAGATCATTAGGTGGGTACACTTGTAGTACAAAAATGATTATCGTAAAGGCGCCTAGCGCGCGGCTATTCATCACAGGCGGCATGTGCCAAGTGGCCTCGCTGAATTCACAATGAGCGGGCGGAATACCAGGCTAAGAGTCTGTGGGTTTATTTGGGGGCCGATTTGACCCCCTGCTTTTTAAATATTTGTTTGGTGACGATGTTTCGTAATTCAACAGCGTGAGGTTTAGTAATTCAATGAATGTTAAAAGTAAAGGGATAAGATAAAATTTACCTGGATTTGGTTACTTTTGGTTTGATTGATAAAAAAGTTAAAGAATAAATAAAATTAGTTTGGTATTCATAATGGAAGAACGAATGCTACGTACGACCAATCAATACAACAGAAAACATAACTCAACGCATAAATAAATCATTTAGATGTATGTCTGCCTCTAAAAAAGGATCCTTAATATCCCTGACATTGAAAAAGCTATAAATATGTAGGCCAATAGGTTTTATTTGCTCCTAAATCCCCCTCTGCGGCTGACACAGACAGAAAAACGTTAATATTGTATAGCAACCAGCTGTACTGCCTGATGAAGAATGAAAAAGACTAAATGACATTTTAAAAATTCACCAAATGTCGTGGGTGAATTTAAAGAATGAAACATTGCGTAAAAATGTGAGAACTTGACAGACTGGGTATATACAAAGCGTTTTCGTGAAACTATTGCGGAAAGACATATTGCTTTTAATATGTGTTCTGTCTCTTCTGTATTCTGTATCAGCCCATATACGTCCCACTGCAGGGCACGGGCCTCCTCTACAATCGAGTGTACGATTGAGAGTGATTAGGCCATATTGTCCATCTTATTTCTCAAGATGGCGAACGCAGTGGGAAGCCAAGAATTGCTTTGTAATTTATGGTGTTGTTTAGTGTTGCTACTATCCATGAGCATATCGCTTACCATCAGGCGAATGGCATGCTCGTCTCGCCATTCATTGCAATAAAAACAAGATTTAGGCACCTTAATGCACATTTAACAGATCATTTCACACACAAACGTGCAAATACCACAAACGGGTACCTACATTCTGGCGAATCTTAGTTACATGAATGGGCCGGCCGGATCGATGCCAGTGTCTCAATGAAGCGACGTGACGTCGGTTACCCGGCCCGTTTTATTTGGCCACTGCGATTGTAGGAGAACTACACGCCTATTTTTAGTCTTTGGTACAACTCTGTCTTCTAAGCCTGCTTTTTAAGTGTAGCTTATTTTTATCAATGCTGACTTATGGGACATGAAGATTTTAAATCACAACAGGATGAAAGAATATCGGGCACGTTATAGATAAATAAAAATAATATTTTACATTATACCTATTTTATTTATTATTCATCAGCATCATGTAAAGAACGTTTATCAATTTTAATCAAATCATTTAATGTAACAGGACATTTGTAACGTATCCAATATAAATCCAATATTTAAAACTCAATTATTGTCTCTTCAGAGACCAAAGAAACGTAAACTTGAATCGCCAAAAAAATACAAAGGGTGCTACTGGTACTATATCTATCCTTACTAATATTATAAAGGTGAAATCCATAATAAATCTCTTACATAGGTTATATATTTTTTATAAAGGGTGTAAAAATATGTTTAAAAATGTAATTAATCATCCAAAAGTTTCCGGGTGTTTTTTGCATGAATTGAGGAAGTTAAAAGTACATTAGGAGCGTCAGCTGCGAGCGATGTTGTCAGAATAAAATAAGTACACACTGGAATACATAATGTATTGTTACGCTATTTAGGTACTAACATATTTGTGAAAACTTGTGAATGTATACCTGTATTATCTTGATTTACTATAAGTTTGCTGTAAGTTTTCCTAATGAATAAAACAATAAAAAATAAAATTAAATAGCCGTTGGGGCCGAAAGCTTCTGGACTAGAGTCCATTTACAGGTATACGCAGTATCAGATGCCTGCCTACAAGTTGGACGGACGACCTGGTTCAGGTTGCAGGAATTTGCTAAATACAGGCCATTTCCTACGTGTCAATGTGGAGATCCTTGGAGGAGGTCTATGCCTATCAGCACTAGACTTCCTGTAACTGAAGAGAGAGAAGAGAGAGACGGTATAGTCAAAGATGTAGCGTTAATCATCACTTTCAGCCCCGGAAAATCCACTTCTGCGGTATCTCAAGCTTGCTAGTATACCTAAGCATTGCCATGCTAAACCCTTGGCGCGATTTTTTTTGCATTTTCTTTCCTAGTTCCTGCCAGAAATCTCCATAAGTTAATGTTTAAACGATCAGAAAACACAAAAACATACCTGAGCTTTAAAGTTCTTTCTCTGTTTATTGTGGCAAACAAAATAAAAATGACAAAATTACTGTGGAGTCATTTTCATTGGTGTAAACATCATTTATTTATTTTTTACCACGGCATACACCAATTACGCTAATAAAAAAATGAATAAATACAATACAAACACAAAAACAAATGAAACAAAATATTTACATTAGAAAAATAATTGAAATATTAGACTTATTCGTCACATATTTCACAAAAATATTCATGTATGGGCCATGAACTATGAGGTTCTAACTCTCACAGCCTTGACTTTATGCACGAGCGCTTTTCTACCCACTCCCAGAACCTTTTTATATTCACCACTTAAGCTGTTTCCTATATTTATCAAGCAGACAAAGGAATCGATCAGACCTCAGGTGGGCCATTACGGCAACGATTAATTACACCCAAATAGATTAATTAATTTTATACGGGGTATACTCGGTTGTTCGTCTGTCGTCCCCGCCCCGCACCGCACCGCCCCCGCATTTGTACTGCTAATTATGTTGAGTGATTGGGGCGTAATCATTTGTGTTATTAATCCGCATATTTTCGCGTATTTGCGTTGAGAAGCCTAACGAAGATAGTTTTATTTTTTGCAATAAAACAGGCGATATGATCATGCCATTCGCATGAAGGTAAGCGATACGACCGCTCATGGACCGTAGCAAAATAAAACAACATCATGAATTACAAAGCAATGTTTGGCAGCAGGGGTGTTGCCATCCGGAGACATAAGATTTCAAGTCTCAATATGTCCAGAAGTTACTCTGGCCACAGTGTCCTTCATGTTTAGTTCGTGTAATTTGAAAACAAGATTAAAGAATGTACACATTTAAAAGTAATTAATCCCGGAAAATATTCCCGTATCTTAAGTGACCTTAATTCCATACTAGCTGTACTATACGTTGGTTTAATTTTACTTCTTCAACGCATGCTTTATCCCACATTTAATCGGATTGGCCTACCGAATCTATCAAGCAACGTTGCAGAGTAATTTGGCATATATTTTCGACTGGTACGCAAGTTCCAAATTTTGAACAGACTTGCTAAAGACCGCCATCTCTTACCTATCTATCTATACACTCCGACAGCCTCCGTAGCGTAGTTGGGTAGACGCCGGCTGTGAAACAAGAGACCGTGGATTCGATCCACACCGAGATAAATGTGAGGCCCACAAGTATTTTTCTCGGGCTGAGTGACCGAAAAGTCTCTCGTAGTTTCTGATACCAATGATAAAACACTTATGTGATCCTAATGGGGATGTAAGGACAAAGTATGTGACTGTTGGGTGTATTTATTTTCTTATAAGTCTACAACATTATATAAAAAGTTTTAACAAAAATGATAAACCACTTAACTCAATTTTCTAAAGTACAGTAAAGGACACGACAAGCTTTAAAGGCTTCTTTCTTAATTTTATAAGAGTGTTTTCGTCGATGGAAGCTAGAACACCTGCGCACATAGCGACATCTGGCGTCCCAGTTACACCATATCTAATATTTATAAACGTTTTCTCAAGTCTCAACGTCTGTGTAGAGTATAGGAGATGAGAATTATGATGTCGTGGATGCGATTCATTGGTGAGATAATACTTATTGATAGTTAAGCTACCTTACTGTGATCGTGAGTTTCAAATACGTGGTCGGGTAATCCATTTTTAGTTTTTCGACTTGAATAATTTAATAGGAATGATTAGGGAGGATATTTGCACACGATGGAACGTTTTCATCACCTTTGGAGCGAAATTAAACATTGCCCACGACATGCCGAGCATCTGTACTTAGCTTTAATTACTACCACTGTCTATCGAGGATTTCTTTATTATTATTTTATAGCACTCTCGACTCAGTCTGACTGCCTCGGTGGCGTAGTTGTACCACGGTACGCTTACAAAGCTGAGGTCTCGGGTTCGAATCCCGGGTTGCGCAAAGTGATATTGGATTTTTCTATTCATTATCAGCCCAGTCAGGAATTTGTGCCCGATATAGCGATAGGTTCGCCATCTATCACATTGTGGCACGAAACATACTGGCGAAATGTGGGTGCCCCGGCACCTCTGCCTACCCCTTCTGGGAAAAAGGCGTGAGTTTATGTATGTGTATTTTATAGCAACTAATGGCGCGACTAGAATGCCATTCATGGGGTGGTAAGCGATACGACCGATCATGGACAGTAGCAAAACCCAACAACACCACGGAATAAGGCAATGCTTGGCATTTCACTGCGCTTGGCATCCTGAGTTGTAAGATGTTAGGTGTAACGTTCAGTAGTTACTCTGGCTTAATTTTCTGTTTACAAGTATTGCATTGGAGATAAGGGTAGGAATATTTCCTAATAATATAAATTCCTATCATTCTAGGAATGTAGGCGAGATCTATGAGCTTAGTCTGAATTTTATGCAAATAGCCTTGAACTGAGACCCACATCTAGGTATTGTTTTGAAGCGCCTTAAGCGTTCCTCCATTCGTCTAGTGACGCTGAAAAAAGCGTCAGAAAAACATTGTTTCAAAACACATGTGTAACTTGAGCAGTTGTTTTTAAAGATAAAGTAAACAAAATAAAATTCCAGTCGTTTATTTTTGTGGAAATTAAGCGCATTTTTTGTATCAACCCACATACGTCCCACTGCAGGGACGTGCCTCCTCTACAAAAAATTCCTACGTTCTATTAAAGTTTTTGTTACTCACTTATAGTTATGATATAGTGTATGATCGGTGCGCCAACATATCGTTTCGGGATAATGTAAGACTCTAGAAGCAAAACCAATACATGTGACATAAGATGTTAGGTCTCAATATGTCCAGTAGTTACTCTGGCTACAATTTCCTTCAAACTGAAACACAACAATGCATTTACACTGCTGTTTGACGGGAGAAATAAACATTGCGATGGTATCTACCCAGGCGGCCTCTCACATATGAGAGACTTACCGCCAGTGAAGGAGATTTTTATAATATTAGTGTAGACTGCAGACGTGCCGTGACTGCGTAGACGTGCGTGGTGGCCTGTTGGTAAACGGACCAGACGCGGCTGCCAATATGTTCACGGTAGTCGTGGGTTCGAATCCCAGGGTACACCTCTGACTTTTCGGAGTCATGTGTGTATTGATAGTCAATCACCACGCACTATAACGGTGAAGGAAAACATCGTGAGGAAACCTGCATACCATAGCGGTTTCTATGGTATGTAAAGTCCACCAACCCGCACGAGGCCAGCGTGGTAGACTATATGGCCCAACCACTCTCAATCATATTTTCGATTGTAGAATAGGCCTGTGCCCTACAGTGGGACGTATATGGGCTGATACAGATAAATATACAGATAGTGTAGACTACATTTCCTAATCAAGCGTACTGCAGAACTGTTCCGTCGTGCTACTATAAAAAATATTGTACTTTCTCCCCCAAAGGCGATAAATCAATGCGCTACAATACACCTAATCTCCACTGGAGTTCAATCGTATTTATTGATTGCCTCGTCTCGCCAGCCTATGATTTACAACGCTAAGTTTGAATGGCAAAAACCTTACACTTTCCGAAGCTGTAATGCTAATGGTATTTGTGAATTATATGAGTTTCGAATGTTCCGCCGTTTATCGGGGATTTAGGATCGAACCTTCAGGTAATGTTTTAGTTACGATTAAATACGATTGCTTTTATAATCGATGTTTAGTTCGATTGGATTTTGTTTTGGCTCCTTGTCGAAGCGAGCAGCAGGTTATTTGATTGTAAGTGATCTCTGCCGCTCATGAGTATCCACAATACTTGGACCATGGATGTGTTGCCGACCCATCAGTTTGGGAGGGGAGCGGTAAGGAAAAATGATGGGAAGAGGAAAGGGCACTGGGCAGCCGGCAATCTCACTTACTGGACGAAATGCGTCGCTTCACTTTGATATTCTGTGAGACAATGGTACCCTGGACGAGTCTGCCCATTTATGCTGAGTCGCGACTGAGAACATTTTTCGACAACCTCGTTTTGAATACGTAGGAACTAATACACATTTTTTGTTCTTAAAGACCACAAAAAAAACTTTTTGTACTAGAATACTATTTATTCTCCTTTCAAAGCCACAGTAATTTGGAATTACACGTAATTTGTTTTATCTGTCTTGTCGACACTACGTCGATAGTATTTCATTAGGCCCTGATTTCTCCCACAATTCCTCATCTGAAATAGTGCCGGGTCGTGCACGAACTTGCAAGACTATAATTATATCTATATTCACAAAACTACCATACAATGTATGTTACCTTTCGTGTCTCAACAATAAGCTCTCAAAGTCTCCAAATTCCCAATTTTAATTTGAAACCTAGATACCAACTTGATACTTAAAAGTTGGGACAGGCGGATGCAAGAGTCACGTTGTTAAACTACTTACGAATTTCCATGTTGAATGGACTTTACCGTCGGGAACTACTTCGAGGATTGTCGGTAGATGGCGCTACAATTAGCTTGGAGTGCACGTAAACCGCAGAACTGCGCAGAACTTTTGAGGACCATAAGGAGCTCAGACTATGTTGTTATAATATGCATAGTTCACTCACTAGTTAATCTTTTTATGGCCTTCGCAGGCACACGATCATTCGGCCCGCCTGATTCTAAGTGGTTAGCGGTCATCTTTCTTTAAGCACCATGAAATAGATGCCTTCTGTAAGAGGATAAGCAAAGTTACCAGTAGGGGTAAATTTTGCTGATCTTATTTCCATTAAACTCTCTCGGGAAATTCATACAAGCTTTTCAAAGCGAAAATCTCACACTTTGTAGCCTAGCCTGAAATCAAACCTAGGGCCTCGCGGTAACCAGAAACTGCAGGCCTTGTGCGCTTTGTTATCGGATAAAACTATTAATCAATCAACGATTTAAAACCACATTTCGAACTGGTTATATTACTCAACTACATATAACTAACTACATATTATATTTGTTTAATGTAGGTATTTGAATAATGTAGTCTATTCATTGTTGATTATTATTATTTTATTTATGCCCTGGACTGTCATTTCTCTCTCCTATTTAAATGTCCATCCCATGCTGGCCTGTAAGAAGTTACCTAATATGACAAGGCCGCCACTTGTACTATTATTATTATGTAATTTCTTTATCGTTTCCCTGTACAGTACAAACATGGCTTAAATAAATAACTATAACTTTAAAAATATTTGTGAAACTTCGAGATCCAATGTAGTACACGATCTGTATCTGTGTTAGCCCGTATACGTCCCACTGCAGGGCACGGCCCTACTCTACAATCGAGAGTACGATTGAGAGTGGTTGAAGGTTGAACACAATGAAGGTGAAATATTTGGAATAGTTTATGCCTAAATGCGTCCCATCAACGGCACTTGAAAACACTAATTGGTAAACTTAAACCATTTCGCCGTATCGTCCTAGCCGATGTTTTACTTCGCCATTACTCGCCGGGAATTTTAATAGCTTCTAATGTGCTGGCTCTTAACACCTGAGCGAGCTTTTGAAAAGTTTCACTAAAAGGTTTACGTACTTTCTCTGTAGCCGTACGTGACTTTTGTCACTTCCATTATCATTTTTATTTAATTAAAGTGGTGCAACATCTTTAGATTCAGGAAGTCTGCTACCAAGCCAAGAGTTTCCACTTTGAGCTGTTGGAAGCATAATTTTATACAAGTTTTGTTTGGTCGACTGTGGCTTACTTAAAGGAAATGTACTACCAACTTAAATTGTATATGAATATGTGAAAAGTTATGTTTACTTCCCCAATGAATTATAAGATTAAGATTAAGAAAAGGGAAGAGGGTCAAAGAGATTGTTTTCTTAAACTGTTTTGTCCATTTTCCCCCACAGCGATAGGTATTGAGTACAGGTATACTCAACAACAAAGAAAGTAATTAATACTGACCACTAATACTTAGCGAATCATTTAGTAATATCTTTAACTCGCACAAAACAAAATATCCAAAGAAACGAAATATCGCATACCTGACACTATAACATTTCACAGGCAGGCTTTAGTGCGTCACACTCACTAAACGCAGGATTTAGATTAAACATACTTTTGGAATTATAATCACTAAATACAGTTGTTAGAACATACTTTTGAAATTAGTATGGAGATCTCTCAGGTGTGCAGATTCACTCACAATTTTCCCCTCACATTTCAACCATCCATAATTAACTTAGAAACTTGTCCTGAGAGGTATTATCCGATGTTACGCCACCAATCAATACCTCTAGAAACGTATTATCCTCGTAACGTGTGAAGGGCCCTTAAACAAGCAAATTCGCAACATCCGCATCAGCCAAGTGCACGAAAGCCGAATAGCCGGTGTTCCGAAAAGCCGGAGAGTTGAGTCTAACAATGGCGTTTGAGCCGGCGGGCCTCAAGGGCGTTCTCCGCGCCTAACAAACGTTACATCGGCGAAAATACTGTGGAAATTCTCGGAAAATGCTCTTGGAAATTATCGAAGCGCGGACTAAAATGTCAGTATTAAGTGCTCACTCGAGTTGCCGAGCTATGAGCCTCCTTAAGGATCGTTGGATGATGAAAAATGTAAGTCGCTTGGGCTGCAATTTTAGTGGGTTGTTTAGAATTTTGCCGATTTTTATTTTAGGCTTCTTTTGATTGGTATTAAGCAAGTGGCGCATATACCGTTGCCACGCACAACATTTTTTCTATTTTATATCTAATAGTTAAGCGTACGTTTATAGTCCAATATTAAGATACAAGTCTAATATCACGAACATCAGAAACAATGACTAACTTTTCACTCTCACAAATATCCCGATCCAAGACATATAAGTGGGCATTTCACTAACATTTGCCTCAAACCCGCCACATTACCACAGCGGGCGTCTTAACCAACGGCGCCATAAAAAACTAGTTATAATCCTATGTCAGCCTGCAATGTGATTGCAACTTACAAGCTTTACCATTCGCAACCATCGGCGTAGTTTTTGGATCGCCGCCAACTCACACAAGCCCCGGCATAACCACTTTTATCGGGAACAAAAAATAATAGCAAACCTAACTCTACCTACACTCAGTATACACTACATGAACATATATTGATTATATTGGTTTCCCGCAGCACACGCCAGGCGCGGACCCAGGTGGTTTATTGGGTGGTTATTATCAATATTGTATTGAGATATTTTATATTTCAAATATACTTCTCTAACTTGATTATCGCTTTTGTTAAAAACACGTGGAAATTAGAATAATAGTATGGAGATAAAGTTCGGCAATACCATTATATGGCTTTATAAATTCTGCCACGTCACGTGTAATTAAAAGTCAAACCAGTCTTCCATATACTGATAATTGGACAGAACTGGGCCCCCCAATTAATATTCCTAGTTCGTCCCTGGCACACATCACTTTCCGATACAAAGCTTTTATCGGCTTTTTGCAAAATAATGGCTAACGGACTTAAGCCCTTCCATAGCAAATACGAGAACAATAATAATTAAGTATCGTTGTTGGTATTTACTTATTAAGCGGTATTATCTCTTGTACGAGCGATTATCTGGGACTTCACTCGGCTAGTTTTGCTATGGATTTTTAAGTCATAAAGAAAAATGAATCGTAGCTTTGATTTAGTTTGAAGTTTTGGTCTGTAATATACTCCGATTAGGATTCTATGTGTCAGTCTCTTTGCTCCTGATATTATATGCCAAATTATTGTGCTATATGGATGTCAGTTCACTTAGCGCGGAGAACTGATAGCGATTGGGGGCGAAAGGATATATTTTTAAATTTATTGTAATAACAAACAATTATACAACTAAGTAAGATGTATAAGTAATATGTACAAATATAACTAAAGAACAATAATATATGCATAATCATAAACACTGTTCACATGTTACTAAACTACAGGATTCATTTATCGATTGGACAAACGCAGGGTTGGACTGCCTACAAGGTGGACGACTTGTTTAAGGTTGCATTAACTCGTTGGACGAAAGCCGCATCCAACATGATGATGTGGATATCCTTGGCGGAGGCCTATGTTCAGCAGTGGACTTCGTGTGGCTGGAGAGAGGGAGAAAGGAAGACAGCGAGACGGACATGAGTTAACATATGGAATAATTTAACTCATGTCCGTCTCGCCAGCCGTCGTCGACAGCCTCCGTGGCGCAGTTGGTTAGACGCCGCCTGTGAAACGAGAGGCCGCGGGTTCGATCCCCGCACCGAGAGAAATGTTTGTGCGGCCCACAAATATTTCTTCCGGGTCTGGGTGTTTGTGAGACCGAAAAGTCTCTCGTAGTTCCTGATACCCGCGATACAAGACTCGATCTTAGTGTGGGGTCAGGACTATGTATGTGACTGTTGGGTGTTATTTATTATTTATTTATTATTTATTAATTTATGTTGCGCAAGTTTCATATAAATGGAAAATAAGGGAAATGAGATATTTTTTGTTAAGACTCACGGCAATTATTACCTCCTTTAAAAAGCATTAAAATTCATCCATCTTTAGGTAGCTATAAATCGAAAGCAAGAAACGAATAGACAAACAAATATTCAAACACTTTTCTCTTAATTGAAATAAAACTATTATTTACGGATTTTATCGTGCATTTGGATTAATTTTTACATTTTTAACGTCTCGACGTTTCTGCCCCGTGGCTACGAGCTTTAAAATAATCGACATGTAGGGAAGTTAAAAAATGTAAAAATTAAACTAAATCCGCGATAAAATCCGTAAATGATAGGTTTATTTCAATATGTAACATAGGCGGAAATCTAAGAAACCGTTACTCTTCTCTTAACATTAACAAAAAAACATCAACCCAACAATAAAAATGACCAATGTGAAAACTTTTTAACAAACTACAAAATTAAATTCCTCTACCGGTAGTTTCCTTGGAATAGGCAAAATTCAGTATAATTAGATATGGCATCACAACGGCTGACATTACCGGGGCAGCGTGGCGTGTAAACCGATTCTGCGGCCGCCCGCCGTGAGACACAGGCGGACGCGAACAGCGGAAAATATTAGTGGCAGCTATGTGGTGTGAGTTATAAGCGATGGTGGGTAGGAAATATTAATTTAATTTTGTCATAGATAAACAGATAAATAAACGAAAGGAAATATGGATTTACTTCTTTTATTTCTTATTCTTTTTATACAACTAAGGACGCAAACAAGTATACGGTTTTTCTATATTTCAGATTATGAGATAGAGGTGTCTCGCCGTTCCATATCAGAACACTCGCGACTTAAATAGCAAAGCGGCTTCTGAAGCCCTAGGTATCAATATCGTACCCACGTCACCGCACCCATTATTTGTGCTCAAAGACGAATAATTAATTTATCAGCACTGGCCCATAATACTATAGTGCATTAAGTTATATACATCCTCTATGCCTTACTATCACAGATCACTCTTACTATGAACCTTACTCTATCTCTATAAGTCACTATATATAACAACCCAAACAAAAAATATTAAATCACCTCTGCCTTAAACCTATCTCCCCCAGGAACTTATTATAACTTTTGTCGCATTAACCGCGGCGGATCGCGCGCGGCCGGCCTTAACCGGTTTACGTGGAGCGGGCCTAACGCTTGATATCCGACGCGCTGACTAGTTTAGGCTCGCTTCAAATTTTATTCCCGTCGCGCCTTCAATAGGAAAAAGGTTCGTTTAAGAGTCTATTTGATTTTGTGTCGTGGACGTTCGGGACGTGGTCGGTAAGTTTAAGCAGGCGATTGTAAGTGGGACTTTAACTACTGACTACTTGTACCCTTTATTTAGTTAGGTGGAGTCATCTAACTTTTTAAATATTGTTTTTTTACCGTTTTGGAAGTTCGGTGGGGTTTAATTAAAATAATATTTTATAGTTTGACAGCCTCCGTGGCGCAGTTGGTTAGACACCGCCTGTGAAACGAGAGGCCGCGGGTTCAATCCCCGCACCGAGAGAAATGTTTGTGCGGCACACAAATATTTCTTCCGGGTCTGGGTGTTTGTGAGACCGAAAAGTCTCTCGTAGTTCCTGATACCCACGACACAAGACTCGATCTTAATGTGGGGTCAGGACTATGTATGTGACTGTTGGGTGTTATTTATTTATTTATTATTTATAGTTGTTTTGGTAGTTTATTCCTGTCGCTATTGCAGAAATCATGAAAACTATTTTTGACCTATAAGCTTATACTGTAGTACTGTTTACTGAAATAGACAACATCGCTTCAGCTGCTTAATTTTTTCATTTTTCAAATACAAAACACAAAAATGTTTTTGATTACTTGTAACAACTTTGTATTTAACTGTAGATCGCGAAGCATTGGGACCGCATATTGTATACACATTTGTAACTACAGTACACTAAACCTATTTTATAATATGTAATACTCGTATGTCGTACAACCATATGCTGTCTATCCATCCATCTTTTAACTGTCTCGCAGAAAATCGTCGGGAAATGTTTTGCCGTCATTTTTCATCCGATATGTAAGACTGCTGGAGGCTCAATACCCTTTTTCCCATCCCTTTTTCTCCCATTTACCCTCGCATTTTAAGATAATTCTTTTTGCATTGTACAGTGAAATAAGGAAGAAATCACATAATATTAATAATAGTACAAGTGGCGGCCTTATCACACTAGGTAATTTCTTACAGGCAACCATGGGATGGATATTTAAATTAGTATATAAATATTGCAAATTTTCTGGAGACTATACCGCCCTCACACCCGCCACTGCAACTCCTGTAAGTCAAGATCAACAGAAGAACGCATTGTAATGATACCGAGCATTAAAGCTCGGCGAGTCTCCGGGAATGTCTAAGTATTGTAAATGTTCATACGATATAAATTATCACGGTCAGGTAAGCCATTTGCTCCTTGCATGGAACCTATTTAAACAAAATGCTACACTAACCCCACTTGAACAGTACTGAAACAGAAGAAAGAAATATTTCATTCCAATCCAATCCAAAACAATCGACAAGTAAATATCCAGAAACAATTATCATTAAGCCGCCGAACTATATGCAAATTCACGGCTCACATCCCGAACGCTCGGCGCTCGTCGCGACCGACTACTCACTTACTCAATTGTCGAACTGTATCGACAGTTCGTTCATTACAACACGCTAATTTTGCAGTTCAAGTTTGCGAAATGTTGGCGGTTTAAAAGGGTTTTAATTCTAACAATTTTTTATTTATTTCATATTGAAAGTGAGGTAAAATGAGAGTATATGGATTTGTTTTAGACAAGACAGTGTTAAGATAATGGCGGGAGGACTTTGAATTAAATAACTACCTATATAAAAATCATTTGTTCTAAAAAATGCCTGCCCTAAAATACATTTGATACATATATTTTTGCGTTCCACTCGTAAACGGAATGACCCAAATTACGTATTCAACCAGCCACTGGTACGGTCTAAGCGGTAATCCAGTAAGTAGATATTGATTATTCTAAATCCTCATTACAAGTACAGGGTGAGTCCAAATAAATTAATTGAAAACATTAAACTACATACAATTGATCACGTTATCTAATACTGAGCCCGACTTATATGTAATAGGTAATAATTTTACATACAAAAATACCATACACATAACCGAAATTATTTACAACATCCAAAATAATACAACAAAAGTAACTCAACATCACAAAAAGAAACTCCACAAAACAAATTTATTTGATCCACCCATTCGTTTCGTAACCTACGTAGCTACGGCGTAGCGACTACCGTCTACGCCGTCTACGCGCTTTATCATATTTACGTCAGTAGTAAGCCGGGATCATTCCGGGCGCCGTCTCCCGATATCAGGGGATCAAACTATGGAAATGAGCAACGTTTGGATGCTTCTCATCCGATATGAAAATTGAGTTTGTAATTGCATTAAAGCCGGGGTGTTCGCGCATTAATTGTAACTGTTCTGGCTTTGAGCAGTCGCTCGCTGCATATAAAAGAGTGTAATCAAGTTTATCGCTTGTTGGTTTTAATGTGGGGTCTAATTGGTATTGTATTGGAGGGTATTGAACTTTCAATATAATTCGGGAATATTTGTTTCTGTTCTGTTTCAGCCCATATACATCCCACTTCAGGGCACAGGCCTCTTGTACAATGGAAAGGACGACAGAGAGTAGTTAGGCCATGTAGTCCACCACGCTGGTCTAATGCGAGTTGACGGACTTACATACCATAGAAATTCATATAAATCGCAATGGCAAGCAAGTTTCCTCAAGATGTTTTCCTTCATCGTTTTAATGCGTGGTGATTGACTATCAATACACACATAACCCCAAAAAGTCAGAGGCGTGCCCAGGGATTCAAACCCGCGACCACCGTGGACATGTTGGCAGCAGTATCTGGTCCGTTTACCAACAGGCCACCACGCACTTATATATTTGTTTATAATGGTTTGGATAAACAATATTGGTCTGGTTGTGGACGTCAACACTTACTATCAGATATGCCGCTTATTTATGACCATTGTCCAAAATTATCTTTATTTAAAGCAGCACTTATTATTTATCAGGTGCATTAATGTGACTTCATAGTGGCATTTTTTATTTAAATTAAGTTCACAAAATATTCCTCCACGCTTATTTTCAATAAAAGAGGTTTACTGTTCTCTCATATATGAGAGGCCGCCTGGGTAAGTACCACCGCAATGTCTATATCCCCACCAAATAGCAATATAAATGCACTGTTGTCTTTCGGGTTGTCTAAAGATTTGAAAGCCATTGTATTCGAAGTAACTACTGGACATATTGAGACTTAACATCTTATGTCTCAGGATGGCGAGCGCAGTGGAATAGCAAGCATTGCGTTGTAATTTATGGTGGTTTTGCTGATTTTGGTTTGGTTCACAAGCGGTCGTGTCGCTTACCATCAGGCGAATGGCATGCTAGTTTCGCCATTCATAGCTCTCTCCCTTTTCCCGACTAATAATACCACATGGTGTTGGGGTCAGCCTCCTTCACATTCGTCTTCCATTTCGCCCTATTCATGACTTCGTCAGCAGAAACATTGCAAGCTATCATGTCTCGTTATTCATAGCAAAAAAATAAAAAAAAGGAACTTTATATAGCTGGTAACAAAAGCGTATACAATTCACCTCCAATAAATATGTTTTTTCCTTCATAGAAACAGAGTTGGCGTGCGTAAGGAAAATATTTTCCTGCGAATCACTTTCCGCGATTGTCGTCCAACTACAGACAGGGATAATGTACTCGTTGCTGAGTGTACACCTCGGTGGATATGGTACAAAACATGAGATAAAGCGGGTTGGTAATTTTTTGAAAGAGAAAACAGTAACTTTGAAGACACGTGATGGCTTCTAACGCAAACTCCTACTTTTCTTGTTTTTTTTTTATGTTAATTCATGTTTTGAGAGTTGGTGTGTTCTATTGTTATGACCATTAAATCTTATTTTTTCTTTACTAAGCTACAATAAAACGGACTAAGTCGTCTTATTTTTTTATGGCCTCGGCAGGTGGAACAGCATGCGGCTTGTCTGATGGTTAATGGTCATCGCTGCTCATGGATCTTCACAGTGCCAGGGGAGTGAGTACAACCAGATCGCTGCCTACCATAAGGACAATGCTCTCTTTAAACCTCGTTTGATGAAGGACAGGTCATAACGCCCAGAAATACCATGGGAATCACCATGGATTTGTGAATCCATCTAATGTTTGTCTGGAAGAAATCGCGGTAAGCAATAAGACCGCCAATTGTCACTTTTATTTAAACGTGTTATCTTATTTTTTTGTTTTACGTAGTTGGTGATCAATAAAGAATTGTTTTTTTTAAATAAATTTATTCATAAATAAACAACGTAGCAGCGAGTCCATTCCAGAGCTTGCACGTGCCTGGTAAAAAACAAAGCTGGATACGTACCGTTCGGAAATGGTATTCGTTCTAGGTGGTAGGAAAGAACTCTACCGCGGTGACAGGTGATGGGATGATAATATCAAAAAAATAATAATTTTATAATAACGGAACGGAATTATTTTCGGATAATATAGAAAATTAATATCAATTTGCAGACGTTTTTTAGACTACATTGAGAATGCAGAGTTATCGTGAGTAGTAGGTACCAACACATGAGTAGAAAGTCTTTTAAAATATCATGGTGGTTATTATAAATTTAACAAAAAGGATAATTTATTGGTTATTCAAGAATAGCTTCCTACTGCCCCCGAAACTAAAAGAGCCAAAAATCGCCTTCACTCGTCACTTGCGCCACAAAGCCATTCATAGAAGTATTCAGGCAAAGTGCCTTACAAACGCACCCATAAATTATTTCCCCGCCGTATACGGCAGGCACCTCACGCAAACTTTCTTAATCAACAAATCGAAACTTGCCATAACTCGTTAGAAAGGGCCGGCTTCATTGGCCCTGATTGTATGACCCTTATTATTTCAGTCGCGTTGTTCTTGTAAGAGCTAAGGGCTTCATTCGTATAAGAATGGTTGGACTAGGTCAGTAATAAGAGGAAATATCACAAATATATTTTTGGCAGCAATATTTTTTTATTTACTAGAAGTATGACGATATAATACAGTTTTAAGTTATTTTCTAGCTCTACTGAAAACAAGCAAATTAATGTTTGGAGTATTTAATGTGTAACATCGACCTTGTTACTTTTGGTAAGAAGATGTATACGAATGTACGTCCAGACAGAGATTACTGAACACGATGATGGACAGTCGTGGAAAAATGGTAAGAAATGTAATACTGACTGACTGGCATAAAGAGGCGTTTCTCGATGCCGCAACATTACTTTAAAACAATGAAATTTATGTCGTATTCACACCGGATAAGTTTAAATATCCTTTAAAAAAATCCTTACCATAACATCCCGGTCTCCGCTGGTCTTAATGTGTTTGCATTTTTTTTTTATTATTGCTATGAATGGTGAGACGAGCATGCCGTTCGCCTGATAGTAAGCGATACGACCGCTCACGAACAGTAGCAAAACCAAACAATACCTTGAATTACAAAGCAATGCTTGGCATTGCACTGCGCTCGCCATCATGAGACATAAGATGTTAAGTATCAATGTGTCCAGTAGTTACTCTGGCTACAATGCCCTTCAACCCGAAACACAACAGTGCATTTACACTGCTGTTTGACGGGAGAAATAGACACTGCGGTGGTACCCACCCAGATGGCCTCTCACATATGAGAGACCACCACCAGTAAATATATTCTATTACATGACTTCGGCTGTTTAAAAACTTTCAAAGCCACGTTTCAAGTTATGAAAGCGCCGGCTTCATTGACCATGATTACATGACCTTTATTATTCAACTGGACTCATATTATTCTTATAATGTATTGTATGAGAGTTTTGTTTTTGCTGGTTGTACCAAATAATTTTATTGAATTACGGTCATCGTACAGGATGGTTAAAACTCCGTCATAGAGACACACTTTGGATTTATACGGAAATATGGAATAATACGGCATGCCGCAAACCACCCAATAGGTTCAATTACATTAAAATAATTTTATCCAATCACATTAAAAGAAAATCTCTGCAAACAATAAAGTCTAACACAGACAACAAATTAAAACTAGAATTTTATACAAAACATATTCCCAGCACAATGAAATGGAAAACAAATAATTCCATTACTGTTATGCAACACCACAAACAGACGGCAGTACAAAGCCTTTAATTCTCATACGCGTAATAATTCCACATTATAACATGTACATTACTTGCCAGCTTATTTCATAGGTTTTGCACTCTAGTAATTAAACGTACGTACTGAAAATAATATACCTCACTCAGTCAATTATTAGGAATATTCTTGTATAGTTTTAACAAGCGAACGATTAAGCATACCACTAAATGATAGGTGATGGTACCATAGCCCGCCTCAAGCCGTATTGTATTGTATTGCATCAGCCCATATACATCCCACGGTAGGGCACGGGCCTCCTCTACAATCGAGAGTACAATTGAGAGTGGCTAGGCCATATATACAAGCAGTATTTAGCTTAATATGTCGAGTATTTTAAAATTTCATATTTAAGGGAACTGTGCAAGCAGGTCGCCTAATGGTAAGTCATCACTGTCGTCCATGGCCACTCATACCGCTTGGTTCATTGATATGATGCCGACATTAAATCGAGAGGAGAGAGGGAGGTAAAAGCATGTGAAGAGGGTAAGGGTATTAGGCATCCGGCAATAACACTCACCGAACGAGCAAAGGCGCTTCACACCGATCTGTGAGACAGTGGTACCGCCCCGGACGAGCTTGGCTATTCATGCTGAGTCATTACCGACAACATCGTGGCTCCACCACTTTTAAATATCCCCAATAGTCACTGGCATAGTCCTGATCCCACCTATAATCCTACGTCGCGATTATCAGAAACTATAGGTAACCTTTTAGTCTCACCAGTCAGACTAAAAGGTTTTTTCGGTCTTTTAGTCAGACTTTTTAACACTCAATTTCGAACCAAATATACTTTGTGGATTACACAAACTATCAAGGTGTAAGGGACGAATCTGCGCTTTTTTGCTTCTCATCCAGTTGTTAAATAACAGAGCCAAAAAAGCTGTTAAATATGCAATTCACAACAAGTTCATTTATTTACATTGATGGCTTTTTAATACCTAGGTTATCAGTCAAAAAAATCATTAGTGATAAAGTATCGCCGATGTCATTTCTAAAACATTGATATTAATACTACCGGTCTAATGATCTAACTTTTCTAATCAGTTTTCTATTGAATTTTATTGAGTGACAGCGACTGTAGAGTGTCGCTGTCTATGTATGCGATATATATGAATCTTAATAAATAATCCCTATATTTAAGACCGAATGCGGAAATCTCAATCAATTTTGTTACTTAGTCCCGGCATCTCTCAGCGATAAATCCCCGGACTGTTTCACTGTCAGCGGTGCCGGCGGAGTGTTCTAACTATTCTAATCAGTTTCCTATCGCTGAGAGTTTCACTGACCGACAGCGACGTTGCGGTATCTTTGACGGTTTGGATTCAGGATTTTATATCTCAATAAAACAATTCCTACATATAAAACCGAATGCGGAAATATCAA
Source organism: Hyles lineata (assembly GCA_030180105.1). Classification (NCBI taxonomy): domain Eukaryota; kingdom Metazoa; phylum Arthropoda; class Insecta; order Lepidoptera; family Sphingidae; genus Hyles; species Hyles lineata. Next base: position 11,172,752 of record JARJEE010000013.1, on the reverse strand, counting down.
GTGATTTTGTTACTCAGTCCCCAGGAGGCCACAGCTATGAAGTCTCCGGAACTGTTTTACTGACAGTGATGCCGGCGGAGTGCTATAACTATTCTAATCAATTTCCTATCGCTGAGAGTTTCACTGAGTGACAACGACGACTGCGTGTAGTTAACTATTTATAAATACCCAAGTTGCACTATTTTATGTGATAGAGATATATCTAAATAAAATAATCTCTACATCTAAAACCGAATGCGGAAACCCCATGCGATTTTGCTTCTTAGTCCCGGCAAGTCAAAGCGGTGAACCTTCGCGATTGTTTCAATGCCAGCGATACCAGTGAAGTGCTCTAACTATTTTAATCAGTTTCCTATCGCTGAGAGTTTTACTGACTGAAAGCGACGTCGCGGTATCTCAGACTGTTAAGATGCAAGATTTTATGCGATAGATGTGTATCTAAACAAAATAATGCCTACATCTAAAACTGAATGCGGAGTTATCAAGTGATTTTGTTACTTAGTCCCGGCATGTCTAAGCGATGAAGTCCACGGGGCGATTTCACTGTCAGCGATACCGGTGGAATGTTCTAACTATTCTAATCTATTTCCTATCGATGAGAGTTTCGCTGAGTGACAACGACGTCGCGGTATCTCTGACGGTTTAGATTCAAGATTTTATGCAATAGATATATATCGAAATAAAACAATTCCTACATATAAAACCGAACGCGGAAATATCAAGTGATTTTGTTACTCAGTTCCCAGGAGGCCACAGCTATGAAGTCTCCGGAACTGTTTCACTGACAGTGGTGCCGGCGGAGTGCTATAACTATTCTAATCAATTTCCTATCGCTGAGAGTTTCACTGAGTGACAACGACGGTAGCGTGTCGCGGAATGTTTAGATGTACCGAAGTAAAATTATTTTATACGGTATAGACTATAGTTATATTCATATCTAGCCTGGGTTTAGCTGAAGCTTTGAATAGCTCAAGATAGTGCAATAGGATTGTGTCCAAGATTTGATTATGAGCAGCATGTAATGGTTCCTAAAAAGTTATAAGCGATACTTTTGAAAAACATAAATTTGAAAACAGCGTCAAAATTGGATGTAAAATTAATGAGATATTAATATTTTTAATAGAGCGGTGGGGACACTTGTTGTCTCTTTCGCACGCATGCGCCTGATGGAAGATGACATCACGTCGTGCATGTTGAATCCTTTTCTATTACTCCTACCACAAACTTTTATAAATTGTAACTTGCTTATTACACAACAGATTTTAAAAATCATTTCTGTTTATGATTAGGGAAAGAGTATCGTAAAAAAGTTGTCTTTTTAAATTGAGTACTTCACTGTTGTGTTTCTTTCAGTTAGTGAAAATGTCAGCGATCTGAACCAAACCAAAAGAGATGCTCTATATATTTTCCAGTTTGGTTAACATACTCATAAAAGCACTCACATAATTATAAAGGCGGCCTCTGTGTAATATGGGGTGATTAAACAGAAATTATAATATTTATTTGTTTCAAAATGTACTCTTAATTTTATGACCGAATGCTCTTGAAGAAAACGCAAATTCAGAACATCTCTTTATCCAAATTTAAAGACACGTACGTCATGTACTTACCTAGGAATCGACTTTTTTGCACAAAAATCAAAGTCTATAGAATAATATCTATTAGGTATGTTTGAAAAAAGTCTGAGGATGTAATAGTAAGCAACGGTACTTACTTTAAACCAAGCCATCGTTGAGTCGTCGTAGAGAACCACCCATTCTTCAGACCAGGAGTTCCACAGGTATTTTCCTTTTAACAAATATAATTAATGTGTTAGACATAAATAATATCACGGAAGCATTGCAAAGGAATCTTATTATTCGAAATGAAAAATTTCATTCCTATACAACTTTGCATTTCGATACGCAAATTGTGTTAAACAAAAGGAATTTGATATTCGTATGAAAAAATACACTACAATTCTGTGTTGAATAGCTAAGCACCAATTTGATGAAAACAATATCTAACCATTATTCATTCATATTTCGTACTGTAGAATCGCTTTTCATATCTCTAATAGGGACTTTTCGTAGCCGATACGTATTCGTCTCGTAGCGCGTCCCATTACAGAGAAACGCAGAACAACCGGTTACAATTCTACGTAGCGTAGTAAATACTCTACTCGTTTTAATAACAACTATAAAAACTGTTGTCGTCTCTTTCACACTCGTTGCCATCCCGCTCCCGGCGACAAGGAGGTCGCATTTATAGACGGTGACGTACTCGCACACTCCAAACACGCCCGCGAGATATGTCGTAAAACGAGTTTCTGTTTATGATATTACGAACGGATGAGAATTAACCGGACCTTTTTTTATGTCGGCCACATTCGGGTGTTATTGCGTCCATAGTTCTAATATGAAGTGTCGATATATTATTAACTTGGCATAAAGGTTGGATGGCAGTAAAGCTGCCGGATAACGTAGGATACTCACTTTTATAACGCAGCATATATCCGCCTTTGATTTGTGTGGCGCCGTGTTCTGTAACAATATATTTTAATGAGTCGCTTTATGTGCTTTGGAGAGGAATATTTAATACTTTTACTGCAAATGTTATAGGGTATTCAAGGATTTTAATACTTTCGCGTCAGGGAAATGTCATAGGTCGTTTTATTGTTTACTACTGTTCCAGGCGGGCTTCAAACTGGTGCAATTAATGTCGCATAATAAATAATTACGAAGCGTCGTTTTAAAAATTCGTAAAATATAAATTATCCATAACAAGTTTTAGATTTTTGTGTGAAATGTTATATTAATCTGCAATTAGAATATTTGTTATAATATAAAACGTCTGATACTGAACCGATTTAAAAAATCATTATCCCTGATGTACATTAGATAAATACACTGTAACAACATATTTCCAACTTAATAATATTTTCTAGCCTATACTGTGTCCCACTGCTGGGCAACGGCCTCGCTTTTATACCTCCATTTATCCCTGTGTTTGGCGAGCTCTTGCCATTTTGGCTCGAATGCATCCAACTTAATAATATATACAAATTAAATTACAAAAGTTATTAAAATGCATGTCACAAACAAGTCTGGTTAACATACGACGAATATTAAAACTCTGAAAGTAGCAACGTAGACTGCTTCGAAATAAAAATATTATTTACGAATTTTATCGCGTATTTGTTTAAATTTTTTAATAATTTTTCCATTTTATTTATTTTTTAATTAAAACAAATCCATGATAAAATCCGTAAATAATAGTTTTATTTCAATGCGTTACATTCGGGTAAAAATAAGAAACCATTATGTAGACTACTTTGATAACTAATGCTGTAACGTAGACTTGGAAATAAGAAAAAAAACTGTGAAATAATGCCCATCCACATGATAAATGGTTGGTAACAGCCGTCGCCTCGCGATAAAACGTCATTCTGCTTGCCGGCGTCAAAACTGATCCGGTATTTGTTATTTTATTTTATAAACTACTTTACTGGTGGTAGGTCTCTCATATATGAGAGGCCATCTGGGTGGGTACCACCACAGTGTCTATTTCTCCCGTCAAACAGCAGTGTAAATGCAATGTTGTGTTTCGGGTTGAAGGGTATTGTAGCCAGAGTAACTACTGGACATATTGAGACTTGACATCTTATGTCTCAGGATGGCGAGCGCAGTGGAATGCCAAGCATTGCTTTGTAATTCAAGGTGTTGTTTGGTTTTGCTACTGTTCATGAGCGGTCGTATCGCTTACCATCAGGCGAACGGCATGCTCGTCTCGCCATTCAAAGCAATTAAAAAAAAAACTTCTAATGTATTAAGGTACGAATGGAGTTGACATATCCTGACAGGATAAAACCCTAAATTAAATAAAGATAAAAACCTACAAGTTCGTTTTTTATACAGCGTGTGATTATTATGCAGACTTGACGGGTTCTATTCCTGGAAGTGTATAAAATTAAAGCCTATATATTTCAAAGTGCATGTATTAATGAATAGGGCTCAATACGTAATCAAGTCCTAGAAGTACATTCTTCAGTCTTCTCTTATATCCATTCAAAGGTTATCTGTATGAAATCACCTAGGGCGATAAGACCGTCAACAGTACTCTTTAATTATATTTGTAAAATATTGTATGTTTTTTTTTGTTCTTTTTTGAAATCAGTAAATGTGCACTAATAAAATTCTTTTTCCAAATAAATAAACCATGACAAGTTTGTTATAATCGCCCCTAATAAGAGCAGAAGTGCCACAAACAGCACTGAAACTTCGCAGAGATTATTTCCATTCCAATATGTGATGGGGGAAAGCTTTAGCTAGATCAGCCGCAAATTCCAGGTAACTTACATGCTATTTCGTAAAAGCTTTCGCAAAACAGATTTCTAGACTTGAAAATGGAAACAATGTTGCGATCCACAGGATCACTAAGGCGAATATATTGTCTTGATTACGTCAGTGTCGTAGTTGTACTACAGGGCGGTTACAAAGCTGGGGTCTCGGGTTCGAATTCCGGGTCGGATTAAGTTGGATGTTTTTATTTATTATCAGCCCGGAGTCAAGAATTTATGCCCGATATGGCGATAGTCTCACCTCCTATCACATCATGAGACGGAAAATACAAGGTGAAATGTGGGTGTCTTGGTTGCATCACTGCCTCTCCTTCTGGGAAAAAGGCGTGAGTTTATGTATGTATGTATGAAGTGAAAGGCTGCGGCTTCAATCCCCGCATGGATGTAAATATTTGAAATTACAAAATTTGAAAATACAAGGTGAAATGTGGGTGTCTTGGTTGCATCACTGCCTCTCCTTCTGGGAAAAAGGCGTGAGTTTATGTATGTATGTATGAAGTGAAAGGCTGCGGCTTCAATCCCCGCATGGATGTAAATATTTGAAATTACAAAATGCTTATGAGAAGTGAGAATGAAAGGGATTTAGTAGTTTCCAATTTCTGATTTACAAGATTAACGCCTTAATGTACGGTTGGAAGTATGATAACTCTTAGGTGTACGTATCTACTCATAGATATTTGTTTCTAAAATAACAGATCCACACACTAGATTAATTTCGCGAATGTTGCACATTAAAACAAAAATATTTTATACAGAATTTATTGCGCATTTGGTTTAATTTGACCACGACAGCTGTAATCGAAACGTCAGAAGTTAAAAATGTAAAAATAAAACCAAATCCGCGATAAAGTGCATAAAATATTGTTTTATTTAATATGCAATAACCCAGTTTACAGAATAAAAATCAATTTATGAATATCAAAAACGTTCTCAATAAGATGAAACTTGTAAAACATTCGCGAGGGAGTGTGATGTAGTATCCTCCGAGGAAATAATACGGAGACGCGTCGCGCGACACAGGTCAATATAAAAGATCGTAAATACTTCATCACGCTTGTCCCCCACGTGGCGTAGACTGGTACATACCAAATTATTTATGTGGACATAGTAGTTCATAGTACGTATTTGAGGGCCTCATAGTATGATCCATTGTCATAACATGAGGAGAATAATACATAATACAGATTTGAAAAATAACATCGTATTTACGAGAATAGTTTGACCCAGAAGTTCGAGGTCACTATATGCCAAATATAATCAGTGGACAGTGAAGCATAATATCCAAATATATGATATTATGTCTTTCAAAGGATATTAATCAGAGGAAAAAAATACAATAATATAATCTGTAAATTGAACCCAGTAACTCAACAGCACATTTCACAGGAAGCAGCCATTGAACCTAGGGCAATAGAACGGTATCTTTGAACTAAATAAACAAGAATTTCCCGACTCATTTGCGCAATGCAGACGATGTCTGCTTCATTAAAACGAAAATATGCTCCCGTAGGAACGCTTTGAACGTTTCCCTTCAAATTCCCATTACAGCACCGGGAACAAGATTCCTTCTATTCATTTGCATGTGTCAATAATAGATTTATGAAGTGGCTGACATGCTAGTTTTCACGGCACTGAGAAATTAGAGTAAGGCGTTCGAATCCAGAGCGCAGTTGAGATTTAAAAAAAATAGGAGTAGTTTTGTAAGTATAGTCTCGATCGCTTTAATGATGATGACAACTTAAAAACCTGCATATATGACATCTCACAAGAATTTCAACAGTCTGTGAAATTCACCCACACAAGCCCAACTGTAAAATTAAAGCCTAACTCTTTTGATAATAGAGAATATTTTCCGATTTCGAAGCCCTGAGTACTCGGGGGTTTATTGTAGTCCAATTAAAAGCAGGTTAAATAATATTTTTAGATCATACAAACAGCTGTCTCATTGCAATGATCCAACTCAAACGCTCTCGTTTCAGTGTTCCCGTTCACAGCACAATGGAACCTATTAAAATAAAGAGAAAATAAAATGTCAACCCATCCGTGCATAACGGGTATATTTGTCCCTAAATTCAGTCATTTTAATCCGTATTCCACGAACGCATAGTGGAACAAATTTATTCCATACATTTAAATACGGAAAAACATGTTCACATTTCAATTTCCTCTAGTGAGCTTTGCATTTAAATGGAAGTTAAAAATGCTTCGCGCAACTTTGTTTAGCTCATTATAACACATTTAAAAGCGAAATTACAAAACTATTAATGAAAATTACAACGAAACGGGGACACAAAAAACTACATCTTGTATTAAAATAAGAGAAGAGATTTTCTCAACCGTGAATTTATATGGTTTTTAATTACAAAACTTTTGAAACAGGCAGTCTCGGCAAGTTGTTTTTTGTTTCTCATACTAAGCTGGCAATGTACACCGCTGATTGTGAAACATACAATACGGTCCAAGAAAATGACCAGCCTGAACGGTCTCTCGACGTTGTAATTATTGCTGTATTTTACGTGATCATACTTTACCTAAAAGATCCAGAAGTGCAATTTTTTTTTAAAGGCCTCTGGAGGCATATACATACATACATACATATATAAGCCAATATTAGTAAGTCGGTCACCTACTACTAGGTAGGTAAATGTATCATTGGGGAAAATAAATATGAAGATTTTTTTTGGCTGTGAAATGGACAGGTAAAGATACTTAAGGAAAATTAACACTAGTTTACAATGATTTCATTCATAAAATAAAAAGTATTTTATCTTGACAATTAAGGTGCACTGAGATTTTAAAAAATACAAATAAAACACACGTTTGTAAAATAAAGGGTTAGAACGAATGGGCTTACTATGGAACACCCCTAGTAGGTGAAACCTCAAAATAAGTTATACATTGACTGATTATCATTCAAATCGTAATATTATGTTGGTAAAAAATATGTGTATATTATTCATTTAGCAAGAATACATGCATAATTAACGTGACCATTTATTTTTTGTGCCAGAGCGGGACATTTGAGGAATGAAATAATTTTTAAAAAAGAAGATTGAATTACAAAAAATAATCATATTGTAAGCCCCAGTAGTGGCGTGACTTCAAGGCAGACACATAAAGTACTCAATAATTGTGGAAAAGTTTTTTAAATCAAGATTGTTTTTACGAAAGTGCTGGAATAATTTGACCCAACCGTTTTCAGTTATAGTTCGATAAAGCATTTCGAGCGGGAAATGCTTTTTGATCATCGTGTGGTCTGTTTGCAAAAGCGGGACTATGTACGCCTTGCTGGGGACACTGGGACAGACTTCCTGAAAGCGGGACTGTCCCGCCTAAATCGGGACCTATGATCACGTTATGCATAATCCTAATGAAACAGCTAAAAATGACATGGAAAATGTCTAGAATGAATTTTTGCAGACATTTTTAGCAAATTCGTTGCAAAACTCCAATTTACGCTGTGGAAACATGAGAACTACGAAATAATGGATTTAATTAATACTAATTGCAACAATGATTATTTTTATCGTTTGAGATTTTTGCCTTTTTCGTAAATTATTTTGCTTCCTTGGTGTTTAATTACTATTCAATCGTTTAAAATGGGATTTATAACAAAAGATTACACAGAAAGTATACGTGACCAAAAATTTATATTACCACATATCAATTCAGGAACATTGGTTTTATCATAAACACACAGAAAAAAAACATGAACAAAGAAAATAAAATTTGTAAACTAGTGGAATGATATACAGCAAAGTGACTAATAAGTTACCTACAAAACATCATAAATATAATCTGTGAAATAAACACAAACTTCAATTAATTAATGAACGCCCTAATTATGGAAAGAAATTATACTGTTTAAGGGAATATAGCAGTATAATAGATTACCTAACCTAACGATGTAAAAGAATATGATTTGATAAAACAGTTTAAAAACAAACTTGAAATATGTGCACATTAAAACTATATTATTCACCAAGCGCCCTAGATATAAATTAAGTACTTTTATTATTTATCAGTTTTATATCAGAAATATATAAATAAACTGTATATTTTTTATAATAACTACTAATATTATAAAAACATAAGTTTCTATGTTTATTACCTCTTCCCGGTCAAACCGTTGGACCAATTTTGACGTATTTGGTGGCTGATAACCTGGATTAACACATAGGCTTTTCATCTCGACATAATGCCATGTTCCCGAGGGATTTGCAAGGAATTTAAATATATTTGTTACACTTAAACCCAAAGGAATGGGATGGGACGTTTAAAGTATAGCAGTGACGTTGAATTTCTGTATCAGCCCATATACGTCCCACTGCAGGGCACGGGCCTACTCTATAATCGAGAGTACGATTGAGAGTGGTTAGGCCATATAGTCCATATAGTAACGTTGAGTTTATATATTTAAAATAGCTATCACGCAAAATAGCTCCTGTTTCTAAAGTGAACTGGACTCGAAAAGTAGGTGACTGTCCCGCCCTCACACGCACCAATGTCACTCCTGTAAGCCAGGATCAACAGTGGCACGCAATTTAATGACACCGAGCATTGAAGCTCGGCGAGTCTCCGGGAATGTCTAACTTGTCTTTACCCGCAACGAAATGAATCAGAAAATTAAATTAATAGCCTTCTATTAATTTCAACTCCTTAGTTGGAAATATATTATTGTCCACTTCCTTCCATGCACAGCGGGACTCGAAAAGTATCTGCAACCGAGCGAAGCTGGGCCAGACCGCTAGTATGACAATAAATTATTCAAACCTAACTGTATCTGATCATAAGAGCAGTATCGTTCAAAGAAAACCAGTAGCGAGATTGATTCTACATCTCTTTACTCATCACAACGCCGAACATCAATTAAATCCCAGACAATATCAATTAACAAAAGAAACGCGACTGAAATGTTTCACTTCACGACAGTTTTCTATGAGACAATTGTTAATGTAGGCTAAATTGGCTGTGCCAATATTCTGCTACTTCTGAAATTGGGAAACTTAATATTCGAAAGTAAAAGCTTTTAAGCTTATTAAAAACTAGATATTTACAGAAAATGTGTTCATAAGTACAACAGTATCACGAGTAAATTATACCGATCATTATAAATACTATAAAGGAAAATGGTGGTAGGTCTTGCATATGTGTGATGCCGCCTGAGTAGGTACCACCGCATTTTTTTTATTGCTATGAATGGCGGTACGAACATGCCGTTCGCCTGATGGTAAGCGACACGACCGCTCATAAACAGTAGCAAAACCAAACAACACCTTGAGTAACAAAGCAATGCTTGACTTTCCACAGCGCTCGCCATCCTGAGACAAAAGATGTTAAGTCTCAATATGTCCAGTAGTTACTCTGGCTACAATGCCCTTCAATCCGAAACACAACGGTGCATTGCACTGCTGTTTGACAGGAGAAATAGACATTGCGGACCGCTGGACCGCCACCGCAATGTCTATTTCTACCGCCAAACAGCAGTGTAAAGCACTTTGGTACTCTGGTTTAGAGGATGTTGTAGTCAGAATAACTACAAAACGTATTGAGACTTCATATCTTATGTCTTAGGTAATCGAGCGCAATGGAAAGCATTATTAAAAAATATTCAAAAATGTTGTAGTGTATGTGTGTGTATTTTTTCTCCCATTCTCATTTCTCAAACTAACATGCGCTAAAATACTCCAATATAATTCAACTCAAAAAATCTGAGCAGTATAAAAAAAATCTGAAGATGACAAAAATCTGAACAAAGGAACCACCATTCCACTTAATACAATTTCAATATGAAATCCAAACGCTCTTAAATCCGTCCATTTAGGTATCCGACGACGTAGTGCCATAATTTTTATAAAAATTGCAAGCCAGGTGTCACCGGGACGGGACAGGGCCCGATATTGGTTTTATGCTAATGTATATTTACCCGGGGAGGTGGGTCGCTCAGACCCGTTCGCCCGGCAAGGTTAGTTTTCATACGTGGAATGAAATGCTCTGTTTTCGGATTTGCGCCTTTTGAGGGTTATTACTTAATGGGATTCTGGGTTTAATACGGTGACAGTATTTAGTGAGTTGTCACATTCAGGATTTTTAATAATTTAAATTGAGTTTAGATTACATTGTTTCTATTCTGAAGTTCAGCTGCTACTGTATATATCGAGTTGTAAGACTTTAAATCTTTATTTAATTTCGGTTATTATCCTGTCAGCATATACCACAGGGCTTTATAATACATTAATAATTCTAAACCTTGAAATAGTAAACTAACTAATCTTGAAAATTTTGTAAGATGTCCAAGTCTATGATATGATATGGTATGATCTATGGTATAAAACCTATATAACTGAATATCATGACCCACTCAAATATGTCGAGATCCAAATTATACAAGTTTGCATCTGCTTTCGTTTAGGCCTATAAAATAATCAATCAATGAGTTAGCCGTCGTCCATTACTTGACACTTATTTAGACAACACATATTCATCCAAATTATACTGGCGTATATTTTTAAAGCTATTATATTCAACTCATTATTTGAGATATATATGATTTTATTCCGAGGCTCTAAGGATCATTAAGATGTTATTTATTTTATTGTAACAAAATATAATACAGAACAAAACAAAACACCAATTACGTGTTCCCACAGGTACAAATATAAAATATGTGTAGGAAATGCCTTAGTTATAATATTACATAGGAATTTGTATTTGCATTAGAAAACATTGCTACAAATAAAAAAAACACAATAAAAATAATTAACCAACCAATTAACTAAACAAAATCAATTAAAAACTAAAATCACGAATTAAAATACAAAAAAACGACTTTATTTGACCTCCCAGTCCTGCATCAAATTCATACGACTTCAGCGCAACAGTTCACATTCGCTTATACCGTTCAACCTAAAGAGCTAGACACTTCAAACAAAATATAAGAGCCGAGGATTTTACTTAATTATTTGAAGACGTTATACAGTCGGTGTTGCCAACCGCTTTGATCCAAGATCGAGTGTCCTCAGCGGACACTCAATACCTCCTCTCCGCCGATATTAATATCTGATCACGCTACATCATTGAGACGACGGGAATTTTATTTATTTTACCACTATCATGTTTAGTTATTTTTTTATGGTAAGTCTGGAGTCTAAGTTGACTGGTGGTAGGTCTCTCATATGTGAGAGGCCGCCTAGGTAAGTATTACCGCAATGTCTCTTTCTCCCGGCTAACAGTGGTGTGAATGCACTGTTATGTTTCGCTTTGAAGGATATTGTAGCCAGAGTAACAACATATTGAGGCATAACATCTTATGTCTCAGAATGGCGAGCGCAGTGGAATGCCATTTCATCCATGATCCAAGCATTATGTGTGTTAGATTGATAACTAACCGTCTGATGACCTGTTTGCTGGTTTGGCAGACCTACGCAATAAAAAAAATTAACGAATCTATTCGTAGGCTAATGAATAGTACCTACTAGGTCAAGTGTGTTTTCGTAACCAACCGGATACGATCTGTCGTGGTGAATTTCTCATGTTCGAATCCAAAGCCAAATCTCTGCCTTTTACAGGGTCATTTGTAGATTGATAGTCAATTACAACGCACTTCAACGATGATATATAAAGCGTTTTGCAACGCCCTGTAAAGTTAAAATTTTCCTGAAAGCGTCGCATTTTGTACCACTAGGTTTTAGTGTTCTGAAACTACTTCTACCGAACGACACAAAATAGTTGAATTTTATTTCACGTTTTACTGTGATTTGTAATTTCCACAGTTTCCAGCGCTATTTCTCCCCACCAAACAGCAGTTCAAATGCACTATGTGTTTCGGATTGAAGGACAAAGTATCTACTGGACATATTGATACTTAAAATCTTGTCTCAGGATGCGCAGTGGAATGCCAAGCATTTCTTTGTAATTCAAGTAGTTTTTTTCGTTTTGCTACTGTTCATGAGCAGTATAACTTACTATCAGGTGAATGGCATGCTCGTCTAGTTATTTATCACAAATAAAAAAAGTTAAAACTATAATAACATTATACAAGTAAATAAAAAAATACATATATGAAATCCTATATCACTAAACTGAAGAGAAAATAACAAATATCGGGTTATTTGTCGAGAGTTGCGGTGTTTGAGACGTAGTCGGAATTATCCTGTTTACTATAACCAGTGGGAACTCTCGTTGTAATCAGATTACGTGGCCGCCGCACTCGATATGAAATTCTCAAAGTTATGTGAACAAAACAAAACGTTCCACCGAATATACTTTTATTTTTGTACAGGATTTGTTTGTCGACGTAATGTTGGGTTGACGCAACGGTTTGATTTTTAGGTGTTATGCGAGTTTTACTTAATTGTTTTTGGAGTTTTATGCATTTAAAAGTCGTTGGAAATGCAGCTGAAGGGATTTATTATCTAGGTAACAAGTAACTTATGAATAAAACAGATATGATGTAGTTGTCTTTTTATTGCAAGGAATGGCGAGACGAGCATGCCTTTCGGCTGATGGTAAGCAATACGACAGCTCGTGTGCAATGCTCTAAACCATAAAAACAATATCAATTACAAAGCTATGTTTGGCGTTCCATTGCGCTCGCCATTCTGAGAAATAAAATGTCAAGTATCATTATGTCCAGTAGTTATGGTATATGTATGCCTTTCTTAAAAAATATACTGAAACGTGTCGTTATTGATTTATTAGAAACATTGGAACATCTACAGCAACTCTTACATTATAATATTAGTAGCATCGTTAGGAAACAAAGACATTACAAAATGTAGGCTGCAAAATATAAGTATTTTATTTTTTACTTTGTACCTCTCGCGTCTAATAATGATATTCTGATAGGCTTTCATAATTAAAACCTCACTAGACCTAACATAACAGTATAAATGACCGTAACGTAATTGATTACAAATTAGTCATTTATAAACTCCATAAACAGTAATAAATGTCATTAATTTAATAACAGTATGTAATTGGCGAGGTTTTTGACAGGATGTTCCGGTTTACGTCGGATACGCGTTGCTTTGAACCCGCCGCAGACCGCTTTTCATCCCGAGCACTTGTTAATTAAGAATTGCGAGTTCCGTATACACTGGTCTTAGTGAGTGAAAGGCAGGTGGCTTGATGAATGCGAAATTACGTAGTAAGTAACTATACTGTTAACTTTAACTACAGTGTCTTTGGACGTGAGTTAAAATAACAGCTTGACCGATTAAGAGCCATGATCTCACGGCAAATCCTAATCTCAGACTATTAAGCAACACCGTACTTAGTATCGAAAGACTTAAGTTACAAGCCTGATATTATTTTATAAATAATAAATAAACACAGAAAACATCGTAACCTAAGGAAACCTGCATACAATAGCGATTTGTAAGAATTTATATGGTATGTAAAGTCCGCCAACCCGCACTAGGCCAGCGTGGTGGACTATATGGCCAAACCACTCTCAATCGGTCTCGTAGCGTACTGGCATGAATGGAAGTGGACAATAATTTATTTCCAACTCCACCTATTCATTTACCTTTCTGAAAGACAAGTTAGATATTCCCGGAGACTCGCCGAGCTTCAATGCTCGGTGTCATTACATTGCGTGCCACTGTTGATTCTGGCTTACAGGAGTTACAGTGGTGGGTGTGAGGGCGGGACAGTCTCCTAGCGAAAGTTTTGTCTCCTTTGCTCAAAGTGGATTCAAAAGCCGTTCTAAAGGGAAAGCATTCTACAACTAAATTGATTTTATAAGTGTGTATGAATATGGCCTTTAATCTTTAAGTGATGGAAAGAGATTTAAAATATGAAGCATTCTTTTTTTTGTTGCTTTGGCGAGACGAGCATGCCATTCGCATGATGGTAAGCGATACGACTGCTCATGAACAATAGCAAAACCAAACGACACATTGAAATAAATACAAAGCAATGCTTGGCATTCCACTGCATATGGCTTTATCGAATAATTTCTGTCATAATCATTGTCAACGTTGTGTATAAAAATTATCATTGTTGCGAACCTAATCCCCTTTTTAGATCTAAAGTCGCATCTCGAAGGGATTTTATTTAATTTCCATAACAAAGGAGCCGGGAAGGCAATCGCGTGCCTGAGTTATCTCCTTACACAGCTTGCCTTAAAAATTGTTTACTTTTCATTTTGAAGGATTTACGGAGTTTTTTTAATCGTGAAGAAACCCGCAATCTCCAACGGTTTGTAAAAAATTTATGATATGTAAAGTCCGCAAACAATAATAAAAAAATATTTGTTATTAATTATATTTATAGTAACAATACGAAAGTCTTACACTATGTTGTATGCAATTTTAATTTAATTAATATAAATAAATAAATCTTTAATATCAAATATTTTTGTGCTAAAAATACGAGAGTCTTACACTATCTTATGCCCCTAGACATGTATACAGTAAAGCTGCGTTGAATTTCTTACCCATTTGTTCCAAGAGGCGCCGAGTAAAGTTTCATTTACAAATTGAAACAGCGGCGTGGCGGGCGGAACTAAAGCCGTGCACTTAATGTCACTGATAATAGTGGAGTGGTTATTGAAATATTATTCCTGTTTGTATAATTTTATTTTGATGTGTGTGAGAGTTGGTAAGGATGGATGTTTGTTGCAATTTTAAGCCAATAACTACTTAAGATGTTTTCAAGAAACTTTACATTGTTATAGATACTTTAAGAAAATGCATAGGATGTGATGTTTTTGAACTGCATAAATTAGACAAATTATCGATTATCGATCATCATAAATATTATGTTTTATTAGTTATTTTTATCATTTAAACTTTGTCCTACTGCTATACTATAGACTGAACTCTCTTTTTTCCTTCTATTCCCTCCATCCAATGGTAGTCCATAAAATATTGCCTTAAGCGAAACGGCCGTAATTTGTACTCTGATGTAATTTTTATTTTGTTAAGTTTCATCGGTGTATGAAAAAGAATAAAACAAATAAATTATAGCCAGAGCGTCAAGTAAACAAGGGGTCACCAATTGCACGCAGGCGTGGCAGGCTGAGATCACTATTGCGTAAGTTTTTAGCCAATAAAAACGCAACCCGGCTTCACTTTCGGTCAAAGTCTTGTTATGCGCTGTAGTTAAGAATATCAGGAGAAAAAAAATACCCCACAATCTGGCAATTCGTCTTCAAACAGCGTGAACACAAGAATTCAATGAGAAAATCAATAATAATTACCCTCAGAAGGTAGGTAAGAATATCTTCTGTAAACACCATCTATAACTATTATTGTTGGGTACAGTCAGAAAAATAGATTAGGGGAAAGTTTTCCACATCGGTCCTTTTTTATCTATTCTCACGAAACGTCGCAGATAAAACTCCTACAGCTGATTGCCTAAGTTGTATATTTTTGTGGATCTATTCTTTGTTAAGAATTTATGTTTATAGGTAAATATATCTTGGACAATTTATTCGTTGAGGGAAAATAAGCGATGTGTTTTTGTTTCCGTTGTTGTTATCCTGATCGGCCACCTGATTCAGTGGTTTGTAACAGTCGGCAATAAATAATAATTCAATACTGGATTTTATAAGTAGCTCCTTTTATTTCATATAATGATCCCTATGATTGAATATATTTACCTAGTAAGACTTCTAGTTTTTATATGCTTTCAATTATAATTAATTATGACGCGACATTTTGCATCTTCTTAAAATATTCGTTTGTTCAAAAGTTTAATTTTATGTTTGTTAACAATTTTATTAAAATTATAATTTCAATAATCAAATTTTAAAAAAGTGTGAACAATAGGTAAACTTATATAATTTTTATACTTCTTCTTACCGCACATAAAATTAAACAAATAAACGCAATCATTTACATTAAAAGTATTTCAGATGTAAAATATGACACGAAAGTCCTTAGCGTAAGTCTTCGCGTAGCAGTCGAAGCTTTGCATCCAAAACAGCCGACGATCCAAATCCTAACAAGATACCATTCGTTACACTTGTCGGGTGAAAATACTAATAAAATGGAAAACAACAATACAACAACGATTGTGTTGCAGACGACACAATGGCCGGGCGACGACACAATTAAATCCAAACTTGCAAAGAGTTTTTTAACAATAAAATTGTCTTGAAAAAAAAAAAAAACACGTTGAAAAACGGAGGATTGCAGTTTATTGTTAACATAAAAATAATAAAGCGTTTCGCAGAAGCAATAGATACTTCAACAATTGTTCACTTTAAGAAGAATAGGAACGTATAGTTTGAATGTATCCATGATCAAATGGGATTAAACTTTCAGTACTTTTTACTGGTAGTGCTTTCATATGTGAGAGGCCATCTGGTTAGGTACCACCGCAATCTCTATTTTTCCCATCAAACAGCAGTGTAAATGCACTGTTGTGTTTCGGATTGAAGGACATTGTAGCCAGAGTAACAACTGTACATAATGACACTTAACATCTTATGTCTCAGGATAGCGAGCGCAGTGGAATGCTAAGCATTGTATTGTAATTCAAGGTGTTGTTTGGTTTTGCTACTGTTTATGAGCTGTCGTATCGCTTACCATCAGGTGATCGGCTTATTGTGAAACAGTGGTACCGCCCCGGACGAACCTGCCCATTCATGTGGAGTCATGACTGACAACAGCGTGGTTCTACCACTTCCAAAAACAAATGTAGTAGAGTTTGAATAACATCTCCATGGATGAAAGACGTATATCCATGCGCCTGCTCAAAACTGGATATACACAGACTAAACCGCAAACATTTGCGGGTTCATGGTGACAAAATATCCTTAATTGTACGATGATCACTACATACATATAAAACATAAACTCAATCCTTTGTGCAGAAGGGATAGGCAGAGGTGCTATTAGAACACCCACGTTTTGCCTTGCGTGTATCATTCCACGATGTGGGAGGGTGAGCCTATGGCCATATTGGGCATACAAATTCCAAATGCGCCATCGCAGCAGTCCGTACGATAGCTACTATACAAGTAAATAATAACAACCCACCGCCAGCAAAATGCTAATGAAACTACATAAACAAAATATCAGAAAATTAATTGCAATTTGATATAGATCGCGACTGTAACCCGATTTGCACTAATAAAGATGAATTACACATTTCCACGATGCGATAAAAAATAGATTGGTCATTAAGCTGTCTATGTTTGATTTTATAAAAGAAATGTGAACTCGTAGAGTGATTTAAATTCGCTTGAACTATACGGACTAATTGATATTGACCGATCGATGATTCGGTATTCAGAGTAATTAGGTTCTAATATTTTATGAAGAAAATTTACTTGAAAATGCGATAGTAATTTATTAATTATTAATACATTCTTAAGGGTTTCTTCTCTACGGTAGAATGTAGTTATGTACTATCCAAATAAATAATAGGTAACTTTTTTCAAGTTTAAACGACTTTGTACAGACGTAACTAAGACAATTTCAAAAACGTTTTCCTTAAAACCACAATTCCATGTTTTTACAGTAATTGTT
Source organism: Hyles lineata (assembly GCA_030180105.1). Taxonomy (NCBI): domain Eukaryota; kingdom Metazoa; phylum Arthropoda; class Insecta; order Lepidoptera; family Sphingidae; genus Hyles; species Hyles lineata. Next base: position 11,154,929 of record JARJEE010000013.1, on the reverse strand, counting down.
ATTGAAATTGCGTGAGTGACATCTGTACAAATTTGAAAAGTATGAAACGTCAAACGGTACCCATTACTTTATTTAGATTATATTATATTGTGCTAGACAATGACTTAATTATATTATATTGTACTTTTGATTTTTTTCTGTTTAGTTTCTGTATGTTGATTTTTTTATGTGTACAATAAAGATTTAAATAAATAAATAATAAATAATTATATTATTTGATTGTAGGTGTGTTGTTGTTTGATGTTACAATGTTGTTGATAAAGCAAGAAATTTAAAATTCCAAGTGCCCAGAGCAAATATCCCAGACCACGATATAGTCCCGGCATAATCTTAACTCACGTCTCTTAATAAACCGAGACTATTTACGAGTATGACTTGAATAAATGTTAAAGTATAATAATTATATTTAATTGGGCGTGTGTTTTCATGTGAAATATTTTGGTAAAAGAAATAGAATGTATTTCATTTTTGGAAATAGGTATTTAGGCAGAAATTTATATCATTAAATCACATAATATTTGTGAATAAATGGAAATGTATGCATTTGTTTCGGGTCTGGGTGTTTGTAAGACTGAAAAAGTCTCTCGTAGCTTGCGATACTCTCGCTTAGTGTGGGGTCAGGACTATGTAGGTAGCTGTTGGGTGTACTTATTTATTTCATATGTTTCATTTTTAACTGTAAAATCCCAAGACTTCATTCCATTACTTCGTTGTACAAATATAGCGAAATATTATCACATAAATTTTAAAGCAGCTACTTTAGTAGCGCAGTTGTACTACACTACAATTACAACGCTGAGGCATCGGTTGCGAATCCCGGGTCGGGGAAAGTGATATTGGATTTGCCAATTCAATATCCACCCGGAATCAGGAATTTATGCTCGGTATGGCGATAGAGTCACCCTCTATCACATCGGCGGACGGAACACAGAAGGTGAATAAGGGTGTACTATAGCACCTCTGCCTACCATTTCTAGGAAAAAGGCGTGATTGTATGTATGTCATTTTAAATCCTTAATTACATAATGTACTTAACGAAATTGCAAACAGAATGATTGCAGCCGTCACGGCTTGCTACACGAGAGGTTTTATATCGATCGGGCTTAGTTTTATGAATGGCTTCACCCGGCCCTCCTCCGTGTAACCTCCCGACTCCCCCTCTCCCCTCTCGTTTCCCCACAAACTCCCCCGCCGCTCCGGCTGACACCACGGGTTACTAAGTGGGAGTTATCCCAATTTACTCAGCTGATTTCTGATGCGATCATTAGTCGAGCGATTAGCTTATGTGCAATGGGGAAATAAATAGACGAACATAATTGTATCTATGTTATTAGAAGTAGTTTTACTATTATTCAATTAACTTAAGCTTATATGTTGATTGATTGATTTATTTTTGTGAAGGAAATCATCTCAATGTAAGAGTAGGTTTGTAAAAATGTGTTGATACCTAATTTTCGACAGAAATTATATTAGTTTGTCAAGTCAAATCGTTCGTATTGCTTAAAGTGACTCAGGGAATAGCCAGGTTCGTCTGGGACGGTACCAATCACGGATGCCTATTAACGCTTTACTCTTCCTATCCCATTTTCCTTCCATCTCTACTCCCGATTTGGTGGGCCGGCAAGACATCCATGATTCAAGCGCTTTGGATGTTCATGGGCGGCAGTGATCACTTACAATCAAGTGACCTGTTTGCTCTTTTGCCGGACTACAACGCTGATTTTATAGATGACAGACCTTCATAACGTGCGGAAGTTCAGTCGTAAATACTACAATAATATTACAAGATATCTCTGGAACTTCAAATACCCTGTCCTATCAGACTTAAGAACACCTGCTTCCTGGCAATGAACTTCATTGGCCTATCTAGAAGGCACTTAAACGCACAAGTGTGGGTTGTTGTAAGACAAATCTGGTAAGGTGGGGTTATCAGTCAAAGTCGGATTGTGACTGTGGCGCCCCGGAGCAGGATATATCACACCTCCTGATAAGTCCACTCTGCCCTACCACCTGCACAAGAAGAGACATCATCGAAGCTACAGACGCCGCTGTGAGTGTAGCGGCCTACTGGGCCGAGAGAGGGTAAAGATAAATAATAAATAACAACAGTCACACACATAGTTCTAACCCCACACTAAGATTGAGTCTTGTATCGTGGGTATCACGTACTACAATAGACTTTTTGGTCTTGCATAAACACCCAGACCCGAAAGAAATATTTGTGAACCGCACAAACATATCTCTCGGTGCGGGGATCAAACCCGCGGCCTCTCGTTTTACCGGCGTTGTTAACCGACTCCGCCACGGAGGCTATCATATATTTACTATTGTCATAATTGTATATTATATTTACTATGTTATTTAATATAACTGAGCCATCGATCTGAACGAAGAAGAATATTATAATTAATACTAAGACGTAACAGACGACACAATAACCTTAAAGCACATTAATGCAATGCAGGTCTGATGGTTACGTCAGGTATTCATACAAAAAGGTAAATTTTATTCGTTTTGTCGTTCTTCAATAAAATAGTAAACAAACGAGCGGATTAAACTATAGTGTTTATAATAAAAACAAACTGTAACTCCTCAAATAAATAAGAAAAAGGCAAAAGTAATTAAGAAAACCCTGTGTGATATCGCCTTAAATTCTCCACCAACTAAATGACGTGGAAGTTTAAGGAATGTATAAAAAATTAACATGATGCGTGAACTTAGGAAAGGGCTAGCCCCTTATGAAGTATAAGACGGAAGAGACGAAACAGAAGGGGGGAGTAGAGGGGCGGTAATTATTATTGATGCTCAGACAGGTTTTCAACTTGAGCGATCATTAAAAGGGTTTGGAAATAACGACTGCCTCGGTGGCGTAATTGTGCTACGGTATGATTACAATGCTGAGGTCTCGGGTTCGAATCCCGGGTCGGGCGAAGTGATAGTGAATTTTCAATTCATGATCAGTCTAGGGGCAAAAAGTGCCTGATATGGCGATAGGTTCGCCCCTATCACATCGTGGGACGGAACAAACAAGGCGAAACTTGAGTGTACTGGTTGCTACCAGCACCACTGCCTACCCCTTTTGAGAAAAAGGTGTGAGATTATTAATAACATAATACTCTTATTATTACGATTTTTTACATGAATGCTGAGGATACAATATGAATTGCTCGAGTACAATTAATTTTTAAATCCTCTCTCATTAAAACCGCGTATCAATCAAATCTGCGGAGATATTACTCGTATTCCCTGTATAAACATTGCCATCATTATCCGCTTTAAAATTTGGATTTCGTAATATAATATCAGTTGCCATTTTACAAGTCCACCCTACCCCAAAACACAATTTTATATAGATTTTGGCTTTAGAGGTGAAAATATAAAAAGGTAACAAACAGAAATATTTTCGTGTTAATTATACGTTTGGATAATATTAAAAGTTATATAATTTCACTGCCTCGGTGGCGTAGTTGTACTAAGGTACGCTTGTAAAGCTAAGGTCTCGGGTTCAAATCCCGAGTCGGGCAAAGTGATATTGGATTTTTCTATTCATTATCAGCCCGGAGTCAGAAATTTGTGCCCGTTATGGCGATAAGCTCGCCACCTATCGCATCATGGGACAGAACATATAAGGCGAAATGTGGGTGTCCTGGCACCTCTGCCTACCCCTTCTGGGAGGAAGGCGTGAGTTTATGTATGTATGTAATTTCAGGAATATTAGTCGCACATTTAATAAATCCCCTAGTACCTAAGCTGTTAAGTATTACGGGATCTTACCGTGTTCATCTTTGTAGCGGCGGCATAGGGAAAACATTATGTCTTCACGGTGGCTCCGGATCTGCAGACAAATAAATATTTGTTTAATATTCCGACAATAATTATTTACTACATTATTAATATAACGCTTCACTTCTATTTCTCTCGCAAACAGCAGTGTAAATGTAATGTTGTGTTTCGGTTTTATCATATTGAGACTTAACATCTTATGTCTCAGGGTGGCGAGCGCAGTGGAATGTCAAGCATTACTGTGTTGTTTGTTTTGCTACTGTTCATGAGCAGTCGTAACGCTTACCATCAGGCGAACGGCTTACTCGTCTCAATAATGATTGATTTTCATACCAATGAAAACATTCATTTCAATAAAAAAAATAGTACTTAAATTTCACCCAATCACAAACCAAAATCGAATTTGAAACATTTGGAGACATCATAATGAATTTTGCAATAAAAGTTTATTATTATACGCTTCTAGCTGTACCCGCGACTTCGTCCGCGTGGAATTTAACAAAAACTTTATTTTTCTAAAATAAAAGATTTTTTCTAAAATAAATGTACCTAAGTTACTTCTTATTATATCAGCTCCCTGACAATAAAAGTCCCATCAAAATCGGTCCAGCCATTTCAGAGATTAGCTGGAACAAATAGACAGACAGACAGACAGGCAAAAAAATTCTAAGGTCATTTTCGTTATAGGTATCGTGTATATAACAATACGTAGTTGGACATTTTCTTTAATTTTCACTTTACAAACAGACACTTCAATTTTATTTATATGTATAGATAACCCCAATATGAATTACTTCTTCTATGATATCATTATGTCACTATTTAATACTTATATATTATGTAAATAAATAAATAAATAACACCCAACAGTCACATACATAGTCCTGACCCCACATTAAGATCGAGTCTTGTGTCGTGGGTATCAGGAACTACGAGAGACTTTTCGGTCTCACAAACACCCAGACCCGGAAGAAATATTTGTGGGTCACACAAACATTTCTCTCGGTGCGGGGATCGAACCCGCGACCTCTCGTTTCACAGGCGGCGTCTAACCAACTGCGCCACGGAGGTTGTCAAAAATAAAATATAATACCAGCTTTCGAGAGCTCCACTTATGCAGTTATTGTTTTGTTTGTTATTGTAGGTTCGGTAAGCTTGTCATACGGATTCTGCGTATTCCTATATTCCAGGAATCACTAAGCCCGGACTAATAGTGTATAAACTAATGTGCGAATATTGTATGAGATATTCAGTGTCTGTATCAGCCCATATACGTCCCACTGCAGGGCACGGGCCTACTGTACAGTCGAGAGTACGATTGAGAGTGGTTAGACCATATAGTCCACCACACTGGCCTAGTGCGGGTTGGCAGACTTACATACCATAGAAATTCTTATAAATCGCTATGGTATGCAGGTTTCCTCACGATGTTTTCCTTCACCGTTTTTATGAGTTATTATAATAATTAGGTTTTTCCCCTGCTTTTATGTTTTTATTTTTAAGCTTTTATTTAATGTTGTAATGGATTGATAATAGAAATAATTCTACACTAATATTATAAAGTAGAAATATTTATTTTTTTGTTTGCATTGATGTGAGTGTGAAACTATTGAACCGATTTGAAAAATTCTTTCACCGTTACAATTCCACGTTATTTCTGATGATCATAGGCGATATAATATTTTCAAAAAATGTATCGGCACCCAAGTGGACACAGGCCGGGCCCCTATTGGTAAAAAAACGCTACCAGCAAACATGCAAAGTGCTGGTTCTACAGAAGGATTCGGTATTTAATCATGCTGTGTTGTGTATGCTGTTGTGTTTCGGATTGAAGGACATTAAGAGTAACTACTGGACATATTGAGACTTAACATCTTATGTCTCAGGAGCCATCCAAACTGTTTAGAGACATATCTGCATTGCTTTGTAATTCATAGTTTTGTTTGGGTTTTTTTACTGTCCATGAACGGTCATATCGCTTACCATCAGGCGAATAGCATGCTCGTCTCGCCATTCATTGATATAAACAATAAAAAAAAACGTACGAATCTTATTTAAGAGTCAGCTGCACAGCCACTATATAGTTATTACTTCGAATTAGATATACAGAGAAACCTACATCCCTAATGGTTTCTCGCGACAGATTAAAAGCTCCGTAGATAACATAATGTAGGGGAAGTTTCTGCAAGTCACTGAGAAAATTACTTCATACTCATCGCAAATAAATATCGGAATATGCGAATCACGAATGTATAAAGATTGCATTTTTTGTCACAAAGACCTTACATAATATGAATATTTTGTTATTGTTATTACCATACTCAAATAAAATGATGAAATCAACCAAAACAGTAAGGTAAACTGCAAAAAATGAAACAGTAAAACTCGAAGTAGCAAAAAGCCCGAAGTGATTTCCCAGAAACTATTATAAAAAGCAAGTTTTGTCAGCATGTGTTTTAATCTCAGCTTATCCCAGTATAAAAAGAACAAAAAACCTCGGATATATGTTATCCGAAGTTTATCCTGTCTCCGGTAACAAGTAACAAAGCTATATATTTTTATCACACCCTATTGTTTCTGCCCGATTGCACTACGATTACGCTACGGAGCGTAGCGCTGGCGTAGCACTGTCGTAGCGTACGTAGCTATTGTAGACATTTTGCTGCAAGTTATAAACTGCTCGCGGGTTTTGTCCGCAATTTTAAAATTTATTTTTATGATACATCATATCCGCATTGTGAAATATGTTCAATTTTCCGTGATGACCCAATTCCGTTCTCTGAATGGACAATAAATCGGAAAATATTTTGTAGCAGTTTAACAACGATTGCAATTAAGCCTTGCACAGGTATTTATTGTTTAACATTTTATAATCGGTCACCTACCTCATTTGGAGCAAAATAGGTCAACCTTTGTCCACTATACTAGTCTAGACCGAACCAGATTTCCTCAAAATATTTCGCTTCAAGATTAATCAGGCATCTGTATCAGCCCATGGACGGCCCACTGCAGGGCACAGGCCTCCTCTACAATCGAGAGTACGAGTGTTTAGTCCATATAGTCCACCACGCCGGCCTACTGCTGGTTGTCAGACTTTACATGCCATAAAAATTCATACAAATCGCTATAGTTAGTCAGTTTCCTCACGATGTTTCTGACAATTGGCAAATACAGACATGACCCAAAAAGTCAGAGGCGCATCCTGGGATTTGAACCCTTGACTACCTTGAACATGTTGGCAGTCACGTCTAGCCTTTACTAAAAAGCCACCACGCACTTCCAGATGAATCCACTTCCGAATCAGGTACTAACTATAAATATAATATTGAGAGAAAGAAACAATAGAAACCTAGGGTCGTTCAGGACGCCCGTGTACCACTTCAATATCTATACACCTCTGTATAAATCAGATAAATATAACATCCAAGTACTCTCAGTCGATGGCTCTTCATCTTAATCCGGTGAGATAAGTCGACTACTTCACCTCTCCGTCAGAATTAATCCGGATTCGATTCCGAATAAATTCTGACCCTGATAAACGGATTCCAAGTAGCGGTAACTGGCCTAAGGCTGAACTGGTTTGATTTAATTCAGCGGTTTGGTTTAATATCATCAGTATTTCGATGCAGAGGATATTGTTCTATAGGTCGTTTCTCTTCACGACTTCCTAAGTGGAGCATTTGTACCATGATATGATTGTAAAACTGAGGTCTTGTGTTAAATAATGAGGGCAAAGTGATATCGGATTTTTCTATTCATTATTAGCCTGGAGTCAGGAATTTGTGCCTGATTTGGTGACAGACTCCTGGACATACCCGGTATACGGCTTGGAATAGCCCGGCATAAATTTTAAAACCGGTTAAAAATAAAATGAAGCTTATGTGTTCCTCTTCAGCTATAAACAATTTTATGCCCCTTTCCGGCCCATAGACTATGCCCATGCAAAAATTATGTCTATATATCCTCCTGGCCGCCTTAAAGAGGACAAACCAACAAACACACATTCTCATGTGTAACATTAGTAAGCAGACTATCTTTATTTACATGTTTTTCTCCACAAGTTAAACAGCTCTGAAAGGATGAGATTAGGGAGTCTTCGGAAGACGTAAATAACAATATTATTGTTCTTTGACTGAATAAATCAGTTTGCTTACGGTAATTTTTATAAATCGATTAAATTGATTTTATACTAGTAAGTCCAGTTAGATGTTGTTATGTATGAAAATCGCAGGTTGATATCCAAGGCACATAACGATGATTAAAAAAATAACGTATAGTTTTTTTTCTCTTTATTTTTTTAAGAGGGGTTTTAAATACAAATTTTATGTCACCCTCATTGGGGCACGTCACATACAACTAATCACCGCGACGTCTTTTAATACCTAACATAACATACTTATATAAAGATTTAGCTTCATCCGACAAGGGATCAGATAATATCGAATTAAATATTCCTGGTAACTGTATATTTAAATAACGTATTATTGAGTATTTTATTATTATCGCTCAGTTTAATAACAAAAAATCGCGAGAAAATCTGAGTACCTGAGAGATTTCCACAACAATTTTGAAATCTATGTAAAGTCCGCCTACTCGCACTTTGCCGGTCTAATGAGCCTGAAAAAGTTTTAGTCGTACTAGACTAATGACCAACTGTGTTACATGCATAGCCTTAGTATGGTTTGTGACGGTTTACGTCAAATTTAACAAATTTTATTCCGTACTAGCTGTACCCGCGACTTGGTCCGCGTGGAATTTAACAAAAGCTTTATTTTTCTAAAATAAATGTAGCCTATGTTACTCCTTATTCTATCAGCTACCTGACAATAAAAGTCCCGTCAAAATCGATCCAGCCATTTCAGAGATTAGCCGGAACAAACAGACAGACAGACAAAAAAATCTAAGGTCATTTTCGTTACAGATTTCGTGTATATAACGATATGTAGTTGGATATTTTTTTATTTTCACTTTACAAACAGACACTTCAATTTTATTTGTATGTATAGATGTATAGATTATACAGCCTCCAAGGTGTAGTTAAATGAGAGCTAGCTATGAAAAATTAGGTCATGCGTTCGGTACACGCATCAATTTCTTTATTTTTTTGACCCTCAAATACTTGCCTACCTGAATTATGTGAGACAAAAAAATATTCATAATTACTGATATATACGACACATGACTTAGTACTCGTATCTTAGTGTGAGGGTGACGGACTGACGGGTGCATTTAATTTCTACTAAAAGACAAAATACAATGCCACTATTCCGAATAAGCGAACACATGCACAATTATTTGAGACTGTCTACAACGAGACTTTTTTGCATACAATTGTACTTAATTAAGTCTACTTCTATCTGCCCTTATCCCCCACTTACGTAGGATACACTCTCAATTCAGTAGTTTGTAGGCACTCTAAAAAATAATTTACATACAGCTATTTATCCACTGGATATTTTTGATTCCCATTTAGTCTGAATGAAAATAGGTGGGGTAAAGGGGTAGAGAGAAAAAAAGTGACTGAATCTAAATGACGTATAACATTTTAAAGATTCAATAATGTATTTTCATTTTCACATTCAATAATGCAATTGAAATTTGATATGACACCTAATTTAACAATTTTAATGTATTCTTATTGATTCGTGGTAATCTAGGTATGGTTAATATTATCACGTTTTTACGTGGAAAATTATAGAAATGTAGGTTGAAATTGTGTATTTGACATAGTTAATGCAGACTTAAATCTGCGGTAGCTCGTAATTGGCTATCTTTTGTATACAATTCGGATAATATGTGTTTGTTTGCTATTGATAGCTGTGAGCCACCCAAATAAAATAAAATAAAATAAATAAATGAATAAAATATTTCTATAAACACAACTAGGTTAATGTGAAGATCCTTGAGGGAAGCCAATGTTTCGCACTGGTCTTCCTGTGACTGAAGAGAGAGAGAGGGAGAAGGAGAGGTAGAGAGACACAAAACAGTAACTAGTGTTGTTAAAAAAACCTTATTAAATGTCTGGTGATAGTAACATATTTGTATACGACATTCCTCTATAGTCTATTCATTGTAGACGAACTGCCAGTATAGTGTAAGTGTGTTTTAGATTCGACCTGGGTATACCCGGTGTCAAGTTAGCCGATCTTATAGGTCACCCAATCTCACCGATATATACTCTGTTTTGAATGTTTATTTTTTTAGTTATTAGGAATATGTGTCTATTTGGCATAGTATATGTGTAATTAGTCCATAAAATTAAAGGTTTTTGGTAGTACGAAATTTTGTTAAATTAATGCTTCTATGGACCTTCATAATTTGATAGTTTAATTGTAAATTGACAGCCTCATTGGTGCAGTTGGTTAGATGCCGGCTGTGAAACGAGAGGCCGCGGATTCGATTTCCGCACCGAGAAAAATGTTTCTGAGGCCCACAAGTATTTGTCTCGGATTAGCATATTTGTAAGACCGAAAAGTCTCTCGTAGTTTTTGACACCCACGACACAAGATTCGATCAGTGTGGGGTCAGGATTATGTCTGTGATTGTTGGGTGTATTTATTTAAAAATTAAGAAAATATATGTCTTTATACTGAAATGAAATATTTAAATTTATCGCAGACAATTAAAGGAAATTTAATTATTTATTATCCTTAAGTCAGTGCATTAGCAGTAAAATATAGATCGAATATATAATGTAAATGAATGTAGGTATATAGAACACATAATATTGCTTTTTGAGAAGTAATAAGCTGATTTGCAACTAGTAATATTAGCATTGTCGACGTGTGAATCAATCAACTAATTTAACTGAATAATTAATTTCTTTACGAAATGTTTAACGCAATAAATCATATGAATTTCTCTTTGTTTTGTTTGATATTAATGTTATTAAAACTATATAAAAATACGGTGATATTGTAAAGGTTAATATTTAACATTTTAATAATAATAAAAAATACCGTAGATTATTTAGTATCGAATGTAGACGAAACTGGTTCCTTTAATTTAACTGTAAATTTTACGTGATCTATCGATTTTCTAAAGATTTACATTGATAAGTGACGATTTATTTACTTAAAACCTCACTGTTATGTATGGAAAAATCTAGAAATAATACATGTACGTAATGCAAACTTTGTGTGTTTTTATCAGTTAAAATTAATGTAAGGAGTGCACATTTCAATGCGGTTTAAGCATACGCAGATTATGCAAATCGTAAACTATAGTTATTCTTACTCAAATTATAAAGAGTACCTCTATACTTAGAATATTCAAAAAACTATTTGTGGGTTGTAAATATTTGTGGTCTATAGTTGCATAATTTAAAAAAATGCGTAATAAATTATGCTGCCCTATTTTACTCTGTAAGTGTGCACGTCTCCAATATTATAAAAAGTGCAACAAAAAATAGGACACTAAACTATCAAATAATTTAATTAAAATCAGTGCATTGGATAATTGTCTATAAAAATATCTTACATGCAAACATAAAGAAACCTTACAGTAAGCTTAGCATAAAACAATCGTTGCTAGGTACGAACCTATGTCGACCTAAAGTCTCCGTCTGCTGGTCGCTTCAGCTAAGCCCATTTTCATCCGTAAAAAAAAAAACAATTAAAAAATTTGATTTACTAAAATCTAACTCAATACTGGCCACTGCACTATTGTGTAAAAAAAAGTTAATCACATGTGTGAAGTGATAGATGGGAGGAAAGCACGCGGCGGCAGCGGTGGTTTGCGAGCGACTGTTCCTCGGCACAGGAGCGCTCGGCAACGTTCGGAAACTGTCGGCAAACATCGGCATTCAGTTTCTCAGGACGACTGCGAGTTCATCTAGATATCGCACTGAATTTCCACGTAACGGAGGGCTGTTGAAAAATGCAGCGAGGCGACATTATTGCATTTGAATGCCAGTACGTTTTCTTATCTTCCCGTTGGATGATTGCGATTTACATATGAAATGAATCGGAAAGTATTGGAGCGGTTGGCTCATGCGGATCTTGTGTGAGAACTGTCAATGATCTTTTTGTGAAAGGTAGCGCGTGCGAGGGGTTTTATTGAGAACGGGTGAATGGTTATTAAAATGTTCACACGTACGTATTCTCAATGCTATTGGGGATTTTTAAACCCTTACCTGGTTATTGATTGACTTATTGGAGGCTGCTTTTGATGTTAGAATATCTCTTATATTTGGGATTAATAAATAGTTTTATCGTTATCATTTGTTCATTTTTGTGAGTTTAATTATATATTGTCGGCATCATTTACAGCCAAGGTGTTTAATATTATTGAGGCCATTGTTCAACAATGGCATTCCAGTAATTAAGGTTTCATCAAACCATTCAATATCACCAACATTTGTCCCAATACGGATATAGAACAAGCAGTATTTTGTTCCAAAGGTAACGTTGTCTGCTTACCACTAAAACTATCTTAAATATAAATAGAAACATTATACAACACAATATTGTTAAAACAAACTGAACTATTTCCCCAGCGTCCAAACTAAACATGAGGTCGGATTTATCGTACAAATAAATAAATTATTAGTATAAATAGTGAGTCCCAAGGAGCTTGGGTCTGAACAAACACTTGGTAAGGAGGGACGGCGCGCGAAAATTGATATTTCATATCCATATTAATAGTATTTTCTGCTAAGAAGCCAAGATGGTGGATTCTGGATTGTGTAACAGGCATTATTGCGACGATTTGTCTGTTGCTAGTTCATATTTTAGATATAATTATGTTTGTGCGACCTACAACTATTTCTTTCGGGTCTGGGTGTTTGTGAGACCGTAAAGTCTCTCATAGTTCCTGATACCCGCGACACAAGACTTGATCTTAGTGTGGGGTCAGGATTATGTATGTGACTGTTGGATGTTATTAATATATTTTATTTATAATTGCAAATGCCGTCAGTAAAGTACAGTGTGTATCTACGATTTAAAATAAAGGCTACAATTACTAAAAATAGTATTTAGATACTAAATTATATTATTATTAAAATAAACATTATTTTATATACAAACTCACTATGACGGCGAAGGAAAACATCGTGAGGAAACCATACCATAGCGATTTGTGAGTTTTTTTATGATAAAGTCCGCCATTCCGCACTAGGCTAGCCTAATGGAATCTTTGGCCTAACCCATCACAATCGTACTCTTGTTTCTAGAAGAGGCTCGTATCAGGCAGCGGGACCTATATGGGTTGATACAAATTTGCCAATTGTATAGATATTTTATTATTTATAATTATTTTTATTTGTTTATTTCTTGAATCGTTTTTTGCACTGTACAGAGAAACAATAAAGAAATTACATAATAATAATAGTACAAGTGGCCGTCTTATCAAGCTAGGTAATGTCTTACAGGCAACCATATTTAAGTGCTCAGAATTACAATTTAAGATTAGATAATGAAACAGTTGAGTATATTTCCTTAGTTTTTGTAGTACATAAGAATTATAATCATATTATATAAACGTAGCATCGAGTAAGCAATATATGTAGTTTTGAGTTATTCAAATATAGACAGTTGCACATTGGACGTTGTTTAATTAAGACATCCCAATCCCGTCGTCACATGGCGACCCTGCCTAACGCGTGCCTTGCGAATTGGACGCCGCGTTGCCATATACGGAATGGAAGATTTTAAAGATTTGTGAAGCTATCGTAGCGACAATGGGAAGAATACTTACAACTACGCTACGACATTGGTCCATCGTCCCTTCGGAACAAGTTTTATTTAAAAATGGGCAAACAACAGTCAAAGGAGGAAATAATTGTGCAAAACGCTGTTGGAAGTAATGATGCGAAGATTGAAGAATTTCGTTTCCAACTATCCACAATCAATATTTTGCTAACAATAATCGTGCTTGCGATTATTTTGGCCATCATATATGGAATATATCACATTTACAAGAAGTGCCATGTTCGATGGATATCGCGGGAGATAAGCAGAAATACACTATATAGATCTATGTTGCAAAGACGGATGCCGCCGGGTGCTGGCAGTTCTCGTGAGGTCCCAGGAGATTTTCGACGATCCACGGCGAGTCCACACGCGAGGATGGAGGTTCATGGCGAGTGAAGCAGTGTAATGTGTGTGTAGTGAAACAAAAAAAAAAAAAAAAAAATTGTGTGAAGTGTATGAGTGAAAAAAAAAAGTGTAAGGACAGTAAGATTAGGCTTATATAAAGTAATAATATATGATAGAGGAATTTAATAGCTGTTATGATGAACTGGTTAAAATTCGTAAATATTTAATTAAAATAGGGCCCGCACGAAGACAACAAACTGATGTAAGTAAAAAGAAATTATATGAAGCTTCTCACATTTTTACGAATTTTAATCATTCCCTTGATGAGGTTAAGAGTAATACTAAAATATTTAAATCTGTTGATTTGCAATTAATTAGTAACTTGTCTGAAAAAATCAAATTAATATATTTTGAAATTGAAAAATTGTGTGCAAGCCATAAAAGTTCAGATAATTCTAGTTTATCAAGTGAAAGTGAAGAAATTTTTTACAAAATGGAGAAATTTGACTTGAAAATAGCATTAAATTTATTACCAGTGATGACTGATGAAGAATTAAATACTAAACAATTGATTGACAGTATTGAGTATTATGATTCGATTTTAGAGCCGAATTCTAAGAAACATTTAATTACATTTATTTTAAAAAGTCGTTTATCGCAGAGTGCAAAATTGGCACTTAATTTAAATTATGATAATGTTAGCGACTTAATAAAAGATATGAAGGTGCACCTATTACCAACAAAGTCGCCAGTTGCTATTCAAAATAAATTGCATTCTTTCCGCCAAAATGACTTGTCAATAAATCAATATGGTAAATGTATTTCAGAGATGTTTGTTGATCTCACGATTGCGCAATCTGGAGGTAATTCTGAAAATTATGAAGTTCTTAAGCCAATAAACGAAAAACAGGCAATTAAGTATTTTGCCGACGGTTTGCGTAATCGTAGATTAGGTACGATTATATCCGCGCGTAATTTGAATTCTTTAAAGGATGCTATCCAGGTAGCTGCGGACGAGGATACTTCTGCATTTTCGACGGCGGGCGATATTATGGCGTTTCGGCGAGGAAGTTATCGTCATAACAATAATTATTTTCGGAGAGGTTTGCAGTATAGTGAGCGACGAAGTCAGAACACCAGGGGACATTCATCACCATGGAAACAAGGTCAGTGGCATAATAATTATTATAATAATCCAATTCAAGCAAGTACCAGTTACGGCCATGGTCAGCGAGGAGCGACAAGTAATTTTTCCAGGCCACAACGTCCGTATCGAGGTGGTAAGTATTTTGGTAATGGAAATAAGAGGATAGGCTGTAATAATAAACAAATACGGTCAATATCGGAGGTGAAGCCTGAATCTACCGAAACTATTATTCCAGATCAGTTTTTTCGTGAATAATAATTTTATACTTTCGTGTAGTAATTCTGTAATTATTAATTTAAACATAGGTAATCATAAACATTCATGGTTACTTGATACCGGCGCATCGGTTTCGGCTATAAAATATAAACATGTTGAACAACGGAACATTCCTATCCATTTAAAGAAGTCGGTAATACGAGGTATCGGTGGTAACGTCGATGCGATAGGATACGTTTATTTACAGTTATCAGCACATGCCAATATATTTAATCATAAGTTTTATGTTTTCGAATCTTTACCTTGTTTGGCAGATGGTATTATAGGGCATGATTTTTTATTTAAGTATGATTCATTAATTAATTACCATAGTAAAACACTTCAATTACACACTTTAGAGAAAAAATTAGTGACACTGCCTTTGATTACAGATGTTGATAGAAAATATTTTACCTCTTACACTATTCCACCAAGGTCAGAGTCAATCCACTATATTAATACTAATGTTGAAGAAGATTGTGTAGTCTGTGCATCTGATGTATGTGAAGGCGTATTCATCGCTAATACCTTAGTAAAACCAATTAATGGTAAAATACCGATTAGACTTTTGAATACTACTGACGAGGAGATAGTTCTAGATAATTTGAATCCAACAATACATAAGGTTTCAAATTATCATATATGTAATTTTGATAAAACCGTTAAAAATGCTGAACGCGTACAGATATTATTTTCTTCATTAAACTTAAATCATTTAGATACAAAGGAACAAATGTCGATTAAGCAAATATGCGCAAAATATTCTGATGTGTTTTATTTACCAGGAGACAAATTGACAACGACTCCTCTATATCAACATACCATAAAATTAAAACCGAATACATCTCCCATCTATTCAAAACCTTATAGAATGCCTTATGCACAACAAGCTGAAATAAAAAATCAGTTAAATAAAATGTTAGAAGAAGGAATTATTGAACCAGCTACAAGTGATTGGTCTAGTCCTCTCTTGTTAGTACCTAAGAAGATAAATTCAGCCGGAGAACAAAAATTTAGATTGGTTATTGATTACCGTAAACTTAATGACCGTATACAAAATGATAAATTCCCACTACCCAATATAGTAGAGATATTAGATTCATTGTCTGGTTGTGTATATTTCACTCATTTAGATCTATACCAAGGTTATTATAATGTGTCGTTAGAGCCCGAGAGTAGGAAATTTACTGCCTTTAATTCTGGTCAATATCAAATGACAAGAATGCCTATGGGTCTCAAAACAAGCCCTAGTTCATTCTCTAGAATGATGACAATAGCTATGACAGGTTTAACACAGGAGAAATGTTTAGTATACTTGGATGATCTTTTGGTTTTTGGAAGAGATTTACATAATCACAATAAAAATTTAATTGATGTATTTGAAAGACTCAGAAATGTTAATCTTAAGTTAAATCCCTCCAAATGTGAGTTTCTAAAGAGAGAAGTACTTTATTTGGGTCATGTAGTTTCTGGAGATGGTATACTTCCGGATCCTAAAAAGACAGATGTAATAAAATATTATCCTACACCAAAAAGTGTGGATGATGTTAAAAAATTTGTAGCTTTTGCAAACTATTATCGAAAATTTATTAAAAACTTTGCGCATTTAGCTTATCCTTTAAATAACTTATGTAGAAAAGACGTAACATTTGACTGGAATGACCAATGCCAAGTAAGTTTTGAATCACTAAAGAAATGTTTAACTTCACCACCAGTTCTTTACTATCCTGATTTTTCAGATCATAGCAAATTCATTCTACAAACAGACGCGTCAGGTTATGCGCTAGGCTCAGTGTTAACAAATCAAGATAACAGACCAATAGCTTATGCAAGTAGGACATTGAATAAGGGAGAAAAGAATTATCCAACTATAGAGAAGGAATTACTTGCTATAGTCTGGAGTGTAAAACACTTTCGACCTTATTTATATGGACGAAGCTTTATAATTCGTACAGACCATAAACCATTAATATATTTATTTAACATGAAAGATCCATCTAGTAGGCTTATGAAGTTTAGATTGATATTGGAAGAGTACGATTTTACGGTTGAATATGTGAAAGGCAAAGATAATGCAGCTGCAGATGTTTTATCTAGATTGCCTTTAACAATAAGAGATTTGAAAGAGATGAATGAAAGTATTAATGTTTTAACACGTGCACAAAGAAGAAGGTTATGCAAAGATGACGATGATTCTTCGGAGGATATCATTGCAACTGACGATTGGCCTGATCAACCAAAAGTTGTTGGAATGGATAGCAAACCGAATGGATCCATCGAAATGAGATTTTGCAATCTAAAAGATTGGAATCTATGTATGAAATGTAGTAACATACATAAAAGTAGTTCGAATATATTTTGTTATGTGCCAGAAAAAATGACTATATTTTTGAATCCATCTTCTCAATCGCAACTGACGCCAGCCGCTTTTGTGAGAGAATTGGAGAAATTTAGTAAGATAATCAAAGTGGAGGAAATATATTTCATTAAGAATTTTAATAGTAAGATATTTGTTGACAAGTTAGTGAGCGAGATAGCTAAAAATATGAATTGGTCTGGACCTAGAATATGTATTTTAAATGATGTTGAAAGGATAGATAGCAAGGACGAAAGACGAGTAATACTAAATGATTTTCATCTCCTGCCAACAAGTGGCCACGCTGGCATGAGACGAATGATGAACAATATTAAGAAATATTATTTTTGGCCAGGAATGGAGCGAGATATACAAGAGTTCGTAAAAAGATGTTACAAATGTCAAACACAAAAACATTCAATTCCCGTAAAGGAACCTATGGTAGTAACTACAACTGCTCATACCGCGTTCGAAAAAATTTACTTAGATTTAATGGGACCTTTAGATAAAGATAATTATAACTTTTCATATATATTAACCATACAATGTGAGTTAACTAAGTATGTAGAAGCGTATCCTCTTGTTTCTAAAACCACACTAGAAGTAGCAAAAGCATTGGTGAATAATTTTATCCTTAGGTATGGAGTTCCTCAGAATATAGCTTCTGATCGAGGTACTGAATTTTTATCAGCGACATTACAGGAGGTATGTAATCTATTAAAAATTAATAAAATGAACTCTACGGCATACCATCATCAAAGTATGGGTGCGTTAGAGAACACTCACAAACATTTGGGTGCATTTTTGCGCATGTTGACGGACAATCATCCTGAGACATGGAGCACATGGTTACCATATTGGTGTTTCTCATATAACACTTCAGTACATAGTTCAACAAAGTATACCCCGTTTGAATTAGTTTTCGGGAAAAAATGCAATTTACCTAGTAATTTATCAAAAAATGTGGAACCGCTGTATAATCACGATAATTATTCGTTAGAGTTGAAATATAGATTACAGACTTCGCAACAAGAGGCGCGACGTCATTTAATAAATGACAAAGTTCAAAGAAAAGCTAATCTCGACAAAAATATGAAACCAGTAATCTATAAACCCAATGATTATATACTTGTAAAAGAAGAAACTGGTAATAAGTTTTCACCAATTTATTCAGGCCCATATATAGTAATACGTGATGTATCACCTAATGTCGAAATTATAAAAAATGGTAAATTAGATACGGTACATAAAAACAGAACTAAGTTGTGTTATATTTAGAATTTAAGTGGTGTTTTACTTAATGTAAAAAAAAAAAAAAGCATTTATTTTTTTTATTTTGTATAAGGGGAGGTGTGATGTAGTACATAAGAATTATAATCATATTATATAAACGTAGCATCGAGTAAGCAATATATGTAGTTTTGAGTTATTCAAATATAGACAGTTGCACATTGGACGTTGTTTAATTAAGACATCCCAATCCCGTCGTCACACTTATATGAAAAAACCAATTTAACGATCCACAGCCTTTATACCACTATCCCAAGAAGAAAGCATTTATATAACTGGTGGTAGGTCTCTCATATGTGAGAGGCCATCTGGGTGGGTACCACCGCAGTGTCTATTTCTCCCGTCAAACAGCAGTGTAAATGCACTGTTGTGTTTCGGATTGAAGGGCATTGTAGCCAGAGTAACTACTGAACATATTGAGACTTAACATCTTATGTCTCAGGATGGTGAGCGCAGTGGAATGCCAAGCATTGCTTTGTGATTCAAGGTATTGTTTGGTTTTGCTACTGTTTATGAGCGGTGGTATCGCTTACCATCAGGTGAACGGCATGCTTGTCTCGCTATTCATCGCAATAAAAAAAAAAATGTCAGTTACAAATTGATATCCAAACATAGTATACAAACGACTTTTGTTGGCATCCTATGAACAATGCTACAATTTATGTAACAAAAAATACTGTACATTGTCCTCTTTGGTTAGTAAATTGTTCAAACAATTTTACAAAACAAATACAGACATTTGTTTATCCTGTCTCAGCGTAGTAACTTCATAACAGTAACTAATAAGCGCAATGGTATAACATCAATCTATTATATACCGGGTATCTCAAGACTGCTACCGAAACGAAGCCGGGTGGTAGTTTTAGTGACTACAAACACGTCATTTTTTGGTGGTAAATCCATAGTTTTTGCTAAAAAAGGAATTTAAACTCTTTTATATCTAAGTCTTCATAAATAAAAGGGTATACACTATTAGTTTAGGAAAAAAATGAATTTACCACCTAGTACGACCATAAAAAAGTAACAAAAAAATGTCACTTTTTTCCAACATTTTCTGTTGCATAGTGTCTGAAGTCGGTTAAACTATAACCCGGCTTCGTTTTCGGTAGCAGTCTTGATATACCCTTTATATCAATAATTATTGTTGAAATGTAAACAAAGTGTAGAACCTTGCATAAAACAGTTATCTATGACCACTTTACTTGTTAATGTAATTTTAATGAAATTTTAAAAGTCATCAGTGCACTCTTTATTTTTAACGCGAAAATGTAGCATAAGCAGAATATAACTATTATTCGCCAACACAAGGTTTACAAAGTTTATTTTAAAACATCCTGCTCCAGCGTTGGGTAAACCCTTACTGATATTAGCACCGTCGTTATACCAAGCACTGATGATAGGTTTCTTATATGTGAGAGGCCGCCTGGGTGGATACCACCGCAATGTCTATTTGTCCCGCCAAACAGCAATTTAAATGCACTATTGTGTTTCGGATTGAAGGACATTGTGCTACTGGACATATTGAGACTTAACATCTTATGTCTCAGGGTGGCGAGCGCAGTGGAATGCCAAGCATTGCTTTGTAATTCAAGGTGTTGTTTGGTTTTGCTGCTGTTCATGAGCGGTCGTATCGCTTACCATCAGGGAAACGGCATGCTCGTCTCGCCGTTCATAGAAATAAGAAAAAATGAACAAACACAACTAAAAGAAAAATAAGAAAACAAGTGACAACAGACCTTAAAGTTTAGTTTGCAAAGCGCTTTGTAAACCCCCGCTATTACGATATGAAAACTGTGTGTGTTTGTGTGTTCCATTGAAATTGCTTTTTTTTTTCATATTTGACAAGTCCATCGGAGGCGGAGTTGTGGCGAGCTCTGAATGAATCTGAAATTCTGTGGACAGTTCCCGACTGGTTGTGTGAAAGTATTTTTATTAAACTTGGTATTTAGTTTATTTTGTGGGGGTATTAATACTGCGAGTGGTGGAAGCATAATAATAACGCCTCATATAGGCATGTCTTTTTATTGTGTTAATCCTTGACTCTGGCTGTCTGAGAAGACAAGCTAGTGTCCCTGAGAGACTCGCCGAGCTCCGGAGCTCGGTGTCAAATCTTTGTGTGCCACTGTTGATCCTGGCTGATAGGAGTTGCAGTGGCGGGTGTGAGGGCGGGAAAGTCTCTGTCTGAGAAGTGACTTCTAAAGGTAGTCTTTTAGCCTACGAGGCTAGCCTGATTCGATTATAAGGTTCACGTACATTAGAAATTCTTCTGCATTACTCGCAGATATTGAAGTGTTCTCCTGATGTTTACTTTCTCAGAGGTGTTGACGCGAACTCACATGTTCCTTCGTCCTTCACTTAGCAGTGTATTCTTCTCTCAACTGCGCTTAAAATTCACTCCTATCCGACCGCAATTCACTCCAATTAACAAAACGCAAACAAAATCATAAAGCGCAACGCTAATACACAAGCCATTTCAAATATTCACCATAGAATTATTTATGAACGTGTAAATGGATTGCTTCCATTGCTCCACAGAAATTAATCGCATATGCAGCGGAATTGATTGAAAACGTGTGTTTGGAAAACATTCGATTGCGAGTAATGGAGCCATTTATGATAGCACGGCCGGTCCATCAGCGGGATTGGAACTGCGGTATGCAAACTTGCCTACCATTTTATTTTTAACCAATTTATCCACCAGGCCGAAGTTGGAAACAGCGACTCGTCAGTGTTTTAGGGCACCATTTTCCCTGAGTAATCAATTTAGGGAGTCCAATTGAGCTTACTGTTCTGTGTTCTCTTGGTAACAAGCAAAGTTTTCCTCCACTGCGCTGAAATCGCACATTCCGATATTGGATAGATCAGGTTTAAAAATTAAATGTTCGGTTGCATTTACTTAATTTTTGGATTTTGTAGGCTTGCAGATTGATTAACAAAAAGATTTTGAATCACACCTTCCTTTACTGACTAGTGTCGCGCCGTAATATAACATTCGAAGCGAGCATGTTAAACCGTGTGCTAAAATAATGTAATTTTGTCAATGCTCGCGTCTTCGTGCTCTTTTGCAAGTACTGACCGCACGAATGCTTGTATTGTAAAATGTAAAATTATATCTCGTAACAACATTCAAATCCGCACCTTAACGAGTCGACATTAAAGTAGTGATTCGGGAAATTGAATATAAATATCTGTAATCGATACATTTAAGATTACCTAGGTATTCATTACACGCCAGATAGAGGAGACTTACCATACAGCAGGGAGCTTCCCTGCATCCGTAGTTTTAAAAGCTGTAATTACTTCGTACAAAGATTGCACCGGTCCCAGATACCACAACTATTATTATGTTAAGATAGAGGACCTTATTAATAAACTCGGATGAACAAGGGAGTGACCTCAGCCAAAGGCTTTAAAATCGAAACGATTATTTTATGCGTTTTTTTTACTTCTAAAATCAGTGCGTTTTGGGTTGCCATAACAGGATTGTCGTTTTAGGCCTAAGTATCATAAGTACATCCGTATTTATAAATAAACTCTTAAATACCTGGCTATTCAAATAATCGAGTCAATCAAGCCTTGAGTTAAAATTAATCTCTCGCTTCAACGGTCCAAAGATACAAGAAAACCAATGTTAAGTTCAATATGGCCCAAGTATCAAATGCTGAGAATCAATTCTATCTCTGACCAGTGCACACAATTATGCATTAATGAAACATATGCCTCTATCACAGAATACTTGATTACATCAACCCAAAGTCGGCACTGTATCACCACGTAATTGCACACTGTTGAATACGGGACTCCTCTGGATTGGACAGTTTAATTAAAGAGGTTTGACCATAGTCCATCATGTTGGCGATTTGAAAGTTATAGCTTGGCAAAAAATAGTCTGTTTTTAATGAGGGCGCTGTGATAGAATTTAGTATTAACATGGCAACCCGATATACTACTACTCGTACTCGATACTCGTGCCGTACTCTTTTTTGCCAAATTACATTATTATACCAGAAGGTCTCCTGGGATATCTAATGCCCTCTTTATTGGACTTACCATATTGAGGTGACTAGAATTTGTTTTTTTATTAATTGATTTTACGATCTCGTTGTAAATTACGCCACTATTTATTCACACTGTATCATTCATCGTCGTTAACTAATAGGTAATCAATAATACCCATATAACATCAGTTACCGTTTAATAAATTACATGAAAATACGATGAACATCCACGTCTACGAAAGCGGTATAAATCACGGCGGCAGATTCAATACGGCTCGGTGGCACGCCAATCAAACTGGGTTAGTTACCGTCTGCCACAAACTTCACTTGAAAAACAAATAACTCGGCGTTTGAGGGATTCTGCAATGCTTACGTCATGTGTTTATGTTCCACTCTTCATTGGTTCTTCGTTTATTACGTATGTTCTGTGTAGTTAAGCTTTGGAAGTGTTATGTGACTTGAGGATCGTAATATTTTGTGGTAGATATTTTGTGTGTATTTTTTAATGTATTTATATCGAATGTCGTGGCTGCGAAACATCCGGGAGTGGACTGGTATCGTTGAATAATTGTACTATCTCGCTAAGGCTAAAGAACAAAATTGATTTCAATCATTTTTTTACGGATTTAATCGCGAAATTTTAATTTTTATATTTTTTAACTACCTGACGTTTCGATTACTTAGCCACTTTTGTTTTTTACGTTTACATCAAAAAACGTAAAAACTAGTATTATTTCAATGTGTATCATTCGTGTAAATCTAAGAAAGCTTTAGATAAAGAAGAATACAAGAAAGTGACTACCAACCTTCAAAACTGAAGACTCACTCAAAGAAGAAAAAGAACACAACGAATCTAAAAGAGTTGAACACTGTAATGTACGGATTCAATAGTTGAACTATTCTTTTCATAGTTGGGAACCCAATCCTAGAATAAGGGACCGAGCCAAAGCAAAACAAAGTAAATTAGTTGTTTATGAATTCTAGAAAAGTCTTTCGTTTTCCTGAAGGCTTCTTAACTAACTGCGCCACTCAATTTGTCGAATAAGTCTGTTCCTTGGAAATATTGTCACTGTGCTTTAAAAAGTTGAATATAAAGTCGGTAAATCAAGTTCCGATGGGTTCCAAGTTCATTGAAAGAGGGATAAAACGATTCAGTAAATAATTATTCAAACTTAACACCTCATTAATAATTCGTATTAAGTTAAATATTTTCCAACGCAAATCAACTAATTACAAAATAAATAACAAAAACGCAATTACGTAAAGTAACTGAATGACGGAGAAATACGCAAAACATTTTGCTACAAATTGTGGCGTAAATTCGCATCATGACCGATGAGAGTTGTGCAGACTACTTTAGTGGGTCTACTCATTAATAAATATTGTTCATTATTTCAGCTCACATTTATCCACTACTGGATATTAGTCTGTTCTTTGTTTCTCCACTTTGTAAAGACCGAACAAATGCTTACATAAATACACCGAATAGTCACAGACATAGTCCTGATCCCACATTAAGATCGAGTCTTGTGTCATGGGTATCAGGAACTACGAAAAACTTTTCGGTCTCACAAACACCCCGACTCGAACCCTGTATGAGACAAATATGTATTTCGGTGCGGAGATCGAACCCGCTGCCTCTCGTTTGACAGCCAGCGTCTAACCAACTGCGCCACCGCTGTCATATTGTTATTAATATAATCTATTTCACTTAGAGATGATTTATCAACTACATAGTGAACAAACCACCCAGTCGAATTCGTGGAAGATGCTGGCTGGACTTAGCAATTTCTAGAAATACGACTTTGTTCAAAGGCTCAACCTACTTGTCAGGTAGAGCAAATATTCGTGCATTATTTAAGTTTGCTGTTCATACATAATATTACATGGATGTAACATCATGTCTATAACAGTTAAAAACAATCCAACGAAGGAATTTAAGCTCTTTATCATACATTTACTGGTGGTAGTGGTATATCATGTACTGGTGGTAGGTACTCTCATATGTGAGAGGCCATCTGGGTGGTTACCACCGCAGTGTTTATTTTTCCCATCAAACAGCAGTGTAAACGCACTGTTGTGTTTCGGGTTGAAGGGCATTGTAGCCAGAGTAACTACTGGACATATTGAGACTTAACATCTTGTGTCTCAGGATGGCGAGCGCAGTGGAATGCCAAGCATTGCTTTATAATTCAAGGTGTTGTTTGGTTTTGCTACTGTTCATGAGCGGTCGTATCGCTTACCATCAGGCGAACGGCATGCTCGTCTCGCCATTCATAGCAATAAAAAAAAATACATATTTTCTTTGACAGTTAAAAGATACATATCAACTTTATCTCTCACAGCTGTATTTAACCCGCATTATACTTACTTGTATTTTTTTAACACCACTAACCTGTCGATATTCTGCAATCCAAAAATTACAAAATTATACTCGTAGAACTAAAAACGTAATTATACATATTTTAATTATTTGATTATATTGATTTAACCTTTCCTTTTTTGTATCCGCCTACCATGTTGTCTTTCTCTACCATAAGTTGACTGGCAGACAATGGTAGGCCTTAGTCCAACTTTATAAATTATACTATTTTTTTATACTGGTCCGACATATTGACAGCACTGCACCTGATGGAAAGCGCAAATGCCGTCCAGGCAGAGCATGGAATGACATCGGACCGTAGTCCATTACCACTCGATACAATGATGTCAGCTTGCTATACTAAGTAATGTTATACTATTATTTTGAAGGGCATTATAGCCAGAGTAACTACTGGACATATTGAGACTTAACATCTTATGTCTCAGGATGGCGAGCATTGCTTTGTAATACAAGGTGTTGTTTGGTTTTGCTACTGTTCATGAGCGGTCGCATCGCTTATCATTAGGCGAACGGCATGCTCGTCTCGCCATTCAATGCAATAAAAAAAAAAAACTATTTATAAAATATTTAAAAAATATAGTCATTGCACTCTACAAAAACAAGTGCAAACATTCAAGGTTCTTGCTACGGATCTCTAAAACGCAGCCTCTACATAATGCACTTTTGAAAGCGAACGCCGGTGCGCGGAGTAAGCTCGTAATTAACTAAAGGCACTAATTCAATGCAGCCTTTATGCGAGGGAAAATCATATTCTTTCCTACCCATCCTTGTAATTTACTCCGAAATTAATGCACATTTCCACGTGCAAAGCGTTCTTGCATTTATATTGCTGTTTAGTAACAATATCAGTGCATTTTCGATATTAAGTAAGCAGGCAAAGCTGTGAATTGAGAAGAAATAACCAACTCGCGCTGGTAATCTATAGGTAATTGGGATCACATGACACTACCCAATACGGATTTATAGCGAATTTGGTTTAGTTTTAATTTTTTTTATCTTCCCGACTGACGCGTTTCGATTACTTTACGTCTTTTTAGTTTTATTTCAATGTGTAACATGGGCGTACTCGTATATCTAAGAAACCGTTATGCAATATACATCTGTTGGATTTTAGTGCTAGTAAAAAATATATGTAAAGGGTGATTTTTATGACCATTGCGTAAAGCTGTTTATCCTAGTATGAAGATGTTGCTTGCAGTTATTGTATATTATGAATAGTAGAATATAGTTTGAATACAAAACGGAGTTATAAAGGGCTGATGTGAAGGATTGCTGAGTCGGAAGATTATTACGCTATTATTTGTTCAAGAGTAAACATTGTACCTGGTAAAGGTCGCGGGACGTCGCTGGATGCAGGCTGCCTCCAACAGGTCTCTGTGGAAATCATTGGGGGAGGCCTATGTTCAGCAGTGGACTTCCTTTGGCTGATGGATGGATGATGGATGGAAACATTGTAGCCAACCCGCACTAGGCCGGCGTGGTGGACTATATGGCCTAACCACTCTCAATCGTACTGTCGATTATAGAGTAGGCCCGTGCCCTGCAGTGGGACGTATATGGGCTGATACAGAAACATTGTAGGCTGTTGAATGTGCGAGTTATACTCGAATATGATGTAAAGAGCCTTGTGTCAATGTACATGATACAGAATACAAAGGTTTTTGATCTTTCAACATTCTTAGACATATGCTATCCAAACACATGACAGCCTCCGTGGCGCAGTTGGTTAGACGCTGGCTGTGAAACTAGAGATCATGGGTCCGATGCCTGCACCGAGACAAATGGTTATGAGACCTACAATAATTTGACTCGGGTCTGGGTTTATGAGGCCGACAAGTCTCTAGTAGTTTTGTTTTGCTACTATCCATGAGCAGTCGTATCGCATACCATCAGGCGAATGGCATGCTCGTCTCGTCTTCATAGCAATAAAAAATACCTTCTTATGATCTGGAGACAGCCAACTACGCGAAAATATCATTTCTTGGGTTCAATTCCCAAGTCCCATAATTTACTTTCTGTTTGTAAATGCTCATAGATATGAGTTACCGAGTCTGCAATTTGTGGTTGGATTTCGACATATAGTACTCACGAATATACTAACCCGCAATTAGGCTTTCCTAGGCCAATTCGAGTGGATTTTACAGCCATTTCAAAACCTTTATAGGATTTCAAAGGCTTATATTTTCTTCACAGCTAGGATAAACAATAATTAACTATGAATATACGTGACATTTGAATCAGAAGTATCGAGTATTAAGCCCGACTTTGCAACCGCAGACGTTATTGTCCTGCCAGTAAAAAACTGGGCCATCACTACTTAAGATAATAGTTTTTAAATATTTTAAAATAATCCATAATAAGGATTAAGAATTTATTATGGTTTTTCTGCTAGCTTGTCGTCTTTACAAGAAATTACAGAAAAACACTTAACTAAAATAATTCTTCCAAGACTATTCGGACCCTTTGGAACGTAAAATTTAAAATTTCCAACCTAATTCATCCCTTTATGCGCCGCAAAACACTCAAATACCGTCAAATCGAATAAAAGTGGAAGGCTTGCGATACCGGGGCGTGTCTTCCTCGACCTGGTGACCGGGACCGTCGGCCGCGTGACCCGGTCGCCTCGTAACCCGGTTACCGGTTAACCGGGATGCATCGCCCGGGCCGTTTGCATGGCGCGATTGATTCCTGCACTACTTTTGTAACTAACAGTAATACGTCCGATAGGATGTGGAGATTAGTTTTGAATATGGAATATGGAATTTTTATCGTTAAAAAATTTAAAAAATCTTTGATTTATTATCAATATTGTGTTTATTATTTTTCTTGATTATATCACTATTTAATTAACTAAAATAGAAGTTTACTTAAGTCTTATACATTTCCCAAGACATTAATTAGGCCAAGCAAGACAGCACTTTTAAAACATTGCCTGATAAATTACGTAAAACAAAGATTTTTCTGAACTAATTACTAATTGTGTTACTAATTAAAGAAATACATTATATTTTTTAGTTTATTAATACTTTGCAAATTACATACAATATTATTAATGTCACCATAAATTGTGTTACTAAAAGATATACATAATATTTTTGAGTTTATTAATACGTTACTAATTGCATACAATCACCATCACACTAATGAGATATCCTGTCTTTAGACCTAACGCTGCTTGTACGTTCAGCAACAACTGGCATTTTAACTTCATCATCTTTTAAACCATTTACAAAATCCTCGTACTCAGCATCTGACAAAACTGTAACATTATGAGGTATTTTCGATATGTACCCTAGACTTTTTATTACAAATTTTAAGGAATGTTTTATCGTATAGAACTCTTTCTTCAATTTCCCTATGAAATGAGTTTTACAATCCAACAGTGTCTTCAGTTTGTGATTCTCCAGTTGTAAAGCAAGGTTGTGCATTTGTAATTCTAAATTTCTCTTATTAATTTCGTCTAATTGCCTCTTCATCTCATAAATCACTGTATTGAATCCTTTTCTCATCATTTCTATAGTATCGTTAGATACATCTTCTTTTTTGAGATCATCGTGTAAATGTGTTTTATTCTCTTGAAATACACTCGGTTCTTTCCTTTTGCTATTCGATACTTCTTTTATTATAACTTCTACGGCTGTAGTATTATTCCTGAATACTTCGACAGGTGTGCCCTGCTCCAAATTGGTTTTCTTGTTCAAGTCAACTTTGCGCAACGGAAAAGTATTGTATATTTGATGATCATTCGACATTTTAAATAACACTTGTATTTTATATCTTTTGCAAAATAAATGCCATTTTTGAGAATTTTGCTTAAAATACTTGTCAGTTTTGTCAGTTTGATGTCAAAGAGTATATGGTAAAGAAAAAAGGTAATATCGTATCAGAAATCTATGCTGTATTTAGACACAGCTTTATGCATCGGCTTTAAGCGATACGACTGCCATTTGTACTTTATCTTATTGTTTCTGTATATTGTTATTTTTGTGTACACCAAACATTTGAACAAATAAAAATTTATGCCACATACTTTTTCCAGTTTTATTTATACAGTACAGATATTCCTGCAGAAATACACATTAACTATCGCCAAATCAAAATAACAGTTTGGATTCCCTTTATATTACAATCGCATAACGGATTTAAGGTTAGTTCCGAACACAAAATCACTAGCAAAGTTTCATACTAGCCTGAAGAATATAGATAAAATGAAATCCGGAACCCTCAGTCCGTATACACGTTTTAGTGTAATTGAAAGTTGCAGCCCGGCGGCGCAATCACACGGTCGGTCGGAGCTCTAGCCGTTTGACCGGCAAAAGAATTTGCGGTGACTGGTGAAAGGAACGATCGTACAGGCTATTCATCAGAAGGGCGACCCTTTGATGTTTCAAGTTGATGATACGAGTGTGATAGACCGCAATCATCGTGATTCAGTCGGTTGTTATGGTATTGTCAAGTGCTGCCGTAAAAATGGTATGCATATTAAGTATGAAAAAGATAATTATATCAAAAACATAAATGAATCCAAAATTCCAACCAATTTGATAAGTTTCATTGCAGGTTAAAGGCATTATAGATATTCGTAAAGACTAGCCGAGCTTCAGTTCTCAGTGTCATAGAAATGCATACTATTTTCGATCCTGGCTTGTAGTTGCAGTGGCAGGTGAACATACATCTAAATTCTAATATGTGTGATACATCGAGATAATCTAATACCAGGATAGTTACTAAACGTAGTCACGATTTAAGCCCAGCTTTGATCGACAGTAATGGCCCTGACCTACAAATGACCTATGTGCTGTGAGTGGAACAAACTACGGAGATGGAGGTCACGGGTTTCATACTAGGGCAGACACCTCTGACATTTCAAAATTGTGTAATAATTAAGTATTGTTTGCTTGAACGATATAGGGTAATATAGTGTAGAAACCTGAGTCGACTCTCATAAATGCCAAATAATAGGTTGAAATTCAGTGAGGGGTTGAGACAGGATGACATTAATTGAAACCACATACAGGGTATTGTGCCCGCATTTCGTCGACCGAAAATCATTAAATATAACTGCTATATTTCTGTATTAGCAAGATTTTATTTTTTAGATTGAAATATTAATTTTCAAATTTGATGTTAAACTGAATCAATAATTTTTAAATACTTTCGTTGACTCGCAATGACTGTGATATACCGGGTATCTCAAGACTGCTACCGAAAACGAAGCCGGGTGGTAGTTTTAGTGACTACAAACACAATGCAACTAAAATTTTTTTTATAGTTTTTTTAATATCGTCAATTTTGGGTAGTAAATCCATAGTTTTTGCTAAAATAATAATTTAAACTATTTTATACCTTAGAGTCGTTATAAATAAAAGGGTATACACTATTATTTTACGAAAAAAAATATTTACCACCCAAATACGACAATATAAAAAAAATAACAAAAAAAAAAATTGTCGCTTTTTTTTCCAACATTTTCTGTTGCATTGTGTCTGAAGTCGCTTAATACCCTGTATTTTATACTCGTCATGTCATGTCCTTCAAAAAAGAAAGCTCCTTTTGTACTACAAAAATTAATAATTTATAAACGCATCAAAACACCCGGGTAGTAAAAGTAAAATAAATATAGCACAGGAGCGGCGATGGACGAGCGAATCAAGACGGCCATTATGTACAGCACAGCATCTGGTGCAACTTGCAAGTTAGCAAGAAACGTATTGTGATGGGAGAATAATGGCGGCGCGACTGCGCTAACATCGTGAACTTTGTCTGCTGCACAATATTATTTATTTTATTTACTAGCGGTCCAGCCCGGCTCCGCCCGGGTGTAGACA
Organism: Hyles lineata; assembly: GCA_030180105.1. Classification (NCBI taxonomy): domain Eukaryota; kingdom Metazoa; phylum Arthropoda; class Insecta; order Lepidoptera; family Sphingidae; genus Hyles; species Hyles lineata. The sequence goes on along the minus strand of JARJEE010000013.1, from coordinate 11,123,849 downwards.
CTTTTCAAAATGGCGACAAAAATGTTCAATTCCGGCTATCAATTTACAATATCGACTAATCGGACCACGGAAAACGAATAACATTTCCTCGTATTTGCTAGATATTTTACCACTGCTATAGCTGCTATGCAACACAAACATGATTTTTTTCAGAACCAGTACTTCCTGAGATTAGACGAAACTAACAAACAAATACCTACCACCAGTAAAATAACGAAAAAGAAATAGAAGAAATATCGATTTGAGCAATTTAAAAGCTTAAAAATTTCGAATACAGGCGTTGCCCTGAGTAGTGAATAAAGTTAACTAGAAGTAATTAAAATGTAAATTTCATACGAGCTGCTTAACTTAGTTCTTAAAATTATTGAGAGATGCCCCAAATATATGAACATGTTTTGAGTGAATTTAAGAAGCTTTTACAAAGAAATTAAACGAGAAACTTTGACAGCCTCTATGGCGCAGTACATTACGAGGCCGGAGAATGCAGGTTTGATTCCCAAACCGATATAATAACATTAGTATCGATGTGGCAAAAGTGTATTATGTTTGGCGTTTGGATGTTGTCAGATCAAAGTCTTACATAGTTTCTGATATATACAATGACTACACTAAACTTTGTATGACATATTTTGGGTCAAGACTGTGACTGTAGGTAATTAATTACTTATCACTATCTTCACCCTCAGTAATCCCACTACGGAACATAAATCTCCTTAAAAATAAATCATAGTGACTATAAAAATAAATTTAAACACGGTCAAGGTTACGTCAATAACACTAACAGCACATAAAGCGAAAATTCCTGAAAATCTTCCAAGTTCATTGATATTCCACTTAGAATTGGGCACTCCCAACGCGAGCAATTTAAACAAGTCCAAACACATTCAAATAATTCGATTGACTACACGTATAATGTTTGCTGTAACCCCGTTCGGATGTACAACCGACCCAGTTTCCCGACCTCGCAGTCTGTACCTAGATGTTCTAGGCTATTCAACAGAACTACGTCTCGGCTTTCTGCATCTGTTGTGTTCTCCCGTGGGGACAATTTGCAATGTAAAATTCGTGGATTTTCGACATCTTGTATTATAATTTTATGTTAATAAACTCTTTGCGAGTATTTTGAGGTTATTTTGAATTAATTTGTTTAAAAAACATACTGTTTTTGAATAAACTTACGTTTGTATTCCAGAACGGGTAGGCAGCGTACTAATAATGTCGACCACAATTCACTAAACTTTTTATGTGATTGAGGATCGAAGCTATCGATATAGTGAGCACAAACACAATTCCAGTCTAGGAAAACTCATATGAAAATGTTCAAACTGAAGGATTCACACAATAAAATGCTTGATCTAGGAACCGAACCCGCGACGTTACGGTTCATAAAGCAAACTCTACGCCACTAGCCCAATGACCCACTTGTTTTGTTCGTAAAAATGACCCGCTAAAATTCCATAAAATACAGTAGATACCCACCAATTCAATTTATAAAAGGAGTTACTTACCTACCTTAAAGTATTTATAATATAGAGGGTACTTCAAAAATGTAGATAAAAATGGTGGTGCCGTGCCAGCTTTTTCTGCTCTCCTATTGGCTGACATTTGAAAGGTTGTCCAACATACACGAATTATTTGGAAAAGAAAATAAAAATAAATTGTTTAGAACTATATAATACCACTCAAACTCGTTTTAAAAAGGTAATAGTTAAATATACTTTCGGTTATAAAAGTAATTTATAACAATTTGTTGTTAAATAATTAGTTAAATTTTCACTATACTCGTTATAGGAGTGCTACCAACATTACGATCAACAAAATATCTACGTTTTTGAAGACGCAAATGTATGTCTAAGGTACCTACCTATCAATTTATAAAAAGAATTACGACGTAATAAATGTTAGCATATATTTTATACATGTGCAATATTAAAGCCAGCGACAGTACTCGTTGCTTCCACAAACACCCTCATTACTGAATGCATATTTCATACTCAATGAAAGAGGACGTTTTAATATAATATTATGAACTATCTTATATTATGCATGCGACGTCTGTGTGTACTGTGAAGCTGGGCACTTGGTTTAAGGTTCTCAACAGTTCGCAATTGGCCCAATATAATCGAACAGAGAGAAAGCTCATAGTTTCTGCTACTCCTCTCCCAAGATTATGACTCTAATATAAATATGTTAAGGTGTTATTTATAAAATATCTATACCTACTCTAAAGAAATTATCAGAATATATAAATTACATACTTTCTGGAAGCCACAGCTTTGCTTCTGTAATAGTTACTTTTCGCAGTTAGAGTATGATTTTTAAATAATAAATCTTCCCAGACTTTCACATTAATATTTAAAATATTAATAGGACAATTGTAGATGTTTATAGCGTGTAAATATTACATCACGCTAATAGGAACATACAACCAAAGCAAACCCGCGTGCAAAAGCGCAAATTCCAAACACAAACCCGGGCTAATTATGCAACTTTTCGTCAACTCAATTCACAAAACCCGTGTTTACACGAAGCGAGTAACGTGGGTCGGCACGTTGCCTCCCAGTTGCCCCCCGCCGGGGAACATGTGACCCACATGCGGCTCTGCGCGGGACAGCCCCCATTGTACCGAGTCTATGAATACGTAAAATGACGAAGGTACACATGACAAGTCCTGATGAAAACAATGCGTAGTCTGTAACAAATGCTACTGATAAAACGCCTATGAATATCTGTGTTTATGTTTTAATTCGTATGAAGTGAATTTGTCTGGGTTTTGTAAGTGTAAGGAATTTAATATCAGGAATTAATGTTTCTAGAGATAGAGCTGGAAAACTGTATACTTGTTCCTCAAGATAAAACAAGAGGACTAGTGGTAGGTTTTTCATATATTGTGAGAGCTCGCTGTCTTAAATAAGGGTATCTATGAAGGTCGCCTGGGTTTGTACCACTGCAATGTTTATTTCTCCTTCTAAACAGCAGTTTAAATGCACTGTTTTGTTTCGTGTTGAAGGACATTGCTACCAGAATAACTACTGGACATACTGAGACTAAACATCTTATGTCTCAGGACGGCGACCGTAGTGAAATGCCGAGCATTGCTATGTAATACATGATGTTTGGTTTTGCTACTGTCCATGAGCGATCGTATAGCTTACAAAAAAGGAACCATAAATTATTCAGTTCCATTTAAATTGATTGATGGTTTAATTTGGACCTACCACTCCACTTGTATCAACCGCTCACGTGATTATCGTGAGCCAACATAGCTTGATATCTTCCCTGAAATTCTCCTATTTGCCGCGTACATTCCTTGCATACATACATAATTCTGACTTAGTGTAATCTCCGGAACGTGTAGTTTCTCTCAGGCTTGGCTTAACGTGAAATCCTGATTTGATATTGTATAAAGCATATTAGACCCAATACCTGCCACCGCTGAGCGTTGGCCTCATCTACAACCGAGAGGCGTCCACCACTCTAACCTACTGCAGTTTGTTAGATTGTATACAGCTTTGAAATTATCGTAGAGATATTTCAAGTAATTTCATCTAATGGTTTAATCCATGTATTTCTACACCATTAATACTATACCATATACGTCCCACAGGGCACGGACCTCCTCAACAATCGAGAGTACGATTGTGAGTGGTTAAGCCATACAAAAGGAAGTCCACCACGCTGGCCTAGTGCCGGTTAAGGGACATTACATACCATAGACAGTTTTTAGTAATCCCTACACACACATTCATATACACCATTAATATGTCCGATGAATTATTATGAATACCCAAAACACATATCCTGAGTCCTTCTACCATAGTTTGAAGAAGCATCTCAGCAGGTCGGTATAATTGTATCAAATGGCATTAGACCAACATTCTTATAATATCGCCGAACCAAAGCATGCGTGGCCTAAGGACAGGAAGTAATCGTTACAGTGTTGTAAATTTAAAAAACACCCAACAAGATCATACATTGTCTTTACCTTGAGATCAATAAGGCTCAATTGCACAAACCATAGATGGCACAAACTAACTTTGCTAATACCTTTGACCTTGAAAATGTCAATCCCATACATTAGCAAGGTCAAATATGTGGTCAAATACGTCTCAAATGTATGGCGATGACAGTTCCAAAGGCAAAGGTATTGGCAAAGTTACTTTGTGCAACTCAGCCTAAGTGTTCTGTCGTGGGTATCAGAAACTACGAAAACCTTTTTGGTCTCCAAAAACACAGACCTGATATAAATATTTGTGGGTCGCACAAAGATTTGCCTCAGTACGGAGATCGAACCCGTGACCTTTCATGTCACGCGTGAAGTTTAAATGCGCGATTAAAACTGTTCCTTAGTGCCATATATAATAAATAAATAAATAAAACACAATACATTTTATATCTCGTTTATTGCAATAATTAAAACTGAATCATGGAAAAATATTATCAAAACATATCTTACTTCACTAAAGCGATGACTCGAATATAATAATTTCAAACGTCATGATTCTATGAGCATTAATAACAAACAAACGCGGTTTTAGCGTAGGTTAATAAAATTATAATATTTATTTATTTATTTAATTCTTGTTATATAAAACAATCTTGCAATAGCATCAGTGGCTGATAAAAAACAAAACCATTAACTCATAGTAAAAGAAAACGTAAAAAATAATAAAGTAAATTATGAAACAATAATTAGACAATACATAGTTTAATTGAGTACTGTTGCTTGAAGATGTTATATTCGTATTAAAGCAAACTAACAGCCTTACCTACGAACACTACTCTTTATTGACCAATTTTTTTTCTTTGAATTAGTCGTTACGCCAGTTTTGGACATATTTTAACACTGGCAATACAAACTGTCTATAGTGCTAGTGTGGTCTTCATTTATTGATTAAGAAGACATGCTGTATTAAAAATCGTAAAAAAAATAAAAAAAAATTAAGTAATTTATACATAATAATAATATATTTTTCGCTTGTCTTTCCGTGCAGCAAAGGAGCAACTTACAACATGATTTTTGTCAAGTAATTTTATGTATTTATCTAATTATAATAAAATAACTGAAATATAGAGAACAATACAACTTTTAGCGAGTATTCGTTAAGTCATTGTCATGAGTTTTTTTAGTACAATTTGATATGGTTATAAGATGAAGCAATGATGACGTAATCTCAACACTATTAAAATTAAAATTTTCAATGATTCATAAATACATTGATTACTGAACATTTGATGAATCATGAGTTATAAATCAATACAGTATTACTTTATAAAAACTGAGAACTTTAGGCTATATAAAAACACTACTTCTGCTTACAAACATATCTTGAAAAATTAACAAGTACAGAACAGGTACAATAAGAAGTAAATTCTATATTTATAAAATATATAACAATTCGAGGAAGCTTTCATTAAAAATGTATGCCACTGGACCATACATTCATTGTAATGTTTTCATTATAAAGGCACTTGCGAGTTTTATTGCTAAAAGCAGTTTATACAATACAATATTTTATTAAGCAATTTCGCATATTTTACACATTAAAAAAACAAGTAAAAATGATGCATTAAATTCACCACACAAAAATATATGTAAGCTTATCTAGAAGTAAACAACGCCAATTTCCTTCAATTTACTTAATTGAGATTCATATAAATTCAGTTAATTAAGCCCTTTAAAAAAAATTAAGTTTTGAGATTATATATGTTCAATATTTTCTTCAAGTACATAAGTTTAAAAGGCATATATATCAGAACTAGGTAATAAATATGCTCTTTAAAGACCTGTATTGTTTTTCTTACAAAGAATATTTTTAAAGAGTTTAGTTTTATAAACATGCCATATAAATTCATACAATATTATTCTTGCATAATAAATATTTCACCCCCATTACCAATATTAAAAAAATACGTATGTACTAAAAAGCTATATTCCAAAGTAAATTGTTTACTTTAAGCGAGATTCTAAAATGTATCAATACTTGTATATTATGTTAATAACAGAAAACATTCACTTAGACTAACTAAATCAACACTTTTATTATGAAAATTGTTTACCGATTACAAATAGTATTAAAATTACTGTAAATAGTACGGCTGCGTCATATCAAAAGCGAATCATGTTTTGTATAATTTTTTGATTAATTTCACACTAAGTTCAAAGTATATTTATGTGAGGAATTGACCATACATTCATAAAGGCAGTTATTTTAATTATCATTACTTGTGTCTATGTGAGTCGAGATAGCCGAGTCATTCCCAAGCATTCAATATGAAGCAGCCGCGCGTACAAATTGTATATATACTATAAAATATAGATTCATATATTATATATTTACATGCTTTATATATAATTGAGACATAGTAACAAATGTACAAATAGTAACTTCAAAAATGTGTCGCGAAAGGAACGCTCTTCCGTTCCCATTTTGTTTTTATTTTGTGACTGAATATCGTTGTGAAAACAAATAAATTATAGTGAATTTATTCACATTTTCAAATTAATAAAAGTAAAATAATCACGAATATAAGTTCCTATTATACGTATATATGTTTTATTGATAAAGTGTCCATCACTGGTGCACTTACCTTGCGTTGTTATTATAATTTTCATAACACTTGTTAAATATCGTATTTATTAAAATCTGTAAGGTTAGTAAAATAAGAAATACTTTCACAAGTGATGCATCATAATATATACATAACCATTGATGTATCACACATCAACATTGCGAAAAAAATGTACGCACATATCAAGTACGCAGAGAATTAAGAAAGGGATGGAAGATAGCGGTTACGTATGAGTGACAAAGAGAGAAGTAGTAATTATAGTACCGCTCTTTTTTGCTACATAGTTTTTTTGATATCTTCACTAGTCGTTGACCTGTAATATACTAAATTTGAACTTTGCCCGAAGTAAATTTGTTGTGGTTGTAATGCCTTATTAGTTCAGTGGCCAATTGCTGATCTCAATTGAACTATCAGCGCCAAAATGGCGATAAATAGGCACATTACGATGTTTATCTTCAGTCCAGTTGTAGTTAGAGGTCATTCGCTTCAGTATATCTCGATGTGAATTGTATAACATAATAATCATATTTAAAAACCCGATAGTAGTATGTTCAGAATAAGCTACTAGACTCTCTCAATACGTTTTTTACTGAATTCCTTGGAATTTTAAAAATCCTCTGTGAATATCAATAAAAGACCATATCGTTTATCATGTACTTGCTAAAATATTAGTTTCTTCTTATATTAATTTAATCTCAATTTAATTCATTTTTAAATAATTAATTTGGCTGACTAAAATTTAGCTGGTCCTATTTTTACTCAAATACCTATAAAAACATATACCTTCCTACCTATACCTTCGAAAAAAGTGTGAGAACGAGTCAGTAACTGATTCTAAATATACTACTATCCAGTTTTACATTTATAGCTCAGTCAAAAAGGACAAAGTAGAGGGTTAATCTTGAATGGAGAGACGTCGTAATAGATGCAAAGAGTATAAAAATCATAAGACGCGAGATATTTACAAAAAACTGTTTTTCAGGGCCTTTTGTACCTCGGTCAGCGGCGCTGAGATTTTTAAGACACTGTTTAGATTACCAAAACCTAGGTTTATACAAGTTTACAGCTTATTATCTCCATCCGAGGTGAAAATCTTATTTGACTGGGCTATTCAATATATTAAGGTAGTAAAGTATTGGTTTATATAACAGCGCTGCTCGCCATTTGGTTGACGCCGCAGGTTCCGTCCCCGCGGTACACGCGGTAGTATCCCTGCTCACCCCAAGTCGGACCCCAGGAATTCTTTATAGTCCAGTACGGCAGGCGCTTGTGGAATAGTGGGTAGTCTGGAAAAAAGAAAAGGTTGGAGATAGTAAAAATAAGTATTAAATATTACACTTCACAATAAGTGAGAGGCCATCTGAATAGGCACCACCGCAATGTCTATTTCTCCAGCCAAACAGCAGTGTAAATGCATTGTTCTGTTTCGGTTAGAAGGACATTGTAACCAGAGACTGGACATATTGAGACTTCTTATGCCTCAGAATGGCAAGCGCAGTGGAATGTCAAGCATTGCTTTGTAATTCATGGTGTTGTTTGGTCTGGCTACTGTCAATGAGCTTTCGTATTACTTACCATCAGCTGAATGCCATGCTTGTCTTGCCATTCAAAGAAAAATTAAGTAGCACATTACAGTCCACCTATTTTAGAGTAAAGAAATAGATATTATCAACTATAATAACGACAATAATATCATTAAAAAAGTTTTAAATCGACAATATGGCTCGAAATAGGTAAAATTGGGTGGGAAAGAGAAAACACTGGTACCGATCTGGGTAATATTGTAATTAAATAACATTTTTACATTATGTAACTACACTTATTGAAACATGCGTGGGTTTCGCTCCATTATTGCCACAGCTGTGCAAATGTTTGTGCAGTTTGCTAGTTTGTTCCGCGTATGAGTGCTATTACATTATTGTAATTGTTTCTGTAATTTTATTCACATTTTTTAAATGCACCGTGTAAATTGTGTTTTAATTTTCTAATTAAAATAGTTTCGTTTGTTTATTTTTCAGCACATATTTTATTGATGTACATATTATGTTAAATACTTGATCAAATTATATAACATCAAAATCGACAAAAATAACTATAGTTATATTTAAGAACAATACACGCCTTTTCCCCAGAAGGGGTAGGCAAAAGTGCTTCTTGTCTAAAGAATAAAAAATAGAGGTAAGTATTATGTTCATTACTTACTTTTAACTCCGTAGCCGACGATGAGAACTCCGTGATCCAAGTTGGAGGGGTTGCAGAGCATCCTCCAAGGGTGCGATATACCGCCCATGTAGAACTGCATGGCGTTTGCGTTTATACCTGTCAAGAAAAAAATAAGGTTACACCTATAGCTTTAAACGCGGAGATTATATTTGACCTATGATGTTAAAATGACTCTTGCGTGGCTTATAAAGGACGTTAATAATTAATTATACCACACAAAAAAATATTGCGTGATTGCATTATATGATTAAATTCTTTGAACCTTATTTACTCTCTGGTTTCTCGATTACTTGGTCAAGTAGGCTATCAGTACTTTTATTAAGCAAAAAGGGGACTATTTCCATATCATTACAACAGGCTGGGATTTAATTTTGTGGTCAAATAAGGACGTAAAAGAAAAACGAATGAGTCTTTTAGAAATTCCCACATCCGATTGATTTCTATGTGTAATAATTTCATTATTATTATGGGATATGTTATTTAAATGATTGGCGATAGTAACGGCATGTCTAAATCACAAATACAACTTATATTTGTTATAAATACAATAAACTTTTTCAAAATACCTCAGCCCGCCGAGGGTTTTTGGATTTTTAGAATCTTTCGAAATTTTTGGTTTCTAGAATATTAAAACTGAACAGACATAACAGATACTTATAATATTGTTTACCGCATAAGCTATATCTAGACTTCATATCGTCAATAAATAAAGCAATCTATCGACCACAACATGTACCATGATCAATATATTTAATTAAAAACTTGACTATAGCAATACTTATCAAATAGCTATGGCCTATGAAGCATTGTCTGAACAGTACAAATATGGAGAAGGACTATGACATCATTCGGCTAAGTCATCCAAAAGTTACACATCATTAAAATACGCACATTCTATTTACACACAATTGTAAAAACTGACCAGTATGTATTTCTGTACTACATGGAAATAACTAACAATCAAAAACGTTTGAGAGCCTCCGTGGTGACGTTGGTAAGTCGCTCGGAAACAAGGGGTCGCAGGTAAGATCCCACCCAGGCAAATGTGACCCACAAATATTTGTTTTTTTCTGGGTGTTTAGACCCAAAAGACTCCCATAGTTTCAAATACTCACAAGACTATATTTTACTATAGGGTAAGGAACTCTGTTTCTGACTGTTATTTATTTATTTACCATTCTTAATTCTACAAAACATAAATATAGGAGGAAGGGAATTCAAGTTAGGTTATATCTAAAAACGGCGGTCCTATCGCTAACGATGATCTTTTCTAGAAAATCTTTGGAATTATCTATAACTAGCGGTCTCGCCCGGCTTCGCCCGCGCGCAGAAAGTTTTTGAGACCAGTCCACTTGAACAACATATTATTACAGTGTTCAAAGTCAATATTACCGCTGTCGACTATATTGTTTTTCCCTTCCCCTCCCATCCCGTTAAAACCCGTTCTGTCTTATGACGAAAAGCATGTAATTCTGTCCTCTTCCGTCCCGTACTATCCAATCGAATTTGAAAGATTATTCAGAATTCCTGACGTTACTAAAATCCCACAGGAACACTACATTTGATCTGGATAAAAAGTGTCCTATATGTAAAACTATATAACACTTCATCAAAATCGTTCCAACCTTTTTGCGTGAAAGAGTGTTTGTTACTCTTCATGCATACATAAAAATTACAAACTCACAATTACAACATTACGATTTAAAAACCTATGACGTCATAAAACCTAGTAACTCACCAATAGATATAGGTCCGTTCTGCACGAGCCACTTGGTCATGTCAGTCTCATTGGAGGAGATGTTCACGGCTCCACTTATCTGGACACGCGCTAGGGTCTTGTTGAAGGTGCACTTGTCGTCGGAAGCCTCATAGGGATAGTCGTTCTCTGTCTCAAGTCCACCCAGCTGTTCTATTGCTCTGGAATTTTAATTTTAGGATTATTTCTTGTTAAAAATGACTAAGCCTATGGCAGGTCGGAGTTGAGTTGAGTCGGAATCATCTTGACTGTGTTCAACAATGATGATGATTGTAAGGTAAGCTGAACGAGCTATCTGACCTAAAGCGTTCTGTCAAGTGAGTAAGTAAAGTATTAACTGTCTGTCTGTATCAGCCCATATACGTCCCACTGCAGGGCGCGGGCCTACTCTACAATCGAGAGTACGATTGAGAGTGGTTAGGCCATATAAAGTATTAACCACTGGACTATATTTTTTCTAGATAGCACTGCTCTAGTTGACCATGAATGATATCTGTCGGTAGTCTTTTACAGGGTAAAACAGTTTTCTTAACCTTTTAGTTATTACGGGACCATTTGAAAATATGTTTAGCCATTGACCACTCAGTTGGCTAACTGATTTGATTGTATGTTAATACATTACCGAAATGTAAATAAATAAAGGGGTTTTCCATCTATATTATCCTTAAATATAATACGCAAAAAAATATTTTTAGGATGGCCACACGATGGCTCAGCGTATGAATTTAGATACTCTCAGGTACCCTTAATAGTACGTGGACCACCGGTTAAGACACTGATGTAAAAAGTTAAAAGTGCCTGTAGAGGCTGTTTCTGCCAGAAACAAAAGCTAGACGCCGCGACGATCGGACAAACGCCTCAAACTTATGTAGTTGAAACTGATTTTGATAACTTCAGACACCAAATCCATTATTTTAATAAATCGATAAGACAGCAAAATATTGAAGTGTTTATGAATTCGTAATTTAAACAACAAACAGAACAATTACGCAAAGAAAAGTAACCTGTTTTTTATCAAAACAAACATACTTTAGCACATTGTTTAGTACTTCCCGGATATGACGGTTGTAAACAAAAGAAAATTTCAATCCAATCTATACATTCAGAAGCAAAGATATTTGGTTTATAATTAGGGTTTACTTTATTACAGGAAACTCACAAGTAATGGGAGGCTCAACTACAATTACTTTTGCCCAATGTGTACACCTAATATAAAATAATTACACAAACATTTACGATTTAAGACTCCATGAATAGCGAGACGAGCATGCCATTCGCCTGATGGTAAGAGATACGACCGCTCACGGACAGTAACAAAACCAAACAACACAGTGAATTACAGTGCAATGCTTGGTATTCCACTGCGCTCGTAATTCTGAGACATAAGATGTCTTAACTCTTAATATGTCAAGTATTCTGGCTACAAGGCTCAAACACAATAGTGCGTTTACACTGCTCTTTGCCGGAAGAAATAGGTATTGCGGTGGTACCTACCCAGATGGCCTCTCACATATGAGAGAATTACCACCATTAGAATATATGGCTATCTAGAAATGACTAAAATCTTTACTAGAAAACTAGACGACAAGCAAAATTTCAGTGGTAAACAGTCATAATTTGGATTATACTCATCACTATTTACACAGCTGACATCATTCGTGAATACGCGCTAAATATGTTTCAGCGAGCAATAACTATAAGGAAAGCCACATATTCACTTTAAACGACAGGTTTTATGTTTTCAGTTATCTTTCTAGCCATTATGTCAACTTGCAGACTATACATTGTAGTCCTATCACTACCGGATCAAATTATAGCAGATTAAACTTTGTTTACATGGAAGAGAATTATCTATTTTTACATTATTTTATTAATATTGGCGCAAGAACGCAACTCCAATAAACTGAGATGAGAGGGCTATGAGGTCTACAAAATTTGAGCTTCCCGATCGTATCGCCTTTTATATTCTAAGCTTCCTTTGTGTCCCGATGTATCGATGTCCTATTATGTAATAAAGTGTCGTCTTACCTATAAGCGTTGTCCGGCAGTCCACCATTGCAACCTTCGTCCAGTTTGTCACAATCCACTAACTCCTGTTCTGATAGAGACACCAGATTGCCCGAATGCAATTTCCATTGGCCCTCGATGTTTCCTGGAGAAAAACCATATATAGTATAGGTACACATTATTCATCCCACTACGACAAAAAGTGTAAAGGTTTTGGCAGCCTGTTTCTTCTAATAAATGTATGTTCTACTGGTGAATTTTTATGAATGATGTATCAATAAAGTGCGTAGTGGCCTGTTGGTACGCGTCCCAGACGCGGCTGACAACATGTTGTCAACATGGTGGTCGCGGGTTCAAATCCCAGGGCACACCTCTGACTGTTCGGAATCATGTGTGATACTCAATCACCACGCACTTAAACGCTGAAGGAAAAACATCATGAGGAAACCAGCATATCATGGTGATTTTTTATGAAATTCTATGCTATGTAAAGTCCGCCAACTGGCATTAGGCCAGCGTGATGGTCAATATGGCCTAAAACCTCTCAATAGTGATCTCGATTGTACAGGAGGCCCATCCCCTGCAGTGGAACTTATATGGGCTGATAAATGTATCAATCGATTCGTTATTACGGTTCGGATACCATAGTCTACCTTTTTAATAACACTTAGAAATTAGTATTGTATCATTCTTATGACTGTTTTTAACAGCTATTGTCTTCGATCAAATATACACTAGATACAACATGAGCGCTTAGAAAATGGCACCAAAAAAGAGTGCTTAAGCACTCTTTCGCCTTCAGTCACGCACTGACCGTTGCATCTAAAACGTCGTAAAACTTTAGACAATATTATTTGAAAAGCTACTTTAAGCTCCAGGAATAAGGTGGAATTTGTCTTAATATATTTGGAATATGTGATCTTTTTGTTTACTTTTTTTAATGTCATGCATCGGTGCCACTTTTTAACAGAACTTTTACAGGGAACTGTGTATCTAGTGTATATTTGATCGAAGGCTATTGTGGTTGATTTGTTTTTTTACCGATAAAAAAACCTAGCCTGTTTAATGTGATGTTAACAGAAATTAGATATTTTCCCGAATTCGCGGGGGCAGGTTATGAACCCAATTCCAGAATTAATTGAAGAAGAAAATTAAACAATATGCATCGTCATTGCAACTTAAAACAAAATATTGCACAACATTAAAGACATGTAATTAAAATCCTATTTACGGATACGGTCCTAGCGAAATGACATTATCGTTAATGACCTATTCGACCGATATTTGTTTATTCGTTGGACCTAGTTATTCCGACAGGTCTTAGGTTCAATTTTCCATCTCAATGGTTTCCATATACTATTTAAACATTAAATATTTTAAAATAAATAAGCATCTTTCGGCAATTGCAACATGCCTAATTTCAAACACAAATCAATGATTTTCACTATAAAAATACTTTACAGTTATTGTAAATTCATGATTAATAAGACTATATTTAATTTTAAAATATATTGATCAGAAACTTACCGGTTACACTGAATGCCCAACAACTTCCACAGGATCCCTGGTCCTTCACCTCAGTGACTGCTCCATGATCTCTCCAATCGAATGATTCTGGGACGGACACATCAGGAATCTTAGCTTTGGTAATCGGCACCTGGTTTTCATTACGGAGACTAGTTTTGAGTCCCATGTGTCTTGTAGTGAATTCTTCGTAACTAAGATCTGCAAATCGTGTAATGCCGTACGTAGCCGTCCCTCTTTCATGAATATTCAATTCATGGATCCTCACAACGTTATTTTTAAAAATGTCGAATCTTCGTCTCATTTCTTTTCGATCGTTTATGTATTCAGGCTTGTATGTCGAAAGAAATTCGTAAAACAAATGTTCGGCTTGCAATTGGTGATATATATCACCCGTGGCGGCCTCTTGATAGTCACAACTGACGCGGTATTTCGGCGGATGGTCAGTCCAAGGTCGAAGCCAAACATTGACACGACAGAACCTATTCATACCTTCATCTTTTGTCAGTTTGCAATCAGTTTGAGCGCTTAGAGCTGAACAGTCTGTAGATCCAATTTCAATTTTGAGACGGTAATGAATTCCGGCCACCACTTGTTTTTCTAATGAAAATATTCTTACAACCTTTTGTTTGCGTGGATTTGGATATTTAGCCTCTATATGTTTTAATGCTTGATTGGCTAACTGCATAGCCATTTCGGCACTTTCAAACTCGATATGAGCTTCTAACGGTGTTTCGTCATCTTCGCAATTAACTTCAATTTTTTTCCCGTTTTCCAGCCACAAACGTTGATAGACTTGCGCAACACAGTGGCGCCTTGGAAGATGTTCTAAGAATTCACATGTAGTAACATCGTCGACCCACTCGTATTTAAGACAAGACGTATAACCAACATCAAAATCTATCGTGGTAACTTTTCCTGTTGTAACTTTTGTTGAGTAGCTGTTAATTAATATGAGTCGTTGTTTATATCTATGCATTGACGCCATTTCTAACTTTTCTAGAGCTTCTTGCACTAATTGGTGAATTTCCAAGTCATCTGCAGTAGCGTTTGCTAGATTCATGGATACCGACCTCTTCTTACGTTTCCCTGGTAAATCACATTTCACATTAATCTCTTGTATCTTCCTACTGTTTGGTACGAACCATATTAAAGATGTACAGGACTTTGAGGTCTTGGAACTATCTAAGTAACAATCAAATTGTCTTTTCCGTACATCATAATTTTTACTACAATTTGTGGTTCCAACTATAAAACTCATTTTCAGAGGTACGGCTGAATTGAGACTTGGTATTACCTGAGGTGCACCAAGATGAACTAATTTATACTTCTGATCCGGGGAACTTTCTAATTGTTTAATAGAAGCAACAAGGAGATACGGAATAGACAACCCAGTCACACTGGCAAAGTTTATATCATCATCGCATACGACGGATATTGATCGAACTACGAGTTCATCATCTGGGGAGGGCCATAACCTGGCGTGACATAATTTATGGATATTGCCATCCATTTCCTCACAATTAGGTAAGTCATTTTCATCCACTCGCTTTATACAAAACGTAGAGGCCGTTTCTATGTATAATCGAACCATATTTTCACCCATGTGTACACTGCTATCAATCGCATGAACAGATATCAGTTTATCCAAGTTGTTTGTATCTGATCCCTGATTAATATGCTGCATGACTCGCTCAGCATAATAATATTTCAACTCTTCATCAATTACTTCCTCCTCGTCTAACACTTGTCTTTTTTCTTTTATATCGTTTTCGATTTCAATCCCCATAATCTCAGATTCTGGGTCTAAATCTAAGCTACGTTTCCTTCGTTCAGTAGAGTCAGGCCTACAAGAAATTTTGATTTCTTTATTCCTTAACCACGGCTGACTCCAAATTCTCGAATGGCATAAGAGCATTGAACTGCCACGTTTCTGTTGGCAATATGACGCGTCGAAAATGTTCCGTGAGCAGGAGGTAGGTACAGCTGTAAAATCTATCTTGTAAATCAAACCCGATACAACTTGAGTGCGGACACGCTGCACTTCAATAACTTTATGAGCATTATTACTTTTTTTTAAGCGTTGGTATTCCAGTAGAGATTCTTTAGCTAATGCTTTATATTGACTTTTTTTTGGATCTTGTTCTTCGCTCTGTCCTCCCAATGATACTTTTGGAATACTATTAATACTATTTAATATTTCACGTTTTTCTCTCTTGGCTCGATATACTTCATCGTTTATTTTACATTCAACGGTAATATCTTTCGTCCTTAGCCACGGCCGTTCCCATACTTCCGAGTGGCATTTTATAACGTCACCCGAGCTCCCATCGGTGGGCTTAACTGTGAAATCAAGTTTTGTCAATGTGCCTGCTACTACTTGCCTCGTAGCTTTATCTACACTGAGGAGTTTATGGGATTTTGTATTGCCAGTGGTTTGAAGGTACTTTTGCAAAGATTCTTCTGCCAATTGTTTGAATTGAGGATCATTAGGATCCGCATCCTGCACGCCACCAGGTATACCTCTCTTTGCCCGATACGATTCATTGTTTATTTTACATTCGACGGTAATCTCTTTCTTCTTAAGCCACGGGCGTTCCCATATGTCCGAATGGCATTTTATAACGTCACCTGAACTCCCATCGGTGGGCTTAACTGTGAAATCAAGTTTTGTCAATGTGCCTGCTACTACTTGCCTCGTAGCTTTATCTACACTGAGGAGTTTATGAGATTTTGTATTGCCAGTGGTTTGAAGGTACTTTTGCAAAGATTCTTCTGCCAATTGTTTGAATTGAGGATCATTAGGATCCGCGTCCTGCACGCCACCAGGTATACCTCTCTTTGCCCGATACGATTCATTGTTTATTTTACATTCGACGGTAATCTCTTTCTTCTTAAGCCACGGGCGTTCCCATATGTCCGAATGGCATTTTATAACGTCACCTGAACTCTCATCAGTGGGCTTAACTGTGAAATCAAGTTTTGTCAATGTGCCTGCTACTACTTGCTGCGTAGCTTTATCTACACTGAGGAGTTTATGGGATTTTGTATTGCCAGTGGTTTGAAGGTACTTTTGCAAAGATTCTTCTGCCAATTGTTTGAATTGAGGATCATTAGGATCCGCGTCCTGCACGCCACCAGGTATACCTCTCTTTGCCCGATATGATTCATTATTTATTTTACATTCAACGGTAATCTCTTCCTTTTTACGCCACGGTTGTTCCCATATTTCCGAATGGCAATCGAGAACATCCCCCAAGTTACTGTCTGTTGGTTTGACTTTGAAATCGACTCGTGTTAGTGATCCGGATACTACTTGTATCGTAACTTTATTTACGCTAATAACTTCATGAGGTATGATGTTGCCAGTAGTTTGGAGGTACTTTTCCAAAGATTTTTCTGCTAACTGTTTGAATTTGGGATCATTTGGATCTTGCGCCGTTTCGCCACCAAGTGTTTCCCTCTTTTCTCTTTTTTCAGAATCTTTTGATTCACAGCTAACAGTAATTTCCTTACTTTGTAGCCAAGATCTTTCCCATATTTTTGAATAACACGCATAGGTATCCGTAGGGTCTTTTATACTACATATTGAAGACGTTGGTTCTCCAAAGCTGTCAATTTGGCAATCAGTTGGAGAAATTGTAAAATTGACTTTTGTTAATAGTCCAGCAACAACTTGAACAGTTACGTGATTAACTGTAACAAAACTAAAGTGTTGCTGCTCTCCCGAAGTTTTTAAGTAATAAGCCAAAGATTCTTCAGCTAACGTTTTATATTTTGGATCATTAACGTCTTTAGCTAATATGCCACCAACAAAATCTAGGGATCGCTTATTTCTTTGCTTGCTTACATCATTATTTTCTTCTACATCAGATATATCCGCGCAAGCTACTTCGACTTGTCTTCCATCTTCTATCCACGTCCTATCCCAAATTTCTGCCTTGCACTTTCTTAGTGGATCATCAGGTAAAAGTGGACAAGTACTTATGTCAACTTCTGTATTGCTGCTACATGACGTATAACCAACTACAAATTCAATTTCAGTGACTAAACCGGCATTTAGTTGGGTTGCTACAGAATTTACTGTAACTATTTTCTGTTTGTTATTTTTATTTGATTGCAGTTCCAGGTATTGTAAGGCTTCCTGTAGCATTTCATTAATTTTTACATCATCCGCATTTATTTTATTTTGATTTACTTCTTTTGAGTAACTAGCATCAACAGGACGTTCTATACAATTGTACGTTATTTTGCGTTCTTTCAAATGATACTTTTCATGAATCGCCACTTCACAGACGTTAGAACCAAGTTCGACGACCTCGGTGCAGTTTTTCCTTATTCCAAAAGGAGTTTCTTTAGTACAATTCAAGTACTTAATTACAATTACTACATTAGTTAAAGTCCCTGAAACCTTTTGCGTAGAGGCACTTATTATTTCGCTTATGTTCAAAGCATTTGGTTTTGTCGACTCATTCTCGATTTTCTTGACAGTCTCTTGTAACAATTTGAGTAGTACTAAATCATTAGATGGAATATTATTCACTTTATTTAATTCCGTTTCCTCGTCTTCGTTGTAACAAAACGCTGTTAACACATGGGGATGTTGTTTATCGGTGCCCTCAATAACTCCATTGCATATTTTTTTAATTGTATCTTTAGGCTCACAGATAGCTTTATCACAGGGTATTATTACACGAGCTTGTAAATAATAAAAATGTTGATAATTAACAATTTCATCTTCAGCTTTTACGACCTCCTTCAATGTTCTTGTTTTTTGTACTATGTCCATTTCATTCAAATACTCGACCATAACCTGTGCTAACTCATACAAGTGTCTCCCATTGCTTATACTTTTTTGTAATGATTGGAAATCTTCGGTCAATAGCAAAGCTTCCAGGTCGCGATCGTAGCTTCTTTTCATTCTAGTATTCTTGTCATTATGTTCCAAAGCAAAACCAGAAAAATCGAAATAATGCATTAAATCTTCGATTGTTTTTTTACGTTCTTCACTCAAAACACTTTGCTGATTTTTATTTGCCTGCTTAATTGTATTTTCGCTGTCACTATTCGTAGTTTCTATTTTCCCAAATACATGTTCTTTATTGACAGACTCAGTTTCTTTGGATACAACATTATCAACTTTTTCTGTAGTACTGGGCTTATTGAATTCACTGCGGGGAATAATCTGCTCTTCTATTGTTTTTATTTGTTCATCGGTAAGAACTTTCCCTTGATTTTGTTGGGCTTGTATATCATCTGTGTGCACAGCTTTTATGATATCATCGCCATTAGGATTAATATCAATTTCGTTATTTTCTCTATTATTGCCTTCATGTTCGTTAATAACTTCACCGTTATCCCCAAACTGCCATTCTTGAGTGCAATTATTGGCCAAAATTGCTCTATACTTGCCGCCGTGGGGTAATTTTATCCATGGTTTTTCCAATATTGAAATTTTACAGGTATTGGAAAACTGACAGTCATTTTGAGTTTCGGTACAATTGTTGTAGTCGACCAAGAGAGTAAGTATGTACCGCACACCATTGACAACCTGGGAAAAGAAAATTTGTTATACTCGGGTGTCTAGTGTCTACTGTTCTTGTGACGTAAACATACAACTGTTTGATTACCTGCACTTGCCGCTCTACATCTAGAACGGTGTTCAATGAGTGTCGCACGTTTGGCTCGTGTCGATCGAGATGGCGGACAGCCAACGTGGCGAGTTCAGTCACCCCCGCAGCTTGTGGGTTTATGTGCGTAGCGCACCCAATACAAGGAGCTCCGGGTTCCTCCCTGGGTACGGCAATGAACTGCTCACCTGATGTTACCTGAAATCGTTGCTCCAATGAAATCAAATGCTATTTATACATTAGAAAGAAAGAGAAGCGTCATTACATTGCCATGTACATATTAAACATGATCACCAGTATGCGATTAAAATATGTTTTACATCAAATAAGATTTGCTTCTATCAATTACATTGCATTAATTGAGTATAATTGCCAGCTTTATAGTTAATAGCATTACAAAATATAAATAAATCACACACAACAACATGTTTGAAGTTTTATAATTTTAGACAACAATAAATTTCTGCGATTTGAACCCGCGACCACCGTGAACATGTTGGCTGCCGCATCCGGCCCATTTACCAACATGCCACCATGCACTTAAAAGACGCCTAATTTATAGGAGGCTAAATCATAGCGCTCAGTCGATGTTCTTACACGTCTTACAACGTAATATTCCATGAAGTAGCAATGAGACTACGTTTACAAAAAGTTGATATGAAACAATGACAGATGACAACAGACGCAAAAACCCCACTCATTGATGACGAATTCAATGTACAGGCACAAATCATATTTCCTACTATTGCATCTTCGGTGTAATAAATCTGTTAGTATTTTAGTATTGTTTTATAAATGGACTGATGCTCGATAATAGAAAATATGACGCAGTTTATATTCTCAAATAATTGCGACGAATGAAGGATGATAATATATGTATAATTGATCGCCACTCGGTACTCCATTTGGAAGATATTTCATTTTACACCAAGAACAGTGATGATGAAGATCTTGTCGAAACAGTAATTAATAAATAAAATTTTGACGACTACCGTTTAAATATAATTTAAATTAGTATCATTCGCAATAACGTGTGTATCATGTCTTTATTTTTATACCAAAACAAGTTAATCATATTCAAAGTCAATGACGTCTTTAATAGATACAATGCGTACCGACCACGTGGCAGCTCATGAGTATCGCAAACGCCGCGATGATCTAATAAGCCAGACTCACTTGAATACAAACATAATGATTTTCCTCGTTCATGACACGCAATATATAACTGTGATTGAACGATATATTTTTTTCATTGCAATGAATAGCAAGACGAGTATGCCGTTCGCCTGATGGTAAGCTATACGACCGCTTATAGAGAGTAGCAAAACCAAACAACACCTTGAATTACAAAGCAATGCTTGGCATTCCATTGCGCACCCATCCTGAGACATACGATGTTAAGCCTCAATATGTCCAGTACACTACAATGCATTTAAAATGCTGTTTGGCGGGAGAAATTGACATTGCAGTTGTACCCACCCAAGCGGCCTCTCACATATGAGAGACCATCCACCAGTGAAATTTAATAACTGTTTAAATAGTATTCCTTAAGGGGTAATAGGAGTCTGTAATAGAAAAATGTTGTGCTCTCCGCATTCGCCGAAAGTTTTGTCCATCCTAATTTGTGAAAGTGGTCCTATCGCCTTGCCTTATACATACATTTCAATACCGATAAACTCTAATGAAATTTTTTAAACTGAATAACTCAAACGAGCCATGGATGCCACCAGTAGACAAAATGATGATAACAAGCAAATGTTTTATGCAGATTCTTTATACAGCACGGTAGATTGCTAGAATTCGCTCGAATTCAGAAGTACATTGGATTAAATCCGTAACATTTGGTTTAATAGTTTGCGCCATTGAGTTTGTGTGGGCGTATATTCAAACACGGTCACCAGACTAACTAGAAACTAGATCCTACATAATTATCATCTTCTGAGCCGCAGGGAATACATTGCTGAAGGGGATATCTTCAGCGGTGGATTCGTCCAAGTATTTCCACGAGAGTGTATAAAGCTGACTACAACTTAGTATATGCTCTATACACAGGAAGAAATGATAGCTGATAGACCCGAAATGTCCTCAAATGAGGGCTACGCATCTGAAATCGCATTTTCTCAATATACGTAAATAAATAAATACAACCAGCAGTCAAATACGTAGTGTTTGTGTAGTGGATCAGAGAGAAAACTGAACTTGAGACTTTTCGGTCTCACAACACCCCGACCCGGAACGAATTCCTGTGGATCACACCTTTTTCTCGATGCGGGGATCCAACCCAATGTAACACGTAAAAACCAATGTTTATGTAATGTTTATAACCGTACACCAAAACGGGAATGCAAGGATATAAGGGATTTCAATAACATACATAAAGGAAAAAACAAAGCAACAATTATAAACTGTAGCCATATCGGGTGGTGACTGCGTGTTGTTACAAAATAAGTTTCCTGAACGAGCCATAACAATCACAATATTGACTTAACGCTGTTAATCAATTTTACGTTAAACAACAAATAACGTTAATTAATATTAGGTTAAATTAGCAATGTGTTTAGAGGAAAACCACTAATAATTACCACAAATAATTCTAATAAACTTCATGTAAATAGACCTTATCCCAAAGTTATTGACATAAGGTGCTTACATTATTTTAATTGGCATTTTAATTAATTGAATAATGCTAGATAATGGACCACGGTACACATAATATAAATATGTTCAATTAAAAATGGCTAATATTATTTTGTACATAATTAATTAACTCTCGAACATAAATTGCTATTTTATGATTCTTCTATTTTCTGACGGTTTATCTATATCTATATTCATTAAATAGGCTCTGAACATACTGGACCGATTTGAATAATTCTTTCACCATTAGTATCCTTCATTATCCTTGATGAACATAGGCGATAGAAAATTAAAAGAGTATTAGTCTACGATAAACTATGAGTTTAATTCTAGAGTTTTCTAGTATCTTAGCCTACTGAAATAATTGAACCCTAACCATTAATGGGCTAAATATAACCATATCATTCCCAAATTATCCAGCTATTTAGATCTCAGAGATATATTACTTTGTTAACATTGCGACTTAGAACGTGCCATGTTATTACAACTAGAAATAATACCACTATCTGGACCCTAAAAGGAGATGAAGTGTATACGGATAAGCCGTTATCAGTAATTGTATGTCAATATTAAACCTCGACACATTATACGATTCTAGGTCAGTCATTTTACGCACACTAGAAATTATATTGATAGTGAATGCTTGTTTTGGAATTAGCGGGTTGACAGAAGAAATAGAAAAGTAAATTCTATTTATATTCTTAAACTAAATGGTCTAAACTCTATCCACTCTCAATCGTACTCTTGATTGTAGAGGAGCCCCGTGCCCTCCAGTGGGACGTATATGGACTGGTACATATAAATATTACTTTTAAAACAAGACACTTGGGTGTTTCTCAATAAATAAATAATAAATAACAAGTCCTGACCCCACACTAAGATCGAATCTTGTGTCGTGGGTATCAGGAGCTACGAGAGACTTTTCGGTCTCACAAACACCCAGACCCGGAAGAAATATTTGTGGGCCACACAAACATTTCTCTCGGTGCGGGAATCGAACCCGCGACCTCTCGTTTCATAGGCGGCGTCTAACCAACTGCGCCACGGAGGCTGTCTGTCAATGTGTAGACCATAGCCAGATGTAGGAGAAATATCTGTGTATATACACTGCGCACTTGCCGTTGAACTGTTAAGATTATAGCATAACTTGACCTTAACGCATTGGCGAATGTTGCGATAACAGAAGGAAGATGACATATTTTAATATGTATGTCAATGTCTCCAATAGGGATCTTGACTCAATTTGTATTATTATTAATATCAAAAAGGTTACGTTATGCAAAATCGTAAACAGAAAGATCTTCTTAAATCCGTTTAATGATAAAATAATACTTATTAATTCACCTAGGGATTAACTGCCTACTCAGAGATATTCAATGTAAATTAAATAGTTCCTTTGTAAATATTTTATTTTAAGTTTTATTGAAATAAATTATCTCTGAGTATATCAGTGACTATACTAATTCAGCTCATTTCAGTTCTTGTATTTTTCTTTGCTTCCATCCATCAGCCAAAGGAAGTCCACTGCTGAACATGGGCCTCCCCCAATGATTTCCACAGAGACCTGTTGGAGGCAGCCTGCATCCAGCGAGGTCCCGCGACCTTTACTAGGTCGTCTGACCATCTTGTGGGTGGACGTCCCACGCTGCACTTTCCGCTACGTGGCTTCCATTCGAGCACTTTCCGACCCCATCGGTCATCAGATTTCCGCGCTATGTGCCCTGCCCATTGCCACTTCAACTTGCTAATCCGGAGGGCTATGTCGGTTATTTTAGTTCTCCTACGGATCTCCTCATTTCTGATTCGATCTCGTAGAGAAACCCCGAGCATAGCCCTCTCCATAGCTCGATGAGTGACTTTGAGCTTCCTAATAAGGCCCATAGTGAGAGGCAACGTCTCGGTGCCGTAAGTCATCACTGGCAACACACGACTATCGAAGACTTTCGATTTGTGGCACTGAGGTATTTTGGTCGAGAAGACGTCGCGTAGTTTCCCGAACGCTGCCCAACCGAGTTGGATTCGACGATTTACCTCTCTCTCGAAGTTGGACCAGCCTAACAGGACCACTTGTCCTAAATAGACATATTCGTCAACAACTTCAAGAGTCGAGCCCCCAACACCGATGGGGGTGGGCACAATATGGACATTCGACATGATCTTCGTTTTGTCCATGTTCATTTTAAGACCCACCTGTTGAGAGACTCGATTGAGGTCTTCGAGCGATTCTGCCAAGACTACAATATCGTCGGCAAACCGAAGGTGAGTGATATACTCGCCGTTTCTTTGTTTTTTTTTTCTGCATAAAATGGACATAACATGAGGAGAAATATTTTTTATGATTCGCCTGCCGACAGCGTTCAGTAAAGTTCTGCCGCGTTCAGTGCTTTACGCAATAAATTAAGAATCATTTCAGCGTAAACAGCATGTTATTACTGGGTGGGATAAGATGGTGTGGCCGAATCAATCACAGCCGTAAACGCTCAAAATAAACATGTTATGAAGTAACTATTTTCGTCAGGCAGACACATTATTGTATATTACTCTTAGATTTTACTATCCATTGCCAGACACTCAGATTTTAGCTATGAACATGAGGAACAGCCTACAAGCAAATAAGTGTGAAACGATTATACCTCATCTTCAGTTTGATTAAACATGTTTTCTGCCAATTAAATTATATATTACTAGCTGTACCCGCGACTTCGCGTGGAATTTAAATATACTGTATTTTTCTAAAATAAAATATTTTTTCTAAAATAAATGTAGTCTAAGTTACTCCTTATTATATCAGCTACCTGACAATAAAAGTTCCGTCAAAATCGGTCCAGCCATTTCAGAGATTAGCCGGAACAAACAGACAGACAAACAAAATCTAAGCTCATTTTCGTTATAGGTATCGTGTATATAACGATATGTATATAGTTGGACGTTTTTTTTTTAATTTTCACTTTACAAACAGACACTTCATCAATTTTATTTAGATGTATAGATTAATCATAAAATGAAAACAGCAATCAAATTCGCTAGCAGAACGACCATACCTAAAATTGATAAAATTATTAATGAACTAATTATATCTCAAGGATTTGCGGTCTGTACGCTTGGTAAATATTTACAATGCATAAAATAACATTGTGCCTAATAAGTCAGAGTAAATTTATTACTTTTAATTACTTTGTTTTGGTTGCCTTTTTTTACTATTGCGATGAATGGCGAGACGAGCTTGCCATACGCCTAATGGTAAACTATACTACACCAACAACACCATGAATTATTAAGCAATGCTTGACATTCCACCGCAGTCGCCATCTTGAGGCATAAGATGTTAAGGCTCATTATGACTAGTAGTTACTTTGGCGACCACATCCTTCAAACCGAAACACAACAGTACATGTACATTCTTATTTGGCAAGAGACATAGATATATGTATTTGATTCGATATTTTCATTTTTTTATGTTTATGATCTTTCCCATTGTATAATAACCCAAAATACAATCCTGAGTAGTGAGTATTGTTGTTTCATAAGTGTGTAGATTTTTACCTCTATTAATTTGTATTATTCTGTACTGTACTGTATCAGCCCATATACGTCCCACTGCAGGGCACGGGTCTACTCTACAATCAACAGTACGATTAAGAGTGGTTAGGCTATATAGTCCACCACACTAGCCTAGTGCGGGTTGGCGGACTTACATACCATAGAAATTCTTAAAAACCGCTATGGTATGCAGATTTCCTCACGATGTTTTCCTTCACCGTTTTTTAGTGCGTGGTGATTGACTATCAATACACATATTATGACAATACAACGGACCAGACACGAATGCCAATATGTCCACGGTGGTCGCGGGTTCAATCCCCAGGGCACACCTCTGACTTTTCGGAGTCATGTATTATTCATAGCTTGTAAATTCTAAAATCTAGATACACAATATTGTTTATGATATAAAGTACTTACAGCAGTGTTAGTCTCCACTTCATTGTCCAATTGCACAGGTTTCCTAACGAATGCAGATTCTGTCACTATCGGTTCCTCAATGGCAGGTTTCTGATCAATTTCTTGGCAATGGTAATCATTATTGACCACTGTCACCCCTTGATCTTCAAGATCTTGAACTGTGCCAGTGCATTTTAAATACTTATTAGTATTGTGCACATCTATCACTCGAAGAGTTGCTTCTATGTTATAATTATTTTCATCCTGTCAAAAAATAAAAGTATCCATTTAATAAAGTCACCTATAAATTTTTGAGTGGATTTTAAATGCTAAAATTCTAACTGTAACATGTTATAGGAAAATCGAAAGCTTAGGAAACATTATTAAAACATTTTACAACCTCTGAGAAATGAGAGGTCATGGGGTTCGATCCCTACACAAAAAAATATATTTGTGTAAGCAAATCTGGGTGTCTGTGAGAACAAAAAGTCTTCTTTCTTATTCTTACAATAAGAGACTTCTTCTTACTGTGGGGTCAGAACTATGTATGTGAGTGTTGGGTGTATATTTTTTTTTTATTTTTTTTATTCGTGCCCTGAGAATACTCAACCATTGGTCAGTAATAAATAATTCTGATAATAAAGCTTTATTCAAACAGTAAAACATATCCAAAAGTTTATTATGATATAAGAAATGTGAACATTATTTTTTACACTACTTCCATGAACAGACATATTCCCTACCACATATAGGTAATTTAGTCATAACATTATAGGTACACAACTCTAGACTTTTTAGTGTACTTATTAACATGTATACTATAATAATAGAAACATTTTGGTGTAATTTACTTCCCCTTTATAGAGAGAAATTAATGTTTTTCTTTTTCATTTTAATTTTAAAATAAAATTCATGATTTAAAATTGTAAAGTGTTCTGCAGAAGTTATCCAAGAGCAGAAACATGTACATTTTTCTAACTTTTAAATATAAATTATGTATGCAACATTGTCTCAATGAAAATTTATGAGTGATTAAAAATGTATATGTTACTTGAGTTTACATTATTGATCTAAGTATGATTGGCATCAATGCTTTATTAATAGCCTTTGTGTGGGTTGAATCATAACTAGCTAAAAGGTCCAATTACTCATCTTATCAACTGCAAATAATTATTTAAATATACTGGACTCTTATATTACATTTATTTTTCTATAATGATCATTATGATGGTAAGCATGTTACATAACATTTAATCAATAATTAAGTACATATACACATAACAAGTATTATTTTTTAATTGGTTTCCCACTTCCTTAATTAATTGTATTTAATTCTGAAAAATATATTACACACAAAATTTCTGTTTATAAATAAAAATTGTAAATTTAGATATACAATTTCTGGACATAACACACAAAATTGCTTTGTTGATAATGACTTACGACATGCAAAGGTCTAATTCGGTGATAACCCTGAGAAAATAATTTTAGTCTAATGATTAATTTAAACAAATATAAATGAACATGCGACAATAATGTGATACATTGTTCAACAAAAGTAGATGAAAGTTCTTCCGTGCAATTAAGAATTTAAATAAAGCCATTACTAAAAACAAAGGTAAATAACACCTCATAAGTAATTAAATTACTACTTACAACTTGTTCAGCACTTTGTAGTGTTCCCTCTTCGCAATTATATGGCTGATCCGGTAAATTATTATAAAAATCTATAAAACCATTTAATAGTTTTTCCTTTTTTTCAAGGCTCAGCTCACAATATGTAAATGTTATGAATATTTGCAAAACCAAAAATATGCTTTTAAAATACATCATGAAAATTTACACGTCCATATCTACACGATGTACACTACACGATGCGAGTAATTGTATTACACACTTCACCTTTTAAATATGTTTTGTTTATAATAAGCACAGACATGAATCAGCGAACATCGCAAACTTTATTTTTCGTCACAATGATTTGTTGACATCATAGTTGACATCAGTTGTCATCATTCGCTATGCTGCATTTACACGCTTTGCCAACCTAAGCCAGCCTCCACCAACGCCAACGTGTAAACGGCATGTTTGGCTCGGCTGGCCTTAAGTTTTTCATAGTTGATTGCTAGCAGTTTGTAGACGTTGGCCCAGCCTCAGCCAATATGTAAATCCACGATTAGCTGATGCTTTATAAGACTAGGGAAGGAGAGGGGGGAAAGTATAACAAACGAGCAGCTTTTGTGAATAAACGCGATTATAGGTCTACCAGAATCTCATGGCATAAAATTTAAAAAAAAAAACAATGATTTTTATGTGGCAATACCATCGACGAACAGCTGATTCAAAACTTGAGTTACGTCATTCGATGTGAATATTTTAAGATTTCTATCCTTTCTTAGCGAAAAGGTACAAATTAGTTCTACAATCACAAGTGCGACACATTGGGTACAAGGTTTATCGCTAGATCCGTGAATAATTTGGTCAAATTTAAACAAAATCGTCGATTTTAAAATCGACGTCGTTTTAACAAGTAAGTCGGAGCGAATAGTTTTGATACTTCATTTTTTTTTTGGTTAGTGTTAGATATGTGTATGTGTTTTATCGTATATTGATATCATTTTTTGAAACTGTACAGTAATGCATTAAATACCTATTTACAGGAGTTTCCAGAGATATTAGATAAGGAACAGTTTATTACTATTTCTTTATCTTCATCGTCTTCATCAGAAGATTTACAGGAAGAGTATTTAGAAGTAAGCTCTGAATAAAGTGTTAATGAAATAAAGAAGACTGGAAATAAAATTATACGTTTTTATTATACAATCTTGCATCTTTCGTTTTACATTTATCGAATCTAATAATTATTTAAATAAAACTGACTCATAATCAAACTACTTACAATTTGGAAATTGAAAGTTGTTTGATTAAGTGAGAACTAACAAGAAGAGAGAATTAAAACGAAACTGGTGGCTCGGTACCACTTTTTTTATCTACGTTTTGAAAGTACCATCGCTCCATCTATATTATAAATACTCGTAAGACTCGTATGTATGTTATAATTTAAAACTGAAAAAAATCTTATTTGCCTATTTTAATTGGCTATTGATCTAAAAGTACAATTTTGAAGTAATTTTAATGTTTAAATAACCTTTATATTTTTACTTAAAACATTATGTAATTTATTTAAAAAGTTGTACTAAAAAAATAATGTCAATTTGAAATAAAAAATAATTACAATTATTGAAAGTATCAAAATATGTTCATCCAATTACCCCAGTGTTGCAATGCGTAAATTCAAATTTCCCAAAATGCCATGAGATTCTGGTAGACCTATAGCGATTAAGTTGAATTATTTATCAATGTTCGATGAATGCAATAAAAATAAATTAACAAGTATGTAAAATGTACTCTGTGTTAAGATTTCCTACAAACTATTTAAATTCTCTTTGGGTTAAGATATGCTAGTCCTCTTATTTTATAGTTACGAGTATTAAAATCAAGATGAAAACCTGCATTCGACCAAATTAATAAATCAAGAGGATTTGGGAATCAATAACCATCTTGAATACGAGTGCAAGTTAAAAAAGACATCAATTTAGTTTTTTTACCCATGTAATATCCTATTACACTATTTTAACAAGACAAAAAGTCATGCCGCCCAGGCAGAGTATCCATTGGTATCGGACGGCAGTCCCATGCCAATGGAAACAATTATGCCGGCCTGCTAAGGTGCCTCTTCACACCGCGGCGGAAGGACCCAGGATTGTAGGAAGGAGGGAACACGTGCGTGCGTGTAATTGCAACTTAATAATTTGATGGCCTCATGGTCTTTTTTACCAAAACCACTGCGCACACACGATGCTACATTGCGTAATTAATAAAATCTGCTATCCTTTTAGCAGGCAACAGCGACTTCATTCAAGGTCAATTTTTGTGCTTCACTTTTATATACGGAATGCAATCTCCATTTGGGTATAACTTATAAGTTTTTAGTCGTCTGTGGGTATAAGCTTCTTGGCCTTACTAGTAACTACCATTCCACTAATCGATCACAACAACTACGCTCACGACTGCGATTTTGCCGTTTCACATATTAGCGAGCGTTACAATTGGTTACAATCGTACACCCAAGTACTAGAAAGTGTTTGAGGGCTTTTTGAACGTTGAGGAATGGTGATTTAGAAAAAAAAAAACAAATGCTTTAAAGAAATTAGAATAAAATACATAAAGTTTAACACTTTAATAATTATCTGTTAAATCAATTTATAATATACTCGTAATTTATACTGATAACAATGTATTTTTTTTAAATTCCATTTTATGGATATTTTAATTAAGTTACGTTTGAATATACCTAAAATGTCTTGCGGCGACAGTTCGCTGATTGGTAGTGCGTCGCACTGTTAATCCGGAAGTAGTAATTGGTCCAATTCATATGAAATATGGTTGCACGTTGCGCATCCGCTGCATAAACATTAAGTTGCACCAAAATATCTTTAAAGTGCGTGGTGGCCTGTTGGTAAACGGACCAGACGCGGCTGCCAATATGTTCACGGTGGTCGCGGGCTCGAATCCCAGGGCACACCTCTGACTTTTCGGAGTCGTGTACATTTATTCTATTTAGTAGTCTAGTCATTCGCACTATAACGGTGAAGGAAAACATCTTGAGGAAACCTGCATACCATAGCGATTCCTATGGCATGTAAAGTCCGCCAACCCGCACTAGGCCAGCGTGGTGGACTATATATCCTAACCACTTTCAATCGTATTCTCGATTGTAGAGGTGACCCGTGCCCTGCAGTGGGACGTATATGGGCTGATATAGATAATATATTTCCGTAACGGTTTACTTTATATTATCTATTTTATCTTTGTAGCTTTTACATATAAAAATCCCTTCAATTCTCTTAACGTCCACTAGGATCCACCTCTTGTCATGGGTCATCTTGAGTGTCGCGTGAGCGTTATCAGTGACGTTTTCGCTGCTACCATAACAAGACCATGGAACAAGACATGAACGGCCAAATACGTTTTTGGCGTCGTAGTCGCCAAGTGGAATGCGCCCAGATCACTTTCAACTTGGCAGAATGGTCTTTGACCTAAGCCGATTCCTTCCGGAACGAAAAGAACAAAAAAAAAAAAAAACACCCGGATGTCAGTGAAATGTCAAACTTCAAAGTCAAAAGTTCTATGTGAACGTCACCTACGTAAATGTTTATAGACGAAACTTGTACCGTTACTTTCAGATTAGATTTTTATTAAATAAATAAATTAATGCAGCAAACTTTTAGATGTGAAAAAATTCTAAATAGCATATTAAATATGTGTGATAAGAAGAAGACAAACGAAACAACAGTGTCGAGTATTAAAATGTAATATATTCAGCTATGTAGAACAAGTGCATTCCAACAGTGTTTACATATTTCTGTTACAGTTTATTGCTTTTAATGTTTTACACATAAGTGTAGATTTATGACTACGATAAAAGAATCGTTTGCAGTCCTTTTAAAAGCCGGGAATGTCTCAAGGTTGCAAATAAGCAACTATAGGTTTCCACTTTCTCTTTTGTGTAAATGATTAGTTACTAATAACGGCGGTTATGAGATTACATATTCCTATTCTACATTTATTGCTACTTATTTCCAGTACTAAATGAAAGCAGCTCTTACACTGCTATAACTTATTACTATATCACAATATCTAACATTAAAATAAGTTTTTTTTTTAAGTTTGAATGGTTGTCGTAAAAACACCGAGAGCCAAGATACCCAATTAACAACACATTACAGGATTTTTGTTGTAATAACATATTTTTTATAATATATATTAACATTTTATTTGGGTGGCTTAAAGCATACCTATGTAATTTAATGAAAAAATTACAGTATCACTAATAAGTGATAGGGAATGAGGTTCTTTAAAATACACATGTTCTTTGGTAAAATATCTAATAATTGTATAATGGGGAAACTTATTACTGAATATCTGTATATGAATATTTTACATAGACATCTTTCACACCTGTTCGATAGAAAGTTAAGGAAGGCAAAGATGATTAATCTTCAAGATTTATCTTGATCCTGACTTTTTACTTTGGTTAATCCTGTGTGTGATCAACTCTCAGATATCTCGTCATGCATTCTTTCCAATTTGGGGTTTCCCAGTTTCCATTTCTGACATTATATTAGGCTATTTTGGATTGCAACTGGCATAGGTTTGATTTTTATACATATTGGAGAATGCAAGTATTCTGTGTTATAATGTGTATTATCTTTTTAGATGGTGGGTGACATTTGGAATAATTTGTGGTGCTACATTTGTGACAAGATTCTATAAAGTCTTAGAGCCAGATCATGTTTGGTAAGTTTATATTTCATTGTGTACAATAACACCAATAGAACCTAATAAACTGAAGAAAATATGAATATTATCTGAAATAATAAAAATAAGAAGACAAAAAAGACTGAAGATATCAAATCTATACATATAAATAAAATTGAAGTGTCTGTTTGTAAAGTGAAAATAAAAAAAAATGTCCAACTACATATTGTTATATACACAATACCTATAACGAAAATGACTATAATTTTTTTGTCTGTCTGTCTGTCTGTTTGTTCCGGCTAATCTCTGAAATGGCTGGACTGATTTTGATGGGACTTTTACTGTCAGGTAGCTGATATAATAGGGAGTAACTTAGGCTACATTTGTTTTAGAAAAAATCTTTTATTAAAAAAAAAGTTTTTGTTAAATTCCACGCGGACGAAGTCACGGGTACAGCTAGTAATATATATACTTTGTACTTAATATACGTCATTTTACACATAAAGCATTTTTTTGCTTGGTGTTTAAAAAAAACACTGCTTTTTGTATATTGAGAACTTGATTTGATATGAGTAAGAAATTGAAAAGAAAAAAAAAACAAGAAATAAAGTTTTTATTTTGCTTACAGCTGGGATGAAACACATTTTGGTAAAATGGCGAGTTGGTACATTAATAGAACATTTTTCTTTGATGTTCATCCACCCCTTGGGAAGGTAAAGTAAATTAAGACTAAGGTTTAGTAAATAAGCCTAACAAATGGACTTATTGGCCTTGAGCTTATATGTAAATGCATATAACTTATAAATAAATAGACCCACTTACTAGTGGTAGGTAGCGGTAGGTAGGTAGTGGTAGCTTATGTGTAAATACATATAACTTATAAATAAATAGACCCACTTACTGGTGGTAGGTCTGTTATGTTAAGTGAGAAGCCGCCTGGGTAGGTACCACTGCAATGTCTATTTCTACTGCCAAACTGCAGTGTAAATGCACTATTGTGGTCTGGTTTAGTTGACATTGTAGCCAGAGTAACTACTGGACATATTGAAACTAAACATTGTATGTCTCATGATGGTGAGCGCAGTAAATGCCAAACATTGCTTTGTAAGTCATGGTATTGTATTGTTTTACTACTGTTCATGAGTGGTTATATCGCTTACTATCAGGCAAATGGTGTGCTAGTCTTGTTATTCATAGAAATTAAAAAGAAACCAACAGTGACATACCTACATATTCCTGATGGCACATAAAATTACAAGGCTTTAGTTGCCAGTCTTTTCAGACTCAAGAATACCCAGGCTATAACAATTGCTTGTGGATCATACAAAGCCTTGCCTTGCTGAAGGGATCAATCACTAAATATGGTTCATTGTTTTTAGATGCTCATAGCCTTATCTGGAAAACTGACAGGATATGATGGATCATTTCCGTTTGAAAAGCCAGGGGACAAATATGAAGATGCTA
Organism: Hyles lineata; assembly: GCA_030180105.1. Lineage (NCBI taxonomy): Eukaryota > Metazoa > Arthropoda > Insecta > Lepidoptera > Sphingidae > Hyles > Hyles lineata. The sequence continues at coordinate 11,089,775 of JARJEE010000013.1, read as the reverse complement.
AGTACCAGGGAATGAGATTTGTAAGTTCTGATTTCTGAATAATTCATATCATGCCAACTCTCAGATATCTCCAGGAGATCAAGATGTTAATACTACCTTTATAGTAATTGAGTTTATAAAATCTACACTACTAATACACAAATATAAATATTGCGTTTTGTTGTTCTGACAACACGTTGGCGTGGCGGCCTCGGTGGCGTAGTTGTACAACGGTACGCTCACAAAGCTGAGGTCTTAGGTTCGAATCCCGGGTTGGGCAAAGTGATTTTTATATTCATTATTTATCAGCCCAGAGTCAGGAATTTGTGCCCGATATGGCGATAGCCTCGCCACCTATCGCATCGTGGGACGGAACATACAAGGCGAAATTTGGGTGTCCTGACACCGCTGCCTACCCTTTCTAGGAAAAGGCGTGAGTTTATGTATGTTATGTGTTTTGTTGTTACAGTTCTGTACGACTCTGGGAGCGATGGTAGTACCTCTCACATTTCTATCAATATGGGAGATGACTAAATCTTTAGAATCAACATTTATAGGAACCATGCTTTTGTTATGTGGTAAATATTATTGTTTTATTTAACAGTTTTTTTGTGGCAATTTACTTCAGCCTTGTTATTTTTAAAATAAAATGTTAATGTTTGTTACAGATGTTGGATTCTTAACATTGAACAGATATATTTTACTAGATCCAATATTGTTGTTTTTCATGAGCTGTTCGATTTACGGTGCATTTAAGGTGAGATACATTTTATACGTATTATAGATATCTAACTATTTCTAATCATCACCAGCATTACAGTTTAAAAAGCCACTAAATATAGTCCTCCGCTTTCCATAAGTAGCGGTTAGTCGAATATTTTGAGACAATTGCCGCTCTAACTAAACACAAGACCACTTGCCCTAAATAAATTTGAGAAGCCAATATAACTCTCCTTCTCTCTTCAGACACGGACCACTGCTGAACATAGGCCTCTCCCATAGATGGTTGACATGAGAGGCTTTTAACTTAACTCTAGTGCAATTAATAAATTCGAAAGAAATTTGATTACGTAGAAACTCTTAAATCATTTATTAAGCACAAGAGGCGACGAGGCAGGCCTCGCAAAAGGCGGCGTAACGATCCCAACTAATTTGCAGCATTTGGTTGGTATCAGCAACTAATAGAATGAAAGGAGTTGAGAGACCTTTGTCCAACAGTGGGACAGCAAAGGTTAAAAAAAGCACATAATATTATACTTTGCGCACACACACGTTGTAATTTTGTGCGTAATGCTTGTGCGGCTTTCACACATTAGGTGTGTAAGTTGCATATAAATACGTTTGAACTACACACGTCGAAAGCTCATTGGGTTAAACCCCCAGGCATTGAAATACGGAACACGTGTCTGCCTTATAACCATTGAATTCCAAAATCTATCCATTTGGGATACATATGTAGCAAACTCCACTTCTTCATTCTTATATTATTCATAATTATCACCCAGATTAAACAGCAACTTATTGCTAACGAAAGGTCCTTGTTCATGCAAAAGTCTTTGAACAGATTTTACATAAACATTATTTTATAAAAAGTTTATTCAAGTATCAACTTTGCTTGTTCTAAGTATCATAGTGATATTTGATAACCGCATTTTTACAGGATCAAGATCTGATAGCCAGACTATAATAACTTTATCCAATCTCAGGTCCGGACCCTAACTGAAGAAGGGCTACCACCGTTCTCTGGGCGCATGATAGGCTGGCAAATATTCCTAGGTTCCTCCCTATCGTGCACAATGTCGGTGAAATTCGTCGGTTTGTTTGTTGTGTTGTTTGTCGGGCTGAGGACCATTGCTGATCTGTGGAATGTTCTAGGCGATTTAAAGAAGCCTGTTGTGAGTATGATAGTGAATTTTTTTATTGTATACTTAGGTAAAAAATAGTATCATCTTACAACAACTATATTCCATAAGTTTAAGATTTATTCAATAAGTTGGTTATTATTAAGACAGTTCTTTTATTCATACAATATGATTAATGTCAATAAAAATATTGTGTTAATTACCTCATATATGTAAACTTATATTTTCTATTTCAGACATTGACATTGAAACATCTTATTGGGAGAACTTTTACCCTTATTCTATGGCCTATAATGCTATACGTTTTCTTTTTCTGGATTCATCTCACTGTGCTTAGTAAAAGGTAAGATTTGACATATTTTAAGTAAAAAAGATATATGGAAGGCATATCTTCCATATATCTTTTTACCATTTTAAAATTCTAAATATGCATACTGTTTTCACAAAATATTTCAAGTTTACCATTTCATTTAACTCACTGTTTCATAGTGGCAACGGCGACGGATTCTATTCATCCGGCTTCCAAGCTCGCCTGGAAGGCAACAGCCTGCACAATGCGAGCGCCCCTCGTGTCCTGGCGTATGGAGCCCTCATAACCCTAAAGAATCACAGGACTGGAGGGGGATACTTGCACTCTCATCACCATTTGTACCCAGCTGGGGTCGGAGCTAGGCAGCAGCAGGTAGGAATTGTGTAGGGTAGTTGGATTATTTGAAATATATTGTTTTTTTTGGAAGAAGAATTTGGATAGCATTAATAATAGTATGTAACTTATATGTTTCGGAATCGAGGCCGCGTACTGGCAAGCGCAGTATCGGACGTTTACCGACGTGAACAACACTTAATAAAAGCGGGTTGCCTCCAAAAAGTAATAATTGTTACAGCTTCAGAATTGTAACCTCTTTTGTGTAACATAAATAAATAACACTTGATCAATACATACCAATTAATTATGAACATTTCAACCAAACAAATTGCAAAATAAATCTTATTACCAGACAATAAAGTTTATTTTTAATCACCATGACCAATGTCATCCCTATATAACATTTACACACAAATGCAAAACAAACCTTATTACATTCACATAAGGTTTATTTTCCATTACCACCTCCACTTATATCCCTAGATAACAACATACACGCACAAAGACGACAACAACCGTTGGAGTGTAAAGCCGTACGACCGCTCGGAGGTGGCGGGCACGGTGGTGGTGCGTAGTGGTGACCTGGTGAGACTGACGCACGCGCCCACCGGCCGTAACTTACATTCGCATAGGGAACGCGCGCCGCTCACGCACAAGTATATGCAGGTCACCGGGTATGGAGAGGTAGGCGGATTATTATATATCACTTTTATTATTATGTTTTATCGATTTATAATAAGAATTTATATGATATGTAAGTCCGCAAACCCGCACTAGGCCAGCGTGGTGGGCTAAATGATGTAACCACTCTCAATTGTACTGTCGATTGTAGAGTAGGCCCGTGTCCTGCAGTGGGACGTATATGGGCTGATACAGATACAGACATTATTATGTTTATTTTGTTAATATGTCTTAGTTAGATTAAGTTGCTTATATGTGAAGATAATTCGTAATTTCACATTGAAACTAACTACTGTGTGTATTGTTGATGTTTTTGAAACAAATTAAAACTTTAAACTTGTTTAATGACGAAATACGGTTATTTTGACATTCACCAGGCTTTAGTAACTCAGAATATGTAAAATTTACTACAATGCACAAAAAGGCAAATTAAATTAAGTATGTATTTCTTTTTCTTTTATAATAGAATGGTGTCGGTGATGCAAATGACGTGTGGAAAATCGTCATATCCGGTGGTAAAGATGGCGATGAAGTGCAAACCGTCAAAAGTAAACTCATCTTGGTGCACTACTTGCAGGTATTGTACACTTCTATACCGTGTGTTTATTTTAAGGAAAGCTTTATCTATTACTTCTTTTTACTGGTGGTAGGTCTCTCATATATGAGAGGCCGCCTGGGTAGGTACCACCGCAATGTCTATTTCTCCTGCCAAAAAGCATATTGAGACTTAACATCTTATGTCTCAGGATGGCGAGCGGCGTGGAATGCCAAGCATTGCTTTGTAATTCAAAGTGTTTTTTGGTTTTGCTACTGTTTATGAGCGGTGGTACCGCTTACCACCAGGCGAACGGTATGCTCGTCTCGCCATTCAATGAAATAAAAAAAGACCAACTGTGTCTATCACTAGTGGAATCTATACTTACTTATTCAGAATTATAGGCTTGAACTTTGAATGTAATAATATTGTTTGTTGCAGGCCTGCGCGTTGACTACAACCGGCAAGCAGTTGCCCAAATGGGGTTACGAACAGCAAGAGGTGGCTTGCAACCCTAATCTGAGGGACAAGAACGCCCTTTGGAACGTCGAAGACAATATTTTCGATGATTGTACGTATTTTAAATGCATTATTTGTGCTTAATATACTTACTTTTAGCCCCAAAGCTGGAAGTGGAATGTTCATATTCGCGGGAATAATGATTTCCCCACTTTATAGTATAAGTATGACGCATTGCATACTGTAGTAGCCTATATATGTACGTCCCACTGCACGGGCCTCCTCTACAATTGAGAGTATGATTAAGAGTGGTTAAGCCATATAGTCCACCCACGTCGGACTAATGCGGCTTGGCGGACTTTACATACCATAGAAATCCTTATAAATTGCTGTGGTATGCAGGTTTACTCACGATGTTTTCCTTCACCATTATATTGCGTGGTGATTGACTATCAATACACACATGAATCCGAAAACTCAGAGGTGTGCCCTAGTATTTGAACCCGCCTCCACCGTGAATATGTTGGCAGTCGCGTCTGGTCCGTTTACCACCAGGCCACCACGCAGTTCGATTATTGCCCGCAGGAATTAAAATAAAAGTGAACTATCCCAATTTTGTTATCTTTTGTTTATTTCCCACCTATGTTTATTTTAGTGCCAAAAGTGAGTTTCGAAGCGTACGCGTCCGGTTTCTTTGAGCGGTTCATCGAGTCGCACGCGGTGATGTTCCAGGGCAACGCCGGACTCAAACCTAAGGAAGGAGAGGTCACCTCCCAGCCTTGGCAATGGCCTATCAACTACAGGGTAGGATATATATTTTTTAAGTTTGGTTTATACCTCTCTCCGTCTTCCTTTACCCACAGGAAGTGTACTGTTGAAATAAATATAAATATGTATAATGTGTAGTGATGAAATAAAATTCTTAATAGCGTTTCTGGAATATAGAAACGGACTTTTTAAATAATAATAATACATTTACACAACCATCAATCAAATGAAATCTAAATATTACTCATATATTTAAAACTAAAAATAATTTTGTTACAAATTCACTGGACAGTTCGTAAAATTATCGTAATAAAATTATTTTGCACACTAGATTGTCAACAAAATGTATTCAATTTTAGGGGCAATTCTTCTCTGGAAGCGGACATCGTATATACTTATTGGGCAATCCCATCGTGTGGTGGGGTAATTTGGCATTTCTCGGGGTATTTTTCGTCGTTTACGTTGTCAACTCCATCAAAGAGAAGAGAGCTGAAGCATTTGGAAAGACTTTACCAGGTACACACTATACATAATTTCACGCCTTTTCCCTAGAAGGAGCAGGCAGATGTGCAACGACAGGTACGTTTCGCATTGTATTTTCCGTCCCACTATAGGAGACGAGTCTATCGCATATCGGGTACAAATGTCTGACTCCGGCAAGGCCGGATCCAGCTTTTGCGCCAGGGGGGGTCATATAGTTCTTTTACGCGGGAGGGGGAGGTCATATAGTACTTTTACGCCAGGGGGGTCATATAGTACGATTTTAATACTTGAATTCGTAATAATGTTTTTTTAAAGTTTGTTACAGCCGTTATTTATTATACGAGTAATAAAACGTGAAAAGACCTAAACTGTTCCTAATATTTTGACAACAGGATAACAACCACGCATTCGCGTGCCAAAAGACCGTTGATGGTGGTAATAGTAATTCATGACAAATACAAATAATTTGACTGTTCAGGTGGTAAAAACCAAGAGCTGTTGAATGCCGCCGGATGGACATTTGTGGGTTGGGCTCTTCACTACGTGCCGTTCTGGGCGATGGGACGGGTGCTGTACTTCCACCATTACTTCCCGGCCCTCGTGTTCAGCTCCATGCTTACAGGTATTTAACAACCATATTATTCATTCGGACTTTTGTATACTTTTAATATTTTGATATCACCATCATCACCGTCAGTCCATGGTAGTTCACAAATGAAAAGAGGCTCTATTGTGTGCCATATAGTCAAAATATTTAAATCCTGAAATACAAAAATATGCTCAGCAATGGACTTCTTGATGGATTCCTTGTGGGTGATAATTATGGTGATTAATGATGAAAATAAAAAAAATACATCCAACAGTCACACACATAGTCCTGACCTCACACTAAGATCGAGTCTTGTGTCGTGGGTATCAGGAACTACGAGAGACTTTTCGGTCTCATAAACACACAGAGCCGAAATAAATACCTGTGAGTCACACATGTGACCATTTGTTTCGGTGCGCAGGTCGAACCCGCGGCCTCTCGTTTCTCAGCCGGTGTCTAACCAACTGCGCCACGGAGGCTGTCAAAATATTACTTATTCATATACTTATATATATATTACTTCTAAAAGTAATCTGACTATTGCAGGTATCCTCACGGAATATCTTCTAAGCAGCATCAAGAGTTATCTAAGCACAGAGCTTGGAAGAACAGCTTACCATTGCATATTAGGACTAATAATTTCCACAACAGTATACAGTTTCTACCTGTTCTCACCACTGGCTTATGGAATGAATGGTCCGCTAGCCAATGAGCCAAACTCAACTATGGCTGGCTTGAAGTGGCTTGAGTCTTGGGAGTTTTGAAAGAAAACATTTCCACCAAATCAGTGGTCTTATGGAAGAATGGAAGTCTTGTTCGAAAGTCATGATATAAATGTGGTGTTTCAAAAGGTGTGGGTATTACAGTGATAATAATATGTAATAGGATTGTTTATTTAATCCTATCTTTTAGCATTAAACATTCTTACTTACATTCCAGATTAATTACTTAATTATGGATAATTTTCTTTGAAAAAAATACTCAATTTCAATCCTTAGCTCGTAAATTAACTTTGTTCATAAAATTATAACTAATTATCTGTTCTTGAGTTAATGATAAACATACTTTTGTATAAATAATGACATAGCGATGCTTTGTCGTTTTGTGTTGATGATTGATTTGATTTCGATAAATCTAACAATTATTTAACTTAACAACTTCTCATATATATGGTCTTCCCCATAGATTTCCATAGTTTACTATGACTAAAGAGAGACAAAGAGAGAAAGTGTATGTGTGTATGTGTGAGAGAGAAAGCCTTCTAACCAATCTTTCATGTTTCATACTATTTTTTCTCTCTAGCCTTAAATTTTATAATATTGAATTATTATATACATACATAGAAGTAGAAATTAAAAAATGCAATGTTTTAGTTAGTGTCACAAATAATTTTATACTATGGTCCGTGTTATTACTTTGTTAAAAATGTTAAGACATTCCTTAGAAATTGTATTGTTTAAATATTTTTGGTTATTTTTGAAATATTTTATTGCGTTACTGTGTTGTTGTGGTTACAAAAATGCGTTAAAAATTTTAAGAGACCAACTTGACTGATTAAAATGTACTAGAAATCTCGTTCCATTTAGATAAGGAAATATCATAATAAAATACTCAATAGTCAGTAATTTATTTTCACTTAAAGTAATTATTTTGAGCATATTATACTAGAGGGGACAGTGCAGACACAATGTTTGTAACAAAAATTAACGGAACCGTGTCACTCCTGTTTCTATCTCTGTCACGCTTACGCAGTAACATCATCTTCGCTCTCGCTTCACGGCTCCCTTAATCCTGTGCACAATGCGCAGAGATTTTGTTCCCGATGTCCGCTCTAGTATAATACTTAAATGTTTTTAAGGGATCTCTAAATCCCTGAACATACGACTGATATCTGAAATATAAATCCGTCCAGGAGTATTTTTAAGTGTATGTGTAATATTGGAATATATTTTTATATCAAGAAATAAATTATTTATATATCTTGTAATGTTTTTGTTTGAATTTCCGCATTCACAACGATTCGATGTCATTGAGAGGATAAGGCCAATTTGGCTTCCAAAAAGCTTGGTGTGCTCAATAGAGCGAAGCGGTACTTCTCACCGAGGCAGAGGCTTGCTTCGTACAAGCCGCAAGTTCGACCTCATATGAAGTACTGTTGTAATCTTAGGGCGGGTGCACCAGAGTACCAGCTTGGACCATTTGACTCAGTGCAAAGACGTGCTGTGAGAATCGTTGACGACCCCGTGATTACAGGTGGTATCGGGCCATTAAGCTTGAGTAGAGACTTCGCCTCGCTGTGTGCATTCTATTATATTGCTCCATATAGTGCCCACGGCCACATTTCTTCATCGCACTACTCGCCGTCGGCAGTAATTTCATCCAAATACCTTAAAACCGATACCAGCTCGTACTGTGCAGTTCCAGAGGAACTTCTTCCCACGTACAATCACACTGCGGAATGAGTTACCTGCAGAGGATATTCGAAAAGACTACAGCATGAGGCTCTTCAAAGAAGGAGTTAAAAGGTTCTTACAGGGTCGGCAAAGCGCGTGTGACACCTCTGGTGTCGCAAACGTCTACAGGCTACGGTAACTGCTCACCAGCAGGCGACCCGTACGCTTGTTTGTGTCCTAAGTTGTATAAAAAATCACAAGACAGAAATACAAAGAATAGGGATACAAGCTCAGGCCTGAATTCCCGGAGAAGTAAGCGGAGGCGACTGTTCTGTGAATGGCCGTATACTATCATAGTTAACGAATAATTAATTGCGGCAAAAATATAAACAGCTCTTTATTAATTATTTTTCGGTTCTCATTACTGATCTGCAATCATCACTTATACGTCTTGCTTCACTTATCTGGATGCTCCGACACTGTAATTCATCTTTATACCAGTAAGATTGAGAGAGGTTGGGACATATAATGCACCATGCTGGCCTATTGCGGGTTGGCGGACTTACATACTCACTATAGAAATTCTTATAAATCGCAGGTTTCCTCACGATGTTCTTTTTTCACCGTTTTAGTGCGTGGTGATTAACTTAATACACACATGACTCCGAAAACTCCGACTTTTGCCCTGGGATTTGAACCACTCTCAATCGTACTCTCGATTGTAGAGGAGATCCGTGTCTTGCAGTGGGACGTATAAGGGTTGGTAGAGATACAGATTTATACTTAATTGAATTTTTGTCTTTTCCAACGAGTATATAAACCAATTGTTTCATTGTACTGTAGTTTCACACTACTGAAAAGTCATACAGTACTCTATTGCAAAAGTTCGGCAAGTACATCTGAAACTCAGTACTCGGTCCGCAGGGCGTCTTTTGTGAGTATGAGCAGTAGGACCCTTTCAAGTGTGAGGCCCAAGTTTTTTTCTAATATTTCTGTTATAATGCAAGCAAGCATTTTGAAAATCGTTGTGAGCGACAACTAATTTGAGTAACGCTCCACTTTAGATGCAATTGAGCATCGCACAACTAACGTCGGAACACTAGGCGCTTTTCGCTCTGACCATTTTGTCAATAGTTGTAATACATCTCTTATAGAGCTCTTCCGCTAGTGCTTTAGATAGCTATACTGCGAAAGATTGTCGCTCGTCGAACCCGATTACATCGCAAAATAAATAATGACAACAGTCACAACTCACTTACATAGTCCTGACTGCACACTTAAGATTGAGTGTTGTGTTGTGGGTATCAGGAACTAGGGACTTGTCGGTCTCACAAACACCCGGACCTGAAAAAAATATTTGTGGGCCGCACAAACATTTCTCTCGGTGCGGGGATCGAACTCGCGGTGTCTCGTTCCGCAGGCGGCGTCTCACCGACTGCGCCATGGGGGCTGTATTCCTGCAAAGTACTCCTTCATTCTACAAGCTCATGCCTGGCCATAGGATTCAAACGGGAATATCCTATTTTTCAACTGAACCCATTGGACTTCAACGAAAAAAAGCGGGAAGTCCCATGCAGTTTGTGTTATCTATAAACTTGAGGTAAAAAAATAATAGTGTATAGAAGAATACATAATAATATGTATAGAAGAACAGTCATGTAACTGATAGGGAAAATTCTGATAAATAAATATTACGCTTTATAACTGTACACAATATGTAGTGTTAAGCTTGGTTAAATCAAAAAGGCAGAAACAATGTACGATCCAAAACATTTATGACAGCCGCTGCAGCGCAGTTGCGCAGTTATCGGCTATGAATCGAAAGGCCGTGGGTTCGATTCCACACTGAGACCAATTTGTGTGATTCACAAGTAGGGTTTTTTTTTAATTCCTTGGTAGGCAGACCGCAGATGAGCTAGTGGCCCACTTGATGGTAAGCGGCTACCACTGCTCATGGATCTGTGAAGTGCCAGGGAGCCAGCACAACTAAGTCGCTACCTACCTTAAGTAGAGTAAAATTTTGGAGAGTAAGATTTTGTTTTTACTATGATACAAATGATCAGAATCTCATTAATGCAGATTGCTAGGCAAAACAATGTGATTTTTGCGTGATGAATCATGTCGTATTCGAATCTATCGAACAACTAGAACATAGAGTGAAGTCAACAGGACTTTTGAATTTGTATCTACATACAATAAACATATTAATTACTTAATTACACGATGATAAATCCGATGCATACCTGATATGTATGCTACAGGCTGTTTAAATTTGTTCTATTCATTTCAAGAATGAGTAGGAACGTTAATGTTGCTCTTGTCAGCGTACATTGGGCCGTGTCTAAGTATACTTATTTTTTGTGTTTTGCCAATTTTATGGTAATATAATAGTTTTTTTAAAGAAATATAACGTCCCTTCAAAACGTAACTCTACTAGTGATATGATGAGAGTATTCTGTCAAGAGTGTACAGCCGGCATAAGCCGTACTTATTTTTCATGTAATTTTCGCTCGGACAAGTTAAACATACGAGTATTAGGTGTTAGTCGGTGTTAGTCTGTAGTCCTAAATATATTTATTTAAAAGCCGTGACGAGAGATCCAGGACTTATTTTTGTTTTATTTTATAATTTAGGGAAGATAAACAAGAAATCTCAACGCATTAAAATAAAACATGATTCATGGCAATTCACGGTATAATTTTTGTAAGGCTCATAATTCACGATGTTCATGTAGGATTTTTTTTCTGTCACATTTAATTTACCTACTAGGATCAAGAGCTGTAAAACCATTTTAAGTTAAGAATACGGAAGTACATATTGCGTTGCAGCATTTTATATGTATCGTTGCTTATTCCATCAATTAATTATTGTCATTATAATTAGTATACACCAAATATTTAATTATCCTCAGCAGAACTGCAAAAACAACGAAACACAAGTTATTTAGTCTATGGTGCATTCATTCGAATTTTGTAGCTGGCCACACGATCCTAAAATATTTGACATAAAAAAAATACAATTACAAATGGCGTTTACGTAGTGTAGACAGATGTGTTCACGGCCACGATGGGCGATGATTCTTTGATATTACGAGAAGATGGCTATATACGTATGAACTTTCCTGTTACTTCTCTCACGTATCATAGTAACTTAAATATAATTTTGGTGAAGACCGACGTTGGAAGTGTACACGTTTTGGATGTGAACTCGGGTGTGATACTGCAGTCTTCTTGTCTGTCAGCGGGTGAGTACGACGCTCAAATTCCACTGTTTAGTTGTCGTTTTGTGCGAATTATCAATGGATGGTGATGTTTCCAGTAAATAACATTGATTATTGTGAAAGAAAGATGTAAAGATGGATGGTGCCCTACTTTGTTTCCCCAGTTGACAGTTGTCGGATAAACAAGTGTACCGGAATGCCGGATGATATGTCGCCGGTTTTCAGACAATGGAGGCGCACTGGGCGTGGAGTATGCTCCCGGCGCGGACAGGGTGTTCGTGTGGGACAGCAGTGGGGTTGGTGCCCGGAACGATTACAATGGCGTGCTGTTGCTCCACACCGCGCTGCAGAGGCCGCTTCCGTCCTCACAGCCCGACAAGAGCATAAGGATTGAGCTCGTTCTGTCCGAGGTACGACGTGCATACATATTTATTGTGAAAGTGTTTTAATATGAGTACTACATAATGGAAGTCTGTGCAAGTGGTTCTATGTGAAATGAAGTGTCTCCATGCCATAAAGGTTCTTTTTGCAAATTATTGCAGCATTTACAACACAAACAGTAAACATAACAAATTAGTTAATATACTTGAATATAGGTCTGATTAGTTACTTATCACAAATAACTATTGCAGTGGAATGATGAAATGATAACATTGCTTTAGCAGTAATTGTGTGCACACATTGCTTTAGGAAGCCTGGTATTAAATTACACTAAACCACATAATACCAACTTAACCACTAATCAGTATGTTATTAAATATAGATAATCATTGCACATAAGATTGCCGTCATATTAAGCTGGCTTTGTGTTTTAGACATTTCCTTCAAATATCATCTTATTTTAGTTGTTTATTTAGTTGGTGGTATGTTATTTATTATAGTATAATGATTATTCTAATCTTGGGATATAATTTATTTCATATCCAAGATAAAAATTAATACATTTTAAATAAATCTTTATGATCTAATCTTCCAGTTACACTAAATGCAATAGAGATAAATCAAATGTGGGTAGATGTTTGTTTATGTTTAATTTTTTTGTATCTTGTATTTGGAAAAGTATTCATGTTTTTGTCCACTTTAACAGAAGTATATTCTGTTGGTACATTACACATATTAACAACCTACTTTCAAATTTTGGTATTGCATAAAAAAATGGATAACGGTCTTATCATATTTCTCCACCTTCATTATCAGCCCTTGTGTGTTATATATGCTTTATTGTAAACCAAAATGACGACGAATGAAAGACGCATATAAAATACTTAAAAACTAAAGACATGGTTATAATAAGCGGCCTTATTGCTAGCTGCGATCTCTTCCAGGCAACATTTGGATGGACTGGATTAATGTTATTGACATGTATATTGTTTATAGTGAAGTATCTTCAAGACTTCAATAGAATTTAATCATTGCCTTTTTATGGTCATATCTATCAAGTATAACATACATTTTGCGATTGAATCTAATCAGTGATTCAGGCATGTGGTTTATATTATGTACTTAAAAGGACTTTCAATTCATTTTAATAAACACAATGCTTCTAATTATTGTGAAACCTCTGTGATCTGCCTCTATTTAATCCAGCTCCCTTTATAATCTGACAAGCCTACAGCTAAAAATGCGAATAATGTGTTTGTGAGATCGAAAAGTCTCCGTAGTTGCTGATACCCACAACACAAGACTCGATCTTAGTGTGGGTTCAGGACTATGTATGAGACTGTTGTGTGTTATTTATTATTAATTAATTTTAAAATATGTTTAATGACTTCGGTTTTTGAAATATTCAATATTACAATAATGTAAATTCAAAATGCATTTCGATAAATTTATGGAAACAGTCTCACTAACAAACGAAATCACAAAACCACACCTTTAAATTTAATTTGGAAATTATTTCAGTAATTTTCTGCACTCTCACATATATAACACTGCCATTAAATTGTATAAACTAATTAAAGACAACCATATCATTGAAGTGAAATTATAAAAACCAGGCTACTACTGTTAAATTACCAAGTACTTACTTATTCAAAGTTATTTTTCAACATACATATTATATTATTGATAAGCTAATACACATATAAATTACATATACCTTTGGCAGATTTCTAGAAAAAATAGAAACAAGTCCAATATACAATAGGACATTATTTATAACATGTTCCTATACACAGTAATATAAACCTATTTTAATCACATAAGTGCCATTATAACTCCTCGAATTCCCATTCCCTTCTTATTAATAGTATTGTGTATTCAATCATTCTACTTTTAATCACATCACAAAAAAATATTAATTTAATCATACAATGACTAGATCCTTATAAAATTAGTCCCATACCTAGTGTGGAGGTCACCAACAAATATTCTATTTGTGGTATTTTTTATATTTTTACATTAATCAAAGTTTATAATATGTCACGTTTTGGTTAAATAAATATTATTATCATTATATGATAACTAAAATGTGTTTCAAAACTATGAATAAGGTAGTATTTATCATATATTATTTTGAGAAGGGCTTTTTTTATTCAGAACATGTGGGGCAGCTACTTATAATATCTTTAGTTATATATTTCTTAACCTCACAAAATATATAATGTTGACAGTTCAGCTTGTTGACATAAAACTATTATTTACGGATTTTGTCGTGGACTTGGTTAATTTTTTTAACTTTCCGATGTTAAACCAGATCCAAACCAAATCTGCGATAAAATCCGTACATAATAGTTTTATTTCAGTGTCTAAGCGACGCGTAAATCTAAGAAACCATTAGTTCAGCTTGTATTAGATATTAAGTAATAGAAAAAATAATTACATTGATCAGTGTGTAAATGCATATAATATTAAGCCTCGTAATTAAGTAGTACTTCTACAATTGAGCTTGGTTTGGAGAATTGACATAACTTCTCTTCTTTCTTAGACATAGCTGGGTTCCACCCTATATTTTACTTCACCTCTAATTTGAGCAATGATTTACTAAGAGTATAAATTCAACTACGAAAAATTAAAGGAATTTGTCATTCAACCTTCAATGAATGGTTTATCACTCAGGTTTACTACCAGCTAGAGAGTTGCTATCAAGTGTGTTTTGAGCTAGAAGTCAAATCATAATTGCAAAGTTGATGACCAGTTTGTGGCGGATTGCAATGAAATAAACATGTACAAAAAAAAACAATAGAATTAACCCTGTCAGTGTATTTTATTAACACAAAGTTGACATATACAAACATGGAAATCTAGGTAAGTATCAGTGGGTCTAACAAGCATTTATCTATGCTGGAATCGAACTTGCGATCTATTATTCAATTCATTAGTCACCGCGCCAAATGCCAATCAGCCCTCAAAATTGCATGTCATTATCTGGAGTGACGTCACATATCACCAACCAATCAGAAGAGATATAATTGTCTATACCAATATTGTGTCATATATAGTGTTACCAGGTGTAATTGCTTGAATTTATTGATAAAATTATTGTATTTTCTTCAATTCATATTCAACGATAATTGTTATGGTTTTTAAACGTATTTTACATTAACAGCCTTATTCATTGATAGTTTATAAACCTGTTTTCGCTGTGGCATGTTCTTTCTGTGTCAGCCCGTATACGTCCCACAGCAGGGCACGGGTCTGCTCTACAATCGAGAATACGATTGAGAGTGGTTAGGCCATATAGTCCACCACGCTGGCCTAGTGCGGGTTGGCGGACTTACATACAATAGAAATTCTTATAAACCGCTATGGTATGCAGGTTTCCTCACGATGTTTTCCTTCACCGTTTTAGTGCGCGGTGATTGACTATCAATACACACATTACTCCGAAAAGTCAGGTGTGCCCTGGGATTTGAACCCGCAACCACCGTAATCATGTTGGCAGCCGCGTCTGGTCCGTTTACCGACAAGCCATCACGCACCTTGTCGCATGTTCTTTGCTCAAACAAAATTCAAAAGTTGTTCGAAGGAGACAGAACATTCGGTGAATATCTATAAATAAGGACATTATTATTGAAGAAAATAATGTTGAAATAAAATAGTTGATAAATATGGTTCTTATGTTTGCCTATATGGTAACCTGCAATTTATTTTATTATCATTTTGTACTTGTTGTTTTAGAGATTATCTCTCAACCGTAGATTTAGTTTTACCGGCTTGCAACCGAATGTGTAGTATTGATACTGGTATACCGTCCCTCATCAGCTTATACGAAAGGATAATGCCCGTTTTACTATGAAACTTCTAAGAACTTCTGAACTAGGAAAAATATATATTTTCAATAAATATCAACATAATTGCGACCCAGGCCCCAGTTCTTCGAGAAATTTACTTAAAGTCCAATAAAACATGTGTTTATGTCTTCGGCTTTGTGAACGAATTGTTGAATAAGAGATGATAATTAGTTTATTTTATAAAAATCAAAACAGAAAAACGTTTAAGGGCGGACCATAAAAATACTACAGTGAAATTTAAGCAGTAATCAGTATTGGGATCGACAATATTTTTTACCGATACTATGAAAGGGCATTATCTTTTGCATAGTACTTTTTAGACAATGTTTACAAAAATGATTGGTCAAATAGATTTGTAATTAGAAAAACGTTTGGAATAATAACATAATCCAGATATTTCCAATCTATCTCCTGGCAACTCAGTCGATGAACACCGTTCGGTTTACGCATGCGATCTGTTATGTTGTAGGGCGCTAGAGGGCGCCATTTGCACGTCCCATTTTACGGCGTTTTAGCAACATGAAGGATGACTCTTTAGTTTCGAACACGATGTATTTGACACCCCATAAATTAGACAGGGGTGCGAATATATTTTGACAGTCTCCGTGGCGCAGTTGGCTAGACGCCGGCTGTGAAATGACAAGCCGCGGGTTCGATCTCCGCTCCGAAACAAATATTTGTGTGGACCACAGGTATTTGTTTCGGGTGTTTGTGAGACCGCAGTATTTCGTAGTTTCTGATATCCACGACACAAAACTCGATCTTAGTGTGGGGTCAGATCTATTTATGTGACTGTTGGGTGTATTTGCAGATTTCTAGTAGAATATGTAATTCCTCTTTTTGTTATTTTTTTGACCTGTTCCCGGTTATTAATAAATTCGTTTTATTTTAAATGCTACTAAGATTAAGGCTCTAATCAATTTAGAGAGACATTTACTAGCGATTTATAACTTTGGCAGTCGACTCTAAATAAGTGACTGTTATTGTTTGTTCGAATTAAGCTAACTTTGCTTTCGTCTCCCTGTCTCCAGTCATAGCAATTCCACTGCTGAACATAAGCCTCCCCCTAGGATCTTTACATCGACCTATCGGAACTTTTAAAATAACTAATGCAAATATTGACTCTACACTATAACAACTACCTTAGGATGTTTTATCCCGCTCAGTGAGCGAGAAGCGCACGTAAGCAAAAGGCAGTCGCTAAAGAAATCGTTTAAGTCCGAAATTGTCTAATAAATAGCATTTGTTTGGAAACATTGAGATATCACCACGTATAGAGAAGCTATCCTATACAAATGTCTTGTTCCATTTTGGTAAATACATACATACATAATCGTCACGCCTGTATCCCATAGGGGTAGGCAGAGACTATAGAACGCCACTTTGCCCAATCCTGACATATTACTTTCGCTTCATCCACTTTCATCAGTCTTTTCATGCATTCTCGTCGGTTTAGGGTGCTTTTGACCTGACCCTTGTTAAGGGTATCACCAATTTGGATTGTGTACGTTCGGTAAGGTCGACCCCTACCGACTCTTCCATCCACACTCGCCTTGTAAAAGTTGAAACTAAAAGTTTTGGTAAAAGTTGAAACTAAATCGCTGCAGCGTGGAACAAATAATTATTCGTCTAACCAAACAGTATAACCATCACTAGACCTCTAGACCGCTTTCAGGGTGTAGTTGAATCATAAAGCGCTTACGACTTTTGTTTTGATCGACTGATTCGTGTGCACCGCACCTAGGTGGCACACGTTTGTCATAAAGGATTAAGGACGTCATATCCAGTGTATCATTGATATCGATGGAAACAAAATATTTTATTACTGGCTTACTCTGTAGTTACTAACATTTCTGGGTTATAAGTATGTGTTTTGTTGTTCCGTTGGGAAAAATTTATTTATTCTATGATATTTCTGAGTCTTACGACCTGCTTCTGCAATCTATCAGTTGCATTACCTGATTAGATTAATAATTTTCGTAATTGGGAAGTGTGCGGCACTATTCCGTTCAATATTACGAATTCACCTACTTTTAGTGATCTGTTCTTAATTCTCGCCCAATACCTCAGGGGAGCGAGACCCTTACCGAGGTCGGTCACATCCCACAATCAACCATAACACCCAAAAATACGGACATAATAAAACAGAGGAAAAATAATACCTCAAGGGATTGATTTAATTGTGGCCAGATTATATGAAGGCCCATCTCGCTTCTCAGTAATATGTGCCACGAAAATGCAAACCGCCTAATTAGCAAATATACATACCCTTAAAATGCATATTATTCATTCGTTTTCTGGCCTCATATCCAACGCTCTGAGTTGGGAAGTCCCTATATTCTTTGATGACACAAAGCTTATGCATAGTCTTATAATACTATACTTAAACAACAATTTTATTTAAATTTATGAACCTTTGATCCATATAAAATAGTGAAGCGGTGACTTTGCAGGAATATGCTGCCACTGACCGGAATTACGTCTTTTTTTACGAGGGCGAAAATAATTGTGGCTCTATTCCCGGTAGCCCTGGAGGACGGGGTCATCGGTCTTCCAGCTTGGCGCGCAGAAGTTAAAGCTGAGTTGGCTCCCAAACACTAAAACCCTACGCCGGCATACCGACTAACGCGGAAAACCCCTCGATGACCCCTCCGCGCATTTGAGGTTGACTGCGTTGCCTGCTAGAGAGATTCGCCCGATAATATTCCGCAGCTGTTCTATGCGGTTCGGAGATCTATGCTCTAGTCCGACTTAGTATGGGGGAGCGTGTACACTGGTGGTAGGTCTCTCATATGTGAGAGGCCATGTGGGTGGGTACCACCGCAGTGTCTATTTCTCCCGTCAAACAGCAGTGTAAACGCACTGTTGTGTTTCGGGTTGAAGGGCATTGTAGCCAGAGTAACTACTGGACATATTGAGACTTAACATCTTATGCCTCAGGATGGCGAGCGCAGTGGAATGCCAAGCATTGCTTTGTAATTCAAGGTGTTATTTGGTTTTGCTACTGTTCATGAGCGGTCGTATCGCTTACCGTCAGGCGAACGGCATGCTCATCTCGCCATTCATAGCAATAAAAAAAAAGTAATAATATTTTAACAATGTTGCGATTCTACAATAGACCGACTATATTTTTTCAAATAGTCGGTTATTGTGACTTACAAACAGTAAGACAGGATATAATTGATTACGTTAAACATTAGCACTTATCGCGCGATAGTGAATGTACGGGCGACGCGTGGGTGCGAGATAAGCTTCAAAATAATAAACCAACCGTTACGGTTATACGTTAGTGTTTGGTTACGCGCCTGGTCATTTCCCAGTAGAATTGTCCCTTAATATTTGTCAATAATGTCATATATATTCGTCTAATGCAGGGCACAACAATTACAAAAGTGCGCCATTGAGCGTTAAAAAAAAGTATTTTCCAGACTCACAAACAAATGATAGGCGAGTTGATGAACGTAGTACCGGTGTCTGAAATAGCGCCATAGGATCTGAGCTTTTGTTATAAAATTGTACAGTTTTTTTGCTATGCGCGTTTTTCGGACGTTCCTGTCAAGCTCTTCCCACACAAGTTCAATGGGATTGAGATTCGGGCTCTGAGGAGTCCAAATCATGTTTTTAACACCCGTTGTGCCTCTCTCTTCTAAATATCCTCTGCATAATTTTTAGCTATGCTTGTGTCATTATCTGGTTGGAAAATGAATCAGTTTCCAATTAATCGCAACCCGGAAAGAATAGCATTTTGTTCAAAAATGTTTTTGTACTGTTCTTTTTTCAAAATTCCTGCAAATTTGATGAAATTCCTTGGCATAGAGAAGCAACTCTAGACCATAATTAAGCCACCACCATGCTTGGTAGTTAGGTCTACACAGCCTGGCACTGCGTCGAACGTAACTTCTTCGTTTTGAATCGAATAGTTCAA
Source organism: Hyles lineata (assembly GCA_030180105.1). Lineage (NCBI taxonomy): Eukaryota > Metazoa > Arthropoda > Insecta > Lepidoptera > Sphingidae > Hyles > Hyles lineata. The sequence goes on along the minus strand of JARJEE010000013.1, from coordinate 11,070,003 downwards.
GCTTGGATTCATCGGCTCAAAGAACATTTTTAAAATCTTCGTCAGCCCAAACTCGATGTGCAAGAGCCCACTGCATTCGATTTTTCTTGTTTTGTGGCCTTAGCAGAGGTTTTGGAACGGCGACGCGACCATACAACTTCGTATCTCTCAGTCGCCATATTACTGTAGTCAATGGTAAAGGTTTCACGGTTTTATTTACTTCAACGTTGATTTCTGGGGATGTTAAGCGTCTATTTCGCTTGCTGGTTACAACAATGAAATTATTTTCACTAGAAGTGGTAGCTCTCGGCCCTCTCGAGCGTGGACGGTCATGAAAACTGTTTATCTTCCAGGATTGAGTTATTGTGCTATGGACACAAGTCTTCGATAAGTTCAGTTGTGAAGCAATCTCATGTTCGGATTCGTAAAACATTTCTTCTTCATTAAGTAACACAATGATAGCAAAACGTATTTCAGTGCTTATTTCGCGTGATTTTCCATTTTAAGACGTCTTCACTATTGAAACCACAAGTTTAAGCTGAGATCGTTTTTGAACAAACCCAAGTAAACTCAGGTAAGAATAAGTGGAAAATACTTGTTTTCAGAAGCTAAATACTCATATTATTGACCAATGTGAAACAGAAGCGAAGTAATTAATAATGAGCACACAATAAACATATTATTGCGACTGTACCGCCTGGTTCTAGCGCAGCATTTGTAACTTGAAAGGAAACAATAAAAACAGACGAATGATTTCTTTAATTCATATTTATAATTGGGATACCATATTTTTGAGACGTAGTTCAGGTCAGGCAGGTTAAACAATTATTAAACCGCAAGTTAAATAATATTGCAACATGCATAAAAATGATGTTGCGTCGATTCTGCGCTTTAATTTGGCATGGGGGCACATATAAAATATACATATATTCCGGTTGTCGTTATTATAGTTTAATACTTCTAGTCGACGTAAATTAGGACGGCTCGCGTTTGTCTTATCAGATCTGACAAATTAGAGTCGTGAAAACATTATGTGTCCGAAATTAAGATATTTCTCATGACGACATAGGGTGGATATGGCGATAGAGAGGCCCATTTCACATCTGAACATAGACATAACCTTTTGGTTGGGTTTAATTGTAATTTTGTAAATTATGTTGAGGATTTAGATACGGTGTAGGTATTTGACTAGACGTAGATTCATATTTAACTTGTTATCGGAAAAATAATCATGTTCCGGCGACCTTGCATAAGTTATTTAAGCTCTTAGCTTAGAATAACGTCTGAGATGAGATTTGAGAGCAGATAACGATTTTTTAAACGTTTCTTGTTTTGGAATATAGGAATCTGTAACTGCTGCGCTACCGGCACGTTGCCTCTTTGTCCGTTACTTAAATTATACTTTTACAGGTGATAAGTAAAAAAAGAGATTAAAAACGGATTAGTTTAGGTTTGCAAGTAGAATAAAATACAGGTACTGCAATACTTTGTTAAAATTGCAACAATAATATTCACCAACAGTCTCGTCACGTGTGGATATCTTGGCGACCGACTAAATTGATCTATTTATTTTACGCGTGTCAATAACCTCAAGAGAGAACACGTTCTCGCGAATTTGGCAGACGTGCGCACTATTTCCATTTCCAATCAATTCATATTTTTTTAAATTCAAGATTCACCGTGCCTGACCTGGGAATAGAATTCAATACCCATCGATTTACAAAATATGCACGCTGCCACGAGACAAATGGCAAGACTGTATCGTATCTATGTTTGAAATAACTGCAAATTAAGGTTTCACCTTTAAAGTGAGTCAGTGTCGTTATGACTGTCTTTATATGGTAAACAGATGCTTAGGTCTGCTAACGCGTGTCACTTCGCCGCGATTTAAATTCATTTATTCGTATTGTAATAACTGCATCGATACCTTTTCTCGGAATATGGGTAATTGTATTTATAAATCTCTGATTGGTGGGATTTTGTATTGAAGTTGTATGGGCATAATATGTATGAGTTTATAATAGACCTCCAATGATAAATATGTTAAAATTAAAAAGTTTGTTTAGTGACCTGTTGTACATGTCATGTGGATAGAAAGAAATAAGTTGTAAAAATATTCGTGTTATATCAATGTCTATCATCTAAATATTATGCATATTTGAGTGGCTTCGAAGATACACATGTATTCTTATTTTTTGTACTATTACTCAAAATAGGTAACACGTGCAATAGACATAATATAGTATAGAAACACAAATGTTTATGTTATAATGCCAAAAAGAATCATTAATTATATATTATAAGTATTAATACAATTTAACTGTTTGTAATTGTTAAACCATAAATTAATATCTTTAATGTAGTATCATGACTAATATTGGATCATCAAAGTCTTATCGAATTTAATTCCTACATTTAATTTTGGATATCTGCGATTATTTAATATGTTTGTGCCATGTGTGGTTTTGTCTACTACCTTAATCAGACTACTGCTAGACATAGGCGTCCGATAGGACAGTTGACTTATCTATTTTTTTACCCGACTCCGCATAGCAAAGAAATTTGATTATGAATCTATGTATGTATGAAAGAAAACTGTTCATGGATTTTATTCGGCCCGCCCCGTGACCACGAAAGCTGTAAGTAATCAAAAAATGTAAAAACTAAACCAAATCCGCGATAAAATCCATAAATAATAGTTTTATTTCAATGTGTAACATTCGCGTAAATCTAAAGAACTATGTATATATATTTATGCTTGTAGTACTCTAGAAGCCAAACGCATGGACCGATTTTGACAAGTTTTGTTTTGAGGGTTTTATCTATTTATATAATTTCATGTGGAAGAGGGTTTTAGCCAAAATCTAATCTAGAATTAAGATTGAGAAAATTTCTGTAATGTTGTATTGTTTACAGGCTGTGCTTCTGTACCAATGCCTGCAGAGCCTCGATGCCCATTCCATCGAGGGCCTGACAGACTTTATCAACGAGCTCAAGAATTCCATAGATGCCGAACCCGCTCGCAAGGGCGTTAAAGCGCAGAAAGTAAGATTCGTTACATTTTTTATTTATTTTTTATTGTTTAAGGACAATCAGTGGTAATTACATTAAATTACATTAATTTAACAAAAACAAAAATTACAATGATAAATTAAATGCATTGCCTTTAGTTGCCACTGCATGCATAGTATACGTATATTGAAAGGTGTCTCGAGTATAAATTTCAGAAATATGATACCAATAAAAAATTAAACCGTAGTCAAAGCAATTAATAGATTCGTTTTCATCAAATTCTAATTTTAGATCAGATAATTGTCAATTGAACTTAAGCAGGCCCTTAATCACGCGGTGAAATGTGGCCTAATATTAAATTATACAATCATAGTGCATTATTATGTGAATTACAATTTTTTTTTTCTTTCCAGTGGAGCACAGTGACAATATGCCTGCCACAGTCCACCTTGCGGTTGGTCACCACGAGCGTGGTTCAGGAGTTGAAGGGGCAGAACCGGCGGATACCGGCGCTGGCCATCGCTTCAGCTGTGGGGCAGCGCGCCAACGAGCTGGTGCCGTGCTCGCGCGACGAGGAGACCAGGCCGCTCATGTACTCCGAGGCAGAGAGGAAGGAGACCTTCAAGAGGTGGCCTCACATGGATTACAAGTGAGTATAACCGCGTGGGACTTGATTGGGATTAGCTTTTGTGTCTTCAGTCATTGAAATTAGTGTAAGGGGGTTATTCTCCAATATTCATGTTATTTTTTAAAATCGCTATGTTGTACTTATTGTGGGGTTAATTGAGGTGCAATTTTTATATATTTTAATTGATTTCAACAAACCAACAGCTATCAATGCTCTTCATTGAATTTCAACTTATGCCAATACAACCGTCAATACGCCGCGGCGAAATATAAAAAAATAGTGAAATGTCTAAGGAAACTTTGTGGGTGCAGATGGGCGTTGCCGGCGCGCATGGCTCAGGCGGGGTTCTACCACCAGCCCACGCCCAGCGGCGACGACCGTGCCATGTGCTTCACTTGCCTGGTGTGCCTCGTGTGCTGGGAGAAGAGCGACGAGCCCTGGGTCGAGCATGAGAGACACTCGCCCAACTGCCCCTTCGTGCGCGGCGAGTACACGCACAATGTTCCTATATCGGTACGTAAACAATTAGCTAGCTAAGGACCTTGGAGTATTCATATTATAGAGGGAGCGCTGTCGTATATTTGCGTCTTTAAAAACGCAAATATTTTTTGTTCGTAGTGTTGGTAGCGCTTTGTCTGAAAAAGTGCTTTATTATCAGTAGTGTAGTCACTGTTTAAGTAGAAAAAAAAATCTTTTTCTCATTTGTAAACGTTTCTGTTTTTGTGTAACATGATTTAGTTGGTAAACTCTTGTTAGCGTAATTATTAAAGAAAATATTGAAAGTATTATGCGTCTCATACTATTGTTGTTGACTTTTACAGTTATTTACTTATAAAAAGTAAGAACTATGTTGTAACACTTGTTGCAGGTAACAAATGCGACAGCGTGCGCAGTACCATTCGCAAACGTGACGGTAGTGTCCAAAGGTAATACCGGCGAGCTGATCGCCTCTGCCTCATCGGAGAACAAGGTCAACATCTGGAAGTTCGACTGCGGCCTCAAGCTGGTCAAGTTTATTAACCTCTCGCCGTACGACTCCATATTCAGCGGGATTCTGGCCACAGACAGTAATAAAGTATGGTCTACCAGCTTGGAGAAGGACACTTGTAAGTAGTTATTGATATATAATATTAATAACCAACAATATATCTCATTGGAAATTGAATATCTATTGTATTGAATAATTATGTTGAATTAAAATGACATAGCTGATGTTATTTTTTTTCTAGCTACATACAGCATAGAACTCACAGCGATGTCGTTCGTCGGGATGACGTCAAAGCAGGAGATCTATCCACAGACTCAAGCCTCTGAGACGACAGAGAAGGAAACCACCGCCACTAAAACGAAACCTTCCCTCATATGCGCCGTCACCATCACGCGGACTAATGCTGCGCAGTCTGACCTCCCCATCGAGGAGGAGGACAGCAGCAAGGCGCTCTTCGACTCCGGCGGCGACCAGTTCCCAGAAAGCATTCAAGCGATGAACGACCAGAATGAAGCCAAAAATATGGCGACAACAGACAAAATGCTGTTCCTTTTAACATACGATATACTGAACTCCCAAGCTGGTTCGATAACAACAGTCGTCCACACGTCCAATAGCAGTGGACACTCTAAACCAGGCGGTAGTAAAAAGTTCTGCACTGTGGCGAGGACAGACGACGCTAATATCTACGACGAAATATACCTGCAGTACTCCGATGAAGAGACAGAGCTTCCTCAGTGCACCAACACGCTGATAGACGAGCAGATCAGCAACGTCATCAATCTTAACGCGTCCTCCAGCAAAGAAGACTGCAAGATATGGGAACCTAAAAAGATCATACTAACAAAACACTTCAAAGTTTTGGGCCCACCTCCGTCCTCTCTGTTGCCCGAATTACAAGAAGCCGGGCAAGCGAGCATATTCGACTTTGTTGGAAAGATCTCACAGCTGAAGAGCTGGAAAGGCAATGTCGAGTCTGTAGGCACCAAATTAGCAGATCAAACTGACGCTGTGCTTCATCAGCAGACAGATCCTATCACTCACTATTTGAATATGAATGGACCATTAGAGATTTCAGATTTGAAATGGTATGAAGGCGGTGAGGGCACTGAGAAGATGAAGGTTACCACATTCGGAGGGCCTAAAGTCGGCACGCATACTCACTCGCATACCCATGCTCACGCACATCCTGCAGTGAGCAATAGTAATAACGATGTCTTCGAAGCTGAACCGCAGCCAGAAGAAGCTGTGTCCCAAGGAGTCGCCATCCAATGCCTTAGTCTTCCATCAAAGCTAAACCTCAAAGACGATTCAAGAGTTACCCATTTATTCCCTACTGAAGATAAAGAACACTTGCTAGTCATCATATCGAGTATCGATCCGATGCGAGTCAAGATTGACATGGACATTGACGACGATGGAGACACGCGAATGGAAGTTGAAGAATTAGCGGAACAGTACGGGAAAAAACCTGACACCAAAACAATCTTTCTTCTATTCAAAATCAATAACAAGACTTCCGTTTACACTTTAGAAGACAATCCGGTGTCAGTTAAAGAGTTCCCATTCGAAGTGAGCCCAATCGACATGTGCCTTCTTCCGGCTGACAAGCACGATCAGTATTCGTTTGCGACTATAGGCCTCGACGGTTATTTAAGGATGTATTCTCTGCCGGACTTCAATGTTTTGGTAGAGAAAGGTGTACCAAAAGGACAGTTCAATTCAGTCGCGTATTGCACATCAGTGGAGCGTCTGAGCGTGGCTACAAAGGATGGCATGATTTACTTCTATGCACTGAATAACTGCGAGAAAGATTCCGCAGGGGAACTGGACGAAGACGAGTTTGCCAACATCGATTTTGACATGCTGCAGAAAGCGCCGCGAGACGAGGTTTGCGGACCGACTACTGCCCCGGTCATTATTGCAAACAAACCTGAACTAGACAAGAACGACCTAGAGACGTTGATAACATTGACAGGGTCTTACGGGACCAACACGACCGTGCCTTACAGCGCCGTAGTTCCCGGCTTCTGGTGTGAACTGTCACCTGCACAGCGGCCCAGATCCGACCATCAGAATAACAGAACCTGGAGATTACAGAATACCTCGTCGACTTGGGACGAGCATGTCCTCGAACTTACTCTTCCATACAGTGTGTCGTTGGCTCACATCGAATTTGGGTTCACGCTCCATACAGCTTGCACGACAAACTTACCAGTCATACTGGTCACACTACTAAAGCAGAATTTGCATGGCGTGGGCTACAAAAAAGACGCTTCATTCGGACCCCGTTCTGATTCGCCATTGAATTTCCCAGTCGTGGATGCCGACATGTCCAACTTAGAAATACCGATAACCAGCGAAGAGTATTTGCAAGCTCATAACGCTGAGATTTTAGCCGGGCCTTTACTATTGGCGTCAGGTCTCGATATGACCCAGCAATCTGGGACTCTGATACTGACGAGCCCTCGTCTGTACAGAGCGCGTGGAAGGACGTTTTTAATACATATAAAAACGTTGTACGATCCCGCAAAAGACATGTTCAAAGCAGCATCGAAATCTGGAGAGAGCAGTTCGAAAAAATCGAGCTTCATCGGCTGTGATTGGTTGCATCAGATTTCATTAACCGTTCGCGCGTGCCCTCATACCGACGTGCCTATGGAAAGGCAGCAACGCATAGCAATGTTGGAATCTAACGGCTTTCTGAGTATGCTCTGCGAGATTGCCATTGCAGACAGCGATTCTGAGAAGCGAAAGATAGCATTGGACCTCATCATATGGGTGGTGTCCATTAGATTGCAAAGAATGCGGCTGGCGAAAGCCGATAAGAGCAAGGACAAGAATGCTGAAATGCAGCAAGTGGAATGTGTAAAGATTATAGAGAAATACGCGGAAGTGATGATCAAAAACTGCATGCTGTGCAGCAACAGGAGCATTGCTAAGAAGTGCATGAAAATCATGCTCATCACAATCGAGTGAGTATAATTTAATTTTCTCTAAATATATAATAGTATGTATTTATACCATTCCACATTATCTCCTAAAAGTCGCGTAAGTTTTCTAAGTAACCTGTAGATCAGGAATTACCAAGCTATTTTGAATTTCCTTTTCCAGGATGAACTGACACCTTTAACCGCAAATTACTTAAAAAAACCTACATCCATTTTGTCTATTCATACAAAATTAAACAATATGTTGAATTTATTTTAATGAATAGTGGACGTTTTTTAGACCTCATCAACTGCCAAAATCAGTTTTCGCTTATGTCGATATTTTCCACTTTAGGAATGAAAATTATAAATATCTATTTGAATGTCAACCTACCGATGTTTTTTTTTTAAATATACCCTATTTCTATTCACATTAAGGCTTTTATTATATTACATTGACAGTTAAAATATACCGTATTAAAACGACATTAAGTAGACATTACATTGACAAGCTTCTGAAGTGGCCGGAACGTTAGAGTACATGTTGGCAGGGAACCTCAGGGTCAAATAATAATAAGGTGTTTAACTAACAACAACTTATTAGACGTGAGGGTAATTTTAAACCACCCGAACACACTTTATATTGAGTGACGTCATCGCGACATCGCACCACAGACTAGGCACACTCTCGCAACTTCGTATAACAACAGTACATATAGATGGTAGTAAATATGATACGATGTGTCGTGTTCATTTGTGTGAGATTGTCTCCGTGGCTCAGTTAGACGCCGGCTGTGAAAAGAGAGGCAGCGGGTTCGATTTTCGCACCAAAACAAATATTTGTGTAAACCACAGGTATTCGTTTCGAACTTTCGGGTCTGGGTGTTTGTGAGATCGAAAAGTCTCTCGTAGTTGCCGATACCCACGACACATTACTCGATCTTAGTGTGGAGGCAGGACTATGTATGTGACTGTTGTGTGTATTTCTGATTATAATGAATTACAGGGGCGAGAAGCAGCTGCCGAAGCCGTGGAAGGGCACGCTGGAGGCGGTGGTGTGCGGCGCGGTGTGCGCGTGCGTGCCGCTGCTGGGCGGCGCGTGGTGCGCAGGCGCGCTGCGCTGGCTGGTGGCGCTGGCGCACGCCGCCACGCCGCGCGGCGCCGCGCCCGCGCTCGTGGCGCGCTGCCTGCCGCTGCTCGAGCGCGCCGCCACCGCGCTGCGGGCGAGGGCCTTGCTGCACCATGATTTGCTGCGGGCTAGGTTAATATACCTACCCTAACTTTTACGTCCTTCTTATTTATAGACAATTTTTCTAAATCTATTTTAGTTATCGAATGTTTAGTCCCTTTGAGTTGAATTTAGTTCAATCAGAAATGAATTTAGTTTTAGATTTCAAATCTTTTTATGATTAAGGCTTTTAGTTAATTTATTCTTCGTAGTTGTTACTCTACTGAACTCTTCGTAAAACCAAACAAAACATTTTATAAATAAAAAAATCAAAATATAAGGACAATACCAAAAATCGATCACAGTATCTCACTTCCTAAACGTAAAAATTAATAACATTCCAAAAGTCAATAAATAATTAATACAACACAATTTACACACAGATTTGGACTATACGGCCTCCCTCTGGAGCGTACGATCTTCGCTGCAGACGTGCCTGACCTGGTACGCAGTCCCGCCAACGCGTGCGGCTATTCAAATTCTTTGCTCACCGACAACGGATTGCCGCCAGGACTCAAGAACGATTACCATCTCAAAGATTTGCTCAATATGCCGGTCGACACGGGTATGTTATATGGATTTTACTTGTGTTAATATAAATTTTTCTAAAATTGATTTTGATTTGAACCAATTTTGGATTTGTAGAATTGCAAATTTTGTTTCTAGTCAGAGAACCACTTGAGAACTTTGCATAAAACACTAATTTGAATCCAGAATTAATATTATAACATGAAGATGTCGTATATAAATATCATTAACGTTTAAAAACTAAACAGTCCAATAAAAAACATTTGATTTCAGAACAAAGACAATTACCAAGTGTTAAACAATGTATTTAAATCTATTTTGTTTTAGGCGATTCGAAAAACATCTCGGTGAACGCGTGGTGGACGCAGAACAATGGCGTGGCGGTGTTCGGCGCTGGCCTCGGCGAGGCCATGCCGCTGCACGTCACGTGTCACATGGCCTCGGATGGGACCAAACTGGAGTCGTTTGGCCTGAGAATGCACCCCGCCGTGGTAAATTCCATGCCCGGTTCTGGACCAGGAGATTCTCAACAGGTTTTTTAAATTGTTAAATTAAAAAGCAGTTGAAGATATGAATAAATATAATTTAAATTTCTAAACTTTGTTGGAGTTTGGAGTAAGCGTATTACTTACAAATTACAAATTCTTTACTTTTGTGCTTGGTTTTAGCTTTGGAACATGGTGAAGGAAGATCAAGTGAAGCAATCTTCTCAAGATCCGGATTCATCAGAGGACGTAGAGAGCTCGCTGATGGATTGCGACCCACAAGATAAAATGGAATTCTCTGAGGAGAAACTACTAAGGGTAAATAATTACTTGAGAAGAATAGTTTATTATTCACGATTGCATTCATTTTATATCTAAAAATTATAATTAATAATTTGATATTTACTAATTATCATTTCATGCCTTGTTTTCTACATTACGATGATTATTGTTGATGATTCATGAGAGATCTTGATAGATGCCTGTTATTTATTAGTATGTTGAAATTGACCACAGGCTCAAATTTTAATAGGTGCAAGTACGTTCTTAAGATAGTCTGGAACAAATCGCAGTTTTGCGATAAGACCGCCGATTGTTACACTTATTTTTAAGTTTAGTTCCTAGTTTTTTTTATTGCATGAATGGCGAGGCGAGCATGCCTTTCGCCTGGTGGTAAACGATACAACCGCTCATGAACAGTAGCAAAACCAAACAAAACCTTGAATTACAAAGCAATGTTTGGCATTTCACCGCGCTATTCTGTGACAAGATGTTAAGTCTCAATATGTCCAGTAGTTACTCTGGCTACGATGTCCTCTAATATGGAAGACCCCCCACCAGTGTTTGTGGTGTACAATGAAATTTAGTATAAATAAGTACGTTGCGCGGTTGCACGTCCACGTTACAATGTACGTCACTTGGTTGCATATGTCACAAAAGGTACTGATTTGCAGGAGCACGAGCAGTGTTCGATCCCGTGGGCGTCGCTGGTGGCGCGGCCGCCGCAGCACACGCTGGTGGTGGAGCGCATGCACTCGGGCGCGCGCAGGTACATCGTGCTCGACTTCGGACACAACGTGCGCCTCACTGACGTGGTTGGTATATACTAATATTATTAACATTTACGGAGAGGGGTCCGAACTGTGACTATAAAAGCTGTATATAAGTGGAGTAATCGAAACATGGGGGAAGTTAAAAAAATGTAAAAATTAAACCAAATCGTGATACAATGTGTAAATAATTGATTTATTTCAATGTGTGACATTTGTGTAAACCTAAGAAATCATTGTGGTTAGTATACTGTATAGTTAACATATTTTCCATATGTATTTCATCTGGTTTGTATCTTAGTATTACAACACAAAATTTTAACTGCATACTTACTTAAGAATAACCTAAAAATAGTTGAAAATATGTGACATCAAATATGTAGTCACACTAAGACGGGGGAGGGGTCAAAAAATCATGAAATTCGTGTGACATAATTTATGGATGGGCCCTAGTAAGACAGTTTCGTTTATAATTGACAGCCTCCGTGGCGCAGTCGGTTAGGCGCCGCCTGTGAAACGAGAGGCCGCGGGTTCGATCTCCGCACCGAGAGAAATGTTTGTGCGGCCCACAAACATTTCTTTCGGGCCGGGGTGTTTCTGGGACCGAAAAGTTTCTCGCAGTTCCTGATATCCATGACACAAGACTCGATCTTAGTGTGGGGTTAGGAATATGTATGTGACTGCTGGGTGTAATTTATTATTATTATTAATAATAGTACTGAACAAATATAATAATAATAATCTTAATGAAAAAAATAGGAAAAAAATATATTAAACTTTTACACCTAGTAAGACAGTTTCATTTACAATTGTCATGTGTAGATAATCCCGTTCTGCGCGGACCTGGTGACTCTGTGCATCGACATCTGGGTGACGAGCGAGGAGACGGACTGCGTGAAGCTCGCCTTCGCCACGGACATCGCCACCAAGCACCTGGTGCTCACCGACATACAGCCGCCGCCGCTCTGCAGATATATGAAGGTATGTGACATTTCATCATACAAACATAAATAAAAAGACATCCAATAAGGAATCTTAAGGACGGAAACATACTACTGCAACCACACTACGACTTGATTTGACTCAACACACAGGGCAGGGACCTCTTCTCCAATCGAGTGTACGATTGATAGGGGCTCGGCCTACCTCTCTAGTCATTACTACATTCATAAACGTCACGTCTGTGTCCCATAGTGGTAGGCAGGTATTATGGCTCTCAACTTTGCTCGATCTTACCAATACCACTTAGTAGCAAAGTGGAGATTCATAGTGTCTGCCAGACTCCATGGGATACAGGCGTGACGTTTATGTATATATACAGGCGTGATATTTCTCGCCTTGTTAGTATACGTTTTTTAGAATTCCCAACTTCCCTGTTCGGTCCAATACTATCTCAGGTGTCATTATTTTGGTTAACAATACATTTCTTTCCACAGATAACAACAATCGGTCGCTACGGCATGTCAGCGACTAAGTGCAAGATTCCTCTAGGCTGGTTCTACGGCGAGATAGCAGACATCGCCAATGTGCCTGCGTCTATAAACGCACTGCATGCATTGCATGAGGACTTATCATGCAGATTTAGGTACAGCTAAATATATTTTTATATACGTGAACATTAATAATCATTATGATCACAGTCTTCGTGGCGCAGTCGGTTAGACGCGGCCTGTGAAACGAGAGGCCACGGGTTCGATCCCCGCATAGAGAGAAATGTTTGTGCGGCCCACAATTATTTATTTTAGTTCTGGGTGCTTGTGAGACCTGATACCCACGACACAAGACTCGATCTAAGTGTGGGATCAGGACTATGTATGTGACTGTTGGGTGATATTTATTTATTTATTATAACTTTAAATAATGTTGATATATGGGTAATAGCAGGAACAGTTGATGTCATCTGGACAGGATTCACTATTTATTTTGATGGATTTTCTGCATAATTATATCAAGCCTTTCAGTGCCCCATTCTTTTCTGCAAATAATGCATTTGCTTATAAACGTTTTATTTCACAGACTGGCCACAGGCAAATTGATAGACCTGCTGAATCCCTATTTGGACTTATACAACGGCAATGCTGGTCACATGATGGCTTACCTCACTGCCAACACGGATGCTGACAGTAAAGTGGTGACAGCATACCAGGAGTGCATAGAATTACAGCAGCAGATCCATACATGCACCAACATACTGAAGAAGCTTCAGAACACAGTGGATGATAACCGGAGTGTGCTGGAGCTGGTTGAGAAGGGACAGGTCTCTCCTGAGAGTCTCATTCAGTCGGCCTCAACGGATAAGTTGAGGGTGATTTGTGAGAATGTTGTTGATATGCTCCTGTACTTCTACTTCAATATGAGTGATGTGGTAAGTAGACTTTGAATACTTAAATATGTGATTGTATGTTCTTTATTAAATTCATCAATCAGCAATAATTCGTAACTCTCAAGGGAACAAAAAGAAAAATGCACTATTAGGCTGAGTTTACATGTACAACGTGTCAACAGTCTGTCATCAGCATTGATTCAGAATGGATGTGTTTGTATCGATTGATATCGAAACCGAAGATGTCGGAGAAGACCGAGATATACTGGGTGCATCCCATTTAAAGTGAGAGTCACGTGGTGCAAGACTTCGCGCATAGTGGCGGCGCGGTGGTGCGTGGTTATGTGAACTAAAACACATTCTTTAGTTTTATATTGTACCGCGTGGTTGAAAGGTTCATGTGAACTTAGCCTTAAACTTTATTGTTTCACGACTGCCTGTTAAGTGTGCTGTATTTCATAATTTTCGAAAGGTCCTTATCTGAATAGTAATACAATTTTTAATAATAATGTATTTATTGCGATGTATTTACTGAGTGAACTATGTATGTGTATGTGTGTGTGCAGTCGTTCCCGGCGGTGTCGGCGGAGTGGTGCGCGCGCGTGACGCCGCTGGCGTGGGAGTGGGGCGGGCGCGGCGCGGGCGCGCTGGCCACGCTGCTGGCGCGCGCGGCGGGCCCGGCGCGCTGGTGGGGGCTGCACCTCGCCGACACGCTCACGCACGCCTTCGCCGCTGCCGATGCGCCGCCGCTGCCGCTCGACAGGTAGTACTGTTGGCTTTATTATTAGTCGAGTTACAGATAATATGGAATATACGCCCTTTTTCTGGAGGGCTGATATCGATATCGACAATGGTAGTAATCACTTTCTATGAGCTTAAATGTTTTATTTCATAAATCACTCAAAAAGCTCGTATTATATTCGTATGAAAATGTGTATTTATTTTCCTCAAACACATGTTTGATGTAATGAACAGGATTCAATATAATATTTTGTTCGCAGAATTCTGGTGCTCGTGATGTACATGTGCCGCAAGAGTTTGTACTCGCACCTGGAGTCTGGCGAGGGCGGCGCTGCAGGCGAGTCGGGCGAGGCGGGCGGGTCCCGCGACAGCGACGAGTCGGAGGTGGGCGGCGGCGTGACGCAGGCGCTGGCGGCGCGCGCGCTGCAGCTGGTGCGCGCGGGCGGGCCGCAGCCGGCGCTCACGGCGGCCGTGCTCACGGCGCTGGCCAGCGCGCTCGACGCCGCCGCCGCGCCGCCCGGCACCGCGCCCTCCTCGGCACACAGGTACACACGCATCGTAATTTTATTTCGCCTAAAATTAAATTAGCTGAATTGTTAATATTATTTTTGAGGCCAGTTAAACATAAAACGCGTAATTTCGCTATCGTCATTTTAATTTGACTGAGTAGTTGGCAAGATGGGCGAAGCTATGACTAAATATCGATTATATTACAGTGCGAAACATCGCTGATGAAGCAAGTAGATAGCCGTAAAATATGCTACGGCTATAATTGACAGGCAGAAAAATATATAAATTAAAAATTGTGTCGCAATGTACAACAATACAAAATATATAATTTCGATTGTATACATGGGACTGATCGAATCGTTGGATATGTGACAATTTGTTATTGTTTGTAGTCGATGGGACTGGGTAACCGGAGGACGACCAGGCAACAACAACACCACAGAGAACTCTACATCGTCGCCGCGCGGAGGCGAGTGCAAGTTGCACCGCCGCAAGCTGCACAAGAAGCTGCTGCAGCAGATGCAAGACCTGGAGACCACCAGGAGAGGCATGGCTGCGCTAGAGGATCAACAGGTAAATTACTCACTTCATACGGTTGATACCCTCCTCTTTGTCCCTAATAGCTATCTGACACTCATCTGTCATATAAAATACAAGATGCGTACTTTTGCAACCGAATTTCGTATTTTATCTGGTAGATGAGTGCCAGATAGCTATCAGGGACTTTATAAGGAACCCTTCTGCAGCACCTTCTCGAATGAGGAAGATTACTCTATAAAAATGATACGAACTTTGAATGTTAGGACACCATACGTAAAACTTCACTAATGTGCCCAGATACCCCGCAAAATGTTGCAATCCTCAATCGCACGTCGTAACCATAGACTAAGTTCGGAGAAAATTATAAGTATAATAGAGAATAGTATTGATTTTTAGAAGTGGAAAACTTATATCTTACTGACATCCTCGAACATCCGAACATAGAAGTTTATATCCTTTTTATAGAGTAAGCCCCCGAGCTTTCTTCATATGGTTCTGTCTCTGGCGGTGTGAAGGGCGCTGTAAAACGTAGAGTTGAGAGTGGTGCGGATCTGATCAGACCATTGTTTACATTCACGGTTGCTTAGTAATGTGTATCTAATACTTAAGACCTATGTAAATATAAGGATTATTTATTTTATTTTATCAATTTCATTGGGGGTTAAAGAGAAGTGATATATTCTTAGTGATTTCTTGAGCGTAGCTTTGTATTATGCGTTAAAGGTTTGCCACTGCATACATTATTGTAGTAGCAACATACATTATTGTAAGTATGATGAGAGTGTGTTCTGTAAGAGATTTGTCATTGTACATAATGTTCTCTATTTTGGTATATTCCGAATTGATTATAGGATGTAGATTAAACTTAGACATGGCTAAAACCATCATTAGCTGTATTAAAATGTTGCTCTCCCAGTGATTAAGTTTGTAACCTATTCACATTTAAATAATAATCACTTTGCTTTGTCCATTGCTGCTTGATGACGTACAGGTGTAGTATGCAGGAAATATATATGCTAATTTATCATTAGAACAATAAATACTGAATAGTTTGCGATCCACTTCTACATATTTATGCTATTTTAAACACATCTCGTTCAAGTACACTCTTCAGCTTTTGCTTGTGCACATCAAAGTGACCATGGTGCCTTTGATGGTAAGGGTATTGCTATTCAAATAGAGCATCGGTAAGAGTAAATCAGAGGTTAGACTCGAGATACAATAACTATGACTTCTAACAACTTTCCATTCAGCTTTCCTACCGGTTTTCCTACCATCTCGATTTGGTAAGATTTAGGACTCATCATTCATCATGAAACGATGAAAGAAAACATTGTGAGAAAACCTGCATATCATAGGGATTTATAAGAATTTCTATGGTGTGTAAAGTCCATTAACCCACACAGGCTAGCGTGGTGGATTATAGGGCCTATTCACTGTCAATTGTACTCTCGATTGTGCAGGCGGCCCGTGCCCTGCACTGGGACATATAATTGCTGATACAGACTCGTCATTCGTAAATAGTAAATTCTCATACGTAATCTAAAGAACAGTAAATAAATTATATGTTGTAAGTTGTAATAGTGTAGTAGTTAGCGTAGAACCTAGGCGGAGCACGGCAATTTAATTAAGTGCGTTAGTTGTCGTTCCTGTTCCAGCGCACGCGGCTGAGCCTGAAGGCGCGCATGGCGATGCTGGGCAAGCGCGGCGGCGGCAAGTGCGAGGCCAGCGCGGAGGGCGCGCCGCCGCCACGCGTGCTGCCGCACTCGCTCGCCGCCAAGCTGGCGCACGCGCTCGTCGCGCACATGCTCGCCGCAGACAGCGTCAGCGACGCTGATGCGCTGCTGCTCGCCGCCAAGGTATCATAATATACCTCGTTTTGTTTCTTGGATATTATAATACTTTACACTGTTCGATCAAATATACACTAGATTATAACTAACGGTCTAAAAAACGCCAAGCATCAAAAACGCTAAGCGTGTGCTCTTATTTCATTTTAATATGGTCCGAACCATAATAAATCTTAATTTGAAGGAATAAGGTTTATTGTTACCTGAAGTTTAAGATTTTTTTCTACATCTCGTAGTTCGAAATTCAAATGTATATAAGTATAAGCAACCTCGGCCACTTTTGGCGTGTGACTTTGTTCCGGATCCTGTATCTAGTATATATTTGAGTGAACTTGTGTTTATTCATGTACGTGTTGATAGTCAATCATCATGCACTAAACGGAAGCCATACTGCAGCAATTTGTAAAAATTTCTAAACTGTGTAAAGTTTGCCAGCCCACACTAGGTCAGCATGGTCATATAGTCCATATGGCCCAACTCCTCTTTATCGTTTCCTAGATTATAGAGCAAGACTACTTAAATATATTTTAGTGAACTGAACGAATGCATGTCTTTGACATAACGATATCTATCGATTCCAAAATTTATGCAAAAATAATTCAAATAGATACTTGCCTCATTGCTGAGGACAAGATTTTTGTATAATGTATGAAGATAATTAAACTTACATCATTATGCTGGTCCAAAACGGGTCCTTACCACTCTAAGGACCCGAACTTGTATTAAATTAATTAATTTTAACAATACCCAAGACCACCAGAAGTTTCATTGAAAATATAATAATATTTTACTGGTGGTAGGTCTCTCATATGTGAGAGGCCATCTGGGTGGGTACCACCGCAGTGTCTATTTCTCCCATCAAACAGCAGTGTAAATGCACTGTTGTGTTTCGGGTTGAAGGGCATTGTAGCCAGAGTAACTACTGGACATATTGAGACTTAACATCTTATGTCTCAGGATGCGCAGTGGAATGCCAAGCATTGCTTTGTAATTCAAGGAGTTGTTTGGTTTTGCTACTGTTCATGAGCGGTCGTATCGCTTACCATCAGGCGAACGGCATGCTCGTCTCGCCATACATAGCAATAAAAAATATATATATATTAATTTCTTATTTGCTAACAGATCGTAGGCCGCCTGTGCGCTTTGTCTGGAGGTTCGAGTCTGTTGGAACCGTCGTCGATACTGGGTATAGCGCGACTGGCCGTCACTCTGCCGCCCTGGCCGCGACATGCTCTTACTACATTACTACAGGTACGAACGTATTGTATTTCTAAAATGATTCAAATTCATTATTAAATATACTCAAGATAGGCTTATCGATATCGTGACAGAATACTCAGAATAGTAAGGTTTTGTCTGGATAGCACAATTCACCATGTTAGTTTTTCGATTCTGAATAGACTGTCATGTACCTGGACTTGAAGCTATAAGTATAAGTTTTACTGCAGCATATCTAAAAATCATGATCCTCTGATGTGTGAGAGAAGCGCAAGTAAAAAAAGCTACTCTTAATCTATGTTCAATCTCACGCCAGTATTGCACTGGAAATAGGATTTTTACTTAACTGGCATATATCGAAATATCATGATACGCTGATGATATAAGTGCAAGTAAAAAAAAAACACTACTGTCAATCTATGTTCAATATCATGCTAGTGCAATGAACTGGAAATTCAATTGCTTACATTATCCATCCACCAGGACCTGGTGGAGTTCGAAGGTGGCGACTCTCAGTCCACGTCGCCCAACGATGACTCGTGGGGAGGCGGCGGCTCCAGTTCCCGAGTGATCCTGGTCACGCCTGATAAGAACGCGCGCGGTCCCGGGAAGACGCCGCGGAAGACCAAGGGACCTACTGTCGCTGGTGAGTAAAGAGCTTCTGTAGTGACATATAGATACGATGTGTTATCTGCTTCATGGCTGTTAGTAGGTAAAAAGCCGTCGCAGTTCATATCTGTTATGAAGGACAAATACGTTGGCAGTGTTTTGAACCTACGGCGGCGGATAATACGTTGGAGGACTTTAAGATCCGACGCCCACCGGCACGGCAACTTGGCGTGGTATTTAATTTTTTTCCAAAGGATATTCAAACTTATCTGGTCAACATCAACAGGCATTTCTTGATGCCGCAATATCAGATAAGTTTATGTATCCTTTGATAAAAAATTAAATGGCCTGTTATTTCATCCCGGTCTGCACTGATCTTAATACGCCATTAACATACAAACCACAGTGCCAAAATAAAAGAAAGAAACTATCCATCCGTGCGGCCCGAGCATATTATGCATCTTGAATATGACTAATTAAATGTTACTGTCGAGGGGCTCAAACACGCTGTTTTGTTCAGGCGCAACACACGTGCGGCTATCACACACATGGCGTGTAATTTGCATGTTTATATGGGTGGATGATGATTTGGTCTCTAGAAATTCTTGGGGGACTATAGAAGGAGAATCATAGTCAGGGACTACATTCTTCATTGAACTTCCTGTGCCTAAAGAGAGAGATTGTGGGTGTGAGAGGGAA
This sequence comes from Hyles lineata, assembly GCA_030180105.1. NCBI lineage: Eukaryota > Metazoa > Arthropoda > Insecta > Lepidoptera > Sphingidae > Hyles > Hyles lineata. The sequence goes on along the minus strand of JARJEE010000013.1, from coordinate 11,050,686 downwards.
AGAATTCATGGCAACCAATGTTTTTCACATTTAAACAGGTGTTGTAGATCCATGCAAAGTTTATTGATCATATTTGTATACCTGGTGACATTGTGGGCAAAGCACTTGTCAGATGGTATCCTAAACCTACGTGAACATATGAAGATATTGTTAAAATTATATGTTGGGCTCAGGGATAAAAATCCACTCTGCCTGGTTTTATAGAATACAGATATCAGATTATAATATGGAATTGAAACTAAACATCATGACTACATAGTTCCATTGTAAAACTTATGCGGTATATGTGGAAAAAAAGATACCAAGATTTTAAAGAATAGTGCAGTAGCGTGTATTTAAATTGCAGACAGAAGTTAGCCAGATTTTTTTTTATTTATTTTTTAACGAAGTAATCCAATCGACCTTTTAGATCTAGCCCTAATTTATAATGAAAACAAATGGGGAGACATTGCACAATTTTACGCTATTTTTAGGATAGGTGACTAAAAACTATCTGCAAATATGTACATACTTTTTCAGAAATATTGCTCTCGCGTATAATAATTTCGGTCCATCTCATAATCGTTCTTTAAATCAGTTATATAAATAAAGTCATATAAAGTCGGCGGTACGTCTCTCAGTAAAATCGAGTTTGCTAGTTCAATACGTGTCATTGACTCGGTGATGTTTATCGTTGCAGATTTGCTAGCGGATAGTTTTGGTCTGGCGAAGACCGCCAAGCCCAATGTAGCATCTGGAGGCGTCCTGTCATCAAGTAAGGACTTGCACTTTGTCGTGGCACTTTCGGGCTTTTCTTTAATGTTTGCTGCCTTGCACATGTGGCTTTAGACGAAAAAATCAGACCAGCACTAGCCGCTACAATTTGTTTAGTGTAGTGTTATGAATGCACATATGCACAATACCATTTTAGTATAGCGATGTAAAAAGAATTACAGAGGAAAAGGACCCATAGACTTAGAAAATAAGTGTCAACTGACAATTATGCTTTTATGTTTAATTTTGCGGAGTTTTGTTTGAGTTCATGCCCCATTATAATAACATCATTATAATACCCAATAACCATTTTAATTCCACATTCATAAGGTTCTTCGCGATTTAATATTAAATGAAAAAGACTGCTTATTTAAAATGATAAGTAGGTGTTTATTTGGAAATGTATATTTCTAAGCGACTTAACTTGTTATAAATTACAAGGTTTGCAGAGACTAAACACTGAAATTGATCCTAAATCGTAAGGTATTTAATCTTTACACTATGAAATTTTAGATTGTAACGCTGCTTGAAGACCCTGCGCCGTACAAAGCTATAAAATTCTGCTTTGTGTACACAAAGGCGGAAATTGTGTAGATGTTTTAGGTTGCCTGTGTTACTTATTTAGCTCTTAAGAAAATTTGAGTTGGCCCTTATAAAGCTTAAAAGATGTTCAGTGTTCGCCATTGGAAACTGTATAACGGTGTTTCAAGCTTAAACAATACACGCAATTGTTTAAAGAAATAAATAACCAAACCCCTATAGTCTTGCTTTAGCTGTAGATAATATTACTGAATATATTATGTGTATAACAAAATGTTTCTTTTTACAGTATCGATAAAGGATTTGGACGTGGACGAGCAACTCACACAAGTTGCCGAATCCGACGATTCGGAGTCTTCTGAAGAGAAAATCGATTATTTAATGGACGCACTGAAGAAGGACAACAAGAATAAATTCGTCGTCGACAGTAATACCAGGTATTCGGGTTTCTTGAATTTTCCTGAATTGATTTTCATTCTGCCGTTGTGTATAGAATAGAAATGTGTAGAATCATGATTTTGATACTCTTCGATAGCAAACCAATTTCTAGAAAATCTTTAGTAACCAGTTTATCGTAAAGATTCTTGTCTCGACATCCCCACATTCAAGAAAAAGTGTTCATTGCACTATAGGGCGTAAGACCTAGTGCTAATTATCTTTATTCAATGTAATTGTGGTGGCATGTAGATAAAATGATGTTAATATTGTTGGTTGGACAGTACCATCTCGCAGTGCTCTGACGCGCGGCTGGAGAGCGCGGGCGGCGGCGCGGGCGGCGCGGGGGAGGGTGCGGCGCGGCGCGCGCTGCTCGCCACGGGCAACGTGCTCGCCGTGGCCGTGCGCACGCCGCCGCCGGCCCCGCCCCCTGCTGCTACAAGCGGGTCCACAGCACCGAGTGCGTCGGCCACCTTCGGAGCCATGGCGAGCGGCGCCGGCTCGTCGTCTAGTGCGCCGCAACGACACCACCCGCCCCTCACGCACACGCTGTATGATGTGTTCAGACATTTGGCATTGGAATTCCATAAGCAGGTATGGGTGTCATCGTATCGAATCTTGTGTATGTTGTGTAGTGATTTTTTAGTTATTAAATTATGCAGAGATGTTGGGACAGAATGAATTAGTGTTTGGTAGTCGATTTTTTTAATAAACTCATCTTCCATCATCTTTTACAAGGATTTGAAATTAAAATAATATCCTCATATATCTGTAATTTTGTTGGTTAGTAAGAGACATAAAAACTATCAAGATTCAGTTTGAGAAAGTGTACAGATGAGTATATAAAATATAATGAGTATTGTGCTATTTCAGATGGAGTGTTCGTTCATGGAGAACGTGGTGTCTCTGTGGCTGACGCTGAACGGGTCCGCGTGGGGCAGCGGCGGCGCGTGGTCGGTGGCGGCGCTGGCCGTGCCCGCCGACACGCCGCGCGTGCGCCTCGCCTCCGACACCGCCACCGCGCTGCTGCAGTCGCTGTGCACGTTAGTATATAACTACAATACTAGTCAACACCATTTGTGGAATCTGTAAATCAAGGGCTACCGTTAAGTTTCGTTTTCGAAGCCGGATGGTAGTTTTAGTGGCTATAAATACAATGCAACTCAAATTTTCGCAAAGAAACGTGACAATTTTTTTTGTGAATTTTATATTTTGTTGTGTTTGGGTGGTAAATCCAAAGTTTATGCTAAAATAATAATTGAAACCCTATGCGTACCATATAGTATTTAAAAATAAAAAGGTGAATACTATTATTTTAGCAAAAAAAACTATGTACCTATTTACCACCCAAATACAACGATAAGAAAAATATATAAAAAATAATTTTTAGTTGCGTTGTGTATTAAGTCACTAAAAGTGCCACACGGCTTCGATTTAAGTAGCAGTCTTGATATACCCTGTATAACTTCTCATGTCTCTTTTTGATACCATCTATGGTGCAGTTATTAAATTCGTTGGTTATGAATACGGAAGCTAGAGAAGCAATCCCGTAATGAAATGAATGTTTATGTGATTAATGGAGCAATAAAATATCTGTAATATTTTGGCAGGTTGGAAAATGTAACATTGAGGTGTTGGGTGTTGTCTATGCAAGCGCTGGCATGGATCGCTAGCCTGCCTTTACAGGTAAATTCAAGGGTTATTTATAAGTTTTAAAAAACAAATTATACATTCCATATTTTTTGTACTAATATATATTTTTTTACAAATAATTACAGACAGAGGGCAGCACTCAGACCATGGGTCGTGTTATTCTGGAATGCGAGCACTTTGTGCCGGCTATTGTGAAGTTCGTGACTATGAACGTGAATACAGATGGATCTGTAGTCACATCTGAACCGTATTTGGTGAGTGTTTATTGATGTTTTATGAGCGTTTTCACTTAATGAAGATTTTGTGCAGAGTTTAAAATCTGACATATTTTTGTTTAACAATATAAAACAATAGTTTGTATAGCGTGATCATATGTGTAAAGTTTATGTTAGTTTTTATCTATGCTCATTTGGGTTATATGACAACGTCATTATAATAAAATGTAATTTATAAATCATCATCTTATTTAATTATTCTGCAATATACCCCAAAGTGCGTATTTTACAATATGTATAGTGAATGTGTGTGTTATGTCCCAGGGCGGCGCGGGCGCGGGTGCGGGCGCGGGCGCGGCGGCGGCGCTGCACTCGGTGATGTCGCGCGTGGTGTGCGCGCGCGGCGCGGCGGGCGCGCTGGCGGCGCTGCGCTGCGTGTGCGCGGCGTGGCGCGCGTGCCCGGCCGCGCCCGCCGCCTACGACCTGCACGCCGCGCTGCTGCGCCTCGCGCACCCCATGCTGCAGGTGCTGTCGCCCAGGCACGCGCATCACGCGCTGCCGCTATTCGATTCCGTTGGTTAGTGTCTACATACATTATACATCGCATGATCCATGATAAATTGTCATACTAAGCTATATTTAATTTTATTAATAATTCCTCTACACAATACTACTATTTATTTTAATAATTTATTTAATAATTTAAACTACACAATAAAATTGAATTTATTGTGTAGTTTAAAGGACAATGGCAGATTTCCATACATGATTTTAGTTGATAAAAATTTGGAACGTTTATTGATGAAAAAAATATATATGAATTCCCTGTTGTTCCTAAACAATAATGTGTTAAGAAATACTGGTTGAAAAAGTCTAAATTACTTACTAAACGTTTTCAATTTATAGATTTTGAGGTTATGTTCTATTTGATTGTTTTCTTAAAAATGTTATTTGGTGAAGTAGGGCTATGCAATAAATATTGACCGCACTTGTCTTACCAAATAAAGCTATTTTTGTAACAGATTTTGAGAAATTCGATGAAAAATATTTTTTGACAGCTTAAAAGACCTTACGCCATTGCTGAAAAAAATCTGACGGCTATACAAAATAGTCAATAAAGCTTTTTATTTTATTGTGAAACTTAAACATCGTTACACAACTATAGTGAGTATGCTGAAAACTCATGAAAAATAATAATATTATTATTATCAAGTATGATATTTCTAAACGCGTTATTAGTGCAAATACGATTTCGCCATTGTCCTTTCTAGTAATTAAGGTGTATCGATAGACAATCTCCACGCACTATAACAATGAAGGAAAACATCGTGATACCATACATACAAACCTGCATACCATAGCTATTTATAAGAATTTCTATCGTATGTGAAGCCTGTCAACCCATACTAGGCCACCGTGGTGGACTTTATGGCCTAAGCCTTGTCAATCCTTCTCTCGAATGTAGAGGAAGTCCGTGCCCTGCATTGGAACGTATATGGACTGATATAGAAGGTGTCAAAATATACTGTTGCAATATTTGGACATTATGTGAAAATAAATATTAAAAAAAGATATAAATATTATGTCTCAAAAGAAAAGTTTTTTTTTCATAAAACATAAATAATACGGTGTTATAGCAATACAAACTTGCCTACAGCTCAAATGTCATCGTCATGGATCCGCGAGAGCGGCGGCGGGCGCGGCGAGGGCACGGAGTTGGCGCGGCAGTCGGGGCTGCTGGCGGACGTGCTGGCTGGCAGCGCAGGCGCCACGCGCCGAGCGCCGTTGCGTCGCGCAGTGCTGGCGCAGCTGCTGCACTACTGCCGCAAGCTGCTAGCCGTGGCGCTGCCGCCGGCACGCACGCCTTCTGCGGTATGTAGTAGAAAATGCAGCATTGGTCATAAATGAGTTCCGAAGAGGTGTTGTTATTAAAGATTTGTCCCAAAGTATTATTGTCATTTGTGTTTCACTGCTGAACTTGTGTTTTCTTTTACACTTTACGGCATAAGGCCGAACATTTCTTATCTTTTGTAACTTATTATCTATATTTATAGTTGACACTACGTTTTATATGTTCGAAAAAACTTTGCTGAATGCACAAAATTAAGATTATGTGCAAATAAACATTTAGTGTATATGAATGAATCATTGGTTTTCTCCGCAGTCGACATCTCCGAACGTGCGCGCGGGCAGCCCGGAGCAGGCGCAGACGGACGAGAGTAAGGCCAAGCACAGCGCACAGCACAGCGCGCAGCACGCCGCGCACCACAGCATCAACGTCGACGACGAGCGCAAGCAGCAGGCCGCGCGCGCGCCCTGCCTCGCCGACTCCGGTTAGTGTAGCCCTATTGTTTATCGAGTTTATCGATATTCCGGAATATTGGGACTATCGACTATTAGTAATTGAATGGAATGAAAATATCTCAATACATAAAATGTAATGCATTATTTAGATTGTTACTTTTTTCTACACCTTTTTCACGAGACTGTTTTCGCCAGAGATGATTATATCGTCGTCTGATGATCTCAATTTTCCGGAGTGAAATAGGCCACCAAGTGGTGCTTCTAGCATGAATTTATAACGATTACAATTCGTGCGAATTTTGTTTTAAATAATGATTCAGAAAAAATGTGATCAATTTAAACAAAAATGAGATAATATATTTTTTCCAACAGTGCTCCAACAACATGCTACGATGCACAAATTCTACAGGGCGTTGCTGTTATGCGATGGAATGAACACTGCACTACTCAATTCGGGTGAGTTTTTATAATTTTTATATTTTACTATGCAAGTGTTTGGGCGCTATTTATACTTCTGCTATGGTGGTGATATAATAGATATGCCCAGATACATGTAAAATCCTTCAGAGTGTATCTACGTTAGCCCATCATGCTCTAGGTCCAGACAATCTTTGTCTGCTCTCCAGCAGATAATTATAATTAAAATCCTAATACTCGATATACTTTGCAGACAAACACATGACGGACATGTCGATGACGACCGAAACTGCTTCGCTGAAGGAGGAGATGTTCTGGCTGGTGTCGCACATGATCACCGTCGCCTCCAACCCGGCGCTAATGGTCACTAGCCTCATGGACTTCCTCAGTAAGTACCTATAATATTCAAGTTTACTGGGCTATTTATAAACACGGAAAGTCCAAAAAGTTAGTCTAAAATCTGCAACTATCTAATTGGCTACTTTATCAGTCAGTTGTGTTATTTTTTACTTATAGCTAAACTTTATTTTAAATTTTGTAATTAATGTAATGTTTACAAACATATTCGTATCGATGGTTTATTTAAGTGACTTATACATCGATTCTATACCAGTAATTTTATTATATTTCTATAATATTGTCTAGACAATGCAACATCACACATTTTCTAACGTTGCAGAGAGAGAAGAGATAGTGAACCTATCCCAAGGCTTACAACTACTCATAATTAGACTGCTGGACAATCCGGAAGCACTGAACGCGTTCATAGACGCCGGTGGTGTGGAGCTTTCCGTGGAGAAACTAGTGGCGTGTCATCAGGTACAACATTATGTGACCTTATTCAGTTATATTCAGGGTCCCTGATTAAGAATCTCGACATCATAATGTTCAGCCACATGAAATCTACTGCTGCTGAGTATAATCTAGATTATGGATGCGTATATTTCTCCCGCCAAACAGCAGTGTCAGTGTACTGTTGTGATTCGGTTTGAAGGTCATTGTAGCCATAATAATACTGGACCTATTCAGACTTTACATTTTCTTTCTCAGGATGGCGAGCTTGCTTCGTAATTCAAGGTGTTGTTTAGTTTGGCTACTATTCATGAGTGGTAGTATCGCTTACCATCAGGCGAACGGCATGCTCTTCTCGCCAGACATCGCAATAAAAAAAAAACCTTAAAAATATTCACAATTTAAAATAGTTCTCCAAATTATTATAATAAACATATCAATTATAAGTTTAACTCATAAACAACTCTTACATTACAGTCAGGACCAGGCACGGGCCAGGGTCTCGTTTCATCGCTGATGAACTACCTCAAGATGCCGCCGCAAATGATCAACATGTCGACCCCGCCCAACTCCAACAACAAGAAGAATTCACCACCGGTCATAGAAACCGCCAATGGATTGATCAATATTGCGCCGCTTTGTAAGTATATTGATTTCGGAACTGTTACCATAAGAAGTAAGCGCATTTGGTTCCATTCGGCACCAAATTTAAATCAGTTATGTTAGTCGCATTACTACTAGCACCATAACCTTTAGACCCGTTATGTTTGCATGTGATAAAACTGTACATGTATGTTTATAATTATCATATAAATTCAAAACAAATAAATTAATAACACTTAACAGTTACATTCATAGCCCTGACCGCACACTAAGATCGAGTCTTGTGTCGTGGGCATCAGGAACTACGAGAGACTTTTCGATCTAACAACCATCCAGACAGAATAAATATTTGTGGGCGGCATAAACATATCTCTCGGTGCGGAGATCGAACCCGCGTCATATCGTTTCACAAGCAGCGTGTAATCACTGTATCAATAGTTATATTAAAATATGATATTTATGTGATGTAATGACCATCATGTATTTCATTAGTGCCTACTATTCGCTACAATAATTTGTGTATGCAGGCACAGTATCATGCGGCAACCCCACCGCGCAAGCGGCGGACGTCCTACTGGAGGGTGGCGGTGGCCCGCGCGGCACGTGCGCCGCCCGCCGCGTGCGCGCCGCCGCCTGGTCCTACCACTTCTTCAGCGCCGACGACGCCTCGCTCGCGCTCACGCTCACGCTGCCCTACGCCGTGCAGCTGCACGAGCTGCATCTGCAGCCGCATCTCACCAGCCTCGCGAGTATGTACACTCTTGTATACTTGTGTCATATATTTTATATTTTATTTATTTATTTAAAACTTCATTGTACACCTAAAACTAACAATACAGAGATAAACGACAAGAAAAAAAAAAATGTACAAAAGGCGGTCTTATCGCTCGAGGCGATCTCTTACAGACAACCAACCATGGGATGGATAAGAGGGAACGAAAGTTTTGGGGTACCATGAGGTGTACGAGAAGATAAATGGACATATATCTATAAGTATACATACCAATGCATATATAAATAAATACATATATACATAAACATAAACACATATATAAATAAATATTATAACTAACATGTATCAACATTATGCATAAAATAACCATAGCAACAAATATATATATATATATATATATATATATATATATATATATATATATATAAATATGAATATATATAAATAAACACGGTATACATGCAATGTCTTCAGTTTAATTGTGAAAGATAATGTTGTTTGACCAATCTTTTGAATATGGGCAGCGACTCTGCCCGCCTCACTGTGACAGGTAATGAATTCCACAGCCTAGCAGCTTGTACAGTAAACGATTTGTCATAAAATATAGTGGAATGCACTGGGATTTTAAGTGTTAAGTTCTCCGATGACCTCAAGGATCTTGAATGCGTATCATGAAGAAACTTGAATCGGTTATTAAGATACGGGGGAGAATGGGGATTGAAAAGTATAGAATAAAGAAGGGATAGAATATGGGTATTCCGGCGAAACCGAATGGGTAACCACTTGAGCTTTTACCTTCTATTTATGACGAGACATATGGCGTTAAGGCCATGTTGCAGTGCCAAAAATTGTGTATATTACAGCTCTGCTGTGATTTAGGAAATTAAAATAATTTATTGCTGATAAATAATAAATTGCTACTTAAGGTATAATTGTGCATTTTTTAAACAAGTCATTGGGTTAGCATGATTGTGAGCGGCAGGCAACTGGCCGTAAAATATGGGCTACAAACAGAAATCAGGAAATCAGCACTCTATTCTGTATCTGTATCAGCCCATATACGTCCCACTGCAGGGCACGAGCCTACTCTACAATCGAAAGTACGATTGAGAGTAGTTAGGCCATATAGTCCACCACGCTGGCCTAGTGCGGGTTGGCGGACTTACATACCATATAAATTCTTATGAACCGCTATGGTATGCAGGTTTCCTCACGATGTTTTCCTTCACCGATTTTTTAGCACTCTATTACTCCCTATTAATTTTCATGTATATAAATAACAAATAACCATCAATCTCTGTGTCAGCTTGTCCGGGCGCGGTAGCCGTCGAGGCAGGTTGCGGCGGTACCTTGGCCCCGTTGGGTCCTCCTCAAAACACGGCCGGCATGCCGTTCATCCGACTGGTGGTGTCCCGACCCGTGCTGTGCACTACAGTGCAAGTGCGCCTCTACAAACCTCGCGATAGTTCTAATATGGGACTGCTGCATCTGCGGCTCTTCGTCGCACCCGCTTTTAATGTACACCTGCCCGCTGCTGGAAATACGTGAGTTTTCATTATATTATTTTATACCGACATTTGGCTGTGTCATTTTATATTGTTTTATAGATTTTTTCTGGGTACACATTTAGAACGTTTGTTTATGTTTCAAATACTTTAATGTCCTTATGCGATGGGTGATGGGGTAAAATAAGATGAAAATAAGAAAGTGTTGACACCAATGAAATATGGCAATGTGTGAAGATAAATGTATGTATTCTGTGGCAGCAACAACTGGGCGGGCGTGGTGCGTGCGTGCGTGCGCGCGGGCGGGTCGCTGGGCGCGCGCTGGGCGGCGCTGTGTGCGCCGGGCGCGGTGGGCGCGCTGTGCGCATGCGTGGCGGGCGCGGCCGGCTCGGGTGGCGCGGCGCGCGCTGCACATGCCGCTCTGCTGGCCGCCGCAAGACATCATCCTCCTGTATGCGCGCCGCTGCTGGCTGCATTGCTTGCTGCTGATGCGCATGCGCATGCCAAAGGTAATTGACACAATACGTTCTGTAGGGCGATTCACGTAATTTGTTGACGCGCCGATCAAGTTGCGGTGCGGTTGCGATTAAGTTTACGTTTTGGTGCAAAATGGTATTCTCGTAATTGTTTAGCTGCGCGTGAGCTGCACGTCAACTGTACGTCATACGTATTTAATACTTTTGTCATTTATATATATTGATACGATTTTTAGGATGTTTCCTTACTATTAAAATCGAAACTGCACATGTGCTGCACGTTTTTAAACGCACTAAACCGTGATTTGAGAGGTCAAATGAATAAGTAAATACCTACCGATCAAGTTGCGATCTTTATCAACGCGCAGCAGTAAAATACGTTAAAGCGCTTACGAGAATACGAAAAGGGCCGTTTTTATCGAAACTTAACCGCAACTGCACTGCAACTGAACTTGTTTTAACACGTGAATTGCCCTACAGTTTGCCTTCATTGTCATGCATATATATAGAGAAATGACAAAAAAACCGTCTTAGAATAGCAGACAAGCTGCTTTACTGTAGTCAATTTAATTAATACAATATCCATACACCCTATCCCCATACATTATAAAATTATTATTTTTTTCATAACATAAATGGTGTAACAACTTTATAAAAAAGTGTGGTTGTATTTTCAGCTTTCCAGTGCGCGTCGGGTAGTCGTTGGAACGCGAGCACTGGCGCGGTGTGTGCGCTGGCGCGCGCCGTGTGCTCGGCGGGCGGGGCGGAGGCGCCGCTCATGTACGTGCGCTGGCTCGCCACGGCCGGGGAGAGGTGGCTGCGCTCGCGCACCGCGCCCGCCGCCGCGCTGCTGCACACGCTCGCCACCGTACGTACCTAACTACCTACAAACATTTATAGCGTCCAGTATTTAATACTTGAAAACCACGCATATTTTATGTAACGACTAGTTTTTGTTTAGATTACCAAATATACCAATGACTAAAAGACGGAATAGATTATAACTCAGTCATAATGAAACTACGACATATTACCCATCTCTCTCATGTCCCATTTGGAATTACCCAAGAACCCTTAAAATGTATTCTAAAGAAACCTAAAACGTTGTCTTTCCTATTGAGTTTTTGGTGTTAGTGAGCACTTATATACGAATTTTATAAAATTCACACCTCTTAAACTATTTGTCTTCTTTTATTAATAATGTTTAACAATTTTTTCTTTGGAACAGGTGTTGTGGACGCTTAAAGAGAAGCAGATACTGGACAACCTCGAGGAGATAATAACTGACGATCTGTTCGAGTTGGTGTACACGTGGGTGACGGATGTGCCTGAAGACACGCTGCTCAAGAAAGCGCTTGATGCCAGTGAGTCTATATTTGTATTTTTATCGATAAATGTCTGCGATATTATCGATATTATTGTGCCATGCTTTAATGGGTTTTTTTCTGTGAATAATCAAATTATCATTTTCAGTACTGTGCTCGATGTGCTACATACGGCCGGAATTGTTCAGGATGCTGCTCGAACACATGGACATTCCAATGGACAATGATGATAGGTATGGGATTAACATTCCTCCATAAGTGTGATCATGAGTATGAGAGAAATATTTTCCGGGTTTTCTGGTTATTTTCCGGGAAGTAGGAATTTAGACAACACGATTCTTGATTCACATAACCTAGTTTGAATTGTTTGTATTTTTAAGTGTTTTTATTGTTAATCCTTTGGCTCTGGCTTATAATTAAGATGCATGACTTTTAAAATAAGTGTATGTGTGTTTAATAAAAAAATAACATACCTAAAAATTGACATCGAATCGATGTACATTGTTTAAAGTTCGTCGATGATTACTGCAAAGATTTAATTGACACGCAGCATGGAAGGCCTGACCGACGACACAAAAGTGGCCAGTCCGCTAGCCGGCGCGGGTAGCAGCACCGGCGGCGGTGGTGGCGCGGGCGGCGCGGCCAGCAGCGACAGCGCGGTGGCGTGGCGCGCGCGCGGCTGGCAGCTGCGCACGGCCGCCGCCGCCGCGCTGTCCCCCGCCGCGGCGCTGGCGCTGCTGCACTCCAGGCTGCCGCGCGCTGTCGTGCATGCACTCACTGGTATGAATGTACCAAATCATTTTTAAACTTAGATACAACCCGTAGCATCATTTATAACCGACGACATTGATTATTATTATTACTTTAAATAACCTACTATTTTTACAGTACTTATTCAGCTATATGAATGCGATATTTACCTTGTAAGGTAATTGGTAGACAAAGAAAGACTCATAGGTTTGACTTTTTGAACACACCCAATGGTTGTCAATGTAGTATGAATATATATGAATATAATAATAAAGCTATTTTGTTTTATGCCATCAGAATTCAGTGAAGATAAATTGGAGAAACTGAAAGGAAAATGTGACTCACAGGAAGATATTACTATGACAGAGGCTGGTAAAACCGCCCAACATAATGCAGGTTAGTGTTATTGTTCAGTATTTATTTTATTTACATGGTTTTGTGTGTTCTCTTTGGACCTCGAAATCCCAAACGCGGCAATCTTGTACTGAGTATATTAGTGCACAATGATATGATCTTCCCGAAATATTCAAGCAATATAGGCAGCTCCAAAAAGCATAATGATTCACAAATTATAATAAAATATCTCATCAGCCTCGTGCTAATGCATTCCTACGAGTATGAATGGCGAGACGAGCATGCTATTCGCCTGCTGGTAAGCGATACGGTCGTTCATGGGCAGAAACAATGCTTGGCATTCCACTGTATTTACCATCCTGAGCCATAAGATGTTAAGTCTCAATATATGTTCAGTAGTTACTCTGGCTACAATGTCCTCTCAAACGAAACAATACAGTCCGTTTACACTGCTATTTGGCGGGAGGAAAAGAAATTGCGGTGGTACCTATTCAAGCGGCCGCTCACATGAGAGACCTACCACCAGTAAAACAACAACATGTGAATGAAGAAAACAGACATTACAGTTTAATTATTTCATCAGTCTAAATTCAAGTGCTGGCCTGGTGGTAATGGACCAGACGCGACTGCAATCATGCTCACCGTGGTCGCAGGTTCAAATCCCAGGGCACACCTCTGAATTTTTGGGTGTCCTGTGTGAATTTATAGTCAATCACCACGCTCAATAACGGTGAAGGAAAACGTAGTGAGGAAACCTGCATACCATAGCGATTTGTAAAATTTTTATATTGTCTAGAGTCCGCCAACCCGCACTAGACCAGCGTGGTGGACTATATGGCTTAACCGCTTTCAATCGATTTTCTCGATTGTAGAGTAGGCCCATGTTCTGCATAGGACTGTGTATGGGCTGATAAAAAATAAAATTCACAATACACTCAACCTTTACAATATTCACAGAACAACCGTCGATGAAGAAGGTGTGCCGGCTGGTGGAGTGGGCGACGCTGGTGTGCGCGGACCGGCGCATGAAGGAGTGGCTGGGCGCGGCGGGCGCGTGCTTCTGGCGCCCGCTGCTCATGATGCTGTGCTACCCGCGGGCCGCCAACAGGTACACCAACACACGGTAACCACGCTTTTTTTCTTTTATGATTTTTTTTGTTTTTTTTTTCTTTTGTTTCTATTACCCATACCTTACAGGCTTTAGCCTAGGGTTTTGGCCTAAGAGCTCTCTGAAAGTGTCGATTATAAGCGATGTGCTCAGCAGTGAAGTATTTTGAGCAAATTATGATTTATTGATGGAATTTAATGATGGTTGTAAAAATTACAATTTTTAAATATTTTTAATTATTTTAAATTCAATTAATTAGGTTTTATGAATGTGACCATTGGATGTTATTTATTTATTTATATTATGTTGCATTGTTGTCCTAGTAATATATCTATGTGGTTTCTACTGTGTGCTTGTACAATAGTGCTATCAATTTAAAATTATCTTTAATGTGTCCACGATGTTTAATTTGTTCCAGCACGTGGCACGAGAGCAGTCAATACGCAAGACTGGAGGAGAACACAATAAGGTTGTTCTCAGAGCTGACGGTGTGCCATCCTGCTAATCAGAAACTGTTCGCGTCAACTCTACATAGTATATTGGAGTCGCTGCATTGCACTGGTATGTGTTGAATCAATATCTCCTAAAATACGATGTGTAGCTAGACACAGATATTATATTTCAAAGCTAATTTATTTTGAGCGATGGTAACTATTTGATTATTTGCGATGGTGAAATAATCTATCTAAGGCCACTTTACAGTTGGCTTTTAGTCTACTGCGCCACAGATCCTTTCTTTCAGAAAATCATAATTTCTATTTTTATAGAGTCGATGATGGTTTTTATGATAATTTTATGTTTGTTTTTTAATGAATAGCTATTGTCAACGGTGAATAGCCACAGTTGAAAAGGAAAATGATTTTTTGTTCATGTTAATTTCGACTGTGACTATTCATTAAAAAAACAAATATGAATAGCAACAGTTGTTGGCAGGTGTCTGTTCGTTTCGACGTGAATGTGTAATAATAAAGACGTACATGTGCAGGTCCGGAGGGCATCAGCGGGTTCACTCGCGCGCTGATCCTGCGGCTGGTGCTGTCTGCGGAGCGCTCGCGCGTGGCGCTGCGCTGGGCGGGCGGCTGCGCGGGCGGCGCGGGCGCGGGGGCGGAGGCGCGCGCGGGGGACGCGCTGCCGTGCGCCGCGCTGCACCCCTCTGTGGAGTGCCACGCGCTGCTGTCGCTGCCGCTGCATACTACCGTGCGCGCGCTCGTGTGCGAGGCCACTGCTAATGGTACGTGCTGTATTGATATAACGAAATTGATTTTTATCTCCAGTTACACTTGCATCACAAACAAATTGTAATAGTATGTCCATATATTTAATTTGATATGATTTAATCATCTTCTATTCAACTCATATCTAATGATCAATATTTCATCAGTTGAGAATATTCTACCGTCGGCAAATACGCATATATTGTTAAAATAAGTGATTCGACTTGTGCCTACTATAAGATGTTAGATGTTAGTTCAGTGTATCGTACGACTGACGAATAAACGGACGTGCCGATCTCAAGAGTTTTATTTCATACACAAGTGATACGCAAACAGTGCGCTACAATATACTCACACGCCACATACAGCCACAGTGGTGACCCCGACTGAGCCGACCGTTCCGTACCTTTGCGAGTATATTGTTGAAAAATGAACGTGCATCAGAAAAGTCAACAGTCGTCATCAGCACCAGGATCAAGTGAAACATCAGAGGTAGCTGTCGTCACGGTGTCATCAAGAATACCAGAATTTTGGTGCGACCAACCACGCCTCTGGTTTGTCCAATGTGAAGCCGTCCTGGGACCGCAAAAATTGAGCGACGAGGCCAGATATAACCTGATTGTCACCAAACTTACAAAAGACGTCATACAACAAGTCAGTGATATTCTCCTTAAGCCACCGGATACAAATAAGTTTGATACGCTGAAAGAGCGTTTATTAAAAGTGTACGAAGAGTCTGAAATAAGACAGTTCCAGAAACTTCTAAGTGAGATGGAGTTAGGAGATCAAAAACCATCTCAACTCTTACGTCGCATGAGAGATTTGGCTCGCAAAAAAAATTCCGGACGAAACTCTTAGTATAATGTGGCAAGGTCACCTGCCTCCATCAGTGCGTGGAGTACTAGCTGTTAGTGAGGTAAAGGATTTGGAGCATTTATCAACTATTGCAGATAAAGTAATGGAGACATCAAGACCTTTACAAATAGCCGAAGTACAAAATTCATCCAGCAGTACTACGGACACCACATTCATTTTAGCTGAAATAGCTAAATTGAGCCTCAAAATTCGGGATTTAGAAGAGGAACGCAAAAACAGAAACAATAGATTTCGTCCGCGATCACGTTCCGCTTCGCAAGGACGTTATATGAGCCGTCGCAACATAAACAAATCTAGTAACCCAAATTGGCTTTGTGTTTATCATTACCGATATCGGCACAGAGCAAAGAAATGCATTGAGCCGTGTGCGTGGAAAAAACCAGAGAATCAGGAAAACTAAAAATGGTGCCATCACAGGCGGAGATATGCACCATAGCTCCGGTCCGCCGCCTATGCATTATGGACAATAATAGTGGACTAACATTTTTAGTTGATACAGGTGCAAACATTTCGGTATTACCAATGGAAAAAAATCGTTTGTATCACGCCAAATGTGATGATTTTAAATTGTATGCTGCAAACGGTACCGAAATCAAGACATACGGCACCAAGACATTAAATTTGGATTTTAAGCTACGTCGACCATATCGATGGTCATTTGTATTGGCCAATGTGAAGCAGCCTATTCTCGGTGCAGACTTTTTGGCTCACCACAAACTATTAGTAGATCTAAGCAGAAGACGACTTATAGATTCGGTTACCAGTCTACAAACCATTGCAACTATAACACTGCAAGAAGATCCGACACTCAGAACTATAGACTTCAAAAATGAATACAATGATATATTAGCAGAGTTCCCGAATATTACAAGGCCAATGTGCTTTAAAGATACTCCATCGCATTCTGTAGTACACCACATAGAGACTTCCGGTCCAGCAGTTTTTTCGCGCCCGAGACCTCTACCACCGGACAAATATAAAATGGCGAAAAATGAATTTCAACGAATGCAAGAGATGGGAATTTGTCGACCATCCAAAAGTAATTGGGCAAGCCCTTTAAATATAGTAACGAAAAAGAACAGTGAAATCCGGCCCTGTGGTGATTATCGGCAATTAAATGCAATAACAAAGCCTGATCGATATCCGATACCGCGAATACAGGACTGTACTTACATATTAAATGGTAAAACTATATTTACACGAATAGACATGCAGCGAGCTTACCATAACATCGCAATTCACGAACATGATATCCCAAAAACCGCAATAATTACTCCGTTTGGTTTATATGAATTTACAAGAATGACATTCGGATTAAAAAATGCCGCACAAACATTCCAGAGATTTCTGAATGACGAAGTACTCCAAGGCTTAAATTACATATTTATATACATAGACGACGTCCTTATCGCCTCGACATCGGAGCACGAACATAAACAACACGTCAGAGAAGTTCTTTACCGACTTAACAAATATGGGATCACAATTAATATGGCTAAATGCGATTTCGGCAAAACGGAATTAAACTTTTTAGGATATCATATTTCGACAGATGGGATAAAACCATTAGATGAGCAGGTCCAGTTAATAACAGAATTTCCGAGGCCAAAAACTATAGAAGAACTACGCCGCTTCCTTGGCATAATAAATTTTTACAGACGTCATCTTCCGAAAGCTGCTGAGATTCATGCAAAATTAAATGTTTTCTTGCATAACTCCAAGAAGAAGGATAAAAGCCTTATTCCCTGGAACGATGAAGCCCTCGAAGCCTTCAATCAAAGTAAAGAGAGCCTGCGAAGCGCAATGACATTGGCATTCCCGTCAACGGATGCACCCATCGCGCTGATGACAGATTGCTCCAATTCCTGCGCAGGAGCAGTATTGCAACAGAGGGAAGGCGACACGTGGAAGCCTTTAGGATTTTTCTCTAATAAGCTAAGCGAGACACAGCAGCGATATTCGACTTACGACAGAGAATTGTTAGCTATTTATTTAGCCATCAAGCATTTTCGACCGCTAATCGAAGGCCGACCACTCGAAATATATACGGACCACAAGCCTATAGTATATTCGTTACAGAAAAATACCGTTGGTAAAAACGATACACCAGGAAGAATTCGTCAATTAGATTTTATCATGCAATTTTGTACTGAGATAAAACATATTTCTGGAGCAAACAACATCGTCGCCGATTGTCTCTCCCGTATATCAACAATAGACATATCAATGTGGCCTCTAGACTACGAAAAGTTGGCCCAAGCACAAACTGACGACGACGAATTAAAACATCTCATATCGCAATCCAAATCATTAAAAATGAAACAAATCTACATACCTAATTGCATCAAGCCCATTTACTGCGACGTTTCATTGGAGAAGGCCCGTCCATACTTGCCAAAAGAATTTCGTGTATCGGCTTTCAACGCGTTACATGAGATTAGTCATCCCGGCATACGCACAACTCGTAAGATGATGCAACAACGATACATTTGGAAAGGCATGAACAAAGATGTCACTAAGTGGACAAAAGAATGTATACAATGCCAGAAATCGAAAATACATAGACACACTGTATCGCCTCATGGAATTTTTGTGCATAGCGATAGATTCGAACATCTACACATGGATATAGTTGGACCTTTAACATACTGTAGTGGCTATCGATATATCGTAACCATGGTCGATCGGAACACTGGATGGCCAGAAGCATATCCAGTTAAAGATATAACTGCTGAAACGGTTGCGGATGTTATATATTCAGGCTGGATCGTAAGATTTGGATGTCCTTTAAAATTAACAACAGACCAAGGATCCACATTTTTATCACATTTATTCAGCCATTTGACCAAACGAATGGGTATCAGGAAATTTAAAACTACTGCTTATCACCCACAATCTAATGGACTTGTAGAAAGGTGGCATCGGTCACTCAAGGCCGCGCTTATGTGCAGAGGTGAAACACAACACTGGGTTACAGAGCTACCATCAGTGTTACTGGGATTAAGGACTAGCTTAAGAGACGATACTGAAATCAGTGCAGCAGAAATGGTGTATGGAGGAGCTATACGATTACCAGGAGATTTCTTCCAGCCGATAAAGCATGAAACCTCCGATAGTGAATCTTTTTTGTCAGAGCTGCGAAAAAAAATTTCTAATCTTGCTTCCGTACCAAGAAAACAGACACGACAAGGAAAAATATTTGTCCATCCCGATTTAAAGGACTGCACACATGTTTTTGTTCGAGTCGACAAAGTTGCAAAACCATTAACACAACCATACAAGGGACCATTCAAAGTTATTGATAAGACCGACAAATATTTTAAAATAATGCAAGGAAGTTCGGAAAAAATCGTTAGTATTGACCGATTAAAACCAGCCTTTACACTTGAGAGCAAAGAATGCAAAACAATGCCGAATACGGCTCCCGCTAATATAAACGAGGAATCGAAGGTGTCAAGATTCGGTCGTACAATAAAACCTACTGTTCGCTTTGCTCCGTAAAGAAGTAACTCATATTGTACTCTCTCACTCGTCAGTCATGGACAATCAATTCATAGGCACATAAACAAGGAGAGATGCGCAAAGTTGAGCCAAGCTCAAACAGCTGCTCGCCCCAGCGCGTAATAGTGTAGACTGTAGTGTGTATGTAAGTGACATAAAACTAATAAAAATATGTGCAAGTGTAAGTGCTAAATATAAGAAAGCTACCACGTAATATTATTTTAGTGTATACGTGTATGTAATCAGAGTTTCTATGTTTAGTTTCATAAAATATCCTTTTTTCTAATTGGAAATCAACAATATTATTTACCGTAAGTACGTAATTTTTTAAGTAAGAAATAAAAAATAATAAAACCACCCAACAGTCGCATACCTGACCATTTACATTCCTGACCCCACACTAAGGTTTAGTCTTGTGTCGTGGGTATCAGGAACTATGAGAGACTTTTCGGTATCACTAAAAGTACTTTTTAATCATAACTTCTTATTCCTTCAACAGCATCAGTAATGGAAGAAGCCAAGGGCAGCAACAGCGGCGCCTCGGGCACGGCTTCAGTCCTGCGCAGCGCCTCGGACACCGCCATCACGACGGTGGCGGAGGCCTGGGAGCTCAGCCTGGCCGCCGCCAGCGCCTCCAAGGACAAGCGAGTCAAGGACGTCAAGAATACTTCGCTCAAGCACCAGAACAACAAGAAGAGGCAGAACAAACTCAACGATATTATTACCATGTCTACTGTTACTGAAGGTATAGCTTTCGTGTTGTTTGCTATCACTGTTGAGGAACCCAAGAGACAAACTGTTAGACCTGCACTGATAAAAATGTGAAAATTAAACAATTTTTATGATAAAATCCGTAAAAAATATCGTTGCAATTTAGGCTGTTGCCAACAGATCGATGTCATAACGATTGATGACTAAGGTCTATGTTTAGCACTGGACTGAAGAGACAGAGAGAGAGATAGTCCGATTCAACATATAGTCCAATTTGAGTAGTATGTTTTTATTGTATTTATTTATTAATGATTTGGAACAACAAAAAATATATTGATGTGCAATTTGTCCAGGATATGGGTATAGAAAGTTGGGATATACACAACTCAGCAGTTTATATAATTTTACTTACTTCAAACATTATATCTATTTCATCTATGCCATGCCAATATGAAACATCTAAGGAGACAATACACCAGTCTTAACGTTATATTGTATTACAGACATGCTGGATTCAAGCATCCGAGTGCAAGTGGCTGGCGTGGAGGGCTTCGTGCCCGGCAACGTGACGCTCGGTCAGTTGGCTGCTGTAGCCACACACGGATATGGGCCACATCTCACCGTCACTCTGCACCTCACTTCCGGTGGAGGTATGTGTCTTCGAATAACGAGTATAGTAGTATTATTGCAAGTTATTGATATTTGGATATTGTCGCTGAAAGTTTACATAAACAAACGCCGTGTGATCGACATTATTATTTCCATAGACGATTCGGTTAATGACATGTTTCATCTCCCAAAAATGCGTGGTTCTTCTGAGGCAGTTTACATCGATTTTAAGATATTTTAGAAAATATTGTAAGCGAAGCAATAAAATTATATTATTATTACAATATAGTATTGTATGTCCATTAACAGCGTGCGTGTATGTTGTCTTCTTATACACATATCACGTGTGCGAGCCTCACATGCTAGTGTTGTTATTAAGCTAAATAATTTAATGTTGTTACTAAAGTGTTGTTAAACTAGTATTATCTGTACAGAAGGCGTGTTCAACTCGACCTGGGACGGTGCGGAGAGCTCCAACTCGGGCGGCGTGGCGGGCAGCGGGTCGGTGCTGCGCGCGTTCGGCGCGTGCGGCGGGCTGGCGCTGGTGGCGGCGCGCCTGCCGCCCCCGCACGCGCCGCCGCCAGACCCGCCCGCGCACCACCACCACCACGACCTCGACTGGGTCAAACTAGACGACCCGTTTGAGGTAATAGTAATTACTTTATTAAACCAAAGAAACACATACAAAACACTAAAACTAAAGTACACGCAAAAAAACAATAAAAAAAAAAAGTTAAAGCGCAACTGTCAGATTGAACTTTGGTGCCCAAATAAATATTTAACTTGTGTTATGATTATAAGTAATCCTTCTGTACTTGGTTAACTTGTGTAATTTTTTATTATTGAGTAGATATATATACAGACTCTGTACGGTTTCGTACATCAAAGTATGTGTTTACGTTAATTTCTGCTGACTCTACATTGACTTCTGCAAACAATTTTTATGAAATTAGTTTCGATCGAGTATTAGAAAAAAATTTGCTAACTCACATAACGTGTTAATCAAGAATAAATCTTTGAAACTTTAACTGGACTGTAAATCTTTTGAACCTCAACTATAAATGCGTATCAAATTAGATATGTATTCATACAGTGTTTTGGGTATCAATGGTTCTAAATATTTTTTAAAGTTAGTTAGTTTCGTATAATAGTAGCGTTTCAGTTTTCAACCGAACCATAATAAATCTTAATTTAAACGAATAAGGTTTATTGTTACCTGAAGTTGATTATAATTAGAGACTTTTTGCTACATCTCGTAGTTCGAAATTCAAATGTATAAGTATAAGCAACCTTGGCCGCTTTTGGCGAGTAATTTAATTCCGCACCTTGTATGTAATATATATTTGATCGAAGACTGTAGTGTATAGTATAATAATGATTGCATGTGCAGGAGGTGGTGGAGCTGGGCGCCACGTCGGGCAGCAGCGGCGCGGAGGAGGCGGGCTGCGCGGGCGTGCCGGCGCATGCGCTGGTGGCGCTGGGGCTGCTGCTGAAGCTGGCGGGCTACGCCGACGCGCTGCTGGACGAGGGCGCGCCCGCCGTGCACCTGCTGCGCCTGCTGCTCGGCGTCACGCACGACGAGGACGGACGTACGTCACACACCTCATACTCACATATCTCATACATAGGACTCTCAAATATTAATACTACAATCTAACTGCATCTTACGTGTGTGTTACTCCTGATCCAGGCATGCTTAGTGAAGGACCACGGTAAAAAAATTTTAAATGTAAATAAGGAACTAATGCAAACCTATCTAATTGTACGATCTCGTATTGTATAAGCGTTAATTTATATATTGTCGTCCCGTCCGTTATGTAAAGGTTGAAAAAAAAATACGCAACGTAGTTGCGTGAGTTACTATGGTGGATTTTCCACTTTTGCGTATGTGGTTGTTCTATTGACGGATACGAATATTTTACCAGTAGCAACTTTTACACTTTTTACAAAAATATTATTTCGTAATCATAATCAACATCATCATCACTTGCAAGATGTCCACTGTGAAACTATCTTTAATAATTAATTAGTTTTTGAATTGTAAACTATGTAGCAATTGTGAAACAATGAGTAAACTGTTATTGCAACTGCTCTACTAAATGAAGTATAATATAGCACCTTTAGAATTTAAGTGAACTAATGAAAAAAAAAAAAGATTTTGGTTTTTAATTATAACCCTTAAAGAAGGACATATTGTCGCATGGAGGGCAGAAAGATGTATACTTCAGTCGTCTCGATGTATCTTCCATAAGTACAAAATTATGTTACAAATCTTTAATTCCAAAAAAAAAAGATTTGTTAGTTAGGTCTGTTTAATTCTAAATGAGGTATATAACGCACAGGCAGCATAGCGGTGAGCGGCGTGTGCGGCGGTGGCGGCGCGCGCTGGTCGCTGGGCACGCTGCCGTTCCGCGTGGTGTCGCGCCTGCTGGAGGCGGCGCCGCGCGGCACGGACGACGGCCGCGCCCTGCGCCGCGCGCTGCTGCGCCTCGGGGCCATGCGCCTCGTGCTCGCCTGCCTCGCTGTCTTCACGCACCATCGACCATCGTCTTCGGAGGTGATTGCTACTTGTATAACTTCAATAGAACGTGACGTAGTGTGGACTGTGGAGTAGTTGACGAATACTCATTACTGTGGGATTACATTATCAATCACTACAACGCAGCTCCATTTTTTTACAAAGAGCATACCATAAATAATACTATTTTTTTTATTCAAAAGACTGTACAAAACAGTTATTTTGTAATTATTTTGTTTATTTATTCATTATTGGACACAAAAATAAAACAGCAATGTATAGAGATAATGTAAATTCAAACTACAAGTATATAAGCTTTTAGATTAATAGTACTACTATAAATATTTTATTAATGTAGCTTGTGGCCTTTGTTGGTTCCTAATAACATATAAGTAGAACAACTGTATTTAACACTATACTGTACATTTTCCTTACAGAATAGTCAAGCATCAAACGGTTCAACGGGTAAATCAGAGGACAAGAGCCAGTTGTACTGGGCGAAGGGTACGGGCTTCGGCACCGGCTCCACGCAACAGTCTTGGAACGTGGAGCAGGCGCTCATGAGGCAGAGGACCGAGGAGGAACACGTCACTGTGCTTCTACAGGTAAATAACACCTTCTTGAGGTAAATAAGACCTTATGAACACATATATCACATTCAGAAAGAAAGGAGTATTACTATATACTCATCATCTTTGCTTAAAGGAGGTTTCCTGCTGATCTATTGTAAGGATAAATGGGGTTAGATGTATCGACGACACGGCTGGCAGGCAGATTAACGAACTAAGGATGTAGATTTGACAAAAATAGCTATAAGAATCGTGGCTAACCTTCAAGACTAAAGAGGCTCGTGAAGAAGAAGAAGAATGTAGTATATTGCACTCATACTCTCTATTTGATTATTCATGGAGTGTTCACCATTCTGTATGTAACACAATAACATACATACATAAACTCACGCCTTTTTCCTAGAAGGGTAGAAAGTGGTCTGGTAACAACCAGTTCACTCACGTATCGCCTTGTGTGTTCTGTCCCACATTGTGGGGAGCGAGCCTAACACCATATTGGGCATTTATTTCGGACTCCGGACTGATATTGAATAAAAAATCCACTATCACTTCGCCCGACTCGGGATTTGGACACGACACCTCAGCTTTATAATCATATCGTAGTATAACTATGCCACCGGGGTAATACTATAAACATTAACTTTATTGCAGGTATTAGCCTCATACATGAATCCGGGCGAGGTATGGCCGCCCGAGGACGAAGGACAGGACAGTACGGAGTCGGAGGACAAGCCGGAGACCATCGACACGGACGGCGAAGGCACCGACCTGCCGCCGGAGTTCATCGACCTGGTCGTCAACAGCTCGCTGGTGCCCGCCATATGCTCCTACCTCAGGAATGACTCAGGTGCGCATTAGACTTCAATTTAGAAAAATAGAAAGTCATTGCTGTATCCTTGAAGTGAGTAGAAGGTATTACGTATAGGAATTATAGGGTTTTTGATAAAAAAAATAACTAAATCTAAACGATTGTAGGACATGTTAATGAATTGAATAAATGATTTTAATCGAATTGCAGTGCTGGACATGTCTCGGCACATCCCGCTGTACGTGTGCGTGCTGCGCGCGGCGCGTGCGCTGGTGGTGTGCGGCGCGCGCCGCCTGGCGCCCGCGCTGCGCCCGCTGCCGCCGCTGCTGGCGCAGATGAGCCGCACCACCGACTCCTATGCCGCCAAGCTCAAGTCAGTACACACTACCGATCATATATAATTCAAAAATTCATATTTATATCCATTATTATGGCCTAACCACTCTCAATCGTACTCTCGATTGTAGACGAGGCCCGTGCCCTGCAGTGGGACGTATATCGGCTGATAAAGAAGAAGAAGAAATTTATTAAATAGATTAATCGATCACAGTACCGTCTGGATCAAATAGAATAGTTCTACCTAATCATATTTGTTACGAGCAGAATAAATGCAAATACGTAGTACTTGATAAGATTTTACCACAGATTTAATTGAAGAAATACTAACAGTTGAGAGTGGTTTACTGCCATTACGACCGTTGTCCACAATATTTATTTGATAATAATAATATTGTAACACTTAATTCATAGTGGGTTTTCATTTGTTTAAAAACACTATTTTTTCAGAATGAGCAAGAAAAACATATTCGGAAAGATGACGTATAGCCAAAGATTTTGTACAACGAGTAATACTGAATTATCGGAAGAAGACGAGGGACTGGCGTCGCTCATCGCTGATATACAGGTATAAAAAGTTCATATAAGTTACTATAGTTTCTTGGATTCATTTCTTAATAAAAGTAAAAAAATGGACATAATTAACAAAAAAATTGTTATTTAATAATGTAGCAACATCAAACAATATGAATTGTATTGATAATGTAATGTGTGTGTGTGTGTGTGTGTGTGCAGGCGACGTCGGCGCTGGTGTGCCGCGGCGCGGAGGCGGAGGGTGCGCGGGGGGCGCCGCCCGCGCCGCCGCCCGCCACGCGCGAGGCGCGCTACATCGACCTCATGCGCACCATGCAGTTCGGTATGTATGAATGTTTAACGCCTGATTATGATCACACCATTATTATTCATCCATCCATCACTCAAGGAAGTCCACAGCTGAACGTAGACCTCCCCAATAATTTCCATTGTAACCTCATACAGGCAGCCTGCGACCTTTACCAGGTCGTCTGACCACCTTGGGTGGACGTCCTACGCTGGGCTTTCCGCTACGTTGCTTCCTTTCTTTTTGGCCCAATTGTTCATCAGTTCTCCACGCTATATGCCCCGCCCATTGCCACTTCAACTTACTAATCCGCTGGGTTATGTCGGTTACTTTAGTTCTCCTACGGATCTTCTCATCCTTGATTCGATCTCGTAAGGAAACCACGAGCATAGCCCTCTCCATAGCTAGTTGAGTGACTTTGAGTCTCTTAATGAGACCTATAGTAAGAGGCCACCTGTCGGTACTGTATGTCATCACTGGCAACACAACTATCGAAGACTTTCGATTTAAGGCACTGAGGTATTTTGGATGAAAAGACGTCGTCTAGTTTCTCGAACGCTGCTCAACCAAGATAATCGAGATAACTGATTATTACCGATTAAGTTTCAAACATTTTTAAATATGTGCAAAATGTAAGAAATATTCCTTCATTCCTAATTTTGTCCTTATGGTAAACTGTGGTAGCACCATCTGTCATAATGTAATTTTAATAGGAACACAAGCTTGCCTTTGTAAAAACAAGTATGAATAATAAGTTTTGATGAGGGTTATGCACGTGCGCAGAGCCGTACGAGATGCTGGCGGAGTGCCTGGAGGGCGGCGTGCGGTTCACGGTGGCGCACCACTTCGAGGGCGCGGCGCGGGCGGCGGGCGAGCGCGCGCACCCCGCGAGGCTCAAGCGCCTGGCGCAGGAGGCCGCCACGCTCGCCACCAGCCTGCCGCTCTCCTACTCCTCCTCCGTGTTCGTCAGATACGACACCGTGCGACTCGACCTTATGAAGGTACTACCTGTATTCCACACCTAACACATCCTCCAATACGGCGACTTTTACGTACTCCTAATTTTTTGTTAAATATCCGGTTCGAAGGACCTGTTAATATATGATATAGAGTTGATTTGTTATGTTATCGTCTTAGTTGAAAGCTGGACCAGTTAATATACGATATAGACTATAGAGTTGATTTTGTTATATGGTTTTAGTTGAAAGCTGTTAAAGTATGTCATTTAAGGACGAAACTACCTTTGTCGAAAAAGACTTAAAATAAAATCGATTAAATTATAATTACATACGTGTTTACTTATAGGTAACAAATATCAACAGTTGAATTATCTTTGCAACAGGTATTAATAACGGGTCCGTCGGACACGCCGTACGCGAACGGTTGCTTCATACTAGACGTATACTTCCCGGCGGAGTACCCGGCGGTGCCCATGCTCATCAACCTAGAGACCACGGGGCGGCACTCGGTGCGGTTCAACCCGAACCTCTACAACGACGGCAAGGTGTGCCTCTCCGTGCTCAACACGTGGCACGGACGCCCAGAGGAGAAGTGGAATGCGCACACTTCCAGCTTTTTGCAGGTCGGTTGTTTGTGGCTGCATCACCATTCACACATAGTTTTATCTTAACCCCTTACTGCATGAATTATGAAGGATGCGGATAAAAAAATATTTTTTGGCAAAAAGGGTTTATTTGTGTGTATTGAACATAAATCAACTTAAAAAAAAAATTATCATTAATTATTTATGAAGTTACCCATAAGAGCCATATATGGATTCGTATGCATTCTAGTGAAAAACAAGTATAGCCATATCTGGCTTTGTATGCATTGCAATTACATTTTGTGAGTTATAATATATCAGATTCCGTTTGTATATTAATCATTATAGCTTATAAACACCTCGCATTTTTTATATTTTGTGTAACTACCTAACTTAGAGGAATTTTGATACATTTTACGATTCTTTTGACAAATTTGCAATCAAAATCTTCCAACTATGGAACAAAACTGAAAATTGGATTGGTGAATCTATAGGTACATATCACTGTACTACATACCAAAGCTGCCGACCCACATAACACAGCGGCTTATAAAAAAATAATAATGTCGGCAACAAGTACCCGCACGTGTTGCCCACCGACACATTTCCGGTATGTCGCCTACACAATTGCTTAGCTATTTTGATCAGCAACATGCAATGAGTTCACTAAAACGATGTTCATTTCGAGCTCCCGACATGCTGCCGACAAAATTTTCCGACGTGCAACTACCCCGCTGACAAAAAATTACTGGCATAAGTCGGATGGTCGGCGGCTTTTATGTGTAGTGCGCTTTATTGTTTTATTTTTTACGGCAAATCTTCGTTGCCTGTAAACTTGAATTTTTCTTCGACATAAGGCTCCGTTATTCCTTTCTTCCATACAATCGAAAAATGTTTACATTTTTAACCCCGGATTTTGCAGCATGCAAGTAATGTAAAGGGTTTATCATTGTCCGAATCTGAACTCTTCGAGACAAACTCGGGTATAAGAACATGCTTTTTTTGGTGAACGGGAAGAGAAACATTCGTATTGCAAGTCCAGAATCCAAATCAAGCTCATCTTTACTCAAAGAATCATCACCCAATACTAGATTTACTTGTTTGAAAAAAAATAAAAGCCAGCAGGATAAATTTCTGAAAAGTATCATAATGCATAGGAAGCCATATTTGGCAGACTCACTGTTGACGGGATTGCATACGAAGCCATATATGGAGTTCGCAAAAAACATATCAAAAACCAAACAAAAATAAAAAAAAAGACAAAAACAACGTACTCTTATTGTATTCGATGATTTTAAGAGTAAGTACAATTTTTATTGAGGATATCAGTCAATGATTTACCAGTTTTTTTGACTAATAAAAGTTTCACTAAAATCGTGCACCACACTCGCCGGCCGCGTTTTGAAATAAACTCAAATAGTTTTGAAAACAATTACATAATGAACGAAAAAAAAATACTCGTCGTCTTACGAAAGACCACTTATTTAACATTAATTTAATGATTAGTTAAACAGTAAAAAAATTACAAACTGTAGGAGCCATTAATGGCTTCGTATGCGGTAAGGGGTTAAGCGTAACATGTAGATTTTAAATATCATACCATTCAGTAGTCATTCATCAGTACCATTTAATGAAACTAAAAAAAAAAGAGTATTCGTTTGTTTTAAATCAGAAAACAAGCAAAAACCGTACAATAATGTATAGAAATACATCCATATAAAATAATTCAACAAATACCATGACATTTTAATAGTGTTGCCATAATTGTTTTTCTTTAATGCCAATTGTCACCGCATCGTACTCTTTCTTGCCAAGTTATATGTGGTGTTGAATAATGTTATTATAAATGTTATAAATAAGTGTTGTTGTTGACAGGTGCTGGTGTCGATCCAGTCGTTGATCCTGGTGCCGGAGCCGTATTTCAACGAGCCCGGGTACGAGCGCAGCCGCGGCACGCGCGTGGGCAGCAGCGCCTCGCTCGAGTACAACTCCAACATCTACCAGGCCTGCGTGCGCTGGGCCATGCTCGACCACCTGCGCAACCCAGAGCCCTGCTTCAAAGAGGTATCATTGAAAGAAAGAAAGAAAAATTTTTATTGTCACAATAGGGGTGCAACACTACCAGCCGTTGCCAATAAACAATCCCAATCCAAAATTTGCTGTTTGACATTGACAACTCAATTTTTTTCTGCATATAGCTTGCCAATAATCAATCTCGGTAGTGAAAAAATTATCCAAAAAATCAATCTACTTTTTGGAGGGCCAATCCTTGTTTTGAGATTGCTCTTTGAATGGAAATGACAGTATAGGCCTGCCAATATACAATTATCTATGTTGACGTTTGGATGGATTGTTGAAAACTATCCAAAGTTGCAATCTAACAATTTCCACGGATTATTTATTTCTAAGCGCTGAAATTACATAATAAAAAATATAAGGTGATAGTTATAGCAGTAATTTGAAAGGACTAGTGGAGCTATCCGATTAGGATACTGAAAGCGATGGTGAACCAAGCTGATGATGTCTTCGTTAAGACTAAACAGGGCTCATTATTTAAGGTTCTACTGTCGAAAACTAAACTACTATAACCACAGATTTGATCAAGACTGTTATTTGCCAATTTCTTTTATGAACAAATTTTATGAAATACCTGTACAATGATGTTCTTAATTCTGATAATTCATGCACAATTAAATGAACGTATCTCTCAAAATCACTTATTTATCCTGAAGTACATGCAATTACTGAAATCGTAAACTACAATAATTGCTTTGAACCAGCAATAGCAAATATATAATTTTTTTGTACCTAAATAGCAATCTGCAATAACAACTATTGCAGATTGCTGCTACAGAACTTTCTTTATGCATATAATGATAGTTCATGTACATTTAAATGTATCTTACTGTTACACAATTTGTATAAGCGCTCAGTATTTCACGTAGTATTCGTCAAATAAAACTTTTCTGTTTGACATTCAATAAAACCACAGTAAACAAACTTTTCTGTTTGAAATTCAACTATGTCTATAATAAACAAAAGAACGATTTGACCACAGAGTATGTATACGTGTACAAATACTTGTGTATGCGTGTGTCAAATGCATGCTGGTTTGTGTAATGCTCTATTTATTGATTTAATGTACTTTTTAATGCATTATTATTAAAATCTTTTTTTATATTATTTATATTAAATGAGGCAAAGATGTGATGTCAATGGACAAAATGAAAAACAAAAGAAACAATTTGACAACAGAGTATGTATGCGTGTACAAATACTTGTGTATGTATGTGTGTGTGAAATGCATGGTAGTGTGTATAATTTTTTATTTATTGATTTAATGAACTTTATAAGCATTATTATTGAAAAATATTAGCGTTCTGCACTTCTCCTACACATAAACTATAAGTGTGCCAAATTTTATGCTCCTGCGTCCGCGCAGTTTTCATAAAAAGGGGTCCAAAGTTTTTGCATCACGTATTAATACATAGATTTTGTGTGACACATAGGCGTACCCCATCGTTATCCGTTCATGTTCATGCATATATTTTTATTTCAATTCGATATTAAGAATTAGTTTTGACTGGTTACGTTCGAACAGCACTACAAGCAATCAATAAGACAAACTTTATGTGTATGGTTCAATATGAGACATGTTTTTTTTTCAGGTGATCCAAACGCACTTCTGGATAAAGCGTAACGAGATAATGCAGACAGTGGCGAATTGGATCACCGAGCTGGAGGGACAGAGCGGCGATGAGCGCACGCAGCGCAGCATACAGCTCAACCTCATGGCACTGAAGGTACGTACTCCACTCGCTATTTACGATGAGGTGCGGCACGGAGAAGTGTTGCAGTGCGCTACATCGCTTGTTGTGTTGCAGCGGCACTACGTGAAGCTGCAGGAGGAGCTGGCCAAGCTGCCCGTGCCGGCGGGGCTGGAGGAGCTGGACGAGCCGTTCCAGCTGCCCACGGCGCCGCCCGCGCCCGCCGAGCCCGCCGCGCCCGCCGCAGCCGCCGCGCCCGCCGCGCCCGCCGCCGCCGACGCCGCCGCGCCCACTAACGACCAGATGGACCACGACATGGAGAAGATCGTGGCCGACGTGCTAGACTGAGCCCGCCATCCGCCATTACTTTTATACCATAGTTACGTGTAATGTTGTACAAATAGCTCAAGTGTGTCGCGACGCAATGAAAGTACGTGTCGGGAGCGCGCAGTGCGAGCACGCATTTACCGTAGTCTGTAGCCGTGTGTATCCGTCTGTACTCCCGTACGCGCCTGTACGCGCCCGTACGCGGCCGTACGTGTCCGTACCCGCACTGCGGCGTCGCCGCCCATGTGTCGGTGCGAGAGTGCGGTTCATATCTTTCTAGTGAGTTTATTATTCGTAATAAATGTTTTATTTTGTAGTGGAGGATATTTTATTAGGCATTTAGGATGTATTGGGAACGCTGTCTAGTTGAACCGATGCCGTTGTGAAGCGGACGACGGATCGGCGATGTTCGTGCGTCGATATGTTTATGTGTAGAGTCCGGCGCGAAGTTGGCACGTCCCGAGTGGTTTTATAATTTAGCACAACGTGAGTGAGCAACGTCTCTGTATTAGTGCACTACTCGTATGTATACTGGTGTAGAAATTCAACGTAAGCGCCGTGGCGCTTTTTTCTTAAAATATACAATGCTTCCGAGATGGGTAATGAGTGCGCAATGGAAGATTTTTGTAGACAATTTACGTTTTACCGCAATAACAGTGTTTGAAGTTGTGACGTGTCCGTTGTATTTATTATTCAGAATGTAGCAATGACGTGGAGATCCTTCGTGTACATTGAATCATAATTTGATGTATATAATATGATTTTTGTATTTTAAAGCTCTGAAAGAGTGGGCGCAATTGATATTATAAATGAATTTGCAAATGAAATCCGTAGGTAAATTATGTAAGGGCCTAGCCTCGCGTGTATTGTTTAGCAGATAGTAACTATTCGTTTGTGAGGCGTTCACAGCAATCTAAACATCACATTGTCTATTAACTTAATGTGTACTTATTTAACTTTTTGTTTGTCTGTGTTCTGTATCTCTTCTTTTATGTGTCTATACGATTTGAAGACAGGCTTCCTTAATCTGTTCTTTATTAATGTAAATAAATTTCAGTTTAAAAATAATATTTTTAAAGTCTATAGTTTTGAAGGACGTGTCCCT
Source organism: Hyles lineata (assembly GCA_030180105.1). Classification (NCBI taxonomy): domain Eukaryota; kingdom Metazoa; phylum Arthropoda; class Insecta; order Lepidoptera; family Sphingidae; genus Hyles; species Hyles lineata. Next base: position 11,018,019 of record JARJEE010000013.1, on the reverse strand, counting down.
ATTCCCTCACAGTTTTATATGTCATATTTATATTAACCTAGAAAATAATAATAAAACTTAGATATCGCTCTACGAGCAGTCGAAACTGACTTAATTAAAGTTTCGATTCCATAAAGTAATATATAAAGAATAAAGGCATAAGAGTTCGCCAGTGTCCACTGTGAACGCCTCGCGTCGTGCCGCAACTCTTTCAATCCGGGGACACGATGACGAAATTAACATAATATCAATGTATGTACATAATATTATATAAAGTATCAGTAGAATAATTTGTCTCTCACTGTACTTTCATTGCCAGGTAAGTTGAACTTAGGAAGTTTCTTGTTATATTTGACTGTGAATTTCGGAATGTAAATAAAAATTTATGTTATCGCAATGTGGTTTTTGATTTTGTGTCGTCCGTCCCATAGCTTTTTCCTGTCAACTATGCAATTATACGTTCCATGGGCAATGTGCGTACGCGCAACTATGAGTAATATAAAGCTGACTAAAGTTGAATCGCCATTTTGATGTTCACGTCAAGATGGCGGGATCACAAGAGATATCTTGTGAAGTTTCTCACCAATATTAGAACTATGTTGCTATTGATACCTTTAATTCATATTTAAAAAATACTGTGTAAAGATCAAATATTTTACTAATAACTGTAATCCATACCTAGATTATCGAAAGGGGAACTATGAATATTAGGGAGAAAAATGATAACCTTATAATTTTATTTATAAACGCATTTTTATTGTAATTACAGTGAATTATGGCCTAATATAGGGGTAGGCAACCTTTTCAGAAGAGCCAAAAATTACAATGTACAACATTTCTTTCTTTTCTAAGTTTTTAAAGAGCCACTATGTTTTCTGACTGTACCAAGACAAAGTTGCTCCTGAATGCTCAGTATGCGTAATCTATGTCATACATAAATAAAATGCAATTGCTTTTAAAAAATATATTTATTGCATATTTAAAACCGAAACATTAAAATGTACCAAAACACAATAATTATTATGATCCTTATTATCTAAAGCGCTGACTCAAATACAATTTCTGGTTATACAACCCTATGAACATAATTACCATACAAATTATAGTAAACGGGAATTAAGAATTAAAATTATTAAATATGAATTTATACAGCTTTTATTAATAGCCACAGCAAGGAAGATGAATAGAAAAAAAGATGCACCCAATAGCCTCGTGAGCCATTTCGCAACATTTGTTAAATCTTCCCTAAACCTATAGGCTTGTTGTAACGCCAAATATAATTAATTGTTAATTTTACAATCAACGTTAATGTCTTTCTTATGCAGCCAAGGCTGCTCCCATATTTCCGAATGACATTTAATAACGTCACCCGAGTGTTCAGCAAGGGGCTTGACAGTGAAATCAAGGCGAGTAATTGTCCCTGCTACTACTTGCACCGTAGCTTTAACTACTTCAACCACTTTATGGGGTTCTGTGTTGCCGGTAGTCTGGAGGTACTTTTGCAAAGATTCTTCTGCCAGCTGTAAGATTTTAGGATCATTGGGATTGGCATTCTCAATACCGCCAGCTATTTCTTCTCTCTTTACTCGGTCGTTGTTAATTTTACAATCAACGTTAATGTCTTTCTTATGCAGCCAAGGCTGCTCCCATATTTCCGAATGACATTTAATAACGTCACCCGAGTGTTCAGCAAGGGGCTTGACAGTGAAATCAAGGCGAGTTATTGTCCCTGCTACTACTTGCACCGTAGCTTTAACTACTTCAACCACTTGATGGGGTTCTGTGTTGCCGGTAGTCTGGAGGTACTTTTGCAAAGATTTTTCTGCCAGCTGTAAGAATTCAGGATCATTGGGATTGGCATTCTCAATACCGCCAGTCATTTCTTCTCTCTTTACTCGGTCGTTGTTAATTTTACAATCAACGTTAATGTCTTTCTTATGCAGCCAAGGCTGAGCCCATATTTCCGAATGACATTTACTAACGTCACCCGTGTGTCCAGCGAGGGGCTTGACAGTGAAATCAAGGCGAGTAATTGTCCCTGCTACTACTTGCACCGTAGCTTTAACTACTTCAACCACTTTATGGGGTTCTGTGTTGCCGGTAGTCTGGAGGTACTTTTGCAAAGATTCTTCTGCCAGCTGCAAGAATTCAGGATCATTGGGATTCGCATTCTCTATGCCGCCTACAGCTGCTTCTCTCCTGGCCCGTGCCTGCAAATAAAATCAAATTCTATGTATCGGATAGAAAAATATAATGTGTCTTTATTTCGCGGCTCTTGACTAGAAAATTGCGTGCGTGGTGCGTGCAGCTGTGTCTATTTAATGGACTTTTATATTAAGCTTTATTTACACTACATGAAGTTATTTTTATTATTTCATTTTGTATGTTTAAATGTATCGAAAATGCAGAATAAATAAAAAAAACATTGTTTAGCCTTCCATTGGCGAGGGGAGGTTAGATATACAAAGAATGTCCAGCAGTTATGCAGTTTTTGATTAGAACTTTACTACAAATTGCCTATTTTAATGAATTTGCACGCGTGCACGATTCGGTGAACGGAAATCACCAATCACCCATGTCAGAGCACCCTTTCTCAGCGTTTGTAGTCGTGTACTTAAAGGTCACTCGGAACACATATTCCGGTGTAAAGACATTTGCAACAAAATTTTAAGAAACGAGTTGCTAATGTTTCGAAGCTTTTAAAAGCAGTTACAGAAAAAGATATGAAAGATTTATTCATTTTGAAAGCATTATTATGGACCCTCGTATCATTTGCCCAATTAAGAACTCAACGTTTTTTGAAGCCCGTGTAGTCTGGGTAATTAAAATAAATAGAAGAATAATTTATGAATACTCACCAGCTGTCCTGGGGCAGTATAAAGGCTCGATGTACATGCAAATGATATTAATATTTGCATAAACAAAAACGCACTTTTCGAATACATGATGGTTATTAACACGTTCGCGTTGCGCGGCGAACTCGAAGCAAATAACTATTTTTGACAATCAATGTTTTTATATGTTTTTCAGTAGGTACCTACTACTCAGTGACAAAATATGGTAAATGACCATCGCGGGTTATATTTTCGACTCAACTTTTCCTTATTGACAATTGACATGATTATATAGATAGCTCCTTAATAATCGGGACTTATCGGTGAATTATTATTTACTGGGCACGAGGTGTTGTTCAGGACAGCATTGTCGGGTAAATTGCGGCTCGAACTGCGGTATCCCAGCGCTGCACGGTTTAGTAATTTTTTTTCTACTCCGGCGAGGGGAAGCTATTAAGATAAAACCTCTAGGTGACCGCAAGGGCGAATCCAGCTTTTACGCCGGGGGGGGGGGGGGGGTCATATAGTACGATTTCAATACTCGAATTCGTAACAATGATTTTTAAAGTTTGTTAATCAATATAAGAAATACATTATGTCAAGCTGGAGCCAGCCCAGGGGGTCATGACTACCATGACCTTTCCTGGATCCGCCCTTGGGTGACCGCCATACGCATTTAGGGCACCCTAGAACGAGTACCTCCCGATTTGCATCAGCCAAACCATTTTTCGTCACTCAAATAAGTTATGAGAATTTGAGTATCACCCCCGACTTATAACTTTGATTGGACGCCCGATCAAGGTGTTACGGGCGTCCACGATAGATACTAGGCTCCGCCTTCCGTCGCCCATCACTGAGTCGTTATCAATGGTAGCGCACCGCCCACAGTGTGCTTAGCGACTCAGATGCCCCTTTAGGTCGCCGCCTGCGATGGGCAGGGGGCATTGTGGCGGTATTCCCTCGCCCCCTAACACCAGGTGACGCTGAAATCTCTTGCTGATAATTTATCACACGGCAAATATAATGGCGTCATAAACATGTTAAAACTAGCATGTCGGCATTAAGGTAATTATTCAATAGTGCATTTTTCTGCTATCTACAGGCTATACTACTCTAAATTGTATTATTTCCCTATCGTCGTATTTGGGTGGTAAATACATACATACATACATAAACTCACGCCTTTTTCCCAGAGGGGCAGGCAGAGGTGCCAGGGCACCCACATTTCGCCGGTATGTTCCGTCCCACAATGTGATAGGTGGCGAGCCTATCGCCATATCGGGCACAAATTCTTGACTCTGGGCTGATAATGAATAGAAAAATCCAATATCACTTCGCCCAACCCGGGATTCGAACCCGAGACCTTAGCTTTGTAACCGTACCCTCGTACAACTACGCCACCGAGGCAGTCATATCTGATATCTGATTGGCACTTCAAAAACGGCCTGTAAAATATCACAACAAAAAAAACTGCAACGATATTTTGAATTTAGTTAGGCCATACATATAGACCACCACATTTGCCTAATACGGACTGAAGGGCTTTACATTCTTTAAAAATCTTTACAAATCGCTACAGTGTGCAGGTCACGGTGTTTTCACCGTTACAGTGTGTGCCGTGTCGTGATTGACTTTGATACACACGTGATTCCGAAAAGTACCATGTACCATGGGATTTGAACCCGCGAACACCGTGAACATGTTTGTCACGTTTGGTCCGTTACCAACAGCCATCATGCACTACATAATATGCTGTAGACAAATGCAAAAAAAATCCGCGGCTCACTCCAATTAAATACTTTTTTCAACAACATTAAACTAATCAATACGAAATATATTGCGTGAGAATGTCTCGTACACCGATTAGGGACATTATGTGTTGACAAGTGAACGTTAAAGGATTGTTAAAAATTGGTGTAGTAATGTTTCCAGTATGCTAAAAAAACGAATTAGTGCTTGTATCCAAGCTATAAGCTAAGCTGCTCCGATGTTCTCGACGTAGTTTAGAATTTAGATATTGAATGGTTAGATGTCTCTGAGTTGGATCAATCCTATGTATTAGCTCATTTACACACCTGTGCCTTCACATAATATTGAGAGAGAGCAGCCATATTCACTTCATACCTGTTGGGTATCCTAATATATTGTATTTATAATATAGAGGGAGCGCTGTCATACATTTATGACTTCAAAACCGTCGATATTTTCTTGATCTTAATGTTGGTAGCGCTCATATAATAGTGAAAATTGAACTAATTATTTAACAACAAATTGTTATAAATTAATTTTATAACTGAAAGTGTATTTAGCTATTATCCTTTTAAAAAGAGTTTCAGTGATATTGAATAGTTGATTTTCCTTATTGATAAATGTACATTATTTTATCAAGTGCCGATAATGCCCTATGATGGAGATTAATCTCTGTATTTATTTATTTATATTCTTTAAGGAAAAAATGCGAAACAAATATAACTAAATTTTAAATAAGTTCAATCGGCGGCCTTATTGCACAACGCAGTCTCTTCCAGCCAACTTTTGGATGGAGATAAGAGAAGGGGGGAGAGAGAAAGGGCAGTCTTAGGCGCATGTACACAAAAATATATAAATACATAACAATATTTCAAATTGACGTGTAATAAAATTCGTAAAAACACATACATCCATTATTATGAGACTGCCCCATTTTCATACCCACCACTGAGCCAGGATTAAAGCCAAGATTGCACTCAATGTAATGACACCGAGGATTGAAGCTCGGCGAGTCTCCGGGAATGTCTAACTTGTCTTTAACACGCGACGAGAAAGTGAAGTTAATATGATTAGTGAACTTAACTTCCGTGCTTTCCGGCGTTTTTGACATACCTATTTAAATGTAATAATGATTTGATCCGTGGTGCTTTACAGCTGGCTTCTCCGGCTGTAAAAGTCTTTTTGCGAGGTTATTTACCTCTTTTAGTTCATTGTTTTGTCACCCGCTTTGCACGGAGGGAAGTGGAAAATAATGTATTTCTAACTCCTCCTATTAATTTCACATCCATTATTATTAATATTTGTTTTTATTAATTTGGGGACTTTGAATTCTTCTACTTATTTCACCGATTGACATCATTTTGCCGGCCTATTCCAAAATGCATATATACCGGTTGCTCCTGGAACTAGTAACAATTGCACGGGTCACTATGGCGAACATTAAATTTATGCGTGGTAGTCATCAGAGTGGATATAACTATACTAAGTCCTGTGCAAGATCACTTATTTAGCCCTGCTTTCTCTTTGCCTGTGATTAGGCTCTACATTTTTTTTATTGCAGTGATTGGCGAGACGAGCATACTGTGCAACTGATAGTAAGTGATACGAACGCTCATGAACAGAAGGAAAACCAAACTACACCTTGAATCACAAAGCAATGCTTGGCATTCCACTGCGCTCGCCATCCTAGGTAAAGATGTTAAGTCTCTATATTTCCATTAGTTACTCTGGCTACAATTTCATATTTCTTCTGTTTTTTACCATTTCCCTCGGAAGAAATCAGCTGCGCAGACTTGTGGCCAAAGCGAAACTGATTGTTGAGAAAAAGAAAAGCAGATAGATAGCATATTTTTTTATTTTTATTTATTTATTATCACCTTAAATATAATACCTTAAATATAATATGAGTAGATGTTACGTTTCTATTGACAAAAACATACGGACTATCCGATATGTCTTCAGAGTAACAGCTTTTTGCATCAGGGTGTAAGCGAGTGGATGTTTTTGGAGGATTTTAAGGCTATTCTGAAGCTATTTAGGGATGAGTCCAGTAGTCGTCAATATAATCGGTACTGTGCGGACAGAATATACTCGTCACTGTGTATTTAGCTCTATTTCAGGATCGGTATATTTTGCTATTTTTTCTGCGTATGTAAGTTGTAGATTTGGTATGGCAATATGAATAAGGAAAACGGCTTTACCTCTTTTGTCATTTAACGTGATGTTTGGTCTATTGTGGATCTGTGATTGTGGAGGATAGTGTTATCGGTCATAATAGTCCTGTCCCAATAAAGTTTCTTACTGTCTGACTCTACAATTATTTTAGGTGAATATTTATAAAATGCTGTTATCGTTTATTGAACTATATTTATAAGTTAGGTATTGGTGTGCTATTACAGCTACTTGACTGTGTCTATGTTTGTAATCGGTTTGGACTATAGATTTACAAGCTCCGGTTATGTGTTGGATTGTTTCCCGACTACTACTATTATTATTATATTTTTTGAACACATTTAATTCTGAAAGCAACAAAAAAATCTATTAAATTCTTCTAATGGACTTATGTCCATTATTGTGAAGTCCGTCAACTCGTAATAGGCCAGCGTTGTGAACTATGGCCTTATCCCTCTCAATCGATCTCTCGATTGTGGAGGAGGCTCGCAGCCCCGCAGCGATGCATACTTGGGCTGGTTTACTTTTTTTCTTTCGTTAAATGGCGAGACGAGCATGCCATTCGCTGATGGTAAGCGATAAGACCGCTCATGGACGATAGAAAAACCAAACACTATGAATAACAAAACAATGCTTAGCATGCCACTGCGCTCGCTATCCTGAGAAATAAGACGTTAAGTGTAAATATGTCCAGTACTTATTTTAACTACAATTTCCTTTAAACCGGAACACAACAGTGCATTTACACTGCTTTTTGGCGGGAGAAATGACATTGTGGTGGCACCTACCCGGGCGGCTCCTCAAATACGAGAACTCAGTGAAATAGGGCGTTTTTGGCCTTGACAGGGATTCTGAGGCTTACACATTAGCGACATTGCAACAACAAACAGGCTACTTGCTTCAGGTTCCCGGAGCCATTTCTAATGCTCCGAGGCGGGCCATGTCAAGGTTTGGTTGGTATACCAGCAGGATTATATGACTAAAGGTCGTCTGGATAACAACACCATATCTAGGAGGCTTAACGATGCAACTTAATTGATTGACTGATGACTGCAGATAATTCTAATAGATATTGTTTCATAGAGAAGAGATAAATATTGCCCCAATATGACAATAGAAAGGAAATAACTAATTGCAAAAATTATATGTGTATCTTAGTATAATCAAAAGCGGGCCTCATACGTAACAATGCAATGTTTTGATTTAGATTTTCCTTGTTTATTATCAACGAAAATATTAATTTAATGCGGCTACCTGGATTAAACTTATCGGCCGTATAACCTTTTTGGCAATTGCCCAGTGTTTTAATTTATCGAAGCCCAGCTATAAAATTAACGGACAAATATATGACTTATATTTTCCTTATAATTGATAGTGAATCAACATGCACATAAACGGTGAAAGATAACATAGTTGGAAAACATACATACCATAGCGGAGTATATGGCCTAACCACTCTCAATCGGACTTTGGATTGTAGAGGAGACATATGCTTTGCAGTAGGACGTACACACATGGATTATGGATACAGATATAGATATAAATTTATCCGTATAAAAACAGGTGTTTAGATAGATCGTTTTTATAAAGCGGCTTTTTTTAAAAAGCAATAGCCTTTTTACGAGCTATTTAAAGCTATTCTCTCACTGTCAGTGTGAGTAATTTCAAAAAGTCGGAGTAACTACTGGACATATTGAGACTTATCATCTTATGCCTCAGGATGACTAACGCAGTGGAATGCCAAGCATTGCTACTTAGCAATGCTTGGCATTCCAATATTAGAGATCGGAGATTCGACCTCAAGGCACACAACTGACTTCAGTTGTGTGCCTTGAGGTCGAATCTCCGATCTCTAATTAGCCCCTCAAGTCCGTTAGTCTTTATGCTAACGTCATTCTATAAATTATTCAGTACGGTAAAAAAGAAGTGTTCGAAAGTGGAAAACAAATTTAAAAACATTAGATTCTTTTTCATGAAAAGTCTTCAATTCTCGAATAAAATCTCATATAATAGGGATTTGCAGATTACCTTAAATGGAATAGAGATACATTGAACCGGCAAACAGCCCGATTTTTATCCCCTCTAATTCTCAGTGCGAGCTGAATTTTAATAGAGAATTTCTTGTTATTTGTTGCCAAGGAGAATTCTTCGATTAATACGGTACGGGCTCCACCCGATTACTTACTTTTAGACTTTTTCTGTTATTGTAACTAAGCAAGTAATCGTATACAGGGTATATCAAGAATGCTACCGAAAATAAAGCTGGTTACCCGGCAATATCGTTCACCGAACAAAAGGTAACAAATATATCTCCAATTACTTTTTTGTGAAATAGTAGTACCACCCGGTCGAGCCGAACCATTCGTGTAGCTTTAAAGATTTACAACATGGCTCTACTAGTTCTGAAAAGATGAACGATATTACATGACTTTTCATTTAATATTTACTGATAAAAGGTCATTTTCCATTTCGAGTAATTATAGAGAATAGATTGCGTATCAAAACAGAATTGACCAAATTCAACAAATGCATGATCCAATGTTCACAGACGGCAGTGATCACTTACTATCAAATGACCTGTTTGCTCGTTTGCTGAACAAATACAATAAAAAAATCAATTCAATAGTGACTTTATAATAAGTAAAGTGTAAGTAAATTTATAATAAGTTATGATATTTTTCCTCCCTAAATCACTGTCACTGCTAGGGCGGCGCGGGAAGAATGGCCGGTACATCCTCGCGTAGTTCAAGCGGGGTGGCGATAGTGACACTTTTCTCTGGCGGTGGCTCACGCGGCGGCGACAGAGCCTGGCGCAGCTTCTCCCAGAACCAAGCGTCGCCCCAGCGGACATACGTATTGTGACGCACGTAGGAGTTGAGCTCTGGATCAAGCGGCAGACTGTCTGGGTCATCAAGCAGTACCACCACGAGGCGTGGCACTCCATCGCGTAGAGAGGCACCGTGGGCCTCTCGGAATTCTGCACGCGACCACGCCGAGCGCACGTAGTGCTGCGACACCACGGCCACCGTGCGCCGCGACGAGCGCACCGACGCCGCGATCTGCGCCGGGATCCACTCGCCCGGCGCCCAGTCCCGATAGTGCATGCACAGCTTGTACGGCGTCGGCCCACTCTCTAACCGCCGCGCCAGCTGCTCCACCACAAACTCTTCATCCTCATTCGCAAACGACACGAACACGTCGAATCTTCGTTGGCAATCGTCTTTCGGTTCCGGGGGAGGTGGCAGCCAGCCCCTCGCGATCAGAATGGTCTTGATGTGCTGGCGAATCTTGGGCTGTGCGAGGATACCGACAACGACCACGATGGCGACCAGCACCACCACCAGTCCCGCCAAAGCGGGACCAGCAAGTAACGCGCATGGCACTAACGGCGCTGCTTTCATCATTATGCCACCAGCGCATTTGACATCGTCCACGTCTTGCAGTAGAGAAGTGGTGCCGAGGAGTGATATCAGCATTTCGACCGCCTCACAGCCGCACTCAAGCTGATCGTTGCCAGCGAGCTGCAGCGGGATCCTCGCGAGTTTAGCTGCGGCCTCACCGTCGATTCTCTTCATGGTGTTGTTCCTCAGGTCTAGTTCCTAGAAATTATGGTGAGATTAGTCGCGTGGTTAGTGAGTAACAACGGTAACGAAGCTGACACTCACCACGATGTCGTCGGCCACCTCAGCCGCTTCGATGGTGGTGATGTTGTTGTACGCGAGGTGCAGGCGCCATTTGTATTGGCCTTGTGGCAGGCGCGGTAGAGTGATGAGGTTTGCTCGCTCGCACGTGACGATCACGATAGCCCCATGGTCTTTATCATCACGCGTGGTACAAGTGCAGTGCGCAGGCAGGTCCAGCGGCGCGCACTGCGTGCTGGCGTCGCAAGAGAGCGTGTCCACATTAACCTCACTCAATTCTACTGTCCCGCATTCCAATCCTTTAACTGGCACATGTTTTTTATTGCTGCGGAACGCCAGCGCTGCCCAATAAGTTTGGCAGTCGCATCGCAACGAACCAGTTATGGTAACTGAGGCCTTAAAGTAAATAACATATATTTTGATATACATGATGCAGACCAATCCTTTAGAAGCTAAGCTCCATTAATATGACAAATGTTTTGGGCAATTGTCATAGTATACATGCATAAACTCATGCCTTTTTCCCAGAAGGGGCAGGCAGAGGTACCTGGTCACACATTTCGCACTATATTATAATCGACTTCAGGCTACAATATACCTTATTCCTTTAAGTTAAGATTTATTTTTGGACCATACTAAAATCAAATAAGACCATTATTACACTTGCCGTTTTTTAGGCTACTGCCTACTCTAGTTTATATTTGATCGAAGATGGGAGTATTTATGCAAATTCACCTTCCATCTCGACGCAAGGGTGGTGCTGTTGACTACCTCCTCGTAGTCCTTGCGCGTGTACAAAAGGCTGAACTCGCCGTCAATACCAAGGTATACATCGGAGTTAGGTTTATCGCGATAATACTGCAGGTCCATGAACTGTGAACAGTGTATAATGCTGAATGAATCTATAAGAAACAGAAGACCAGACCCCTACCAATGGATTGATCACTCACACAGTCTAGGTTAATAATACAGCAAACAAGAAATACGCACCTGATGACAAAATGATGAATATTTATTGCGTACTTTGGTTTTACGTCCTTTCAAAATGGCAGAGGAAAGATAAAGACAAAGACAGTTTCAATGAATCGGTATTGGGCCTCTTGCTAGCTCTCTATAGACTAGTTTCACGTTCGGCTCATAGCAAGCTTTCGGAATAGTAAATACGCACCGTAAGGTTTTCAAAGGCGATTCGGTCCATAGAGAGCAGTTGAAGATTGAGCAGCCACTCTCGCCAGTCTGCACACACGCGCTTTATATTGGTATCGTCCAGGTTTAGTTCGATGAGCTCCACCAGCGAGCTTAACCCTGAATATTCTGACATTCCGAAGTGATCGTCACATAGGTCAGTGAGATTTTTGTTGCTATTGAGCTTCAATTCATACAACGAGCGCACATCGGCCAGCGACTCCACCACCGCTTTTGTCAACTGGTTGTGCGACAAGTCGAGCGTTTCTAGAGAGTGCGTGTACTTGAACAATTCCCTGTAACAACACAGAAGCCATCAGCTCATTATGTACAGCGCACAACAGACCAGCAGTGGCCTGAAGACTGCCCACTCAAACAAGAGCATGTCCAAGACTTTTACATACCCACATTAAGGGAAATATCTTTCAATTCAGTTAATATGATCGCTCGCATTATCGCTACAATGAACATGTATTGGATTATATATTTTGAATTGAAAGTAATTACGATAGTCATCAATGGAATTTATAAATTATCTTGGTTCAAAACTGTATTTAATTCAAAATTTAATTTCTCCGAGCTGCAGAAACCATCAAACGGTACGGGCAGGTATCCGCGCGTAGCAACCGAAGTCATTCGCTTATACATATATCTTTTTTACATTATAAACTGCCGACAAAAACTTCAAACTTACATTAATGGTTGTAGGATGTCATGATTTAAAAGATCTTATAAAGGAATCTGACTAGAATATTTTGATTGTTTCTACAGTAGTAGGGCAAGTCGATGTATGATATAGTTTACCTCGGTAAAGACTTGATCTCATTATAAGACAAGTAGACATAAATCAGTTGTGGTGTGTTGTCGAACAGTCCCGGGGGCAGCTCGGTCAGGTAGCAGCGCGTACAAGTGAACGTTTGAAGCGAGGTCGCGTGGGACAGGAGTCCTGCCGGCAGCGTGCGCAGCGGGACGCCAGTTATACTCAGCTCAGTAAGTTTTAGACAATTCGCCAGCCAAGCATCCGGAAGCAAGATGGTCGAGTTATCAATGCCAGTTACAGAAAACCTCTTTAGTTTTGTACAGCGTGTCAGAGGCGCGGCGAGCGTGTCATTCCACCCGGAATACGATACATCACGAAGTGACGGCGGAAGCCGTTCCTCTGGGACCACCGTGCTAGGTGTATCTATATTCAAACGCTCAAGCTTCAATACAATGCTCAAGTTCACAGTGACTGGAAAGACTTCTTGCAAATAAAATCTTTGTAGGTTGGGTAAAGTGAGGTGCACTTGCTCTAGGCCTGCTCGCATCAGGTGTAGCTCCTGCAGGGTGTGGGGCAGGCTAGCCAGCGCTGAAGAAGGCACAAGCACGGAGTTGAGGTGCAGCTCTTGTAGCGAGGACAAATTGCGAAGCGCATTGCGTGCCAGAGTCATATTGCCACCACTCTTCACATGTAGTTTTTCTAAGCTGGTGAGGCCGATTAAGTGCTCCTTCGTAATGATCCCCGCAGATGGTACGGCGACTAGGGAGAGATCAGAAAAGCCGGTGATGTTGAGAGTGGCGAGCAGGTCGGCATACGAGCCATTTTGCAACAGCCTGCAGTGCTCAAAAGTCACGGAAGCGATGTGCACGAGGCTCAGGAACCGTGGTAGTGCTGGGTTGTGTAATAGATCTTCGTACTTCCTGCAATCCAGGTAAAAATTGCGCTTATCGGTGAAATATACGGTCACCCACTGATCTGTGAAAAAGAAAAACTGATAGAAGATCACTTAATTATAACTTTAAAATAAACACTCATAAAAATAATGCACGTACAATAGTTATTTTTAGGTTAGGTACCAGGCTAACCAAATGATACAGTTAACTTTATTGTGTCTATGTCAGCTACAACTCATGAGATGCTTGTTAGCCCTGGCGCCAGAGCTAAGAAGTTGAAATGGCGCCTTTTTTACACGCTTTATATTAGCTTCACTTGTATGTTTGTTTGTATGTTAGTTTGTATGCTAGTTTGTATGTTTGTTTGTATGTTTGTAACCGACTCCTTAAGACGCGATTTTGACCCACTTTAAACGGACAGATTTCATTCAAATTTTGCACACCTGTCAAAGACCGATGACAATACAATAATTCGATTAAAATATATGATTATCCTGATTAGATTCGCCAGGATTAATTATTTTTATAATTGATGACCATTGCCACTGACCACTAGATGGCGTGATAACGTCAATAATGAATGTTTGCACTATTCATCGCTAGATGGCGTTAACATTGTATTCTTCAAGTGTCAAATGTTACTACTGACCAACAGATGGCGTTATGTTACTAAAAAGTAGAAAATAAATAATACTTTAAAAAAACTAAAAAACACGCTTTATATAGAAAACCCAACTAAAAAATAGCAAAAAAATTTAAAAATTTGAATTAAGAATATTGTATATAAGAAAAAAATATTTTTTTGTAAAAAAAGCGTGGGGTGCTTTTTAAGATATTATCAAAATGATAATCCTTCTACGTATATCTGTCGATAAAATAATTATATCTATTGAAAACATGCACCCCACGCTTTTTTACAATAAAAAATATTTTTTTTTTATATACAATATTCTTAATTCAAATTTTTAAAAATTTATTTTCTATTTTTTAGTTGGGTTTTCTATATAAAGCGTGTTTTTTAGTTTTTTTAAACTATTATTTTACTCTTCAGAGCTATGCTTTTGAGAACACATGCGAAGGAAATCTACGAACCTTAAAGATCTCTATGAATTTCTTCGTATGTCAAGATCGCCTACCCGCATTAAGCCAGCGAAGTGGATCAGAGGCTATGTCGTGCTAGATAAATGTATTTATTTATCTAAGATCTGGGAGATATATATATATAATTTCTCAAAAAATTACATATCCAAAGACCTCTTTTGTGGATACCTACAACATAGTAGGCATCGCCAGTCAAAATTTAAAACTTAGTATCGCAACCACTTTAGGCTCTTCGTTGCTGAATCAGCAAGGACAACTGACTATTTAAATAGGCTAAGAGAAGATCAAAACACTTTCAAAAGTATTGGTTGCACATAGAAGCTTGAGATTTGGCACAGTTAAAGTTTATACGGACGAGCATTGACGAATACTGATATATTATGATAAATACGGCATTTTGACTTGTTTTATAAAGTTACCTGATATTTTATAGAGGAATTGTCCCCTACGAGGCTCATGTTCAAAACGGCAGCGGTCGGCGGCAGAATGTGGGCAGTGCGGGCGCAAGGAGTCTGTCAGGCAGAGTGGCGCTAGAGCTGCAAGCGCCACGCAACACCACAGCTCGAGGCCAACCCTCATCGCCTAAAAAAGAAAATAAATATTTCTACTGGTCTGAGTAGGTACCACCGCAATGTCTATTTCTGCCGCTAAACAGCAATGAAGCACTGTTGTGGTTCGGTGTGAAGGACATTGTAGTCAGAGTAACTACTGGACATATTGAGACTTAGGTCTCAGGATGACCGGCGCAGAACGCCAAGCATTGCTTTATAATTCGAGGTGTTGTTTTGTCACTGTTTATGAGTGGTCGTATCGCTTATCACCAGACGAATGACATGCTCGTTTCGCTACTCATAGCTCAATATATATAATATGTATATATATCTGTATATATATCCTGTTTCAATATGTATATATTTATATATATACTTTGATAATATGTAAGATTTTTTTCAGGTAGTGATTTTCATGTCGCATTTGCGTTTCATAAATTCAAATAGCAACGATTTTATAGAAGATTCGATTAAAGTAATAGCAAAAAAAAACGTCAAACGTCAGTTAAAGTGTCAACATCATCTCTGTGTTAATCAATGATATATTATACAAATATGACGGTGTTAATCGAGTTTTAAAATTAATTATAACTAGTAAAACAGTGATAAACCTATATAATAAAATGTAAAAAAGTGATAATAATCTATTTAAATAATAGAACTTTTAAAAATATTTGCAAAAGTGATGTAAAACGTGTACTTAAACAGTGACAATAACACGACCAAACTATTGTGTTCTTATGCTAAAAATGTTACAAATAAAATTTGAGGAATAATCAAAAGACAACTGAAAGACAAAATCAACTGAAAGACATGAAAGAGAGTATCCCACAGAGTAGGTATTAATAAAAATATAGACGAAAAATTTGGTCAAATAGAAATCAGATAACAACGGTTAGAAAAAATCACAGAAGAACAAGAACAAAAAATTCAAAGATTCGACAGAATATTAAGAAGGAAAAATCAAATTTTTTTTGGTGTAGAAGAGACAGAAAACAGTTACTTCAGCTTACAAAATAAAATCCTCGATCTAATTAGCACTAATACAAACGTAGTATGCCAAAAAGAAGACATCGAGTATATTACAAGGATGGGAAAAATCAGATAAGACAAGACCTATCATTGTTACTTTCACTACCATGGGCAAGAAAATAGAACTACTCAAAAATAAAAAAAAATGCTACAAGAAACAAACTCATTCTACTTTAAAGAAGACTTCCCTCCTGAAGTTCTTGAAGAGAGAAAAAACTACACATCCAATTACAACGAGAGAAAAGTCAAGGGAAAAAAGCATACATTAAATATAACCAATTAGTAATAGTCACAGAAAATGAAAACAAACAAGAACGCCAAAAAGAATCTTGTCACATTCTCCGGAAGAAAACACAGCCGCACATAAAAAACAGATAGTCAATAATACAAAAAATCCCACCAAGAAAAACAAAATAGATCTATATCTTATTAAAAACAAAGAAACAAATCCAGATATAAAGTCTTCTTCTCGCCAAAATATTGAAAGTTCCAAGACCTGACATAAAACAATGACCTCTCAAGACCCCAATACGGTTGGTCTCCGCGGGGGTCTCAGACCACAACCCTCCTCTCCACCCATTATACATCTACACATTCAACGCTCAGTCTCTATCATCACATGAAAGGCTATTAGAATTC
Source organism: Hyles lineata (assembly GCA_030180105.1). NCBI lineage: Eukaryota > Metazoa > Arthropoda > Insecta > Lepidoptera > Sphingidae > Hyles > Hyles lineata. The sequence continues at coordinate 11,001,483 of JARJEE010000013.1, read as the reverse complement.
AAACAGGTAATATCAAAGATTAAATACGATGTTATCGGTCTGACAGAAATCAGGCGCACAGGCTTTACCATAGAAGAAGATGAAGAACATATATTATGCTATTTCGGTGAAACTATCGACCAATATGGAGTAGGTTTTCTCGTAAAGAAACACCTGAAAGACTACATAGAAAGTTTTGAAGCAACCTGTGATCGTATCTATTTACTAAACTTGAATTTCACACTAAATTTTCACATTTCACTCACATTTCGCCTTGTATGTTCCGTCCCACGATGTGATAGGTGGCGATTATTGGGTGGGTTATTTCAATATAATATTCAAGTTAAATGTTGAAGTGGTTTGTAAATTATTTTATTTATATTTCAATGTAATTTTTATTTATTTTTCATCTATTGTTTGCTTAGTCACATTTAAATTGTAATGTTATATTTAATTTAATAAATTTGTTTCCAAGCCTTTAAGATTTTTTAGTATTACCTAGCTTAAGGTTATGATGGCTCTGGCATGCCTTATAATAGTAAAATTCCCTACAAATATTTATTTGTAATATTATAATTATTTTATAAATAAAAAATGATTATAAATGCCCACATTAAGATTTTTAAACGATTAATAAATTTAGAAAAATAAATCGTTGTTTGTTCCATGTTTTAAAATACATAAAAAATCATTTATATCCGCCATTTAAGAGCTGTTAAGTGAGTAAAACTGTTCTTAATATTTTGACAACAGCATACCTGAGAGCATACCTCGATATTACGGAGACGGCGTGTAACCATGCGATTGAAAACACATCACTAATATACTGTATATTCACAAATAATTCATCTAATGCACAGATCGGCACAAAGCACTAACAATAGAGTGGTATGGAGGTCGAGTTGGCGATCCCTAATGATCTGATCGTGCGTCATATATACGCTGATACGATGTGGCGCGCGATTTTTCCTCATCGTGTTTTTGTTTTAACCCATTACTTACTTACTTACTTACTGCATGAATAATGAAGGATGTTATTAAAAAAAATTAAATAAACTGAAATAGTTTTGACAAAAATTGCTTAATAAAGCAAAAAAATATGCGTCATCTTATGAAAGAACACTTCATATGATAACATTTATTTAACTTTAAGTTAATGATTAGTTAACTGTAAAAAATTAACGAACTGTAGAAGCCATAAATAGCTTGGTATGCGGTAAGGGGTTAACCGTATTGATAAAAAATAAATAAGTATAAAATCTTTATTGACACTGAAATATACAATTACGAAGTTGAAGATAACAGCCTCCGTGGCGCAGTCGGTTAGACGCCGCCTGTGAAATAAGAGGCTGCGGGTTCGATCCCCGCACTGAGAATGTTTGTGCGGCCCACAAATATTTCTTCCGGGTCTGGGTGCTTGTGAGACCGAAAAGTCTCTCGTAGTTCCTGATACCCAAGACACAAGACTCGATCTTAGTGTGGAGTCAGGACTATGTATGTAACTGTTGGGTGTTATTTAACGTACCTAATATGAATGGCGAAGCGATACGACCGCTCATGAACAGTAGCAAAACCAAACAACACCTTGAATTACAAAGGAATGCTTGGCATTCCACTGCGCTCGCCATCCTGAGACAGAATATGTTAAGTCTCTATATGTCCAGTTGTTACTCTGGCTACAATGCCCTTCAACCCGAAACACAACAGTGCGTTTACACTGCTGTTTGACGGGAGAAATAGACACTGCGGTGGTACCCACCCCGATGGCCTCTCACATATGAGAGACCTACCATCAGTAAAAACTGTAAAAGCCTGCCTGCTATAAACATTGAAAATACCTAGTGCCTAATGACTTCACGATGTATTACTTACTGTGCATTAAGTAGCTATGCTTTTCTTTATTGTGTTCATTTATTTATTAACTCTTTATTTTACACACAAAAAAAATCGTACCGAAATAAAATAAAATAAGGGTACTCTATATCAGCCCATATAAGTCCAACTGCAGGGCACGGGCTTCCTCTACAATCGAGAGTACGATTGAAAGTAGTTAGATCATATAGTCCACCACGTTGGTCTAGTGAGGGTTGGCGGACTTTACATACCATAGACATTATTTTAAATCGCTATCGTATGCAGATTTCCTCACGATGTTTTCCTTCACCCATAATGCGTGGTGTTTGACTATCAAAACACACATGATTCCGAATACTCATTGGTATGCCCTAGGATTTGAACCCACGGTCACCTTAAACATGTTGGCAGCCGCGTCTGGTTCGTTTACTAAAAGTCCAAAACAACTTTTTGAATCTCATGATCTAATCCCATCATCCCATCTCATTATGACATAAACAACTTGTTACTTTCTTATAAAAAATGGCGAAATCTTATTTTGGGGGCATTTTGCAGCAACGACTTGCTGTAACCGAAACCTGATGGTATAGCACTGAGAGCAAATTTTTTTCTACATGACTTGTGTTGATGATATAGCCATCAGTGGTATTATTATGTATATTATAGTATTTGGAGCTATATATGGGCTGATACAGATACATACATAAACTCATGCCTTTTTCCCAGAAGAGGCAGGCAGAAGTGCTACAAGGACACATTACGTATTGTCTTCCGTCCCACGAAGCGAGAGGGGGCGCGCTTATCGCCATATCGGACACAAATCCTGACTGCCATCTGATAGTGAATCATCATCATCACCAGCCTTTTGCTATCCACTGCTGGATATAGGCCTACTCCAAATTGAGTCATTTACATTATTCGGCTTCATAGTGAATAGAAAAATCTAATATTATTTTGCCCAACAAGGTATTTGAACCCGAGATCTCAGTTGTACAACTGCGCCACTGAGGCAATCGGAACGGACATATTAGTTAATAAGTAATCTCTAAATAGCATCCACAGTATTTAAGTTGGTATTTTCCCCATGTACTTACTATTGGTTATGACATCGCGAGTCGGCAACACATAGATTACGAAGCCTTTGTTGTGATGTTTTTTATGGCTGTAAAAGCCCGCTGGTAATTTCGAAGATTTAACATTATATAATGGGAAAATTCATTGGGTGTCATGTAGATGCACTGGCTGTTAAAGGCGGGTGGGAGGACTCATAGACACCGTACTTACGATTCCTTATTTATGGGTGCTTCTCGTTTGAATCCAACTCTAAATAATTGGTTGTCTGGAAGATATCACTAAAGGCCAGTGTCTACCGAAACGGCATGGCAAGACAAACACCCAGACCCGAAACAAACACCTGTGGTTCACACCAACATTTGTTTCTGTGCGGGAATCGAACCCGTATCCTCTCCTTCCACATGCGGCGTCTAATCAACTGCGCCACGGACGCTATCAATAGAGTTGCAAATTGCGATAAATAAGTCTTAAGACGCGTGTGGCGAGTTTTAAATTTTTTTACTCCCAACATAGATAGAGCCCTGAGCCCACTACTCAGATCGAGTCTTTTGTCGTGAGTACCACAACCCCACAAAGACCAAGACCCGAGAGAAATACTTGTGTGAAACACAAGTTTTTGTTTCTTGAGTGTGTGATTTATTTAATTGCTTCTTCGCGCCTCGTTTAAATGAACCAGGATTAGAGTAGAGGTAGGAGGAACCATATGGCAGACTGTTCTACAGCTTCTCTTGGTTCGGACCAAGATGACGTCAATTTTTTTTTTTGCAATGAATAGCGAGACGAGCATGCCGTTCGCCTGATGGTAAACGATATGACCGCTCATAAACAGTAGCAAAACCAAATAATACCTTGAATTACAAAACAATGCTTGGCATTCCACTGCGCTCACCATCCTGAGACATAAGATGTTAAGTCTCAATATGTTCAGTAGTTACTCTGGCTACAATGCCCTTCAATCCGAAACACAACAGTGCGTTTACACTGCTGTTTGACGGGAGAAATAGACACTGCGGTGGTACCCACCCAGATGGCCTCTGACATATGAGAGATCTACCACCAGTAAAGTGTAACTTTGTTAGGAAAGGGCAGGTTTTATGATAATATTTATTATTGTTTTATATTCGAACGGTAGAGGACGATGCATCTTCCCGATCATTGTCCTCCGCAAGATATTATCATTTTATTTAATTTAATTTATTGTAGTGGTCAGACCTGTGTGATATTGGTTTGACTTGAGAATTGTTTCGATAATCGTGTGCGATTGAGACAGGCCCGTATTAGAGGGACGCTGAATGACGATATATAATGATTATATATATATTTGACAGCCTCCGTGGCGCAGTGGGTTAGACGCCGCCTGTGAAACGAGAGGCCGCGGGTTCGATCCCCGCACCGAGAGAAATATTTGTGCGGCCCACAAATATTTCTTCCGGGTCTGGGTGTTTGTGAGACCGAAAAGTCTCTCGTAGTTCCTGATACCCACGATACAAGACTCGATCTTAGTGTGGGGTCAGGACTATGTATGTGACTGTTGGGTGTTATTTATTATTATTATTATTATATGATGATAGTCGGCATACAACATGTTTATATTAAGGATTGAGTAACTGCAGTGAATTCGATGATAAATTAGCAAAATCTATATAAAGTATCCTGGTGAGAAATAACTAACTATCGACATTGTGACGGCATGAGTATGATGAAATGAGGTTTCCGCCACACGTGACCTCTCAAATACCTCTCATCTCGAGCGATATTCCTGAAACTTATCGCCGAAAATAACTAAAGTTCGCTTCTGCGTCTCCTGATATCAGTAAATTAGGATCGGCATCCGAAAATGTGCAACAGCTGTGTTAGCAGCAACCCGGGTATGTCACCCATTTTCCCTGCAACATAAGAAAATAATGTCCATTGTAAATAAAGAGAAGTTATTTTGAATATATAGTTCGAGATGTTCACTGATTACGTCACGTGTCAGTCCATGTATAATGGTTAGTACATATAAACAAAGCATATAAAAGGTAGTGTACGGATAACGGTTATTTACTTTGTGTTCGTCGCATATAGATGCACGTGTAAACTGCCACAATGTATTTGAAAAGTTCATTTTTTATTTTGCCAGTTCTGATATCGTTAGCATATTGTGAGTTGAGTATCGAAAAAAAGGAAAAACTGTTGAATGGCTTCATAGATTTTTATAATAAATTGCCGAATGAACCTTATACTTCCGAAGAGGGAACACTCCAAAATGTTGAAGCACTAGTAAGTACTTAATATTCATTACATTTGCCGTTATTTTAAATAATTAATCACATATGTTTTACAAAGTATATTATTTTACGAGTGGCCCAGCTCATCGTAATGATGATGTAGGAATCTAATGTTGAAATAATTTTTAAAATAACTTCGATAGTTTGAGAGTTTATCTTATCAATGCAAACAATCAAATCTTTATGTGTGTAAATAGATACATAGGGTATTTCAAAACTTCGACAATTTCGAGATTTTGTTAAAATAAAAATCTTTATGTTTGAATGTTTTTTGTAATCCATATCTTTTGCTAAAAAATAATTTAAACCCACGCGTACTATAACTCCTTTACAAATAAAAAGGTATACATTATTATTTTAGATAAAACTATGTATTAACCACCCAAATACGACGATAGGAAAAAAAAAGCTGTCGCATTTTTTTTGCGAATTTTTTAGTTGCTTTATATGATGTATCTGTAGTCAGTAAAATTTACACCCGGCTTCGTTCTCCGTAGCATTCTTGATTAGCCCTGTATTATAAGGTGAATCAAACATAGTAATTATCAACGCATGTTATCTTTAATTGCTTTTTAATTGTATTACTTTTTTGGATATCCGTAATGTTTCCTCCGTGCCTCATACGTACACCCTTCGTGGCGCAGTTGGTTAGACGCCGGCTGAGAAACGAGAAGCCGCAGGTTCGATCCCCGCACCTAGATAAATGTTTGTGAGGCCCACAAGTATTTGTTTCGGGTCGGGGTGTATAGTATGTGCGACCGAAAAGTCTCTTGTAGTTTCTGATACCCACGACACCACCAGACGACCCAGACTTAATTGATCTTAATGGGGGGTCAGAAAAATGTTTTTGATTTTTGGGTGTATTTATTTATTTATTTCCTAACAAGTTCCTTGGTTACTTGGTTACCCTGTGGTTTGGGGGTACAAGAATTCCGCCACGGTATCCTCTGCCCGTCGTAAGAGTCGACTTAAAGGGGTCATCGGAGTCATTGGGCACACGGCGGGGGCCGTGCGCCCTCGCGTATAACGACTCCGAGACGTACGGATGATGGAGCCTCGTCTCCGTCATGGACGCCCATAACAGCTTGGCGGGCGTCCGAAAGGAGGGTGTAAGTGGAGGTAATCTGGGCCTTCATAAGGCCCAGCAATGGTTTTGCGCGGGGTAGTTCGCGGACGTAAATCGGGGCGCCCTTCGCCCTGGGATGTCCGGTGCTGCCCACAATGCGTGTGAGGGCTATCGAGAGGTTTTTAGTCAGTATGCTGGCGTAGGTATTGCTAGGGACCCAGCTCGGCTACAATATCCGCGTTTGTACCGGGCTGGAAGGCCAGAGACACTGACATACCCCTTTCGGCCTCCCCCGGGGTACCGAAGGGGGAGCTTAATAGCTTTTCCTCTTGAAAACAAAAAAAAAAAAAACAAAAAAAAAAAAAAAAGTTCCTTGGTATGATACATAATTAACATATTTTTTATCGTAGCTATTAATAAATAAAGTAGAAGAAAGTATAAATAATAGGAATAAGTGGTCCGGTACTGATTTGCCAGGGTCACATCACTCTTATCTTGTTCACTGATTAATAGCCTATAAACGAATTTGACTATAACACGTAACTGACATAGTATTGTTTTCATTTTGTAGTCACAGTTGCTACCAGGACATCTACGTTTTACCTCGTGTGTCCCGTCTCACGTGATAGGAGCCGAGCCTACCGCCATATCGGGCACAAATTTATGACGCCGGGGTGTTGATGGATAGAAAAATTCAATGTTACTTTGCCCGACCGGATATTCGAACTCGAAACCTGTGCAATCGTATCGTATTTGATGTTAAGTAGCATCCCGTCCCGTCCCCTCCCGTCAAACAGCAGTGTAAACGCACTGTTGTGTTTCGGGTTGAAGGGCATTGTAGCCAGAGTAACTACTGGACATATTGAGACTTAACATCTTATGTCTCAGGATGGCGAGCGCAGTGGAATGCCAAGCATTGCTTTGTAATTCAAGGTGTTGTTTGGTTTTGCTACTGTTCATGAGCTGTCGTATCGCTTACCATCAGGCAAACGGCATGCTCGTCTCGCCATTCATAATGTTAAAAAAAAAAAACTTTTCTCAAGAATTGGGCTATCAAATGCAAAAACATTTCTTTGATGTCTGACTGGTAGAACAAGAGATTAGTGCGTGCAAACGGACAAATCCATACAATTATGAAATAAAACTATTATTTACAGATTTTATGGCGGATTAGTTTTAATTTATACATTTCTTAACTTCCCGACGACGCGATAAAAGCCGTAAATAATAGTTTTATTTCAATGTGTAACATTCGCGTAAATCTAAGAAACCATTAATTTTCAGTTTAATATACCAGAAGCTATATAGTAGTTATAGTAGTTATATAGTAGTTATATTTCAGTTTAAAATCAATCAGATTACTATAAAATACAGACTTAAATAAAAAGACCATAACTTCAAATCCGTGAATAATTATTAAGGAAGTAATCTATAAAAAATAATAAATAAAATTCTGTGGATATGCTGTTGAATAAAATCTGTTATGGTTTTGATGTAGGAGCTGACCATGTGACATCCTGTATAATATGGTTTCAGATAATTCCCCGACCAGCCTGTAGAACTTTACATTATGATCCACAATATATGAATTTAAGATATTTTGCGATTTCGTTAAAATATTTTTTGTGTTATTTGTTGTGTTAAAAGTAATAATATTAATTTTCATTGGTTATACTCGTAATTGAAATTAGTGTTTAATTATATTAATAAAATAATCTAATATTGTAACATGTTCAGGGAAAAATACAGTAACAATAATACTTATGTAGTCTTATGTAACAAAATAAATAACACAGACAGCAATAACGGTTAAATAAATTACACGTAAAAATATGTTGTAGTTATGTACATATTTTTGTGACATAATTAGTCAAATGCCGTAAGGAATTTTCAAGCGATAAAATAATATTGTATGTAGGCACTCTAATATGAATTCCTATGTTTGGAAACTAAAAAATAACTTTTTTACAAGTTGTATAACAAATCTATTGGTATAACGAATGAAGACTCCCGAAGCGCAAATTAGCAAGTATAATACATCCATGGCTATTTTTTGCAGGATGACAACAAATACAACATCGAAGCGACGCTCCGAGTGGCGGATGTCCACAACCTGGACTCAACCAAGTTCCTGAAATGCACTGGCACTGTTCAACTGGAAGGGAAAGGAGTCAGTGTTGGTGATAACGCTTACCACTGCCAAGAAACTGAGCCAAATAGTGTAAGTATCTCATGAATTAGAAAGCAACGTCTCTCGTCGTTTTTGGAGCAAGACCATTTGCATTTTATAATAAGATCAGTACTATTTATGTGATTCACTATCAATACACACATGATTCCGAAAAGTCAGAGATGTGCCCTGGGAGTCGAACCCCCGACCACCATGAACATGTTAACAGCCGAATTTGGTTCGTTCACCAAAAAGCCACGATGCACTATAACGGTGAAGGCAAACATCGTGAGGAAATCTTTATACCATAGCGATTAATAAGAATTTCTATGGTATGTAAGTCCACCAACCTGCATTAGGTCAGCGTGATGGAGTACTTGGCCTAACTACTCTCAATCGTACTCTCAATTTTAGATGAGGCCCGTGCCCTGCAGTTGGGATTTACATATATGGGCTGATACTGATACATACTATAAATGTGATTTAGGTGTATTTGTTATTTAAATGATTAAAAAAGAGGGCACAATAATAGTCTGGAATAAGTAGGTCACATTCATTATGTTATTCAAAATATGCATCAAATAACATAAAAATGATAAATAAAAGTATTCAACAAATGTCAATTTATATCATTATTTTCGTTATTAATGTATTTTCTTATCACGAAGTAATTCTACGTATGTTTACGAAGTTTACTGTACTAGAATCCTTGAAATGCAATCAGTTCGAACTTCATACATTATTTAATTTGTTGTGTGGTCGGAACTCGCACCGCATACGATATTTATTTCTACTTTATGATAATAAGAAATTTAATTTCTTCTCTTTTCTTTCTTTTTCTCCCTTTTTTTCTGAGCGACATAAAAACCACTATTAAACTTAGGCCTCCCCCAAAGATAGAAAGAATAATTTTTAATCGAATTAAAAAGTATTTTTCACGATTCAGTTAATCCAGTTCCATCCAGTTGCCTACTTGGGGACCATAATCGATTAGATTTAAATTTATGCAGTATAGAAAACAGTATTTTTAATTATGCTAGTCAATATGTTATCACGAATAACATTATCTATGTGGAATTGTGTTTGTGAGACCGAAAAGACTCTCTTAGTTTCTGATACGCACGACACAAGACTCGATCTTAGTGTGGGGTCAGGACTATGCATGTGACGGTTGGGTGTTATTTATAATTATTTATTAACTCATATTTATTGTTATTTTTCCTCCTTCAAATATGTTTTTGCAAACTTCAATTATGTCTGCTTATGCTTGTTTCTTTCTATAACATCTTACAACTAATCCACTCTTTTTTAAAGGAATTTAGCGTTTTCCGAGATAAAACGTAGCTCGAGTCATTATTCATCCCATATATTATTTTTGGTTACTAGATATCTGTTCGATTTGTTGTTAAAGGAAAAATAAACTAAAACACATTTATCGATATAACACCAGTATGGTAATTGAGCATACTTCCTCTGATTTACAACTTTTTATCTCTTCTTTTATCACATTGAATAAAAATGTATCTCGTGGCCATAACATTATAACAAAGATAAATCACAGTAATTATGTAATAAATTAATATCGAATTTGAATCAGCCTAACTAGTACAATTGATGAATTTTAGTTTAAACCATGTTTTTGTTAGCAGTATTTAAAAACCAATTTAAAGAAATAAATTTGAATTAAATTGAGTAAGCCCTAAGCACACAATTCTATTACACATTTTTAACCAACTATTCAAACGGCTTAGGGTAAACTAACTAGCAAAATATGTCGTGTACGTTAGGTTTAAAACAGTACTATTTTTTATTTTTCATCATTATATTGTGTAACAAAGTAAGATTATTAACTTATAACATACAGTGGTCAATGGGTACTATTTGTTTATTTATGCTTTTAATTATTGTATAAGGGTGGTCTTAATGCATGAGGCATTCTCTGCCAGTCGAACTTTGAATAGTGCAGAGAGAAGCAAAAGTATCTGCAAGACTCAGTTATATTCAAGTCTATAAGATTTCAATAAATAAAACACAACAGATATCTGTGGACATCCAGCTATGTTATGAAGTAGACTCCCAGTGACTAAAGATGATGATAAGGTAGTAGGAGACTATTTTTGAATCGTTTATCATTGGGTAAATCACTCGAAACGGTTGCGTCAGTAGCAGGTGTAATAAATAATTACTAATATACAATTGCGAAAGTTTGTAAGTATGTATGTATGTTTGTTACTCTTTCACCCAAAAACGGTTCGACCAATTTTCATGTAATTTGGTATAGAGGTAGCTGAAATCCTTAATTAACACATAGGCTACTTTTTATCCCTATAAAATGAAGTGTTCCCGTGGAGTGATATACATAATTATATATAAAAAAGTTTCATACTTGCTATTGTTTCAAACTCTAATAGATGGCACGGGACAGGATTGGATAGGATTGCATGATTTTCGTTACGGAACAAAATGGGACAGGACAGAACAGGATATAAAGGGACAGGAAGGAAAATCAATACACTCGATGGCGGTCACATTGAGTTTAAATATAAACAGGTGGTGCGTGAAATAATATGTTGTTGATGTCAACTAGACTTAAAAACGATCTGCATTCGGGCGAAGCCGGGCCCAACCGCTAGTAACAAGATATAATCTCTATAATAGCTACTTCCATTTACATATTATGACACTCTGGATTGATATAAATCGAGTTAATCACATTAAATTTACCATTTCCGTTGATAAGTACAAGGAAACTCGAAAAATAGATAATGCATTGTCTGGTATCAGGACCCAGATACAATAAACCGAAGATATTGTAATACGTAGATAAAAGTATTAATATAGCATCTTACGAGTATTCTCGTTATCGCATGAATCTTCAACGGGTCAAATATATATTCTACTAGCGGCCCGGCCCAGCTTCGCCCGGGTAAAAAATAGATTTCTGTATAATAATATGTACGTATTATACATATAAACTTTCCTCTTGAATCACTCTATCTATTAAAAAAACCGTATCGAAATCCGTTGCGTAGTTTTAAAGATTTAAGCATACAAAGGGACATAGGGACAGAGAAAGCGACTTTGTTTTATACTATGTAGTGATAATGTATAGGGCACTCATAGTTTCCTCACAAACGAGTAGATTGGATAAGTTCCCATATCCCGACGATATGTGTTGCAAGTCTTGAAATGAAATGAAATGTATTTATTGGTCATGTACGCAATTAAAGAGCTCTTATGACAAGTCAATACACATAGCACTTAATCTCTATATACAACATTTTTTCCATACTTGATATTATTTATATTAATTTCTTACTTTAATCAATTAATTAATTTTATTTATTTATTTATAATAATATTCATGTTTTAAATTTCAAATAATAAAATAGTATAGATTTCCTAATAGATATAATTGGGAGCTCGTGGAGCCGCGTGTAAATCAATGTCTTGTCGGAAAGCGTGCCTTATCTTAGGCTGCATCTTCGCATAAAGTGATAGTGTTTTCTCTATTGCTGCAAAAAAAAAACATTAAGGAATATTGGAACATTGGAGTGCATTTATTCAGCTATTTGGTGGGAGAACTAGACATTGCGGCGGTACCTACCCAGACGGCCTCACATATACCTCACATATCTACAAGTAAAATATCCAAGATCTGTCCATAACCATTGCTACGTCATCGATGAGTCTGGGGTTTCCGCGTCTATTCTCATCATTGTGTTCGTATTAATCAACTTTGTATGTAAACATGGTGTAATTATAGTGGAATGTTACATTGTTGACCAGGAATACAGCAAAGTATACGTATTTTAGTCTTTTTTTTCTATATGAGCGCAAATGGGGTTTGTTGCTAAGGACAGACCTCCAATTTTAATGATCTAAGAGATAAAACATGAATCAATTTCACGAAAAATAAGTGCAACATACATACATAAACTCACGCCTTTTTCTCAAAAGGGGTAAGCAGGTGCTACTAGTACTCCCGCATTTCGCCTTATGTTTATCCTGTAATTTGATAGGCTCGCTGCTGTCGCTATATGGGGCACAAATTTCTGACTCCCTAATACTTTGATAATAAATAAAAAAATCCAATTTCACAATGTCCAATATGCTTTATACTGGCCGGAATTACAAAATATCGTAGATTTTCTAGAGTAGCACAAAATGAATGGTAACATATTTATAAAATCATCAATCCTCAATATATGTATATTAGTATGTATGTATATATGTATGTATGTATGTTTGTATGTATTTAATATATAGATGCATATTATTATGTATGTAAATTGATATACTATAGCATGTACATCAATAATTATTTATTTACTTTTTTCTCGCTCACTATTTTCACTACCCTATATTAGAATATCGCAATAATCCAGTCCATCCAAAGGTTGCCTGGAAGAGATCGCAGCTAGCGATAAGGCCGCCTATTGTAACCATGTCTAGTATTTTAAGTATTTTGTATTTCTTCTTGGTGTACAATAAAGCATATATAAATAAATAAATAAATAAATAAATAAAATTAAATAAATACTAAACTCACTAAACAAACATATTGTGAGGTACATTTAAGTTACCAAGTTATCTGCAACGCAGAAGTCTTTGCTGGGTTGAATATCCAACACATAGCAGACCTTGCTTTATACTTTCAAGTATTTAGTTTAAATTATCTTTCATAATTGATATCTCAATGGCCTGTGTTGAGTGAAAATTATTTTTGAAATAACCACAAATTACATTAAAGATTTAAAAATAAACGTTGATATGACTGTCAGTAAATTGCCTTTTTTAACCACAATTATTAATGACTTTTACTCCTAAAACAAGTTTACTTATGTTAAAAACCAATTAATTTTAATGAAAGGGCCTCAATCACCATTATTTTGCTAAATTTCTGCAAATTTTATATGACTGAATAATATAATCGCGGTCTTCTTCCAACAATATCGAATATGATTTTATCTGCAGACTCCATTCCAGGCAACACCGGGTGAGCAGTTAATTGGTGTACGGGCGAAGAGGAACGTACCTGGAGGAATAACTAATCAGGATCCCAACCGTCCTGAATTCTTTCAACTTGCAGAAGAATCTTTGCAAAAGTACCTCCAGTCTACTGGTAACAGAAAACCTCATCAAGTTGTCCGAGTAGATAGGGCTACGGTGCAAGTAGTAGCAGGTATAATAACTCGCCTAGATTTCACTGTTAAGCCCCTCGCTGAACACTCGGGTGACGTTATTAAATGTCATTCAGAAATATGGGAGCAGCCGTGGCGGAGCAAAAAAGAAATAGACGTTAACTGCAAAATTAACAATAGTGCCTATCGCGCGAAGAGAGATTTATTAGTAGGCGGAGAAATTAATAAGGATCCCAATGATCCTAAAATCCTACAACTGGCAGAAGAATCTTTGCAAAAGTACCTCCAAATTACTGGCAACACAAAACCTCATCAAGTTGTCAGAGTAGATAAGGCTACGGAGCAATTAGTTTCGGGAACATTAACTCGCCTTGATTTCACCGTCAGGCCACTCGCTGGGAATACAGGGGACGTTATTAAATGTCATTCGGAAATATGGGAGCAGTCGTGGATAAAAAAGAAAGATATAACAGACGTTAACTGCAAAATTAACAATAGTGCCTATCGCACGAAGAGAGATGTATTAGTAGGCGGAATAATTAATAAGGATCCCAATGATCCTAAAATCATACAACTGGCAGAAGAATCTTTGCAAAAGTACCTCCAAATTACTGGCAACACAAAACCTCATCAAGTTGTCAGAGTAGATAAGGCTACGGAGCAATTAGTTGCGGGATTATCAACTCGCCTTGATTTTACCGTCAGGCCCCTCGCTGGGAACACTGGTGACTTTATTAAATGTCAATCGGAAATATGGGAGCAGTCGTGGATCAAGAAGAAAGACATAGACGTTAATTGCTACATTAATAATTAAACAGTTCTTGACTGTTAAATTAAATATTCGGATGTCTACAGAAAATTTAACACATCAAATAAACGGCTCACGAAATTGATTGTTAGGGTATTTTGCTTTTTTCTCCTCTGAGTTGGCTTAAAAAGTGGCTTATTTAAAATTGTAATTAATCTTCTTGCAATAAGTAGATTTATTTAATTAACTTACAGCCATACTTAGAGACTATTGTGAAGATAATTTTCTTCTTTCAAATATATACTAGATACAGGGTTCGGAACAAAATCACACGCTAAAAGTGGCCGAGGTTGCTTATACTAATATGAAATACGAGATTTAGCAAAACGTCTTAAATTATAATCAGCTTCAGGTAACAATAAACCTTATTCCTTTAAATTTTATTTATTATATCTTTGGACCATACTACAATCAAATAAGATTATTATTATATTATATTATTATTATATACATATACAACGCTTATTTGTGCTCTTACTTCTTTTGCCGTTTTTAGGCCGTTTCTTATAATGTAGTGTATATTTGATCGGAGAGAATTGTAATAAGGAAAGGTTTACTTTACATTAAACGAATTCGGCAGATATTTACTAACTCTGTACGTGAAGTCATGCCGATCCACACCTTCGTTAGTACGTGGAAAAAAACAATCAAAACTTGTAGCAAATTAATAAGGTTAGTCAATACGAGTATAATCATTGAATTCTTTATATGAAATTTCTTTTATCATATTTTGTAATATTATCTTAACTTCCAAATTATGAATATAAAATTAAAATAAGAATACTTTAATTCGTGTCACGTGCAAGTTCTGAAATGAACTCCCTGCTGTTTCTGGGCGCTATGACATGTTCTTCATTAAACGAGGCTTAAAGAGAGTGTTCATATCACAGTAGAGTCTGTGGCACTGTAGAGTCCGTGAGCAGTGGGGCGTACCATCAGGCGGGCAGCTAGTTTGCCTGCCAATAACGACAATAACAAAATACGTTGACTGCTTAAAAACAAATGTCTGTAATCGGCATAATGCGTGTTGCAATACCAAAAAAAACAAAAGTAATGAATGGGCAAAACAAGATAAATGTTACTATGTGGTATATTTTTTTATTGCTATGAATGGCGAGACGAACTTGCCGTTCTCCTGATGGTAAGCGACACTACCGCTCATAAACAGTAGCAAAACGAAACAACACTTTGAATTACAAATCATTCCTCTGCGCTCGTCATCCTGAGACATAAGATGTTAAGTCTCAATATGTTCAGTATTTATTCTGGCTTCAATGTCCTTCAAACCGAAACACGACAGTGAATTTACACTAATGTTTGGCGGGAGAAATAGACATTGCGGATGCGGTGGCACCTACCCTCGCGGACTCTCACATATAAAAGACCTACCACCGGTAAAATATTGCCATATAGTTTTCAAGAAGGAAGGTGGGTGGTCAGTCATATAAGTAAAATGATGTATTAAGTAACCATCTCACCTACCTACCCGGATATACATATTATACATAGGTATTTTGTTAATGATCTGTTGATTGTATGCGATATTGTGTTCGAACCATGTACTAATGATATGAATGATAGTGGGAGATAATCTCGTTCTTTCATAGCCGTTTTTCTGATGTGAAATAAATTGATTCATCTGCTTATTTTTTGAGTAGCTCCATGAAATTTTGACCTGAAAATATTTGAAATTAATATTGTATTGTACAAACGTCTAATTACCACTACTACTCTAATAATGCTTACAGGATCTTAACTTTTGAAATTAAATCGAGTCATCAGTTTAGTGAAGTACGATATCATGTTGTTTTGATAAAAAAAAATGTTCAATTAAAACTATTGTAATAAAAATGATTTAAAAAGCTATTGTGTTTTCTTTTTTATGACTTTTTGGTAGATTGAGATCTTGTTTTTTTCCTGTCCGATTCTACATTTACGTGGTATCCACTATTTTTGAAACCTAACATACGACATACTGCATAAAGATTTAGCATCCGATTTTAAAAATGTAAAACATTGCGAGGAACCGCTTGCAATGGAGACCTTGCTAAGAATTTCTTAGTTTCAGTTCACCAACCCGTATTAGCCCAGCGTAGAGGGCTATGGCCTATGCCCTGTCAAACGAATTCTAAATTGTGGAGGCATACCAGGCTCAGCAGTCGGATAATTTTATCTAATACGTCAGTTTAAATCGCTAGTCTCAATGCTGATAATTTTATGATTAAATTTCCTTACCATGCGCAAGAGAAATCTTCTTTTTTATTAATTAGAAAGACTTGTCGTGCAGGACTTTACCATCAGGTGGGTATACCTGATGGTACAGTTACTACACCTGTCCGTGAGCAAGACCGACCGCATTTAAATCTTTATGCTAACACTGCTCGCCCTAAGGCTGCGTTCATTACCCAGAAACAATCTATGGTGGGTCCTTGAACGCTCAGTAAATTCGCAAGCTTCGATATCATTCAAACCAGCACACAACAGTGAATAGAATGCTGGTCACAAATATACAAAGCGGTGATTGGCGTGAAAATTAGGCAAAGCGGTGACTATCCAGATGGCCTCTCGCATAATATGATTCTGGTTACTGCCAAGTACTTGGTAGTGGGAAGGTGATGCTTCTTTACTTTGGGATCCAATATTCAGTCTTCAGTGTAGAGATAGGTCGCACAACTCTAAACCATTTACAAATTCAGTATTTCCTTTAAAATCGAATCGGGTATGTGGATATCCGTAGAGACCTACAGGTGGAAAAGTACTCGAATGAAGGCTACGTACATGATGGACACACCATCTAATAAAGATTGCTGGGAAACGCTGGATGCAGGCTGCTCCCAGTAGGCTGCCACGTCATACCATGTAGAACATAAATACATACATAAACTCAAACCGTTTTCCCAGAAGGATAGCATATTCTCCTGGTAACAATCAGGACATTCACGGTTCGCCTTGTCTGTTCCGTCCCACGAGGCGAGGGCGAGCCTATCGCCATATCGGGCACAAATTCCTGACTCCGGGATGATAATGAATAGAAAAATCCAATATCACTTCGGTCCGATTCAAACTCAAGACCACAGCTTTGTAATCGTACGGTAGTACAACTACGCAACCGAGGCAGTCACTATGTGGATAACACGACAAAGCAGTCTAGATAATTGTTAAAAACTAGGAAGGACTACAATACGTATAAGTCTATTACTTCTTCAGGTTAACAAAAGCTACCAATTGTCGCCATTCTTATGCAGGGTATCTCAAGACTGCTACCGAAAACGAAGCCGGGTGATAGTTTTAAGTTTAAGCGACATCAGACACAATGCAACAGAAAATGTTGGAAAAAAAAGCGACTATTTCTTTTGTTATTTTTTTTTATTTCATCGTATTTGGGTGGTAAATACATTTTTTCGTAAAATAATAGTGTTTTATTATAAAGACTCCAAGGTATAAAAGAGTTTAAAAAAAATAATATTATATTAGCAAAAACTATGGATTTACCACCCAAAAATGACGATAATTAAATAAATATTAAAAAAATTGTCGCGTTTTATAGCAAAATTTTTAATTGCATAGTGTTTGTAGTCACTAAAACTACCACCCGGCTTCGTTTTCGGTAGCAGTCTTGAGATACCCGGTATATTATGCTTAAATAAATGTTTATAATGTAAATACATTTTGTGAGACTTAGAATAGTTTATTTCCCATTGGAACTAGAGAAAGAATTCATTTTACTAGCCGATGTGGAAGGTTGGATTCTGCATAATGTAGGTAGAATAATATTTTGTTTATAGATTTGACAGCCTCCGTGGCGCAGGTGGTTAGACGGCGCCTGTGAAATGAGAGGCTGCGGGTTCGATCCCCGCATCTAGATAAATGTTTGTGCGGCCCACAAATATTTCTTTCGGGTCTGGGTGTTTGTGAGGCTGAAAAGTCTCTCGTAGTTCCTGATACCCACGACACAAGACTCGATCTTAATGTGGACTGTGGAGTCAGTACTATGTATGTGACTGTTGGGTGTTATTTATTTATTTATTTATAGGCGTTTAAATTGATCTTAATGTGGGGTCAGGACTATTTATATGACTGTTGGGTGTATTTATTATCTATACACATATAAATAAAATTGAAGTGTCTGTTTGTGAAGTGAAAATAAAAAAAAATGTCCAACTACATATCGTTATATACACGAAAATGACCTTAGAATTTTTTTGTCTGTCTGTCTGTCCGTCTCTCTGTCTGTCCGTCTGTCTGTCTGTCTGTTTGTTCCGGCTAATCTCTGAAATAGCTGGACCAATTTTGACGGGATTTTTATTGTCAGGTAGCTGATATAATAAGGAGTATCTTAGGCTACATTTATTTTAGAAAAATAAAGTAATGTTCCAAGCCTAAGTACTGTCCAGTACCGCGCGCAGCTCACGCGCATGTCACCACTGGGCCCTCACGTCGGGCGCCTCCCACCACTCCTCCCACCAACGAATCAATAATTAACATAAAAATGCAAAAACCAAAAAAGCAAAACAAAATAAACTAATTAACTTTTTTATTAAATTCCACGCGGACGAAGTCGCGTGCACAGCTAGCTTATTAATACAATAGATCTTATTATGCAATAGAGTTAATATATTTTCAATGCGTTTCGACGACTTATCGAGGCATTAGTCATAATTGGGGTATAGTGTACTCGTGCTTTGATAAGCCATTCGCTTCACATCATACCGTCAGTAATGCTACAAGGTTTTCCACGGTGTATTTGAAAAGTAATTACGATTATCGAATTTATTCAATATATAATGTTGTGTACTATATCGATAAATCGATGTTTTTTAAATTCAAACAAATATTAAAATATTAGTTACGGAAATAATATGATTTATGTCCAAGCTGTTTATGCTAATAATACGCATTAGGTACAGATTTTGGCAGAAGCCTGCATTATTAGTACCAGTAAGAGTACATAATTTTATATGTGTATGTATATCAAGTGGATATAATTATCTTATAGTATTTATAATATAGAGGGGCGCTGGTTCTTCAAAAACGTAGATAAAAATGGTGGTGCCGGGCCACCTTTTTTTGCTCTCATTTTGGCTGACATTTGGTTGTCCAACATGCACGAATTATTTGAAAAAGAAAAATAAAATAAATTGTTTAGAACAATTTAATACCACAAAAACTCGTATTAAAAGGATAACAGCTAAATAGATGGATGATGAAATGGATTAAGCTGATTTAAAAATCCATCCCAAAGCAAAACGCTGCAAAGTTAATATAGGTATGCGAAATCAGTGAGGCCAATGGTTGATTATGGCTTGTAGGTTCCTGTGCGTGTACCTAAAGTTAGTATGATTTATGAAATATTGTTGTCCCGCATCGTAAAATGTTGTTCTCCGAATTCCAATCTTTCCTGTTTAATTTATCCTCAAGATAAACAAATAATAAATACATCCAACAGTCACATACATAGTCCTGACCCCACACTAAGATCGAGTCTTGTGTCGTGGGCAGCAGGAACTACGAGAGACTTTTCGGTCTCACAAATACCTAGACCCGAAACATATACCGGTAGATCACATAAACATTTGTCTCGGTGCGGGGATCGAACCCGCGGCCACACGTCTCTCAGCCGGCGACTAACTAATCGTGCCACAGCCCACAGAGGGTATTTACGCCATGCTTATTTTGAATTGAAAATGCAACTATTATCCTTATAGCTTCTGCAAGCTGAAGCAATGATTTGCTACATTAATTAATTTGTTTAACGACTATTAAAGAATGATGGCAGCTGTTGAAACAATAGAAAATAAAATCCAAATTATGTCTGTTTTACTGCTGAAGTATTACATGTATTCTGAGTATGTCAAGGGTACTTGCACAATAACTATTTCCTAGTATTTGTGTTTTATTTATATTCTGCAATGCTGGCGTAGGACCTGTTAGGTACACATCCACAATATTTCCAAGCGTGCTGGGCTATAAGGCTAGAGAATAAGGCACATCCCTTGCATCTTCATAGGGATATGCCTTAGTCAAAATTATCATCTACTCTATTTCACACATTCGAAAAAACATTGTATACGTTCGGGTAGCGATAAAGTTATATAAACGCAAGTGCATTGTTATGTTTAATATTACATATTGTGTCTCATCATAATATGTGATACGTCGGTATGGTTAAGGAAAATTTATTCTAAAATTGAAATTTAGAAATCTTTGTTTTTTATTATCAATACTCCGAATTTTCGTGTGATTATTTACTTTTTTTAGAGGATATGATTGTGGGTAATCTTAATGAATTATCATGGTTTAGCGTCGACAAAAACATCGCAGGGATACAAAATTACTAGAAGTTTTCCTTACGAATTGCGAGTGTATATGGAAAACAGCGAACGTCGTCATGGTGAATTTACACAGCTCTCATGTTAAAATTAAACTATTATTTACGGATTTTAACTCCCTGACGTGTCGATTACTTTACAGCGTTCGTGGTCACGTAAAGTAATCTAAACGTCGGGAAGTTGAAAAATGTAAAAATTTAACCAAATCCGTGAAAAAAAACCGTAAATAATAATTTTATTTCAATATGCAAAATTGGAGTAAATCTAAGAAACCATTACACGGCTCTTAGGGTTATCAAAAGCGTTCACATCACAAGCGTGGCGATCTACAATCATAATGCACTGATGTCATACAAATTCTTCCAAAAATGGCCTTTAATCACTACATGTCGCTACGAGTTATTCAAAATACTTTGATGATTTTTCAGTGTTGATATTTTATTTGTCGGTTGAAAGTTAAGCCAGCATGCTGTTGGCCTATCCCTTCTTAATCGAACTCTTGTTTGTGAAGGAGTCCCGTGATCAATAGTGATGGAACTAGAAATAGATATCAAATAATTTTCAATGTTGTGTG
Organism: Hyles lineata; assembly: GCA_030180105.1. NCBI lineage: Eukaryota > Metazoa > Arthropoda > Insecta > Lepidoptera > Sphingidae > Hyles > Hyles lineata. The sequence goes on along the minus strand of JARJEE010000013.1, from coordinate 10,980,215 downwards.
CAAATAGTATGTGTATTATAGACTTTAGCATGCCGTATTTCTGTTTGGTTAAGTAAATATAACAAGTCGGTGTTAATTTTAGCGTATTTTTGACCAGCGTGTTGATAAGGAAACACGAAACCGCAGATGTGTTATTATACTACTGCATGAACTGTTAGTTGTTATTAAAGTGTCTTTTATAAATTTCAATCAACATATTATAAGGTTTTTTTAATTGAACACAGTTGGGGTACCTGTAAAAAAGGAACGAAGAAAACAAGCTTTGCTAATACATATATTTTTTATTTTTCATCTATTTACATTGTCACAATATGAAGAAAAAACACTTACACAAATTATTATGACTCCGGCTCCTGCGATTATTCTAACTATATTGCTAACATTTACTAAGTTTTAGACACTTATTACATAAATAATTTATCGTCTATTAAGATCCGGACACACGTCCTGATGAGTATTTGTGACAAACTCTATAACTTAGTTACTTAAGTCCACAATAACTACAGTGTAAGAATAAATCTATCACAAACATTTGTGACATTCGTAAATAATAATAATTTTATTTACATAAAACCATTACATCGGTACATATTGATCTATCTACACTAACGTCTATGGTATGTCGGCGTGGAGCGCCTCGCGATTGCTTGCCGAAAATCTTTATTGTTCTCGTAATATCTATTTTTATGGCACAATATAACAATATGTCGCTCAACCAAGGGGAAGGATCGACTGCCTTTACTTGATATCCAATTATTATTTCTAAATTCGATGACATTATTAACCCTTTCACGAGCGAACTATTTATACCTTAGACAGCAAAATGTTGAAAAATGAATCTAAAAATTGAAAATGAACTAGTGATAGCCCAGTGCCGTTAACTGTACGACCTAAAATCGCACAGAAAATATATGGGTACAAAAGAACCTATTCTGTCAAATTAGCCTGTGCTCGTCAAAGGGTTATTGAAGTAGGTGGTCGATCATATCCCCTGGTAGCGCGGAGAGCTGGACATCTACTTCTTCTTCCTGGTGAGAGGCTGGTCTGCCTGCATCTCCACCTCCTGGGGACTCAGCTGGCCGGCCTCCAGGCACGACTTGCAGCAGAATCTAGGAGGAAAAAATATAATTATAATACACTTGCCCATATATATCCTACGAAAAGGCAAAGGCCTCCTTTTCAATCGAGAATTCGATTGAGAGAGGTAGCCCATAGTCCAATATAAAATTGACATTTACTGTAATTTTCAGAAAGGGAGATATGGCTTTTTTGGAGTAAAACAGAATTACTTGCAAATATAATTAATTGTTATTTCTCACTATTTTACAATTTATTATTATACGAGTAGATATAGGTAACAAGTGTAATCATTTTTTTCATAATAAAGAGAGAGACAGTGAGAGAGAGAGAGGTAAGGATAAAAAGTCTTCTGAATTACTTGTGTATGAATAGTTATATTACTTACTTGGAGTAGTATTTGTGTTGACAGAACTTGCTTCGTACAATCAGGTGACAATTGGCGAAGAACGGATTGTCTGTGCACTTAGCCGGGATCGACAGCGCTGTAAAAAAGCAGTAATATTTATTTCCAACTGTGAGTTATTTACCTTAGATATTGAAAAGTGCTTCCCCCTTTTAAGTTTGGATAATCTGTCTTTTGGTCAAATAGATTTATTGCGTTCTTTTAATGTCCGTCAAATGACTGCCTTATTCATAGACAGTTTATAAAACAATGTTTTGTTCCATTCGAACGACTTTTGAATTCAATTTGAGCGAAGAAGACGAAACTTCGATAACTAAAGTAGTTGTTAAACTGTCCATAAGTAAGTATTTATAAACAAAAGCACTTGCTTTTATGTAAACCGTATTACATACACTCGCTCACGCCTGTATTCCTGGGAGGGTAGGCAAAGTTAGCTCATCTACCACTAAGATTTCGTCGACCTCAATTCCATCGTAAATATCACCGTCCGAGATCGTAACGAGGATATCGATACTAACTTCATATAGCCCAAACTTACCACCTCTGGAGTCCTGGACTAATCTGTATCTGTATCAGCCCATATACGTCCCACTGCAGGGCACGGGCCTACTCTACAATCGACAGTACGATTGAGAGTGGTTAGGCCATATAGTCCACCACGCTGGCCTAGTGCGGGTTGGCGGACTTACATACCATAGAAATTTTTATAAATCGCTATGGTATGTAGGTTTCCTCACGATGTTTTCCTTCACCGTTTTAGTGCGTGGTGATTGACTATCAATACACACATGACTCCGAAAAGTCAGAGGTGTGCCCTAGGATTTGAACCCGCGACCACCGTGAACATGTTGGCAGCCGCGTCTAGTCCGTTTACCAACAGGCCACCACGCACTTCATAGGAATACAATATTCAATATTCCAGGTAATACAAAATATTTTGAACTTACGTTGCACGGTGATCTGCACGTATGAGAAGTGAGAGGAGTACGCGTTCTGTGCGTGACACTCGTACGTGCCGGCGTCTTCCAGGCTCACTCTGGATACCGTCAGCCGAGACAAGCTTGTACCTGGAGATAGCGTTTATGAATTAAAGATAAACCGATCAGATATGTATAATTTTGCAATTCAGGAACTGCTAAATATAAGTACAAACGTCGGCCTTATCGAAATGTTTACTGCATGATACACTGAAAGCGAATACTACTGAACTAATGTTAATTAAATGTTATAGTATTGTAGCTATAGAATGTAGATAACTGGAATTAATCTAATTGCACAAGTGAACCCGCGCAATAAAGCTAATAAAGAAAAAAAAATAGAAACTGAGGTACCAGGACCTCATGAATAATACAGAGTCTTACAATTATAGCCTGTTAGTGAGTAGTTACTTACCAGTTATCCTGATGTTGTCGCTAGGTAAGATCCTCTTGCCGTCTCTGGCCCAGTACACGTCGGGTTCTGGGTATCCATCGACCTCGCAAGTGAGGCTCAACTCGGAACCAGCCGTGAGAGATGTGGAAGGCACCGATATCCTTGTCGCTACCGGCACTATATCATAACATTTGTATTAGTAATAGCATTATACAAGTTGTGTAATACTTACATGCCTTTACATAGGTAATATATTGTTGATTATCTTTTGGTTTTGAAACTAATGATCTGTAATAATCGAAGAATCCCAAAATAAAAAATCAGTGATTGCTTTGAATCGTCTATGAAGCTATACATCACGTTGTAAAATTGAAATTATTCTCTCTAATTAAAATTGCAGAGTAATCGAAAAACAAATACATATTTCGTTACATTTGTTGTAGAAAAAATGCTATTTAAACAATATTAATGAAACTCGGTTATATCAATTTCTGTAAAGAATAAAATACCTACAAATACATAAGCTCCGAAAGAAATCTCAAATAGTGCTATCAAAAGACACCTGGATTCTTGTGCCTTAATCCCTGTAGGATTACTCTTGTACGGTGCATTTTACGAACACCAATACCACATGCACAAAACACCCACATTCGGACAAATATCTGTAGGCAATACAAATATTTTCTGGTGCAGGAATCTAACCCGCATTTCTTGGCGTAGAAAGCCAATATTTTGTACAACGCCAAATGTAACATTTTAATTTATGCATTCGTATAATGAACTTGACACCTAATAAAAAACACACATATAAAATGACATACAAATAGTACATTACCATTACCTTGCAATGTTTTCCGTAGAATAACATACCATATTTTAAAGTGCTTTATAAATCCAAGAAAAGTCATGCAAAGCGAAATCCCAAAACCGAACATGCAAACATGCTTCACGATTGAATAAACATAGAATTGACGTCTGATTGCGGTCATAATATATGTGGATATACGATCAGATCACAATCTCTTACCAGTGAACATGGGTTTCTCGAATTCAATTTCAGGTTCGGGAGTAGTTGATGTTGTGCTTGCTACTGCCACTATATTGCCTCTTGTTGTGGCCTCAATCACTCTCACTTGGATCGCCTCGTCTCTATCTCTGATTCTTGGCAGTATGTAAGGATTGTCGGTCGGGGTGTCATCAATTCCGTGCGCCTTCACTACGAAGGCCCATGAAGATGGTCTTCCGACCCCATTGTATGCTTCACATGCGTATTCTCCAACGGTGTCGTAAGTAAGTCTTCTAATGAGGAGCACGTTTCCTCTAGCCTCGTATAGCGTGCTACTGTACGGTACCATGGAGCGTCCTCTGTGCCATGACACCGTCGGTTCCGGGTAGCCGTAGGTGAGACAGTTTATGACGAAGCGCTTGCCTATTTCTCCAATAAGCACAGTGTTTTGTTCGCCAGCGATGCCCGCTGGTGTCTCCACAGGATCTAACATGCCCCGTTTGTTAGTGACTACTCGAGTTTGTGAATCCGCCTTGTTTCTCAAACGTGCAACATTCACAAACTCGTTGTTAATAACTCACCAGATGAAACGGAAAGTTTAAAAATGATGTTAATCTCGTTTGGAGTGCTCGTGGAATTCACCATAATTAAATTTCGATCCATAATTTGAAACCACTATAATTAAAAATCGCAATGTTTAAAAATAGAATGTCGTTTAAACAATAAACCGTTGTTCTAAATGCATTTAAGGCGACCGACAAAATTTATCAACACGCGAAATTCCAGGAACATCCAAACCGGCAGTACATGAGATAAACCACTGTGGTGTTAATAAGGGAAGTCGTTAACCTTTTGCGCCGGCAGTGGTGAGCAACAGGCTGATAGCCACCGAGAGACAACCACGCGACATGGTGCCCGAGGGACGTGTGTCTGTTTGTCCGGCATTAATCTGTAATGGCCTGGCCACTAATGATGCTAATGGTTCCTGATAATAGACTATTGACTGCGAAAGATTGCAGACGACCGCGTGTGCGCCGGATGTAACTCCCGCTTTGTACATTTTCTGATGATTGCTTTTTTTGTTGTTATTTACATTATTGTAATTAATTTACTATGGATCTCAAGTCTATACTTTTTATTATGATTGATGGTCAATTATATAATATATATTTTCTAAATAAGTTTTAATTCCGTCATTAAAAACATCAAAGTTCTTCGTAACTTTTGGTCGAATTAATAAAATCGATGTGAACAATAGAGTTGTTTATGAGAAACATAATCCCATACTTATCACATAGATAATGTTATGGTGACATGTGTTTTCAAACATTATCTTTATGTCCCAATTAGAAGCGTTAAAACCATCAGTGCTTTTAATAAAAAACAAATAGTTTATGGCTTTCTATGAAACACTTTTGTAATGCGTACAGACAGTATAAGTTTATAATTTTTTGCATACTTTCCACGTTCCTAGCGTTTGTATATTTTGTCTAATAAGGTCGTTATCTGTGGGAGGTCAGTGGATAATTTTTGTTTACGAGTTAGAGAGAGATAACTCATTGCTATTGCAGATAAACATGCATTGATAGGTCAATTGTGATAACATGTTTGTCAACACGCGATAATCTTGCAACTATTGACGAATCGATCTATTATTATGTGTAGTTTGTCTAATGTCTATCCTTGCAAAATTGATATTTACATTTTGAAATAAAACTTGATGATAAACTAGATTCGGATGGAAAGTGTTTTCTGTACGTCTATTTTTTGGGAATTTTGGAGTTTAAATAATATTTTAATAATTTTAGGTAATATAAGTATTGGAATTAACTGTAGTAGTAAACTGTAGGTGGAAGTAATATGTTGATTCATTTAGATTTTGTGCGAAGTGTTTTTAAACTGGTGTGGCAAATTGATTTAAATGGATCTGTAAGTGCAGTGCGATCCAGATAGAAATACGTATTAGGTATCTTATTATTTGAATGCAATATATTTTTTCCTCTGTCGCTTCAACAAAATGGTTTATATCATCGCAGTTGTCTTTCGGTGCTTTCGTTCTTTCTTACAAACTACTTATTGGTACATGGTTGACAGCTTAATAATAAGCTGATAAATGTAATTATGATCTATGATCAAATGTTGAGATTGGTATATTAAAATTAACTTTAAATATAAGGAAAAATGCTTAGTTATTTCATAAATGTGTTCAAAGCTTATATTTGGAATAAATAAATTGTAAGTTATACAACTGTGCAACCACATACCACAACCAAGTTAAAAATAATGCATTGTCAATAAGGAAAAGTAAGAGTTAATTCCCAAACAGAAAAGAGAAATAGAAAAGAATTCCCGAGTTATTTCTAAGTATACTCAAAACCCTCTATACTACTGAAAGATGCAATCAAATTCTACTGTTAGATACCATTTTATCTACATTGCGTTTTGGTCTTTCAAAGTTATATTTCAATACAAATAATGTCATAGATACAAAGTCAATTTACTTTAAAATTTACTAAAGTCTGTTTACATGGCATTCGATTTCATTTAGTTACATTAAGTGCTACAGCCATTATGCAAGGTAGGCAAAAATGTTGAGTTACTATTATATTCTCAACAGTTCCATACATAGCCCTGACTGTTAAAGCCAATCAAGTCTTGTGCCGTGGTATAAACTAAAGACTTATGGTGTCACAATCATCCAGACTTGAGACGAATATTTGTGGATCACCGCTACCCCTCTTTTTAGCTAGCGTCTAAAAAACAGCATCATGGAAGCTGATTTCGATCATAAATTTCAAATGAAATCATCTATCAAGAAGGTGAATCTAGTACACCACAAAGGCGCAACAAATTTCGTTCCTGAATTTGAAATGAAAAAATCAAGAGCTAAGAAGGAAAGTGGAAGGAACTGAACCTTGAAATCCAAAACGCAGTGTAGATGTTATAGTTACCCCCATTCCTGTCGTGCGATACTCACCACTGACTTGCAGTTGGATCTCCTGCGTGGCAACTCCGAGGTTGTTCTCGGCGACGCAGATGTACACGCCGCTGTCGTTGCGGTACAAGGAGACGATCTCCAAAGCACCGTCCGAGAGGAGTCTGTAGCGACCTACGTCGCCTTCGATCTAAAAGACGGGATTTAATGAATGAACGGACTATATGACCTTCGATCTGTGGGCCGAATTTGTTGTATTGTACCTGCACATATTGCTTACTATTTTTTGGTCTACATTACTCTCAATCTTAAAGAAATTATGAACTGTTGTTCTTACAACGTGTTGATTATAATTATTTTTATTTATGTTTTATTTAATTACATCAGTGCCGAGTTAAGGTCATTGGATTGCAAATTATTTAATGTTCAAAGATTAGTAATATTGTTATGTAATTGTTCATTATTTTATCCCGAGTTAGGTAACGAGCGAGAAGAATAAAAAAAATACTCGTTGAAAAAATTGTAACCAATATAATAGGGTCATGATAATAATAATCATAAAAACTGACAAAACAAATAAAAACAGATTGGTGCAGAAGACGAGATTTTATTACGTAGCTGAAAAGAGCTCCAAAAACTACGGTGGGTGGCAGTGACTCCAAATCAGATAAAAAAATGTGACAAATTCCTGATTTTTTAAAGTTGTTGTGCAGCATTAAGATTCTATAGATAAATACAGTACCTATACCATGTATTTAAGTAGTGGTATAAATAACGCAATAAAGTCCTGGTAAAAGTATCAGCTAGCATAAAGGGTCATCGACACTTGTTCTAAAGTTTTGCATGAAATGAATATATCTAAGTACATTGCTGTTTTATCGAATATGAAATTCCTAAAATGATAAATGTGACGCAAATGAACACTGTTTTTTGATTATTTTATTTTAGCGTTATGAGTGCACTGTCCCCATTTAAACATCAATGGTTAGCGTGAAATACATTTCCCTATGTATATAATGAAATGAAATCTATTGCTGTACTAGTATTTGGCTCATGTTACAAGCTATTTCAGTACTGCTTTAACAGAAATATTTGATTACAATGGTATTTGTGTTTGTACCTAAAATAATAAACAATCGATCATAGTCAAATACCCTATTATACCCACCCATTTGTATGGACCAGATAACTCACCGTGATCTCGCCGCGCCTCCATGTGATCTTGGGCGGCGGGTTGCCGTGGAAGAGGCAGCGCAGCGTGGCCTTGCCGCCCTCCGCCGCCACCACCTCCGGCTCCGTCTCGTGGTTCACTTGAGGAGCTTGCGGTAGGTCTGTACCACACAATTACTTGGTTAGTTTGCTGTAGTAATAAACTTGTATAGTATTGTATTTTGTAATCTTGTCCAGGGTTGTCAGAAATTTCATCCACAGTTCCCAAGAAATGACCACCCTGGATGCAAAACACTTTATACGTAATGGTAAAAATACTTTATACTTACTGTGCACTGGCGTGCGAATAGAACATCAGGCCACTGCAGCTTATATTAATAAAGGCAGGAAGAGTCCTTTAGTGACGACATTAGGCTTGGTACTCACTGGGCGCGTGCGTGGTGGTGTACACGATGGGCGCGGGCGAGGTGAGCGGCTCCGGCAGCAGGCACAGCTGGCTGCAGCCGCGTGGACAGCACTTGCCGACGCCGCGGCAGTCTGCGTCATCGTTGCACTCGTGGCGGCACGTCACATCGGCGGTCATGTTGTCAGCGGGGCAGTAGCCGGTCTTGTTCACTGCGTCAAAATACACCACAATAAACATACTATATTTTAGCAAACCATTCTATCATGACTAAATCTGAAATGTATAAAACATACGGAATCGCATCATCATCATTATCCTCTGGTTTATTGAAACATTGTACAAGAAACTATAAGCAAAATCATTATACAAAAATTGACGCACGTGATGCGAAACTTCGGTTTTTTTCTATAACTTTCTCTTTCATACCCACGGGTTTCCAGCGTTGCTGGCGCGCACACAGATTGAATATTCATCATAATTTTAAATACATAGTGAACGCTACAAGCTGATAAATACGAAGTGCCACTAACCGGTCCTGCATTCGGCGGAGTACTTGGCCTCGTGCGTGATGGGGTCGGTATAGGGCGTCGCCACGCAGCGCTCGCCGGAGCCGCACTCCTTCGTGTCGCACGGGTGGGCAGTACACAGGCATCTTTATGAAAAAATATTAAAAATTACATGTTAAATATTTTAGATACCTAAATTTTCATTTCCACATTATCTTCAGTAATAGGATGTTCAATAGGCTTTCCCCAAAAGTGAATTTTGGGCATGCCAATATTCATCAGTGAGTTCAACGTACCAGGTTTCAAATCGAATTTCATACTGGTACTTATTCAACTGTCACTAATCTCAGCCTTTGTCGATTGGCGAACTGAACATGCACAGAAATTACGTAGGTACCTACTCTCTTTTTCATGTTACAATATTGTTTTGTATTTTATGGCGTTGTTTTGTTTTGCTACTGTCCATGAACGGTCGTATCGCTTTCCATCAAACATGTTCGTCTTACCATTCTTCGCAATGAAAATAAAAATGTCATTATCATCATCATCCCAGCCACAGGAAGTCCATTACTGAACATAGGCCTCCCCCACGTATCTCCACATCGACCTGTTGGAAGCGGCCTGCATCCAGCGACTTCCTGCAACCTTAGTCAGGTCGTCCATCCACCTTGTAGGGGGCGTCAGACATTTCGGACCACACACTCTAGAACCTTTCGGCTCGAACGGCCATCGGTTCTACGAGCTATCTGCCCGGTCCACAGCCACTTCAACCTGCTAATCTTGATAAAAATGTGCACGGCATCAATTACCTCTCGCAGCCATCAACTCCTACAAACTTCTCGAGTCCGTAGTTGCACTTGAGCGTGTCGCACTGCAGGCGCAGCGGCGTGCAGTCCACCTCGACCTGCACGCACGAGCAGCGCTCGCAGCCGTCGGGCGCGCGCGTGCGCTGCACGGCGTAGTCGCAGCGCAGCCGCGCGCACTCCTCGTTGTAGCGGTCGCAGTCGGGGAGTACCTCGTTCGGTTCGTATGCTGGATTTTAATGAAGGAGATTTTTAAAAACAAGTTTGGGTTCGTATGCTGGACGGATTTATATAAAGGAGATATTTAAAAAATGTTTGACGTAGCAAGTTTTAAATATTATCCATTAGCCAAGGAAGTCCACTGCTGAACATTAGGTCTAAATATACGGTTTATGCATTGATGCTCTTTTGAAACTATTCTGGCTTGCAGTAGAAATATTATAAAAGTTTGACGTAGGCAGTTTAAAAGATACGGTTACGTAATATAACTGGAATTTATTAGGTAATATAAGTTAAAAAATAATTTAATGTGTGCTAGGGACAGAACGTTTTTTATGCATTGATGCTCATTTGAAACTGTTCTGGTTTCCATTGGGAATCCCGTCACTTTCTCTTGTGTGAGATGCACCTGCCGTCTACTGCGGAATTCGCAAGTGTCCCCGCATTTAAATTATCAGAAAGTATCTTGTATATTGACAGTAACTTATTTAAAATCTACGCATACTTTATATTTTTTAGTATTTTCTTTTAAAGAAGCATAAGGTTATTATATTATATTATTATATATTTGCATATATTGCTGTTTACCTGGTCTGCAGGAAGCAGAGAAGCGTGGTTCGTGGGTAATGGGGTCGACCTGTCGGATCGGTACGCAGTTCTCTCCGCGACCACAGGTCTTGTGCAGACATGGGTCTTCGTAGCATTTGCATCTGTATTAAAAGGACATCAAATATTGTAATATGCATAATATAATTGGTATAATTTCAATAAGCAGATACGTTTTGCAAAGTATTGTTTAAACTTTAAATAATGATTGGTGGTAGGATATAGAAACCCCTCGAAAGAGTGCGTTCCCTAGAAGTGAACACTTCACAGTGACTCAATAAAATGCATGGCTTTTTGGTTCAGACTCTGGATATTTGGTATCGAAAAATGTGTACGTACTTCTCGCATCCATCTCTCTGCCGAGTCCTTTCGATGCCGTACGGGCAGCGGAGCGCATCACACTCGGCGTTCAGCGCAGAACAGTCCACAATTTTCTCTACACAAGAGCACTTGGTGCAGCCTTCAGGGGTAGTGGCCCGCGCCATGCCGTACGGACACACCAGCTGCAGACATTCGTCGTCGTACCCGCCGCAGTCTGGTGGGAGAACCTCGTTTGTACCTGCAAGCATTTACACCTTTAAATCTTTGTTCGGATCAGGAGTGTCATTCACGCTGGAACTATTCTTCTGCTGTAGAAAATTAAGAGTTAATTAATCCTTAAAGATTTCCGCAGAGTTGTTGAATGGCTTAATTAAAAATGTACATAAGTCAAATCGAAGATGTCTGTGTCCTTGGAGTAGATAAATTAAGTTGTTGACCAGCAGCTAGATAATTCACACATACAATGTCTTGAGTCTCAACATTACCATCCGAATAAACAGAACATTTGTACAACAACACATTAAACACGTATGTAGATACTAGTAGTTTCCTGAACCCGAAGAAGAAGAATTAGTAAAGTGCAAGTGTGACAGTGCCCAAAAGATTGCAAGCAGTGCTGAAGCGGTGCAGGTGATGAGTGCGCTGGTCGGACGTACAACATCTGGCTAGTGGCGAGCTCTAGTCACATGACTGTATTCCCCGATCAGAGATCACATCCCGATGGAGTTACGAAAATAATGCAGATGGAACAGCCAATGAACCATCACAATCGCAAGTAATGGAAAATCAGAGTGAATCAATGAACGGAGTCATGGATATAGAGCAAGCTGAGGCGAAGGAGCGTTATACCGAGGCTGTAATGTGAAACTTTGCAGAGGTCGGCGCATTCCTCGTATGAAACGAAGTTGTTGGCGGTGCCGGCGCAGCCCTGATACACGAACACGAGGCAGTCGGCGTGCAGCACGCTGTAGTGCCAGCGGCGGGACGGCGCGCCGCACTCGGCCGTGCCCAGCGACACCGCCTGCAGGCACGCCGCCGCTGCCACACCCCACCCCATTGTTAGTCTCCCCACACCCATTAGTGATAAAGCTTTACCGACGGGACAGTATATTACTGCCTTAGACAGTTTTAGAGTTAGTTTTAAGTAAAGTGTTTTTAAGATAGTTGAAAATAGAAGAAAGCATGGCATCAGATTAAGAAATTTAAATTTCTTTAAAGGGTTTGGATAGAAATAGAAGATAGTATTCAATAGTGATAAAGACCAAGTCCCAAGTGTTAAGTATTGAATAATTTAACATACCGGGTCCGGTGGTACCACAAACTTCTTCGCACTCGTCGATAGTGGAGAATCTGTTGGCGCTGCCTCCACAACCACCGTATGCGTAACTCTGACAACTGCCCGATGCCATATCCCAATAGAATTTGGGAATGGAAGCACGACAAGGGCCCGGATCCAAGCGTTCTCCACACACATCTTTGAAAAACATATAAACATTTAATTCCATATACATAAACAGCAATGCTGAATATACACAACGTTTGTAAATACTAGAAATCCGAAATGATGTGGAAAATATAATATGTAATTATAAGTCGTTACAAATATGAGAGCCCAGGGTGGCTCTCATATTTTTTTTAACTTATTTTTGATTAATACGAAAATATTGAGTTAGATTAAATTTACCGTTGCTAAAATTAATAACAGGATTACTTATTTTTTTTAACACCGGTACTATTAAAATCATCATTATCACGAATTTGAAACCGGCTTGCTATTAGCCACTCCCTGCAAACTTCGTCTAGGCGTCTCTACTTTGTAAATGAACGTCCGATACTCCACTTCTCAGTACGAAAGGTACTACAATGAAACTTACTCTTGTCTTTGAATACTCCACAGCGTCTCTCGCACTCTTCCTCAGTTTTGTAGCTGTTGGCGTACCGGCAGCCACCGATATCACTTGCCATACATCTGCTGCTTGTGTGGTCATAGTAGTACACTGTGATGTTGCTACCACAAGGCTCCAAAGAGTTCGGAGTACGGCATTCTTCTGCTATTGGCTGTGATTAAAAAGTTTTTAGGTTTTATAAAGGTTTGGCTGTGAAAAAGGGGGTTTCTTCGTGTGTTGTGCTTGAGGAAAGGAAAAATAGAATGGGTGGAGAATTGGAAGGAGAGGAACCGATTCTAGGCTCTAAGTTGATATTGCCCCCAACAAGTTTACAACAAAATATTTGAGTTACGGGTATTGTGTAGTTTAGTTTAATACTGCAATTATTTTTTACTTATATTAGAAAGGGTAATGTTTGTATGTAGTCCCAACATACAAACATTACAACATGGACAATCACCAGAACTGTCGTATTTATCTAAAAAAATATGTTAATTTGTACCGTACATAAGGGATTAACGATAGTATATATATCATCAGCTCGAAATAATGACATTAACATCAAAACAGTTGTTCTACACTTAGTTCTGAATTATCCCCTGGCGATGATAGGCCGGTCTACTAATTATAAACAAACTTTTTCTTTCCTTCACCAATTTTGATGAATGGCAGTAATACCTTAGTTGTTGCTGCATATGTCGATGCTGGTGCAAGAGTCGTGGTCGTCGTGCTAATTGCCTCAGTAGGCACTGGTCTCCTGCGGCATCGCTGTTCGCAGTCTGCCTTCGTCTCGAATCTAACGTAGATATTGTTACAAATATTAATAACATTGAAATCATTGAAGAGAATCAATCATTATCGATCATCGTATATGAGCCTATTGGGTGGTGAAGATTACCACCGAATTTCAACCCAGAAAAATTTTAAACGGATAAGATAACTCATCAGATGCATTATCAATTTGTTAGGTCTTACAAACCTGAAATGCTAAATGAACAAAGTAATTAAATGTGGTCTTATTATGAATGATACTGAATCAGCCATACCTATTGTCATTGCCGCCGCAGCCTCCGTAGATGAACCACATACACTCGTCTTTGGAGTAGTCGTAGTACCACAGGGTGTAGCGAGCGACGCAGTTGCCCGGCTCCGGATCTTGCTTACATGGATCTGTAAACATATTGATTTTAGAAGTTTTAAAGCTTGGTATTGTTGAGCCCTGTGCCCTGCAGTGCCACGCATATGGGCTGTATTATCATACATTTTCATAATGCATAAATTCAACAGCCTCCGTAGTGCAGATACTTGGGAATTGGCTGTGAAACGAGAACCCTTGCGTTCAAACTCTACACCGGGACAAATTTTTGGGCTCCATACTTATTTAAGTGTTATAAGACCAAAAAGTTTTAAAGCCAAGGTCACAAGACTTGATATCTCACCGTTCAATCGGGACGATGCATAAAGTATGGGTGTATATTGTTTAAAACTCACCGATTTCAGGCCTGCACACTTGCAGACACTCATCGATGGTAGAGAATCTGTTGGGGCCACCGTGGCAGCCTCCATACGCGAACTCTTTGCAGCGACCGGTTCTAGAGTCGAAGTAGTATTTGGCCACGAAGTTCTGGCATGGGCCGGGGTCTTTTTCGTGTCGGCATACATCTGGGGAAATTGTTAATGTTGAATATTTCCTATTTTTATATTTGGGTTCGGCCAATATGCAACTTGAATTTCAGAAGTGGTGAAATGAGTACCATTATTTTTTAATAATATTTAACTTTTTCAATACGTACTAATATTCCTAAAGGCACCGCAGGAACGTTCGCAAGCCTCCTGCGTCGGGAAGACGCCGGTGTTCCTGCAGGAGTCTCCAGTCTCCGGGTTATCATGAGACACGCACTCTCCGAGCGAAGGGTCCAGGTACCACACTTGTCCTGTCCTCACACAGGTCTCCAGTGACGGAGAGATGTAGCACTCTGATGGTAGGGTTTCTTTTACTCTGTTATCCTGTAGATTATTTAAATATTAATTTGAGATCATTCTGTACTCGGTATAATTAGACCGACATAATTTTATCGACTAACAAGAGATAACCGTTTTAAATTGATGTATTATACCTCGACTATATTGCACATACAATGAAGGGTATAGTAGTCACTTTCTCGTGTTAACTTTTATAATGAACGTAATGCAAAAAGAACCATTGGAATCCTACTTAATTTTAAGGAGTTCCTCTCTCCAAGTCTGAAGATATTCATCAGATCTTCACCATATTTTTATGGGACCAAACGACAAGCACCAGCTTTCAATCAAAGAAAGAATGGTCGAAATCGGTTCACACAGTACAGAGAAACGAGGTAACAAACATAAAAAGGAACATACAGTCGAATTGAGAACCTCCTCCTTTTTTTGAAGTCGGTTAAAAAAGTGACCTTGTTTATTTACCGCGGAAAATATAATAAGTATTAAATCAAATTTTTATTATGCTTATTATTTCGGATGGAGACAAATTATGTGTGGTCCACAGGCATTCATTTCAGGTCTGGATGTTTGTGAGACGGACAAGTCCCTGTAGTTTTTGAAACCCACAAAACAAAAGTTGATTTTAGTGTGGGGTCAAGATTGTTTATGAATGTGAGTGTTGAGTGTATTTGTTTATTAACTTACCACAGCGACAGTGGGTGCTGGCGCACGTGTGGTTGTGGAAACGTCGTGGCCTGCTCCGGTTCTGCACCGTCTCTCGCAGTCGTCACGGCTCTCGAACCTGAGGGAGGATTTACAGTTTTTAATAATTTTAATTACATATATAAAAGGTTGACCAAATAATAAAGGTCGAACGAAGTAGCTGGACGTAGCCTAGACTTTACGATTCGCTATAGAAAAATGCAAATCAGGTGAGGATTAAGAACAGCAAAGGAGGTTCTAGGGGTCAAAGTGATGATTTAGCAATGCATTTGATTAAATATACTGTGGCAATATCAAATCCTGTTCTATTTATCATTACAATGTGTGAGTATAAGAATTTCCTAATCCCACCTGTTGTCGTTGCCCTCGCAACCTCCGTAAGTGAACTGACTGCAGCTGTCAGTGATGGGATCGTAGAACCACCTCATCAGAGAGCCTTCACACGGACCCGCTCGCATCGGCAGTTGGCAGATATCTGTAAATATTTACAATCTGAAGACAAAGAGACAAAGACAAAGAGTGGAAAAATATTAGAACATTTTAATATGGAGCAAGTATCAGCAGTGTGACGTTAAAAAAATCTAAGAATTCAAATTTAATCTATGATTAGCGAAGGACTTCCTAAGGCCGTAGAAGATGATGATAAAGATAGACATATTTTAATCTTCAAAATCCATAAAACAATTATGTAGTTTAACCGACCACACAACCTCACATACCATATCAATTCTTGTACAGATTCCCGATATTAAGGTTTCCTCATGATATCATAGCTAAAATAAAAGTGCACACTAAATAGTTATGATCAGACCTTGCACAGGTTTGCAGTAGTACTGGCAATGCTCCTCGGTGGGGAAGTTATTCTGGTTACCACCGCAGCCTCCGTACTGGAACTCAATGCATCTTCCCATTCTGTAGTCATAGGTCCAGCGAGTAGACATGTTTGTGCATGGGCCTGGGTCCACCTCTCGGAAGCAGATGTTTTCTGTGGACAGAAGGTCGACAATGCTGAGTTAAGGTTTACAATGCAAAACTAAACTTCATATCGAAATAAATGTCTGTGGTATAATTCCTACTCCCCTGAAAAAAGACTACCTTTTATGATGATGGTTGTGTTTTAAGTTCAGCCGGTATATTTCTTTGGGCAATTTTCTATGGTGTAAAGAAAGGTTTAAGGGCAACAGTCCACAATATATTTAGTTAACGAAAATATCGCGAGAGAAGAAGAAAGAAGAAAAATTATCTCACCTGCCGACACAGCAGGTTCGGTAGGTGGTTGTACGGTGGTGGTGGTAGTTTGAGGTTCGGAACATCTGCGCTCGCACTCCATTTCACTGGCGAAGTTGTTGGCGTTACCTCCACATCCACCGTAGTAGAATGGTCGGCATCTGGAAAATCACTAGTGTGTAAGCTCATGTCTATATCTGAGAAGGGGTAGTTAGAGGTGATTATAGTAGCACATTCACTTGAACTTATTTCTGTGTCAAGACTTAGGGTGCTATGGCAATATCAAACTATGCCATACTGGGCACAGTTTCCAGTCCTGAGCAATTCATACATATAAAAAGTTCTGTTCCGTCGACCCTAAGTACATACGTTTGGGATAAGTGCAGGTAAGAAAAAAACATAAAAATTAATATTAGGTGCTGTTACAATATCACGTTAGCTGTCTAATTTTATAATACATACCTCTTTTGAGCGGTATCGTAGAACCAGTTCTCTCGGTAGTCGGAACAGTCACCGGTCTCACCCGGCAATGTGCAGATATCAGGCACTGCACGACAAAAATCTAGTTAATAAGCCGTATAATATACTATATACCACTTTTAAAAAATGATTCATGGGTCCTATTGGAATAATTTAGGAAATAAAGATAATTCCAATGAACGATTTCCTTTTCCTTGTAGCCAAGTGTTGCTCTAAGAGGTAGCCAGAGAGTACCCCGCTGGCATAACGATCATTACTGTTGGAAAACTGCTCTGGCCAATAAATAAATGGTCAAAAGAACCTGGAAGAAATTGTGCTTACCATATCAAAAACTTTCAACACTATAAAATACCCATATACAAGTCAATCTTGTTAATTACATCTATATACTACTAGACATGCCAATGCTAAGTGCAAACTACAATCATAACAAAAAATAATGAAGAATAAGTTCGTTACACATGAGCCCCAGAGGAATCATAAAGCAAAAACAGCTAATTAGTTGATGTAAGAGAGCCTTATGATGAATCCAAAGACTCTTTAGCTGCGAGTTGAAAATGCACCAACTCTTATGCAGACACTACTTCACAAATTTAAAATGTAAAAGGCGTGAACAACCTTACGATATAGGACACTGTCCCGTCCCCAAATTCACCTTTGTAACCCCTACGAGCCAGGGTCAACAGTGGTACGCATTTAAAGACACAAAGCCTTGAAGCTCAGCAAGTCTTCGGGTTTATCTAACTTGTCTTTAACTCGCAACGAAATCAATGACGATTGACATAGTTAAATGAATAGGTGTTGCAAATATTTTCTTTCACGATGTGATTACTGCAGGACTCATGCGTAAAGATCTTCGTGAAGCAACTTACCGTAGGCGCTAGGGCAAGCTTGGGCGCAATCCTGCTCGGTCTCAAACCGGTTACCGTTGCCCCCACACCCGGTGTAATAGAAGGGCACGCAACGGTTCTCCGTCTGGCTGAAAGACCAGGCAGCCTCTTGCTCCGTGCAATTGCCAACATTCTGTTCCTCCTTGCATTGTGCTGTGCGTGCAACCCAATGTTAGTTAGATAATCGACCATTACCAATAGTGAATGCATTTTGATAGATTTTGGTAGAGTTGTATCTGAACAATTTAATGCTTTATTGGTAATAATCGATAAAGAAAAATAGAGTTAAATAGAGATAGTTTCAGTATACAGAAAAAGTCACACAGAAATAATAATTAAGAGGAAGGAACACATGCAACATTGAATATATTTATTGAAGTTGAAATGCCAAATGTTAAAGAATGAGATAATCATATTATTCTGTATATACATTTCTAGCAAAATTATTTTTAATTCGGTTAATTTATAGCACAGTAATAAATCACCTCAACCATTTTTTCAGCAATATCTCACAGAAAATTAATTCAGAATAGTATCCTTCCTTGCTCATGCAACCCAAAAATCCACTAAGAACACCACAACCAAATCTACAACATCCACACCCATTATATAAATATCTACGTCATTCTCATGCGCTGTACTTACGTTTGGGAGTTCCCGGTGGGTCACAGCGTTGTATGCAGGCGGCTTCGGAGCTAAACCTATTGGTGTTGCCTTCACATCCTCCCCAAATGAACTGCTCGCAGCGACGCGTCTCGGAGTTGAAGCCCCAACGACCGAAATTGCCGGCGCAGGATCCTCGGTCGATTGGTAAGCTGCATTGATCTGTTACATAGGTAATTGGATGTAGCTATCTAGATATTTTAAAAATGTTTTATAGTAAATAACGATTATGAAATAAGCCAGCTTTAGCATTAAAAATCTTTATTATTAAATCAAAAAAATCATTTTATCGTTCCCCATTATAAGACGAAAAATAATGTTAGTTAATTAATGATACGACGCAAGATTATATATATTTCTTTATGAAGATTTATAGTTACTATGGCACTACTGTGTGACAAAGCTAAAGAACGATCAAGTAAAGATAAAATATTGCATCCTATGTATTGACCCAATTTAAAAGGCTGAAAATTATGATGTAGGGTCTAAATCAATACAAGAATGTTTTACCTTCTGTCCTAGTCGGTTGACATTGCGATTGACACAGTTCTCGGGATTCGAAATTGTTAGCGTTGCCAAGACAGCCGCCGAAGACGAACTGACTGCATTCCTCCCTGTCGGAGTCGTAGTACCACCGTATGTTGTATCCCATACACGCACCCTTGACTTTAGGCAGATTGCAGGCATCTGTGAAAAAAATCGTGAGGTAACTAAGAAAAATGACGTGGCTTAAGTTTTTCGATCCAGGATGTTGAGCGATCACGTATGGTAGACAATTTTCAAGTTTTCTAAAAATGGTTGACCCAAAGACGAGTTTTATAACCACCCTAATTTCAGTAGACTTAAGCTTGAACCTCAACGTCTTAAGGTATTTAGGTAATAATATTTGTGATAAAGCAAACTGGATTTAAAACACGTACTCGATGATGCAGTAAGATACAAAGTTATATAATAATAATAATAGTGTGAACACCTTGTTTTGAAATAGCATTAGGATTTCCTGCTCACCTTTAGGCGCTGGTTGAACGCAAACGTCCTCACACTCCTCCTTGGTGGCGAATCTGTTACCGTTGCCTTCGCATCCTCCATACCAGAACCTCGAGCAGCCGCCGTATTCAAGATCGTAGTACCAATATACTGAGAAGTTGCGACAGGAACCGCGGTCGGTAGGTTGACTGCAGGCGGCTGTAAAACAATGGTTATTTTTATTCCATCACTTATAACTTTATCTGGATTATCGGCTGCCAATTAAAGATCCTATTATTTATTTATACACTTTATTGCACAAAAAAAAATACAAATAAAATGAAAATCACAATCATAAAAGTACAATTGGCAGTCTTATCGCTCAAAGGCAATGTCTTACAGACAACCATGGGATGGATTTGATAAAAGGATAATTAGAGGGCAGTCGTAAAGTGTAAAGAATAGGAGTTAAGACGGAAGAAAAAAAAAATATAAGAAATACAAATAATAACTAAATATTAATAAAAAAAATATATATACATACATCAATACATACATATATATAACTAATATACATACATAAATAAATACATATTTATATATAATATAAGAGTATTAGTACATACAGGAAGGAAAGTTATCCACATCAATGTGTAAATGTAGGAGACAGGTAGTGATCTTTGACCATTTTTTTAAACGATGAAAGTGACCTCGCCCGTCTTACCACAACTGGTAGGGCGTTCCACAATCGGACAGCTTTGACGGTGAACGACCCGTCCATAAAATTAGTGGACTATTACGTAAGTCTGATAATAATTAAATCATCTATAATGATAAAATCGTGCATTCAAATCTATTTAGTAGATTTTGCCTGACAAAGTATCAAACATCGTTACAGCTATCCATGCTTAACAACTTTCACATTAGTAGAATATTAATTAGTACTCGCGATTGTAAAGTTGCAATTGTTGGAAGTTGCATTGATTGGAAGTGCATGGTGGCCTGTTGGTAAACGGACCAGACGCGGCTGCCAACATGTTCACGGTGGTCGCGGGTTCAAATCCCAGGGCACACCTCTGACTTTTCGGAGTCATGTGTGTATTGATAGTCAATCACCACGCACTAAAACGGTGAAGGAAAACATCGTGAGGAAACCTGCATACCATAGCGGTTCATAAGAATTTCTATGGTATGTAAGTCCGCCAACCCGCACTAGGCCAGCGTGGTGGACTATATGGCCTAACCACTCTCAATCGTACTTTCGATTGTAGAGTAAGCCCGTGCCCTGCAGTGGGACGTATATGGGCTGGTACAGATACTCGCGATTGTAGAAGAGGCCCGAGTCTTACCTTGTCTATTAACAGGAATGTCAGAGCATCCGAAGAATTTGTGTCCTTTAGCCTCAGTTTGTCCGTCGGGACAGCAGCCGAATTCGCTAGATGCGCAATCGCATCCTCCCCTCTCAGGTCCAGTTGCAGGCGTCTTGCCATCTCCGCAGCATCCGTACTGAGATTGATGGCAGTCGCAGCCCTGGTTGTTGGGACCCTTAGCGATAGTAACTCCGTCGAGACAGCAACCGAACTGGTAAGTGTGGCATCCGCAGCCCTCGTAATTCGGGCCGGTAGCTTCAGTATGCCTGTGTATGAACAAATGTTTGCGTATCAATTAACTCACGTGTGTCAAGAACATAATTCCAAGCAAGGATTATTCGATAAATATGATTGTTGGAAGCCGTCATAATAGGGAATATGCACCAGACTTCAAAATAAGTCAAAATAATTTTTTTGTAATCTTTTTTAATATAGAAATATACCTTAAAGATATTTTTTAAATTTATCAACTCTAAATCGGTAAAATAAATACTTAAAAAATGACATTTCAAATTTGCCGCGCATTTTTTCCAAAACGCGATCTATTGCTTGAAAAGGAAAGTGACGACAATGGGCACGTTCTTATGAAGTTTTAGCTTGTTGGTTTACGTTTGTTTATGAGTTATTTTGTGCTTTCTTTATGCTATTAAATAAAATGGATTATTTTGTCACGAAATACAGTTCTGTAGCAATTCATTAAAGAAACTTAATTCAAATACTACGTTGCTCATAACGTGCCCTATGACGTCACAACGAGTTCGCGCCAACATGGCGTTCAAATGCTTCGAAACTGATAGCAGTTTTGATAATTTTTTTGTACTTTATTAATTGATATTTTCAAAGACTTATATTTTTTTCCGATAATGTAATAACATACAGAATTGATTAAAAATATAAAAAAATGACATGCATATTCCCTATTCAATAATCGCAATAAAATATAGCGATTGAGTTGAAAAATCAATCATCAGAATTCTACACTCTGTGATCTGAATGATACATTGGATGATTAATTAAACATTTTCTGATAAATATATTTGTAAAATGAAGATAAAATCACTGTAATCTTAATATTGTAGACAACCAAAATCCAGCCAGGAACGTGACGATTCGTCCGGACTGATGTCCAGACGAAATAATTATATAATTATGATGTGATCCTTCTTTTTCTTTAGTTCAGATCTTTGTTGAAGAATAAATTGTGAAATCAATGTATGTTTTACCTGTCGGGACAGCATCCGTACGTGGTGTATTGACAGCCGCAACCTTGGTTATTGGGTCCTTTGGCAAGAGTGGCGTTGTCAGGGCAGCAACCGAATCGGGCATATTGGCAACCGCAACCTTTAAAGGGAGAGCAAGGAAGATTAATTAAAAAAGGCAATAGCTCTTATAAAATCTGTTAAAAATATTTGCAAACAAAACATGATTATGTAAAAAGCCTATAAAAATCCCAACATACCTTCAAGATGCGGTCCCTCTGCAGGCTTGTAGTTGTCAGGACAGCATCCAAAGGCGTACAGGAGACAGCAGCCTTCGTTGTCGGGGCCGTGAGCTGGAGTCTTGCCGTCAGGACAGCAACCAAACCGTGATGTACTGCATGAGGTCGGACAACCCTCTAGGTTGACACCCTTAGCTATAGAAAACAAAACCACTCTGTTACTGCAGTCATTTGTTTTATAAAATACTTAAGTAATATGTGGAGATTCTCGGCCACGTCATTACAATTTTGGTAAAGCACTTGCAATAGCGGCACACAACTACATACAATCTTGGGAAGTCTCATAGGAATACTAATTTTCAAACCAATAGCCTTTCAAAAAATAGTATTCCTAATGTAACCTAAGCTTCAAGAGACTATTATTAAAAATATGTCCAATGACACTTTTCTTATTGCCTCTAAGGGTTAGACACAAATAGAACTGACTCTTAGGCGTATATGTGTATTGATAGTAAATTACCGTAACGTTGAGGGAAAATATCATTAAGAAAAAAATAATTTCCTGCAGTTAAAGTGAGTCAATAATTTTAATGGTTATGTACTACTACTAAACTGCAATGGGCCACGGTGGTGGATTGTATCCCTCCCCCTCTAAATCGACAATTAATTTTAAGAGGCCCATGCCCTGCACCCCTACTTGTATGGGCTGGATAAGTTATCACCTTACGGCATCTAATTAATGAAATTTACCTGGAGATACACCGTCAGCACAGCAGCCAAATTCAGTAACGTTGCACGGGCATCCAGCTCCACCGGGGGCGGAGGCGAAGGTCTCGTTGTCATAGCAACATCCGAATTCACTGGTGGAGCAGTCTTCGTACTGGGTGGTTGAGGTGAATACTTCACTTGTCGTAGTGTCTGACTTGGTGGACGATTGGGATTCCGTTTCAGTTGAGGTTCCAGGTTCTATGAGAAAAATTAACAACATAGTGTTTTAGAATTAATTTGTCGAGTAACGCATTCCATTACTTGGTTGTAAAGCAGGATTTTTGCAATGTGCAAATATTATGTATTATAGGCCCAATTATTTAATTGGGCCTATTTACTGTATATATTATATTATCAAATTATAGCTATGTAAGTTATTCTGAACATACAAGGCGAAATATGGGTGTCCAGGCACCTCTGCCTACCCCTTCTGGGAAAAAGGCGTGAGTTTATGTATGTATGTAAGTTATTCTGATGTACAAGCCATAGCATAATATAGCTATATAAAATTCGTTCAGTGAATATTGGGTGAATCGGTAGACGGTAACAAACATTAATACATTCAGTCTCGCAAATTACATTTAAAATATTTTATATAATGTGTATATTAGTAATATTTGATATAAATAAAATTGTGCACTCACGAGTAGAAGTATTCTCGGGACATCCTTCCATGTCAGGACCTTTGGCTTCAAGCTCGCCATCAGCGCAGCATCCATATCTAAAATAATCCATGCATAAATTACACCGGGCATGAGTAAAAGTCGCTGTGGAAACCTTTGAGTCACTAAGTGAGGTCTATATTGCAAAGGGACACTTCCTGTGCCTATAAATGATTATTAAAAAGTTAAAGACAGCCATCTTTTTTTTTTAAAGATCGGTCAGAAAGCGCGCGATGTCAATTTACAAGGTAGTCGAACAACCTTGCTAAGGTTTTTGAAGCCAGGCTGCTTCCAACAGATCGCTATAGAAAATTTATATGCCTCAGGAGGCATGAATGTAACTGAGACTGTAAAGGAAGACTGTAAAAAAAGATCAGGTAAACGACAGCCTCCGTAGCGCAGTTGGTTAGACGCCGCCTGTGAAACGAGAGGCCGCGGGTTCGATCCCTGCACCGAGAGAAATGTTTGTGCGGCCCACAAATATTTCTTCCAGGTCTGGGTGTTTGTGAGACCGAAAAGTCTCTCGTAGTTCCTGATACCCACGACACAAGACTCGATCTTAGTGTGGGGTCAGGACTATGTATGTGACTGTTGGGTGTTATTTATTTATTTATTTATTCTTGAGTGGAGACCGCGTCTTGGCAAGCATAGTGTAGGACGAGCTAAATGGAGTGGAGTGAAGATTTGCAGTAGGTTGTTGGCAGATGCCGGGTGTGATAAGCCGGAGACAGGTTGAAGACATAATGGCGCAATTTGGATCACGCCTATATTCCAGCAGTGGACAACAGTATAGACTGATGATGATGATGATGATGTAAAGAAAAAGTGAGAGAGGAAAAGAACGCTCACCTTGAAGATTTGCAAGCCGGTGGTGGTGGTGGACAGCCTTCCTGGTCGTTTCCTTCTGCTGCTGTCTTGTTATCGGACAAACAGCATCCGAACAGAGTCTCCGCACATTGCGACGGCGGGCACCCTTCGTAAAGCAGGCCCAGTGCTGGTGACACTTCGTCTGGGCAACAGCCGAATTGCGACTCCTTGCACGTTCGCGGTCTTGGACATCCTGGTGATGATTTTTATTCATACAATGTTTATTTTATAATGAAAGTATTTTACTAATACTGATAGAACCTACTGGCCTAAACTCAATACTCTGTGGATAAATCGATTAACTTTAATTCATGTTTTTGTATTATGGTAGGATAGCTGATCCAAATCTTCTCTATTCTCAAACTTATTTAGGTTATGAAAACTTTTCCTTTAATATTTAACAGTACATTAACGTACGATTTCAATATTTAACATGATAGTGGCATGTAGTAGTGGGGTGGCATTTAGTGTAGCTTGTTAAATTGAATCGGCTCTCAAATCTGAGCCAGCAAGTAGCCATTTTATTTTTGCCTTACAAAACTGTGTCGCAATTTTAAAGAATCTGAGAAATATACGAAATAAAATATCAAGAAATATATTAATAAATTACACTGTACCTTCGTCATATGGTCCTTTAGCCGGAGTCCTGAGGTCAGGACAGCAACCGAACATCGTGTCACCGCACTTGGGCTTCCTCTTCTTGCACTTCCTTCTGGAAGGAATTCCCACTGTGCTGGACCAGTCGCGATGTGCTATGAAATAAAATAATTAGAAAATTACACATACATACTCGTACATACATACATAAACTCACGCGTTTTTTCCAGAAGGGATAAGCAGAGGTGCAACCAGGACACCCACATTTCGCCTTGTATGTTCCATCCCACGATGTGATAGGGGGCAAGTATATTGCCACATCGGACACAAATTTGTGACTTCAGGCTAATAATGAATAGAAAAATCCAATATAACTTTGCGCGACTCGGGATTCGAACCTGAGACCTCAGCTTCGTAACCGTACCGTAGCACAACTACGCCAACAAGGCGCTGTAGAAAATCTGTCTAAATATATCTAGGTATTAAATAAAATATATATACATACATAAACTCACGCCTTTTTCCCAGAAGGGGTAGGCAGAGGTGCCAGGACACCCACATTAAATAAAATATGGGATAGCATATTTGGCCTAAATATGCAGTGGTGTTTGATATTATATTAATTATTTGGTTAAGAGACTCATTCATCGTCATAAAAAAGCAACTTTTGGCGAACTGTAAAATATTACACAATTTAATGATAGTAGAACGAGTTACCTATGATAATACTATATAATTTATTTTCTCTAATTTTTAGTACACCTCATACTTCCCATATTTCTCGTGTTCGCCTACCCATCCTTTGATTGTCTGGCAGAGATCGCCTTGAGTAATAAGACCGCCACTTGAACTTCTCTTTAATGTTTTCTTATTTTATTGTCACTGGTGTACAATAAAGATCATTAAATAAAATGAAATAAAAAAATGCTATACATACATTTGCCAGTCAATGAGGGCTTGGCCGTAGTGACAACGTGAACGGTCGATCCTTCAGTTGTAGTTCCTACAAAACGTTTTAAAATCTATTAGTTCATATAACAATAGATACATTTTCATTTGGTAAACCACGCCTATTTGAAAGATATCTTCAAATAGTTCCTAAGATAAAAACTACTGTATACTGGTACTGGTATAATAGGGTAGCACAATAAAAATAAAAGTTAGGAGCGATGCTTCTTTCTAGAGGGAAAATACTGTGACTACGTAAGAGAGAGATAGAAATTAAGTTAAAATAAAAAGCAATTGAATAACCTTCATAAGACTCGCCAGCAGATGTGGTAACTCCGGTTATTTCTTCAGAAGTAGTAGTTTCAGCTCCTTCCTTAGCTGTAGTACCTTCAGCGCCAATAGTGGTAGTTTCAACAGAGTATTCTGTTGTAGACATTACACTTGTAGTACCTGATGGCAAAGTAAGAATTTAAATAGCTGAACAGATTTTCTATTTCTTTTTTCTCTGAAACAAATGTGGACTAGTAAATTGTATATTCTTATTTAGGCTGTGCGGTACGATACGAAAAATCTAATAAAAAAAAATCTGTTGGTACTAAAGTACTTGCATCAGCCCTCAATAGTATATTTACAATTTCGACCAAGCAGAAATAGTTGTATTTAATAAAACCATTATTTCTATTCAAAATCGTGCAATGACATTAGGTATACTTACTTTCTGCTCCACTGGATTCTGTGGTTTCTCCAGATTCTTCCGTAGTCGCAGCAGTTGTCCATTCACTTTCAGTAGTTGATAAAAGTTCTGGCTCCGATGTTGTGCTAGATTCAGAAGTTTCCGCACCAACCACTGTAGTTTTCTCAGGGACTACTGTACTAACTTCTGGACCTGAAGTGGTTGACGCTATTTCACTAGATAGGGTAGTAGCCGCTTCACCGCTAGTTGTAGATTCAGTTGGCTCTTCTGTGGTTCCCGACTCTGTAGTAGCAGATTTAGCAACTGTTGTTTCTTCACTGCCAGTAGACTCCGTGGTTGGAGGCTCAGTAACTGAGGTTTCAGAGGCACCAGACCTAGCTAGTACATCAACTTTTACTTTGCTAACAGGTGGTTCAGTTGTCGATAGATCAGCCGAGGTAGTTGTCTCAACTTCAGATGTTTCACCAGAAACTGTGGTTTCTGTTCCAAGTATTCCTGTAGATTTAGGTTCTGACGATTCTGAAAAAATTGAACAGTGTGTATGGAATTATTTCACGTAGTTTATGAGGTTAAATAATATATACATTCAATAACCATTTTGCATGTAAACACGTACCAGTAGTTGCAGCTTTGTCTGCTGTGGTGGTACTTGCCTCTGGAACAGTGTCGAATATCTCCTCAGTTGTTGAAGACTCTGGAATATTACAAAAAGTATTGCATTGTAGTTTTAGAAGCAAAGTATTCCCTTTTTCTAGCCGTAAATTCTAGAATAATAAAAGACTGTAGCATTGAATTGTAGGCGAAATTCATACCAACCTGTACTTCCCACAACTGTAGTATCAGTGACGAGTGATTTTCCGGCGATGGTAGATTTCGATGACTCATCTACAATAGTACTTTCAGTTGCTTCTGATGTTACTGAGGCTTCAGTCGAGGATGTCTCCTTAGCTACCGTGGACTCTGTTGCTGCAGACTCAGTGGTTTCTCCTGAAACTGTTGTTTCTGATTCGGCAGTAGATTTAGTTTCCTCTGTTTCAAGTGTCGGCGTAGATTCAGTCTTTGTTGGTTCTAAAAAATACAAAAAATACCAAATATAAATGATCATTTGAGTACTATCATACAATTTACAATCTAACATACTTATATACATTATATTGGATGTTAATACGTACCAGTAGTTTCTGTACTCTCTGTAGTCGGACTTGATTCCGAAACAGTTTCGGATGTCTCCTCTGTTGCTGATGAATCTAGAATGCCAAAACAGTCATAATGAGTTTTAAGTTAAGAGGTAGTGCAGAGTTAAATACAGAATACAAACATGTTTGTCTAAATGTACAGCTCGTACCAATTATGGATGTAATTCATTCACTCGAAGAGCTTGCAATAACTATAATAAAAACTTCTCCGATATCGACATATTCTTTTTATCGTGTAATAAACTGAAATGTTTACTTATTAATTAAATTAAATCCAAATAGTAGTATATTATAGTTGTCTCCTACATTATCCATTCATTGAATTATGTTTTAACTGAAATTTGATTATATGTTATTGTCCTTTTTTTATTATTGTAGTTAACATTTGTTTGAGATGTTATAGAATTGTTTAGTTATTTTTTTTGTTATTTATTGTAGCACAGCAGCGTTTCGTTTGTTTTTAATGTTAGTTTTGCTTTGTACACTTGCTTTGTTTATGTGTAACTTGATTGTGGAAGCTTCACTGGATCATTTGTTACTTACTGTGTCTTGCTATATATGTTTTATTATTCTGTATGTTTCCCAAATAAATAAAAAATAAAAAAAATAAAAATAAAAATAAACGTAGGAATATGTTAATGAAGAAATTTATATAATTTATTTTTAAAAACATGGATATTTAATTAGATTGTTAATATCATAAGTAATTGTGGTATAATCTTAACATTCATTATGGTTATCATTTGTACTAACCAGTGACCGTGCTCTCTGTAGTTCCACCCGACTCAGTCGTTTTATCTGTGCCAGCTGTTGTCGATTCCGCTTCAGTACTTTCAGATGATTCTGATGTTTTCGATGCCTCAGTTGAGGACGTTTCTTTAGATACAGTCGACTCTGTTGATTCGGACACAGTAGATTCCCCTGAACTTGTAGTTGCTGTCGATTCATCACTGGCAGCTGTTGATTTCGTTTCATCTGTAAATAATTGATCGTAAAAGAAATATTACTCAACATGTAAATTTCTCGGAATAGGGTAGTATTTTAATCTTTATAATATGGCAAAATATCCCTGGTTGAATTAAGTGGGCATGCATGGATGGCTATGAAATAATACGAAAAGTATATGACTTAAACGTACTAATGTTTCCAATTTAGAAAGAGCCGACCTTTAGTCCATCCAAATCTTTTAGCCATTAACTTACATTCATACCATACTTTACCAATAACTTTACCGCTACATACAGATCAATTTAAGCAGATGGCTGCTGAAATTCTTGACGAAGGTCTATGTTAAGCAGTGAACTACTTGTTTCTGAACACAATAATAACACCTATACTATTACTGAATGGCTATTTTTGCCATAATATCTATGTAAGATTTAAATTATGCTACCACTTACCGGTAGATTCAGTTTTATCTGAAGTAGATACCGTGGTGGAACTCAAATCTGAAACCGTTTCGTATTCCTCAGTTGTTGAAGATTCTGGAATTTAAAAAGGATGCATGTGAATTGTATTTATTTTATTTTTTGCAGTGCCTATTAAATAAAATAAAAAATAACAACAATAAGATGAATCATGTTTTAATTACTTCGGTAACATAGGTAAAATTTGTACCAACCAGTAACCGAACTACCTCCAGTCTCGGTAGTTCCACTCGGCTCAGATGTTGTCTTTCCATCGGTGTCAGTTGATGTCGACCCAGTATCTACAAGTGTGCTGTCTGTGGGTGCCGATGTAGATGCTGCATCAGTACTCTCAGTTGCTCCTGATTCTTCAGTTACTGTGGACTCTGTTGCTTCAGACCCAGTGGTTTCTCCTGAGACTGTTGTTGACGATTCGACAGTGGACACTGTTGATTCAGTTTCTTTTGTTTCAAGTGTAGATTCCGTCGCTGTTGGTTCTAAATATATAATGTTATGTAAAATTTAGTCTTTCTATACTGAAAACTATACGGCATATAGGTAGTATTTCGATTGATTAGAGTTTAGACAATAATAATACGTACCAGTAGATCCAGTAATGTCTGTAACAGATTCTGTCGTACTTAGATCCAAATCGGTATCATACGATATATCCTCAGTTGTTGAGGATTCTGTAACAAATATTACACATTTTTTTTATTGTTCAACATTATTAATATCATTAAATAATGAAATGTCACAAAAGAGTATAAATATAATTTAACTAAGCTACAGCATCTACCTATTCTGCAAAATCGTGTGATTACTCCGGGTAGGTTTACTCAGACTATAAATAATTGTAAAAGCTAATAAAACATGGCCTATGTTTTATTATTATAATTATATTATTATAGTTATATTATTATAATATCTTGCTATTTCGTTAATGCAAAATAATCACTGATAGCAAAGCAGCGATCTTTATATAAACTTGACTAATAGCGAATGAAGTAGGTCGAGCGTATACGAAATGCGAGGTAGTTAAAAGATATCGTAAAGGACACAAGTGGTTTGGTGTAACTTCTGTAAATAATACTACAATTTCAAATAAACACAGAGTTATAATGTACGAACCTGTAACTGTGCTTTCTGTCTCGTTTGTCGGCGTAGAAGGCTCAGCTGAAACTGATGCAGTCGAACTCTTTGCTGATAGATCTGTCATAACAGATAAGTTTGTTAATAACATTTGCTATAGAAAGCTGTATAGACTGAAACTTTATAATTCATTTAGGTTCTGGACAGTCTCCATGGCGTCTTCAGTTACACGCTGAAAGTGTAATGAGAGACGGGGTTCCATCCTCCTATTGAGACAAGTGTTCCTATGATCCATAAGTATTTGTTTCGGATCTGAGTTTTTTAATACGGTAAAGACTTTTAGTTTCTGATACCCAGGACCCATGACTCGATCTTAGTGTTGGGTTGGGACTGTTGGGTGTATGTATTGATTTATTAATAAGGTAAATAGAAATAGGCCAGCGTGGAGGACTATATGGTCTAACCACTCTCGATTGTAGAAGAGGCGGGTGCCCTGCAATGGGACGTATATGGGCTTATACAGATACATAACAGTAATACCAACCTGAAGAGACTTTCTTTTCGGTCAAGGTAGGTTCTACAACGGTGCTTCTCTCGGTGCTGAAGTCCGTGGAATCCGTGGTGAAGTCGTCCGTGGTGTCGGTAAACCAAGAGCTGGAGGAACCGCTGCCTGAACCCTCGCTTGATATGAACTCCTCGGAGGCCAGGGAAGTGTCTAGAAATAGTACGTTGGAGGTAAAGAAATATGAGTTTTTATTTTTTCCTGTCGATGTAATACAAGCTTCGATTTCATATATATTTTTTTCAAG
This sequence comes from Hyles lineata, assembly GCA_030180105.1. NCBI lineage: Eukaryota > Metazoa > Arthropoda > Insecta > Lepidoptera > Sphingidae > Hyles > Hyles lineata. The sequence goes on along the minus strand of JARJEE010000013.1, from coordinate 10,948,745 downwards.
ACTAATATTAGATCGTATTTTATTTATTAGTATTTTCAGACGACGTAGGTCGTCCTCTGGCCAGATAGCGGGACGACTTGCACAGGTAGCAGACCGGGTTCTGTGGTGTACGTTGGGAGAGACCTGTGACTAGCAGTGGACTGAATCGGGTTGATGATGATTAAGTATTTTTAGGTATATATTGTGAAATCTAAAAGTAGTGATAGTGACTGATACTAATGTCATAAGAAATATACCTGATAGCAGGGTTGGGACTAGGATGTGAGCGTATTTTTTTCTTATTAACTAAGAAGGCTTTTGTGTAACATATAAGCGTATTACCTGTGTAAAATCCATCGCCAGTGACCAGTGGTGTCATGCCGGATCCAACATCTAAAAATAATTGCATTTATTAAATCTTGTAGGTTTATGAGTATCTCAAATTGAATGAAGTATACTTTAGTAATTCAAGTCAAAATGCTATTATGCTAAAATGCTCGTCAGGTTGATTTTGAAATTGTTCTACAAAACTAATACTTACTGATTAAAGATTGAGTAGTATGACTTTCATTATTATGTAGTTATTATGAGAGTTGAATTAGTATTTTTTATGAATCTTATATAATTACCTGAAGCTGGACTATCACTCAACATGTCACCAAGCTGGAAGAAAACAAAATAGTATTTTAACATAAATTTATATCAAATTATAGTTTAATTGTGCATTGACCATGCCATAGTTTTGCTACTGTATATGAGTTGTCGTATCACTTACCATCACTTGCATGGCATGATCGTTTCGCCAGTCAAAGCAATAATAAAATACCATTACATGCATAAAACATATAAGTATAACAAAAATCCAGCTATTACGGGTCCCATTATCAGGCGCGGGCTTCCTCAAGAATTCGACTGAGAGGAATTAGGCAATTAGTTTAGAAGTTATGAACACAATATAGTACTAGATACATACCGTGGTATCAGAGCTACCTATTAGCCGAATATCCAGGCCAACTTCTGGGTAATCTTCATCGTAATCGCAGTCTTCTTGGTCCAATATGGGCGGTGATTTAGGGTTCAAAGGTATGATTTCATCTGTCGAATAGGTTTTTTGTTAAATTTATTTTGTGTAAATGAAATACGTTTAAGATCGATTTAAATACTCTAAGAGCTAATTAGTGGTAAATTATGTTCAGTACTGTTTTTATTTAATTATAATACGAAATTGGATTTCTGGGCTCAGAGATAATTTTACGAAAATTTTAAATGTAATAAAAATTATTTCAGTAATTGATAAGTGTTGGACAATGGACATAGAGAATTCAGGAGCGCATTTAAAAAAACATTATAAACTGTTTTTAAGAAAACAAAATATTAGGCCCATATATTAGATTTCTAGAACTATTGCCAACTTGTCAACAAAGGTCATGGGTAAGAGTAAAATTCTCATTAAATAACCTTCGTTGCAAGGTCCAGCGTTGCAGTTCTGCGTGGACTCCGGGGCGTCGGTCGCGTCGCAGTCCGTGGCGGGCTCGTCCCCGCGCATGCACATCACGCGCCGGCTCTGAACACCCTCGCCGCATTCTTTCGAGCACTACAATATCGTTTTGTTAGATTACATGGCCATTGGCCCTAGTGGGTCATTTTACTGTTGGTAGGTCTATTATAAGTGGGAGGCCGCCTGGGTAGGCAACTGCAATGTCTTTTTCTCCCGCCAAACAGCAGTGTAAATGCACTGTTGTGTTCCGTATATTGTATATTGGATTGTATATTGGAAATATCAACACATTGACAAAACAAGTAAAAATATTTAATTTAAGTTATATTAAGTATCGTAATATATTTTTATTTTCTACATAATGGTGATAAGTGAAAAGTTTATTTTTGAAAAATAAATTCATTAATCGATTTTAATTCATGTCGTCATAAATTTTATCTCTAATTAAAGAAAAACAAACAAAATTGAACTATGTGTAATACAAGCACGAAACAACTAGGCAAGTCCAAAAAATAAGTCCCACTACGCATACACATGACTCCAAAAAGTCAGAGGTGTGCCCTGGGATTCGAACCCACGACCACCGTGAACATGTTGGTAGCTGCGTCTATTTCGTTTACCAACAGGCCACCACACACTTTAAACACACAAGTACCCACATCACGTCGAATTCGTCTCACCTTAGTCCACCTCGAAGCATACCACTGCGAAGGGCAGAGTTCCTTGGGCACGGTGCAGTTCCTGGTGTCGTTGTACTTGGCGAGGTGGCTGCAGCGAGCCTCGTCCACCTCCACCACGGTCTCGTTGATGTAGATGCCGCAGAACACGCGGCGGGACTGCGTGCCTTCGCCGCATTTTACTGAACACTGCGGATTTATCACATAAGCTATATTAAAAAAGGATGTTTAGTTGTATCGGAATGACCCCACCATAAATACATTCTTTCATCGTGATGCAATTTAAAATAGACAAGAGAGTGGAAAGTTAAGTAAGATTAGGTATAAGAAACAGTCAATTTTGTGAAAATGCTTTTCGTGCATTTGTAGTATTGGTATGATGTGATTTTAAAGTAATTGGTAAAATTAATTAAGTGAAGGTGATATATCAGGATTGATCTAGGTGGTGAGTTATAGATTCTGCCTTTTTTAAACAAGACAAGGAGTAAGCAGAAAAGGCTGCTATGTTGGGGCTTAAGCATACCTTGCTAATATTACTCACAAATTTAACACCTGACCAAAATCTCAACAATTCAAACCATTCCTACAACTCACCATCAGAAACTCCACATCCAAAAAAATAAGCAACATACAGTCGAATTGAGAACCTCCTTCTTTTTTTGAAGTCGGTTAAAAATCAAAGAAACAGCCTGGGGAACGAACCTTGTTGTCCCACTTCACCACCAGAATATTTACATCCAAAAAAAAGTCCAAGTAATAGCCTGGTACGAACCTTGCCCCACTGCGTGGCGTACCACTGCACCTCGCAAGGCGGCAGCTTGGCGGGATCGCAGGGCTGCTGCAGCACGGGCGCGGGGTGGTGCGCGCAGTACTCGTCCGCCACGCGCACGCGCTCGTACAGCGTGCACTTGGCAACCCTAGTGCGGAACGTTGACAGACAGGTGTCGCACTGGAAACAATACATTTATCTTTTAATTTGTGAAGAAAATATACAGATTCACAAATACACAAGACTTTATTGAACACCACAAATTACAGGAAAAATAATACACAGAAACCTTACAAATAAGTGAACAATTGGCGGTCTAATCGCTATGAGCGATCTCTTCCAGACAACCAAAAATCATAGAATGGATCGTAAGAGATGAAAATAAAAGTGGGCATTTATGTGAAATAGTAAAAATAAAGATAAAATTAAAAAATATTACGTACTTCTAAATTTAATGGTCATTTCTTTTGATCTGTGCGGGTGCCTTAAAACCCCTTATGTGAAACGTGGATTCATCCATTTTCTGGTTTATCCAATTCTACCACCATAAAACACTCTGCGAGCCCAGTTATGTTGAATATAAGTAGGAAGGACTTTGCAACCTGTTCAATTAAACTATTACATTTATATTTACTTTGGGTGACGAGTGTAGTTATGTAGTGCTTACTAAAAAGTTCCAAGTACTATTGCTCATGTTTATGGGGATACACTTACCATCATACGAAGTTTTTCTTCTTTTTCCTTTAAATAAAAGAAGTAAATGAATTGAACTTACCCCAACCCAATCCGACAGCATCCAATCAGTCCTGGTGTCAGGGTGCACCATGCAAGTCCTCTCAATCTCTGGCTTCTCGTCAGCACACTCGGAATCATCTAGAACGTCGATGCGCTTTCCGTCCTTCTGGTAGCAGATCACTCGCCTGGTCTGCTTGCCTTGTCCGTAGAGTGTGTCGCACTGAGGAAAATATTATTAGGGGGTGTAAGAAAAAAGAAAAATTTAAACTATTTATAATTGAAGAGATATTAAAGTCCAATTTTATAGGTTTTTTACATATTTACATAAACGAAAACTAAAATAAATTATAAGCGGACGAAGAAAAAAACTATTACAAACTATTACACTATTGATTTAAAGCCTTAACTTCTCTTTAAAGACCAAACGCTATTGTATCGAACGACGAGCGATTACAATAACCGGTATATAGTCGAAAACTTCTAGGAGTAGGACAGAATAATAAAACAGAACGTACGGGTTTCCAAGGTTCAGTGAACCATTTAGGGCAAGTGGTGTTGACGTTACACTCTTGATACTTTTCAGGTTTGGGGCCGAGAAGGTCGAAGCACTCCTTATCCGAAACAACTGACGGGAATCTGCAAAAAAATGTGTAATAAATAAAAATACAAATGTTCCTATGAATGCTCCGATCATTTAATCCCCGCAACGAATTTCAATGAATTTGTCATGTACTTTTGAATATTGTTTTACAGTCTTCAGGTGGTGTTTTTTTAGTACAATGAATGGCGAGACGAGCATGCCGTTCGTCTGATGGTAAGCGATATGACACCTCATAAACAGTAGCAAAACCAAACAACACCTTGAATTACAAAGCAATGTTTGGCATTCCACTGCGCTCGCCATCCTGAGACATAAGATCTTAAGTCTCAATATGTCCAATAGCTACTCTGGCTACACAACAGTGCATTTACACTACTATAAATAGGAGAAATAGGCAGCGTGGTGTTACCTACCCAGACGGCCTCTCACATATGAGAGACCAGTGTCAGTTACCAGTGAAATAAAAGAATATTGCCGATATTCTATTAATACGGCCTAACATACCCATTAGTGATGATCTTCTCGCATCGTATATCCCGGGACTGTATGCCGCCCTCGCCGCAGCGCTTGGAGCAGGGCTCCCAGGGCCCGGCGACCCACTGCGCCGGGCACGCCTGCGTGTTGCACGACTGGTTCGTCGCCGGCTTCAGCCCGATGTCGCAGAGCGCGTCGTCCACCAGCTCCAGGTCCATCTCTGTACGGCAGGTCACGTTCCTGGTCTGGAAGCCTGGAAAGGAATTTATAGGGTTGAGCCATGTTGTTCCGTTGATAGTATGGAATGCGGTGGTAGAATCGTTGCCGAGAGAATAATTAGAAGTAGTACAGATTAGCTACTGCCTTCGTATGTATGTAACTATATCATAGAAAACCTACGGTAAGTAATGGTTGTGCTTTCGTGTTTCGTTAAGTGAATATTGCCGATGTCTAAAAAGTCCAGTTGGCTGTGGGAATTATAATACATTCTAAAAGTAATGCATGTAACCTGGAAAGGATCTACTGGTACTATTTGACCGTTTTATATCTCAAGGTGTTATCAGGGGCAAACCTATCAACATTCCAGTGCCTCGCGTTATTAGACAACTACACCTACATGTATTTTTATTGTGGAAAATAAATAATTTTAAGTGATTATCTATTAAAAAAGATGGTATTTCTTACCTCCACCACACGTAGCGGAGCAGGGTGTGAAGTCTTCGTGCACCCAGTTGTACTTCTGAGTAGGACGAGGCGCCAGCTCGCTCGGCAGACTGTACTCATACTCGATGCCCACGTTCTCGCTTTGAAGGAGTAGCTGGAGAAGAAAGTATTGTTAATATTCAAATTCCTTCCAAAATTTACATGGTTAAATCATATTTAAATGTTTGAAAATTATGATCTGGGGGTAGCATATTCACCTCCACTTGAATTACCACAGTAATTAATGGTAGTAAACCCGCAATATTGACCCAAGCAAGCGTGTTTCATCTCGATCACATTAGTAGGATTTCGAACCAAAATAAAAGGTAAGATTCTTTTTGGATCTCCTTCTACCTTTCTGCTATTGACACATATTCAAAAAGTTTAACATAGTTTAATTACTTTAAGATCCAGTCAGAAGTAGCCAGTACTAGTCGTAAGGATATAGATTGAAATAAACCTCATCAAATATACTAACAGAAAGTAGAAACATAAATATATTGTCAGTACCAGAAATTAATAATCCAACTAAATACTAACAGAAACATAGATAGGTTCGTTGATAGGTCCAAGGCAGCGCAGTTTGTCGGGCGCGGCGAACCCTTGTTGGCTCCGCTCGTAGTACCACAGCGCGCCTGCTATCATCATGCTGCGAGGGAAGTCTATGTGGTAGTCGCCGTTCAGGTAGTACGTGCCATTCTTAGCTCGGAGGGCTGGAATAGAGAAATTGTGTGAATATTTTGATAATTCTATGGTTTTTGCGAAGGATTTTCGAGAGCAAAATATATAGATAATTTTGAAGAGGTGGTCGCTAAATGCTCTGTAGATAGCTGTAGAAGTTATGGAGATAATATTACGCGTATATTCAAATTTTATAGTAAATTTAAGTATTAATTTCACCGGTAACATTTATTTTAAGAACTTAAAAAAATACTATTATTACATATCACGAATAAATTGAAACTAGCTGGGAAATTTATAACCAAAACCCAAACCTAGCAAATAATGTGCGAGAAGGTAATAAAGAAATACCTACTTTGTAATGGAATTTTATACATACCCAAGTAATTATTTGACGGTTTCACTTCCATGACGACGATAGTAGTAGCGCCTTCCGGTATGAGCATAATGTCGTTGTAGCCTGAAAACCAAACAAAGCTTATCAAATAGTTCCATTTCAATATGTCAATTAGTATACAATGCTTATTTACCAAAACCAGTATATCTTTTTTATATTTCCCAATTGTTTGTGTTCATTTCGAAGTGTCTCTATAGTATTTAGTATATTTGTAGACCCTACCTTTTATGAGATCCTGTGTGTCGAGAATTCCGCTGGCTGTATAGCAGTTTTTGCCGTTGCCGCGACAATTTCTACATTTATCTTCCCTGGCGTTGGATCCCAACATCATGTCACATCCTACAGGCTGTAAAAATATTTCCACTGTTATTAAAAATCCTCGGCAGGCGTAGTGTAAAGTTTTGATGTTCTGCTTAGTTGATACTAACTCTGAATGTTTGTTTTTTGTTTTTAGGCAAGGATAATGCTCAAAAATAAGAATAACATTCATCCATAACTACCATCAAGCGAAGAATCTATCTTTCTGACTGCTTAATACAAAGAAAAACTTCTTGGAAACACACTTCACTTAACCCTTCTTGGGGCCATGATCAGACGATTCTGAATTGAGTTTGGACCTTTTTATAACTATATAGTATGTCAATTGTTGTACCTGGCAAGTTCCGTCGACACACACGTCGAAAGACTCGTCGTTGCACCTGGTTCCGTCTATCACCTTGTCTTTGTGGCGGTAGTAGAATCTCTCAGTGGGCGGCATGCAGTTCAGTTCGCATGGATTCGGGCCTTTTGTGTACGGTACCCACCTGAGGAATTTCAATAATTACGTAAAAAGCCATATAAAATTGTCCACTGTCTCTAGAAAGAAGTGGTTGTACGGCTAGTATTGTGACAACTATTGGCCGCACTGTTGTTTTGACTTTATCACAATTCCAGTCAATTTTTTCCCTTGAATTCCTTATTAATCATTTATGTCTATTTCGATTCAATACATACATTCACTAACTAGATACTAAAAAATTAACACTATTATATTACTTTAAAAAAAAGGAAACTAAATCAACACATTGAGCAAAATATTAATTTTGGGATATTGCCTTCAGTTATTATCAGGCGATCATTCGACCTAAGTCAAATATACTCACTTATATCTGGTTCCTCTGTAGGTAGTGACGTTGTTGTAGTAGGCGCACTGCTCTGCCCTGAAGTCCATGGATCCTGGCGGGCAGTCCTGCGTCTGACAGGAGAAGTACTTGGTGTCGCCACCGGTACATTGCGGCTGGCCGTCCGGACTGCGGAAAAAGATTTTTATCAAGTCTTCCATTGAGGAATACGAGCTCAACTAATGATTTATTTTACCTTCCGTCAATGAATTGTACATGCATGTACAAGCTCATGCTCATTTCAAAAAATTGGGATGCCGTGACACTAGTACCACCTACTTTTCGCTGAGCTTAATATTTCTCCCGATTTATTATAGGGAGCGAGCTTTTCATTATGGCACATCACTGAATTAATTTACCTGATTGTCTATTATTTTACTTATTTTACTATCTCTAAGATACCATTCCGATATTCTAGTCCATTAAACAAATGAATATATTTACCCAATTTCCAAACATATTCTTTTTTGACTGGCCACACCACCACCGCAGGTCCTGGAGCAAGGTGTGGTCTCCCCCCACTCCCCCCACCCAGTGCCCTCCCCGCCTGGGATGACATATGAGGACGTCAGGTACAGGCCCTTGCCTTGACGTCTGTGTCTGCTGCGGTGCCCTGAGACCTGGGGACAAAAAATAATTATCAGATACGGTTACAGAAGGTTTTTGGTGAATTTATGGCACCACCACATATCGATATGTGTTACGTGGATTAGTTTATGGACCCGAGAGTAACTTAGTACTGGATTCATACTTGATAAACATACACGGTTCAGATGCGATTGAGAGCTTACAACGTTTACTGTAGATGATGGGTCTTCCCCGTAAATCAATATAATGTAAAATGTTTTATATTACACACTATTTAATGGGCAAGAGATAAAAATAGACTACTTTTCATCTGAAAAAATACTTATTGAGGTAGTATGCGGCTCGAGCTTATTTTTGAACGAAAAATACAAATGATAAGAACAAAGAGTAACTTAACTTAACTTGGACCCGAGAGTAACTTAGGCTAGATTCATACTTGATAAACATACACGGTTCAGATGCGATTGAGAGCTTACAACGTTTACTGTAGATGATGGGTCTTCCCCGTAAATCAATATAATGTAAAATGTTTTATATTACACACTATTTAATGGGCAAGAGATAAAAATAGACTACTTTTCATCTGAAAAAATACTTATTGAGGTAGTATGCGGCTCGAGCTTATTTTTGAACGAAAAATACAAATGATAAGAACAAAGAGTAACTTAACTTAACTTGGACCCGAGAGTAACTTAGGCTAGATTCATACTTGATAAACATACACGGTTCAGATGCGATTGAGAGCTTACAACGTTTACTGTAGATGATGGGTCTTCCCCGTAAATCAATATAATGTAAAATGTTTTATATTACACACTATTTAATGGGCAAGAGATAAAAATAGACTACTTTTCATCTGAAAAAATACTTATTGAGGTAGTATGCGGCTCGAGCTTATTTTTGAACGAAAAATACAAATGATAAGAACAAAGAGTAACTTAACTTAACTTGGACCCGAGAGTAACTTAGGCTAGATTCATACTTGATAAACATACACGGTTCAGATGCGATTGAGAGCTTACAACGTTTACTGTAGATGATGGGTCTTCCCCGTAAATCAATATAATGTAAAATGTTTTATATTACACACTATTTAATGGGCAAGAGATAAAAATAGACTACTTTTCATCTGAAAAAATACTTATTGAGGTAGTATGCGGCTCGAGCTTATTTTTGAACGAAAAATACAAATGATAAGAACAAAGAGTAACTTAACTTAACTTGGACCCGAGAGTAACTTAGGCTAGATTCATACTTGATAAACATACACGGTTCAGATGCGATTGAGAGCTTACAACGTTTACTGTAGATGATGGGTCTTCCCCGTAAATCAATATAATGTAAAATGTTTTATATTACACACTATTTAATGGGCAAGAGATAAAAATAGACTACTTTTCATCTGAAAAAATACTTATTGAGGTAGTATGCGGCTCGAGCTTATTTCTGAACGAAAAATACAAATGATAAGAACAAAGCCAAACAAAAATTTCTATAGGTATTGTAATTTATTATAAATATTTCTTGAACGATTTTAAATATGAATTTTTTAATATCATAAAAGACCAACTAGTGCCATTGCTATCATTAGCGATTCCGCAACTGTCTGTATTAAGCAGGAAATTACTTGCATCGGCAAACAACAATATGGTCACCTCGGCACTTGATGCGCCGTGGTCAGAATACCCGCCGTACCGAATAAAATGTTGTTATGATAAACAACTTGTCCGGCCATTACCGTGTTGCAACACCGACGCTCCGGCCGATAGAACTGTACCGGATTTCGGAAAGCAATTGGGGGTCCATGTATGTTATAAGCTTTAAAGACTATTTTAGATGTTATTTTATACAGTTTTCAGACATACATAAATATTCAAAGTCGGGTCAATAGTTTAATAAGCCCAGTGCTTTACTGGTAGAAGACCTGAGTGTTATTTTCAAATGAGCCTTTTTGAAAAATCTCGTATGAGCTTCCAGAAATTGAAATTTGGGCCTGGCATTGCGTCTAGTAGTGAACCCAAATGGGCTGTTGATGATTGAAATAGGCACGCCCTAAACATGTGACGGAACAGATAAAAGACGTATTGTTTATAAATATGTAGGTGACGTATGCGTGTATGTAAAGACGAGACCAGATATGGTATCCATCCAACTATAAAGATATTATTTACTCGTATATGATAACTTATCTTATTAACGATCATCTACATAGAGCACTGTTCCAATCAGCAAAATATCAAAGTTTTCAGAATATTTTCCCCCTTTAACACGTCCAAGTCGTGCCCAGGAAATTAGTACGCACACGCAACGCACAAATCGAGTATTGATTAGCACAGGGTTGTAGGTGAACATTTCTTTACTTTCGCTGAGGATTATCGCCGCCACATATGATTTACGTACATTGCACGAACCGTTACATCTGATGTGGAAGTTGAGACGTAGTTCTTTATCGATCAGCTCTGTGAGAAATTAGTTTTGTAATATTTAGAGGTAGGGAATCGCTGGATGTAAATCGCTACTGATTGGTTGATGTGGAAATCCTAGGCAATTTCATTTTTATACTTTAAAAGTCACATTAATTCTTAGAAGTCATTTCTAGAGTTTCGTCAAATTTTTGAAAACAACAATACTATAACGGTGAAGGAAAATATAGTGAGGAAACTTGCATACCGTGGCGATTTGTAATAAATCTCTATGCTATGTAAAGTCTCCCAACCCGCATAAGGCTAGCGTGGTGGACTATATGGCCTAACCACTCTAAATCGTATTTTCGATTATAGAGGGGGCTCGTGCCCTGCAACGGGACGTATATGGGCTAATACAGATACAGATGAAAAGAAAAGGTTGGCAGTGGTTTTAAAAAATATGATCAATACTTTCAATTAATTTTAAAGCTACCGTTTTTATAATGTCTGAGTTTTAACATACAATGGATGTGTCATATTTGCTTCTAATAATGAAAACATATTACACATCGATGAGTTCGATTTGATTAAGCATTATGATGTGTGAAGTAGCTAGTTCTGAGAAATCATTTCATCATTACTCATCATAATAAAAACTAAAACAGACAATAGCTTCATTGCAGCTGGAACTTATGACATTATTTCTTATTTTGGCTATACCGTAGTCAGAAGGCCAGATGTGAAGACAAAGCCATAGCAAGTTGATCTAGTTACCAAAACGGTGGTATGAACTCACACGACATAGATACAGGAGAATAAACATTTATAAAGTCATACAGACGAAAATAGTGTTTTTAAAGTGCGTGCGAGTGGTGCCGACGGAGCTCGTGTCGGCGCCAGCCATGATTAGATTTATGGTAGTTCACAGGGTTTCTTATTAGTTTTGGACAGGGCTGCCAACATCAGGGAAATTAAATACTAAAAAGTATGGAACATGGGAGTGATGAAGCAGATGTACTTGTATTTACCAAACCTTACCGTAACCTTACCTTAAAAGAAAAAAAATTGTAGATATGTACCTATTTGCTTTTATTACTGTTCATTTTGCTTATTGGCTGGTCCGTTGCTTTGGACGTGTCAGTAAAAAAATATTAAGAAGCGTATGAATCTACAGATTCTTCTTTTTTATTCCCCCGGATTTAAATAATCTTATAACTAATTCACTAAAAGAAAAAGTTAAAATGTCGAATCGCGTTGAACTTTAAATTAACTGTAGTGTATTCACTTTTCAAGCCAAAATTCTGTGTGTTTAGTTTATAACTATCCCTTGGCTTTTTTTTTCTCGGCTTGAATAAAAATTGCTATGACATTTGCATGTTCCTTAAAAGTTGTTATTCCATATTTCTTTTCGTATAATTTAATTTGAAATTTTCATTTCGAATTACAGCAACCCTACACAAACAAAACATATTCAAAAATATCTTCAAAAACAAACAGAACAATGATTAACCACGCTCGTAACCAATAAAATAAAGACAGCATCAATACATGTTACAAAACATCAGCCATCAACCCTAATACATCAAATGATAAGTAATGAACGCGCCGGTTCACATGATCTCATGCTGGGCTCAGGAACACGCTCGAGATCGAAAGTTTGTCGATAGCCCTGAATATCTGGCCTTTAATTTACGGTCAGATTTGCTTTAGAGCTTCGGTATATACTAGGAGTAAGTTTGAATTCGTCTATCGATGCATTAAATAGATCCTCATGACGTCATCAACTCTCGCACGTTAGTACTTCGATGGTTGGGGTAGAAATTTCTAATCACATATTTTTTATTACAATGAATGGCGAGACGAGCATGCCATTCATCTGATGGTAAGCGAGACGACCTCATGGACATTAGCGAAACAAAATTTATTTATTATTTAATTATTTATTGTATACAGTAAAAAAGAATAACAGTTTTAGAGACAATACAAAACAACAAAGTATAAATGATGGTCTTTATAAGGCAATTTCTGTCAGAAAGTGACAAAAAAAGACAATTAAAGTTTGACAAGACATAAACAATATTATAAAAACATATAAATACACAGAAACACACACACATATATATATACAATACAATAATTAGATTGTAGGAGCATTCTCGGTCACTTGGAACGAGGAACAGGTGTTTAATAGCCTTAACTATATAAATAGCCGCCAAACAGCAGTGCATTAACACTGTTGTGTTTCGGTTTGAAGGGCATTGTAGCCAGAGTAACTACTCGACATATTGAGACTTAACATCTTATGTCTCAGCATGGCGAGCGCAGTGGAATGACAAGCATTGATTTCCAATTCATGGCGTTGTTTGGTTTTGTTCATGAGCGGTCGTATCGCTTACCATCAGGCGAACGGCATGCTCGTCTCGTCATTCATTGCAATAAAAAACAAATGTCGTATATAATCAAACAGAAGACACTAGTAAAAACCCACCCAATCTAATTGCAGCAGACCTTGACATTGCGGTGTTGTCGGCCGCTCAGCATTGACCACTTATTAAACATCAAACTAGGCGAATGCACCGATTACGTACATTATCGAAATTGATCGAATAGCGTTTGACCATCTGCAAAACATGATGTATGGTTATTCCCGAATAAAATTCGCATTGAGTTAGTTTCGGCAATTTATATTGGGAGTATGAGCTTAAATAAGACCTGTCAAGTGGTTCACGCCTATAAATTAAAATGGGAAATACACGTTACAAATAGGCCTGGTAACTGGTAGGGTAATAAATTTCGCGGTCTCGTTTAGGCAATAGTCCAATTTATCACATCTGCTCTGAATTATATTGATAAAATTGCATTTAGATGATAAAAAACTAAACGCGACTCGTTTTTGCTTGGGTACAATTCCGTTTGGTACATATATTTACTTACATATATATGTATTTATATTTCACATATATATATATATATAGACCAACGGCTGTTTGGATGGATAATATTATTAGGTTTCAGGGCAATTTTGGATGCGGCGCCTTACTGGGAAATATTCATTTTCAGAAAACAACAACAAGAATGTAATGTAAATATACTAAAGGCGCCTATTTCAAATTCTCGCAGTTACTTTTTTTCATAGGCTTAAAACCCGAACCGGTAGAATAAAATGCTACTATAATACTCGTATTATAAAACATACTCCGCTTTATTATTTTGATATAAGTATCATACATTCCACGGAGTTCTATCGTAGATTGTCGATTATAATTAATTTATAGCTTAAATTTGAAATCAACGTCGTTTAGCAATTAATATCAACATCTATTTGAATTTGTTATGTAATGCCACGATATGAGTCTCTAACCAATTCTAATTTATAAGCGTTGATCACTTCCGAAAAATGTGTTCAAACTTCACATATCGAGACAATAATTTTATTGACATGAATTATTGACAAATTCATTGAAATACAAATACAATTTAAAAAATATATATTTAACGTTTGTTTGAAATATGTTTTCATAATTTAAATAACAAGTATTTATAATCTTATTCTAATAGTATTAACATGTCTAATATGCTAAATTTACAACGCATTCAGACACCAAAAGATTAGCGCATGATCGTAGAAATCTATACCTAAACCACTGATATATACCCTAGTATATATATACTAGGGCCATATATATACAGTAGATACCTACTATATATACTAGGGGCATCAAGGAAGGTAATACGACATGTGCAGTTACCCCTTGCAGTCCTGTCTGTTAATTCTAGTTTTAATCTTCACATTTTAATAGAAAATTCTCCATACCAGTCATGTTCGGTTTGACAGCTAATTTACGTACGAATATTACGTTAACCGTGTATAGGCTTACATGATTATAATTATAAGAAGTTTGTTATGAAATAGGAAATGTGCTATTGATCAAGAAGCTATAGATAATATACAGTAAAATTACAAACCAACTAGCGGCTCGGCCCGGCTGCACCCGGTTGCAAATACACTCTTTTGAAAATATTTTTAACCCTATATTCATCAGGGATACTGTAGGATTCTAACAGGCAAAGCTTTTTAAAAAAAAATCTCACCACTTTATACAAATTGTGTATAAGTGGACTTATTAACTGAGGCATTATCTACCAGTCGAACTTAGGAAAATGTAGAGATGGAAAGAGGCAAAGATGAGACGATTTTTTAAAATCCATTAGTTTCAGAGCCTATTCAATGCAAACAATTAATCAAATCTTTCCTTATACCTAAATTGTGTTTTTAATTTTTATTATTACTCGTAATTTAGAAAATAAAATTCTGCAACATAGAAATCAACCCTCAACTAAAAGCTTCTTTAAGATATTTAATACAGAATAGATTAGCCTAAAATTACAAGTCTTGTTAGTCAGCATCTACAGTAGCACGCAAAAATAGTTTGCTTCAGTACTGGGCAAGTACTGAAGCTAAATTTTTTTTAGAAATCTTTTAGATATTCCCTTATTAATTCATGCTTGAGTCTCGCTAGGTCTTAGCGAGTTTGTCATTTGTACCTTAGCGCATTAGTAGTAGTTCATGCTTAGGTATTACTTCTATAGTATATACGAGTAGTACTTACATTATGTGTGTAGTGATGCCGAGACGCGGTCCATGTTATGCAATTACTTAACACGATAGCTGCCACCAGCAGCGATCTGAAAATAAAAACTGTATGTTAAAACATGAATGAAATATTGCGATAACATAAATATTGGTCTATTGCGAATATCCTTACCAGATAATCTGGCAATTCGTTTTAAAAGAAACTCCTTCAATTGGCAAATATACATGGACTTAGCCAAATTAAAGCTTTTATATCAATGCGTGATAGTAAAACATACGTATTTTATAATTCAACCTGCACTACTGGCCACTGGCCAGCGTGGTGGAGTATACGGCCTAACCACTCTCAATCAAACTCTTAATGGTAGAGGAGGCCTGTGCCCTGCAGTGGGACATATATGGGGAGTACATTATAGTACTAATCAGAACGAAGATGTTATTTATATTGTATCCAGATAAAGTTCTTCGGAGCGCATAAAATACTATTTGTTTTCTTCCAGTTACATTTCCGAATCTTAAACTTAATATCTTAATCCTGACACTTATTGAAATACATGATAAACTTATAACTCCACATTAAACCAAAATAAACCATCTCCTTATAACTTAAAGTACAATATCCATTGGCTCATATCAAAAGCTCACATCAATCACTATTGATAAAAGTAATTTAACTACGTTTAAAATCGTTTTTGACATCACTATCTTTGGTATCACAACAAAACGTATGAAATCCAATTAAAATAGGTAATGGTATGTAAATAAAAAATACACATTTCACGGTGTCGTTTAAACAGCAAAAACTCGATAAAAATTCCCGATAAAGGACTCAC
Organism: Hyles lineata; assembly: GCA_030180105.1. NCBI lineage: Eukaryota > Metazoa > Arthropoda > Insecta > Lepidoptera > Sphingidae > Hyles > Hyles lineata. Next base: position 10,932,652 of record JARJEE010000013.1, on the reverse strand, counting down.
GAGCCTAACTGTTCCTGCGCTCGGGATTTGATAACATCTTTGTTAGATGCGGTCTGGGGGACGAGCGATAGTATTTTACAAGTATTTTAGTTCTTTCTTTTAATTTATTTATAAAGGGTGTTATTGACATATGGTAACATGGTAATAAGTTCGAACAAAAACTGCCTGATAGTTTTGTCAAAAATCGCGATTTTAGGTGTCAAGGCTTTTGATCAACCCCTATATTTACAAAAAAAGAAACAATAAACAGAGAAAATACTTGAAATACTCAAATCTTAAGGCATTGTAGCAATTGGCGGCCTTCTTGTTAGCTTCGATCTCCTCCAGGCAACTTTCGGTTGGTTTTTTGTTTATTATGCAGACAATCGTGTAATTAGTCAATCAGACAACCTAAAACCGCAAAGAACCTTTCAGATGTTCCATTGCTATTGTTTTACGAAATTATAATTTTACATTACATTCACCAGGAAAAGTGAGAAAGAGAGTCGGGAACAGTTATAAAATTATACAAGAAAATTAAAATCATTTTGGTTCTTGTTACGACGTTCTTGTTAACGAGATCATACATACGAGTATATTAACTGATTTTTGACTGATTTAGGTTTTTAAAGACTGAATAAATAACTTTTATTGAATAATTTGTATTTTTTGAATTATTATTAATTTTCATACTTCTTTGTATTGATAATATGAAACAGAACTCAACCACCGCTATAACTTATATTTCAGACCACATCCCAAGAAAGTCGAAGTCCCGTGGGATGTGAAGAGCCGTCCGGGAGAAAGAGTTAATTACAAGCGTGACTATACAAGGCACTTTAACTTAATTACATGTAACGAAACACTAATGAAGCCGTATCAAAGGCAACCGAACTTTAATTACTTCAGCCGACTCAATGGAGAATTAATGATTGTCTTTAATCTGATATGTTTCTATTTGAGATGAGGTATGTGTGCTAATCTTGTGATGTAAGTGTATGGACCATGTGTCCACTCTTTGCTGTAGCATACTCGTAAATGTAATATGAAAGCGGTATCGAAGAAAAATGACGTGGAAAGAAGAAAATGTATAGCAAGTAATTTATATATTTTTACATACATAAACTCACGCATTTTTGGCAGAAAGGGCAGGTAGAGGTGCCAGGACGCCCACATTTCGCCTTGTATGTTCCTTCCCAGGATGTTATAGGGAGCGAGCCCATCGCGATATCGGGCATTTTCTAACTCCGAGCAGATAAATAATTAATCGAAAAATCCAATATCACTTTGCCCGACCCGGGACTCGAAACCGAGATCTCAGCTTTGTAACCGTACCGTAGTATAAATGCGATGCACCGAAGCGTATATATTTTTAAACTTGAAATAGGTCTACAAATTCCATAAAATAATTGTTAATTAAAGACCATACAAAGTTAAAGAGTGGCCAAAGAAGGATATCTTAATCAACACCTTTATCTACACAATTATTTTGATTTATTAAAGTAAAAAAAAAAAAATAACAAAAAACGGAGAGAAAGTAAATAAATAATTGCTTTTGTGGTATCACAAAAAAAAAAACGATAAAGAATATAAGATAAATATAGGAGCTTATCCAAAAGCAAAGGATAGGGCAAGACAACTACGAGATGAAACTTTAGGGATCTTCTCTATAAAAGGGCAGAATTGATTACAATACATTAAGCATAATTGCAGGAAGCCTTATCCGCTTTAATTAGTATCGTATCTTCTGATGTAATCTGCAACGCAGTAGGTCTTGCCAAAACTGTCATGTTTCCGCATACTTAAGGTCCAGGTCTTAGTTTAGGTAATCAAGGTTGCCTCATTTGCCTAAGTTTCTGCACTATGATGTCATGAATTGTAGGGTTGTCTCTTTAGTGCAGAGATCCAAAGGATTAGTAGTTTAAGACCTCATTTTAAAAACCTTTACTTCAATATCATTAATTAAGATATATTCTTTGTCAGAAATTATATTATTTATAATTAAAAACTACGTATTATTGACCAATCTTAGTCTTATAGCAACCAGACCTCCAACGACAATCCCATACCCAATATGGACGAAAAGCTTATATCTAATTAAAATGCAATACCACACAAGAATACGATTAATACTGGTCCATCTACAACACTGTACGTGTCAGCCCTAACTCAGACTTCACCTGTGCATGCAAATACGTTAATAACAATTCATTTAATGTAGCAACAGCTTAATGAAGTAGTATAATTAATTCTAAACTAAAATTAATATCCGGCGTTGCCATAATGGAGGTATGAGTCACTCGGATAATCGCGATGGTTAGGCTTAAGAATAGAATCACTGTGCCTTCAGCGGATGTGGCAAAAAGTGAGCAAATAGCTAAAACTTGTAAAGTAATTATGTCGCAATTTTAATTACTCACACTAAGAAGCTATGTGGCGGATAGAACCTAACAAAGCCGGTAAATGCAGAACGCTTCTAACTGATGGCTGTAAAAAACTTTTTGGGATGACTATGTTTAGCAGTGGACTTCTTGTGGATTAAAAGGATGATGGAGTGAAATGAGTGATTTATCAAACTGAATGGAGAGTATAAGCACAGTCTCATATATTTCTGAAGTGATAAAAGTAAAGGATTACGCGGTGACAATGTTAAAGTAAGTGAATTAAGGAGATCTTAATCTTAGCTTTTTAGCATAAATTTTATTCTCTTAAACAAAATCTGCGTAAAGTAACAGTTCTGATTTCGCGTTCTGTCTAGTAATCTCATTATTCTATAGATTTCCAAACAGTGCACCGGTGCAGTTTAAATCTTTAGGTATTGATTTTGTGCTTGTCGTCACTTACCGACAAGCTTGGTTAGTTCAGAGCTGTCTCATAAAAAACTAGCTTTTACGTAAGCTATTGAACCTCTGAGCTTTCTGCCAAATGTCAATGGTTTAGATTACCAGCATGATTGTTGCTAAAGAGTGTATACCATAAGGTCAAAGCTTATTCAATAATGTAGCTCAGTATTTATTAGTCCCTCGTTTCCGAACTGGCAAATATTGGTACTCTTTTCTGTGTAAATAATAATACAAAATTACTGATGTAACATTTTGGACTATTGCTTTTATTACGGTGTATCATATTTTGAATTGAACTGAAACATAATAAAGCATTTTCAAATCCTGACTATGGGTTTTATATAAGTGGTAATGACGGCATTAAGAGGCTCATCTAAGGGAAATACTAGGTGAATGATGCTACAAAAAATCTTTAAATATTTTTTAACTCCCAAATGTTTTCTATCTCAAATCTCTTTATATCATTCAATAGTGGATCTTTGAGACCGAAATACCATTGAATCTCGGCATGTAAACAATGGTCGATAGCGCTCGGCGTTTCTCAAAGGGAGCCGTCAAAAGCTAAAAACATTGCAAATAAACACGAGGAACTCTTAACCCGTTTGTGGGAACTTTGACTTCACGTCATTGTTACAGAATCGTTTTTGTTTGACCATCGGTTTGAGTTTGATGTAACGGTACGACTGGTTATTGGTCAGAGAAACGATTGTAATTGTAGTGTACTTATGTTGCATTCTACGACGCTGTTTATAAAAATTTCTTTAGCACTTTGAAATGAAAACTTGATATTTAATTCTTTCTTCCCTAAGACTAAGTAGTGGTTCGTGATCAGTTTTTCTTATTATTGTCGTTTAATTTTTTTTCGAGTCTTGACTTTAAATCTATTTACTTCTATATTTATAAAAGTTCACGCTGAGAGTTCACGGGATTTCCCGATGCGTTTTTTCGTACATTTAAAATTCTTATGGAAACTCTTCGCCTGTCTTGATTTATAGACGTGACGATTGAATTTGTTTATATTGCTTAGGTTTATATTGGGGTTCAAAATTTTTTTATTCCAGTTTCTGCGAACTGATTGTACGATATTTCTCTGAAGGGCTTTACTTCGCCTTATATTAACCTTCCTTAAAATCTATTAAGATGCACAAGTTTATATTTTTCGCCGCAAAAATTCACAGAGCCTCAAATCACAAATCTGTTGGACGCATCACATGCAATTTCATTAAGTTACTTCCATGCTTCCTGCTATTTTACAGCCCATGTTTCACAGGCCAGCACTTTCTTGCATATCGTTGCATAACCAAAGGTAAATGCTAAGTCCGAAGCTTTACGACCATTCAGTGTTTGTTTAGCTCCGTTTGTTTCATCTTCCTTGTTGTCGGTTATGACATTGAGAGAAAATGCGGAAGGTACTGAATGTTTATATGAAATTTTGGAATGTTTCTTGTCTGTTTTATACAGGGTATATCAAGACTGCTACCGAAAACGAAGCCGAGAGGTAGTTTTAGTGACTACAAACACAATGCGACTAAAAATTTGCTAAGAAACGCGACAATTTTTTTTTATCTTTTTTTAAATATCGTCAGATTTTGGTAGTAAATCCATCGTTTTTGCTAAAATAATAATTTAAACTCTTTTATACCTTAGAGTCTTTATAAATAAAAGGGTATACACTATTATTTTACGAAAAAATATATTTTTCACCCAAATACGACCATATAAAAAAATAACAAAAAGAAAATTGTCGCTTTTTTTTCCAACATTTTCTGTTGCATTGTGTCTGAAGTCGCTTAAACTATCACCCGGCTTCGTTTTCGGTAGCAGTCTTGATATACTCTGTATAATAGAATCTTCAAGAAAGGTTTTTCCTTTTATGTCTACAAAAATTATATGTTTATTAGAAATTGATAAAAATGCTTGTAGACGAAATATTAAAGTCTATTTAAAATAGGATTAAATGGAAATCAGATATGCCGATAACTTTTCGCTGTATATAAAGAACCGAACGAATATAGTGAGGGAACATTGTTGCATACCCAATAAGCCCAATATTGCCGTAGACAAAACATGTCTAACTCATATTAATTACTACTACAAGCGAAGATATTAATTTCACATCGAAAATAAACAGCCTATAAATAAAACGCCATTGAACGATTCATAGCCGTGAATCAACGGGAAACCAATTGTCAGTGTAAGTTGAACTTGTCTGTTAGTTCCGCGGGAAGTGAACCTGACACTGCGCTGATGAATGCCGGCTCATCCGCGGAACCATGGTGTTGCGTTACGTTTACTGGTAAATTAGTAGATAGTTGTATCGGTTTCGTGGCTATGTGGATTATGAGGTGGATTTTGAAGTCGGAACTTCGATTATTAACTCTATATCCTATACTATCTCTGTCTCTCTTTCTCTTCAGTCACAAGCATTCCATTGCTGAAACATAGGTCTTATCCAAAGATCTCCCCATCGATCGAAGCCGTCTGCATCCAGCGATTTTCTGCGAACTTATGTTCAACCAAGTTATTTTGTACACTACGGAAAAACATTAGGTACTTACTGATTTCTTAAAATGGCCATCTTAATATCTTCGGCATAGAACATCTCGATTGAGAGCGGTAGGCCATCTGGTGTGTTTGAAATTATTACTTAGAATTGTTAAATAGGTAGGTATCTTCAATATGTTTTGCTTCACAATTACTGTATACAGGTTGATCAAAAGCTTTGAAATCTAAAATCGCGATTTTTGACAATACAACCAAAGAATTTTCAAACATTTCATTGAATAAGAAATTATCACCGCAGCACATGAACATCTAGGACAGTAGGACTGAGGCGACTTAGCCGACTTCTTAAAATACAAACAGGGAAGGAAAATCGGGGGGAGGAAAGGATCTCTGGCAATTGATTGCCAATTATTAGTTCATTGTCATTTAGGCTATTGTAGTGACTATAAAAATGTGTGTATAGTAACAGTTATTTGTGTACGCGTTGCGAATGTTCGGCAGACGCGGCGGCGTCGCGCGGCGGGCGGTCGGAAACACGCGCGAGGCATACCAACTGTATACGTGTATATGGTTTTTAGCCAGATTTACGCCTTTACAATTGTAATGTTGCTAGAAATGTACGGTTTAGTTTATGCTTTAGTGTGTATTAGGGTTTAAATGCTGGAATTATTGAGAGTAACTTATCTAAACAGATCGTTCAAAAAAATTGGGGTGTGAATTTCAGCAATTCGCAATAAACGAGCATGATCGACTATGGCCTAAGCATGTATAAATAATAAGATACTTAATCCGACGTTGAATTTGACATCCTGATTGTATGAGAAACTGTTTAAAAACATAGTGAGATCAGGCACGGAAATACGTCGAAAAATAACCCCATAAAATTTGAATGGCAACATTTGGTCGTTTCGCAAACCAAAGGAAATCATAAGACACACCTGAAATAAACAAAACCTATTTAAAACATACGTTTGTAGAGTCATAGAGCAAACACCGTTACAATAAACAAAAGAAAAATTCCACGAATAAAAAATGGCACAAGCTTTGTGCGTACAAAGCTCATATATTTTGTATTCGTAGTACTCACTTTTTTTTGTGTAGTCAGCAAAAAAATATGATTTTTTATAATGTAGTCAAACACTAAACTGGATAGGTTTTGTCGGATGATAACACCGTTCAATCCTAAGAATAAATAGGATGGGAATTATTTTTTTTATATTTTTTACTTCTTATATTCATAGAAATGTACTTGTATTTCTTTGTATTCTCTCTGCACCATGCAAAGGTTGACTGGCAGAGAATGCCTCAGGCAGTAAGTCCGCCTTTACACAATATTGTAATAAATAAATAAATAATTTGGAAAATTCGGGCATGGACGGAACGACCTGTATTTATTTATTTAATTTTAGGAATGTAGTGTTTAAAAATATAGAGTATGGGGTCTCTACAATATCAAAGACGGAAAGTAACACCACATTTTTTACACCATTATGACGTCATGGTGATGATAAAAAAGCGCCAACTTGACAAGACCGGCTTATGCACTCTGAAAGAAAATTATTAGATGCATTTTGACTACAAGTGGCGGTGTATTAATAAACGCATTATATTTTTTTTTGTTTGTCCAATGCACATCTGTGGTGCAATATAATTTGTAAGAATGTCAAAAAAAAATTTTTTCTTTCGATAAACCGCTAATCTGGCTATAATCCTTTCGAAAAATGGCACCAGCCTAAAATATCATCATCCTATGCATTGAAAGTTGGCCTTAAAAGTTTATATCATAGATTAGTATTAAATACAGAAAGTATAATGTATAGAAATAGATGCGCAACTCTACTTTTTATTGATTTTTCGACGTGATTTGCTATCAGAGGGCGTGAAATTTCAAATTTGTTATGTGAATATTTCAAATATTGTATCTTTCATAAACTCCTGTAACTTTTCGTTCTCGCTAGAGCGGTGGCGCTAGAATCGAAATAATTGTTTTCAATATTTTTCATGTACGAAGTCGCACCCCTATGGTTTCCCCAAAAATTTTCCTCCAGGGACGTAGTTCCTCACGAGTTGAAATTATAGAAGCATCTTCACTTTAAATTGCGCTCAATGTTGGGACACACCTATAAGTTTCTATGTAAAACCCAATGGCATGCAACCCGAAATTCAAATGCAGTCTCATAAGTAAGTTTACAATTAGCATTCTATAGACGCTAGGAGCGCGATGAAATTTATGATAAGTTATTATTAGGTATAGTGTCATAGTGAGGTCATACGAACATTAACTCCGCGGCTTATGCATCAGACACCATTGATAGGTTTTGTTATTCTGCAAGGTAATTGTGACGTTTTTCATGCGAATTCTATGCATGAATATATTGAATTTGTGTTCATTAAAAATCTTAACGTTTAGTGTCTCGCGGTAACCTGCACAGCGCAATGCCATGCACTGCTTAGTAATAAGTTCTGAGCGGTTTAGCTGTTTTTCTTGGGTAAGCCTGACGTTTATAATCAAGCGAGTGAAATGCTCGTCTCGTCATTCTCACTAATACAGAAAACAACAAAATCACTTTGTAAAAATCCCAAATCATAAGTAAAAGCGCTTCAACGACCGAGCCATAGTAATAGACTAAGCCCGGTTTCCTTTTATGGAATTATTATTGTGCCAAGGCAAATAAAATAATGCATTTAGGACTATAATTACTCTTATTGTATTTACATCATCATTAAATCCGAATCCTTCTAAATCTGGTTAGGAATTTCTTGTTGTTCCAGCCATCGTGGCATAGCAGATGACTCAAACTAGACAATGAGCTTCTACATATCCATATTCCTTCTCTTAAACAGCACATGTTTTTTATTCATGACATCATCAGACTTTTTGTCATCACTACACATAGATCCCGTGGTCACGACTAATGCATAGACTCTGTCAATCGTAGAGAACGATCATGCCCTTCAGTATGACTTTACGTGGGTTTTTTTTATTGCAATGACTGGCGAGACGAGTATACCAATCGCCTGATGATAAGCGACATGACCGCTCATGGACACTAGGAAAACCAAACACACCATGAATTACAAAGGAATGCTTGAAATTCCATGGCGCTCGCCATCCTCAGACATAAGATGTAAAGTCTCAATATGTTATGCATGTAATAGGATGCTTGCCATTGCTTCGAAAAAGTAGTTTTAAGTACAGCGTGTTGTCAGTTCATGTAGAATGTTGAAAGCCAAATGTTAGGTACTCTGGTTTACATTAAGTTTTTAACTCTTGATCAACAGTTTATAATCAAGTATTATGAGCATTGCATTAATCAATCTAAACTCATTTTATTCGTAAAATTAACACGACCCTTAGACCTTGTGATTAAATAAGACTTATACTCCGATTGGTTAACCTCAAACCTACATTCACCAATTAATAATTGGGTCAAAGGACAATTCCTCGAAATAAGAACCAAGTGTCGGTGTCACAATACGTGAAATTGATTAGCTGTGAACTCAATTCTATATTTATCTCTCGTTTCAGGCTGTACGGAATTAGCATGTGTTAACGACGTATAATACTTTAATAGCCGTGTTGTAACTAGTTTAACTGATCTGAAATGAAACCGTTGAACACAGACTATCGAATTGTGAAAATAAAATAAATATGTAAATAACAGCAACTATTAAACTATCAACTAATTGGACTCGACTACGACAATATCGCGATAACGTAAAAAAACTGTAAAGTGCTCCAACCAACATCTTTGAAGATGTTGGTATAATGTACAGACCTTTGAAGGTCCAATATAATTTCGCGTCTAAGATAAATAAAATAAATAAATAAATAACACCCAACAGTCACATACATAGTCCTGACCCCACACTAAGATCGAGTCTTGTGTCGTGGGTATCAGGAACTACGAGAGACTTTTCGGTCTCACAAACACCCAGACCCGGAAGAAATATTTGTGGGCCGCACAAACATTTCTCTCGGTGCGGGGATCGAACCCGCGGCCTCTCGTTTCACAGGCGGCGTCTAACCAACTGCGCCACGGAGGCTGTCCACGAGATTTCCACACATCAACAAAAATAAATTAAAATACTTTTCCGTTTGTCGAACCCGTAATCGTACCTAATCGGTAACAAGGAATATTAGCAAAAGAGCATGAGGGTAATCACCACGGTATACGTATTTCTACAACATTGCAATAATTGGAGATACATTGCCGACTCTTCATGGCAGATGAGTAACCGCCAACCCCAATTGCTTCGGTCGTGATCAATGTACGTTACAATTTCTTTTCGCACGTCTCAAAGCGGAATTCAGCACATTCTCACGCATCAATAGAGACAATTGTCAGCAATTACCGTCGTGTTGGATTCCAAAGGAATTAATCTCCATATAATCTATGTTCATGCTATCCCCTAATCGGACTTAGTCTAGGCAGTGACATCACTGTCCACTTACTTCTGGTCTCTAGCAATTACTTGGTAAATGATTTATGCGGTTATAAATTAATGTAGTTTTTGAAAGTAGGTTCTAGTTATTTCATGATTACTGAAGAAGAAAATATATTTTGTTGTTGTGTGTGAAAATTTTCGTTCTAAGTAAACGATATGTTGTTTCTTTGGGATTACATCATTTCTTTTAAGGATTTTCAAGTGACAAAGAATATTTTTTGATCATGCAATAAATATTGCGCTTACACCATAAAAGACAGCCAAATATGTAATCATAAGCATCTGGTTAATAAATCACTGCTAATTGAATACAAAAAATATGTTCTTTGCTTCGCGACTTCGCGACATCACAGATTTGACAAATCGTTGGCACATGAATAATTATTCATTAGTGTCGCCATATTAATTACTCGACGAATTTTTAATTACGCCAGAAATTAAATTATGATGATGTCTATGAAGAATTGAAATATTTAGTGTATTTCTTGATTGTCTATGAACTGTTGCAAAAAAAGAATGTCTGAAAATAAAGTTCCTAGTTAATGAAGCTTGAGTCATCGAGTATAATGTACAGAAGTAATAGCATTTGGGTATATAAATTTTGCATTAACTACTCGGCTTGCTGCAATGGGAAATGATGTCAACGACTCCAGTCATCTGTCCACAATCAAAGTCGGATTACTACACCATAAAGTATAACGCACACTTTAATTGTAGTGATGGTACATACATAATATTTAACGTTATCATGTAAGTATCTTCAGTTAATTAAGTATCTAACAGCCGAACATAGCAAGCTTAAAACAATGAAAAATGTAAGTACATTACACCTGATGAAAGCAATGCAATCCAACTACCATTAGTAAGATTTAACTGTCTATTGCTTGTCGAGACAATTATACCTTCCTGCGCGAGTAAAATGAAATAAATAAATACAGCCAACAGTCACATATATAACCCATACTAAGATTGAGTCTTGTGTCGTAGGTGTCAGAAACTACAAGATAATTTTCGGTCTTACAAACACCCAAACCCTGCTCCATATCCGGGTAAGCAGTAAAGCGCTGCTCCCAGTTACGAGTATATTTCCTGCAATCACATTCGCCGAACGAAAAACAACAACTTGCTTCAAGCACGTGAATTATTGAAATAACAACGTCAGATTTATGTTATAGTAATACTCTTCAATCACATGTCATGTCACGTTCAAAATACACTTGAAAATTCCATTCCTGAGCCGGAATTCCGATGTCAGTCTACAAATTTCGAACGAAATCGAAGTGATACAAATCCCACGCTCCGTGAGTCACGCGTATCCTCCAAACGATAAATAATGGCACACATAAATATTTTTTCAACGCACTCGAATCTTTCAAATACTTTCAATAACACGGCATGTGTAATTTTCGACTGCTGATTGACGGCCTATCCAGATTTTAGTGTTCCTACGCTCTCGCCCACGTATTCCACGGCTGGGGTTAATGGCCAGCAATGTAGCTCTACGAGAATGTTGAACTGCGACGATTTTGGAAGTCTCGTCGAGGTGTGAACGCGTTTTGTTAGCGGAACAGCTGGAAGACCAATTTGGAGTATTGTCTAGTGGTGAAAAAAGTGAACAATATTTTATGGATATGTTTATGGGTTCAGTGTGTGGGTAAGCTTTAGAAGTTATGTCATTGTTTATGTGGGAGGAAATGGATCTGTAATAATGACTGATAACGATAGTTTTCTTGAATAAGAATGGGAATTGGAATGACGAGATCTATTTCAGCAATTTGGTGTTAATGATTTGGCATTGGTAACATATTTCAACCCCCAAAGATCTTGAAAACTTTGAAAATATGCAAAATTTACTAGCCCTCTAAAATAATTCTATAAACCTAGATTGGAGCAAACGCTAGAAAATCACAAATAGCACTATTCGAGCTCTAAGTCTAACATAAAAACAGACATACATAAATGTCACTTAATCAAATACAAAAGAGAAACAGGGGGATTGAAATTGAAAATACCTGAAGTATAGCAGGAAATCAAGCAGGTTGGACACTAATGGATAGCTTAAAGATATCTAAAACTATAAACCTGATCCGATTTTTATTATTACCTATACAACTATATATGTACAGTTTGGGAGAGGTGATATAAGGATAATTCTTCTGGCTGAAGAAATAATATCTAGGAATCAAATACGAAATCAAACATTACAAATAGCATGCCAAATGAAGTCAATAAAAATGAAATCGACTTTTACAACCGTAACTAACACTGCGACGACGCGATAAAATCTTGATGTGAGCGTAAAGGCAAACAGATGCTTTGCAAAAATGCGTGACGAAACTTAAAACTACCCGCAGCAGTTAGATTAGACACAGGTTTTTTGCTTTGAGCTAGACTTACTAATTCAGCGAGACGAATTTATATCCATTTTGCACGTCATGTTTATTTTTCGGTCATAATCGAAATTAACTAGTTTCTTAGATAAAATATCTGCACATCATCATCAGCAATTTCTTACGTCTATACAATTATGACGTCTGTAGATCTTCTAGATTAATTTTAAACAGTCTTGACACTATTGTAAAATATAATTACATGGAAAGATAAAAAATATATTGGATTTTGGAGTTATTTTGACGCTAGACAGACCGCTACCATTTGTTTTAAAGATTAATACCAGAGATAGTATGTTAGTGTTGTCCGTCGTTATCCATAAACTAGCAGATTCGTAGGTTTAAGACTTTTGAAGATAGGTGAGGGGGATGTGGAGTATATATTTGATCTTCTCTCTACTTTCACACTGACTGAATGAGCAATTATTTTAGGTTGATGTTTTAGCTTGCAGCATATGTTACGACTTCTAAATCAAGCAATGGGACGAATATGCGGACCGCCCATATTGATATTGCAATTCCACATTTAATGTTTAATTATTTGTTTCATTTGAAAATTATGTTGAGGTCATGATCAATATCCTCCTTTGATAGGGCAAAGGAGGATGTTGATCACGCAATCAAACCGTTACATAATGATCAAAAATAAAGTTCCCAGAAAACAAGGAGTTTGCACGTAAAACGAACGTTAACCCAAAATTAGTGGATTCGTAGTAAACCGCTGTAGTAAGGTAATAACAATGTGATAGAGTACGTGCAGTAAAATGCAAAAAATAAATTACAACGAACGAACGTTTAATGTGCGTTCTTGATTTAATTTACTCAGAATAATGCTTCCAAGAAAAATACTGAGACCTTTTAGAAAATATCCTGAAATACGACTGATATGGGACCTATTTAGCTAGTTATAGTTTTATTATAAAAACTAAATTGTCCGGTATCGATGATCACACTGACAGTCAGTAAGACTTTCTAAACGAACCTCCTTTACGATTTACGAGATAGGCCATCAGGCCCGCCTAGCGTGGATTGCTGAACCCAATATAATATCTTTGAAACCCTGGTATTGAACTAATAAGTATGAATTATATATTCTTTTATCAAAGATAGATTTATTCGATACAGACAAATCCAATTCGATAGTTCATTCCATTCTGAACTATCCTATCGGTCATTCCTCTTTACAATTACATTTCTAAAGAAAATCACTTTCGATTTATTTGCAAATAATATAGTAGCGAATTACGATATCTTAATGCATGGAATCATATGAAATATCTAAGTAATCAATCACGACGGGTGTTATCAATGACGTTTATGGATTGTGTTATGGGACGATACATTACGATCGGATGCAATCGGTTCCAACTAGGATGATTAGTCTTCCGATATATCTAAATCGGGAGCGGGTATCTGATCGGTTTGGATGCGTATGTCCTTTGACCTGAGATTCAGTTTATTAGAATACGCTTCATCTAAATTTAAAATATGATCGGTGATTTAATTCTTGACCTCAATTTAATACATTTTTTTTATTAGTTCATTTCAAAAAACCGATCAAAACTTCTCTTGATTACTAAAAATATTCCGACGAATTGAGAACCTTCTTTTTTTGAAGTCGGTTAATTAGACAACATTAATCATCCCCGCCACGTCTTGTTATCATGAGATCTTTATAGTAAAAAGAAATATTGAGTTAATAGTTATTATTAATTCGATTGTAATTAATCAAACACTATTTAGTTACTACGTGGGCGAGTTTGACCATTACAGATATATGCCCTGTTTACACTGGATAGTTGTGCAGGCAAGTGGAATAGGATAGTGATATTATATAAATCGTGTTTTGAGTCTGGTCAGATCGTACTGAATTTAAAGTTCAATGCACTTACAGCAGGTGCAATAAAGCGAAGTAGCCGTACTAATATAAAAAATTACTGTCATACAGAATGTTTGAAATACTCCGACCTGTACTTGTGTAGGATAAGTACAGTAACACAGGTGGTTAATGTGATATATATCCAGTTGCAAGAAAGCTTTAGTTTTTATACGACTAAGCTAAAAAGAAAATAATCAGTTGTAGCACAAAAAAATATTTTCCGGTATTAATCATTTCCAGATGATTTTCGATTGACTACACATGTTAAGTTTTTTTTTATTGCAATGAGTGCAGAAACGAGCGTGTCCTTCGTCTGATGGTAAAGAACACGACCGCTCATGAACAGTATAGCAAAACCAAACAATACCTTGAATTACAAAGCAATGCTTGGCTCGCGATCGCTTGCCATCCTGAGACATAAGATGTTAGGTTTCTATATATCTAGTAGTTACTCTGGTTACGATGTCCTTCAAACCGAAATACAATAGTTCATTAACACTACTGTTTGGCGGGAGAAGCAGACATTGCTGGTGGTACCTACCCAGGTGGCCTTTCACATATGAGAGACCTACCACCAGTATTGTAAATTGTTCTTATTTCCTAAAATTAACTCATGATAAGCCGTTTCCAATAGCACAACTCTGAATACATTGAAGATTTATAGCTAGTCGACCGAGCAATCAGCTCGATCAATCTAAATACGGCACAAATCCATATAGGTAGTCGAACTAATCTATCCGTGGGCGGGGATCAGGACAATGTGTAATCTGAAGTCACTAGCCATTCACTCGATGTGAATGGGCCGTGAAAGTGTTGTGGGCTGTGCTACAATGATGTCGGATTTGGTGGGATTACGCAATAGGGTATGTAGTAGGAATGGATGTGTTTTGGATGTTGGAGGAAGGTTTGATCCGATTATAGAAAGGCGTAGGAAAAGCTATTACGTACTCCAGAAATGCTTTCCATGATAGAGCTCCATATAAAAATTAGTATGAAATAGCTATAATCTAGTTTTAATATGAGATTGAGATCTATTTAGCTTGTCAGCTTACGAGAAATTTGTTATCCTAGTAGAGGAAATTAATGTCTTCCATTTTGAGAAACTTGTACAATGATAACTCGACCAACTAGTGTAACCTAGGGTAATACGAGAACATTTCAACTGTCACTAACAAGGCAGTTAAAAAATTAACAATAATCTCAAACCGCACCAGACAAATCTTCATAAAGATATTCCAAGAACTATTTAATTAAGACAAAAATGTCGTAATCCTTCAAAATTAAAACGCGACGTTTATAGACATGGCCCAATTCTTGTGTTGACTTTTAATCACTTAATTGCAAATTTAGGTCCCTCCTAACATGAGAATTAGGTCTGTACAGGCAATGCTAAAGCACTAAATGGCTGATTTACGATTAAACGACGCACGTACGGTCAGCAACCGAAATAGATTAATAGCTGTAAAATTTCACAAGAAATTTACTTTCGGAGAATTGAGTGCACTTCCTGCAAATGTTAGAATTTAAAGTTAAATTTAATGATGATTTAGATACACTTCATAAAACAGAACAGCATCTAAACTATGTAAAATAAAGATATTGATGGTCTAGATGAAGCCAGAATTATCCTGCTTTTGTTATTTAAGCCCATACCACAATATCTATGTATATTCTTAATTAAAGTCGCGTAGAGCTGCAACAACCTAGCCTAATGCCTAACCAAAAACGTTTAATATGTTTTCTTCTGGAATAATGCAAGAGGGCAATTAAGGATGCTTACTTTAAGGACAATTTAGGAGACGCAAAAGATCGGGTGAAATCGGATTATTTTTACTTGAAACATCAATTTATTGCTTCCGATGATTATAATGATATCGGTGCATTGTGTTTTAAACCTGCCCACACTATTTAGACATTTTTGGAAGTTGGTGACATCATGCTTACCTACAATTTCATCGATCTGCGATCAATGACAATTTTTAAACAAATAAAAGTGTGCCAATTTTATAAGTTGTTTTAAAATTAAACATTATTTTTCTAACAGTATCCAGCTTACTCAACCAAAACGTACGTACTACATATGTATATTCTTGTTACTAACCGTTCATTACTGGCGCGGCGTCTCTGATCTTTGGGAATTTCAATTGTCTCCTTAGATTTTATTGCTTCAAGTTTACGTTCCAGACACTCCCACGACAATTTATCTTCTGTAGTTGTAATTGTAGTTTATACTACGTTAGGGTATACTGCGATCTTCTCGACTTTAGGACGGCTTGAATTCGTAAAGGGTTACCAATTGTCTTATCATAGCATGAAATAAATGTTTGTCATTGAATGTTTATATTTTTTAAAACATATGCAGAGGTCAGAAAATCCAACAATTAGATGCGGTAAAGAGCTCAAATATAGTGTAAATGCACTATTATGTTTCGGATTTAAGGACATTGTAGCCATAGTAACTACTGGGTATATTGAGACTTAACATATATGTCTCAGGATGGCGAGCGTAGTGAAATGCCAAGCATTGCTTTATAATTCAAGGGGTTGATTGGTCATTTCATGAGCGGTCGTATCGCTTACCATGAGGCGAACGGTATGCTCGTCTCGTCATAAAAAAGATCTTCGTTACTGGCTCATGGATATGGAGGAGGAACGAAATAAGGGAAAGAAAACAGATGGCGTGGAATTATTTAAGCAATCTCACACACAAGAGCAAAACCATTACTTAATAAATGTCAGGTGTACTGTCTTACTCACTTTTTTATTTTTAATGTCCGCAAAACCCCTTTGCTGTATTACTTACAAACGTGTACCCTTTTGCTCGTTTATCCCGCTTATGTCATTACAGATTTTTTCTCCAATACAACAATATATCATCATAATTTGGGCTTTATCTTTTCTTGATTGTCTTTAATTTCTGTAACATTTTCGCCACGGTTTCTTAACGTGACAAACCAATTAGCAATGTCAATTAGTTTTGACGCCGGAATGTGGCGATTAAGATTATTTTTACTATAACGATATACTAGATAGGTCACAGTTGGAAGATCTAGGAATTAATGGTCTTAATCAATTAGCAGCGGGGCGTTTCAGTTGACTGGCTCGGACGTCGAACCCAGGACCGATCGTTGTTGATCTATGGGAATTACTCCAGTCTATGCGGGGTTAACGACTTTTATCAGATTTGGGAGTGGGTATTGCTTGTGTAACAAAAGAATAGCGAATCTAGCGGAACCATATCGGGACAGATCGGTAGCCATTTTGTTTTTTTGTGTGTTGCCGTGGCGTATGAACTATAAAGGCGGTATTGCACTGATTATCTATGAAATTAAAAGTTTATACAGCTTGCTATTGCAATAAAAACAGTCGAATTCCGTGCGGAAATATGGGGACTTATCAGATTTTTATTTAACGCTTTATTATTGTGCATTTTTAAAAGACATTTTTTTGGGTATTTTCTTTTTATACTAGCACTACAACATAGCAGCTTTAGTAAGTCATAGTCAGTATAGGGTCATATAAGCCCAACACCCCTTTTTTCTTCCCACTCCTCACCCGATTTGATGGGCCGGCAACACATCCATGATCGAAGCGTTACGGATGTGCATGGGCGACAGTGATCACTTAACTGTCAGGAGAGCGGTTTGCTCATTTACTGGACCTAAGCTATAAAAAAATACAAATCATATAGGTATTTACGGTTGATACAATTATGTCAATCTATTAGAAAACAAATATACGTAGACTAAATCTAAGGGCGAAACACTTTTGTGGTTGACTATGAGAGTTTTGCAGCTTTTACTCACGTATGGTTACCATTGTCCGATGGCATTCTAATATTCTATCACCAACCAACAAGGTTTTACAAATAAAAAAAATATTCTCACCAAAAATGCAGACACAAGTTTAGTGACATAAAACATTAATTATTCCGTTATGGGAAATGGGAATCAAAGCGACGACCATTTGTTTCGCAAGCGACTTGCCCGACGCACCACGGAGGTCGTTTCAAAATTTTAAAAGCATCATAAAAAATCCAATATTGTTCGATTACATCCGCGATCGTATACGCCAAGATTTATTACTTTATTGATATTATATCGTTAAGTGATTTGTTTTTACGACTATTGTCTTCTGTTGCATTTTGCGATGATTATTTATGTTACGCGCCAATTTCTTTTATCTTGTTTTTCACTGAAGAATTTACAGACTGAAAACAAGTCCTTTAAGCCAATTTTATGTCTTGTTTTTGAAATGCTGTCGATATGTCGTAAATAATGTGGATGCACCATAACGACTAATGCCCTTTGATCCTAGAACATTTTCTGTAATGTTTTATTTATTGAGCTTATGGATTTGATACTTTTTCTTAAATTTAAACTTACTCTTAAAAATATTGTATTGATCTTATTATAGAGTATCGCTATTAGGTACGTTAGTGGGTATCGCTATATGCTGCGTTTTAATTGAAAAATCATTTTTTAATAGTTCCGTAAATTGTTGTGGAAATAATAACGTTTTTTTTATTTGATGCAAATGTTTTTGTTCTCGTGTTCAGACCGAAATATTCAGTTCAATATAATCTTCTTTATAGTTAATCATTCATGCAAATAAATAATCACAATCTCAAAATATTAATTTTGAACTTCACACGTCATTAATACTCTATTTAAAAGATTTCTAAACGTAAAATATATTTACATTTATTATGGCAACACAGGCGGTTCCCGGTTAACCCTTCCCGACCCGGGAGGTCTCACGTGCTTCTAAAATAGTGGGCGGAGACATTCGAAATCGTGTGGTTAATTCAATTGAATGTTTATTCGGGGTTACTGTAATTTGGTATTTTAATGTGCTCTTTATAAGGCTAACTGCAGACGATTTACTTTTATTAATAATTAAAGCTGTTTTATAAGGAATTAAAGGTTACTTGGTATTTTATAATGAGATAATAGATTTAGCGGGGAAGTAATGAAGAAATAAAAAAACATTTTTTTGGTAGCAATTGAAATTATTTATATGAACAGTTTAGATGACATTATCAATATTAAAAGTCAATCAGAAGCACAGAGATAGTTGTGATTAATTGAATTATTATTTTTACGTGTTTATTTATTTTTTGACTAATTCAAAATAAACTAAGACGTCAGTAAATTTATTTACTTTCGTATTTATATCAAATAATTCAGAAATGCGTTATAATAACAAAAATCTGTTTATATTCATCAACATAAGTTTTACAAATAATGCTGTTGAAACATTCTTGTTTATAAAATGTCCAGCTATGATGGCCTGATGGGCACATCTTAGAAGCTTGTATATAGCTATGAAGATGTTCTATATTACAAATTACACAGCAGAGCAGTGGTTCCCAAAGTGTGCGCCGTTGAAAATAAAGGAGAGTGCCGTGAAAGAATTATCTCCCTTGAAATTAAAATTTTTGTGGCTATTTACTTAACTATAATGTGAATGTAATTCTATATTTCGATTATCTAGATAGGTTAGAGCGCCAAAACTGAGTAAACATGTATTTACTTGTGATAGGTCTCTCATATGTGAGAGGCTGTCTGGGTGGGTACTACGGCAATGTCTATTTCTCGCGCCAAACAGCAGTTTAAATGCCCTGTTGTGTTTCGGATTGAAGGGAAAAAATTTACACAGACTGAAAAAGATTGGGAATCTCTGCTTTAAAACATAAAAATACGGTGTACCTGTACCCTGCGAACATAAAACCTTTGAACTTTATGCCAAATGACTGTTGGTTGTATTTTTAGAATATATTTGATGCGTGCCACGCGTTCATGTAAATAATTGTGTTATAAAATTAAAGATGTTTATGTGAGCGCATGCCGTGTTCTGATGAAACTTATGTTATGAATTATTAAGATTTTTTGAGTATGATTCACGTGATAGTAAAAAATTCTCATAGAACACATTATTCTTATAAGTAATATTCACGGGCGTGGTAAAAAAACTCGTGAGGCATAAGTTGGATTAAAGAATCGTTTTTTCTGCTCTAACCCTTTGTTACATTTCACACGAAAAAAGGATTATTATTAATTCCTCTATTATTTCAAGTATATAAGAGACTAAGGATAGATATAGAAACAAGATCAATGTATCCTTCGATCTTTTTAAATTACCCATATTATTCTTAAGTCTTTCATTAGGGAGTATATCATATTTTATTTTTTTATTTATTTTATCATGTATGGATAATGCACGATATTTAGTAATAGCGCCCCCTAAGTATAATTTTATGGTTCCCGAAATGAGGACACAAAGTTTTCACTACCTGTAAAAAGGTTCGCTATTTCCAAGTTTCAGCGCTAAGTTAATTCAGTATCCGTACCATAGTACTGTAACTTACAGCGGTCTGTTTCCGTAATAAAAATATAGATGGCGTTGATTAAACTTAACTACTGTAGTCAGGTAAGGTCAGGAATTATAAAAACAAAAATCATATAAACGCCATAATCTACATAATTATAAAATTACAATAAATTAGTTCTGGAAACAGCAAATTAAAATAAACCTAAAATATTGGGCTATTTGTTCTATTTATAATTATTTAATCATCTAATCTCTATAAGTGGGTTTAGCTTCGCCGCCCTTATTTTCTACAAATAAGGTCTAATTTCGTATATTCGTGAGCTAAACCATATTAGCATAATTAGGTTGTAAACACAGGTGGGAGATGCAGGGCCATCAATAGCTCAGCGTGGGAACTGAACCACCTTTTGGGAGCGTACCTGTGGCAAGATGCCAGCCACCTACCAGGGGCACATGACTTACTGGGAGTTTCACGAGCTCGGGTTACCTGGCGCATGCGTTTTACCTGCCTCACCTTGCCCATTACAAATTGACCCTTAAATACGTAACACCATTTACCCTTGAAAGGTTCATAGTATTTTGGCAATTTGGAGATACAAAACCATCCATTATACAAAGATCTGTTCTTTATACAACACGTTAAAGAAACACCAGCTCATTTTAAATTAGTAATCGGTTTATATAATCCATTGAGCAAAGACCCTGTAAGTCGTAAATAAACGCAACGTTACAAGGTCAATTTACACTGGTTATTTAGTATTAAGTTGAGACACGCGAGACAGGTAGCGCATTTTATGCGAGATAGAATCCCCAGTGTTACCAGATCTCTTTAATGATATATAATACTAATATAAAGGGGTCAGGATATATTGGTAGTGGTACGCATGCGCGATGAAACGCACCTGTAATATTGTTTACTTGGCACGTGACGACGGCACGCGATGGCCGCAGAACCTGTTATTGTGATCGATTTTAACAGAGAAACTCGTATGAAACTTGTATTTAACAACGAAACATGTTCTAAAATTGTTGTGACGTAATGTCTTTCTTTATGAATCATATCGGTAAAGTCGGTAAAACTGTTTTAAGTTTGTTTTTTCATTGAACAAGTTTAGTTATATTAATTTGTTTGGAATTCGTTACATTCAAGTAAATGAATTAAATGGCACACTACTAGTAGTGTTCTAATACTAGTATTAGAAAATATTTCATGACTATTTAGAAATATGTTTGATATGATTATTTAAATTCGTTCTTAAAAATATCTAGATTAAGAGCTTTACGATAAGTATATATTTTATGTACATATAGATTAATAATTTATGTATAATAAGTACCTGCTGCAATTGCAATACACAACGTTAAGTATTTCATATTTTTTATCTATAATACAGCTTCCGTGGCGCAGTTGGCTAGACGTCGGCTGCAAAACCAGAGGTCGCGGGTTCGATCTCCGCACTGAGACAAATGTTTATAAGACCCACAATTATTTGTCTCGGGTCTGGGTGTTTGTGAGACCAAAAATTCTCTCGTAGTTTATACCAACGACACGAGACTTAATTGATCTTAAGGGGGCATTTATATGTGACTGTTAGATGTAGACTGCCTCGGTGGCGTAGTGTACTACGGTACGGTTACAAAGCTGAGGTCTCGGGTTCAAATTCCGGGTATGGCAAAGTGATATTGGATTTTTCTATTCATTATCAGCCCAGAGTCAGGAATTTGTGCCCGATATGGCGATAGGCTCGCCACCTATCACATCGTGGACGGATCATACAAGGCGAAATGTGGGTGTCCTGGCACCTCTGCCTACACCTTCTGAGGAAAAGGCGTGAGTTTATGTATGTATGTTAGATGTATTTATTAATGTATAATTGTTTTTATGTTCCTCTCCTAAGTCGTTTTCTGAAACTTGAGAAGCAAAATAAGTCCTTTTTTCCTTACGAAACCCATGGAGAGTATTTGGTATGGAAAAAATGATCATGCAGCTTCCTACGCGAATACTTAAAAGTTAAAACAACCGCAGAATCCTCGTAAGTACGTAATGGCGGTGTAAGTTGCTGTGAGGTATCGCCACTAATCATTTAAATTACTTATACGTACTTCAATATATATTATACAATTTAAACGGTATTATCCCGTGAAGGCAAGCCATCGGCTTGTTATGTCCTATAGGGCTTCCTTTGTCAAAATAAAATTATAAATTAAATACAGATCTTATAAGACTTGTGCAAGATCAACCTTTACAAAAATAAACAGTTCAAAAACCCACATTTTATTTAAACTTATGCAGCCTTATTTTAGCTATATAATGTTTTGTCTTCTTCGCTCAAACTGAATTAAAAAGTTGTGCGAAAGGGACAAAACATTGGATAATTAAAATAGGTTTTAAAACCGTCTATGAACAAGGCCGATGCTTTAATAAATTTGATTGGTGGTAGGTCTCTCATATGTGGGAGACCGTCTGGGTAGATACGACCACAATGTTTATTTCTCCCGCCAAACAGCAGTTTAAATGCACTGTTATGTTTCCGATTGAAGGACACTGTAGCCAGAGTAACTACTGGACATATTGAGACTCTACATCTTATGTCTCAGGATGGCGAGCGCAGTGGAATACCAAGCATTGCTTTGTTATTCAAGGTGTTGTTTGATTTTGCCACTGTCCATGAACTTTATGAGCAGTCGTATCGCTAACCATCAGGCGAATGGCATGCTAGTCTCGCCATTCATTACAATTTTTAAAAAAGTATCCCCAAAGTACCGGATTCGGTTTATACTATTCTGTCTTTTGGGTATTACTGCTGTATTTATTATAAGTTTTTAACACACTAAAGCATTCTGAAATCTGCTTTATTTTTTCGACAATATAAACCTAACATGAGATCGGCCTTTGCTCTATTGGTCTAGTAACAATATATGTGTGCTCGGTACCATGAAGTTGCGAGCTATGTCTACTGGTGGTCTCTTGGGTCACACCATCCCTTTCCACATGATTATTACAAGAACACCGCAGAATTCTCGCGAGTGCGCAATGACGGTGCAAGTTGGCGCCTTTTTGCTCGCCGTGACCTTCAGTGAGGTTTCAACGCTATAATATTTCAGTTATACATTATTACCCGCAGACTGACACGCCCTCTGGTTATTAGCTTCGATAGGGTTTCCCTTATTGAAAGGAGACTTTTATATTTTTTTTATAAAATTGTCATATATTTTTTATAATGGCAATTGATATGTCCGTAAAAAAATATCAATAAGCAGTGATATTTTGAATGCTCTAACAAATATTAAAGTAAATATACATTTGTATAATAAGAGCATTTACGATATTTATTTCTAGGTACAACTATGGAGCTGAAACCATTAACTTAATGAACCTGCTTAAATAATTTTAGTAAGCTTTATTACAATCAAACATTTTTATTTAACAACCTTACTTTTATTGACTTTAGAAAGTCTTAATTCAAGCCATTATCATAAGGTATACATACGTAATAACGTATAAACGTTTCTTAAATTTAAAATGTTACTAATTGAAATATACACTAATCAAATCAATAATGATAAATAAAATAATGTAACAATTAAACCAAATCGGCAATAAAATCCTCAAATAATAGTTTCATTAAATATACCAATCTTAAAAAAATATTCACAAAATATTTTTACTCTGCAACCCCTAGCCCGATAACGAGACGAAGCTTGTTACACTAACATGCTCTCCCAGTACATTATAGAATAAAAAATACGTTTAAATTAGGCCTCATGGAGAGTCCGTAATAATATAACATTAATATGAGGACCCAGGTACATGACAAGCTGGAATAAAACTCAAAATATTATTATCTGTCTAGATATAAATATATTTTGTTCGGACTTGCTGAACGCTTTAAGTGGTAGACACGACATAATTTTGACTGCGGCGTAAATATGCTGCTTTTTTAATGTTTTCTTAGATTAACGCGAATGTATAACATTGAAATAAAACTGTTTTAATGTTACATTTTTACTTGTATTTAAAAAAAGTTATATTTCAATATTATTATTTTTTATCTTAGCACGTCAAAAGTGCTAGAGACCGAGTGCGAGACCATAGTATGCTATGGTGAGTGCAAATACTATTAAAAATAATTTTCACGCACCTGAAGTAGGTTTGAAGTAGGTAGGTAGCCAACACGCACTAGGCCAGCGTGGTGGACTATATGGCCTAACCACTCTCAATCGTACTGTCGGTTGTAGAGTAGGTCCGTGCCCTGCAGTTGGACGTATATGGGCTGATACAGAAGTAGGTTCGGTCTCTTCGACACGCACTTGTAAAACTCTTGCTTAAGTTAAAGTAACGAGCTTTTGAAATAAAACTATTTATACGGATTTTATAGCGGAATTGGATTAATTTTCATATTTTTACTAAGAAACTATTATGACGATCTTTTTTCTTACGTGTCCGGTAATGGGGTAAATATACAAACTTTCCACCAATCATAGAGTCTAGAAATTACTGAAACCTATTTCAGAATGGGTTCATACATCAACAAAATGATTTCATTCAACATCCTAACAATTTCTACGCCACAGGATAGATCACAATGACGTTTATTCCTTCCATTACATCATTCTTTCATCACTCCCAATAAGTTAAGAATACCTATAATTGTCGAGGAAAACATCTGCCTAATTGACTAAACTATATATCACTCTATATGCTATTTCTGGAACTTTCAAAGGACAAAGAATCCTGCGGGAAGTGGATGGAAATAGCGTTATTTTGGCTTTTATTTCAGTCACGTGATACTAAGTGGCCGTACACAAGCCATATTTTAAGTAATCTGTCAGTTTGGCTCAACGCTTAAAGGCGGGAAGCTGCTTGATGAGATGTGGCTTTATAAATAAAATATTTTCGGCCGTTGTTTGAAAAATAAATAAAATTGGACGCGGAGAAGTATTGAGGGTTCTGTATAAAACAAAGATGGGTGCACGAATCAGATTTCCCCATCTTTAAAGTGTATGTTCAACCAACTTCTAAAAGAAGTACGTTATAGAAAGACGAAAGGAAAGAGTTTTTTTTTTAATTGTATTTATTTATATAGACAAGATTACAGCACAACACATACAATACAAATACAAAATGCAGAATAATAATAGTTTATTTGTTAGGCTGAGGCATTAAGTACGCCTTTATACAATTTTATAGAAAGCATTAATAAATAAATATAGTTATGATTTCAAGTCTCGTTTTGTTACTCAGTATGTGGACACTTTGTAAAAATTTTGGTCATAAAGGATATTACAGTAAAGCTCTCTCATATATGTAAGTTTCTCTGTAATCATTTTTTGGCCATTAACGTGTAATTTTATTGCACCTACAAATACATACGTAGCTTGGAGTAAGTGGGTGCCGTAGGCATAAAACTGCGATATTAATCAGCCCGGTTATCTACTGATTAGGTGATCTTTCAGCTGCCATAAATGTAATCATAATAAATAATATAAAGTAGAAGACAAAGCAAAATTATTTTACTGTTATAACGGATATCTGTCCAAAAACATAGGTATGGTCCCCACGCCTTTATGTGTAGGCTGGGACTTGCTAATTCATTATTATGGATACTCCACAGAAACCACAAATATGGTCATCGTGTTAAAATACTTATAAGGAGTTTAATTTGAATATTATTCAGGTCTGTATCAATTTATAAATGTCATATTGATAAGACCTCCTTCTATAACTACTGGACATAATGAGACTTAAAATCTTATATCTCAGTGGAATGCCAAGCATGGCTATGTAATTCATGGTCTTGTTTGGTTTTCCTACTGTCCATGAGCCATCGTATCGCATACTTGTCTCACCAATGATAGCAATAAATAATAATAACAAAATGTTGGTAAAAAATAACATCAAGTTAGGCAGATGTGATCCTAGCGCTGGCAATAAAAATAAAAAGCAAATAATGTTTAATTTGTTTCAAAATCGAAACTATTGAACTTTGTAATTTGTTAATCTTAAACTAAATGAAAAAATATTAGTGATCTGAAATCAATATCTTGATCAGTTATGGCGGCACAATCGGGCAAAAAACTTTAATTCGATGGAAATATGATCTGATTTTATGCACAAACTGACATAACACGATTAAATTAATACGATACTGGGTGATATTATTTCAAGTTGGTATTTTAATCTGATATGTGGATATCGCCATGCTTTTAAAACTACAAGGATAGGTAGAAATGTAAACTGAATATCCAGATAGTAAATATGTTTTTATTTCTTAAGAACTGGAACCAAAATATTCCAATTGGTAACTAAAATGACCATTATTTTAGAATCTAAAGTAACGGTCTAAAGTTTAGATAGTCATCTTTTTTAAATTTCTTACTTCATTCCTGAGATGTTTTATGTCATTGCGTCATTCTTGATCTTGTGGAATGATGGAATGATGATGGAATGTGTCGCTAACACATATGCAGAACGCATATTGGACAGTAAAATCTAGATATAAAGATAGTTCTTATTTTTCCGTCTTGTTAGTCAGGTCATCATCACTATTTTAAGAGTATGGCATCGGTTAGGCGGTGATGTCAGGAAGTGGAATAAAAATTCGTTTATCGATACATATCTTATGAGTCAGTAGAACATATTGTAGGCCTATGTGTAATGATAATAAATTGGCAAATTGAAATAATGTGGCAAATGATTTACATAATCTCTATCAACGGAACGTAAAGAACAGAAATTGCCGACTCTAAACATATTTGAGTGGTTTATGTTATAATATGTAACACGTTTAGTGTATTGAATCATCGCTTTTTGTAGTAAACGGTAGTTAGGTCAGCAGTTTTTTTTTATCCGTTAAAATGAGCGACTGACCTAATAGTGTGTGGTAAGTATCCAAAAAAAACCGACAACTAATGTCCAAATGTTCAAAATCCTTGTTGGAGGCCTATATTGAGTAGAAATGTGACACGTTTAGTGTATTGAATTTGCGCTTTTTTTTTATAAAAGAGAGTTAGGTCAGCAGTTTTTATATCTAAGAAAGTGAGTGACTGAATGGGTGGTCAATGTCCAAAAGAAACCAAGAAGCGAAGGATAGCCTAAATCCTTGAAACTCTTAGTCCTATATAGAGGCCTAAATATTTAGAGCTTCCTGTGATTAAAGAAAGAAAAAAATAGTCTGGTTATTTGCAGCCGATTGACTTCTCGATGTTAAGTGTGTCTATGGGGTTGGTTATCCAGATATTAACCATTGCAGGTTCGAAGGTTATATTAAGCAGATATTTAGGCATTTGAGATTATCCACCTCATGTTTGAGGTATCCAGTGTCAAGCAAGTCCAAATAATAAGTTTTAAGTAGTGTTGTTTTTGTTTGGGAAAGGCATCACGCTTACCATCAAGCGAGTAACGCGATAGACCCATTATTCACGCTAATAAAAATGTTCACTTTTTTCTTTCTTTTTAAGACTATGTAATCAGTCAAACAATGATGTTGACTGTGTACAAATAATTGGAAAATTACTCGCTCATTAGAAACAAGGCAAGGCAATTAGTTTTGCTCAAAAGTAAATATTGTTACAGTCGGTAAAGCGTTTTCGTTTGATGTTTGTTATCTGTAAATAATATAAAATAGTTTATATTTACTCTTCTATGCTTTGTTGTGTTTATACAATAGAAAAACTGTAGTTAGAAATACAATGATTAACTATATTATCTAGTCATATCCCAGTACATTTATTCCACACCAGTAATGAATCGGCGGAAAGCATTGTCACAGTGATAGTGAGGCGCTTTTGATCAAGAGGCAACGGGTTCGATTCCCGCCCTCGCCAAATGTTTTATGATCCACGAACATTCCAAACAGAAAAGATCATCATAAAATACTTGTATTTTAGTTTAGGGTTCTAAATAGTGCGTGAAAGTTGGATGTTTTCATTTAATAGGTAAGAACATATTGATGTTTTCGCAAGATAAAAGTATTTTTCAAACAACTTTTAATAAATACCTAGGAACTGTGAGCTAATATTACCAAGAACCGACAACACCTTCAAAGAAATTGACTACAAAAATATTTTTGCAATATATTCTACGAAGATTCAACATTTACTTTGCAAATATACTCCTTAAAGCTCATTATAATCATAAAACGATCACTACAATACGTACAATTCGGGTTCGAATCCCGGGTCGGGCAAAGTGATATTGGAATTTTCTATTAGTTATCAGCTCAGATGGAACATGCATGGCGAAATGTGGATGCCCTGGCACCTCTGCCTACCCCTTCTGGGAAAAAGGCGTGAGTTTATGTATGTATGTAGAAGCTGGAAGTTGATATTACCTAGAACCGACATTTAAATATATTCTACTAGCGGCCCGACCCAGCTTCGCCCGGGTGCATATAGATTTCTTTACAATAATATATACGTATTATACCAATAAACCTTCCTCTTGAATCATTCTATCTATTAAAAAACCGCATCCAAATCCGTTGCGTGGTTTTAAAGATTTAAGCATACACAGGGACATAGAGACAGAGAAAGCGAATTTGTTTTATACTATGTAGTGATGAACATTTACAAATCTATTTTTTTTTTCAAATACTCCTCATTATAATCATCAAAGAGACCACCTCAAAACCAGATTTACACGTAAAATACCCGAATTAACAAACACACTATGAATCTGTCAGCTTTCTATTTTTTCTTTATAAAGGGCTGCGTGTCACTGCCTTCTCAGAAGCCCTTGAAGGGAAGGGCGATATAAAGGGATCTTAATAACGCACTTGACTCCTGGCTTGTCATGATTTATTGACAGTTTGTCGACGGCTTCCGTAAGGAATTGTGGTTTTGGATTTTAGATGCGGGTTTGAGTGTGATATACACGACTAAATAAATTAATATCGGTTAAGGGTTAGAGTGTGGTGATTGTGAAGTATGAGGATTGGGGTTTTATTCCTGGGTTAGATTATAGAGATGTTTAGGATGCGAATAATATAAGTAGACCAGAATTTGCATATTTTTTTGGAAGAAATTAACGTCATATGCTGAAATAAAATCGTATTTAAACTATATTTTTTTCCATGTGACAACCATTTAACATTCTTTCTTTAAATTTTCGGAAATTCCAGAAAAATATAATACAAAAACCATGTTGTTGTAACCTAATTGTATTGCGGAACTTATGCAACAGTATAAACCCAAAATATTAATGTAATCTACACATATTATAAATTCCAGGAACATGTAAAGCTGATTAATTGTACGCTGCAGGGTTGGCAGAAGTCCTATTTAGAATGTGATGTGAAAAACTTGGTATTATTTAGATTTTTTTTACTGACACGACAACCCTTACGATGGAGGAAAACATCATGAGAAAATCTGCATACCACAGCTATTTACAAAAAAATTACCGTATGAACCCACTCTAAGCGATTGACTACAGCGTGGCTCTACGTCTCGCGTTCCATTATTTACCACTAAATTTGACCAGACAAAGTTATGCCTTCTGTCAAAATATGACCATACCGTATATTAATACTTCATTGAAGCAAGATATTAAGTGCAATGACTCTACCAAGAAAAAAGTACAAACATCTAAATGTTAGTCACACGCTTCTCTGTTATTCCTAGTCAAGTATTTGCTCATTGTCACGCAACATAACTAGTAAGAGACAGTTTTTTGCTAATGAAAATATTTTTGATACGACAATCGTGGGAATGAACAGACAAATTAAAGTGGACAAAATACCGCTACTAGGAACACAGTAAAATATTTAGCCGCCTTATTGGTGTAGTCACTTGTAAGGGTTGTGAATCGTGCGGCCATGGCTTCCATTCCATGGTTGGGCACTCCACCCATATGAATATGAACGGTGCATGGCATAGCCTCGCCTTTCTCAAATCTTGGGGGCGAGAATAGTGCAATGAATTATAGGAATAGTGGTAGCCTAGTCTGGCTCCGTTTTATACACACCACGGGGACCCTTTAAATTTTTATTGGGAGTGCATTGTACATAGCACGAAATGACGTTTTGCCCATGTTTCGTCCCACAATGTTATAGAGGGCGAGCTTAACGCCATATTAGGCACAAATATCTGTGAATATGATAATGAACAGAAAAATCCAATAACACTTTGCCCGATCCAGGATTCGAACCCGAGATTTACGCCACCGAAGCAGTCTAAAAAATATTGTTATTTGAGCTTATTCTAGGCGTTGTAACAGCCCTACGTATAGTGATTGTTCAGTAGCTGTTCGTGACAATGCCGGCACTGGTGGGCGGCGGAAGGACTATCTGACGGTGACGCGTATTCCGCTCGCGTATCGCTCAATTCGCTCACAACCAAGCCAATATTATGTGATTTGTACAAACTATTCGCCAACCTTGGATCAAAGTGGAATATGATTAATGTTTGTGTATGAGATTTTGTTGAATAAGTTTACTAGTCTTTTAAAAAGACCCTAAGGATGCTTTAATTTGTCATTGATATTTCTAGTTAATTTGTATAAAATATTAATATTATCTTCAATTAGATTCCAGCGAATCTATGGCCTGCCTCAGTGGCGTAGCTGAGGTCTCTGGTTCGAATTCCGGATTGAGCAAAGATTTTTATCCATTATCAGTCCGAAACTCATTCCTCATTAAGCACTCTAATCCAACTACTATATTTTGGCTTGTAAAACAACATCGGCCTACCCCACTTATCAAACACTCGGCCACTTCATAACCAAATTTCCGACAGTTACTAATAACACTATAAAAAAGATAGCATCGTAAAATACGTGTGTATGCTCCAATAAGAGAACAATAAAAATTCCCGGCTACGAAAATAATGCCGGCCCCACACAGCGGCCGGGATTATGACGTGATTTACCCCGGTAATCCTGCGAGATCTGCTTGCTCCTGTGATATTACCTGGAATAAAGATATTAATTTTATTAATATGGGTGCCCGCAGCCTCTTGTTTCACAGCCGGCGTCTAACCAACTGCGCCAAGGAGGCTGTCATAAATAGAATAGAACTGCCTAATCACGAACACTTATCGTAAAAGTAATATTCATGTAGCTGTCAATTACAAAAATTCTTCGCCTTGCAAGGGCGGCGTGGCGTGCTGACTGATTTACTCAATTTGACAGTGACAGTGAATGTTACTTTTACGGCAGAGATTCCTTGTAGAAATAGAGATGGGTATTGACAGAATATGTCGAGGTGGTGACGGAAGAAGAGCCATAATTTGCGGGTGGCATTAATGACTCCCTTGCGTACCTTTTCAAAGATGTAGAAGTAAGATTATGACTGTGATGTAACAAATTGTAGTGTGCAAATTATTGAGCCTAAAAATTACAACCAGGACTAGATCAGCGTGGTGGACTATATGGCCTAACCCGTCTCAATTGTACCCTGATTGTAAAAAAGACTCGTGCCCTGTAATGGGTCGTATATGGACTTATACAGGACTTATACAGTAGAAATCTATATATTTATTTACTATCTAAAATAGGTTTAACAACATTTATAAGGTATTAAATTTCTATCCTCATGCATTCTCAGTTAGAAACGTTTCTAAACATAATTAATGATAGCATTTATCACTATGTAGGTACTTCAAAAATCGACTCTAGAAACCCGTTTACAGCATATTATAGCAACAATCCATAGAAAAACAATAAAATGTATGATAGTATAGTCCTCTGATAAGTACAAAGGGCAATCCATTCATCGAAATAAGACAGTGACCCACGGTTTTTCTAAGAAAGTTGCGTAACTGTAAAAGCGACCTTGGGCAAATATTATGCCTGCTCATTTGTACGTGGGCAAATAGTGCCCTTGCACTTGGAGCGCTTGCTACGAAGCTTGCTTGCTTACTATGCATGGAAGTATAGCTTTTTAAGTTTATACGTAAGTTTTATCGTCTTTGCAAAATATTTTTTTGCGTCAGGACAACTTGTGAACACAATCTGAGACTTAAAAAGCCAATTTACATATTTTAAACTTGAGTACGAGTGATTTTTCTAATAAACTTTCAATCATATTATTGGTTGAGAATGTGAAATAAAAAAAATATGTTTTTAGATATATCAATTTATTTTTATGTTTAAAATTAAATAATAATATATCCGTAAATTTCAAAAATATTTCAAAAATTGTAAATACATCATAAGTTCATAAATTTAATGAGATACCGTAAAATAAAAATTAGAAAGGAGAAAACCAAATCACTGACTTTATAAGCACTTTGTAAACTTAAAAAACAAAATAGAAATATCAAACAAGACTTATGGACAAAAAATGTATAATATTCGAGTAGGTACGTATGTACTTGTGTCTATACACAGCATTGTTATTTTTCCACAGTTGAAGTAAACTAGTTTTATTTCATGCAAACACGTCCGTTCCTTCAATATTTGCGTAGAACTCGACGCGGTATGAAATTCAAATTCACAACTAATATTTGTATTATTTTTGCAAATCATCTGAATATCGTTGAATTAAAAACATCGGGCTATGATATCAAACGTTTTGTTTACATTTTCTAGTTATTTTATGTTTATTTAACAACTCAATTGAGAGAACGCATTTTAATAATTATGAATACTGTTAGATGTGGTTTTGAATTTAGAATAAAACGTCAACTTATGTGCCAACAAAAGAGCATGCACAATTAAGAAAAAAATACTGCAATTAAGGAATTCAAGGAGTATTGAATTAATTTGTTCTAATGTGACAATGCTGCTTGCACCCCGTCATTACTCGCCATCTCACAGACGCACCATCTGTACCAAACTATCTGATCACAAATCATCTTAATTAGACAAACATTTCAAAGTTATTTCATAACGGTCGAGTACCTGTTACTACCGCGCGACGTTCCTCACAAACACAATTATTACGAAATTGTTATTTTTCCTCCTCACTACGTGTGAGTTCTAAACATGCAGGGCGTTAGAATACGACAAACGTATTCCCTATCTCCCTCTACTATGCTCGTGTGAAAATCACGGCTGTGCTTAGAAAATAGACATGCATTCGTATAACGGGCATACATGTGTCTCTCTAATGTTAGAATTCCCCACACGTGTGGTATGTTAGAAAAAAAACACTCATTTGCTTAGCAAAATCTAATCTCTACACATACTCAGGTACCAGGTCTTCATGACCCGCAAGGAAGTGTTCACGTATCACGTGTGAGATACATACGCCACACATGCGTATAAAGGGGTTGTACGTGAACGAGCGTGCTCCCTAACCTCAATTCACTCACACTTCGCCCACGCCAGGCGCAACCCCCTAAGCAGGGGCGAATGAGACAGCGCGATACGGCATTAGACGCACATTAGAAAGAGTTAGATATAGGACAGGGATTGCGGTCGGCGCAAGACAAGTTGGAGTCTGCGCATCTTGAACGTGCTTTAAGGGTGAGCGGCCGGTCACCTCTAGCGCCTTCTGGTAGCCTAGTACATGTTTTCCATTTTAGGACAAAACTCTATAAAAAAGGGCTCGGGGTGTGGGGTTGTATGGGAAGGTAGGGATTAGCTAATCATTCCAAGGGGTTGAAGGGTGCGTACGTGCTCGACGGGTCGCGTGTTAGAGATTTATTGTTGTGTGCGTAGCCGGCGAGGTTACATTGTTTCTTTAGGGAAGGTTTTTCTTACATTCGTGTTTGATTGTTACACATTTTTTGTTTGTTTCTCACTTTGCTGTTGATATTTTATGATCTAATTTAAATGACATACATATTTTTCATAACAGTTATTAATGTAATAAATGCTTTATATTTATAATCCAATCATGCTCCGTAATTGGTATGTTGTGGTTCTCAGGTAATAAAATAGCCCATGCACCGGCAAAGTACATCGAGCAGCACACAATATCGTCCATATCGATCCTAACTAGCCATTCAGCGAGGAATTTTCAGGACTTTAACCTTTGTGGTAGGGTCAAACGTATCCGAATCATTGTCACGGCTCATCGCATGCACTATTATAATCTAATGAGGCCACTTGAAAAGCGCATTCAACCGCGTAATGCCCGCCTTTAGGCCGCGGCTACACGCCCCGCGGCTAGATAAAGGATATTTTAACTTTAAAAATATGTTGAAAATTACCTTTAATGAGAAAATTACTGTCTGTTTATGTATAAAGAGTTTAAAACGTGTTTTATCCTATAAAAGTCGTGAGGACGCTCGTGAATTGAATTGGCGACTGTTCTTATGATAATTACTAAACTTGGAGGATTGTGCAAGGAAGGGGTAGGAGATGTCAGGGGTAGGGAGTATTCTAATTCTATGGTGGTTGAACAGATAGTTTTACCTTTCAATGTAATATTTACATATAGTTCACTTAAAACTATTGGCACGTTAAAATATGCCGAATACATTACCTTTTTGATAATCGAATTTAAAACCATAAATGCCACATCACATTTACATTATCACTTCACCGATTAGCCTCTATCTGTAATTTAGTATAAAATACTCAACATTTACTACCATTAATAAAATATATAAAAGCTCAATAAACAGTGTTATCGCGGTTGTCATAGAGTATGGGTTGTGTTTACAGTGAGCGCACGCCCTAACACTCGCCGAGGTCCAAAATAAACATTTGAATGGCTCAATTTGAATATATGATGAGCTGCATACTAACCAGTCTGGTGACGTAGCACTGATTTTACACAAACATTGCAACGGAGTTTAATTCACCTTGAAATTAAATGGAAGTGCATAGGGACTTAGGTAGTTTGAATTTATTTTTAACAGTGTCTAGCACATTTGGCTACACCGGCTGCGAAACGTCAACTCCGTGAGTTCTATTCCAGCACTCTTTACTGGTGGTAGGTCTCTCATATGTGAGAGGCCACCTGGGGAGGCACCACCGCAATGTCTATTTCTCCCGCTAATGTACTGTTATGTTTCGGTTTGAAGAACATTGTAGCTAGAGTAACTACTGGACATATTGAGACTTAACATCTTATGTCTCAGGATGGCGAGTACAGTGGCACAATGCCAAACATTGCTTTGTACTGCACATGAGTGGTCATATCGCTTACCATCAGGCGAACGACATGCTCTTCTCGCCATTCCATGAAATAAAAAATATAGTCGAATATTTGAGTGCTTCAAATATAAGTATTTGATAAATAAATACAACAAACATTCATAGTCCTAACCCCACACTAAGATCGAGTCTTGTGTCGAGGGTATCAGGAATTACAAGACTGTATGGTCTCACACAAATTTGTCTCGATGCCAGGATCGAACTCGCACTCTCGTTTCACAGATGGCGTCTTACTAACTGCGCCACGGAGGCTGTCGAATTCATTTTGGGTTTAGGTGTTTTGGAGACCTATATATGTCGTGTAGTTTCCGATACTCACGACCCAACACTTTTTCTCTATGTGTAAGTCAGGAATACCAGACTACGGACTACTTGAGGTCAAGTTGGATATATTATTTATTTCTCTATCTATATTACATTATATAATTCTCTCAATGTATAATATAGGTCTTTACTAAGCACGGAACAGCGCGTAAAAAGTAACAAAGAAAAAAAAGTTAATTACAATATGTGTCAAAACCTTAACCGGAGCAAAAGTTAAAACCAGTGTTTTAGCTTTACACAGATAATTAACAAGAACTTGTTAACCACAAAAACGTATACCATTAACACATATTCAATCTTTTACTCTCGTGCTGTATAATTTTAACTGTCTTCCATTGTTTATTTGTGAACTTCTGGCGAGCTAAACGGCAGCCATATTTGGATAACTGTCAGTCAATTTGACAAATGCCGCGCATGACTCCCGTATTGTACGTAAGTACCAATTAAACGATATTATGTGAGGAAATTACTGCTATTTATTATCAATTTTAATTTATACTTTAATATTGCGTGTAATAGTGATTAAGCGCTTGTGAGGGGTCAGTTGGGATCGAAAACTCTTGGGATTATGTGTAGGATGTTTGTAGCTTGTTCTAATATTTTTTTAGGTTCAGTTTGGCAAACGAGCAAGCAGGTCAACTGATGGTAAGTGATCTCCGCTGCTCATGGATAACTGCAACGCTTAAATCATGCAGGTGTTGCCGGCCCATCAAATTGAGAGGAACGAGAAGGAAAACGGATGGCAACAGTAAATGGGTATTAGGCATCCGGCAATTGAGACAGTGGTACCGCCCCAGACGAGCTTGCCCATTCTTGCCGAGTCATAGAGTCATTCAGACTGACAGCAGGATGGCTCTACCACTTTTAAAACTCTACAACTTTTTAATTTTGTGGCAGAGTCCAATCATAGACACAAATTACACATGAATCAGGTCCAGATCCGACCCGATCATACCGACCCCGAATCAACTACCGAGAGATAACCATTCGCCTATGTTCCTAAGGGATAATGTAGGATTCTGATAGTGGAGTAATTTTTCAAATCGGTCCAGTAGTTTCGCTCTGTCTCTTTATAATGTTAGTATATATTTTGTTTAAACTCACTAAAAGGGCATATCCTACCACCAATCGTAAATGTATTAATATTACATTAAATAGCATTTAGTAACGCAAGGAGGGAGGCCTTTGCCCAACAGTGGGACTTTAAGGGCTTATAATAATAATTAAGTTACTTAAGACTAACATTCTTTATTTAGACGTATTTCATTTTTTTCTCATCATGTCTCATTTAATCTGTGTGTTATAAAATGGTGTAACGTTTTGTTCCAATTTGTTTTAATTATTCAATCTTACTGAGTCAATGTCGGATAACGTGGTGGCACCATCAATCATGTCCCATTTGGTATGTTTCGTGATATTAAACCTGACAGGAGCTGTGATAATCTATTTTAAGTGTTGAATCATTCTATTTTTGTCGCCATTGCTATTTGTAGCAGTCTATATTTAGCGGATTTTAAAACGTTTAATTTAGCAACTAAATACTTAGAACGATTAGGTATAAACTTTTTAAATTAGACTTCGCAATTCTTGGCAATGTCTTTACGATTTAAGTCCTAAATCT
The DNA here is from genome assembly GCA_030180105.1 of Hyles lineata. NCBI lineage: Eukaryota > Metazoa > Arthropoda > Insecta > Lepidoptera > Sphingidae > Hyles > Hyles lineata. Next base: position 10,895,277 of record JARJEE010000013.1, on the reverse strand, counting down.
AGGGTCGCCATAATTGAAATACTGACGCAAAAGCTACCAAACATTGTATTATATGATATTATAACAACAATTAAATGAAATAAAGAAAATAAACGTTGTCATTCGATCACAACAAAATATTTACGTTCCACAATTATTTCTTTACGATCCTCTATAGTCATAAAGGCTTTAATTAAATTCAAAAGTCTCAGATGTTATCTAACAAAATTAATAGACAGAGTTACAAAGGTTCACACCTTATTTTACGGCCATACATCACGTAAAAAAATCACCCCCATAATGAAATGTTTAATAAGCGGCACGAAAAAGGAATAAATAATTTCCCTTTCGACTGGAATTCTTGAGGTCGCATCCTGATGGAATGTGCCACTATCCCTTTTATATTGCTTTCTCTTTCAAACGCATACTGTCTCCCTCGCACAGATGTCATGACGAAACTGGTTAATGATTAATGTAGTTTTTTGTGACGTGAGGTTGTATAATGTAATTAACAATTTAAAAACATCACAGCAGCTTGTAAGGTGTCGTGTTTGTTTAGCCCCTACAGGTTTATGCGAGCCTGGTAGTTTACTTAAAATATTGCATCATTGTTACGCCACTACTTGATTTAACGTATTTTTTACTTATAAATGGAAGATAAATTTTATTGAGAAGGATGAGCGACTACTTCGATACGAACACGGCAAGCTAGACATTAGGCATTTTAGGTTCGATTTGTGTGCCTATTACATATGTATATATTATCCAAATTCTGCAGTACATTCTGTTAACCTAGTTATTTATTGGAATTTTAGATAAGTCCATCTTCAAGAGTTTCAAACATTAAGCGAACTTAAGTAGCAACTCTTAAACTTATCGGACCCATACCTATATAATAGTATATGGGCTGATCAATGATGAAATTTAAAGCGCTGATTCTTTCCCAAATAAATGATAAAACAGGATATTCTTTAACATTTCAAGCCCGAGATTTTTTCAAACATCTGCAACAAACATGTTAGTTGTAAACAGTATATCTTCAAAAATAGGTCTACACGCAACGTGCGTGCTGCGTCTGATCTAGCCATTTCAACGCGCGAACTTTATATAGTGCACCATGAAAAAATAAATGGCTAAACCGACTGAGGATATGACGTAATGCGATATAAATTCGAAGAATGAAAACAAACATGGCCAAATGCGAAAAATGATGTAATGAGAAGTTGATACGGAGTGCATAAAAATATATTTCAGATGGAAAATAAATCTAGACTTGGAAATCGTAGGTGCTTTACATTGTAGGTGTTTTGGGAGAAAAATATTTTAGATCTTGCCATTACTGAGGCTTTTACAAATTGTAAACCTCTTAATAAGATAAGCAGAATAGTGATATTATATATAATAACATTTTAATATATAAAATAATACCTCTTACATACCCCTCGCTATCCTAAAACAAAAGGAGTTAAGTCTCGATATTTCCAGTAGTTACTCTGGCTATAATATCCCTAAACTGGAACACAATATTGCATTTACACTGCTGTATAACCGTCCGTATTAACCCATTGTTTCCTCTTCCGGCATGGTTGTCTGGAAGAGATCACTGTTAAGATAGGACCGCTGATTTCTGGCATGTTAATTTTTAATTTATTATTAATCTCTTGCTTGTATTATGTGGGTTATCAATAAAACTTTATTAACATGTCTATGAGCGATATTGTCGTCATTTTCTAAAACTCCAATTGACATAAAACTTACAAAACGAATGCTTGTTCGTAATTATCTGTACTCCATGTAATTATAACCTACAAAGATAAACAATTTCCCGCAATCAAAACGAAATGGGACGCAACCTTTATCCGGAGGCCTAGTGACGCGTTTTCATAGTGATAGTATGTCGATAAAATATGTACTTGTGTGTACTATTATTTAAACAGCATAGATACTAAATGCTTGAAAACTACATTTCGTTCAGAAAAGACCAAGTAGGTAGGTAGAATACGATACCGGTCTATTACGCCAGGTAAAAACGAGTAACTAAATGGTATATTAACTATCTAACATATTTAGCACTAACAGCGCTTTTTTATTTAAACATAATAGTTTCGACAAACGGTCAAACAGGTCACCTGATGGTAAGTGATCACTGCCGCTCATGAACATCCACAACCGCGCCTTGGGGTTTATTTGCATACGCCAAGATAGTGACCACAGCTCTGAAAAAACCGCCGTACTTGTTCAGAGCAAATGAATTAATTTCGGATTTCAGTATATTCAAGGTTTATATCAATAGAAGTAAGATTATTTTTCGCTTTATTAAAGACTATTCCACCTCCTAATGGTACGATTTCTGCTAGAAGAAAATCAGACTATTTACCAAACTTACTATTCATATAATTTAGTAAGTTATTTTATTTCATAACAAGTAGAGCTACGTTATTAGTTTTATGACTAGGCCATAATATTAGTGAATGGCTATATTAATATTTTTATAATCCCTTGAAGAATTTATAATATGTATTTACATAAAATAAGAAGTTCATAATAATCTAAATATTTTTAATAGGCGGCTTTCGTGGCACCATGGATGATCGTGGGTTTGCTTCTCCGGGAAATATGTTCTTTGGTATATATTTATGGCAGTTTTTTTTCGCTGAATGGCGAGAAGAGTACAATAGTAAAAGCAAACAACGCCATGAATTTCAAAACAATGCGTAGCAATCCACTGCGCTCGCCATCCTGAGACATAAGATGTTATCTCAATATGTCCAGTAGTTATTCTGGCTACGATGTTCTTCAAATTGCATCAGAACACTGCTGTTGGCGGGAGAAATAGTCATAGCGGTGGTACCCCGGCGGCCTCTCACATATAAGAGACCTTCCACCAGTAAGAATTCCCTAACTATTAAGCCTTCATACTACCAATTTAACTTAATCTCAGAACCATATTATACAACGGTTATAATCATTGAAATATTATTCTAGAGGGGACACTGCAATCAAAATGTTTGTAACAAAAATGACCGGTACCGTACCACTCCGGTGTTTCCGTCTCTGTCACGCATACGCAGTAACATCCTCTCCACTCTCGCTTCACTGGGTTTCCGTATGCACATGGGAAACCTGTACCAGCACAATGCGCAGAGATTTTGTTTCCGATGTCCGCTCTAGTTGATAAATACCTCATTGGTTACAATACATTAACCTATTGTCTATTGCGGTAACAATGAATTGCCCGTACATTAACCATTACTGTTAAAGTAAAGCAGAGGACTGTGACCCGGTTTCCCAGTAGACGTGTTTACATTACCCGTCGGTTTGTTTATCCAAATCTGTTTAGTGGAGTGTTGGAATTCTGCAGAATATAAACTGCACGCGCGTAGATCGCTGATTCACTTTTTTAATGTCTGTATAGTTGGTTAAACTTAGATACTGCTTTGGATAGGTGTGGGTACAAAACCGGCAATAGAAAAGTTTGGTGTTTTAGTAGCAACACTGAAAGATGCACTGTGAATGTGGATCTAACTTGTTTTCTAAAGATTGACTTCAATGGGCGATGTAATAAAATAAACCTTTTACAATATGTATTTTAAATAATGGCGTGTTCTCTCATTGACTTGGAATAATGTCCATTAATTGAAGATTAGAATAGAACACATGGATGTAACAGCTCGCTACCATAAACTATGAAATATATTTTGATCTATCTCACAATCTGACCACAGATTCGATCACGACATACCATCTTATGCCTTTAATAATATAACTTTCTATAGTAAACTAATAATGAAAAATGATTTCCAAAAGCTCAAAGAAGTTTGTTGCGCAAGTGTTGTCCGCTCGTTCCTAATTTTATCGATGCTGTGTGAGTAACGATCCCAGTCCATTACGCACTAATTGCTCGATTAACACGCACTATCGACAACAGTTAGAAATGTTCAATCACTAATGTTACGTCACAGGTTTATGAGAATTTTTAATGCGTTCACGTTTCTTATTTTGTAAAGTGATGTCGATTTGTTTTATGGTTTTTCTTAGAGGCTGAGTTTAAATTTGAGTTATGAGCTATGTAAAATGGTGTTTTCATTAACGAGTAGCGATACGGCTTGGCTTTGCTAAGCACTTTTATAGTGAATTTTGAAACTTACGAAATAGGATAAATAGATGGCGATAGACTCGCCCTTCGGGGTCTATGACCTATTCACATAGTGGGACGGAACATACAAGGTAAAATGTGTATGTCCTGACACCTCTGTCTAACCCTTAGAAAAAGTCGTGAGTTTATGTATGTATGTAGGTATGATAAATATGGTATGGTAAGGCGCTTTTATGTTATTCCGCCGAAGATGCGATGTAATTAGGAGAAAGGAGAAGAAAATATATTATAAATTAAGGAATCTTTAAACTTACTATCGGAACGAAAGCCAACGTAAAAACTACAGATCTTCATCAAAATTAGCAAGATACTAATCCCTATGAAAATTTAAACCATGGGTGCTCATAGAAACAGCCTCTTACACAAATATATGACTCATGTCGTATTCAAGTAATTAGCGCAAATATTGACCATTCCCAACCGCTGTTGAGATTTACCCGCCATTTTATTTGCCGACATCAAAACTTCATTCAGACCGCAAATATACACAAGCGATGATTTGAAAAATAAAAAGAATAATAAAACGCTGAGATTCGAAGATGGAGTCTGGATTTCTTTTGATACGGCGACATGCAAAAAACCGAGACGCATCTACAAAAAGTTTAGTAATGGAGTGAAAACTATCGATAAAAATGTATAGAAAAAAAATGGAAAATGGCAAAGTTTACTGGTGGTAGGTCTCTCATATGTGAAAGGCCATCTGGGTGGGTACCACCGCAGTGTCTATTTCTCCCGTCAAACAGCAGTGTAAATGCACTGTTGTGTTTCGGATTGAAGGTCATTATAGCCAGAGCAATTACTGGACATATTGAGACTTAACATCTTATGTCTCAGGATGGCAAGCGCAGTGGAATGCCAAGCATTGCTTTGTAATTCAAGGTGTTGTTTGGTTTTGCTACTGTTTATGAGCGGTCGTATCGCTTACCATCAGGCGAACGGCATGCTCGTCTCGCTATTCATCGCAATAAAAAAGAAGTTAAATTTGGAACAAAAGGACGGCAGTTCAGTCTACACTTAATGACAACAAATGTGTGATAACCAAAAATGATTTTCAAGCTTTTCAAGAGTATGTGAATTTGGACAGCAGCGGACAACAATGCCCTGGACGAGACTTTTAAGGCGCCCTATAATTACTATCCAAATCCAAGCGAAAGACAGGAAAATAAAAATGACAACCGACTTTATAAAATTATTCTATGATGATCTAGATTGTCAGTCTATTTATGTAACCTAGTGCCAATAAAAATCACGGATTATAAGGAAATCAAATCTACGCAATTTCCAGAGTATTAATATTAAAATCTCAAGATCACTATCGATTAGTCTCCAAAGATTTATAGCTACTTACTGAAAGCTGAATAAAACTCAATTCGACATATTTTATCGATACCGATAACTCATGCCAACACTACAGGGAGGATCGAATCCTTAGAATCCCGAGTTCCCGGTCCTTATCTCCGGGTAATATTTAGCTTTCTTAATTTAATTAGTGATTCCAGAGAAATCGGCTGCATGAATATATATTTTTGCTCTTGGTAATTGAATAAATATATCATGAGTATGTTGGAATTATTTTTGTTTTTCATTATTGTATAATATATTTAAATATTTTGCATTAATTAAAAACAACATCATTTGATTAAATTTTCCTAATTTTTTATAAAGGTCAGGGTGACATATACCGTGTATACTGGGTACGGATACTGGGGCGTAACTGTCTCCTTCCAATTAAATACAATACATTCAAATTACAGCTTTGAGAGTTGACATGTTAGAAAAGTTTATGAAATGCTTTTGACCTCATTTGTTTTGTTTCAGCCAGTCAGTCTCACTGTTAGGGCAATGCCCTTTACTTACAGATTTTACTGTTTTGCGCGATTTGGGGACAAACTACTCAAATGAAAAAGCAATGCTGTTTCTTCTGTAGATTTTTGAGTATGTACTCTTTTTGTTCCAGCCATTATGCTACACTCATTAATATTATTATTTATTTATTTATTTATTATACTTTATTGCACAAAAAGACAACAAATACAGAGAGAAATTACATATATAAAAAGTACAATTGGCGGTCTTATTACCGAAAAGCAATTTCTTACAGACAACCATGGGATGGATTTAAGAATAGGATAGACAGAGGGCAGTCAAAAGTGTAAAGGATAGAACCTACCTAGAAAGGGAAAAGATGTTGATTTAGTAAAATTTAAATTATTTTAATTAATATTTTGCAAATCTTTTCCCTTAATAATTTAATAAAAATTAAATTATTTTAATTAGTATTTTGCAAATCTTTTCCCATTATTATTATCAGCTCGTACCGGAAAACCAATGGGTATAAATTTTCTCTATTATTTTGAAGGATTAAAGACATTAACAGCCTCCGTGGCGCAGTTGGTTAGACGCCAGCTATGAATCGAGGGGCCCGGGTTAGATCCCACGGCGGAAACACATATTTAATAATAAAAATAAAAAAGTTTCAGCTTCTGATACCCACGAAACAAGACTCGCTAGATCTTAGTGTGGGGTCAGGACTAAGTATGTGACTGAAGGGTGTATGTATGCATGGATGTATTTATGTGTGTATGACATCTAGATCTCGTCAGATCAGGTTTAAAGAGAGTGCTCTCCTCGAGGCAGGCAGCGACTTTGTTGTGCTGGTCCCCTGGCACTACGGACGTCCATGAGCAGCGGTAGCCGCTTACCATCAGGCGGGCCGCTAGCTCATCTGCCTACATGGCAATAAAAAAAAAAAGATGGTAGATGATAGATACTAACGAAGTTTTTATAGTGAGATCTGAGTTATACGTACAAATTTTCAGCAGTTGCCAGTGAGGCACCTAAATAATTTTACGATTTTACAGGTGTTTAAATGAATTAACGTTATGCCAAAGTATGACCTAAATTACCAGGTCCACGAACTAATAAAACGGTACGACCGTAAGAAAACGGAACTATCAACGCATGAGATCAAAGGAGCGCTGTTAACTTCATTTGGGCTGGTTTTAAACTTGCATTATGTGCGGACTGTATTTGGAGGAAATCGATTCGTCAACATTTATAATAATATAATATAATGTATAAAAAAATATCCTTTATAAGTCCTACTACAGACTGGCTTATTTTATAATTAAATACTTATATACTCAAACTATCGCCGTCCACTGTTGGTAGAAAGCCTCCCTAAGTAAGCGGCAACTATCCCCGTCTTAGACAGCCCTCATTCATCCCCTACCCACCGCCATAGGAACCCTGTATACCTAGGAGGGCCGTAAACTATAAATGTAAAAGCTCATGAATCTATACCTTATTTAAAATTATACCTAATTCCCATTACAATAAAGGAAAAAGTTGGAATCTGTACATGAAGCTGTAGAAAGTATATTACCAACATCACATTAAGCAGACACTCTTCAAAATGCCAGAGATGTTCACAAAAAAGACAGTTTTTCTGATTCCACTATCTTAATGATCTGTAACAGACTCATCAAGCACTGTGCTATAACGAAGCATGAGAGAACAGTAAGGCATTCCTTTTAAAGTTTTTAAAAACATAATGTTTTTACGAATACAAATTTCCTTGGAATTCCTTGTTTAAAAGTTCAAGCACTGAAAATAAGCCAAAGCCTTAATTTTTTCAAACTTATACAAATAAACTAAATCTGAGCGTCATAGTAAATGTTTCTTACAATTTGCAATGTTTATTTTTGATACGAAATGAGCGGAAAAAATGTTTTACATGATAAACCAGAGAAGGTAATGAAAACAAATATTGTTAGTGGAAATTTATTACAATATTGTTGTACTACTGAACCGATTAAAAATAGGTCATCTGATGGTACGATCATCGCTGCTCATATTCCACATATATGTGGATTTTCCACAAAACTTCGGGATTCGATGTGAGTTATTGACTTTTAAGTGATTAAGGTAAGAAGAGGAGGGAATATTGTCCTACTTTCAGCAATCATAATAATTTAAATTCAGCACTTAATTTCCCCCGTACTTTATAGTAACAAAACAGAATACAGGTAATTACAAGATTTACAAGCAAATAACCTATTTCTGCATGCGAAAGCCGTTTGCGGGAACTCCGTACAAAATGCGTACCGCTACGTAATAATTACATTTTATTCAACATCTGATTGCTTTACTGTTCATTCATTGCATGAAATCGGTTCTGTATAGGGCTGTCATGTCCACATTGAGTTGGTTCTAATTTATTATGTTGGAGATTAGTGGTTGGCCGCATCTTCATGAAGCTGTAAGTAATTATTTATGTTTTCCTTATATTTTCATATAATTAAACTAACCTTAAATTAGATCACTGGTTCTTAAGTTATAAGCGTCCATAAATATAAAGTAAGGAAGGGCTTAAGAGAGAATCTAGGTGTTGCTTTGCGACAATAACTTTCACAATTTGAATATATATGTTTTATGTTTTTAAACACAGAGTTTTTACATTTACATTTACACAATTAATTCATAATAATCACAATAACGCATAGATTTTCGTTGATTGGTCTTATCGCCAACGATCGATCATCATGATTTTTCGCATTGCGATAGGCCCTTTGTCATCAATTAAAAAACATTAAAACTTGAAAAAAAAAACAACATGAAAATTAACAGTAAATTAGGTGACTTATGTCATTTGATAATTGTGGCAACCCTCATGATTCGACGCAACAGAGGCAATGCTGATGCACTTTTAAACGCACTAATAGCAGTTCCCACGGTCAGTTATAACATTAAACCAGACATAGATATAAGGAAGTAATGTGTTTGTCCTAACGTAATTGTTTAATTTTGTGCATTCGTCACCGTCTGATGTTGCGGGATAAACTGTTATTTGCTGAAATAATAGTGTGTACATTGCGAAACATAGTGTATATAGATATGATGCGGGTCTAAAATATTTAGATAAAAAAAATGATTGAAACTTTGATTTATAAAGTGGCAATTTCATTTTATAACGAATTTGGGGATTAATTATTTACAAAAAATATCTAAAGTCTTCGTTATCTTGCTCATAATCCTCTTACTCACTATCTTGGTTCCATGCAAAATTAATTTTTATTTTTAGCCCTTTCTATAATAGGCATTTTAGTCATAATGACCGAATGCGGATTGGCGAACTTACACAAATCACAGATACATACGCAAGTTATCGTTTTTCACTCTTAAATTAATAATGAACCATGATTATCATGAACTCCTTCAATACATTTCACACATGCAAGTCAGAAAAAATAATATAAAAACACATTTTCGTCCTATCCCCAAGGATTTAACTAGGTGTCGTTTACTTTTTGCCACTCATTCTCATAAGATTAAGGTCGGCTTCCAATCCTTTACAAAAAGCGTTTCACAGTAGGCTAAAAAAGCGTTGTCAGTCAACAAGTAAAAAAGCGCCATCGCAAGAAATAACGCGGCCCTTTTGACGACTCAAGGGTTTTTTTACATAATATTGGAACTGTGAATGCATTAAGTAAAGTACGTACGGATTTAAGTTATTTAAATATGGTATGACACGGACTGAAGCAGTTTAAACGGCGAGGAATGAGAGAGATTGAAGATTATATTCAGTGCCGTATTTCGAGAGACCAATGTCAATACGCTGATATAATATGATAAGTAAAAACATAAACAGCACGAAATATATTTACCCAAAAGTTCACCTACGCATGGGAATCCCACGGAAAAACGAATTTAAAATGCTCGGTATCGTGGGGATAAAAAATACAAACAGTTTAAGGTTTTGTCTAATTTTTAATTAAACAAGTCTTGGTCATTATAACTTAAACATACATATTATGCAAACACACTTTAAAACTGTTCATAGAATCTCTTGTTACCTAATTAGTTTGCCACGTATTCTCTGTTGACTATTTAATAAAATCTCAACAATCTTAAAATCCTTACCGACTTCGATCAATACGAAATAATGTTTTGATTTTAGCTGATTAAGCAATAGTAAAACTGTATATTGCATTCGTTCCATTTGCCTAGACGAACATTGCCCAAGACAACGATTTGTTTGACTTGCCCACAAACGAATTTTATTGAGGAAGCGAAAAATTAACTGGGTAACACATATTCTGAAATAACCCTACGGTGCCCTGCAGTTGCACAAACACAATAAAGGACAAACATTAAACAAATGTGTGCGACCGACTTTTGCGTTTGTTTAGTGAATCTTGTAATGGGATCTTTGGTGTTTCACTTTTAAAAATATTTGATAAACATATGAATGTTTCGTCTGTACTGTAATGCACGTAGATAATAACATTTTGTAGACTAAAATAAGAATTAACTATTTTAGCACATGTGCAATGTACATTCAGATGTTAATCACTGCTTAGCTTCAAGTCTATGCTGGTGGTCGCTGAACTCCGCACGACTTTTAAATTCTTATACAAAACTTTTAGGCATGCTAGCTTCTAAAAGGTATTTTCTTTCGTAGATAAAGAGTGACAATTAAAACAGAACATTCAAAAAGCTTGACTTTTATTCTGCGGTTAAACCCGAGTCATCCTATTTCAAAATTATTTCCAGTCCTCACTTATCTATCTCCTCAAGCATCAAAACCATTACCATACCCTCATCCCTAATTAATTCCATATAATTAAGATATATAATGTATGCAATTCCTGGGCTATTGGAGTTCATCCAGACAGCACGATATTGGGTTCCTACAGGATTATCCGTTATAGGGGCTCGGATCGTGTGTCGAACCGTTAGTCTCGACAGACCACCGACTGTGACTTCACACATGGATGAACCAAATACCTAAGATACTTAGCAGATAGATTTGTTTCTATTTATTTTTCAAAAGATAGATAGAAGTGATCTGGCAAATACACTGACTGAACAGGAATATGACACAATAGAATTTTTTAAGGTTAAAAGATAAGGTTTTTTTCAAAGGCTTAAATTTAGAAAAATATTTTAAATATGTAATTTCATAGCATTCAAATAACGTTATTGGCATTGTATTATGAACATAATTAAGCTTTAAACAAGATTTAAGTGCAACGAATACAGGATAAAGATAACTAATGCCAATTAAATTTATCATATTTCGACATAAATAGAACAATTTATATTGGCTAATTTTGTAAAGTTAGGATACACAAACATATTATATTTGTCACTGAACAAATATAATATGTTTTTGTTCAGGATATAATTGGGTGTTTATTAGTTTAATTAACTAATTGTTCGATGACTGAATAGTGACTTGTCTAAACCCTACTAATGTAGTCTTAGAATAAGCTAATCCATCTTATTCCCGGATCTCAGCCTATGTCTTCTGAGTTGTCGCGCATGTAAGTACTCCGATTGCATTAAGTATTGAAAGAAAAAAATACTAAAAAGTAGGGACGATGATGCCCGCCTGATTATAATTGATCACATTAATCCAGGTTGGTTCATATCCGGCTAAAAAAATTGCCATTTTAAAGCCCTTGTATCACTAAAAAAGGCTTTAAAATTTACGCATAGTGCATTGTGCATCAATTTCAATCAAGGTACGGACTAGGTAAAAAATGGACAGAAACCACTAGACTTTAAATCTCTCTTTAAATAAAAGCCTGATAAACAACATCAACTAATTACTATTATCAAGGGCACAATTAAAACTAGACGTATAATTGTGTTTTATTTTTTGTTTGGACAACTCAAAGGCAAAGGCAACACATGGTTAAGTTCTAAAAATGTGTGATTATCGTTCGGAAACCAGTAATTACCGTAGAAAGCGCATTGGGGCGTAAAGGCGGCGCCTGGAGCTACCCATAATTTACCTTTTTTTTTTTCAAGGCAAAAGGATACTTCACGCAAATACAGAAAAGAATTGTAGTTTTATATTACTCATCGTTTCGTGTACTGGTTAAATTGGGGTTTTAGTAAAGATTAAATAAAACATATTGGCATAGTGATAGTGTTACTTTTTATATTATTTATTGGTCCGTCGATTCTTGGGATGAATAATATCGACTTTTTTTTAAACCTTCAATTGGGTTTATTACGAAATTAGCGTCGTAATGATGGTAATCCGTATCCGATCCGTAATCTATTTATTAGCAGATTTATTTAGAAGTTTACTTTGTTGTTAAACATACATACGACTCTTTTAAACAAGTTTTATTTTATTTATAATTTTATTTTATTTTAAATAAGGGTCATCAACAGTACACACATAATACACATAATTGTAAATCAGACTGCAATTGATTTTATTACGTCGTAGACGATACTTAAACGATTACGTAACTGGAACAAAAAAGTAACGACCGACATTTGCAAAAAAAATCTTAATCCGGCATAAAATGAGCAACTAACAATGCCGTCACTTCAATTATAAACATTAACCGCTTGGCAGCACGATTTATAAGACGTGGCCTATATTAATAAAATTAAAAAAATAAACATATTTGTCATATTCGATGTGTTAACAGATGTTTCCATGTACAGATACCGACAAAAATTGGTTTATGGTTTTTAAAAGTTATTGGCATAGAGGTTATCAAAATATATAAAGGGATAACCTATTTGTAATTCCTTCAAATAAATCACTGCCTCGGTGGCGTAGTTGTTCTAAGGTACGATTACAAAGCTTAGTTCTCGGGTTCGAATCCTAGGGCATACCACTGACTTCTTAGAGTCATGTGTGTATTAATAGTTAATCACCACACACTATAACGGTGAAGGAAAACATCGTGAGGAAACCTGCATACCATAACGTTTCGTAAGAATTTCTATAGTATGTAAAGCCCGCCTACCCGCATTAGGCCACCGTGTTGGACTATATGGCCTAACCACTCTCAACCGTAGAGTAAGTCAATGCCCTTCAGTGGGACGTATGTGGGCTGATCCAGATAGAAAGCGTCGTCTGAAACATGGGTCCTGACTCCTGTTTAATCCGGACAAAAAAAAATGTGTGGTCTCCGATATTTAACCGATCTAAGTTTTTTTTTTTTTTTTTTTTTTTTTTTTATAATGGCCCGGCATAGTGGCGGCATTGCACCTGATGGTAAGCGCAAATGCCGCCCAGGCAGAGTATCCATTGGCATCGGACGGCAGTCCCATGCCAATGGAAACAATTATGCCGGCCTGCTAAGGTGCCTCTTCACACCACGGCGGAAGGACCCAGGATTGTAGGAAGGAGGGAACACGTGAGATGGCAAACAATTCCACAGCCTGACGGTGCGGCACAAAAAAGAATTATAGAACCGTTTGGTTCGCGCCGGGATGGTTTGGACCGACAAGCTATGGCTTCGCAAGCCAGCCCGCGTGGTTCTGGTAAGGAATGGAGAGGAGGGGATCAAGTTATACAATTCCTCAGAGCATTCCCCGTGATACAGGCGGTAGAACACGCTTAGAGAGGCGACATCCCTCCGGAGTTGTAGCGACTCTAAGTTGCTCGTAACGTCTGCATCATTGACAATGCGGATGGCCCGCCGCTGCAATCCATCCAAGGCATCGAGCAGGTACTGGGCGGATCCATCCCAGAGGTGCGAGCAGTACTCCATACCCGGCCGGACCTGCGCTTTATATAAGCGACAAAGCTGACCGGGCGTGAAAAACCGACGCACCCTGTTCAGGACTCCAACCCTGCGTGATGTGGCAGTTATTACGCCCTCGATGTGGTCCCTTGGATTGAGATCACAGCGGATATCCACACCAAGGATACTTAGGTCATTCCGCATTGAGAGGGGAGCACCCTGAAGAATGGGGAGGGGAGAGAACGGGGATTTTTTGCACGTGAACGCACACACCTGGGTTTTCTTGGCATTGAACTCAACCATATTCCTAGAACCCCATGTAGAAATAAGATCCAAGGTCCGGTTGAGCTCAATGACAAGATCTTCGCGTCCCTTCACAGTTTCGACTCGGCAACCTGGAGGCCCGCAGTGGTATCGCCCATGAACCGTGCTGTCATCTGCATAGCAATGAATGTTGCCAAGCGACAACATGTCATTGATATGCAGAATAAACAAGGTGGGCGACAGCACCGAGCCCTGAGGAACTCCGGCATTTACCGACATGAGCGCCGAAGCGTGTCCGTCAACGACTACACGCATTCTACGCCCATGCAGAAAGCCGGAAATCCACGAACACAGGTTGCCGGGCAGACCGTATGCCGGAAGCTTGGACAGAAGACCACGGTGCCAGACCCTATCAAACGCCTTGGCAATGTCGAGGCTCACAGCAAGAGCCTCGCCACGCCGGTCAATCGCCTCACCCCAGCGATGCAGGACAAACGCTAGAAGATCACCCGTTGATCGATTTTGACGGAATCCGTATTGTCGGTCACTGATCAACGAGTGATCCTCCAGGTAGCGGACCAATTGAGCGTTTATGATCCGCTCCATGACCTTACACATCACTGAGGTGATAGCGATAGGGCGGTAATTGGTAGGGTCCGACCGATCACCCTTTTTAGGGATTGGTTGCACATTGGCCTCCCTCCAAGATTCCGGCACAGCACCTGTGCGGTAGGACGCTCGGTAGAGGCGAGTCAGTACAGGAGACAACTCGGCTGCACAAGCCCTTAAAACCACCGCTGGTATCCCATCCGGGCCACTGGCTTTCCGCACATCGAGAGACCGTAACTCACGCCGCACATCACACTGCCTGATGCGAATATCCGCCATTGAGAAACCGCAATCAGGCAGTGTGGGCAGCGTCTGGGAACCACGGTCTTCGAGGCGGGAATTAGCCGCAAAGAGATTTGCCAGTAAGGCAGCCTTCTCCTGCGGCTTGTGGGCCAGCGACCCTTCTGGGTACCTCAGCGGTGGCAACGCTGGGCGGCAGAAGTTAGATTGGACGGCCCTGGCCAACCTCCAATAAGCACGGCTGCTAGTTGGGTGATCGGCCAACGCACGCCCAATCCTGCTAACGCGCTGGGCATCCGCCCTAACGTACGCCTTCTTGCAGGCCTTGGTGGCACGGTTGTAGGCTTTTTTGAGGGAACTGACATTCGGATCCTTCATGGCGCGACCCCTGATCCAAGCGCGATACGCCGCCTGTTTGTCACCGACAGCATCGGCGCAAGCACGATTGAACCAGGAGCGTCCACGGCCCTTACTGGCGATCTCAGAGGATGGAATGTAATATTCCATTCCAAGTCTGATCTCGTCAGCAATAGCGTTGGCACTCGCTGAGGGATCTTTACCCTCAAAGCAGCGCTGCCCCCAAGAGATGGATGCGAAATATTCCCGCATACCATCCCAATCTGCCGACGAGTAATGCCAGACCTTCCGCCTAACCTGCACGGGACGTGGAGGAGATGCGAACGGTACTGACGACCCAACCAGGCAGTGATCGGAAGTGCCCAGAGGCGCACTAACGGTCACATGATACCCGGCTGGGTGACTCGCCAGCAGAAGGTCCAGCAGAGAAGGCGCATGACTCGCCACATCTGGGATCCTGGTGGGCTGGTTCACCAGTTGTGTCAAGTCATGAGTCAGAGCGAATGCATGGGCAGCTCTGCCAGCATGATCAGTCTTGGAGGAGCCCAGCCACAGTTCGTGATGAGCATTGAAATCCCCCAAGACCACCATTTCGGCCGACGGGAACTGCGCCTGCGCGTCATCAGCCGCCTGGCTAAGATACCTGAACAGCCGAGTCGTCTCATCATCCCCGTTGTGAGACCTGTAAAGGCACACGTAGATGCGGCTCAGGGAACCTAGATCCACGTGCACCCACAGAGCGGAGAAGGAAGGGTCCTCCATGCAGTGCAAACGGCGACAGCAGATGTCCGACCGAACATACAAGCATACCCCGGCTTTAGGCTTGAAGTTTGCTTCAAGCGAATAACCGGGATACAACAGGTAAGAATTATCGGCCGGACAACGTATCTGCGTCTCCGTTAGGAAGAGCAAAGCAGGCCGGGCCGTCTCGAGATGGTGGTGGACGGCATTGAGGTTCGTATGGAGTCCACGGATGTTAGTGAACTCCATAGTGAAGGCGGTGGTGGGGTTAAGCACCGCTGAAGGACCTGCTCTGTTTGGTTGCACTGTCATGGTAGAAAGGATGGGATTGGTGAAGAGGCAACGAGGAGCTTAAGTTCAGGCACTAAGAAGGCCGAATGGGCACCGGCACGAAAGGGTCGGCAGGAAGAGAGCTGATCCGCCGGACGGAAGGGCCCCCGTACCCTCCCGGGATGGGCCGCCGGGACCCCACTTCCGGTCACCAACCGGCACGACGGACCCACCCAAGATTATGCGCGGCATGGTGAGGCAGCCTCTCGAGGTGGTTAGCCCCGATTGGGCCCCTGTACTATACCGCGGGCGGCCAGCGGACAACCGTTTCTACGGGTCTCCCTGGCCGGCGGATCAACATTCTTCCCTTCGACAAACGACCGAAAATACCCACACGGTACAACCTCATGCCCGGACTCAAGATCCTCGAAGAAACCGGAAAACCATAGGCTGATCCCGGAACGCGATCCCCGTACGGAGATCACTATGGCGGTCTTTACGCCTCGTGGACGGTGGTCGCTACCCGGGCGGACACATAAGTCCTACCACCACTAACTGTGTCACTCATTTGGCACTACCCAGGGGTCACGTGTAGGGAATCTAGAGTCAAAGCCTACGGACGCGAGTGACGTTAACCCCCAAAAGTGTAATTGAATCTTAAATTTTCACACAGTTCAAGATTTACGCGACACGAGACTTGTATAAGCTTATTGTAGGGCGGAAAGCTATATCTGTAACGTCTTGAGTGTATTCGATATTTATTGTTATTGTCTTATTATAAACATAATCAGAAGAGGATGTCTAATAACTAGATTGCTCATGTATTTGTTATGTAAATATTGACGGCCAATTTCCTCGTTCAGTGCGTAATTGTCTTATTTACATTATATCGTGTTTCAAAATAACTGAACTAAACACATTGTTTTGATTAATTTAGTTGCAATATATTGTTGAAGGGTGAGTAATGTCGATATCCGAAGTGTAACAACAAGGCGATGCTTGATTTTATAAAATATATTATTTTGTTCATTACTACAACATACAATTACTTTTAATTATATTAAAATCGTACTGCTATACTTGAAGATTTTTTTTTTATTGCAATAAATGGCGAGACGAGCAGACCGTTCGCCTGATGGTAAGCGATACGACCGCTCATAAGCCAATAGCATACCAAACAACACCTTGAATAACAAAGCAATGCTTGGCATTCCACTGCGCTCGCCATCCTGAGACATAAGATGTTAAGTCTCAATATGTCCAGTAGTTACTCTGGCTACAATGCCCTTCAATCCGAAACACAACAGTGCATTTACACTGCTGTTTGACGGGAGAAATAGACATTGCGGTGGTACCCACCCAGATAGCCTCTCACATATGAGAGACCTACCACCAGTGACAGTGATCACTTAAATAATTGGAAAAATATAATTTCTGTTAAGATTTTTTTTCCTAATGACCCTTTACATAGACTTGACACCAAAATAACATTTCATTGCGTTAATTTTTTTTTTTCCAAAATCTCTATTATAAACATGCATCGTGACTTAAATTCAAATTTAGGAAAATATATTCATATAATTTGTACTATGCATAACTATTTAATTTCAAAACGAATGGTCGAGACCATTGCATATAGGTAACCTAAGAAATCGTAGCTTTTATACATTTCTAAATATCTCTAAAATAACTACATGTACTAAAACTGTAACTATACTTGTAAATACTTGACACCTGGTAATTTACAGAATCGAACACAAATGTTCAACATACCCAAAAAAAATGTTTACCAAACCACTATTGTTCGTGAATGTCCACCTGTTCTACCAACTTAATTCACACGTGTGAATAATGGGTCTAGACTCACACAAGGCCTAACACATAGCCGCATATAGCCAAATGTTTACGTCTGCCTTATCTGATGTAATGACTAATGAGGAATTTGCATCATTAATTAGGTCATAGACTAACACTATTTTTAGACTGATATCGCGAATTTTTCAGTTACGTCACTTTTTATTTGGAGTATGGGAATTGGTTACTTGGTTATGTAATTTTTTCTTGGAAGGAGTTAAGTAAATTCCGTGGCATTTAAACCTACATATTGACATATTTAGGTATTTCATGAATCTCTTTAGGGGTAGGAAAGTTTATCTTAGTAGATAGGTTTGGTTATGATTTTTTCATGGTCAATTTTATTGCAATAAATGGTGAGACAAGCAGGCCATTCACTTGATGGTAAGCGAGATGACCCCGTATGAACAGTATCATAACTAAAGAACACCATTAATTACAGAGCAATGCTTGGCATTCCACTGCGCTTTCCATCCACATAAGATGTCTCAATATGTCCAGAAGTTATAACATCACGTATATCGTACTTTGTTCGCACCATATCATCTTCATTAACTACAAAAAACAACTTACCTTACGTGTAAAGAAGTATGATTGTACTTTCCATCCTTTAACCCCAAAATATTTAATGACAAATACTAACGAGCCTCATAACAGAAAGTAAGATTATACCCAGCATAACGAAATCACTGGGAACAGCGATATAAACATAAAAAAATGAGAAATAACTATACGAATAATATAATAAAGCCATTAATTAAAAACCGCAATAAATAAATTAATATCGATATTGTCAAACTGTCCATATCGCATGGACAATATTTCTTTCATAATTTCTTCTCACGTACTGTCCGTGGGAATGTTCTGGCCCACTTAGGATGCAGATGACAAATGACACAATTCAAATGTGCAAACAAACAGGATATTAATACTGTAATGTCTATATTAATTGCTTGTTGCATGTGGTTTATATTAGGAGAGCTAACTTCTGCAGTAGATGGTGAAATAAAGGTGAAAACTTCTAGAAAACAGGTCTCTTAATATAAGTTTAGATTGGAAAGTTTTAAGAGTTAACCTAGAAAAAGTTTCTATAAAGTGCCTCAGACGAGGAATAGTCCCGTATGTACTCCGGGTGCAATAATGGAACTGAAATTCAAGCTGGGCTAGCAATTTTACAAGCAGAAAGCCTCTTCCAATCCGTCGTGAAAAACGTCGACAAAAATATATATATATGTATTTGATTTTAATTTTCTAACTCAATAATAATAATAATGTTATTATTATTGAGTTAGAAAATTAAAATTATGCAATGGGTTCCCAGCATGACGATCGTCTCGCCACATGTTATATCGTATCCTTGGATGGAAATAATTTTGACGCACTATAGATGGCACGAGTAGCAACTCTACCTACCTCTTTAGATAGTCGTGAGCATATAAACCAAAAATGTATGTAATGTATGTCAACGCATCAAGTCGATCATATAAAACCAACTAAAACTGATAAAATAAACACATCGGGGATGCGAAGTAAAATCAACAAGCAAGTAATTGGTACGAAAATAAGCGGTGTACGTGCAGCGCGGTCCGAAGGAAGGAAGTGACCGACGAACTGATAGCAATGATTTATGACCGCGCCTTATTTATTGCGCTTTACTATTTAAATGCTGAAAATACCCTGGAAGGCATATTTGTAGGACGGACTGACGACTTTATACATGTGACAGATGGTTGGTGCTTACTTGGGAAACCCTACGTTTCGCAGTGGTTGGCGATGGCAGTTTGAGCTACTATATCCTGGAAAGCTCGTTGGAGTTTAGTCCATCTTGAAACAATTGGAACAGCGACAAGATTATGTTATCCTAACGTAAAGGCCAATGTTCTATATCATGTGGCACATTGGTGAATGGCAACCCTAAAAAACTCAATCGTGTTAGAATATGTCACGGCTTGTGTCCAAAGAGACGCGTGGTCTGAAAATTAATTTAAATAATTAATTATACCATTTAAGAAACATCGTGTGGTTATGGGTGATAAAACATGTCCGAATGTATTTTGGAAATAATTACCAAAACTTTTTTTTCGCTCGGTATAATTTTGTATAAACAACGTTTTCAAACTAGGCCGCTATCATTATCACAAAGGAGTCAAGAGCGATCATCAACCATTCAAACAATCTCGTTACTTTAGAATCAGCGCATTAACTGATTCACAGCCAACAAATGCTCGCATCACTTAATTTGATTACTGCACTAACAAATGCAAATGCGCCCTACTTTTACTCATTGTTTTAGAATATTTATATGCGGTGTCCCTAATTTGTATAAATGAAGGACATTTTTATAGTCCAACAAACAAGTAAACAACATTTTTTTTGTATTCCAATGAATGACGAGACGACCATACCGTTCGCCTGATGGTAAGCGACACAACCGCTTATGAACAGTAGCAAAACTAAACAATGCAACGCCTTGAATTACATAGCAATGCAATGATTTAATTTACCATTTTATTTTGATGGCAACTTGTCGTTCTGTCTTATTCGTCCTATGGTAGGTTGCTTGGAGGAGATCGCCTCAGCCACTGCACTATTTAAAAAAAACTGGTGTACAAAAAGTTTTTTATATGAATAAATGGAAACGGAATATAATCAAAGCGTTGTCCAAAATATATGCTGTAACTTTAAACACTTTTACTTTTCTTATAAAAATAATATTTCATTAAAGTTGAATAATATAGATGTAGTAATAAACGTGAGTGCATAAAGTGATGCCAGGTTAAACCAGCTATTTACTATCAACACGCATGCGCAACATGACAAGTATGTGTAAGGTGCTAAAGGGTAACTTTCCCTCACCAATATCTTAGCTGCAATCTGTATCTAACGTCATTAGATTTCCTATTAATTCCACCGTCAATTTCTGCATTTTGAAATATGCCGTCGATAAAAATATGTCTACCGATCAATAAAATCACTCTTGTAGACTGGATGTGCTCGCACACAAGACAGACCCGAAACAAATGCCTATGAATGACACAATTATTTGTTTCCGTGCGGGGATCGAACCCACGACCTCTCGTTTCACAACCGACGTCTAAACCAACTGCACCACGGAGGCTATCAATTAACCAATACAAGAGGTAAAGTCCGTCTAGTGCCTCCGCAAGATTCTAAACAAACAACTTATAATATTATTATAATTAATGGTTTTTAATAAATGATATTAAAATAACTCATTAAATACATACATATTTGATTAATGAAAACAAATAGGTACAGAACTTTTGGAATTCCTGGCGTAAAAACGCGTACTAATTTTATATACTTGGTGAAGGGTACCTACATATTCCATAGGATTAGCAAGTGGAAGTGGCAGTGGGCCAGGCACATAGCGCGTAAAACTGATGGCCATTGGGGTCGAAAGGTTCTAGAGTGGAGGCCACGTGCAGGCAAGCGAAATGTCGGACGCCCGCCAACAAGGTGGACGGACGACCTGGTTAAGGTTTCAGGAAGTCGCTGGATGCAGGGCGCTACCAACAGATCGATGTAGAGATCCTTGGGGAAGGCCTATGTTCAGCAGGACTTCCTGTGACTGAGATGAGGATAATGATGAAGGCTGTCTAGTCTAGTATTAGAAATCTGGGATATCCCTGTAATTTACCTACCATTTTTACTTACATATACCTACCTAATATTTATAATCATGAAATTAATTTACTATTATTAAGGTATAAATAATGATCAATACAGATCTAAAATACTAAAACGTTGAAACTTCCGCTTAGTTTAAATACTTGGCTTACCTTAAACTGTCAAAAAATGCATTAATTAAGAAAACACTTCTAAATTAGAAAAATTAGAAGTGTTCTTTGAAATTGATCCATCAAACTTCGTCCCTCTGAGAAATCTATCGCTCTGAGAAACCTCTATTCAAGTTTTATTTTAAATCCCAAATTCCCGTGAAACACAGCCCTAGCTCATGTTTCCCGAACCAATTACACCTTTTAGAGGGCATCGTGCACCAATGGACATGGCGAAGAATCTGGGTGAACATTTTTAAGCCATTTTATCGTGCCGTGTTGCGTAATAGCCCTGCTATGGCTCCGTTTGTTTTGACAGACGCACTATAAACCGAAAATGTTTGAGTTATGGCACCGTAAAAAGGGGCAAATGAGGAATTCTTGAGAAACGGCGCATGTATAAAATTTGCATGTCCCGACACAGATCTGTGTGGTGTTTAAAGTTTTCTGCTGATATGTTTATGAAACAATATATTGATTAGCTTATCGGTAAATTATAGCTTTGGTACTATCGGGTTTTCCTTGTTCCTCAAGTTTTGCAGTAATCTAGGACTTTTTTATTGAATCGTAGAATGTTAGGTTGTGGGTTCCTCGTGTTATACAAATTTTGTTTTAATACAAGTTAGATTTTTCATTATTTTGTGCAATTTGTAGTCTAATTAACTGGTTAAATTGTATATAAAATTTCTGTGCAAAAAATTATGGATGCCATTTACCATAAGAAATTGTATTTAGCTCAAAGACAGGTAGGTAAGTTTTCAAAGGTCAAAAGATCCTTATTCGTAAATCATTTTTGGTCAATTTTAAGAGTCAAATATCCAAGTTTAGCAATATTACTACGTTCGAAACTAAACAGTCTCGCGCGGTTATAAAATGTCTAATTTTTTGTCCATCGGCGGAAATACACACTGGCCAGAACAATGGCTCCTCTTGTTTTTGGTCAGCCATGTTTTAATAGACGGAGTGTTCAAACAAATATCAGGATATGACTCAGTGGACGCGTGGTGTAACTGTAAAATGTCATTTGCACCTTCGTTGCATGCAAATTACCGCCGAATATTTTTTATGATGCATTCTTAATACAAATTGGTAGACAAAGTATGACCGATCTATGTTCTATTATATGATGGTTATGTATTGTTTTTACACTAACTATTTTGTTTCATGCAGCGTTGTAACGTGTTGATAAATATAGAAGATAAACATTATTATTTTTTGGAAATTTCGCAAACTATTGTGAAAAATACTTTAATGCCAATCTTGCATACGCCTTCTTACAAACTATATTTATAACACTGCTCCTAAAATACATACAATATCCATTCACAATATACTACTACTACTACAAATGAAATAGCACAAACAAACTTTACACGTAACAAAGAAGTGAGAAAAAATAAACGTTATAAAAAACCGAGAAACAATGCTAACCTAACAAAAATTGTCACCAAAGCTACTAGGAGCGCATAAACTCGAAGTACATGGGTGACAACACGAGACGACGTGACGCGTCGTTCAGTGTCATTCTCTCTTGGCAGTTACAACTTGGAAGAGCGGTCACATTCATTCAGTGATCTCTTTTAGTAATAATATTGGGTACACGTTAAAAATCAAGCAAAGACCAAACATTAAAAGGGAATCTATAAATACTTAACGCAATATTGAAAAAAAAAATATAACCATAACAGCCAGAAAAAATACATAAAAAATGTTTATAAAATGCTGGAAATTATAATAACACCGGTACAAAATATGCTGCCGTATAATTCAATTCTCCCATTTGTACGTTAATGCACTATTTCTCAATAACCGGCATGGTGCAAATAGCTCTGGAATCCATCGGGGTCAACTAGGAAACCGCAAAAAACGGGTTTTCTTTATAACGGGATCTTTTTTGTTAGCTGGAATAACATTTGGAGTGTTTCTTTTGGATACTTCATCAGCTCGATGATTTTAGAGGTAATTAAAGTGAGTCGTTTGTCATTTGTGGTTAGAAATTTGATGCCGAATACTGTGAACGGTGGCTAATGAAATGTAAAAATAACAAACTGAAATAAAAGAGCTATTTGATTACACAAGAATTTTGTAATACGTGGCATTAAATAGCAAACCATACTGAATAGAAATCGAACTGTTTTGTTTCACCGTAACATATAACTAATCAAAGTTTATTTATGCAAAATTAAGTTATTTTAAAAATAGTGTAACTTCCAATGAAATTAGAATTACAACTTCAGTGCCGATGAATACGGTTTAGTCACAATTGTCTACTTTGAATAGTTCGCGCGGGATTTCAGGATAAACTCTATGACAGATGAAGTTTCCTACACTAGTGTGACTTTGACATGTGTGACATGGGGACACGGGATTGGCGTGTAGACGTGGAATGTGCGCATGTGTGCGCGGTGCGGGCGTGCGGCGCTCTGGCGCCCCGTAGTTACCAGGAGATCAGAATGTCATAGGAGTTCGCCGACGCGTGCTTACTAGAAAATCAATAGGAAACTGTTTTGTTGCGGTAGAGTAAAAGAGATAGAACGATAGGATGTAACGCGTGCGTATGACGGAGACGGAAAATTAGGAGAGGTGTTTGTATCAGCGGGAAATATTACAAGTTACATGAAATTAAGTACATCAATCGCGGTTGGTGAATTTCGTGAAGCTACGAAAGTGTGAGAAAACGCGCCGGAAACTGCGCGCTAAAGTTAAGCCAACATTATTCATTTGTATTAAAAATGTAAGTTTGTTATCATAATATGTATTTGCGACCGCGGCTCGGTGAATAATGATTTCCTTTGTTTGACAAACGAAAAAAATAACAATGGGCCATCAGACACTGTTAAGGAAATACCTATTTTAATGTTAAACGTGCACATATTGAGACTGTAATTTGTAGCGTATGAGCGTAGCGCGCGGTCGCAAAGTTTTTGATGCGATCACCATGCAAAAAATAGTGTCAAGGTTTTAGGCACTAACTTCATTTTGGGAGGCCTGTAAAAATCATCATTTTAATTACTCTAATATTGGTTTCTTAGATTTACGCGAATGTTACAAAATCAGAAGAGGTAGGTGTGTAAACAAGTTATTGAAAATAAATGGAATATTATGGTCAACGATGTCATATTATATCTGTATCAGTTCTTATACATCTCACTGCAGGGCACGGGCCTCTTTTACAACCCAGAATAGTTCGGATATATAGTCCACCACGCTGGCCAAGTGCGGGTTGGCGGACTTTTCAAACCAACTATTCTGATAAATCGCTATGGTATACAGGTTTCCTCGCGATGTTTTCCTTCACCGTTATAGTCATAGATGTATTTTATGCTAAATCAAAAATATCTAAAAACCCGACGTTCTAGTAAAGAATAACAAATAGGATATTTACTTCATCGGGTGTATGATACAGTGGAAAGGCTGGAAACAGGTCCTAGATTTGATTCCCCGGTCAGGCAATAAACTTCAAAAGGTATTTTTAAAAGAAATTAGTTACACAAGGCTGGAATTTCTGCCTGACATAGCGATTATTTTGTTACTAGTCTTATGAGGAATATAGGCTTAAGTGAGCGTGATATCCTGGGCTAAGCCGATTTCTCAAGAATTCTGTGTTAAGTTATTCATCGTCACGTAATCACCGCACACAAGTTACAATTTACATCCATCTGGCCCGAATGAGTTGATGGCGGAAACTGTTCGTCTTACTGCATAATTGGAACATATGTACTGAAACTAATTGCCTGCATGACACTTTAATGGTGTACTGTAATTAGCAAAAAAAAACGTAAAATATTTCTTTCAAAACTAAAATAATGTAATTCATTATAGCGATCTCGACTTTAGATCCCAGTTAGTTAAAAATGTGTCAGTAATAGCAATTATATCCAAAAATCTTGTTAAATTCCAGCAAAATGTATAATAATAAATAATAATACATCCAAAAAGTTTGTATTTAAGATTTAAACAATATTGATTTAAGGAGAAAATATAACATTTAAACAAACCAAAAACATTTGGCAAACAAGCTTCCGATGTAAAGTTACACCGCGCCCGAACGTTACAAGTTCCCTGGGGACGTTGTAACTCGGCGTGTAAATGGTACCAGGAGAACATAAACTACGAGGAAGGCGGAGATGCCGCGCAGATACGTCACACGCTACGCGACACCGGTAATTGGACAATTGTTACCGCGCTCCAATGTACATGAGATCGTGTAGATTCTTGTCGAAAAAAAGTTACGTGAGCATTTGGATAATTGCTTTTAGAGAAAAAAGTGTACCAAAAAAAGTTGGACTTATCATGCTTTTAATATTCATCCACCGATGTCGCAAATCCGCTATTTAAATTTCACGTACATTCTTTCGACTTTGGAGGTCTTTCACATTGTTTTTTTCATAATAAACTATGTAAATAAAGTTTATAATTTGCTGTTTTTAAAATGAGATTCTCTATTTATTTACTGACATTGCTACAGAACTACTCGTATTTGCAACAAATTTTCCTTCTTATTTGTTAGAGATGATTTTAAATCAGGTTAATAAAAACAATAGACAAACCTCAGTTCTTTTTTTGAATCTGTATCATGCTCCAACAGCATAATTGACAGCCTCCGTACTTTTATAAATGTTGATTAAACTGAACAGCACGGCTTTTCAGAAGTAATGCCAGGTTAGTGGATAGGAAGAAGATACTACCTGTAATGGGTGGCGTGGTTTCCGTGAAATATGAACGCGGCGGGCAAATTTACGACTGTACCGACAGTGTACAATGTGCGGAAACATCCATATTGTTTAGAAACTACTGTCGGTAGCGGCAAATCAAAAAACTTCACATGGTTAGATGACATTTGGTATTACTTTTTGAAAAATGTGTGGTTTTCAGAGTTGTGAATATGTAATATGTATGTAATATAACTTTTTCACTGCCTGATAGCCGAAAGAGAGAATACGATTATCATAATATTGCAAAAAAGTCTTCCTCATTTCCAGGACAGTATATATTTAACAATTAAAAAAGGCTTCCACAGCTTTCTTTTAACTTCAAGTTGAAAATGTAAAAATATCCAATGAATTTATTTTAGTCATGCTTATTTTTTAAATATTTTCAGTATACTTTGATCGTAAAGATCTAAAGTAGTTTTAGTTAGAGTTACCCGAAGCATGTTTGCCCTTTATACATAAGCTTAAATTTTATTTTCAAACACAACAGTTAATTTCGCAGCTTTTTGCATTAAAATTGTCCCATTTTTGCCAACCTAATGCATCTTTAACGAACCTCTAAATATATTGAAAATCACTATTTACCCAAAAAACATTTTAAACGTTTTATTTTTACAATTATATAAAAGGAGTGGAATAGATAGATAATTTAAATAACGTTAAACTTTTTTGCAACCAGTCTCATTCCATTGCTCCGCGGTTACCAGGCAAACATAAAACGAAGGATATCTAACCGATAATCGCGTTAGATTAGTAAAGATTACGAAGTGCGTTTGGGATAACGAGCGTTGTGGTTTAAATAAATGTATTTCTATAATAACGGCTGTGAGTTTTTTCCAGAAGAATTGTATGGGGGTGCAGGGCTTCCTTGTTAACTTTTATTGCTATGTAAGTGGGAGTTTACTTCTATGTATAAAAACCATAGCTAATATAAGTTTACTCTGATTACTTGCTTGTCGTAACGTCTACATGATTCGTTTAATAGAACTTTGATCAATTTAATTCCCTGACAGTTCGATTTTCTGGATTGGAAAACAAATATGTATCCAAAACTGCTCATATTGTAAACGGTCTCCTAGCGTAGTGCTCTCATAAGTTTACCATTAATGTAAAGGACAGAATAAAAACTCACACTTAAATAATAGAATATCCAATCTTATGTGTCTTATAAATTAAATTATCATTATCAAAAATGTTCAAACTACTTTTGTGCGATTTTTACACAAATTAAAGTCATATTTTATTAATTTGCAAAACAAAAAACCTCACAACCAAAATATAAACACTACTTCACAACAGCAGTTCCCGATATTATTGTACAGGGTTGTCAAGCGTTTAAGTCTGTTTAGAACTGCAGTGTTGTCCCAGGAAGACGTCAATGCGTTGTCACAGCGCTGCGCGTCGAATGCGCATGCTCGGCGGGTGATTTAGTGCCGATAGGGCTGTCACTCACGCGATGATTAATACCGGCTATTGATATTAACGTGATAGCGGCTTATTATTGCCAGGATGCTGCTTGATGTTTAATCTGGAGTACTTTTGTGGATGGAATTATTTTTGCTTAATAATATGGATGTTTCAGATTAAATTAGGATATGAATATGTAATTGCGATTTACCGTAAAATTGCGTGAAATAGTTTTGCGTAAAAATTATATGGCTCTTCGCAATGCGGTATAAATATTTTACTAACATAATATTACAATAGCCAGCGTGACTAAAAACTATTCAGGTAGAGTATACCGTGATTTGCAGTGGAAAAAATACATTGCTTTTAAAAATCAAACCCTAGATCAAAACTCCCCGATTTACTACCCCGTAGTCAATAAAGCTAAATAAAACTGTCATAAAAACGGTAAAAACACCAAAAAACGAGTTAAAATTGGAGCAGTGAGTGTTCTTATACCCCTTTGCGACAAAAAAAGGCAAAAAAAAGTTTTTTTTTGTTTTTTTCTACATCCCTGCAACAAGTGCATGTGTCGCCCCCCGCGCGCAACACGTGCGCGCCATGCGCCGTGCGCTCCCATGACCGTCGCCTGACATGTCGCCTCATATCGAAATTACAACAATTATTATAGAATCCATATGTGCATTGGTTATTTTAGGTATTCATCCCGGTTATGACAGTTGCTAAGCGGTTATGACGAAATGTATTATGCATTGCGGCCTTTGGTCGGTTTTTTTATATTTTCATACCATTGTTCGTTCCCTCATTGCGTTTCCTCGTCAATATAATCATGTGAACTCAAGACCTTCCGATTCACAACCAAAATATATTGTATATATTGATATACAATATAAATAGGCGTCTAAAAGATTTTTAATAACATCAATATTATGATCTGAAATTTATTTTTAAAACTGCACTGCAACATAATTTCAAGCGGCCAATTTTTTTTTAGCGAACGCTTTTAAAAATAAGCGAATGGCAGAAGAAATTCTGCCACTTTTCTCTTTCAGAAACATTGATACAGGATGCTGTTAAGGTTAAGGGCAATACACTTTACTCGTGAACATGACGAGATAAAACTTTTGACGAAACAAGAGAGACAAAACCAATTGTTACATATCTGTCTATACCTCGGAGAAGTTTAGTAGTCTAGTTTAAGGGGAAATATTAATTTCCGTTACAGGTCAATAGATTATACTCATGGACATGATGAGGTAAAAATTTTGGCAGAATATGAGCGCCTGTTACATCTCTGTCTGTACCTTCTTGAATTTCAGTGTAAAGAAAAATATAAATTTCCGTTGGTGTTGCACATCTGTGTACTTTGCTGGTGGTATTGGCAAACATATTATAGTAAGAAATGGGTTAGGTCTATCTAGGGTACCTCCTGGTTAGACTAAGCTGCGTTAGTTAAGTACTAAAATATTATCATTAGTAACTTCCAGACATGTAATTGGCCAATTTTTACGGGGCAGAAAAATCACAAATAAATAATAACGCCATTCGTGGTTTTAAGTTGTTCGCCTTTTGGGGGGAGAAATGGGGGTGAAACGACGTTTAGGTTACTATATTTTATTTAAAAATCGATAGCGATTTTTAAATGTATAAAACATATTGTAAAGTACAGTCAATCGCGCAGACGAAGTTGTGGGGAAAAGCTAGTCAAATAATAAATATAAATACGAATACAGAACAATGACTCCAAAAGCCCAATTCACAGCACATACATACATGCGTCAATTAACATTGGGCTGCATTTTTGTATCGTAAAAGCAACGTGTTCGATTCTCGGAGCTACTTACGTTTCATTATCACAATCAGACGGACGGTGAATGTTGCATGTACGGAAAGGTCTGCTTTATTTGATCACTATACAACCTGTAGGGCTGTCGATTCATCGCCTTTATTTGTACGGAAAAGACGGTATCTAATGGGAGTACAATGGCAGTATAGATGGGTTTTGTATTGCTTTTCAAATTATTTGTACATTTGTTGGTGCTAGCTGTTGCATCGTTGAATTTCTTGAACACAAAAGACAAGCTATTGTCACAGACTTTCACTGCTTACGTGTTAAGTTTCAAATATTAAGTGATGGCAACATAGTCTCTTTCCTTAACACTAGTCTCCATTTTTTTTATAGCAATGAATGGAGAGACGGGTATGCCATTCGGTTAATAGTAAACGATACTTCGGCTCATAGACAGTAGCAAAACCAAACAACACCATGAATTACAAAAAATGCTTGGCAATCTAATGTGCTCCATATTTTTAAATTGGATTCTTGTAACGAAATTACATTCTTTACATATCTTATGAACCGAAATTAATAAACCCTTTCCCAATGGACGATGCATTCAATCATTCAAATTGACAATTTTGTTAAACAGATAAATAATAATAAATAAATAAATAACACCCAACAGTCACATACATAGTCCTGACCCCACACTAAGATCGAGTCTTGTATCGCGGGTATCAGGAACTACGAGAGACTTTTCGGTCTCACAAACACCCAGACCCGGAAGAAATATTTGTGGGCCGCACAAACATTTCTCTCGGTGCGGGGATCGAACCCGCGGCCTCTCGTTTCACAGGCGGCGTCTAACCAACTGCGCCACGGAGGCTGTCATATCAGATATTTAAGTCATTTCCTATTTTTTCTTTCTTTCTTTCAAATTTTTACATAGAGCCATTTAATCTTCTAATCGCGACTTTTATTGAACTATTTCCAATCAAACAAGCATTAAATTTTCGCATGAAATGATTCCACGGCAATGCATTGTACAGTTACGCCAACACGTCGTGTTTGTTTAGTTGCGTTGTTTTGACGCGGAAGCGAGGAACGTGTCTTCGAGCAGTTAACGCTGTTTCAGACGATCGTATAACTTTACGATATGTCGCTCGGTTAGTTAGCGTTTGTAGTGACAGTTTTGTCTTGGGGATATTATACACACATATTATGTTTTTAAAGTCGTTTTTTTATTGCAATAAGTGGCTAGACGAGCATGGCGTTCGCCTGATGGTAAGCGATACAACAGCTCATGTACAGTAAAAAAAACAAACAACATCTTGAACTACAAAGCAATTGTTGGTATTCTACTGCGCTCGCTATCCTAAGGCATAAGATGTTAAGTCGCAGTATGTCCAGTAGTTACTTTGGCTACAATGTCCTTCAAACCGGAACACAACACTGCGTTTACACTGCTGTTTGGTGGGAGAAATAGACGGTGGTACCTACCCAGTCGGCCTCTCACATGTGAGAGTACCACCAGTAAATTAAACTGGTAACTATGTACTGTTTATTACATAAACATAATCAGAACAAAAATCAATAGCGCACGCCCGCTCTTGACCGAGTCGGGAGTGTTGTAAACACACCGCTCATTTAGTTAAAGGTGTAATAATGTAAGCTAAACAATTTTACCAACACTATTTACTGGTGGCTATTAAAACCATGCATATACTACAGGTTATATCCAGAGTGCGATCAAAAACGAAGCCAGGTAGTTTTATTTATTTTATTTTATTTGTATTTGGGAAATATACAGAACAATAAAACATATAAGCAAGACACAGTAAGTAGTAAATGATCCAGTGAAGATTCCACAATTAAGTTTTAGGCACAATGCCACAAAAAAGTTAGAAAGCAAAAAAAATGTTTCCTATCGTATTTGGATGGTAAATACATAGTTTTCCTAAAATACATAATAATGTACACTCTTTTATTATTAAAGACACTGTGATACGCAAGAGTTTGAATTATTAACTCAGCTAAAACTTTGGATTTGCCGCGCAGACACGACATATTATAACAATCTGTATATATACCCTGTATATCTTTTTACACGCTTTATATTAGCTTCATTTTATTTTTGTTAGGCAAGGTAAGGGCATGATGATTTCAAATCCAGTGCTATCCAGGTAGAGCATATGGTAATGACCGATTTGCCTCTCGCCATACAATACAATATTTTTTTTAAATCACAAGATTTTTTGGGTTTTTGAACATATGGACATGCCAACCCCATCCTAACTTTTTACAATTCGAATTCAGAATCGCGAATCACTGTTAAAAGGATGTAATTAAGGGCCAAAAAGGGCGAGCTCCGGTGTAGACCTTTACAAACACTAATTATTATACCTGCATAAAAATATATAGACAGGGGCTCGTCTGAATGTATTTAACATGGATAGTAATAGTAATATTAATTTCCCCCTCAGTGCGTGGCCACATCTATAAATAAGTTCTGATTTTAATTTTATCAGACATGCTTGTGGTGGGATATCCGCGTCCGCCCGGATAATAACTACCGTACATATGGTGGAAACTGGAAATCCCGCGACATAGAATAAAAGCATAAATGCCAATATTGCGAAAATATGGACATATAAAAATATTCGACTAAGTTTTGTTTCACTGGTGGGAGATCTCTCATATGTGAGGGGCCGTATGAGTAGTTACCAACGCAGTCTATATCTCCCGGCAAACAGCAGTGTAAATGCACTGTTGTATTGCAATTTCGAGGACATTGTAGCCAGCGTAACTACTGGACATATTGAGACTTAAAATCTGATGTCTCAGTCTTCAAAATAGATTTTAAGAATGATTTGTTTGTTTATTAATTTATTACGAGTACTAGTCTAGACTAGAGTCTTAATGAGGAAATTAAGTTTGTAATCAATAACAGAATTTCTTCACCCGCGGTATCAGGCTATGAGTTTCCAATTAATAGCGATATTATTGGAAAAACGAAAGGTCTACTAAGTATTAAAATCAATAAACTAATATTTTTAATAGAGTTAATAAATAAATGCCTATACCCAACAGTCAAATACCTATGTATGAGGACTAGGACAATTCCTTACCCTACACTAAGATCGAGTCTTGTGCCGAGGGTACCCGGAATTACAGGTGAGTTTTCGGTCTCATAAACACCTAGACCCGAAACGAATACCTATGGATCACAAAAATATATGTTTCGGCGTGGGTATCGAACCCACCGCCTCGCGTTTCACAAGACGGTGTCTATTCAACTATGCCACAGAGGCAATTATTATCGTTTTAATTTATTGTCTTGTCTGACTGACTAGACAATTTTTAGGCACAATAAGCGATCTACACTGGTTCTGTAATAATGTCACATTCAATCTATTTCGATATGTCGATGATACTGGCAGTTTTAATAGAAAGAATAGAATCGGATTTGAATAAAGAACGGAGTTCAACGGCTAAATGGGTAGGTGGTTCAATTTGTTCGATTTTGTCTGAATTTTTATTTAAATTTTAATTTATGTCTATTTTATTCAACTTTTGTAAAACTTTATTTGTAATTCTTGATGTTTGATGTATTGCTGTATGTATAACTATGTGATTTCACTTGGTGTATGTTACACGGATGTTTTGGGGTTTCCTGTCACAAGCATTTCAAGCTTAAAAAGTGTCCCAAACCCTCTTCAAAAATTGTAAACTTTATTGTAACTGAATAAAAATAATTTAATTTAATTTTAATTTAATTATGCAAATAGTCCGCTTTTAATGGAAATTATATCTGGCAAAGAACTTATACGAAGTTAGGAATGTCGTGTATATAGATTGAGCAATATCATGATGATCTTTAACTCATGCTACTTATACAGGAGATGAAAAATCTTTTACAAATAAACATGAAACACATTCCATAAGTTAATTCAAATACCATAATAATGATGGTGAATCTGCGCAAGTGACGTCAGATTCCGGGAACGCGTTCCGTCTGTACCGGGAACGCAACAGGATAATCTTTTGATCGTGTTTTATAAGTTTACACTAACTAGAGCACATTTGGGTGCTAACTGAAGTTCTTAGAAGCACTAGTTGTTTCCTTGTTAAAGGAGAAACCGTGCGTTTTGTGAAGAATTAGCAGATAAATCTTCAAGCCATAAATAATCCAAGAAGTATCTACTGAAATAACAAAATTAATTTTTCCTTTTCGGATTATACCGACTGCCTCCGCAGCGCAGTTGGTTAGACGCCGGCTGTGAAACGAGAGGCTGCGGGTTTGGTCCCTGCACCGAGACAAATGTTTGTGTAATCCACAGGTATTTGTTTCAGGTCTGGGGGTTTGTGAGACCGAAAAGTCCCTCTAGTTTCTGATACCCACGACATAAGCTTTGATCTTAGTGTGGGGTCAGGACTATGCATACATAGTCTTATGTCAATATGACTGTCGGTTGTATTTATTAAATTAGTATCATTGCATAATTTTGAAGTGGGATAGGGGCAGAAGAAGGAAATAAGTTGTCCTTATTTAATTACTACATAATCACTACTCACATCAACAATCACACTAACATAATCACGGTGGTTGCGGGTTCAAATCCCAGGGCACACCTCTGACTTTTCGGAGTTATGTGTGCATTGCTTGTCAATCACCACACACTATAACGGTGAAGGAAAACATCGTGAGGATGCCTGCATATTATGATATGTTGGTATTATACGAATTTCTATGGTTTGTAAAACGGTATGTCTACAAACCCGGAGTGGAACCTATAACCTAACCCCTCACAATCGCACTCTTGGTTGTAGAGGAGGCCCTTGCCTTACAGTGGAACGTATATGATCTGATACATATACACAACCATATGAATAGGTCGACTTTCTGCTTGAGGCGTTCTCAACCAGTCGAACGTAAGATAATGCGGATAAAATGAGGCAAAATCTATTATCTCACCGATTATCTCAGACCTAAAAATAAAAATTCGCTCAAAAATTAATCTATATCTGTCTATAATCTTTGCCTAATTTAAAAGTATATTAACGAGCGACCTTGCTTGCTTCAACGTTACCGCATTGCATCAATTAGCGCTCAAATTGTTTACCTTTACTTTATAAACTACATACCATGTAAATAAACCTATTTTTACAATGTATCCTGTGTATTTTATACAATGAAGACGTCTCCTATAAATCATAATTAATGTTTAGTTTCTTTAGAGGATTTATTTTAGAGCTTTATGTTAAAATATTGCATAATTATTTACGCAGATCAAGGTGATGGGTTGGTTTGACTGCATTTTTCTTGAAAATTCTGCTGTAAAGTGGCTTTGTTTTGACGGGATAACAAATTTTCGAAGCTGCACCACCTAACAACAGATCTTGTTGCCAACTGCGATGCTGTGGCAGCCAAATAGAAATTTAGAAAACTTTAAAATTAGTCTACCCGATTGAAGTATGCTGGATTCGTCAAGTGTAAGTTACAATGGTTTTATTTTGGTTTTATCATTAAATTCGGTTTAATACTATTGTCGATCTACATTTCGCGAGCAATATTTAACCCAATTGCGAGACGAGTTCTTTTATGAGAGGAGCCACTTCTTTAAATCACAATATATCCTTATTTTGGATTGATAATAAAATTTTGTAAATACACACACAAATGCACAGTAATAATATGATGTAAATACCAATACATGACAAGGCAAACCAGTAAAGAGCAACATTTTTAAGATCTCTTTAAAATTCAAATTCCTAAATTTGCAAAATCAAACAGGATTCTAGCAAGATTTTTTTAACGATGATATTGGGGTTCCGAGTCAAACTTATACACGTGCTTTAACTTCAATACTGCTTTTTATTGATCCTCATTATAAACAAAAATAATACCAAAGGATGCAGCAGTTAAAAGCTCATTGCGAAAATATAAAGACAAACTTCCGTGGTGGGCATGAGATAAGAAACATGTCCAGCGACCAGTAGTGATCTAAGGTGGTGGTGATGATGTGTGCAACAATGCTAATTGAATAAATAAAATTATAACTATTTATAATATCCTCAATTAAATGCCAGGTGTAATTCCTATTTTTTTTAATGCTCAAAACATAAGAAAGTTACATTCCGAAAAATGTGACATAAAAGAAGCAGAATATTAAATCCAATAAAATTTTCTGCCGTTTCCTCGCAACTAGATTTAGAGAAATCCATATTTTTCGTTCAATATCGATCTTTCACACCCTTCCCTGTCAATTAAAATGCGTATGTTCAATTTTGCATCTATCATTGACAAGTTCAACGGGGGGTAACTGGGGGTAACAAGCGTAAACAACGCGTGAATGACGACAATGCGTGCCATTCTTTATGTCTATGATTGGTCTATGATGTTCACAGCTGGGAGTGACGTAGGTGTCAAATGAGAAGCTAATACGATGGAGCACACGTCATGATCTACGCAAATGTGTAATTTCGAGTTCAGGTGCTGAATCCGGTTTTGGGTCCACTCTTCGTTAGTGGGCATAATTTCATCTAGCTGAATTTTTTTATGTATGGTATCGGTATCAGAAACTACGAGAGACTTTTCGGTCTCACAAACACCCAGACCCGAAACAAATATTTGTGGACCTCACAAACATTTGTTTTGGTGCGGGAATCGAACCCGCGGCCTCACGTTTCACAGTCGGTGTCTAACCAACTGCGGAACAGAAACAGTGACATCCAGATATAATATGTGGTGGTTACTGTCGGTTGAAGATTATCTCTCACTATTTGCTAAAATTAATTCATCGGTTTTCTATTAGAGTATGGCGGAATTTGGAACTACATATTACATAAATTTAAAAAAATATATATTTAAACGCTTTGTTTATGGTATGTTTTCCCAATAAAAACTACAAGCATACAGTATATTCGCTATCAAATAGTATTAACATGTCGAATGTAATAAAGTGTGAAGAGAGAAAAACGGTTGCTAATAATTTGACAACAGCATGACAACAAAGCATTCGGACGCCAAAAGATCGTAGACGATCTATACAATAATTTCGGCAATTTAAACTTTCGAATCGATAGAATATCATAAATGATTATGCATATCACAAATATTTGGATTTATCCGTCTAATGTAAAAATGTTCGACAAAAAAAAACATTCCTTTGTACCACAAATGTTAGTGGGAATATGGAAAAGGTTAAAAGTCATTTATTTTAGCAGTATAATTTATATAATCTTAAACTATATGATTAATAGCCAATGTAAGAAATTATTATATAGTTTTGCCTTCATTTATGACAAAAATTTAAAAAATATTTTCTTAGCTCTTTTTTAATTTTGCTTTGGCGCAAATCTTGATCAGATTCGGCATATATTTCTACTAATTTATTCAGACTCGTGCAATTTAATAGAACGTCTAGTCTGTCCAATAAAGTTCAAACTTAAGTCGCCTTGTTTTATGATATCCTAGTACAGTCAGCCTGGGAAGGTGATATAAAGGATATCACTTATCAGCTTCCTTTGAGTCGAAATATTATTATAATGTTTGTCGTAGTATATGATAATATTGTTCTCAAAATTATAGATACAAATATTTTCTCGGGATAACTTGGTAATAATTTATCTAAGTTTTAATATAAGTTTAATACATAAAAATCTAAGTTCAGTCAATTCGGAGTTTTCAAACAAACGATTAAAATGAATACAAATAATCTGCCATTAAAGTAATTACTATGCAAAATAACATGCATGTGTGCCAAGTCTAGACACACTAGAAGTCTCGGCTTACATCTATTTATGTCTAAGTAAATAAACACAGGTCTAAAGCATAAAAAATGGAACCGCCCGCTACGATACAACACGTCGACAGTTTAGCCGGTCTAGAAATCTAGATTTAGACCTAACTTCTAGCCTAAACTCAGGTCGGTTCGTCTCGGTTTGTACCTAGAATTACCAGGGCAGCAGAAACACAAGGAGCCTCGTAAGTACTAGACTTGTAACCCGTAACACACACACGTAGGATCGGCACCCGATTGGACTGCGGCCATTTGTTAGAGCCACTCTCGTCTTTCTACCATCTTATTTATTTTGCTTAGATGCCAGTTACTGGTTTCAATTTATTAACATCATATCGTAAATAATGTGCTAAGAAACGGCAAAAATGAAGGCGTCATTTTTATTAAAATAAGATTTAACACAAATGCCTCGATTTTAAGTCTGGACTATTAATTTAATTCAAGGTTGTTTGTGCATATTTTAACATACATAGATATTATATATTTACATAGGTAATATTAGAAAATATAGCAACATATCTATAAACATTGTTTTAAATGCTTCCTATAATTTTAAACTTTGATATATACAAAAATCTGGATATTTGCGAGTACTTTTACCTGTCCAGCTGTTTGGAAATAATTAATAGAGAAAAACATATGTTTTTTCTCTTTGTTCTTACAAGTTAGAATGTGGCAGAGAGGCTGGTAGACATAATCAATGTCAGATTGGGTCAAGGACACGTCTGGGGCGATGAACTTTGCCTAAACGCGATGTATTAGACGGCGACATTGCGATTTGAGATCAATCAGACGGTATTCGTATTCATACTAATATGACATTGCAATCCATTCCAATTGTTAGATTACAGAAATATTAATTACAATGATGTAGTATTATGTGTTAAAACAATAGTTTCTAGTTTCTATAAATGTAGTCTTTGTCATTATTTTTCATGTATAATTTATTTGTTTAGTGGTTTAAACAAAAGCCCTTCTTTCTCACTTCTCACCTTTCATAAGGGTCACAATTTATCAGTCTTTTCCCCTCCATATTATAGCCCCGTATACGTCTATATTATAGCCCCGTAGGCAGTTTGGCCACACCAGATCGATATCAAATCGAATATTACATATTTACTAGTCTAAGTTTGTTAACTAGCTGCCAATTACCAAGGCTTAGGAATTTTGTTTATTTTTTTAATACCTATATGCATTTTTTACATACCCATACAAGTTACAACTTTAATTCATTTGTAGTCTCTACTAATTAACTCTGTTTTTTTTTAAAGAATACGAGTATACACCATACTTATTAAATCATCATAATCTGTATCAGCCCATATACGTCCCACTGCAAGGCACGGGCCTACTCTACAATCGAGAATTGAGATGAGATTGAGAGAAACCATCATAATATAATCATTATTTTTATCCACGAAACGTTTACTGCTTAACATTGTTTCGTATATAATCTATTGCACATTTCCAATTTATAAACTGATTAATTCCTAAAACTAATTCGAAATTACAACATATCTCGACTTTATTTTAAAATATAATACGCGAACCCGTCTAATAAACTCCATTTTCCCGGCGCGGCGAGCCGTTTCCATTTAACCAAATCACCGCAGCTATTTGTACTCGCTCTTACTATTTGCTTA
This sequence comes from Hyles lineata, assembly GCA_030180105.1. Classification (NCBI taxonomy): domain Eukaryota; kingdom Metazoa; phylum Arthropoda; class Insecta; order Lepidoptera; family Sphingidae; genus Hyles; species Hyles lineata. The sequence goes on along the minus strand of JARJEE010000013.1, from coordinate 10,856,160 downwards.
ATGCACACAAGCGACAATTTTGTACGCGTTGGGCAACCGTTGGTTGTAAACTTGCAACCGTTGCATGGTTGCCGAGTGCACCGGAATTTCCGGGACGTCCTACATTCTGGAATATTTCGGTATTATTAATGTAATTTTTACCGTATTCAGTGTGTGGTCAGGAAGTTAATAACTTGTTTTTCATTGTTAGCGCGAGAACAGTAGGTGGGTACTCATTTTGTTTTTTAGTTATCGGAAATTTTGCAAGTCTAGATCTTGATTTAATTATAACATAAAACATTGTCTCCAATTCTTTCAGATATATGAGAGTATTCATTGCGACAGTGACCAATTTACTAACGGTCGGGTTAATTAATTATTTACTCAACTAATGCTGTTGCCACTTATCAGGTGATCATTTTGGCATTTAAATTTACGTATTAAGTTTCTTTTTCTAATAAGTAAACTCTGCTGATTTGTAAAATATAGGTATAAAAACTTGAAAATAGCTTTTCATCTGGTAAATGTTTTAAAGCCAAACATTTTTTGCTCTGTTATTTTTTTTTTTTTTATTGCTATGAATGGCGAGACGAGCATGCCGTTCGCCTGATGGTAAGCGATACGACCGCTCATGAACAGTAGCAAAACCAAACAGCACCTTGAATTACAAAGCAATGCTTGGCATTCCACTGCGCTCGCCATCCTGAGACATAAGATGTTAAGTCTCAATATGTCCAGTAGTTACTCTGGCTACAATGCCCTTCAACCCGAAACACAACAGTGCGTTAACACTGCTGTTTGACGGGAGAAATAGACACTGCGGTGGTACCCACCCAGCCTCTCACATATGAGAGACCTACCACCTGTTGGAAAATTTAATTGTAAATCCTGGGTCACAAGATAGGACATATTTAATATGGGACAGACGAGTATATTAACAATTTTCAAAATTGTCAAGCCTATAATTTTTAGAATATTCTTTTCTTAAAAGAAATGTAGACCGCGGTGTATTTTTATGATCAATTAACAGCATGACGTTTATTTCACAACATAAAATGCATTTAATGGTGATCGTAAATGGTCTCCATACTTTGTGATTTATACTCAATCCGATATCGAAAACTATAACGGTACTTATTACATATGGTTTTGGGTGTAGACTAACATTTACCGACAACTACGTACATATATATCCGAGTAGTAATATCCTTTAGAAAAGCGCATTTTTTCTAAAGTAAGTCCCTGGGTCATAAACTTAATATAGCATTTCTAGACAACTCTGATTTTCAAATTAATTATTCAAAATATATCTATAATCAGTCTATCACCAAATGAAATGAACATTGATGATGATTTATTTTGATTGAAAAATTTATTTTACTTTATTTTGCGTGCTTTTTACTGTGGCAAAAAGCTAAATGTCTCTCTTCTTTTTTTATATTTAGCCCACCAAATAGAATAGTTTAAAAATAAATATTTAGCCTATATTCCTTCACCTTTTATAATACGCAGACAACCCTAATTGCAGTATTAGTAACTGCCCCAATTCTCTTTTAAAAATCTCGCATGTACGATTTGCTGGAAACCAGCCGCTAAGCCGAAGCATTATCTTTTTACAAAGCACTGCGGGAGTGATTTAAAAACCTTTTTACTTTTATTCCTACGGTTATACGTTCACCAATAGCGACGCTTTTGTACGAAACAAAGAAATAGAACAAAGAATAAATAATTATTAATTTTAGAATTGTGGTATTTGATTTACTTGTAATGAGAATAAAATTATTCAATTTATTTTAAATAATGCTATTAATTTTATTTTTTTGAAATATTGCGTTATTTTACATAAAATAAAAGTAAAATAATTAGTCTTAATAGGATCCTGAAAACAAAAATTAGTAGGTTCACAATTTTCATGAAAATCATAGTGATATTACGACATATCAAATGCGATATATTACATATTTTACGTTGTAAGTTCGTTGCCTTATTGGTCCATTAGCATTTTGCATGGTCTATAAACCACAAGATCCTTGGCTCAATCCAAAGGTCGAGCGATCCATTTAAGATGTCTTCATTCGAAAGCCATTATTTGCTTCCGTGTAGATCATTTTCTAAAAAGTAGGGGGATTGGAAAGATAATTGTAGTGATTGATTATTTTCTTTCTGCTGAGAACAAACATTAAACACACTCTGAGATTTCGGAGTTATGTGTGTTTTGAAAGTCGATTTGTAAGGATTACTAAGGTATGAAAGTTCGCCAACTCGCACTTAGCCAACGCGGTGGACTATATGGCCTCTCTACTTTCAATCGTACTCTCGATTGTAGAAGAGGCCTGTGCCCAGCTGAGATGATAAGGTTTGATACTGTAAGCGATAAATCATTTTATAGAGCGACATCATATTAGTCATGTATAGATAGACAAGAAAAAGAATTGAAAGACTAGTTTTCCTGGCACTCACAAGAAAAATACTATTAAGTATTAATCCAAATCCTCTCTTTAATATTTTGCAAGCGACCTGCCTCCATGTTTACTAAAACAAATATCCAAAAATATATTCAAAACCCTTACAGAAGCCACCATTATTTTATCACCCTTCGAGACTAAACAAAGCGTTCAAAACGGTAGTAAAGGGCAAAAAAGATGAGCCGAAAATTGATACTGTTTCAAAGAACGGCGCGCCACTGACGCAACTGCGCGCAAAAACATTTTAAAACCGAAACAATGGAGAAACAATGTCGGCCACTGCAAACGGATTTTGATTTAGATTTCTGCTTCGGAAACGCTTTGCGGTTATCTCTATGTTATAACGCAGTGGATGTTAAAGTTTTAGGCACAGTACCAGATTTATGATTGTATGGCTCGGACCTCCTTTTATTTCAACAGGAGGAAAGCTGTATGGCTCCTCCATGGATTGAGATTGGACAGGCTATATAGTCCATCACGCTGGCCCTTTGCAAATTTCTGAACTTTTGTATAAATAGAAATTCATACAAATCGCTATGTTAAGCAGATTTTCTCAGGATGTTTTAATTCACCGTTTTAGAGCGACTAACTTTAGTAATATCCATTTAATTATTCCGCGTGTGTACTATATACGTAACGAGAACATCCGCGGCAGCCTTGGTGTCTGATGTTCAGATAAGCCCTAGGAATGTCGCTTGAAGTGGTTTAGTCACGTCTCAAGAGAACTACAGGGGTATGATGGTAATAAATGCCTGGAGTTCAACATAGCACGGATGAAGAGCTATGAACCGGTTTCATGTTAAGACCAAAGTTATATGAGCCAATGGTCTAACATATCCAAGATCAGACGGAGTAAAGAGGGTTGACGAGAAACAATTCGAAGCGAGCATACTAACGCTAAGTGGATAAAATTATTTTTTCCAATTTAAAATGTATAAATTCCACAATAATCTCTACCATTCGTCTCTACCGATCCTTTCATATCCCATCGTCATGGTAACAGTTTCTTAGGCAAGAATTTTCAAGACTTTATTCCCTTCAAAGTCTTTTGCACACTTCAATAAATGTAAAAAAATAACAAACTGGCCTGAGTTTGTGGAATACGCAGAGATCTGACACCAAACGATACTCTATGAGTGAAATTACATTTACCACAAAATACAGTGCGGTTCCTTTGATAAGACATATTCAAAAATATGCTTAGGCTAGTCCAACACAATAATCCTTCTAAACTAATATAATAAAGATTTGATTGTCTGCAGTGAATAGACTCTGAAACTATTGGACAAGTTTGAAAATTTCTTTCACCATCAGAATACTACATTATCACTGACAAACTGAGGCGAAAGAATATTTTCAAAAAAGTGTAACCCCAACAGCCGTAGCTATTAAATAAAGATCCTAGATGAAAGAAACGATTTGAGAACCGCAGCACTAAGCTTTTAATTATACGGCCGCTTGACACAAAACCAAGCAATGAATTTATGCATGAACCGCCAGGGAATTTCTCTCGCAGACCGCTCGCGGAAAAAGGAACAATAGTCTTAGTTTTAATCTCGCCTCGTCTTTAATTTTTTTTCGGCGTCTGCGAGATCCTGTTCGTGTGCGTCTGGATTTACGACTCCCGGCTAGTGTTACCATGTTTATATTTTTTAAATGTTTTTTTTGGGACGGTAAAGGTTTTTGCAAAAAGTTTGCATGTTTAAATATGATTTATGTATATAAAATATATTTTTGTGTGCGTGAAACGAAATATTTTTATAGTTTCTACTACAAAGATTAAAGCTACTTTTAATATTTAAAGCTGGGCACGATCTTTATAATAAATTGAGTCTTTATTCCTTTCGTGGGTTCTTTTAGTTCTTTCCAAATTTGGGATATGAATAAGAACCCCGCTGTGAAACTGACATGAACGAATCCTAATTAAGATCTCTGCGCTCCTGTTTAAACCTTTTCTTTGCGTTTTTTGACGGTCTTGTCTCAATATTTGAGCGGAACGGAATGAAAGTAGCGTATCTCTGAGGGCGTATCTTAATTAATTTGAATGAATTATTTCAAATACTTATTCTCACGACGAAGACACTTTCAACACTTTTAAAAGCTATTGTGATCTTAGTGTTACTTAAATATCTTGTGTTACGTCCTTTTAAGAGTAATGAACACAAACTCAATTTTCATTTTACAGTATACTATTAATGAACTTGAATCTTAGTTTCCTTTTATTGTAACTGGTCAATAAAATTGTAAATAAATTTTGTTTTTAAATATCGAACGTGTTACAATTTCCGTCTAATTTCCAGTTTTATGGTGACCTTACACTGCCCTTCTGGTTCCCGGCCGGCGAGTCCACGAGACATGCACTCACAATTTGCGTGTGATTTTGATGGCGTAAACGAAATTCTTTCACGGCGCCGGCATGTAATTTAAAAAAGTACATGAGATAAATAAATGTACAGTTTTCGAGATGCAAACGAGTTTGTATATCGAACGATATTTTAAACTCTATTTAAGTTATTGCCGATTTAAAACACCATATTTTATTTTGTGTTAGATATATAGTTACAGCTATGCTTTGGCATCTTGATATGTGGAGTATAGCCACAAAGTACTTTTTCGCTACTACATTCAAAAACTCACGCTCTTTCCCACAAGTGGTAGGCGGAGGTGCTTTGTACTCTGTTATTAATTGTGTAAATAAATTTTAGTTCATAAGCTTTAAGTTTCAATTACATTTTTATTTCATAATATCTGTTAAAAAACTCCCTTAGCAACAAATAAGGGAGCAAATTTAATTTCAGCGAGCAGTAATATCTATATGCGGTTATTGAAACTTATTTTATTCTAATACCTATTGTTAACATACCGACGTATCAGTAACTGTGGTTTGCGGGAATTTAATTTATAAATTACATCAGGCTTTATTATTAGATATGTAAAATAATAAATTAATTTATTTTTTCAATAAAGAACTACAACCTCGCAGAATATTAAACCGATTTGATCTATGGACATTATTTTAGAAAAATATTTCGCATAAAGGTTTCTTAGATTTATACGAATGTAACACGGATTATATCGCTTAAATAATGGTTTTATTTCACAATATTTCAGGAATAATTCTGCCTACATTAATTAAAACTATGTAAATTATATTTATACCGAAACATAGCTTTAGTACCGCAAATCCAGTAAGAATAGTTCACATTGATAAGAATATCCGCTGCGGAAATAATAACCAGTCCGACAGTTTTTTTTTTAATATAAGCATACTCAAAGAGGATAAATACTAATAAAATATTTTAATTGCAACAATGATCGATCTAATTTACTACCTACACTACATATTCAATAATGTTCCCACAAATGCAAAATATTCACTTAGTAAGAGTTTACAGTAAACACATCAATAATAATTTAAATTACTGGTTGTTACAAAACTTGCAAAATTTTAAAATATCCGTAGTTTCATATCAACCAGTTGTAATTTATATCAACAGAAATAAAAATCACATACCTTAAGCTAAACTGCACCATGACTAAGGAAGCATGCCGTAAGTTCCACCGATAAACACCAAAAATCCACCACAGCAAGAGTCAGGCACAAGAAAGAAAAAAAGATAAAGTTTTAAAAAAATAAAGTTCTATTTTTGAATTTCCCGCCCGAAATTCGGAAGGTTATCGTGGCGCGCGCGCGCTCGGATAGAGTGAGTCGCGCCGGGCAGACTCCGAATGTTGGCGGCTGTTGGATGCTCGCGCGCATCCTACCACCCCCACCATTCGACGCCATTCATGAAATCCGTCAATGGGCTTCACGAGCTTTTGCCTTCTCACATGATCGCTAATGTATAATGATAACGAATCCAATTTAAATTTTACGGAGGCAGTATGGGATTAAAATGTTACGTGACTTATAAGTAGAATGAAACGCTATCAAATAACTTATTTGCGTAATGAAAACATATGTGGCCTAGGACTTAAAATTCAGCAATCTTACTAAATCACAATTTCTATCATTAATAGGCCAGAAAGGTAAAGTCCTCCTAATTGCTAGTATGAATTGAGAGGATATTATTAAAGATTATTCCTATTAGATTTACCTAAGCTTCAGTAAATACATCTTATTGACTCAAGATATAGATATGATGTATGAATGTATAAATAATATCCCTGAAATGTATAACAACATACTTATTATGTAAATGGCGGCTCCGTCTGGGTGCAGATACGCTTTTTCGAAAATATTCTATCGTCTGTGTTCACCAAGGAGAATGTAGGATTTTTCAAATCGGTCCACTACGAGTAGTTTCAGAGCCTATTGAATGAAACATTTTTTTTTATTTTTCAATATAATATTTGTGTAGATATACGAGTATGTAATGATATGGACTGACTACTGACACAAAACTGAATCCTTTGTTACTTGAATAAAGAATTTATAAGAAATTAGTATTTTTATTGTATTCTGAAATCGCCAACTCATAGGTAGGTATTATCTTCAGTTCATAAGATGGACTAAACGGTGGGTTATATTACTTTATAAAAGTCTATTCTTTCTTACCTAGAAATTCCATTTATCCAAAGGACGTGGTTTATTCTTCTCGTCAAGGCTTTGTTCGTTTTTAATAAATAGTTAAATTATCTTCTCCTGCATCCTATATATGTCCCAACAAAAATCCCTCAATGATTCATTTTTAATACATTGTAGCGTATCGCACCACGTGTAATGGCAACTAATTGCGTTCCCTTTAATACTCATCGTTTTTCTGGACTTTGTAGCTAATCATTGTACAAAGTCCACATTTTTATCCACTATATTTTATTACTAAATACAGATACCGATCTCTGCCTGAATGGTTGACGAATACTTCAACCGCTCACATAAAGTAAGTGAACAAAAAGCCGGATATGCAAATAGTAAAAATACATCAGTCACATTAATAGCTATGCTATCTTAGTGTGGGCTAAGATCTAGGCTTGTGTCATGGGTGTAATAAACTACAAGAGACTTTTCGGTCTCACTGACACCCAGACCCGAAACAAATACCTGTGTACACAAATATTTTTCCCGGTGCGGGGTTGAACCCACGGCCTCACATTTCACAGACGGCGTCGAACAAACTGCGCCAAAAGCTGTCGAAAAAAAAGATCGCTGCAATTCAATCTGTGCATCGAGACATATTTATCCCACACATATTTGTTTTAGGTTCGATATTGTGTTTCCAAAAACAATAAGTTTTTTTTATTGCGAGGAATGTCGAGACGAGCATGCCGTTCGCCTGATGGTAAGCGACACGACGGCTGAACAGTAGCAAAACTAAACAACACCTTGAATTACAAAACAATGCTTGGCATTCCAGGAGAAACAGACATTGCGGTGGTACCTACCCAAGCGGACTCCCACATAGAGAGACCTGCCTACCACTAGTTAAATAAGTCTTCCAAAATGCAGGACAAGACTTGATTTTACGTCACTATGCATAGTAACACCACATAAAAACACGGATTTATAATAAAATGTAAAAAAAATCAATAGCATGACATGATCGCACGACGAGCAACGGATGGTAGATAGGCCCACGCGTCCGGGGCTAGTTGCGCAAAGTTCCGCGCCTATCCTAGATAACGACCTGTTGCAAAATTAAACCAAAATCCTCGCCCTGCGCAGGAAGGAATGAGATTACTTGTTGCGTAAGATGTGTAGAGTACCCAGTACCCACACAGCTATGGGAGTCTTTTTATCAACTAGTCTTACACGTGACTTCGTCACAGTGAAAAGGTTCAAAGGTAAAATCTATCTATATAATATTATATTTTCCAGAATGATAAGTACTTACTGCTATAAGAGTATTTTTATCAAAAACTAGTCTTGCACGTGACTTCGTCCGCATGAAAAGGTTTTTCCGAGTTAAAAATGAATCTATATATTTCCCGAAATGAAAAGTAACATATAGCCTTCATCGATAAATTGACTATATAACACTAAAATAATTTGTCAATTCGAACCCGTAGTTCCTGAGATTAGCGCGTTCAAATAATAAAAACTCTTAAGCTTTATATTTTAATAAAGAAATACTAAACTATTAAACTTTTTCACATAATTATATCGTAGATTTAAACGAGTAACGTCTAGTAAAGGAAAAACAAGGCTTCATAATTACAAAATTTGCAGTCATCCAGCAAGCACTACGCGAACTGCCTGGCTTTTACATCAAGGACCATCATCAGGAAATCTAATATTTCTTTCCTTTAATACCTCTTTATTTATTACTTATTTTTACTTTACACTTTGTATACCAAAAATAAAAAAGAAACTATAAACTGGTAAAATACGTAAAACTGAAAGCATGGTAACAATTGGCGGCCTTATCGTCAACTACGATATCCTCCAGGCAAACCTTTGAATGGACTGGATTATTTTAATATAAGTAAAATTAATTCTTCAAACTTAAATACCAGTGTGTCATGTCTCCATACAATATAAGCATTCATGGACGGAAGAATCAAGAAACCCATTTTGTGATGATGAAAATGTTTCATCATTTACACTATGAAAATAATCTGTGCTTCCCAGTAGCACACTCCATGGCTGAAATACTAATGGTAGACCATAGAAGTAGACTTGAGCCGACTTTCCAGCTGTTTTCCCCGTTCTTAGAAGGCAACTTAGCACTTCCCGAAGGAAATGTTACACATGTGCGCGTAACGGAAAGCGATCTAAATAATTTTAGAAACAATTCTAGAGAACTGGACAATAAATTCAAGTGTTCATTAGCTGTCTGTCGGTGCAATAAAACAACTTCGCCTGCCTTTGTTACACGTATTAAAACGCGTAGGTTTTTGCTTTTAAGTTTATTTGTATTTGATTTAATTCTTGACATTGGTATTTGAGGAAGTTTATTACTTCGGAAGAAGAAAATGAAAATCCTAATCTCATTTTTACAGTGTTTATTTGTACAACTTGTTCGTGCTCATTTGTACGCATCTGTTTGTAATGAATAGATTTTTATGCAATGCTGCATTCCGGCTCGAAAGACATCGTAGCCAGAGTTGCTAATGGACATATTGCGACCCAACATCTTATGTCTCAGGATAGCGAGTCCAATGGAATGACAAGCATTGCTACTATCTATGAGCGGTCGCATCGCTTACCATCAGGCAAACGGCGTGCTCGTCTTGCCATTCATTGCATATTTAAAAAAATCTTATATCCGGTAGTCAAAATTTAACTTGTGGTAGGACATCCGTATTTGCTCGAACAAGGATCACAATACTTATCCTGCAAAATCTATCGTTAAGACTTACGCAAATGTAGCCCATTCGGAAATCAGCCAAAGTTTTGCGAAGCAAACGAGGACATGATGGTAAGGTAAGACTTGACACGCTGTGCCTTACAAGTAACAATTCTTCAACCTACAATTGAAACTTTTTATTACTTTAATTTAAACAAAAGAATTGGCCACAAATACTCTTTCACAAGAGTCTGTCATCTGCCAAATGTTTATTGAAGTCAGTTTCAAAATTCCTAGTCCGGTAATATAAAATTATTTGTGTAAAATGTGTGAGAATCTTAATCAGAACCGTGTACGTTGCGACGTCTGCCGCACCATCAACTTGGCAAAACACGTGAAACATCCCAAACCTGATATGCAGATTTATGAAAAATGTAGTCCAGCTGAAAAAATATCGTGCAGCCGAGTTACAGGTATTGGTTTTACGTACAGGGATGTATGTTTAAGACATGGAGTTATTATATTATGGAGGAGAATGTAAACAATATGTGTCAGAAATATGAGTCCAAAGTCCAAACCTGGTAATAGGTAAAAATAATCTTTCGGCATTTATTTTTAATAAACTATATTACGTGATTGTTTCATTATAAGTACACACATATATGTAAAAGATATAAGTAATATGGAAAATAAGATATGGTGTATCATGTATGCTAAGTACAAGTTATAGATTATACCTCCTCTATAAAACTTTGATCAGTTCTACAACTAGCCGATAAGAGTCCTCAGGGAACTTCTGGCAAAGATCCTGTTATTGAATTATGTATCTACCAAAGTACAGCAATGGTATAATAAATACACAATGTTATTGCTTTCTGATAATCAGGACTTAATTAGTCCGTTTTTGTTGTCTACATAAGCTTTGTAAAAGGAATTTTAATTGAGTTGTATAATGAACAACACGACTTTTTTAATACGTTGACCCAATGATATAAATTGTTAATTTTATCCATTTATTTATCCGTTTTATTATATCAATGGTTTTACTAATATATTAATTATTCCATAAATATTATAGTAATTTATTTAAATTACGCATTTTAATTAATTATATTTTTTTATGTTTTACGCGGTAAAATTATTGAAATAATATATGAAAGATACCAGGAGCTCATAACAAGGTAAGAGTAAATCGAACTTAAGAAGTAAGAAGTGTGGCTTTATTGAAACAAGTTACATATGTCGCAGCGAAAGTATGTAGGTTACAAATTATAAAATGTTGCGAGATTATTGTAAAAGTGTTGTAAGCATAATATCACATATTTGATATTATAATAATCGCCGACGATACATTAGAGGAGGATAATTTAAGTTTCAACACGTTTTACATTATTTTAAAATTATAGATATATTTATTAAAATCCAAAAATAGGTGAATGATACGCAAAAACGTTTTAAATATCCGTTTTCCGATAAAAAATAAAACGCCTACATTAAAGCCGTTCTGCTTAAACCGTACGTGTTTGGGTATTTGTTTGGCCCAGATACAGCGAAGCTCTACTCAATCTTTTTAATGAAACTTGCACGGCATAGGTACATCGATTATTTCGGGGCCGTGATCTGCGCATCGTCATCGGCCATCGGCACGTTACGTGAAAATCTAGATTGTTGGTACGAAAAATAAGTAACCAGTGTGGGTGTTTAACAAAGACCAAACGGCCTAAGATTGCTTTAACAAAATAAGCCGAACGATTTAAGACCAAAGCGTCTGCTTATTAACCCAGTTAATGGTACTGCTGTGTGTAAACTTACTAATTTTAGTAAAGAGAAACTAAGTATTTGTTTTAATGCTTGTTTGCACTCCGTTTTGGATTTGGTTAATGGTTTTATTTTAGAATTAATCAGATTGTTTTTTTAACACCAAAACACAACAAAAGTATTTTTATACGAGCAAATAACAGCTGAATGCAGGCCATTTTCGACAGGTTTATGTGGTAATCTATGGGAGAGGCCTACGTTCAGCAGTGGACTTCACGTTGGCTGAAGAGGAAAACGCAGAGACAATCAACATGACTGAAATGCACAGGATGATAGCTGAAGTTAAATTTAGATACAGTACATACTTACACAACATGAGTATGCATATTCAAATTCGAAAATACTGCAATTGTAAGTAGAATCCAAAACGCGTAATAATGACACAAACTAGAAGTAAAATATGGTAGACGATTTCCCCGGCAATCCACTATGTTATGAATTAGTCCGGCCGGCTTCAACCTTTTTTTTAACTATTCTATCATCTATGTTTATTAGGGATAATGCAGGAGGCTAATAGTGAAAGAATTCTTCAAATCGGTCCAGTAGTTTCAGAGCCTATTCAGTGCAAACAAATAATTAATCATCAATCAATCAAATCTTTCATCTTGTATATTTTATAATATAAATAGTTGTAGAATATTATAGTTGTATGTTTTTGATAAGTACCTTGTTGTCAAGAGTTGTGTCGAAAGTCCCGCCAGGTCGAATTAGGTACCTGTAATGAATGTGTATTGAATAAATGAATCTTTATAATATTATTAAAACTTTACCAGTACTACACTTTTAAAAGTGAATTAAATCAAAATTATGATCAATGGCTAACCATCCCTTATAGTTTCTTCATTTATAAATCATTTTTGCTGATTGATTAATGTCGATTAGAGAATATATTGAGCTCTGGCTTTTAAAGTTTGTTTTCTTACGGCCATGGAAAGTTTAATGAATCTTCCTCTGCTTAAATTACGTTAAAAGCAATTTCAAACAATTGTAACCAATGGATTTCCTTACCACAAAATGCACGAGAATTTTAGTAACAGTCGGTATTCTAACAAAAATAACAAACATAACAAAAAAGCAACATACAGTCGAATTGAGAACCTCCTCCTTTTTTTAAAGTCGGTTAAAAAGAACATGGTGTAGAAAATTCGACGCCGCATTTCTTTGATTTTCTATCTACGAGTAAGTTAATTTATTTCACCGATTATTTTTAATTGTAATATTGATTAGTTCTGCTAATATTGTTGTTGTTAACAAACTCCTTGCAAGCTGTACTTTCCTTTTATTGAAGATGGGCGCTGAATAGTACATACCTAATTATTATGTTTAAACATATTAATGTAATGAGTTATCTTCGTTGAAGATTCTAAAAAAATAATAAAAATAATAATGACAAGATTCTGTAATAATCGAGAGATTCCATTCGATTCCGCTTCATCGATTATTCGTTTTTTCTACGATGCGAAAAGTAATTGACCCAGTAGTGTTATGACGATTTGTCTGCCATTCGCCGATGATTCATCGAACAATATACACACTTGCTGTGTTCTTACACGGGTGCTATTTTAAAACGAGATAACAGAGCGCGGCGGCGATGTCAGTGACTCGCAATGCCTCTCCACATGTCATAAATTATGAATTGAATGTGTACATTTTGCATATAAACATTTGTGTTTTTAATATTTATACACTGAAAGCATTTATCGATTATAGCATCTGGTTTAAAGATCAGGCGTCATTGAATTTTGCAGTCCATTTGTTCTTGTTAGTATATTTTAAGTGTCGCAAAATTAAGATGACTAGCCAAGTTTGTCGCATGCCAAACTACTTTTGGCCAAAAGGAGCCCATATGGACCAGCTAGCATCCAGCGAATATGTAACGGGCCAAATTGCCATTGGTGAAACGAGCTTAATGCCCTCTAAGATAATTGGCATCACATCACTATTTTATGACTGTTAATAAATAGGTAAAAAATACAACTAAAACTTTGAAGTTAATTTTAGTTCGAATGAAAATCTACAACATTCCTCTACAGAAATATCTCATTACCTTCAACTTCTACTTGTTCGATGCTTGCATTTAAACTTCATAATGAACTCACGTTTCGATTTATTTAAAGCGAGATATATTTAAATCCTATACTAATAAACTTCAGAGCGTCTCTAGGTCAGGCAAAGCTCACGTTACACGCAATGCAAGCAGTCTAAGTACCACGATCAAACGGAACACCGGTTTCCACTGGGTTACGAAGGTCAGCTGCCGTGTACTGCTCTCCGAACATGCACGTTGTAAAATGGAAAGTTTAAACCAAGCAAACCATCTTCTCAGAGAAAAAAATAAATAATAATATTTCTAGAGATAATCTTTATAAAATACGTAAAGGTCGCCCGTACTCTGTCTGCGTAAAGAAGCGAGCCAGTGTCAATGAACGCTGGACAGGACACGTTTCCAAAAGTAACCGAGTACTAGGAGTGCATAAATCGATGGAGCTCGCTTCGCGCGCTGATGTAACGCTCTGCAGTGTGTAACTCAATTGGAATGTTTTACGATCTGAATATTATTGAGTATACCTGACAAAATTCATCTTCATTGTTTCTGGACACCTGATTGAGAGTATAATGGATAGATAATAAATATGTACGTACTACAGCAATTCCTCTTTATGGCCATCGTCATTTTCGATGGAATATTTTTAACTTAATAAAAATACCAATCGAATATCATAGAATGCAAAACAAGCTAAATATGCAAATTTTCTAGTGTCTGCATAATTACAATCCCGTTTACAGCTGTAACGTATGAACATTGAACAGGTTCATAATATTATACGTTTGCGAATTACTACTTTAAATTCATGATGACCTGGTTGACTGAATAACGATTGGCGTACTTGTTACAAAGGACATAAGATACTTCGCCGGGTTTGGCAAAATGTTTTGTCAGCAAAATGTTCCGTCAACAATTTGCGGGAACGGAACAAAATCATGCATTTGCACTGTTCCCGCAAAGATGAATGAAACTCGGTCGCGTGTAACTTGGTACTGAACGATCTGTATTTCACAACAAAGGGCTCCTTGCGTTCATGGGTCTCTAGTACTTATTACAAATTATGTAACGCTCTCCTTAATTGCTAGGAAACTTTTACCAGGCACTTAACACCCTTGGCTAGGAAATCACAATGTGCGGTTGTTAACGATTGATCAAACATGAAATTTGGAACGCTATTTCCTTTATGAAACGCTTTCGTATGTCTGCTGTTTGCGTATTAATGAACAAGTAAATAATACCAAAAAGGGCTATAGCAAGCTTACATGGTAAACGTGTAATGTGGAATGGGGTCTTTATGTCAGTATGCAAAAATAGACATACTAGAATACAACCAAGTAAGTCATTCTATGTATTTCTACGTATATTGTATTACATTTCTCCGTGTTGTAATAGATGTAACAATCTCTAATGCACTATTTAATATGCGCCTTGATACCTGCAGACAATTATTATCTGTGAGATCATTTACATTTGTTTTGGACCTAGACTCGGTTTCTTTCTTTGCTCGGTATCTTAATATAATACCGTTGGCTTTAAAAACCTCGGAACTAAAGTACTTCTTTACAACACACTCATTTGTGCGCAGCATTCTTGAGTCTAGCGAACTCAAAAATGTTGCCTGGTCTCTTTTTTACGCTGTCCATTTACAACGGATTGAGAGCATACAAAGAGTGTTCACTAGACATCTCCCGTTTTCTTGCAGCGGTATTTCCCATAGAAATCCTTATAACAAGCGATTACTTAAATCTTAACTGATAGCTCTTCGAGATCCTAGACATATTTTAGATTTATGCTTTCTCTATAAATTTATAAATAGTCAAATAAAAAACGGTCATCCTTTAGAAAAAAGTGGTTTTATCTGTGCCTCACTCCTACGGCTTACCCTAGATACCAAATTAGAAGAATTTTTCATATTTATTTTTCCTTTTAGTTCTTCATCATCTTCATCATCTTTTCTAATTCCTTATAGGTCTCCAAGTTGCAATTAGTGTATTTTTTTTTGCACTGATTAATTTAAATAGTTTTAGATTTAGATTCTCTTTAAAAACTATTATCTATAACTCTGTTTGAATTCCTTGTTTGGTTGTTTTTGTTTCTGTTAAATGTATTCTCCATTGTCTTTGTTTGCATGTGTAAGTGTTGTGTACGCCTGTAATAGGCATATACATAAGAAAGCAACTTGTAAAAATTGTCTTAATTTTGAAATATGTATAAATAATTAAACTTTATGGATTGAAATTATACTTCCTGTTGTAATAATTTTTGATAATCACGACAGCTCTTATCATAATGTAAGGTTAGAACATAGGATTATGTATGTAAAAGATACCATACCAAGATACCATATTTAGTGTCTGTTATAATGGATATATTGAAACAGACATAATACTGCATTCTACATTGATTTGAAAACTAAGGATAGGTCCTTCCGTAAACATTGAGTATCAAAAAGATGGCCGTAAAAACCGCGTTAAAGCAAATATTCAATTAATTTAATGGATTTTGCCTTGACGGTGATAGAAGAATTAGTATCTTTTTAATTTCATAATACAAGCAAACATTTTGAAAATCGTTGTGAACGACGACTAATTTGAATATTTGCTCTACTATAGATGCAATGGGGCGTCCCACCTATTAGGCTGAGTTGCACAAACTAACTTTGCCAATACCTTTGCCTCTGGAACTGTCATCGCCATACATTTGAGACGTATTTGACCTTGCTAATGTATGGGATTGACATTTTCAAAGGTATTGGCAAAGTTAGTTTGTGCTATTGAGCCTTAGGTGGGAACCTATATATCAAAGTACTCTGTGGGTGGGAACACTCTACGCGCTCTTCGTCCTGTCAATATACATGTATGTCAATGGTTTTTTACAGAACTTCCGCTTAATCCGACCTGCATTAAAGTGTGCACGAAGGAAGAGTATAAACTGAAAAAGGGCGGTAAAGTCGTCGTGCCGCGAATGCCATACTATGCACACGGAAAACTTCTGTACGCTGTAAAAGTAAGTAATATTTACAAAATGACAGATCCTCTTAGTAAAAAAAACGATTAATCAATTCATCCATTCCGAAATATAGCCTCCTTCAAAAATACGGTATTTTTTTGTGATAAAAAAGATTTCCTGGTCATGGTGTTCTCTTAAATTCTCTTTCACATACCATTTGATCTCGATATTGGATACAAATGTATCCAATTTTATTAATTTCCTTCGGTAAGTGCCTAAATCAACGCTAGAAATAAACCAATCAAAATAAGACAAATGTGGGCGTGTCGATAAATCTATGATCTGATTGGTCCTTTTTTTTGGAATCGATTCTGAGCAGTAGATTAAGATTGTCTAAGGATGTCTATCGTTAACGTGTCATTCAGATTCGTTCTTAAATGTATTTCAACTTTGCTAACAAGTAAAATTCTTAAAAGACCTATGAATTAATTTTCGTTATTAATAGGATTAAAAACAAACTTAAGAATATGAATTTCTTACAGTAAACAACATCGGAATTTCCTCTGTAAATTCAAATCTAATAAGTTACTCGTTTTACTTTCAAACTTGGCGCACGTTCAAAACGGCTTTCAAGAAACAATAATATATCTTTCTCGCGGGCACCTCCTTTAACCTCGTGATGTCCTGGTACAAGTTTCATTTTGCTGGCATGCTTCATTCAATTTTAATTGAAAGCGATTCCTTTCATTTTTTAAAACAAAGTGTATTCTAGAATGTATAAAATTTTGTAATGTATAGAAAAAAAAACGAATTATCTTACTTTTACGTACTAAAATTTTATTCACATATGCTTTTGGAGGAAATATTAAAGGGATAAATAAATAAACCGGTCTAAATTTTAAGGAATAATTTAAACATGAGCAAAAATATCATTTGCTATTTTTTATAAGATTATTATAATGATTGGAACGTGGGTAAATGATGTTTTTCAAATATGTTGATAATACATAAACTCATAATTAACGGTAATGTAATTTTGTGAACTACTTAAATGTATTTTTTTTGCTCTCTCAAACTAAAATTTTAACAAATTAATATTCTGGATACAATATTATCTTTAAATCTGCATTTATTATGGTTACAATACGTTTACGTCAATTTAAAGTTACAATTTCGTTATTATAAAACATCGTCTCATTAACGTCGCAAAAACCAGTTGTAAAGTCTACAAATTTCTATGCACCATTTAATTTAAACGAGTTCATCCAACCTCCTAGCCATTTCACCGTCATTAGTATATTGAGCGTATTTTGTGACATCTCTCTGCAGGCTGGTCTCCTGGTAGGATCCGTCTACTTCACGTACACGCAAGGAGTGTGGGGTGACCAACAAGACGTCACAGAGTGCCTAAAGCGATGGCAAGAGTACATCAGAAGCATCAACACGCGACGCCCGCCCATCTTCGACCAGTGTGGTAACGTTATCGTACGTAATACAACCTTACACTAACACAAATAAAGTGTATTCTTCCGTATGCACATTAAAGTCCCCTCTATGAGATAATGTTTGGGCGACCTGTAACAATGTCATGCGATCCTGGTGAAAATGGTTACGTCATCAACCGTTCGGTCATATCGGACACACCATTATTGGTGTACGAATAATATGTTTTATTTTTTACATATTCGTCTGAATATCATATATTTCTATTGAAATTTAAATATGGAATGTATGATGTTTAATAAAGTAATCTATTTCCGATATTCTTATTTTTGTAATTGTTATGCGTATCGTAAAACCAAATAATATGTTCTAACAATTTGTTAATTTAAAGTAATATTTTTTTTAACATAACTTAATGCGCTTAGCATTAATGTAATTTTGTGAGATGTACTTCTAACTTAGGACATTAAAATCAATAAAACCAAACTTTTTCCTCTGAAACCAAACAACACAAGTTCGTGACATAAACCCCTTCTTGGTTCTGATGCCCTAGTACACAGGAGGCCCATTTGCACCAATACTGGTCCTGCGGAATCGGAAGTAGCCGCAATCCGCGACACGCCTGCTTCCAACGAAAGCCATCCGGGTAATGGGCATTGGGCAATGGCTTGGCTGATGACGTCTGGTATCAATTTCATTACTCCGATTTGTGTTTCCGACAGTCACCTGCGCGTGTATGCGTTCCCGGTGTTTGTGTGCCACCAACTCTACGTCTAAGCCACGCTCACGCCCCACTTGCATTGCGCGCGCACTTGGAATTCTCGCGCGATAGTCTCGCTGGTTTATGCTATCCTAGTACTTACACGTCAGTCACATACAAGGGACGGCATTCTTTGAGCGTTGTTCATTCTCTAAATTGTTTTGCCCGAACTTTTGCGTTGCGGCAAGGTTTGACGAACTTTTAAATCGTCTGTGTTGTTAGGTTAGGTTAGGCTACATTTTATAAGAAATGGATGAAATAATTATATTAGAGATTAATGTTACACAATTACTGTGAGAGGTGTGTAGGTAGGTACATACGCCAACATCATCATTGGATATTTAAAACTGATCACGTATTATATTACTTCTTACCTGTCATCATGAAGCAAAACAGAAACGATTTATGTACACGTTTACACTGAAACATTTCAAAGTCCAAATAGTCGTTTTATGGCATTTATCATCTATAAAATCTGAGAATATTATTCTTACAAATCGAGAGGTTAGCCCGTATCTAGATTATTTCCAAGGGAGGACACATGGACAAATTATTATTGAATAAGAAGTATTTTAGGGCTTAAATAAATAAATAATTTAAATAACGGAGCATCAGATTTGGTAGGAAATTTGTTGGATTACTTCAAAAAAGCTTTAGTATATATATTTTTATAAAAATCTAATATTTTAGCTTGACAACCAAATATTCTGGGCATCCCTAAGTAGCCCCGCCCCATTCGCCGTGTATTCACACTTAAATAAATATATTAAACTTTTCTTAGTTAAAAGAAAAAATGTCCTTTTAAAACCATTTAATATGTAAAATTATCAAGAATAGTACATAAAACATGTATTCTCGGTACAATATTAATATGTGGCGTGTTGTGATATTGAGCGTAACGTAATAGGTGTAGGATGTGCTTCCTGGTGATAATGCCGGCAAATGGGTCATGATGTTGGCAATGGTACATTACAAGGATCACAGATTTGTAATCAGATGCTGTTGTAGGTCGATTTATTTATAATTTGCTTACCATTTAATATTTTCTCAGTTTAATTTGCTGCATGTTTTTAGCGAGTAGGTACGCATTGTTTCGATTTTCTAATTTACTTTGATTATTTCAATCATATTAAAACTTCTTAATTCCAACAGGATTCTACTTTACACAGATGCATTTTGTTGCTTTATATGCCTGTTCTCTCCTTGGCCTCTCTTTGTTCTGAATATATTATTTAAAAACCGTAGTTATGAACCCTCGATAGATGTAAAAAGCAATACCCATCCTTATGAAATTAAGGTCTGAATCATGAAATAAAAAATCGATCAAAGTAACATTATTTAGGAAGCTGGTCAAAATAAAGAAATATGACTGTGGAATCTTAACCATATAATACGACCGGGAGACGAGGGGACATGGCTTCGATCTACATCTAGACACAAAATATTAATTTCGGATCTAGGTGTTACAAGCTCTACAATTCTTGTAGATTTTGATACTCACGAAATAAGTGACTGTGAATGAGATAATGAACTGACTGAAACGAGGTAATGTGACTACGAGTGTTCTGTATCAGCCCTACGTCCCACTGCAGGGCACGGGCCTACTCTACAATTGGGAGTACGATTGAGAGTGGTTAGGCCATATAGTCCACCACGCTGGCCTAGTGCGGGTTGAGTATTAAATGTATTTAATTAATTATAATTTTACAGACAAAGGAGTCCAGCGAGAGTTTGATAGCGCCGGCCTATAACATTTACAAAACCATCGTTACTACTGTTTTTGCTGGTAAGAAATCCTTGCTTATTAACTTCCTCTACGCTATTTCATCCTTTGTGCCACTAGTCCATCTTTTTTTATTTTATTGCAATGAATGGCGACCTTAGCATGCCGTTCCCCTGATGGTAAGCGATACGACCGCTCATGAACAGTAGCAAAACCAAACACCTTGAATTACCAGGCAATGCTTGGCATTCCACTACGCACGCCATCCTGAGACATAAGATGTAAATTCTCGATATGTCCAGTAGTTACTCTGGCTACAATATTCTTCAATCCGAAACACAACAGTGCATTTACACTGCTGTTTGGCGGGAGAAATAGACATTGTAGTGGTACCTACGCGGTCGTGTCGGTTACTAAAAGAATGGAACGCTCTTCTTGCCATTCATTGCAATAAAAAAGACCAAAACTAAGTCTCTGTGAAAACAGGTAAAATACAATTTCTTTCCGCACCAAGATAACTTTATACATTGTCAAGTATTTCTGTTCTGTCGGGCAACTGAATTCGCGACTCGTTTTCTGGGTCTGGCACGATTTAAGAGTTGCTTTCAAATTATAAAGCGGCGCTTTACTTACTTACGGCGCGGTACTTGTCCTCAAATATTAATAATGACACATGTGTTAAATTTAAAGTACCATAAAAGTATATGCTTTTTTGTGAATTAATATTAATTATAGTATCCTCCATTTCAGGTGTAGTCAAATTTCCAGTGATAATCAAATGTGCTTACTTTGATTACCTAAAAGCACTGGAAAAGAAAGAAGAGGAAGATGTTAAAGAAAGAAAGATAAGAAAGAAAGGTTAGAAAGAAAAATGCCTTTTCAAAGTAAAAAGGAATACATATTAAGAAAAGTAAAAAAACAAAGATTGTAATACGTTATTGTGGGAACTTACGTAACAATTTAATGATGTAGTAAAAATATATTGAAATATTGTGATAGATTTGTGCTGAAAAAAGAAATATATTTTTATATAATATGATAAAACTTCAATAAATATTTTTATATTAAACATAATAAATTCTGTGCTAGATTTATTTGTTCAATAGAAAATTAAACACCTTCATTTCGAACTAGGTACATAACATTTGCCAACCCAAGTGTTTCCCAGCCTCCTATAATCTCCGGTCTTACTGCCTGACGACCTTATGTGAAGAAGCAATTTAGCTCTGTGATATGGCGAAATATTACATTAGAGTATATTGCCAATCGATGCCTTCTATGGACAGTATTATACTCAGTCATTTCAGTATCTTTTTTTAGACTGTCCCGCCCTCACACCCACCACTGCAACTCTTGTAAGCCAGGATCAACAGTGGCACGCAATGTAATGACACCGAGCATTGAAGCTCGGCGAGTCTCCGGGAATGTCTAACTTGTCTTTAACCCGCAACGAAATCAATCAGAAAGTTAAATTAATAGGAGGAGTTGGAAATAAATTATTGTCCACTTCCCTCCGCGCAGAGCGAGCGACAAAACAATGAGTATCTATATAAAATGAGTCCCGTATTGTATCAGCCCATATACGTCCCACTGCAGGCCACAGGCTACCTCCACAATTGAGAGTCCGATACTCCGAAAATTCAAAGGAAATAAAATGAATGCCTGTGTTCAATTCAATGGTTAAAGTGCCTAGTTTTTTACTACCACTTTACTTTACTCACATTTACATGGGTTTCTCGACTTACAGAGGCCCCAACTCGTAAAACCTCTCTCTGCAGCAGGCGGAGAAAAATCCACAACAAGCTTTTTAATAGGACTTACCAAATGTTTATTAATGGCTTTATTCATAGACAGTTTGAAATCTATTTAAGTTATCGAATGTTTTGTCTCTTTCGAACGACATTTCAATTCAGTTTGAACGAAGAGGTTTTAAACTGTCTATGACTGAGGCCATTAGCATTAAGGGTTAGGTATGTCACTGAATCACAAGTATAAATAAAACTGCAAGCGTAAATATTTATCACTTCTCACATATTCCTAATTAATTGTAAATGCTTTGTAATAGGTACAGGTCAGATAAACTAAAAAACGGCTAATGTGAAGCCAAGGAACAGCAAGGAACAAATATTTTATTGATCCGCTGTCACAGGGAGGGAATTAAAATTTTAATTCAATAGAAACTCTTTCGGATTTACTTAAAAGAAGATAATATTTATTGCACATCTAAATTGAACTTAAAAAATAAGTACATACATATTGAAAAAATACATTGAATATAAAAATAGATTTTTTTCTTCAATATAACATATTATATTTTACTAGGATGGGTACCACCGCAATGTCTATTTCTCCCGCCAAACAGCAGTTTAAATGCGCTGTTGTGTTTCGGATTGAAGGATATTGTAGCCAAAGTAACTACTGAACTGGAGTAACATATCGAGACTTTACATCTTATGCCTCAGGCTGGCGAGCGCAGTGGAATTCCAAGTATTGCCTTGTAATTCAAGGTGTTGTTTGGTTCTGCTACTGTTCATGAGCGGTCGTATCGCTTACCATCAGGCGAACGGAATGCTCGTCTCGCTATTCATTGCAATAAAAAAAAACACTTAACGAATCTTTAATGTTTCTCGGATTCACTTCGATATTTATAACTTTTGCAGTTATTCTGTTACACGCTTTGAGCAATACGTGTATATTTTAGAAATACTATATTTTATTTATTTTTATTATAAGTCACACGATGCTCACTGCTGAACATAGACCACCTCCAAACATGTCCACAGGGCGTGTAGAAAATAGTCTGTATCTATTCTATGTATTTACTAATATCTCGGCTGGCGTCTTCTCAGTTCAGAGGCGTGGAGTTCAAAAAACGCGGGATTTTCATCAGGCGAGCCTCCAGACAGCATGTACTCCAGATGTCTTATGTAGCAGATCGCTATCCTGGAATTGCCATTGAATTATTTTAGAAATGTCAAAAAGTACATATAAAACCATCTATGTATAAAACTGACTATAAAATGAAAAGCGGTAAAGATACAAAATTGTAAAAATATATTTATTAAACGGTAAAGGCTCGTTACTCCGTAAGATAGTATATAAATTAAATATTATGTTCTGTTAAAGCCATCATAGATGAACAAAAATAGTACGTGAAAACATGTTTCAGAAATCTTTAAAAAAATCAAAACTATGTGAAATCTTCCAACCCACATTAGAACTAAAATGGTGGATTAAAACTTCTACCCCCAGAAAGATTTGACGTCAAACTGACTGCCGCTAATATTCCAGTAAAAATCTTTCATTTCACAATGGGCCAGCGAGTTGGCCATCAATGGCCTTGTGAATGATAAAAACGCAACTACACGATGGCGACATTCAGCTGTTGTGATGATCTTTGAGGTGCGTCGGAAAAACCGACACCGACGCCATTCCAAAACCTTCGCAGACGCCATAGGCCATTAGACGCCACTACGCCCTCTACACGATTCCATCATAATGGACCATCGCGACGGCCCAACGTGTAAACTGGATATCAGACATTTGTGTTGTGTCGATGTCGTGTTGCATATAAGCGTGGACAACGGAATAACAGTAAGTAGAAACAAATAAATGCCATTGTTTTTTTAAAGTACCTGAGACACTCGATCTTAGAATACTTCTTCTTTGAAGGTTTGGTGACCGGCAACTTGGAGCGCAGTAGATCGAATGCTCGATTCATATCGCGCATCCGAGTTCTCTCACGATCGCACGCTGTTTTCTTGTACTCTGAAAATATTTTTCATATTGTGTATAAATAATCCGCATGATTTAAAAGCTATTAATATTTACGCAAACACACAGCAAACGAGATGCAGACCATAGCCTGCCATTATTTTTTAAAATAAAATACCGTCGGTACATATTCCTATTTACAATAAATATTTTTTCGGTTTAAGTGTTTGAAGAATGGGAGTAATTTCTAATAAGTTCATTGTAATATTAAGTAATATGAATTATTGCAACATCAAAATCTACAAAGCACAGTGAAGTCTCTGCTAGACTTTGATCCTTTTGAGGTATTGTTTGTAAATTGTTATGAGAAATGTGTAATATCCGTATCATTTTATATAGGATACGTCCTACTTCTAGGCTTAAGTGTTCGTTCAACTTATGAAAGGGAATTTGTATCTTATACTTCCCTGGTGGATTAACTACATCATTCTATACCATTTCCGCTAATTGGTAAACATTTTAAAGAACCCCCTTCATTCGTATGCAAGCGCGCATTATTCATTTTTAAGAAACTATAAAGTGAACTGCCCATCTTAATTTAACAGTCTTGTTGCGAACTTTTATCAGTTATTAAGCGGACTAATCGTTTTTAATGATCTCAATAAATTAGCAGAGGAAGCAGCTTATTAAAAATATGGACATTCGTTTAAATAGTAATTAAGAGGAGGTAAGTACTTACATAGTTTATAATAGCATACTGAAATATATAATCATACCTCTTTCGAGCTGCAAAGCTCTTTCCTTCCAGTTCAGGGTTGAATCTTGACTCGGGTCTTCGCCGCTAAATTTGCTATTATCCTGTGATTCTTGCGAGTAGTCCATAGATGACTCGGAATTAGCTGTCTCTGTTACCCTAGATGGATCTCTTGTGTACTCCTGCTCGTAGAATCTAGGGGCTGACATTAAACAAAATGCTCGTGACTACGCTAAACTCTTCTCAATCGACCGCTCGTTTGAGAAAGCTATATATGGTTTATGTATGGTTTTCGATACATCAAATTATTGGTCCACTGAATTTTTTTTTATTGCATAGGTCAGGCTATCGAGCAAACAGATCACCTGATGGTAAGTAATCACTGCCGCCAAATACGCACCAACATCCAAAACGCTTGGATCATGGATGTCATGCGGAATGCCGACCCGTCAAATCGGAAGGTAAGAGGGAAGGAAAAAGGATGGGAAGAGGAAGTACACTGCTAAACATACATCTTCTAAAGGATTTCCATATCGTCATACTGTAAGCAAACAGCCCCAGAGTATTTTATGCAATCTTTATTAGATCGCCTTGTTAATGGGCTCCATTCGTAAAGTTTTCGGTGCCATCGACCATTATGTTCCCTGATCAATGTAACTTCAACGTGCCAATCTATTGACCTAATTAAAACTCACATTTGACTTATATTTTGATAAAATATGACGAGCCAATTTCATACTGGATCTTTTAAAACGCTAACACCGCTAACACCAGTTATATGCATATTACGTTTTTCATGACGCCATCTTGTTTTTTTTAGGTAGCTGACTGGTCGTTACATGATCACTTTAATGCTATCGGAGGCGAAATTATTACCAATAAGAATCCTATATCGCGAATATTTTTCACTTAACATTGCCCGGCGAAAGACTTCGCCTCCTGTCAAATAACATAGGAATATTACCACCCACAAACCACGTAGAATACCTTCTGCGTAGATACCTACTTATTTATTGCACCTGCTACCGAAATGTGTTATTAGTATTAAGAACAAAGAATTTATAAAAATTATAAATATATTTTACCTTCCTGACTATTAGGTTCCAACTCATGTGGTCTGAAATAGGAGAAGCGCCGTGGTTCATAATCTTCTAAAACGTAAGATCTGTGATGTGATATTGTTTTGTCGTACTTCTTGTGGGAGAACGTGTGTTCTTCTTTCGGCTTCTCATCCTGCCGTCCTATTTCTAGAATAACGCGATCGTCTGCTTCTTTCTTCTCTTCTTCGTCTTCTTTGATTACAGTGTAGTTCGCTATGAGAGGTAATGGAGCTTCGTCATCGTAAGTTTGATTGTACATCATAAATCTTCTATATTTCTGTCTTTAAAATTGTTATTGATTTTCCTAATAATATCGATCTATTGTCTTATATTTTTTCATGTACGCAAATAATTCCAATATGGCGTTAAGGTGACTTAACCGATGATATTATTTTAACATTTTTTTCACTATAATAATGTTCAGAGGCACTTTCCACCAGTTACACCGTGTTACCACTACCTGTTGCGTATGTGGACTGTGTCATTCACTGTTTGGTCCTTTTGTAATGCATATTCGATCAAAGTTGTGTTGTGTACACAGTTGGCGTTACAATTTTTAGTTTTCTACAGGGCAATGCTTTTGTCTTGAGGTTCTATTGTTGGTTGGCTGTTTGTTTTCTCGCTACCGGAGGTGACACGTTGGGTGGTTTCTTAAATACCTTGGCCCTTGCTCCTTGGTCTCGAACAACCAATTTAGATGGTTCAGTTGATTTTGTTCATTTTAATTATTTTCTTGACTATCTAAATGCAAAGTAATAAGCAATTCTTTTGTACATATAATTTGAATGTACAGGTCAATTGAAATTTTATTTTAATGCATCCAATGAATATTACACTAAGATACAAGTGTCAGTATCAAAAATTACGAAAGTCATTCCGGTCTCTATACAAACCCAGATTTTACAGATCTTATTCGGCTGAAAATCGCTCTTGCAGGCTCTCGTTTGGGCATCGATGTCGACAAATCGCAATCTTGAGGCATGAGCCGTAAGATGTTATCAAATGCCCCAAAAACGGTAGATAATATATTACGGATAACAAGTTTTTCCAACGGCCACAAATTGTTGACAACCTTTGGAAATAGCTATGAAATAGAAGAACGTATCAACGGTGTGAAGATTGTGGTTTTTATCTCCTTGAATAATTTTAAATCCATAAACAGGTTTTGCGCCTGCCCATAAACAGGAGCAAAACCACTCAGGACTTAAATTATTAATAAGGTATACCATGACATTACCCTACACCCATCAAACCGGCCCAATTAGTATTGTCTTTTATGCCTCGGAGCTCTTCCGCCCGGCAAAATACAGAGACAAATGTGCGGAGCTGACTGCCATCCTTCACTTATTGGAGAGGCACTGGAAAGAAGAAGAATTACAGTTCGACAGCGTCTGTGGCGCAGTTGCTTAGATGCCGGCTGTGAAAGGGTGAAACGTCGCAGGTTGGATCGAAAAATATATAGGTATGTGATCCACAGGTATTTATTCCTAATTTGGGTGTTAATCAAAATGTACTCTGTGGTGTTAATGGGAACTAAGTCTCTGGTAGTTTCTGATACGTATGACACTAGATAAAATACTCGATCTTAGCATGTAGTAGCAGCTATGTACGTGACTTTAGGCTGTAGCTGTTTATGTATTTAATAATAGACGGTCTATCAGGCGTTTTAAGATGTGGACTATAATAAAACAGTTCTTTCACACTTATTCATAGAAGATATGTATAAATCACTACAAAGTATAAAACAAAGTCGCTTCTTCGCATCTTTAAAACTACGCAACGGATATTGGATTTGGGTAGGATGCGTTTTTTTATACTCTACTTAATATCTGCACCCGGGCGTAGCCGGACGGGGCTGCTATTGAATGAATAAAACACAACAATCATCAAATGAAATGCCTTTATTTCTCCTTAGCAAATAAAATGTGACATTATGCTTTGAGCACAGCCATGTTTGTTTCATTTACGCATCATTTGCTAATCAGTTCTTTTATATCAATGGACGTTGCTGGGAACAAAAATACAAGAACGCTTTTTTGAAGCCCAGGATAGCATGTAATAATGATTAAAAAATCAATACATTATGCGTAAATGAAATCTCATGTATAAATAAATAAATAAGCAATAGTATATTCACGTACAAAAGTAATAAAACTTGAGCTACTATACAATCAGTAGTCTAAGAATAATCTACAGATGACGAAGTACAGTACTGTATATTACTTTATAAAATCTACGGAATACTGCACTTGAAGTAGATACTATTTGACAATGGATTTAAAGTGTAGCTTAAGAATTTGTGATCTTTAGTTCGATACATCATACAACTACATATAAAAAAATAATTAACATATGCGTTGATTTCTCATCTGATAATTTAACATAAATAACTTTTACAGTTTAGAAACTCTATTGTTTTTCTATTACATATTTAATTTAATATAACGGTGTGCGACAATTTTGCTTCTAAAGATTTGAAGTTATGGTAATCTTGATCCAAATTCAAATGAAACTGACGAAGTATTTTTAATTTCTTATTAGTAAACTCGCTTTTCTAAAAGAATTTCACTTCAATTTTTATTTGTCTAGTCCAGGGGTCGGCAACCTTTTGAGTCTTCAGAGCCAAAAATTACAATTTACAATTCTAAGTTTTCAGAGCCACATTTTTTTCTGACGGCTGTTACGACGCCTGTCACGGGGGAGGGGTGCGTCAAAAACCGAGGACATGTGGCTGAGAGATAGAAATGGTGCATAATCTTCATTAATTGATTCAAAATGCTTTTTTGCATTTATTTTTTAAATAAATTGTATTGGCGTATGGAATGACAGAGCCGCAGCTTCACATCCAAAGAGGCGCAGGTTGCCGACCCTTTTAGCCATATATAACTCACAGAACTTGGGAAGATCAAGGTCAATTGTAGTACATTCATCATAATATCTTGTGGCAGTGTATTCTTGAATACATACTATCTCATTCAAAGACAGTTTATAAACCTATTTAAAATTGAATGTTTTGTCCTTTTCTAACGCCTTTTGAATTCAGTTTGAGCGAAGGAGACAAAACATTCGACAACTAAAGAGGTGAATATACTGTTTATGAATAAAGTGGTCTATGGCCCTTAATAAGGCCCTTATAAAAGACAGTCAATGTTACTAGCTAGTGTACATTCCATCTAAGTTTAGAATATCACTCCCGACACATTAAACTAGATGCTAGTCTTATATTCAATGATGACTATTTTATATCCAAGAATCACATTCAGGACCTCTTTACTGTTATAAATTATAATTTGTTGCAATTTTGAGATAAAATATCATTGATTTAGTTCATAAACTAGTTCGGAGACATCAAGTACAAAATTGTCATGAAAAACATTTATTGCCAAATAAATGAGACCATTAAGGACTTAATAATTGCCTTATTATAGGTCAATTTAATGACTGAATTTAATAAATATGCTTGAAATTATTTAAATACATAATATACAATATGACTGACTTTCGTACAATCGCTTACATCAATGTTTACAGTATATTACTGTAAATTAAATAAAGTAAAAACTGATTTTATGAAAAATACTGAATCTAAATGTGTACCTATGTAATGTATATTTTAGTCAATATTACATATTATATGTGTAACGCCGATGTGCAGCAAATTGATAAACAGAATAGCATAAAAAATTTTTTTTATTTCCTATTGTATTGGTGCATCATCATAGGTGCAAGTACCAATTTTATTTTCTAAACTTGTTGAAAACAAATGCGATATTACACAATGTAGACACGATGTAGGCGACTGTACTTGTTCTATATACTATCCTTTTAACCTATTAAAACTCAAGTTTTCTGATCCTGAAGAATTCTTGCATAACTTCATCAGTTACTTTAGATCTCCTAGCCTGGTATGCCTGTACATATTCCGTTATAGTGTCTATCGCCACTTTCTTTAACTCTCCAGTCAACATTTCTCCTGACTCGTACATTTTCTTCACCTGAAAAGACGGAAATATTTTATTTGTGTGTTACTGATAACATTTTATTTCACTGGTGGTTGGTCCCTCATATGTGAAAGGCCGCCTGAGTAGGTACAAATGCAATGTCGATTTCTCCTGCCAAACAGCAATGTAAATGCATTGCTATGTTCGGTTTGATGGACATTGTGGCCAAAGTATCTACTGGACATAATGAGACTCAACATCTGACGTCTTAGGATGTCGAGCACAGTAAAATTCCAAGCATTGCTTTATAATTCATGGTGTTGTTTGGTTTGGCTACTGTCCATGAGCGGTGGTATCGCTTACCATCAGGCGAATGGCATACTTGTCACGCCATACATTGCTGTAAAAAAAATATGAATGGACAAACACAACAGTCATTTAAAAATCAGGACTTTTTAGTATGAATAAAAAAGTAAACCATTACCTCTTCCAGTCTTTCGTCATCTTCCATGAAGAACGTTAAGTATTTGAAGGAG
Source organism: Hyles lineata (assembly GCA_030180105.1). NCBI lineage: Eukaryota > Metazoa > Arthropoda > Insecta > Lepidoptera > Sphingidae > Hyles > Hyles lineata. Next base: position 10,825,702 of record JARJEE010000013.1, on the reverse strand, counting down.
ATATCGACAGCCGTGTTGCCACCCTTTTGTCTGTGCTCTTCGATCGTCGCTTGACCACCCGAGAACGCGTATTTATTTATCTGCGAAAGAAATTCAATAATTTAGAAGACATCTCTCTCTCCTTTATTTTTCACTTTAGCTACAGGAAGTCCACTGTAGTACATTACGGAAGGCTAGGCTGCAACTAGCGACTTCTTGCTACTTTAACTTGTAACCAGGTCGTCGTTTCATCTCGGAGATGGGCATCCGACACTTCGTTTGTACGTGGCCTCAACTTCAAGACCTTTTAGCCCCAAAGGACTACAAAAACACATTGATAGCCTCCGTAAATAAATAATAAAATAGTGACAGCCTCCGTAGCTCATTTGGTTAGACGCCGCCTGTGAAACGTGAGGCCGGGGATTCGATCCTCGCATCGAGACAAATATTTGTGCGATCCACAGGTATTTGTTTCTTTGGGTCTGGGTGTTTGTGAGACCGAAAAGCCTCTCGTAGTTGCTGATACCCGCGACACAAGACTTGATCTTAATGTGGGGTCAGTACTATATATGACTGTTGGGTGTTTTTATTTATTTATTGTATTCACAAAATACACAAATTCTAAATAAATGACTGTCTCGGTGGCGTAGTTGTACTACGGTACGGACACAAAGCTGAGGTCTCGGGTTCGAATCCCGGGCTGGGCATAGTGATTGCGTTATCAGCCCAGGAATTTGTGCCCGATATGACGATAGGCTCGCCACCTATTACATGGTAGGACGGAACATACAAGGCGAAATGTGGGTCTTCTGGCACCTCTGCCTACCCCTTGTGGGAAAAAGGCGTGAGTTTATGTATGTATATGTCTAAATAACAACTTACTTTGCTTTTAATCTGTTTGGCATTATCACTCAGGAATATGGAAGCGTTGGGGTCGCTGGCAGACATCTTGTGCTGAGCTCCCTGCAGTGCGGGCAGGAAGGTGGAGTGTATGAGGGCCGGCTTGGGCATCTTGAGGCGCGCGGCCACGTCGCGGGTCATGCGGAAGTACGGGTCCTGGTCGATGGCGCAGGGGACTAGACAGGGGACCTGAAAAGGAAAGTTTAATTGTTTATAATTTGTGTTGAAAAAGCAGACTTCAGTGAGGTAAACATACAAAAGTAATATTATGGTAAATTAGTCCTTTTTAGTATTAAAATTATGCATAGTGAATGAAAATTTAAAAATATTTGACAGCCTCCGTGGCGCGGTTGGTTAGACGCCGCCTGTGAAACGTGGAGGTCGCGGGTTCGGTCCCCGCACCGAGAGAAATGTTTGTGCGGCCCACAAATATTTCTTCCGGGTCTGGGTGTTTGTGAGACCGAAAAGTCTCTCGTAGTTCCTGATACCCACGACACAAGACTCGATCTTAATGTGGGGTGAGGACTATGTATGACTGTTGGGTTTATTTATTTATTTATTATTTATAAGATTATTGTTGCACCTCAATAAGTGTTATGTTTATTATATTTTTAATTCTACCAAAAAATCTGAATTGAAAAACAATCTAAGGTCACACAAATTGATAACGAGCCAAACGTTTAGCGCTAAAGTCTTGTATTCAATCATTAGTTATCAATATAAATACTTACTACTTTATTGTCAAATATGAAGGGAAATGTTGTGGAGAACGCCGGCGCTGCTTCTATAGACGGGAACGTAATCTTGCCAATGACGTCAGAGTCTCCAAACCCAAAGATACCCTTGACTTGGTTGTACGTCACACACTTCTGTATCCGTAACATGTTCTGGTAGAACGCTGGACACTGGCTGCAAATTTACAAAGTATTTTACATAAGAAATCATATGGTTTTTATTCCATAAATTCCATGTTATAATAACTCATGGAAGGAATTCACAACAGCTTTTCTGTTTTTAAAAGGTTAATCGGATACTGATACAAATTGGAATATATAATGTGGTTATCAATAATCAATAGCTGAACCGGGCCTCGTCAGAGTTCATGTATCATGGAGCAAATAAGCAAAAATCGGAAAATAAAGTTTGTTTCCATGGAAACAAAGTAAGGAGCCTATAGCCTTACATAACAAAGAAAGAACATTACATAAGCACTTTAATAATATCATGATGCATAATTAAAATTTTCACAACGCTTACCCAATGAAATCCAAGTCATTGAAAATAAAAGTGTTCTTTGGATCGAAACCGACTGCGATAATATCTTTGGCATTGTTGTAGGCCATTTGTCTGGCATCTTCTATCTTAATGTCTTTCCACAGGGCCTTCTCATCATCAGTCAATTGAATAACTAATGGAACGTTGAACACATCTTGAAGCCATCTGTAATACACCATTGTTGATTTTACTGAGATTGTCAAACTGGCAGTGATATTACTTTATCAATTTTTTAAATTAACAGCAACCAAATGTTGTTGCTGGAATATTTAAATTGAATACTATTTATTAAAAAATACCAGAACTAACTTAGTGAACATAAACGGTATCATGTGACCGATGTGCATGCTCTCTGAAGATGGTCCCCGACCAGTATACAAATAGAACTTCTTGCCCGCTTCCACCATGTTCAAGATTATATTTAAGTCTCGGTGTGAGAAGAATATGCCACGCTTGAGAAAGTGGTGTGCTGGAATATGAAACATTAATTTACTATGAATTAAAGGTTATCAAACAGAAGATATTAATACAAAAAAAAAAACACAATTTGTCAATAAGCCATATTTTGAGTGATAACTACCACAATAATGTTTAGTATGTGTACACAGTTCTTAGTATGTCCAGCAACATCTTGCAATCTTTATTCTTAATCATCAGCCCATTGCAGTCAGTCAACTGCTGAACAAAGGCCTCTCCCGTGGTATCTCATAGAGCGTGGTCTGCTAATTTCCTTTTATATACCTCTGGGTATATTTTATGAATGACATGGCTTTGCTTTGATATGTCTTATTTTAACAACAATATGTTATGGAATGACAAAATATATTATATCATACCTTTCTTTCCAGTGACCTTCTCAAATCTCTCAATGAGCTCTTCATCTATCTTTTGACTGCCAAACCTCTCTGAAATCAAAATTTTCATTTATAAACACTTTAAAATGCTATCTGGGATGTCAAAAGTTTTACACAAATATAGGTTATTTTCTACTGGATCTTATTTTTACATTACTCCCATAAGATGAGTCACATAATAATGTTCTACAACAACGAGCTAGGTACTAGTCACACATTGGATGTAGCCTGGATATGTTTATATAGTAAACAGTACTTACTTATCAATTTATCATAGTCAATGCCAGTCTCCGATTTGCCAGCCACGTTCCATGGGTCCACAAAATCATCATCATCATTTATATTCAAATTATTCAACTGTGCCTCTGCCATTTCTGTGAGATTCGAGATAAGAAAAATAATGCATTAAATCCCTAGAAATATACATGTCCATAAAAACGACTTCTTCCCAAAAAAACAATTAAAGGAACTGATATTGACACAAGAGATACAGCAAATATATTACTACAAGTATTCATATAATAAAATTGAAGAACAACATAAGGTTAGCACTCAGCAGGCTGGAACAGGGAAGTAATGTGGTTACTTTCTCAGTATATACTCACTTGTGGTAAATAAAACGCTAGATGAATATGGAAATTAAGTACTAATCACTTCAATAAATACTGTTTAGAAGACGGCTGATGTAATTTCACAACAGAAAACAACTTCGATTGCTATAAATCGCCACATTTACCGATCAGACGTTACGTTCCGTACAACATTTTGACAGTTCCATTGCGCAATCTCTATCGCAGTGTTGCTTTTTGTGTCCACGGTGTCCACATAAGAAAGAAAGGAAAAGGCTACAAGTAATGCGCAATGTATGAACTTAAAGTTTTGGAACTCGGGTGTTTTGTTTTTGCATCTGGATTGATATTTTTGTTAGTTTCAAATTAAATAAAAATATAAGAAAAATATACCTGTACTAGCTTTTTAAAATATTTATTGGTGCCAAATACTGTATTTATTTTTGTCAAATTTAGAATTCAATTAAATAATAATTATTACGAGGTCAAAATCTCGCCATACATTTTAGTCTTTAGCACCACAGACAACTACTAGCCTTTTGTTCACTTTAAACATTGTATCACAATAAATAATTAATTAATGAACAAATTACATAAAGCTTACATTTTAAAAACATTTTTACATCAAATGGAGAAACAAAACTAACTGCGTCCATATTTTTAATCTGCGCGCGCTGTCACAAACGTCAAATTTTGTCAATATTGCGTTCACGGATCATGATTTTTTTGCTGTATTTTATGGATAGCGAGTAGAATAAACGTGCGTTTCTTTGTCTGAAAAGTGTATGGAGTTTTTGTGTTGAACAAGTCGGCGGGCTAGTGTTCTTGATGGTGTCGGGCGACGATACAAATGGTGGCCGATTGTCGAGGAAAACTACCAGGTCCCCGAACCGAAAGTCAAAGAAAGGAGATGCAGACATAGCGAAAGGGTCGTCGTTGCGAAATGACTCGCAACCTTCTGTCCACAAAAGGAACCTTTATGTTGTTTCGTTTCCCATAATCATACTTTTCAATATATTAAGGTCGATATTATATCAGTTGTTTTTAATTTTTAAATATTTATACTCGGCGTCGCATCGGTTTATGAACAAGCCTCGTAAGATCGGCGAGTGTAACTTGGAGGTGGTTGTGAAGGACGGTGTGGTGTCCACGGAACTCGCTCCTGAGGAGATGTCGCACCACGTGGGTCCTGGCGACCCTTTGCTAGCCAAACAAAAACATCATCATCGCAAAGCTTTCGAGTACATTTCGAAAGCTTTGAAGATTGATGAGGAGAATGAGGGTGAGTTCCATAATATTTAATATGTCTTTTAAAATGTTTAAATGATTTCATGAAATAGTGAATTTTAAATGAAGTTAATTGATCTAATAGAGTACTCTAAAACGCCTCTCATATGCTATCAATTCCGTCCTAGCTTTATTGAACAGCTATATGGAAAAAAAACTAGAACAGATTATTTAACAAAAACTTCATTATGTTAATATATTCTAGTTTAGGATTACAAGGTCTTCTTAGCCATATCTATAATTTTATTTTAGCTGCAATGAATAGTTACAAATAAAAATGTTAAGTTCTTTTTATTTTAGATACTAAAAATAAATTATCAATCTAGTTTTAATTTTCCAAACAAGTAATTTACTGTAATAAAAATATCATTAATTTGATTTCCTTAAATTAATTGAAAGTGAATTGAGACTGGCCAAACTTGTTTAAATTGATGCACACCATAAAATAAAATGAATTTATGAATGAAATATGTTTAGAGAATTCATATAAATATATTAATTGAAAACAAATCATTAATTTTAAACTGAATGGCATCTGATGATGATTTATTATGATGACTTGTCTTATGTCTGATGCACAACATCACATGTTCATATTAAATACACATTCTAATATCATACTCAAATTTTACTTGTTTAGCATGTCAATCACTGTGCACATTTTTTTACAAACTTATACAAGACTATATCATGTCTGGCCTCTTAATTATAAATAAAAAATAAAATTGTTTGGGTACTGCAGTGAATGTGTTAAAATGAACAGTACATAAGCTACAGTTAATGCACATAAAATAATAGGGCAAAAGGTAATAATAAAGGGTAATTAATAATAATAAGAACAGTGGACTTCCTATGGCCAAAGATATTAAGGCTTACTAAATACAATAATATAAGTAATACTTAATATGTTAATTATTCCATTCAGTAATTATATGTTAAAAACTTGACTATAATTTTTTGTATTAAATGACTTCTGGAACACAAGAGTTTTTCTTCTTAACAATAAGAAATTAAAACATGGTCTCAGTAAATATGTTTCCTAATAGTCCAATAAAGAAAGTATTATATAATTTACATAAATTGTATCCTTAGTCAATTTTTTATGAAAAATTGTTCCTAAGCACCAAGATACCAAAAAAAAATTGTGACAAACCCTTTTGCGCTGATGGGTCAGTGTAATATTAATAGCCCTATGGTAAACACACTATGACTCACATTACCCTTAATTATAGGGCTCTGATTCAGTCATGGAAGGGTTGCAATTTTCCTTTTGTGTGTTTGGATTTTAGCCAACACTCCATAATTGTTTGTTTTAGATAATATAAATAATATTGTAGTACTCATGTTGATAATATTGTGTGGATACTGTCTTTGAACTTTGAAGGAGATTTATTTTATATTCAAGATGATTTTTTTGTATTGTTGACATGTATCTGGAAATATCCAGTACTGGGACAAATATCCCAGAAGCTTAGAGCCCTACAGAGGCCTTACAAAAAAAACTATTTACTCTGTAACTTGTTATAAGTAACAAGTATTTAGATGCAGAAACCCGAATGATAACCTTTTACATCAATTGATAATTGTAATTTTATTTTCTAGTGCTTAATGTGTTAAATTTTGGTTCTATTTTAAATGCGTTTATTCTAAATTGCCGTAACGATGCGCTAATCGTACGTACTTGCAGATATATTTTCAATGGAAAAACTCGATTTGTTTTCTAAAATAAAACATAGAAAAAAAACCAAAATCGTAAGTCTCAAATTCAAAACTCCCCTGAAACTCCCTGTACCTACGTCTATGATAAATTATGCAATAACTATAGAACAGTAACACATTTTCCGTTCGACACATGTATAGCCCATGGCTAATTTAGGTACAAAGAAAAACAAAAGATTTTGACGAATTGCGAACCTCCTCCTCTTTTTGAAGTCGGTTAAAGCCTTACAAGACATGTAATAAAGCGAGTGACAATTCGCAGTTTATAAGGTCATTCACACGGCGGTTTATTAAATGATTGCTTCACAACTGGTACATGATACAAAATAATATAAGTTTCATTAGCCTGATTAATCTTGATTGTGCCTAGAAGACCATGATGTCATCTGGGTTTGTGTCAAATTGCATGTACTGCCGAAGCAAATCGTAAAAAAATATATTTAAGTAAGATATTTTTTACATTTTGGAATCAAATCCCAAAGGTCAATGAAATACCACAAAAGTGGTGCGTGAGAGGAAATTTGGGTTTCCTTAATTATCAGACGTTAATATCTGTGTTACTTGTATTTCTTTGTTTAGCGTTACATACTACACAGTGCTCCAACGATTGTGCAAACCTACGACAATTCCCATACAAATATGACACGAAAAACTGTCGAACTACACAATCTAGTTAACTAACAATCTTATCTAATTCCCACGTTTTCCTCGCAGGACAAAAAGAATTAGCAATAGAATTGTACAAGAAAGGCATATATGAATTGGAACGGGGCATCGCCGTGGACTGCTGGGGCGGGCGTGGCGACGCGTGGCAACGCGCCCAGAGATTACACGATAAGATGAAAACCAACCTCGGCATGGCCAAGGACCGTCTTCACTTCCTCGGTATGACACATCACTGTCCCTTCTCACCGTCACGCCAAGCTAAGGCTACGCTATTATATTGTTTTAAATGAATAATGGCTGGTTGTTGCATGTCGAGCTTATTTTGTTATTATTTAATGTGTAAAACACCCTGTATTACAGCTGAGGCCAGCAGTCGGTGGTTGATGGGACGAAATAAGCTTTTCTTCTTCTCGAAATATGTAGTCGTAACATAGTGTCCTGAGTAGTTGCTCACTCACACCAAGCGATTCCTAGACTTCCAAATCCACAATAACATTTCTATAGGAATAATAAAATCTAGAATTAATTAAGGCATATATTACGTAATTTTAAACATATGGCGCCAATTCGCATCGTTTATCTTAAGCAAAATGCCATAAAACACAGCTAACTTACTTAGGAAAAGGATTACAGCCAATCGTTAAAATGAAATACAATCCACACTAGGGTTTAATTCTACACCGAACTCCGTCAACTTATCGATTATAGTACACACTTCACACATGAAGCCTTTTCCTCCCTTCAACCACAAATACTGTAAGACGGCCGCATCCACATCGATTTAATACAAGTAACATATGTTCCCCGATGTAGCAAACCTAGTCGCCCTCAGTAAATTGGGCGTTGACACTGAACCGGAAAGGAGCGACAAAAAGCCCGCGGAATCACCTCTTAAGGTGCGAAGGCCCTTAGAGAAATCGAAGACGACGTTACTAGCTCATATAGAAAGTACGAACAGTCAAACGAAGCCGCCGGCCGAAGGTATCACACCTCAATGATATGCTTAGCTTCGTTTGACGTAACGCTGAAACATTAACAAAAGTCAATAACCCTGCAGATTTAAAAATATAACGATACGTAACATTTTATATGGGTATTATGTTGTTTAAATTGTTCGTTTTGCATGTGGTTTTGCAGATTCACGCTTCACATTGCATATGTTTGTTTTGAACGCAAATGTAACACTTAGATAGAGGAGTAAGCACATTTGTTTGGCTGTACGCATTGTCATTCGGTCACGATGTTCATGCAAAACACGCCATGATCGGCTTTCTAATGAACTGAAGGTGTCAATGTCTACACGATTTGTCTGCTTGTCAATTAGCACGCATCCACTGAATATATTAAGATCTAAAATGAATTTATAAATATATCCGGTGAATAAACGTCGGTATCCGTGTTGCGTTTATCTGTACCAGTTTTGAATTTGTTACGTGTACGAACGAATGTGGTTGCTCCTTGTTTTTCATTGTTGCATATACTTTGCGATTCACACTAAATCGTGATTCGTCTCGACTCGCATCACTTCCATGAAACATTTGTTCTAATTTAATCAATGCCTCTTAAATGCGCAGTTTATTGCGTACTGAGTCATGCGTTTGAAACTCCTTAACCGATGTGCAGCAAGTTGACGATAGCTGTCTGTTCAAATCAACACTATCTCTTACTCTTAACATCCCTAAATAAACAGACTTGCAACTTAGGTTTGCGAGTTGTTTATGATATTCTAAGTAATCATGACTTACACACTAAGAATTCAGTGTAGAAGTCATGTATGAAGGAATACAATTTTGTATGATTCGTTCATATTTATAGTAATGGCCATGTTTGTAGACAGTTTAGAAAATAATTTTAGCTATCGACTGTTTTATCCCTGTTGAACGACTTTCAAGAAAGTTTGAAGTAACTGTGTATGAATAAGGCCGTAATAGTTAAAAATAAACACGTTTATGATAATAACTTACAGTTTAAATACCTTAAAACACTTTAAACGTTGTAGGAAAATGTAAAATAGTAAAAGTCTAGAAGTTAATAAATCTGTCACAGCCCAGATTTATAATCACGCGACCCAAAATATTATGGTAAAAACTAAAATTACTTAAACAGAAAAACACATCGCGTAGAATGGTCAATAGTTTATCCGACAGAAATCCTTTTTTGTAGCACCATTGAGTTAGGTTAGCGTGGGTTCTCGTATCGTGAGCACTATCTGTAGTAGTTAAGCCTCATCAAAAACTTGGTCAGAAAATCCTCCGTCCATTATATTAGGGCAGTAGATTTATGCTCAAATCCCTTACGTAATTTGGGCAGTGGCCTGTATCTAGAGGATCCACGGTTATATTATTAAAAAAGTTGGGATCTGTAGAGGTGTGCGAATCTCTTCAAGCTGGGATAAGTCTACAGGCTTATTTCGAGCTCACAGCTAATATTTTAGCCACGTTATGAATTTAAACGAGGAATATTTGCGAGTTATGAACTGTTTGGTACCTAAATATTCAAGGCAGTTCGTTCAAAAGGCTTTGCATGCCTTGCGGCTTGCGTTGTTTGCTCGCGTGAATGAATAATTTAATGTTTCATATATTCCATTATACGTATTATTTGAGACGGTGGCACATCCACGTTTTCTGACTTTATGAGAAGGATGAAAGCTTTTCAAATCGGTAATAACTGGAATAAAACGTTTAAAAGACCCAAGCCAACATTATTACATATGTCGACTGACGTCTGAAGACAGAGTTTCCATTGAAGCAAAGACGAAAAGAGCAGAGCGGAGTTGTGTAAAAATCTCCAAATCACAAACAACATATCAATGACGTCATAGATGTCTAATAAATTTGACGAAAGTGCGTGGTGGTCTGTAGGTAAATGGACCAGACGCGGCTGCCAACCTATCAGAGGTTGGCAGGCTCTCGGAGTCATGTGTGTCTTCATAGTCAATCACCACGCAGTAAATAGGTTAAAGAAAACATCGTAAGGAAACCTACATACCATAGAGATTTGTTAGAATTTCTATGGTGTCCAAGTCCGCCAACCCGCACTAGGCCGGCGTGGTGGACTATAAAGCCCAACCACTCCCTCTACTACTCTTGATTGTACTGTATAGTAGGAGGCCCGTGCCCTGCTTTGGAACATATATGGGCTGATACAAGTAATTGACGATTCTTCGGTGCAAATGCTAGCTAATCTCTCGGTAATCAATATTTAATGTCGACGACGCTACTCTTAAACATTAAACATAAAGCCCTATTAGTGTAAAATAAAAAACAAAACAATAGAAGCCGAGGTTTAATCAAGTCCTAAGCTTAATGGTTGATATTTGAGCGATATTAATTTCTCTGTGCTATTTATAGAACGTGCCTCAACAAAGGCTTTTAATAAATTAAAAACAACTGCAACGGTATATTCGTTCGGAAAAACACGGTGTTTTGTTGCGACGTATTTTGTAATGAACGTGGTGCATTGTTCCAGAATCTCGCTGCGTTTTTTATTTTATTTGTAATGCAGTTACTTCAATTAATGCGGTTTGTTGAAATTATGCATTTTATGGGTGGATAATTTCTGTTGTAATTAACATTTTATTCATAGGTATACAGTAACAGGTACAGTAACAGGTAGTAAACCTATGTTTATTGTTGCGTGGTGGACTGCGTGGCTTAACCATTCTCAATCATACTCTCGACCGTATGGGAGGCTATTACCCTGCAGTGGGACGTATAATAATAACTCTTTATTATAACAGCATATATAAAGGATAAACAAAAGACAAAAGACAAAAAACAAAAGAAAAAAAAAGAAGAAGAAAACAATAGTTAAAGAAACATAACGTTGGTGATATAACTGGCGGTCTTATCGCTTTAAGCGATCTCTTCCAGACAACCGGTTGGTAAAGGAAAGATCCAGTGGTTATGGACGTATATGGGCTGATACAGATTATTATTTATCTACTGTAGTTCTGTTTGTAAACAATAAGTTGTAATGTCAACGTTCCGGTCATAGCTGATCGGCTGGCATGCAAGGGAGCTCTGCTACCGGACCGTGTCGGCATAGCGTGATCTTTTCCGACTGACTAGTGTTCCCGGTCCCCAGTGACATCTCGATTCGGTTCAGTACGTTTTTACACATTTGTACTATATAGTAACGTTTCCGTTTATTCAGTTTGAATAGAGTAATGGTTTTGTGGGTTTTATCGGAAAGAGAATGAAATTTTAACAGTAAAAATAGTTCTAATAAGAAAATTTTTGATACCTACTGATATCTTGAAGTCAGCGGGACCTAATAGAACCACACACATACTACATGGGTTTATGATATATGTTTCGTTTGATTTCAAAATGTCAATTTTAGGTTTTACTTTATTAACACTCTTAAAAACAAAACTGTATGCATAAACCAGTAATACCATACCACATTAAACATTACATTACACATATTATAACCTCAAAACATCAACATAACCATTCTAAAGCTTTCAAAACCACATCCCTTCGGCTAACAGCTTGCTCAGACGAATCTCTTTCGTCCTAATGACCGCCGAGAATAGTTGCAGGACGGAAACTGACAACGGGTAGTCGACGGGTGCCGAGCGGGGTCGGCGGGCCGCTAATGAAGTCGCAGACGCTGCCCCGGTCTATGGGCAGGTCATCTTCGCAACCCAACAGTTCCAATGGGGGGTATGGGAGATACCCTGTCAAGCCAGCGTCAACGCCGCCCGCTGTGAAACGGCAGTTGTCTGTGAGTATTAATTTTTGCAGGGTTTTTGGTGCAAGTAGTTAAAAAATTACATAAAACATGTTGAGATGAGAGATATGGTTGTTAATCCCAGGGATTAGGCCTGATACTTTGTAAATTACGTTTGATTATCGGTCATTTATGTTAAAATCATAGTAGAACATCGTGGTATTATCGTCTTGTGTTTCTAAATGTTTTCCTTCTGAATTTGTAACTCGCACTTACCCAATTGTACCGAAAACAAACATTTAATTATATCTAAGAAATCGTATGTATATATTTCTAGATTGATGCAGTAAATAGCGCTAATCTTTACTTATAATCCTAAAAAACAATGATCCTAAAAAAATCATTTATCTTTCGGTCGTTCATTCTGATTCTTGTCAGGCCCCGTTTGCTTTGATCTAGCGATATATCAATGTGTGCAGTTAAAACTAAAACAAAACGCTTCACCCTTCACTCATATACCAATCGTATATCGTCGTCTCTTTCACACGTATACATGTTCACTTTGAAGGAAAATGGACTGTTCTGGTGAATATTGCTGGATAAACAGAAATACTAAATATAATATGAAAAAAATATTCCCCCTTTCATAGTGGAAACTTACAAGGCGAAATGTGTGTATCCTGGCACCTCTGCCAACCCCTTCTGGGAAAAAGGCGTGAGTTTGTGTATGTATGTATGAGTTACATTCAAAAATAGTAACAAGTAGCCACAGAAGTTACAGATTGTTACCTAATGTTACCGTGTTGGTCAGTAGCTCCACTAAGGCAACTGCGGTTTGGATGCATCAGCTAAGTTTAAAACCCTCCGTAGTGACCATGCAATTGTGTTCTAGGAAATTACCTTTCATAACACGCCGTGAAGTATATCATAAAAAGTAAATGTGTATAATTAATGCTTGACATCGAAACATGGCTATCCTTTAAATGGATATGTCTAGCAACTTGTTACGTCACAGAACAAGTTTATAGAATATGATTAAGTGATAGTCGTTTTGACACTGTCATATGTGTAGTTAGTCTAGTTAGACTAGAACATGGTAATTTATAAATTGCATTTCAAGCAGCTTTACGATCTAAATTGAACTGAATTGAGCTGTCTAATGGATGTAATTTTTTTATCAAGGTTTCAAGTTATCTCATTGCTTAGATCTAAATAATATTAAGAACTATCATTTAACTAATTTGGACTATTTTCCAATTATAAAAGAAAAGTTTCTCTTAGTTTCTGGTACCCATGATACAGGACTCGGTCTTAGTATGGGGTCAAGGGGTCTACTCTATGATCCTAGGTATGAGCCTAGGTAGTCCAAAAAATGTTCGAATCCTCTATCTTGACGTCATAATCAGGCTAAGTTTGGAGCGAATGAGAGTTGTCATAAAGAATAGTATTTATTTTTAGAAGTGGAAAACTTATAAATTATTATTTATAAATGTTCTATTTCATGTATATTTTGGTAGACTTTGTGATCATCCAAAACAAAGAAAAAAAAAACATTTTAAAATCTATCAAAATTCGTCTCGTAATGGTACTTTGATCATTTTGGATAAGAGTTAGGTGTATAACTACACCATCACAGTTTTAAATTCATATGATATGCAAATGCTTCAATTTATTACCTGTTATTAAGTACAAATAATAGATTTGCAGCAAGTCTGATGCTGCATATCAGAAGATTAATGGTCCACAGTCGTCTAGAGCTTGCAAAACGAACATCTCATAAGGAAACTGAATTATCGTTACATAAGTTCCTAGCATACAATCTACATATTTAATTCCAATACTCGGCCGGATACTAATGCATTACGTGAACGATCGTGATTCGATTTTTTAATTACCATTCAGAGGAAATAGTTTTAGATTCGCATAATTTAATGGCGAGGCGATGGCGAATAAAAATCGCTGTAAAAACGAGACAGTAAACTAATAAAAAAGGGTCATTGATTTCATTTGCTCACAATTTGATTGCATAGTCGTGCGAAATCTCACGCACAATTTTAATTCAGTAATCGGTGCTATTAAAGCAGAAAAATCTAGAGGATTTCTTCCAAGACTAGTTGGCGTTTTTAAAATCATTATTCCGTTTTTTTGTTACTGTGTATAAACGCCTTAGACGATCTATGCACAAAAAACTTTAATAACCAATAAAATTCCCGCCCACAAACAAAATGAAAAAAGTGTCCCAAACTCGTCTGATGATCGTTATTTCTTTGGTCTCCTCGTTTTTGTGTCTACTTAAGTGATTTCTCATCCATTTTGTAATCCGTCTTGATCATTCAACCCCGCCTACGTTTTCGATACACTGATTCTGACCCACATTGACATATTGCACACGTTTAAAAGGTCAAGGACAAAGTCAAAATTATATTTGGTATTTTAAGATCAAAAAAGAAAGTTTACACCGGCCTTTTTATGATTCATTGCGTGGCACAATGTGGCCTCAATTAATTTGTAATTATGTATTATTGAAGTCATTATTTGAAATCAATACGATTAATCATTGCCAAAACCTTATTACTGTCAGTTTTGATCTCAAGTCCATTAACGACGATTTTTATGACGTTCACTGGAGTTGTAAATGTCTGACTTATAAGACATGCTCGTACTTCCGCCCATCGGATTATAATTGGTACTGTTCATGTGTTCCGTGTAAGGCATACAATATATTAGATCTGCTGTCTTGTATATCAAGAAATAATTGCATTTCCAATTCTAGTGTCCTGCCAACTAGTTCCCTACATTTGCTAGCATCTTAATCTTTGCCAGCTCCAATTATCACGGATTATCCACAGTAATGAAACTCGTCTTAGTACAGTGTATGGAGAATCTTATAAATCTTACACACATACACAAACTCACGCCTCCCTCCCAGTAGGGGTAGGCAGAGGTGCTGGACACCCGCATTTCGCCTTGGAAGTTCCGTCCCACCATGTGATATGGGGCGCGCCTATCGCCATTTAAGTCTTTGATGCCACTTAGCCATTGGTTTGTAGATAGGCTTTTGTTTAGTTCCAGTATTTATTATTATTGTATGCGAATATCACCATCAGGCATTACGTCAACGTATTAATTAACACGCCTATTCCCGGTGGTATCGATATTAGATATTCATTAGACATAAAATAGCAAGATCGATTTTGCAGTATTTAAATAAGAACTAATGTTCCACCGATGTCAGTTACTTGTAGGACAGGCAGAAGAATAAAGAACACCCAAAAGTCACATACATAGTCCTGACCCCACACTAAGATCGAGTCTTGTGTCATGGTTATCAGGAACTGCGAGAGTCTTTTCGGTCTCACAAACACCCAGACTCGAAAGAAATATTTGTGGGTTGCACAAACATTTCTCTCGGTGCGGGGATCGAACCCACGGCCAATCGTTTTACGGGCGGCGTCTAACTGCCTGCGCCACGGAGGCTGTCAAGAATGCTCTGTTTTACAATTCAGGGTAATGGGAAAATAGTCCTAAAGCCAAATGAAGTTAATTCCGTGATGTTCCAACAATGAACATGATGTTAGTGGTTTTAATCCACTTCCCGCACGACCTAGCCTTGTGATACCGATGTGGTAATATCGCTAATGCTATGCTAATTATATTCAAACTAATTCAATATGCAAATGCACTGCTAAAAACCCACTTATATTGTCACTCTTTTATAGGAAACTCATCGCATACGAACATTTTAATGGAGTTTTCAGTTTTATATTCTATCAAAGTTTTTTGTCTAAAATTGTCTATTATATAATTTTGGTTGTTGTGCATATGAGTGAGATCCATGCCTTAGTTTTATTACGAGACTAAGTTTTTGTTAGACCAAAGCTTTCGTTGTTTCTATATGGATTGGACGTGTTTACCTTATAATTAATCTATAGTCGTCTGCGGTAAAGTAACTTTAATGAAACTTATAATAATTGTTACGATATTGCCAATGTTGGAAATCCATTGTGATATTTAAAAAATATGTCATGGATATTTTAAGAATTATTTGAACATTCGTTTTCTTAAATCTTGTGGTTGCTACATTGTTTACCTCATAACAACTTTATCCTTATACTCAAAAACAAATATATTTAATCTTGATTTCATTTCCAAGAATTTCACACTCAGCCTTGCCTTTTATGGCAGAATTGAGCTATCTCTGTCAGTAAACATGACACAACCATATAAGATTCTGATAATACTTATTCGAGTCACGAAATCCCGAAGCTTTTCACGCGCGAGCACCGTGTCACGGTCAAAGCCGTATCAATAAGCCGATATTAGAAAGATTCGATACGGTAGACGATAAACTATCGAGACATGGCATAGAGGCATAAACCTTCGAATCGAGGAACACCAATCGCCTACATTCTACAAATAACACAATTTATCGTTGTGCACAGCCTGCTGGTCTAATTTGATTGAATCGGTGGATATCAATGTTACGGAACGCCTAATTACGTCTGCCTCAGATATTGTTGATACATTCGTATATTCTAAAGCTTGATTTAACAGGCGACTAAGTAGAACGTCATACTTAATGATTTAATTTTATCGGCCATAGCAATAAACCAATACCTAAGGTTTCGACCGAAAAGTATCAAGTGTTTGATTGATTCTCCTTCCCCGAGGACACTGCAGTATACAAATAAATACAATTGACGTACACCCAATAGTCCCGGCCTCACTCTAAAATAAATAAATACGTCGAAGCTGTCCGAAATTACGAAGGACTCTGCGGTGCCACGATACCTACAATCAAATAAAACATTTGATAGCTAACACTGTGTTGTGCATGCGAAGATCGAACAAGCGTCCATTCGTTTTACAGGCTGAGAAATTAAAAAATCTGATTTGTTGAAAGGAGAATGCCCATTTTACTATGGAACTTAGTATCGGCCCGAAGATTTTTGTCCCTCGATGAAACCTTTTGTGTAGGGAAAAGAAATATAATTTTTCAATAAATATATACGAGTACATATTTGCGACTCATGCCCGGAGTTTTAGGAGAAATTAACATGAAGCCAATAAGATTTTTTTGCCTTCGGCTCTGAACGAAATGTAAATTGTGATGAAAATTACTTTATTTTATAAAAATCTGTCGTCCGGGATAAAACAGGAAAACGTTTAAGGACAAACCATAATATGCTATAATAAATTTTAAGCAGTATCGGTATCGGGATCGACGATATCTTTTACCGATACTATGAATGGGCATTCTCCTTTGCGATACAAAACAGCCAACACTCTGGCAAAATGAAAGAATACCGTCCTAAAAACATCTTGTTACGACTGGTCTTTTCATAAGCACATACGTGTTTACGTTATGGTTTCTTTAAGGACCGATGTTATTCGAGAGGGTTGGAAGTTTATTTGTCTGCGAGCTAGAAAATGTTTGAAACGAAAGGTCAAGTTGTGCGGCGAGCTAAGAATACATACAGACTAACTATTCAAGTTGTTACGAGTTGTTGAGCCCGTACTTACGTGTGACGCAAATAAATAAATTCTGATTCTCATTTTATCTGAATTAGGTATTATTTTTTAATAATTACCTTTTCAATAAATACTATGGTTAAGTAAAGCCATTGCTGTCTTGATATGATATCGACTAACAATAGGTGATTGTCTTTTTCCAAACAACACAAATATAACTCTTTTCGAATTTTGATGTATATTAGTGTTTCGTAAGTCACTGTAATGAGTTTGACGACTCTTAAGGACGGTCGCCATCCGGACGGATACAGATTTCCGACCATCTGCAAAATCGTTAATATCGTTAATTTACTTGGTAAAATCCATTAACTTTGCTAAATTTCGAATGACTCAAGGGTACGGTTTCCCCTGCTATTTATTAACTATAAGGTTAGGTGTCATTAAGTCTGGGGACAATAAAAAAGTAACATGGCTTTGACATTGGTTCGGCTACACGCGATTTGGTCGTAACCCTTCGATGGCTTGTATCAGATGTCGTTAAGCCATGTAGAATCGCCTTAATTTGCCAATGAACTCAGGTTGTTTGGGGTAGACTCAAATTGACGGTCTTCCTTCGATCGATGGTATGTCATTATCAGACTTGATTAGTGTCTTCTCAGAAACTTTTAATTCATAGTTTGTGCTCCAGCGGTTATGCATTTGTAAGTTTAATAGCATTGCGTTTTTTCATGATTACTGTTCTTTTCAATTCTCTTATTACGTATTATTTTAAGCAAAAAAATGTGTCTGCTATTGGCTCCTCCGCATCGGTCATCATAATATCTACTGTTACTTCGTAGATCGAGAGATCTTTCGTCTGATTACATTTTGTTCGTTTTATTGTTGTCAAGTCTAAATGCAGAAAGCATTAAATCATACTCCTTTCCATAAAAAATAAATAAAACAATATAATGCATTGAAAATGTTTCTTTTTAAGGTCACAACAAATGTAGATCGAAAATTGACTTATTGCGAAACCAGCCAGTACGATGTTCTGTTCGGAAACCATTTTTTCATATAGAACAACTGTGTTTCGGACTGTATAAAAAAGTAATTGACAGTGGTCACGAAGTGGTGCGAAACTTTCATTATGCACCTTACGAACGGACGAACGGAATTGTGTGATGAGTTTTTAATATATTTTTAATTAAAAAACCGGTTGAATGTAAATTGTATTAGGTTTCCGGGAGTTCTGTGCACGAAAGGAACGAATAAATGGAATATTTGGTTAGTGATTTTTATGTTGACGAAACCTTTTGTTTGTTTATTTCTAAATTCACGGGTGTTAAAAGTTTTATGTAAGTTCATAAACAAGAAAAATCCTCGAGAACAAAACATCACGATTGGAAAAGTAGTTAATTTGCGGGCAACCAATATGTGTTCCAGAGTTAGGTATCAAAATGTTGATAATTTCTGATAACCATAAAGCACTTATTTTACTGAAGGATCGAGACCAATATTAAGTGCATTTTTAATGAATAACACGACCGATCTCTAATGTTATGTCTGTAAACTTTTATGTCTAGACGTATTAAATCACGTCAGAAATGGGTATAAGAATGTGTCTCGAATTCTCAAGTTTGGTATTTGGAAAATTTGTTGATAAACATTTAGTTATGTCGTGACTACATCATGAATTTCTTAGAAAAATTCTTTGCTCTTTCGTAAACCTATTCGAACTTTCTATACGGAACACGAGTTTGTAGTTGTTAACAACTACAGCAAACACCATAAAAGAGTAAAATTTTCCATGCCGGCCCCCATTCATCGTCAACAAAGGAATGCGTTATTAAAGAAAAAGCTACTCTTTACAATCCGAAAGAACTGCTGGGGAAGTCACGCGAAGTCCAATTTCATCTGTTGCAGTAAAAGCATCGCCTTTGTATATTTCATTGTGCACTATGCCAATATCTCTTGATGAGAACTGTCCGATGAAATTGCTATTAGGTATTACGCTCTTTCCATTTAACAATTCATTTCCTTTTTTTCGCGTCTCATTGCGACTAAATAATTTTACATTTCTTTTGACCATTTGTTACTAGTATTTAATTTAAAATTTTCATTGAAATATCTTACATTTTGCAATGTTCAAAAGTACTAAGATGTTAGAAAAAGGATTGGTCATGGTCAAATATTGTTTGTGATACCCACGTTATCAAATATGTAACAAAGTAGATGCTAAATATTTATATTTTGAGGTTAAGTTAATTAGCACTGCAATTACCAAGGCTTAAAAGTTTTTACATTTGTGTGTGGTCGATTTGAGGTTATTTAAGACTGATTAAAGTGCGTGGTGGCCTGTTGGCAAACGGACTAGACGCGGCTGCTAACATGTTCACGGTGGTCGCGGGTTCGAAACCCAGGGCACACCTCTGACTTTTCGGAGTCATGCGTGTATTGATAGTCAATCACCACGCACTAAAACGGTGAAGGAAAACATCGTGAGGAAACCTGCATACCGTAGCGATTTATAAGAATTTCTATGGTATGTAAGTCCGCCAACCCGCACTAGGCCAGCGTGGTGGACTATATGGCCTAACCACTCTCAATCGTTTTCTCGATTGTAGAGTAGGCCCGTGCCCTGCAGTGGGACGTTTATGGGCTGATACAGATACAGATACAAGACTGATTTTATTAATATTGTAATAAAATATAAAGGGAATATGCACGAGACTCGAAAATAAGTCATATATTTATTTTTGTAATCTTTATGGATATAGAAATGTACCTTAAAAATATTTTTTAAATTCATCAACTCTAAATCGGTAAAATAAATACTTAAAAAATGTCATTTCAAATTTGCCGCGCAATTTTTTCGAAACGCGGGGCTATTGCTTGAAAAGGAAAGTGACGACAGAGTACACTATCTTATGAAGTTTTAGCTTGTTGGTTGTATTACGTGTGTTTAAGAGTGATTTTGTGTTTTCTTTATATTATTTAAAAAAATGGATTATTTGTGCCGAAATAAAGTTGTGTAGCAATTAATGAAAGAAACTTAATCCTAACACTACGTTGCTGAAATAGTGTACTCTGATATCACAGCGAGTTCGCGCCAAAATGGCGTTTAAATGCTTCGAAACTTACAGCAGTTTTGATTATTTTTTTGTACTTTTTTTATTGATATTTTTAAAGCCTTATATTTTTTCCGGTAATGTAATAACATACAGAATCGATTAAAAATATAAAAAAATGGCATGCATATACCCTCGTCGTCAGATAGGATTTCGTTGCTTGTAGGATATTCAGATCGATATCGGCATAACAGTGGTCATTCATAAATCATATCATATTCTCGATGATGGATATTTTATTTTGAATACACTAAATATACTATCAGACGTATTGTGGCTTTGATTGCAGTTTGTTGTCAAAGTAGCGGATATAAAACTAAGAGGTAGAGAACTAGAAAACATCAGAATGATAATGCATTGGTTCACGTAAAATATAATAGATTATGGTGAATTTGGACACGGTTACAAAAAATACATCGATGTAGGGTAAAGATAAACATCTTAGGGGAAAGAGACATTGTGCCGTCCTCCATTATTATGAAAAGTCAGGGTAAATATTGTTATTGATGAAGTGACACTACAATCAAAAGATCATTGCATGAAAAATTAAATTGGTGAAATTAATCGTGACCAGATGAAACTGTTCTTCACGGTTGACTTTCGTCCATTGTTACGCATGTTTACGCATTTATAGTTACTATAGGATCGTTCAAATTGTGACTCCCATCAGAGCGTGGCGAATTAATTCTTAGGCGCGGCGTTCCATCCGTTTTGGTGCCGTGAACTGAATTCGGCTTTTTTGCCGACTTCTAAACTGATCACTTTCGCGATTGATACTTAATGATGACGATTTGTTTCGGATCTGGAATGATACTATTTTTACACTTGCGTCAGTAGTAAAATCGGTGCAACAATGATACAGTTTAATAGGTTAACAAGCCAGGTTATTTATAATTTGAATCAGCACTTATTTTCGAATGAAATTTTCTAAAATAAAATTTTCATCAACGTATAATATATATATAATCTGTTTCCGAGAAAAAAAAAACAGTTGAACTAACAAACCAATTGAGAGATGTAAAATATATAGATATTAAGTATTCCCAAAAAGTGTGTCCCACATTAACCTATATCAACACGTCTACTAAGACCAACGATTTCTATTAGTCTTTTATTTCATTCTAATGTTACATTATAGAAAATAGTTACAAGTTGTACATATTCTTCGGAATGAGCTTCCCACGACATTGAATCAAGCGTTGCTAATCAGTAATCAACCTTGATTCACTATAGTTCATTGGTGCTTAGCCCTGATGTGATCATTGCGTACAGTAGTCCCTTTTAATAATTTAATGATTTATTATTTATCTATCGGAATAATATAACAATTTATAAAGGATCAACTCAATGTCTCAAAATAATATAGAAATTTACCTGCATTGAAGCTGGACCAGCCTATTTATTCCGTTTTAAAAATATTTATTGCCCAAAGATTGACACTTAATAAAATATTATTCCATTAGATTAAAAAGGCCATAAAATTGTCTCGCACTCACAGATATCTTCACAAAATTATATGATCTTCCTTAATACTGAAGCCTCTTAGCTTCACTATTTTTTAATAAACTTTCTGATGTTACTCAGCAACTTTCCTCTACATTACTACCAACAGCGTTACCATCGAATACATTTCTACCCCAGCATTTACATATCCATCGCTTGCTAACATCATCACGTCCATTAACCTAAGTTCGTGCCGCTCACGATCAGAGCGCTTATCAGGTGCCGGCCAACGGGTCTCCAGTCAGAAGAGCAGTAGGCGGAGGGTCACAGCGAGGCACTCCCACCAGGAGTAGAACTCCTCAACCGGCGCTGTCTGTGAGGGGAGTGGATCCGAAGCTGGTACAGCTGATACTGGACGAGATCGTAGAAGGTGGTCCGAAGGTTAACTGGGATGATATTGCTGGACAAGAGGTGAGAAGATTAATGAATATTTGATATTGAGAATTTTTAATTGTAATTAGCTCTTCTTATTTATGTGACGCGGACGTATGCTTTTTGAAATGAGATTTGAAAGAAAGTATTCAACTGTAGATAAAGATTTAGCTGTTAATCTAACATTATATAGGTCTATGAAATTTTGTTAACAACGAGCCATTTGCTATAAGTTCTTATGCTTTCATAAGCAAGAAAGAAATTAGGTAAAGAAATTCAGAAATCATTCATGTTCTTGTCTTTGATACATTGATGAAAAAGAAAATAACGCAACTTTTTGATTCTAGACGGCGAAACAAGCGTTACAAGAGATGGTAGTTCTACCATCGCTGAGGCCAGAACTGTTTACTGGTCTCAGGTCACCTGCAAAGGGACTGCTGCTCTTTGGGCCCCCAGGAAATGGTACGTCGCTTTTTGTTCTACAACTTTATTTCATGCCGTTCGCCTGATGGTAAACGATACGACAGCTCATTGACAATTGCAAAACCAAGCAATTCTTGGCATTCCACTGTACTCGCCATCTTGAGACTTAAGCTTTTAACTCTTAATACGCACAGTAGTTACTCTACAATACAATGTCCTTCAAAACGGAACACAACTGTCCATTTACACTGGTCTTTGGCGGGAGAAATAGACAATAATCCCCTGGGCTGGCTCCAGAGTGTCAGTATTTATTTATTTTCTTGTTGATAAAATTTATATGTACTGATAAATGTCAATAAATAAAGTAAAAAGTGTGTGTGTGTGTGTGTGTGTGTGTGTGTGTGTGTGTGTGTGTGTGTGTGTGTGTGTGTGTGTGTGTGTTCACAAATCATTACTACGAATTCCAGTATTGAAATCGTACCCAGTGTTCTGACAAGAACTATATGACCTGGCTTGGAAGCTGGATCCGCCTTGTACTGCATTAATAGCATAATTTATATGATAAAATATTGTTCGACAGGTAAGACGTTGCTAGCCCGGTGCGTGGCGGCGGAGTGTTCAGCGACGTTCTTCTCCATATCGGCGGCCACGCTCACCAGCAAGTACGTGGGCGAGGGGGAGAAGATGGTGCGCGCGCTCTTCCAGGTGGCCAGGGAGCTGCAGGTAAACTACAATTCTAAAGCTAAACATGGCAGGATGATTTGATGCTTGCTCTCCATTCCTTAACAGAACTGCATGTGCTGGCTTGCGAAACCGCAACTTGATGATCTAAACTATCTTGACTCGATTGGCTTTTGGCTTGGCCAATTCTTTCATCGCCGCCTTGTCAGGCGGTAAAATTACCATCAGACGTGCTCGCACATATTATCTGGATAGCATAATTACTTTTAAGATATATTGAATGTCAAAATTATTTTGTGATGGGCTCGAGGCAGTTTACCTTACAGTGAAAAATCTCATATATTTGTAGCCCTCAATAATATTCGTGGACGAGGTGGACTCGCTGCTGTGCGAGCGTTCGTCCGGCGAGCACGAGGCGTCGCGGCGGCTCAAGACGGAGTTCCTGGTGGAGTTCGACGGACTGCCGGCCGCCGGCGCCGACAGGCTCATCGTCATGGCGGCCACTAACAGGCCGCAGGAACTGGACGAGGCCGCTTTAAGGTATAATTATATTATATTTGTAGAGATTTTTGAAGTTACATAGTTTTCACTGGGGATGTCTTTCATATGTGAGAGGCGCCTGGGTAGGTAGCAATAATGTCCTTAATTTGAGAATAAAATAAGATTTCACTTTAATGATAATATATAATATAATAAAAAAATTAAGATAATACTCTAATTTTTTTTTGGTACTAAAAATACACGTGAAGTTGAATGGGGGGGAGTCTTAAATCTCACCACATGTCACTAAAGACAACTCGTTTTTTTTTTGTCTTATTAATTTTTGCATTGTCAAATAATGTATGCACTTATCCCAGACGGTTCCCGAAGCGCGTGTACGTATCCCTCCCGGACGCGCGCACGCGCGCGGCGCTGGTGCGCGGCGTGCTGGCGCGCGGCGCGGCGGCGGCGGCGCTGGCGGACGGCGAGCTGGCGCGCCTGGCCGCGCTCACGGACGGCTACTCCGGCAGCGACCTCACCGCGCTGTGTCGCGACGCCGCGCTCGGACCCATTAGAGGTACACTTAGAAGGAAGACACGCGGTGACGATGTAATGCATTCGGAGTATAGGATGGAGACTTATGGAGACTGTCCCGCCCTCACACCCACCAGTGCAACTCCTGTAAGCCAAGATCAACAGTGGCACGCAATGTAATTATTCGTGGAAGAGGCTGT
This sequence comes from Hyles lineata, assembly GCA_030180105.1. NCBI lineage: Eukaryota > Metazoa > Arthropoda > Insecta > Lepidoptera > Sphingidae > Hyles > Hyles lineata. The sequence goes on along the minus strand of JARJEE010000013.1, from coordinate 10,801,001 downwards.
GCGTCAATAATAATAATTAACAACCCCGAGCATTGAAGCTCGGAGTATAGGATACTAGACGAACGGTGCGGCGCCGCAGCGCAACTCTCATACAATTCGAACACCCCTCCTCCTCCTCCACGGCGAACAAACGCATTGTGTGGCATGGTATAGTAATTTGTATGTACAATGCCGAAGCAACGCCGCACCGCACCATCACCACATGTGTGGCTTCGCTCTTACATACATCATACGTAAACGTCACGCCTCTATCTCATAGGTGTATGAGACTATGGAACTGCAATTTGCTAGATCCTGACATACTACTTGCGCTGCGTTCACTTTCATTGATCTCTTCATGCATTCACTTCGGTTCAGGGTACTTTTAAGCTAACCCTTTACTTTATTTATCTGTTATCAAACTGAAAGAAACGTAAGTACCGGGCGTACTTCGGGGAGGTCTGGTTAAAAGGGTATGTTGAATATTAGGACCTGCGAGTCCGGTGTGCGGGGAAGACTGTCCACTGCACACAAATGCTACAGTTAGTCTGGATCTTTAACAAAATTCGAGTTTTAATTAAAAATATACGTAGACAAAACTAACACAGTTATATGAATATATTACCCTATTTATTTTACGCCATTCTACGTGTCAGTGTTACAAGTCCGAACATTTTAATGCCTGTAAAATTAAAAAAATATTACAAACTTATGGCAACACCTAATTATCCCCACAGAATTGGACCCCGAGGAGGTGAAGTGCCTCGACCTATCACTAGTACGCAGCATCACGTTCCAAGACTTCATGGACGCGTTGAAGCGCATCCGACCGTCCGTGTCGCCGCACAGCCTCGTCGCGTACGAGAAGTGGTCCGTGCAGTACGGCGACTTGGGACTATGAGCCGCGTGCAATACAGGTAATGTATGATACAATGTCTCATCTCTGTACTGTTCCTCCGCTATTTGTGTTCATGTTGGAATTAAGCAAGGAATAAATTTTCCACAATTTTATATCATTTATGTAAATACGTTTCCCTACTGAATATTCCATTTTATGCTTGATTAGATACCGTAAAGAGTAAAAAGTCTGTGGGTGCTCGATAACGATATTATTATTGCATATTGCGTCGGTAGGTTCGAAATCAACCATTCCAAACGAGTCGACGCAAGGATTCTTTAAAATATAGTTATTATTAACTACGTCATGTTCTTTATTTTTAATAATCAGTGTAATGTATTTTTTCAGGTATCGGTTTTGAATCTAAAAGAAAGGTGAGTCATTAAGATGTAAGAATAGTAAGGTGTAGTTAGAAGAATGAAAATGGTTACGCGAAACGAAAGTGAATTTAATCGATTCAATTACTTTTTATCGAGAATCTCGTGAACAAATTTATTTCCGTCTTATGTAATTTATTAATTTCATTACATTTCGTTATATATGACATGTTGTAGTGGTTAAAAGTAAAATTAATGATAATTTTGTTATTGTAATGGGTGCGAATGTGTTCGTCGCGTCTAGTCAAAGTAACTTATCGATTGACTGTTGGAATCTATCGATGATTGTGATGTTGTATGTAACTTGCCATAATAAAGTTTCCTTTCATACATTTTTACAAATAAAATTACACGAGCGATAATGAGATGGGAATTTCTGATATGGTGTTATCGATACTGCCGACTCTATATAACGCGAAAGAAATAGATGTATTCGAATCATTAATATTTTATTATATACGAACATATTCGAATCAAAATTTGAGTGGTGACTTTCTGAGTTAGAATGTTAGTATTGATTATCGATATACCTCTAAATATTCCAAGCCATTTAGTGTTGGACGTAATGTAACCCGGATCGGTGCGGAAGTCGCTTTCGGTGTTGTGTTAATGTTAATGATGCGCTTGCTCGCTACACACTCCTCAACCGAGTCGGGTTACATTATATCAATCGTACACCCGTCCAATGCCTTTGTAACAATCGATATTTTTGTCATCGTCGACCCTTAAAACATTTTTTATCGAGTGTCAACACGTCTGTATGTCGATCGTGGCATTGTTACCATCGTATGTTTATAACATTCCTAAAACGTCCCACTACATCCCAAAATCGGTCTTAGTAGTAACGATAGTTGAATGTCCAATATTTTAGAAACCGTGATAGCTTCAATTAAATGTAGCTTATCGATCGTGTGGTAGGTGTTAAAAAATTGTGAATATTATTAATGTGAAAGCTTTTTTATGAACAAAAACGTTGCTTTAAAGCAAAAAATAAAATACGGAAAATAATTGTGTAAATGGATTTAAAAACTGAGACAAAACTTTCTGTAAATATGTCCGGATTTTTACATATAGGGATAGTCGAAAATATATTGAAATTAAAGAAACACCATACCACCTCATGTAGGAAAGATATCGATAGTGATAGAAATGTCGATAATCAGAAGTAAAGGAATGTGCAAAAAGGCCTTTATGACTGGCTTTTATGATTTAGTTGGCTTATTATGGCTTGTTGATCAGACTCACGATTTTCATACAATGTTACTTGCCTTAAACCATTTATTAAAAGACTAATTTGTATGATCTAAAAAAACTAATTTGTATTTAATCTATAATGTTTAATTATATTGGGAAATCCAAGGTCATTTCTGAGAGTGTATCAAATCTACAAAGACGCCAGATGATGTCTCTAAGACATGTTTTTGCTTGCACTTTTAGAAATGACGCTCGACTAATTTATAAATGAATTTAACCCAGATAAGCCTACTGTCCTAGATATAGGACAGTCAAAATAAAAAAATATATTGAACTAACCAGTTAAATGGTTGATTTTATTTGTTGTTATTTGAAGTAAGGAGACTATTTTTTATATTAAAAATATAGAATGTCAATGATATAAATACATTTCATAGAAATATTTCACTTCAAAGTACGCAATAAAAGTGTGCCCCAGACAAGGTGCACGAAAGGTAGCGATAAAAAACTGTAGATTACAGTAAAGTTTTATATTTCACATTTGTCTTATTCTAGATAGCCTGTTCCTTATTTTCGAAAACTCGTTCCTCAATATAATACTTCGGAAAGTGGAAATAATTAGGGATAAAAAGTAGTGTCCTATATATAGGACGGTAGGATAATACGGGGTAACTTTATATTCACACTATTACAGGCGCATGTCATAATTATCGCGTGGATTATGATGTTGAAATCTTTTCTGACGATAGAAAAAATACTGAGAGGTAACTCAATATATATATGATCACTTTTGACTAACATTTATTGACACAATAATGTAGATTTTTGTATAAGGACTTTTGTAAGTGGTAGAGTTTTGCTGTAAATTGTTAAAGCTACGAAACACATGTCTCCTCAGCCAAGGAGGCTCTACTAGCTCACAGATGTACTGTATAGCAGCATCTTCGCTGTTGCGTTTCATTCGTCGATTGAGACTGGCCAAGAACCAACAACTGGCAATGTGCTTGATTACCATATTGCCGGGTGTTGGTTATCGAACCGTGTAGGGCTGTCATCATATACACTGGTGGAAAACTCGTCGATGACCTATGCAAGCGTATCGCATTTAGGGATCAGCTTGTGTATATCCGTTAGATACCCTGTTTGGATCGCGCTAAGCAAGTGCACTGGAACAATTTGATAGGCCAGAGTAAAAAACGACTGTGGTTGAGAATGTGACGCTGAATAACTAGCCAACAAACACAATAATTCCAGTAGCAGTTATTTTTGTTCAAAGGCAACACGGCAGAGATCACATTAGTAATCGCAAAATTAAACCTACAGGTTAGGTAGCTTCTTGCGAGAAATAATATGGTCAAAAGTAATAGGTTCTGAAGTCATTTTCAGTATTTTATGTGGGTAGATTTGACTTTTTCTTTCACGACATTCATGTCCATGACTCATGTAGATATTTAGGACACTTTTAATTAGTAAATATACCTCTATATTCAATTTGGTCAATATCAATACTAAACTATACTTGCTACCTATTATCCTACTGTCCTATATATAGGACGGTCATTTCCCGCAAAGCCTTATGGCAGATAATTTTTTCAACATTTTTTTTATTCGTCTTGAGGGTAATGAAATTAAAGAAAATCATTAGTTCTGATGATTTACAAAAAAAATTGTTTCAGGCTTATCTGGTTTAATATCGATATTAAGTTAACCCAAAATATAATATGCTTATTACTAAAGTTAACATAGATCTTTGTTACCCATGAATTAATATCCAAAACCAAGAATAAACAAATAATGTAATTGTTGTACAAATTGTGTTTACCTGTTTAAGTAGTACCTCACGTTTGTTTATATCGGTTTTATTGCGTTCGATTGTAGCTTAATGAAATTATATTTAAAAATATTTATTTTTTATTTCATCGACAACTCTCATACGGCACAATATAGTGGATACAATTACCTGTAACTCTCCCTTGTAAATGGACTAAATTTTATTAGTAAAAATTAAACAAAGTTACTCATATAAAAAGACATAAATGTTCCAGTTTTTTTTCAAAAAATCCCCATTCCAAAATCGAACTCTAGTTTAATTTTTGCTAATACAAATAGTGTGATTACGATATTTTTATCGATACTAAAATTAATTATAGCATAAAACTTAAACACATAATATATCCAAATATCCTTATAATAATATATTAAGCTTCATTAAAGCTTATAGAGTGATAATGTAATGCAATATATTGTAGTTGACATAATAAAGATATAACGTAATAATTTTTCGGAGAGTTGTCGATTTTAGTAACTGTTAAACGTAGTTATAGTATTAATACTGCCGATTTGATTGTTACGTGTCCATTAATTTTATAAATTCCTTTTAAATTATTTTTAAATGGCTCGTGTCGCGCTGATTTTACTTGCAAGTTTGCTCCAAGTGAGAGTGAGACAGCAATATCGACATCTGAAAACCTTATAGTATTCTTTTTTAAATTGTTGCCGACGTATTTATTCTAATTATGTTGATTATTATTATTTCTTTTTTTTTTATTAGTCTTGCCGTGATGACGTAGTTTCTTTGCGCATTGTCGAAACGTAATACGCTGCAAATCTTATGAATAGTTAATGTGTGTTATTTTCCAGTGAAACGGGTAGCTTACATTATTTAGGGGTACGTTGGACGATCAAAGCTCAGTATGAAAGTTTCTTGATTCTTGGCACACAAAAAAAACAGTATTTTGAAATTAGTGTACATAGTTCACTTGTATAAATTTCGCACTTAAATGTCAAATACGTATGGCCAAAAAGGGGCCAATACTGTCATGTTATTCCAAAATAGATCTTAAAGTTATATAGATAAAGTTTTGGATATTTTCCAACACGTTATTTTCCTTTAATTTGGTCGTCCACTGCCCATATTTAACCGATTTCCAAAATAATTTGCTCAAAGATACGTAATGTGGGATGGGTACAGTTTTTGAGCGTAACAAATATAAATATATTTTCATATTAGGTGTTATAAAAGTCTATTTCTTCGATTCGGATGAACTATATCATGTACAGGACCACGCATTGAGTAGTGCCATTTAGACAACTTGGTGGTTGAAGTCTGATTATATTTTACCCCACTATGATGTAAATTATAATCGTTTGACACATTATAATAAAACTCATAATTTTTGCAGTTATAGAATGAGGGTAGTAAAGTCAGACTTTAATTGGGCCGTCGAGGTAATCTGTAGATACTAGTAATACTATTAAAAGTGTAACATATACTATATCTTTCCTATAAAAATATTTCATCTACTCTTTCTTCCAATTAATTTTGACAAAACTTATGTCTGTAAGTTCGATATTTTTTATTTCTCGACCATCTTCCTATCTATACAAGGCTATTATGACTCTATCTAACAAAACTTCCTTGTTCTTCCTGCATCTCGACGGTGCCGTATCAAGTATGTTTATTGTGTGAAACGCAATATTTTTGTATACGTTTGCTTTCAAATGTTGTGAAATTAGATTTTTTTAATTCACTTAGAGTCGGAGTTATGGTCGGGGGCACACCAATAACATTATTCATGTGATAAACGATTGCATTTATTAAAAGGTACAACATTAGTGTTGCACATTTTCAAGGGAAAAATAAAAAAAAGAAAGCCATACATGAAGTCCTGAGAATTCCTTTAAATGTAACTTGTATGTTACACAGTTTCCGTATCTTTGATTAACAAGAAAAAACTAAAATTTGATTTAGATTTTGAGCACTTATGGGTGTTTAAGAAGATTATAATGTCTATTGTTGTGCCCCCGACAACAGCAAAAACGTTTCAAAACTCCACTAGCTACCGCAAAACAATGACTACAAAACGATAGAATTAACAGATTTCCTAAAAATACAGCGACTTTTAGGTTAGAGCAGTTAAATTAGTGGCTATTTCTACTTTTAGTCTTGTAATGAACTTCCAATATGTTTATGCTGGATTGTAGTTGTGTGGTCTTATAATGAATGTTGAGATGTATTATTGTCAAATACAAGCTACATTCTATCACAATAGGTAGAAAATAAACAATGGAAATATAAATTTGGTCCTTCGAGCCAGATAAAATATGATGCAACAATGATTCCGGTAAGTAGGTCAGTTTTATCTAGCAGCTTGTTTATAAATCTATAGATCGGTTACTCCTGGAACTGTAGTCAATTATTTTATAAAGGCAACAAATAAAAAAGATCTTCACATAATTAATATTCATAATAAAACCACATAACGCCCTATGTAGATACGACATCTTGTAGGTAGTGTTACCATTTGTAGTTGTAATGTAGTCTGATAGATGTTAATTTTTCGCTCTTTAGATAGAACATTGATTCCATGGGCGAAGCTCGTCACAGACTCTCGTTGGTTGTATGTGGGTAGTTCGATAAGTAGTAAGCGCAGAAAGTTAGGACTGCGATATCAAGCATTTATGGTATTAATAAGGTAGGATGAGTGATCTCAAATTGTATATGTTTTCAGTAGTAATACAATAATGACGCGCAAACTTTTTTCTGTATATTGAGAAGGGTAATGAAATATGTACGAGGCCCTAGTATATTTAAGGGCACAGTACTTTTATACGTGTATCAAGGTTTTGTAAATTGTTGATTATGAGCGTCAGTGGCGAGCTTCAAAAACTTTTTTATTAACGAAAATGTGAAGGCAAGTAAGTGTGCAAACGACGAAGGGACAAAACAATAATAATGTTGTGATTTACAAAATTAATTTTAATGTTTTGGTTGTGGCTTTTTTATTTATATTATTCGTGGCGTCTCGTAATATTTTGTAAAATTGTTTGATTGGATTTTTAAGATTATTATCTTAGATAGATAATTGATAATGAAATTTAAATTTTACCTGTTAATTTTTTGAATAATAAATGGCCCAATTTTTGTTTTTATTGTTTTTTTTATTTTCACAAATTTATTACCGCACAACAGCTTCTCCAAGACAGCTTTGCTATCTTCATACAAATGTGTTTTACGCGCAAAATAATTAAAGCACCATACAAAATGTAAATTATGACATAATATCGACTTGTACTTAAATCTTTTGACTGATTCAATCGTTTCATAGGTAGGAATATTACATGCAACAATATCTTTACCTTCAAATTAAACCTGCTAACGGTTGTTTAAGCATGACCAAAAATCAAAGGATTTCCTATATAAGGGCAATGCAATTTAAGAAAAAGCCCAAAGAATAAATACTTTTTTCATTTCGTACAAATACCTTAAGTTTAAAAAAAGACGTTTATAAAGTTTTTGATAACTTTTTTAAGTAACACAAGTATCGCTAAAATTAAAAAAACATGATGATAGTGGCTAACGCTACGTTCGTTGGCATAAAAGTTTTATACAACGTACATTGCGGGCTTACTATATTGATAAATCACCAATAAAATATTGTTTTTGTTCTTTAAGTAATAAACATTACGGCTTCGACAGTGTCCCTTTTGGGATCCTGTAGAGCAAGACTAACATAAGATTTATTTAATAATAATGAACCATAAAAAACAATTTTGCTCAAGACAAAAAAAATTAATAACTGCTCACACTGTACACAAAATGATATTTGTATATAAATATTCTCTTGCTATAATTTCAAAAAGTTTTTTATTCAAGCTTATATAGACTGTCAAGTTCATGCGCTACCCGCTCGCGACGCTCGGGAGGAGGCGGGGTGTAGATGAACTAAATGAACAACATGGAAACATTTTTTTGTAGGATTTGAACCCGCTGCTTCTCGATTCGCAGGCGACTATTTAACAAGTGGCGTCATTAAGAAAGATGTTAACGGAGGTGAATGATAACAGCAAACCGCATGGTACTTCACTTTATGCTGTCATGCGCCTAAATTGTTTATTCCCTCCTCTCCCCTAGTCCTGTGCATTCCAATCCGCAGGAGGTTCGCGCATGAAATTGTCAGACTATACAACATGCACCGCTCAAGTAACAGTTAAAAGTCCTAAATTAAAAATCCTGTATTTCCAAGTCGATTTAAGCTTTGCATCGCTGTGATATCGATAATAGATCCATATGCCTTATATTATTTTTACGCGCAAAATTTTTGATCTTTTATGTATTGTTACATTATGGATATGGAATTTCACGAAGAAAGGCAAGCTGTCACGGCACTAAAAGTTTAAATATTTTTTAATGTAATATTGTTTGTTAATCCCATCTCGAGTTAATCAATCAAATATAAAATGATGATTTGGGCAGATTTTACTCAAATAAAACATGAATATTTTCCGAGGGATTAGCATTGTAAAACATTTGCAAGCTGTAAAAACAAATAATTATGAGCACTTTGAAAATGTTCATAGGAGAATTTATGTATAATACATAATGTTTGAAAATAGGTATATGCCATAAAGCACGTCCCACAGGGAATGTAAACTAGCAGACATGTTTGAAATTATTGTTTCTATGATCTAATATTAAAATATATATAAAAAAAAGCAATATTCGAGAAGTATCTATAAATTTACAAAAACTTTTAGTGACGTCACAGCGAATCTTAAATTATTTGGAATAAATGAGCTTCGTAACAAATAAGACATGCGACTGATTGTTACATAATGATTACATGTATTATCAAATGTTTTCGAAATAATTTTGAAAGGATAAGGGTTAAAATGAAACGTCTGGAGAGTGTTATATGCTTTATTGTGCTAATGTTGGTTTAAGGGACAATTTTGTACAAAAGTGAACGTTGGTTTCATTTTTGCGCAGAGTTACACATAGGCTTTTGCATACAGCAACTATTGGACAGGAATCTTTCAAGACACACGCATACAAAAAAATAGTCCTAGTAGCGAAAGTGGTTACCAAAAAGTATTGCAAAGACGTGTAGCTACATAATTATATAACTTGAGAAGATAAACGCAAACAGTATTGCCGAACATTAACATAAGTTGTACATTACACACAGGAATTATATCCTAGTTATGTACTTGTATTATGTTTATGATTGCCCTGAAAGTTTTTGAAAAGAATACCAAATCCCAATTGCTGTATGCGAAAGCTCATAAATCCCGCTATTGCTAATGAAAAAATTCTAAAACGTGGTTGTAATTGTTTTTTAACGTTCGCCTTTACGCTGTTAATTTTTATTTAAGCGCACGAATTTATCTACTCGACTAAAAGTTTTTATTAGTTAAGGTGTCGTTGAGTGTTACAAATTGAATTGATAAATGTGCTCCTTACACGAAATGCCGTAAAACTTTTGCCACATGCTTCATTTACAAAAAAAAAACTAATGTCACAATGATGCGCGTCGCAAAAAATTTGCTATGAGCGTGTGGGAGCACCTTTATTTTGTATTTTTTCATGATTTTTCATAAAGTAAGCACACTTTTGCCTAAATTATCGTGAATGTACACTACGCATATGTGATACACGGTTTATAAATAAACAATTAATTTGTGCATATTGTGTTTTATTGCGTGTTGGCCGAGTTGAGAACTGCGAAGTAAGAGTACGAGCATCGAAGAATCTGGAAATAAAGCAGAACGAACAAGTTACAATATGAGTTACAATAAGTTTGCAAATAATTTAAATACAAGTTTCTCCTTGATACAAAGTAAAGTAAAATTTTGTGTTATCTATATAAATACATGCGGCAATAAAAGATAATTTCGTAGATAAATAATGAATGCCATTATATATCTTTTAAATGAAATATAGTTGATAAATTAATTATAAAAACCATTGAATAATCCAACTTACTGCTACAAAGGTGGGCCTGGATAACGATATGTAATGGCCAGCTTTAAAGATAATGGGTTTCTTCATGCGTTCCATGGTAATCAACAAGGATCTTTTAAACTTGATGTCTTGGTCGTACCACGGACACTGGTAAAGCCAATCACGAAGAACTTCGCTCTGAAACCAAAAATGCTAACCTTTGTATTGTTCATAAAGAGACCTATAGAAAAAATCCATCATTATTAAGATCGCAACATAATATTAAGATATTAATAAAGCAGTATATAAGCTTTATATCATATAGTATAGTGTGTCATAAATTACACAGCATATGAATGCTGTATAAAATAATTAGATATAACTTCTTTCTATTGCACTCTACGCAATACAAATCCAATATTTTGTCTTGTCGACAACAATAAACGACATCTAGTGACAAACGAGTAAAACACTTTATAATCAAGATGGTGGGTAGCTCGTAGTTGCTGATATAATTTTGTTTCAGTCAGCAAATTAACTTAATTAGGGGTCTTGCCACAGCTGAAGTAAAGTGTTTCTAGTAAAAAATGTAGCTCGGAATACAAAAATCTTTCTTACCCGTATAGTGAGTTCGTTACCACACCAGCAATACAGAAACAATTGAGACAACATAGTCACCATGTAATTCAACATAGAGAAGAACTGCACGCTGTGATGATCCACCTGATAAAATAGTTTCACGAAATCACTAATCTATTTGTAACAGAAAAATAACGAACATTGTCGATATTCGATCACTGGTGGTAGATCTCTCATATGTGAGAGGCCACCTGGGTGGGTACCACCGCAGTGTCTATTTCTCCCGTCAAACAACAGTGTAAATGCACTGTTGTGTTTCGGATTGAAGGGCATTGTAGCCAGAGTAACTACTGGACATATTGAGACTTAACATCTCAGGATGGCGAGCGCAGTGGAGTGCCAAGCATTGCTTTGTAATTCAAGGAATTGTTTGGTTTTGCTACTGTTTATGAGCGGTCGTATCGCTTACCATCAGGCGAACGGCATGCTCGTCTCGCTATTCACTGCAATAAAACATTATATATATTGAAGGACCCCGTTGTGATGAGACGTGCGATTTTTATTGAAAAAATAAGGATATAACATACAATAGTAATGCGAAGTCCAATATTGCAAATAATAGCAACAGTGCCGGTCAGTTGGAAGAATATGTTGGCGTGGTATGTATCTTCAACTGTTTGGATGAACCTGAAAGTAAGTAATCAATATAATATCATTTTTTTGCATGAAAAAAGTAGGTAGGTGTTTAAGTTTTAATTGAAGTACCAAAACTGATTTATGATCATATAGACACATCGAATAGATAATCTCCTTTTTTTGGAGTCTATTTAATAGCGAAGTGACAGGAATGAATCAAGCAAACATCATTCAAGATTTTTTTTTTTTTTTTTTTTTTATTGTGGCTTATATATATATATATATAGATTTATATATATAGATAGATATATATATAGATATATATATATATATAGATATGTTATATATATATATATGTATATATATATATATATATGCTTATATATATAGATTTCTAGAAATGAATTATTTCTTTTAATGTTGTCTATTTTCCGCAGCATTACTAATATCCCGAGTCGTAAAATAACCGCTTTACTATGCCCAAAAGCATTTACTGACCTCACAATCTGCTGATGGTGATACACGCACTCCGTGAATAGTTTGTTGTTGCTAATAAGTTTGTCATTATTTTGAAGTGACTTTAAAACCAAAGGTACTGCTTGCACCTACAAAAATATCTCAATTTATATTTTATTTGTTTACATAGGTTCTCCAAGAAATGAGACTTCAGGCATGTGGCCGGATAAAAATATAACACTGAAAAGTGGGAGATACTCCGTTTTCCAGAATAATAATAAGTAAGTACATAAGGGAAGGTTTTTACATGTTAAATGTATGTTAAAACTATTGAAAAATATTATAAACAGAAATTACGTACGCGTGTTGTCTACTTCTTGTAATGTGTGATATTCATAAGTGGGTATTTCTTTTATTAAAAATAAATAATATCGGTCCTCGACAAATCTACAAAGTTTGAATGAAATCTGACCGTTTAAAATGGGTCAAAATAGCGCCCAAAGGAGTCAAAAAACAAACATGCAAGTGAAGCAATATAAAGCGCGTTAGAAGATAACTACGGCTCTCCTAGTACCACGAAAAAGTGCGAAAAAGTGATTTTTTAATAAAGTAATGAAAACGATCCTCACCTTCTGTATTTTATACTTGATGATGTCTAGTTGCGCGCATCCGAACATGATCATTGAAAGAGCGACGCTATCCACTGCTATGAAGAGGAATGCGCTTACGTAAATGCTCACCATTTGATATATGTACCCCAATTCATAACCAGGTGATTTGTCAGGAGTTACTGGCATCCTGTAGTGGGATTTAAAATATATTAAGTAATAAGTTGGGAAGTCCTTGGTAGGATTAGCGTGTGTAGTAGATAGTCCCAGATAGCAGACTGTTTGTGTTATTTGTGCAGTCAATTTATATAAGATACATAGCTCCAACATTACAGTTTGGTTGGCATGCGTAATATTAAAAGACCTGGTCACGTCGACTTATATAATTAAAGCTACATATATAAAATGTTTATGTATTCGAAATGCTCACCAAATCCTGAAAGGAAACGTCTTGTGACTGGCATCATCGAACAGAGGTATCATAGCCCATAGAGTGCAAGTCGTGATGGCGCTTGTTAGGAAAAACATGCACAAACGCTTAATCTTCTGCGATAGCCCCTCCAATATCCTAAAACAACTCTTATCTTATACTTTTATTTGACTTCATTAACATTGCCTTTGAATTTTCGCTGAGTGGGTATATTGATAGTCAATCAACACGCTCTTTAATGATAAAGGAAAACATCGTATGGAAACCTGCATACCATAGCGATTTGTAGGAATTTCTGTGGCATGTAAAGTCTGCCAACCCGCATTAGGACAGCGTGGTGGACTATATGGCCTAACCACTCTCAATCTTACTCTCGGCTGTAGAGGAGGATTGCAGAATAATCCATTAAGTACAGAGGAAAAGACAATTATTTTATTACTTACTTCTCATGAGCAGCAGATTGCGGTGCAAATATTTCTTTCTCCATGAAGTGTAACAGAATAATAAGTTTGTCTTTATTGACCAAAAATACAGTAGTCTTATAACAGACAGAAGCTTGCGTGAAAAGTAAGTACGATGCTTCTGAAACCATACCAATGTCCCCCCAAACACCAGCGATATAAATAATTTCGAACAAAACAAAAGAATATTGAGTGAGCATTACGAAAATCATGTAGATTTTGACCAGGTACACGTATTTATTAGGAGGCAACCACATCCCGAAAAATGTTAATATTTTTCTAGGTCGACCGAGAAATAACTTTGTGTTTGTCGCCATTCTTTTATCGCCAGTAAGTGAAGCGGTTCGAATTAAAAGCTCTGAATATTTTCGAATTGTAATGTAAACCTCGTTATATCAAGCCATTTTGAGTAGCAGTTAGACTGCACTACAGTAATTAAGCTGTTTCACAATAACCAGGCGTTCCACCAAATGCGATACGAGTACAACATATATTATACATAGCTAATATTATCTTTACGTATCCCTTATACTTCATGCACAAAAAGATTTAATTGTCTGTAAAATATAAGCATTATCTATTTATTCTTCTTCAAAAATTTTTTTTAGCTTTCACTCTCCGTCCTAACTTCAATGAGGGGTAACTATAGTGCGTGGTGGCATGTTGGTAAACGGATCAGACGCGGCTGCCAACATGTTCACGGTGGTCGCGGGTTCAAATCCCAGGGCACACCTCTGGCTTTTCAGTCATGTGTGTATTGATAGTCAATCGCCACGCACTAAAACGGCGAAGGAAAACATCGTGAGGAAACCTGCATACCATAGCGGTTTATAAGAATTTCTATGGTATGTAAGTCCGCCAACCCGCACTAGGCCAGCGTGGTGAACTATATGGCCTAACCACTCTTAATCGTACTATTGATTGTAGAGTAGGCCCGTGCCCTGCAGTGGGACGTATATGGGCTGATGCAGAACTATAGAAATGATTTTTAAACAAAAATAAATTTTACAAATTTTAATTGGGTACAATATTCAAGTTTTCGAGTAGAAATTCCTGTTTCTATGACCTAATGAGACCAACCTTACTTATCTTCATGATCCATACAAGATATCACAATTCATATAAAATGCTTATCTATCGCTTTATCCACATTGCAGCAATGCCTTTAGCTTGTGAATATTTAAATGTGTTGTACGAAACTTCTTTGTTAAGTCCGTAACTGTTGGTTATATTGTATAGGCTGTAAAGGTTGACTGCGCAATTTATTTCATAAACACTTTCAATTATTTACTTACTTTGTTTGCATTTTTGAATTCGTTGAGTATATGGATATTGAATTTTATAAATAGCTATTTCGGATTGGTGCCTTTATCCGCCGCATGTAACTGTAATTTTCAGTTTATTGTTGGGTTCTTCTCCGCCCTGTGATAAGGTATTTCCGTCACGGTATTCCCTGCCCGTCCTAAGAGATGACCTAAAGGCGTATCTGCGTACATTGAGAAGGCGATACATCTTCACTGATAGCAAGTCTGTGATCAGCGTGAACTTCCATAACATCTTAAACGGCCACGAAATATAGTTATGAGTATTCAATTAGAAGGACCAGAAATGTGCGGTTACGTGGAAAGTAATCAGGGCACTTCATGCTCTGGGATATCTGGCTTGCTGGTGGTAGGTTCCTTATATGTTAGAGACCACCTAGATAGATACCACCGCAGTGTAGATGCAATGTTGTGTTTCAGTTTGAAGGACATTATAGCCAGAGTAATTACTGGACATTTTGAGACTTAACTTCTTATGTCCCATGATGGCTAGAGCATTAGAATGCCAGGCATTACTTTGTAGTCCATGGTACTCATATGGTTTGGTTTTGCTTCTGTAATGTTCATGAGCGACAGTTTCGTTTACCATTAGGCGAACGGCGTTCTTGTCTCTCGATTCATAGCAATAAAAAACATGTTACGGTCTCCGCGGCCATTTTGTCGGACATACTGGTGGTAGGTCTCTCATATATGAGAGGCCATCTGGGTGGGTACCACCGCAGTGTCTATTTCTCCCGTCAAACAGCAGTGTAAACGCACTGTTGTGTTTCGGGTTGAAGGGCATTGTAGCCAGAGTAACTACTGGACATATTGAGACTTAACATCTTATGTCTCAGGATGGCGAGCGCAGTGGAATGCCAAGCATTGCTTTGTAATTCAAGGTGTTGTTTGGTTCTGCAGTTCTGCTACTGTTCATGAGCGGTCGTGTTGCTTACCATCAGGCGAACTTTATGCTCGTCTCGCCATTCATAGCAATAAAAAATAAAAATAAAAAAAAAACATAATATTTGTACCGCAAAATCTGCAGCGAATCCGATGATCCCTTTAACCTTCTCGTCTCTTACGACAAGCAAGGTATACCGTGAAATCTTACGCCCCTAACTATAGGGCAGATTAATAATTTCATTTAAATGTACATAAATAGGAAAAGCGCAGTATTAATTACCAAAGTCTGATTTTAGAAGATTTTGTCTTATTACAATCTCAAACAACTTGACCAGATCAAGGCATGTTTTTTAATTATTAAAAAAGTCTCGTAAGTTAATGCTTATATCAACTGCATTTAGAAGAATGGAACCATCTTTGATAGATTCTAGATATAACAAAAGTACATCTTTATACCAAACGAATTGTGGTAACCCTTAAAGAACATGATACTTTGTATATTCAACGGTGATAATTATTTATAAATTAACTTACTAGGAAGATGTTACTAGTAAACTTTATTAAAGGAACCATTTAGAACAAAATGCCGTTGTATGTTCCAAGTACAAAACTGTCATTATTGAATTTTTAACGAAATTCTTTTCAAATGGCTACCGAAAATTATCGAATTTTAAGAAATCGAAGCCAATGATACTTCTTCAGTAATGTCTGTATATTTGAACTACACTTTAGCGCAAAGTTTTTGATTTTTTATTAGATACAATATTTGCAAGGAACATGTTCTAGGATAACCACGGTCGTGTTAGCAATGAAGATAATAATTAAATGACCAAAAGAATATTTGTAAAGATACCGGGCATATCCAGACGGGGCGCGGCGCGGCGACCGCAAACAAAGCCATGTGGTAGTTTTAGTGACATCTAGGTATTATATTGAATTTGATTTTACGAAAAATCTAAATTCTGGGTACTATCAGATATATTTTAGAGTTTCAGTTCCACTAGTTTCATAAATTTCATAGAAAAGAAAATGAAATAAACAAAGATAAAGGAAAAAATATAATAACAACACCCATGTTTAGTCATTTGTTTAATATCATGCATGCAAATTATTTTTTTCTACAACTAGCAATGGTGAGGTGCTCCGTGCATTTATCTTCTTCTCTTGATTAATGGACTGTTTGATTCAATACGGCAAAATAAGAATACGACATGCGAAGTATCTGTAAATATAAAATTTTAAATTATATCAGTGTCTCTACATATTTTTTTAAGTTTCAGCCTCAGTCTGCATGAGTTAATTGCTCTTAATGCAAATTTCTAGGTCTTTTAAATGCCCCTAAACAAAAAAACAATCATTTTGCAATCTAGTTATGATATTCTTTAGAGAGTAAGAAAGAGTCATTTTAATGAATCAGTAAACACAAACTAAAATCGGAATAATAATAATCGTAGAAATCAAAATTAAGATGATATACTCATTATCAAAGCATAGTTATTATCAGAATAAATTAAAAAATATACTCACTGTCACAAAGGTCTGTCTAGATAGGCTAATGTAATGTCCTGCTCGAAGGACCAATGGGCGACTCATACGCAACATCGTGAAACACAGCTCCTTCTGAAACTTTGCGTTTTGATCCTTCCAGGCACACATATACAGCATTGTGTGTAAGTCTTCGCTCTGAATTCAGAAAAATACTTATACAAATATTTTGAAATTAACTTGCAAATTATTCTTATCATAAACCGCAAAATTCATACTTCATGGGTCTCCTCTAAAAAATTCTAAAAAGATATGTTTGAAGCGGCGTGTGTCTAGATGCCTCCCGCGAGTTTTGCTAGGTGGTCTGTCCATCTTATCTGTAGACTATACCACAACTTGCGCGAGATGGATTTTTTTCCTCGCGTTTATCGTTAATTTCAGATAACGGACTTTCTAAATTATCCACTTCACTCCCCTTTAGGAGGGTTGACAGTGGTATGCATTGAAAATGGATGAAACTCCAGAACTTCAGTACTATATAACTGTCGTTAACCATAACTTAATTAAATGAAAATCAGAATATAAATAAAAAGCTTACAGTGGCAGTCAGCTCATGCCCGGACCAGCAACAAACAAACAACTGACTTATCATTACTGATAAGTAGGTTACGATTGAGAAAAATTGGACACTGGACGGATCAACCTGTAAATTAATATTTATCATCAACATGAATACAGATCTCGTTCAAGGATCTCCATAGCGTCTTTTTGAAAGTGGCCTGTGTTCACCAACTTTATATATCTAACTTTAATAGAATTAAAGTCCATTTCTGTCTTTCGCTTTATACAGCGAACGAGTATCCTGTTAATAAATAATCTTAATATAGTGTTCATTTCAAGTTGATAGACTTTACATGTCATAGAATTAGGTTATTGTAGAGATTTCAACAGTTTGCAGGATTTATCTCAAATTGTCCGTCGCTGTTAAACTGCTTTTTCGTGGTAATTAATGTGCCTATGTGGTATATATATGGTAAATACACATTTTATTACTAAAGGAATTATGAAGCATAAAGAATTGCATATTTATTGTATTGATGTTGAAATCTATCTATTTGAAACTCACAACCAAAATTCTGAGAGCAGACATACAAATAATACCGACGCTACCCACGAGTTGAAACAGCAAATAGGTATGGTAGGCATTTTCAACCAATTCCGTGAATCTGTAATACAAAACAAGTTATAACTACCTTCCTCTCAAACCCATCCGATACTCACAAAATGCTTAGTGCCGTAGGATCTTTGCTAAAAATTTAAAAACAACAAACTAGTAAAATTTGCTGTTGAGTGTCTACATATCTAATTTTGTATGTGCAGTTTGTTTTAGTTAAAATTTTTCCGTGGCGCAGTTGCCTAAACGCCGACTGTGAAACGAGAAGCCGCGGGTACAATTCCATCATCGAAACAAATATTTGTGTAATCCGCAGAAATTTGTTTCGGATCTGGTTGTTTGAAAGACCGAAAAGTTTCTCATAGTTCCTCATACCTACGACACAAGATCTAATTGCTCTTAATGTGAGGACTATGTGTAACTGTTGGGTGTATTTATTAATATTCCTAATGCCTTACCTTGTAATAGCTTGGTAGTGTTTGATACAGTCTACCAACTGCTCGTAGTTGTAAATGAAGGCATCTATTGCGTCAACAGCGTATTTATCTACTGGTTTAATCTAAAAAATAACTTCTGTTTGAGTTAGTTGACTATGTCGATTTATAGAAAGTACAACAGCTCCTATAGATTACGACTTAGGATTTCTGTCTGTATTAAATATGAAATCTTTAGTGATCTTCGTAATATATTTAAATGCTTCACTTCTTATAGAAGGCAAATCAAAATAATTACAAGGATTTACAATTACTGCACTGTGCACAAAATAAGGACCAGTAATTGAAAAAAAAAAACATTTTTGTAGGATTAGAAATATTGTTAACCAACATTCATAAGCTTATTCTTGATAATATCAATTTGCGCGCAGCCGAAAATAACTGAGGAGAGCGCGACACTATCAACTCCAAAGTACATGTAGGCGCTCATGCAAATAGTGACCAGTTGGAAGGCAAATCCTAAATGATAATGCGGAGACTGCTCCGGAGTCACTGGCATCCTGAAACAAATAATAAGATTTTTAAGAATAAATGTCCGGGAATTGGATCAAAATCATCTGTAGATTTAACCTTTTTGTTTTTCTCTATACATTCGTATTCCAATATCAACATGAACAATAAGACTAAAGTTTAAAGTTATCACTTATCGTCGCGTAGAAATCTTTGTTCTGTGCTTTATAAGAATTATAGGATAGCTACCCATGGTGTAAATATATTCAAACCTAGATGTAACAAGAAATACATTCACTCTAATGTCTTACCACATATCAAAGGGAAATTTTCTGCTTCCAGCATCATCAAATAACGGCTTCAGGGCCCACATACCGCAGGTCAATTGTGAACTTATCATAAATCCCAGTAAAAGTCTTTTAATCCGAGCAGCTTGCGTCTTGAGAATACTGTATGAAAATTAACTGATGTAGATTCTCAAAATTGTAAATGTAAGAATCTGATAGTACATTAAAACTTACCTCTCGTGTTCAATAGATTTTGGTTTAAAAATTTCCTCGTTCATTTGAACAAGCAGATCCTTTAACATTCCCATGTTAACATGAAAAATAGTGATCTTAAAACAGAGACACGCCTGTGTGAATAGCAGGTAGGAAGCTTGGGCAAAAGCATCAAAGTCTCCCCAAACCTGAATGATGAAGATTATTTGAAAAATTAGAAACAAATATTGCAACATAATCATGAAGTATCTATATATTTTTCGAACATAGTTTTCATTTTCGGGAGGCACCCATACACCCAAAAATGTCATTACGAATTTTGCTCTGTTGAGGTAAAGATCCTCGGAATTCAATGCCATGGTTCGTATGTTCTGTGAAACTGAATACCTATCTCGTATTTTACATCAAATAATCCCAGTATCATTTGTGAAATTATTAAGGCAATTATTTGAATAACGGGTTGAACATTCATGGTACGATGGAAAGTAGTTAAGTAATTGGCATGTATCGAACAACAATCTGCATAATGAAGCAGATTGGATAGTGTTTATGTAATCATATCAATAACTAGCCGTTTACTTTCACAAATTACCCAGGTCTTCAATTGGGAAATCAGAATTTAATCATTTTACAAATTGCGCTGTTTATTAGATGTTCGTTACCGTTTACTTAATGTTTGTGGTTAGTACCTACATAAAACATGTAATTTAAGAAACGTGATTCTTACGTATTTTTATATACCCAAATAAAAATAAAATTGTGCTTTATTCTAAGCTACCTTTACATAGGTACTCGCAGTGGCGTAACTACCCCATCGGGGGCCCGTGGCAAAATTCATCAAATGGGGCCCTTTGTAAATGTAAAAAAATTACATTGTAGTTTCGTTTTTATGATTATATTTTAAAGTGCGTGGTGGCCTGTTGGACCAGGCACAGCCGCCAACATGTTCACGGTGAACGCGGGTTTGAATCCCAGGGCACACCTTTGACTTTTCGGAGTTATGTGTGTATGGATCTTCAATCACCATGCAATATGACGGTGATGGAAAGCATCGTGAGGAAACCGGAGCCATTTGCAAGTTTCTATGGTATGTAAAGTCCGCCAACCCCCACTGGGCCAGCGTGGTGGACTATAATTAATGGTTTAGCCAATCTCAATAGTACTTTGGATCGTAGAGGAGGCCCGTGCCCTGCAATGGCACTTATATGGGATTATACAGAAGAGCACAGAATCTTTTAATGACATGGCTTCATATTTGTCATTGGATTATGATCTAATATCACTGCATAAAATCTAAAAAGGTTTCTCTAATAATGATTAAAGAGTGTTTTTAACCGACTTCAAAAAAAGGAGGAGGTTCTCAATTCGACTGTATGTTGCTTTTTGTAACTCCATTTTCATTTCTTTCTATCACATAGTACCGATAAACTTCACATAATTGGTCTGTTTTCGAAAAATCTTGAGTATCAAATATAATGGAGTTTTTGGGCCCAAAACAGCAATTAGCTCTTTTTTGAATTTTCGGACTTAAGTATTTTATCTGGCCCTTGGACTTATTTAACCATTCCTCTAAATAAGTATCACATTATGCTAATAACTGCTTTATTACGGCTATCTGCACTTTCTCTATGGCCACGAAAAGGTACTTTTTTTAATTAAGTGAACTTTCGATGTTTCGGATCTCTTTAGCGCATTTAAATTTATTTCTAGTCGTCATAACCCTCAACTCAAACATTCATCATGCTGGACATAGGCCTCCTTCAAATTTTTTCACCCTGTCATCAGCTTGTCGCATCCAGCATGTGGTAGCGACCTTTTGCAAATCGTCACTCCACTTAAGTGGCGGGCGTCCTACACTATGTTAGCCAAGACGCGGTTTCCACTCAAGAACACAAGACAAGATATGGCCAGCGCACTGCCACTTCAGATTGCTAAGTCTGTATGCTGTGTCTTATAATTTTGGTTCTCTGTCTGATCAGCTCATTACGGATCTTATTTTCCAAAAAGACACCGTGCATAGCACGCTCCATAGCTCGCTGAGCGACCATAAGCCATTGGACCAGCCGTGCTGTGAGAGCTCAGCACCGTAGGTACCGTAGGCTCTGGTAGGCACTTGTTGAAAACTATCGTTTTCAAGCTTTTGGGAAAAAAGTGTTAGCTGACGAGAAGACTCGTAGCCTCTTTCTCAAAGTTTTTTCTACCTAGTTAAAGGGTAAGTCCCAGTTAAGTATATTTGGGAACAACAACGAGCTGGTGGCCACATAAAGCGAAAGGTTGGATCAAGGTGAGGGTGGATCATTACTTTGGTTTTGTCGAAGTAAATTTTTAGACCTATTCGCTGTGAGACTGAATCCAGACCGTCCAACATTTTTTGCAGCTCCTCCAGCGATTCCGCCATCAAGATTATATCGTCACCGAAACGTAGGGGCGTTTGTTTATTATTTTATTCATTTTTTTTTATTATTGTCGCTGTCTCTTGTTAACCCAATGGTCTCTGGGTTTACAGTGAACCTTTCTCTATCACAAATCGTTTCACTTCATCATATTTGTTAGACTATAATGAAACAAAAATATAACATTTAAATCAAATACCTACATGATGAAGAAATGTTTGTTATGTTTAAAATGTAGTCAGTTGTTTATTATTAATAATTTCGTTATTAATGTTATAATCTTATCTGCTCACACCCTGTCGGGCTTGAACCTGAGGCCCTATCAAGCCACGGATCCGGCAGTCCTGAGACCCTGTCAGACCAGGGCCTTGCCGGTCCGGGGGCCCCCTTAGGCCGGGGGCCCGTGGCATTTTGCGCACTTTGCCACCCTATTGTTACGCCACTGGGTACTCGTCTCACTTTGGAGCAATGCAATGCTCTGTGAGATGGGTAATAGATTTAGTACTTAGCTATACAATAGATTAAGTTCTTTGCTAATACTTTGAAGCAAGTAGATTTTTATAATATCTGAGCCTGACTGTGGAGTTCCTGGAATTGACTGCTTCCGTAATAATAGTTTCTAGAATATGTAACAGGACGAGGGCTTAGGCACTGAAACTATGGTTATTTTATTAGGGCTTATTGATAAGATTCTGAAGGGATAATGAATATTTTAGAGTGGGATACACCTTTTCAGGTTCCGAAATATCAGGATTGCTAATCAAGCAAAATAAAAGTTCATAATCTCTGTCTCTAACTAAACGTGACTGAGTCTAATCTAGCTGGCTGCATAATATTCTATGGCATATTCCCACAAAACACAATTCCATCGCTATCCCATATGTAGAGGGCGAGTCGAAAAAATATTTAGTTATATAGATAAAACTTTTAATTGGGCGTGTATCCAACTATTTATCTTGACGTGTGATGTGTCACCCTTACGTCACTGAACTGTCAAATCAAAATGTTCGCCGCGGATGCACTGGCCGATCTAAATAGATAAATTATTATTTTACCACTGATTCCTCTTAATAATGGTGCCTTCGAAATAATATGATATTGTTACGTTAGCATGGAGAATGACAGTATGGAATTCACGCTACCACCGGCCCCCCGGGGCTTGTGTTTTGACCGAAATGATTTTGTCAAGGTATTTTATTTTTATTGTATTTATTTTGTTAACTGTGTTCTTAGTAATAAAAGGTCCATTTTACTGTCAAATTGGTTCCTTTAACAGTATGTCTTGAAAACTGTTGATGACTATTTATGAGGTTTTTTAAGAAGAATGTTGTTGGTATTGAAGATTGTTAAAGACACGTCAAGGATTGTCGCCGGCTCTTGGTCTCGTTGTTTCACAATATATCACGATCCTATATATTAGACAAAAGGTTTTTAATGTATTATTCTCTGATTCAAACTGTTATACATGCCAAATAAGCTCAAATTGTTGATGATGTCATCAATAAAAAATTTGGAGCTTGGTAATTGTAAATAACATTATGGATGATGATGTACCATGATTGTAAGTAGTAGTCCTGACATTTATTGATCATTGACTTCAAACTTCTGTATTAATTCATATTATTGTCTCTGCTATGAGAAAATAATACAGAATATTTTTTATATTGAGTTGGGAGTACTTAATGCTTACCATGTTTAGATAACAATTTGTTGATAAAAAATACATAACTCCATTATGATATTATCTACAAGTAACAACTATTTTTATTTTGGTTCACTAACAGAATTAAATTTGTATTTTATGAACTCCGTACATATTTCAAACAGCCCGATTTAAGATTCAGTTTTTGTTAATGTAAACTTTTATTAAAGACCAAGGATTTAAATTATTAATATACTTTCCATACTTGGATAAAAACCTTTATATTAAGCAACACCCCAATTCTCTAGAGAAATATGTGTGCATTGGAAATGGCTTATTTAAGAAGCTATATCCCCTTGCTACTAAGTAAATGTTTCTTTCCTCTTCTGTTATTTGTCTTTTATCTATATCTTTCCATAATAGGCCATTTTGAAATAGGAACTATGATATAATTTAAAGTGTTTATCATAAAATTTAAAGATACTTTTAGAATACTGAATAGTTTATTTCTGCTTGTTAAATTATGTATCTTTTATGGTCTAGAAAATACAGACAATGCTCTAAAATCTAGACAAATGACAAAGCTGTTTATATTACACTCTATCATAAACATTCAGTTGAGGTTCATTTTAACCTTGAACTTGTCCATCCATCTTCTTAGTTAGAACAACTACAAGTCTTCAAATAAACCACAAAAATATTGAAACAAAACAATTATTTACAGGTTTATGGAAAATTTGGTTTAATTTTCACATTTCTTTTAACTTTCATATATCGTAAATCTAAGAAACCATTACCCAAAAAATTTTTTGTTTTAGACCAATTTCTCCGTGGACAACTTTCTGGAGGAGCACCAGAACATGGCATCGCTGGAGACAATGCGGGACGACCTTGGCATGTACCTCAAAGTCCTCAGGCTGGCCATGATTGAGCTCATTAACAAGGACTATGCAAACTTTGTCAACTTGTGTGCTACACTCATTGGTTTTGACAAAGCCATACTTAAAATTCAGGTGCCATTAGGACAGTTAAATGAGGAAGTGCTTGTAAGTAAAATGATTTTCTTATTGCGATGAATGATGAGATTAGCATACCATTCGGCTGATGGTAAGAGATAAGACCAGTCATAGACAGTACCAAAACCTAATAAAACCATGGATTACAAAGTAATGCTTGGTATTTCATTACGCTCGCGATCTTGAGACGTAAGATGTTAGGTCTCAATATTTTCAGTAGTTACTCTCATTACAATATCCTTCAAACCGAAACACAACAGTGCATTTACATTGCTGTTTGGCAGGAGTAACTTTTGAGTAACACAAATAGTTGTCGTTAAGGGGATCGAAACTACTGCCTCTAGTTTCACAGTCGGCATCTGACATTGTGGATCATTGTGGATTTATTTGGACTTTTGTTATTGTGTAGTGTTTAACAAAAAATAATAATATATCATTTTTAGAGTGTAAAACAGTGTCTAGAAGAAGCTATGAAAGAGTTGTCGATGTGGATGAACCAACGTCACGGACTTCAAAAGAAAAAACAACTTCTCAAATACTACAGTCAGACAGTTAATTGTTTGAAAACATTGGACAATGTGTTGCACAATATTTCTGAAAAGAAAAAACACGAGCAAATCGCCTTAGCAGATAGAGCTGCGATGCAGTACAATCAATTGAAATTCTCAATAACAAAATGCGAGAATTTAGTCAAAGCCGAACAGAAAACACAGTTCAATGAAATAGAGGGCAAATTAATTAAAACATTAAATGAGTTGCTCTTTCAATTTTGGAATGACAGTGACGAAGAAAATTTACTTAAAGCATTAATTACATTAGCCTCATTGGACCGTGTCAGTGAAACGGAAATGTTGATACGGAAGCAAGCAGTTGCTCCGTTATTACAAGACATAATCAATGAGTCTTCACTGCAGAGGTGTAAGGAAGGCCTTCAAGGAATATACAATCAGATATTGTCCCTACTAGATACCAAATTAAAGTTACTGTTAACTATCACACAACATTCCAAGCTGGCATTTCTGGAGAAGAAATATAGATTTTTAGTAAATTGTTTTTGGTGCGAAGTAGAAAGTCGGTTGGAGGTGAATTTGTCCTCTATTTTTGCTCCCGGCAACCCTCAAGTGTTCTATAAGAGATACAACGAAAGCATGGAATTCGTTAAGAAGTTAGAAGACCGCTGTGCTGTTGAGGATACACTCAAGTTATTGCGGGCGACGATAGAGTATAAGAGTTTTCAAAGGAGATGGAACTTGCCAGTTTACTTTCAAATACGGTTTCAAGAAATTGCAGGTAAGAATTTTTGTATATTTATTATACGGGCCTCCTCAAATAAACACAAACCCTCCCACTTTTGAGCAGGCTGCGTCTAACAGTGGACGGTCGTAGACTGAATATAATAATTAATTTATATATGCATTCTATTTCTGTGAAATGTGTAATGGATATAATATTTTACATAAATAAATTATTTATATAAATATGCTAAAGTCATACACAGATAATTACTAATTAAATTACGTGTGCGTGTCACACATTAATTTGGAATGGGAGTTAAAATAATTTATATTACTCTAGAGGACAATAAAAAAATATCATCTATTGTGAAATTATCCAATATTTTTTCGTATTTAAATGTTGAGCAGATAATATTGTGTTCTTGTTTCAAGGCCCTAACACTTTAAATCGATCTCCCGATCGCAGCGGGATGTATAAGGGCTGGTAGTACATGTTCATCACATCAAACTCAGCATATGAGGCAGACCATAGAGTTTCGATAATCTCAATTAAATTCCGAAATCTCATTTAAAGTTCCATTTAATCCAATTCCAATCCCAGTCTCTATAAGATTGACGCATTCTTATGTTTAGGGCAAATGTCCACACTATGCACCTTTTTATATCCGTAAGATATTCTTGTCTTCGAGGCGAAAACCTATCCCACTGTAAATGGTGCTTAAAATCTTTGTGAAAATTTTTCAATTCATTCAATAATCATGATTTAATAAAGTAATAGTTTTGTGTTCAATATATTGAATTTATTCATATTTCTGCTTTCACCAAATTATAAAACCAATTTTCAAAAGTACAGATGAGTTCTACTTTATAACCCAGTTCCTATATTAAACCGAATGATTCCAGGAAGCTACGAAGCGGTGCTTCAAAAGACTCCAGTGACGGAGAGTAACGATGGTTTTGTCCTGAGGGAGACGCACAGGTGCTGGCGAGCGCTGCAAGAGTGCTGGTCCGATGGCATCTGCATACAGGCATTAGCGCACAAATTCTGGAAACTATCCCTACAGTTGATATCCCGATATGCTAGTTGGGCTACAGCTTATTGTACACAGGTATGTAGTTGAAAGAAAACATCGTGAGGAAACCGTACCATAGTGATTTCTATTTTCTATGGCATGTTAAGCCCGCCTACCCGCACTACTCGTTCTCGCGATTGCGAATCGAGCATGCCGTTCGCCTGATGGTAAGCAATACGACCGCTCATGAACAGTAGCAAAACCAAACAACACCTTGAATTACAAAGCAATGCTTGGCATTCCACTGCGCTCGCCATCCTGAGACATAAGATGTTAGGTCTCAATATGTCCAGTAGTTACTCTGGCTACAATGCCCTTCAACCCGAAATACAACAGTGCGTTAACACTGCTGTTTGACGGGAGAAATAGACACTGCGGTGGTACCCACCCAGATGGCCTCTCACATATGAGAGACCTACCACCAGTTAATGCCGCAATATGTCGCTATAAGACAAAAACTTTCCAACGATCCCTACGGAAATAGGAGGTAAGAAATAAAACTATGGATAGTACACGGGTGGTTCTGCATTAGGGGATTTACCCAAAATGGAACTTCTTAAGGTTGCCATACGAAAAAAAGTACTATACACGTATACAGTTAGCCTTCTGAATCATTCTATGCCACTTTGATTCAATGAAGTGGTATAATATCTTAGGGATTTAAGCACTTTAAATATTAATAGAATTAATCCATACATAATTTCTGTAATCGACAAATATGCTACGGAATTACACGTTAAATATATTAGCTATTAAACATATCACTTAAATCCATTTCAATCAGATTTTCCATTAGAGAAGATAATTATAATTCATCATAACATATTATCTGTATCAGCCTATATACGTCCCACTGCAGGGCACGGGCCTACTCTACAATCGAGAGTACGATTGAGAGTGGTTAGGCCATATAGTCCACCACGCTAGCCTAGTGAGGGTTGGCAGACTTACATACCATAGAAATTTTTATAAATCGCTATGGTATGCAGGTTTCCTCACATGATTTCCTTCACCGTTTTAGTGCGTGGTGATTGACTATCAATACACACATGGCTCCGAAAAGTCAGAGGTGTGCCCTGGGATTTGAAACCGCGACCACCGAGAACATGTTGGCAGCCAAGCCTGGTCCGTTTACCAACAGGCCACCACGCACTACATAACATATTAAGTGACAACTAATTTATTTTTACAGAAACAAACAACGCCGAAACAAGAAAATATCAATGTAAATAAGTCTCTAATTGACAACAGTATTAGCATATTCGTAGACATACAGACTCTGCTACAACGGTTACCGGACTTTATGACCGTTGTACAAAACAAAATAAAAATTGAAAACACAGAGTTACTACGAAAAAGTTTGCAATCATCAGAGAGGACGCTTGAAGGAGTAAAAGACAAAATAAGGGCGTGTATAGTGACCGAGCTGTATGAGAATTACAACGTGCAATTAAAACAAGTAAGCGATATACCGCGCTTGTATAGAAAAACTAATCGCAGCGTGCCAACGAGGCCGTGTGCCTACATAGATGTGGTGTCGAGTTCGCTGCACGAATTCAACGGAGAGGCGGCAAAGAGGCTAGATAACACCTTCTTGATGGAACTTTATGAGAAACTTTTTAATGTTATGACTGTTTCGTAAGTTTGTTTTGTTTTTTTTTTTGTGCTGGCAACACTGTGGGCGTGATAGGGTCTCAACCTTGAAGTACGATTTGCTTGAGATTAAATTATCGTCACAAAGATAATTGATTGGGTTTGAGAGGAAACTACTGACTGCTCGCAAGAACTCTATTTTTAATGGGTTTATTTTTTAATTATGGATTAAACGGCGTCGGTCTTAACGGAGTCCGGAACGATTTAAACTGATTCGTAGAACTATATCACAAATAAATCAATGCAAGGCCATCTCCGGGTGGAAAGGCTTATGATATGTCCTCTTTATGCATTCGTAATAATTGCATATTCACGCTCACATGTTGTCAGCGGCTTTATTTTATTATTTGGTGATACTTATTTTGATTCCTACTTCCGACATTTTTTAATTGTGCTTGTGTTTACGAATTAACTCAATTGATTGTAGGCAAAGTTAGTGAAAAAATATACTTTTAATTCGGGTATTTTATTTTCAATTATCATCTGACAATCAGCGCTATTATTTTTTCTTTGTTGCCATAGACATATATATTCGCTGGAGGACAAGTTTAGCTATAACCAGGGGAATTCCCAATACTGAAAATGTTATAAAATATCCATGGCGCAACTATTTTCAGATACTACAAGTATGTAGAAGACGTGCTGACGTCCGTGCAAAAGACCGAAGAGTCGTTAAGAAGACTGAAGCAGATCCGAGAAATGGCGGCCCAGCCCAGCGAGGCAGGCGTGACGGACGGGGATAAGATCCGACTACAACTCCACGTAGATGTACTCTCATACGGCAAACTCGCTGAGACACTCGCCGTCAATGTAAATACTGTTCACAAATACACCGACTTAACCCATATGGTCACGGAAGCTGTAAAAAATATAGATAATAAATGATATGCCCAGATGTATAGCGTGGTTTTTTCTCCTCACTGGTGACTCACTGATTGCAGTGGTTAAAGAAAATATTATCTGATCAGCTTAACTAACGCGCCTGATGTATGGTAGTTACACTCGCATCTCAGCAAAAATTAAGTAAGCCGTAGTCGGATTTATAATTTTCTAGGAAAATTAAAACTTGCCTTAAATGTAGAAAATAGGTGTGCGTTAATTATGAACTATGAGTTGCAAGTTTTGGTAATAAATGGTACTGCAGCATGTGTTTATTAATTGCGTGGTTTTCCTCGTACATGTTTGGAATACTTGCGGTCTAAGAATAAATGTATGAATCCAATAAGTTTCTTATTGGATTATCAGGTGTTTTTGTTTTCTAGCAGTAATATAGTGAAGGTGTTTGAAAAAAACAAATTATTAACATAAACATGTATTTTGATCAGTTGAATAAAATTGTATGATTTGAAAAAATAGAAACCATTCACTTATCACTTAAAATGATTAACAACATAAAATCTTAAATAATACTATTTTTGTGGAACGAAATATTTCATTATTGTGTTCGTTTTAGCTTTGTTCTTTCTGGGGCTACTCCTAGGCTTATCAGAACCTGGTGGGTTCTTCCACATCGCCTTCAACTCTTGCTGCATCTCATCAGGTAAGGCATTGAAGACCTCTTTATCAACGTAACTCGGACAGTCTTCACAAGCACCTTCTTCAATATCTTTCATTGAATCTGACGCATCGGACAAATTATCTTTTGCGGGACTGGCTCTCGGCGTTAATGACCTGTCGCGGGAATTGAGTCTTAGCTCCGATACCTTTTCCAGCTCCTTTGAATTCAGCCTGAGTTCACCAACTTTTAGCTTACTAGGAGATGCAACCTCCTCCTTTGACAGACACCTTCTTTTTGCTATCCAATTTACTTTTTTAGGCTTTTTAGGTGATGGTTCCACTTCAGCATCTGAGAGATCAGTTGTGGTGCTACTACTTGGAGACACTGCCGAGTAATCCATGGAAGTAGCTGATGTATCACAATCGTTTTGCAAATTGAGTACCGACTGGACGGATATATCATTCATCAAGTAATTAACTATGGAACTCCTGCCAGTCATGCGTTCCTGGAACTTAGTGAAAGCCAGTCCCACTAAAGTTAAATGGAATGGTTTTGATAAGTCAATAAGTTTGTTGAATAATCTCATTATTATACTCATGAGTTTTTGTTGGCCAGCATCCGTTACTGTCAATGAACCATTGTTCATTGTGAAAATGGACGGTGAGATCTGTGTTTGCCTTGACTCTCTGTGACTACTCAGCCTTTTAGCATCTCTCTTTCTTAACGTAACTCTAAGTGATACTGGAATGCGACCATCTTCTCTCATAAGGACAAGCAATCTTTGCAGCAAGGCTGTGAACTTATCTTCTACTTCACTCTTTACACTTACAGTCTTGAAGCTGTCCTCCAGGCCTATGCTCTGAGGCTTGCCAGTTTGCTTCACAGGAGTATTATCTTCACCTATGCCTAAATTTTTTAATCTGACTGCCATGTCACTACTAAAATTCTTTTTGAGCACCTCCAGTGGCGCTTGCTGTAGATCACTCACAGAGATAATTTTCTGTGAAATGAGAGCTTCTGTGGTTTTAGAACCAATGCTTGGAATGGATCTGACACTTGAAAGGGTAGACATAAAACTCGCCCCATGCTCAGGGTATATTGTAGTCTGATCATTAGGCTTATGCAATGGACAGATTAGTTTAGCCAACAACTTGTTGTGTGCTATGCCAGCACAAGTTGTGTAACCTAATTCGTCGAATATTTTCTTCCTCATCTCACTGGCTATTTGTGATGCTAGTTTCAGTCTAGTGTGACAGCCACAAGGACACTCCATACTGGGTTCATTGTAAATGTGACCACACACCGAAATACAACTGGGGTTCACACTCTTTAACTTTTCCTGGACTAAATTTGTGACATCAATAAAATTCTCATCCATACCTAACTTCTCAACGGGACATTTCCAACATTGCAACACCGCGAATATCTTATTCGATGCTGCTCTGTAGTTGTGTAAATCCTCACCATTCACTAATTTTAAATTCGGGCAGGCCTTCATAGCGTCTGACACGAGCATACATTTATTGACTCCGAAAGTCCTCGCCTCGTAATTGCTAGTCACCACAATGTTCTTCTGTTGGATGCCGAGCGGTGCACCGCGCAATTCCGGGTTTCGCACCATTTCCACTTGGGCATAAAAACAATCTATGTCAATGTGTATAATAGCCCTCGGGTGGTCTCCGTCGACGTATGTATAAGTGGAACAGCTCGTTTCCATGTTTCTGGAAGATTGTAACACACTTTAGTCACAATTTACATTGTTCTTACATAGTTTTACCTGTTGCGATACAGTAAGGCGAATGGCCTGGAAACAACCCACCTGTCGTCCATGACCGTATCATTGAAAGATGTAGTAAGTTTATAAATATTCAATTTAGACTGTTAAGTTAGAAATTACAAATTTTCTTTCATAAAAATCCAAAATATTGATATTAAAAATCGGACAATCGCGACACATCAACAGAGACAATGTTGACAGATCAAAAAATATTTAATCTATCTGTCAAGCAGATAATCGATTCATAATTCTAATAATGACGAAATTACTAAAATTAAACATCAATGCTTATCTATTTTTTATCACAGAAATATTATAATTTAGTAAATAAATATAACATAATAATTTGTTATATAGTAATGCGTATCTTTTATCTTATGTGATTGGTTCAGTAAAGTTTAAATTACAAGCATTTGGGATAATTATTCATAAGACGAAGAGGCTGGCAAATATAAGTCGAGAAAGCATCATATGAACAAATTATTATTATTGAATATAACTTATAAATTATATTAATCGTTTATT
The DNA here is from genome assembly GCA_030180105.1 of Hyles lineata. Taxonomy (NCBI): domain Eukaryota; kingdom Metazoa; phylum Arthropoda; class Insecta; order Lepidoptera; family Sphingidae; genus Hyles; species Hyles lineata. Next base: position 10,768,538 of record JARJEE010000013.1, on the reverse strand, counting down.
CATAATTTAAATTTATTTTGAAATCAAGTTCGTTCAAACTCTAAATAGTCGATTATGAACAGCTGTCATCGAGCTGTCAAGACATTTACGTCATTTCATGAAAGTGGGTTGTCGAACGAAGTGGGTGTTCAATACAATACAAAAATTGATAAATACATCTTTAAAATTCAGTGATGATACAGTTATGACCCACTGAAACAGACATGGAGGGTGTACCTTCAGGTGATATACAGGCGAAATACCAAAAATTGGCAACGGAATATTCTAAGGTGCGTAACGAATGCAGGCTGGGTGTTCGTCCGGCGAAACAATAATTTAGTGTTAATATTTTACATCCGTTTTACAGCTCAGAGTGCACGTAAAGGTGTTAAAAAAGGGTGTTCTAGATGAGCAAGCGAAGTCAAACGAGTTGCGAGACTCTTTGAAAGACAAGGAAAAATCGTTGCGAAAAGGGGAGTTGGAGATAGATTCGCTGACGTTCAGGAATCAGCAGCTGACGAAGCGCGTGTCCGTCCTTCAGGATGAGCTCGACGCATTGCAGGTCAGTCACACCAGATCTCTAACAAACAATCGATTTATTGTAACAAAAAAGATTATAAAATTTCAACAATGGTTTTAGGTTTTTTAATATTAAATAAGTGCTTTTTACCATTAGTATGCAAATTAATTTGGTAATTACATGTAATTGCTGTGTTTGAACTAGTAAAGTCCATTATTTTTAAATGATTGAATTGTGTTTATGTACATTGGAGTTCTATAAATGCTTTTGTTACTATTTTTTTTATTAATTGTGGACTTCATAACTATTTGTAGTACATTAATTGTTACACAATTACATTTTTTCTACAGTAACCATATGAAAACTATATTTAAATAACTGTGTAAAATTCTTGTAACAAATGATTTTTTCACAGATGAATTTTAAATGTTAGATAAGGTTGATTGGAAAAGAAATCTGTTTTATATGATTCATTTTTGTTTATAAATTGTCTTATGTAATATATCACACATCATTATTATATGATGGAGGAATATATCTCAAATAATCGACAAATAGGTGGCTCATTCTATGTAAATAACCAGAACAAAAAAAAATGGCATTAAAATTGGAAAATTAAACATCAGTGTTTGTGGCAATTTTCTTAACAATTACAGTTGTAATGAGAACAGCATTTTAGCTTTACATTAATTTTATAAATCTGAAATACAGCATAAAAACTGTTGCTACCACAGAGTAAGTATGTATTTGTCTATTGTGCACTAGAAATGGTGTAAGATCTATGATCCATAGCAGTGCCCGCTTTCCTTCAAGTAGGCTACTTATTTGTCTCCCTACAGCAGGATATTAAAAAAGGGCCCTTGATAATCTAGTTCATTTTTCATTCATCATCCTTTTCCAATTATGGAATCTTGCTCTTCATGACTTACTGTAATAATATTGTGTTTTCTTTATGCAGTTAAAGTTATCAAAAAAGTCAAAAAGCAAAGGAGAGGATAAACAAGCAACAGTGAGCAATGTAGTTCCATTAGACTCGGGACTGTTGCAAGAGGAATTACAGAAGAAGATTATTGAAAATGCACAGTATGCATCGCAGGTGCGTTCTAGTTCCTTTATTACACAGAGTGATTTCATAACTTGAAAGCAATAATAAAATATTACAATATTTTTATTATTTTTGTATTTACCTTCAAAATCAACAAGATTACAAAAAAATGTCAATATCTAATACATACATTACATTGGGAGGACATTTTTGAATTTGATATTACTAGTTTGATGGTAACTTATAAAATTCTTATGATTTCATAAGCAACTATTACTTTTTATATAACCTTGACATTGTTTATGCATCCTTATTTTTTAATTAAACAACAGCGAACTGAAAATATGTTCATGTCTCATTGGCAGACATGCCTGTTGTATATTATATTATTTCCGTACATGGCACTGTCTCTTTAAGGTCACGGTAGTCCACAGTGACATTACTTCATTGTTTTAATCCATACCCTCAGCTTTCAGATAAAACATTTGAAGTTTCGCAACTCAAAGCCTCCATAGAAGACTATCAGAAGCATATAAATGAAACGGACAGTAAATATAAATGTGAAATAGCCAAGCTGAGGAATAAGAACCAGGAGCTGCAATTTCAGTTAGAGGAAGCTCAGAAGGAACGGCTTAGCAGTACTCCGAATAAGGTGCACTTGCCGAGCAGTAGTCAACCAACTAGCTGTAATGGAGACTTCTTATCGGAGGGTGGAAGTTTGGTAAGTGAGATTTAATCAAAATTAGTGTACCTAACGCACATAACATACCAAAGCCACCGGCCCGAAAGTCAAACCCGATGGCCTATAAGAAAATAATCGTGTCGGCGACAAGCGCCGCACTTGTTGCCCGCCGACATTTTGGTGGCATTTGCTCTGCTCAATTGCCCCCCGACACTCAACAAAAAATATTCATGTTTTGTTGGGCCGGCAACTTGTCTCCAACAATGTTTCTTGACTTGCAATGGGTGAAACCGCCGACTTGCCCGCCAACAAAAAGTTGTCGACATGTGCTGGCGGGTCGGCGGCTTTGGTGTGCAGTGCACTTAAGAGACTCCAAGCTTCGGAGCTATATTTCAATTCTTTACATGCCGTTGATGATCCTGGCTGACAGGATTTACAATGGTGGGTGTGTGCTGGAAAGTCTCTGCCAGTGAGACATACATTTAATTGGAGAGGGGTGTAGTTAAATGTAGTTTTGATGCGGTAGTAGGCGATAGGGGTATGCAGGTATCATCAGTCTTCTAGCCCGACACGTTTGCGGATATTGCGCCTTGGTGAATATGTGTCGATACTAATACATTTATATCAATACATAAATTAAACTTGTAAATATATTTTTAACTTCATCTCTTTGTAACTGTGGTTAGTAATTGATACTCAACCACAATCAACATTCCATTTTAAACGGTGCTATAAATAAGGCAGATACATGTGTAGGATATGCGCTGTGTGATGCGAGATAGCAGGACACGTTTGATAACTGTGTTTAATATTATGCATTGATATTCATCGAACATGAAATGCAAAGTAAGGTATGATTGGCGGCTCCGCCCAGGTGCAGATACACTTTTTTGAAAATATTCTATAGCCTATGTTTATCAGGGATAATGTAGAATTTTTATGGTTAAAGATTTTTTAGATAGGTACAATGTTTTTAGAGCCTATTCAATGCAAACAATCAAATCTTTCCTCCTTTGATTATTTGTTATTAGTCTGATTTCTCACTATTCCTTGTTATACAGATATGTTTTTATGTATGGATACGAAACCTCGACCACCCTTTCAGCAGACCGTGTCGCGTTAATTACCAAAATATCACGTACATAAGGACATTAGAATTTAGAAGTAGATATATGTAAGAACCTGTTAAACGCAGGCCCGTTACCGTGCTAGGGGTTCTTCTTGCAGCTGGGTAGAGCAGCGACTACACTTTATTTTTAATGGCCTAAAATGTCTCCCACTGTTGGGCGAAGGCCTCCCCTTTGTTACTCCACTTGACCTTGTCCTCGGCGGGCTCTTGCCATTTTGGCTTAAATGCATCCAACTTGTTTTCCACCACATCTACGGTCTTCTGAGTTTTCTCCGGTCATTTGTGGGTATTCAGCTTGTAGCTCACATAGGACGTAGATTTTTATTCAGTCAACCTTTAAGTATAGAATACTTAAATTTATATTGATCTACAGATCGGCAGTGAAGACGCTCTAAGTTCAGTAGACGATTTGAATATCAACGAACAACTTAGTATAAAGGTGCACACATTAGAACAGGTAATGATAACTACTTATTTAGTAAAATTTCAGCTGTCGAGACATGTAATTTCTTGTCCAATACTGACTATTTGCACACCTCGAATTACTCTTCAGTTCTAAATGCCGCTAAGTTTTATATTTTCGGGGTCAAATTTAAAACAACTTAACAATTTATTCATGTTTTATTACTCATTTAAACAATAACTCCATAATTTATTTAAATACAGGAAAATCAAAAACTTAGAATGGAATTCGAAATGCTTAGCATGGAAAACGAGAGTCTAAAGCTAGAAGTAGGGAAGTACGTAGCAGCCTCGCAGAAGAGACGCGGAGACCATGACTCAGGAGACTTCAACTCCTTCAACGAGACCTCTGTGGACTCGGAGGGGAGGGTGACGGGACTCCTGGGCTCTCTGGAAGTCCCATTCCTCCTCAACCAGGAGACACAGGCCAGGGAGGAACGCATGATCACCTACTTTAGGAATAAGATTAGTGAACTGCAAGCTGAAAAGGCCGAGCTGAAAAGTAAGACTGAACATTACGTTAAAGAGGTGAGTGAGTTGGTATTATGGTAGTTTTTTTATTTTTGCATTTAATTTACTTTATATGAACACCAATTCTATTCCGAAGGAAATGTAATTGATATTATGGATATCCTTTTATTAACTATAGTATAAGGTTTAATAAAAAACAAAATCAGATAAAAAAATGTTTTTATAACTCTGAACTTGGTTATTGAAAATACGAGTATTATATTTGTTGTCAACAATTGAATTCCAGTGCGAATTGCTGAGGCTTCGTTTCGACGAGATGGAGCGCGAGAAACAGACGGACGAGGAGACGTTGCGGGACAAACACAACACTATCAGCAGGCTGGTTAGTTGCATACATACTTTGTTAATATCTGACTAATATAATGCCCAAAATATTATATTATTTAAGTCCGCATGTAGATGTTGCCTGTGGCGCACAAACACGTAGTGTTCTTCTGGTGGTAAGTACCTCATATTATGTGAGAGGCCGCCTGGATGGGTACCATGGCAATGTCTATTTCTCCCGCTAAACAACAGTGTAAATGCAGTGTCGTGTTCCGGTTTGAAGTACATTGTAGCCTAAGTAACTATTGGATATATTCAGACTTTACATCTTATGTCTCAGTATGGTGGGCGCAGCAGAATGCCAAGCATTGTATTATAATTCAAGGTGTTGTTTAGTTTTGCTACTATTCATAAGCGGTCGTACCGCTTATCATCAGGCGAACTGCATGCTTGTCTCGCCATTTATTAAAAAAAAAGCAAAAAGAAAGCTTTTTTGTAAATCCTTAAGTTGCGTCATGTCTGAAATTACTAAAACTACCACCGGGCTTCGTTTTCGTTTCCTATGTATGTGTGTACCATTTTTTAAATATTTTTTATCAGTTGTAGTAACATACCCTAATATTTGTGTTCTCCAGGAGGAGGAGTTACACTCCACGTCGCACAACTACGAGCAGCAGATGAGCGTGCTGACGGAGCACGTGGCCGGACTCAACGACCAGCTCGCGCGCCAGCACGACCACATCCAGCACCTCAAGCACCAGCTCGCCACCAGGAAGAAGTAACAAACATCAGCTCAGCACCAGGAAGAAGTAATGCACCTTGTATAATCGAGGTAGGGATGTCGCACCTTTAGACTTAAAGAGACCTAATTAAATATTACTCTATTATTTATTTTATTTATACTCTTTATTGTACATCTCATGTTACATAATATATAAAAATTAAATGGCTGACCATATCGCATTGAGCGATTTCTTCCTGGCAACCTTTGGATGAACAGGAATTGTTGGAGTAATCTTATTTTTTGGAAAATGTTCATTAGAGATTTGTAATTTAAGAACTTTTTGTGCTTATGGAAGATATATCGAGAAGACCGAAGTGTACATCTTTCTGTCTTTCACGCGTCAATAGGTCATTATTTAAGGGTCGATGGAGATTTGAATTGAAAGTCAATATCTATTTTTTTATTAGGTCACTTTAATTCTAAAGGTGCGAAATGTCACAAATGACACATTTCTGATGGCGTGAACGCCCGTGGAAACGCAAAATGTGTAGGAACGACATTTGGTAACCAGAAGTCACGTGACTGCCAAATGTCATTTCCATACATTTGGATATTTTCAGAAAAGTGTCATTTTTCTAGGGGCCCAGGTAAACTTATTGTTATTCAAAACTAAGATGGAATGATTATCGACCAGGGATGCTGCTCTTGACACGATGAGAATTTTTTTATTGTATTGTATGGCGAGACATGCATGCCGTCCACCGGATAGTAAGCGATACGACCGCTCATGAACAGTATCAAAACCAACCAATAACATGAATTACAAAGCAATGCTTGGCATTCCACTGCGCTCATCATCTTGAGACGTAAGATGTTACTGTTCATGAGTGGTCGTATCGTTTATCATCAGGCGAATAGCATGCTCGTCTCGCTATTCATTGCAATAAAAAAGGAGTCAAAGACTATCTAGTTGCTCTGTCATTTTTTAGAGATTAATTTAGCTCGATCACAATTGTACTCAAAGTCAGGTAATTCTCAACATTGGTTGAACTTTGATACATATTTTCATTGTTTCTTGCTTTATTAAACAAACGAATTTGAGTTTTCACAATAACAATAAGTTTACTTCGACGATTGTGGCTGATGCTGTATCTCAAAGCTATGACTGAATTTAGTTCAGGGCTAGAGGCATTATTAGAGAATTAATCAAAATTACGAACATAATATAATAATGTTGCGATGTAACAGAACATCTGTCTTATATGTGACAGTTATATACTGTTGAAAATTGTATGTGCACGTCACTGATATGAGAACATACAATGTACATTAAGTACATATTGTTGGTCTTCAGAGCAATGGCGGATCCAGTGATGGACAGTATATAATATCTAATTGATGAGCTTACATGCCCTTGTATTATTTTTCATTTGCTTTAAAAAAACTACATTTAAAACTTGTATTTATTGTTCTTGGCTTTATCAATTAGTAAAAATAATCCAAAAATATACTCTAAAGAATATCGGTACATTTTATAAAAGCGAAAGGATATATCATCTCTCAAATATATTTACACTGGCTTTCTGGTATGACCTAACTTAATGAAAAAAATGTTGTGTGTTACTGGAGCTACAACACGCGATATTTTATTACTCCATGATCCCATGGATCCGCCATTGCCTCAAACATATAAAAAGTCTTATCTTACCCAAGATATGATTAAAAGGTTTATATCGAAGTTTGTTAACAATGAAACATGAAGTGCTTGCTACCTTTAATTTGTAGATTTTTAATCTATCCGCTGTTCCCTTGTAAATAACTTTGTAGTGCTGTATTTATTTCCTTAGCTTGAATATTCACAAATTGACTTTTTTATCGAACTTGGTTCGATTTTATTGGGCAAGTTATCCTTTCTCTATCACTGTTGATGTGAGATGTTGAAAGTTTATAGTTATATTGATTTAAATTTATTCCCTGACTGAAAAATATTATCAACTTCAGGTTTATTGATATCATAGGATTAAATGAATTAGCTATTTACACATGGTGACACAAAATGAAACCTCTGCTTTAAATCCTGTTAATAAAAACTAATATCTTTTGAATTTTGAAATTGAAAATATTCATAATTATACATCAATTTCACCAAGAGAGGCACCGATTAATTTTAAAACTAATTTAAGAATTCTGTTTGATTTATTTTTGAAATTTCTACAGTAATTATCAACATCCAGTAATATTTATAGTGATACAAAATGAATAACTTGTCAAAAATGGCACCTTTTAATGTAAGCTTAGTCTAGTCTCAAAATTGCATTCCTGATGCACACTGTATGTATGATCTTTGTATGATAATTATGTGGCCTAATTTTATTCATCGGCTAGTGATTTGTCTTTTAGATAGCTTTTAAGGTTTTGGAATCTAGCACTAGTAAACAAAAAGAGTTAATATTTACTTTAATATTGTAATTTTTCTGTGTCTGGTTATGAAAATATACAATATTTGTCGAAATATTTAGGAAATTATTAAGTTGCTAATTATTGCTTTTCATATGTATGGTTTCTCTTCACATACATTTAATACTTTTTATTTGCGAATAGTGCTGGATTCTTGAAACCGTTAAATATTTACATCTGGACATAACAAAAATCAAGAAAACAATATTATAGTCAGGTGGTTGTGTCCACATGTAGGTATAGTTAGATAGCATAATTTCTAATGCAACGTCATACATTTTTTAATTTTCGTGTGGACCAAATCATTGTTATAATACAGTCTATGGCAATATAAAGCTTGCATCTTGATGCAAATTTTTTCCCCCTTAAAAGCAATTTGCGCTTAATTAATATTTCCCTATTTCCTAAATTGTCAGTTTACGCTTAGCATGATTGCTGAATCCCTTTATCTCAATTTTTTTATATTCTGATAACTTTTTTTCTTCATTAAAGATCCCATTCCCCGCGTTATAGGAAACGGTCGAAGGTTTGGGCATGATTCCGATATTTAAGGGCATTGGTAAAACAAAACATTTTTGCGAAGACAGACAAAATATTTTTAATTACTCATACATTATTTATTTTACGTTGTACGGGCAAAAGTCCCATGATTTGGTCTAAGTACGCCCCTTTATCCTGTTACTGTGATTAAATGTAATATTTTAATTGAAGAAAAGAATAAGTCGTTTTATCAAAGCCTGCATGCCCACACTACAATGGTGAAAAGCTAAAAGGATGATGTTTATTAAAAACATATACAATCGGCTACCTTCTGGACTTACTTTACGTATATTGTTAGTAATAAACACTAACCATATACTTACAAATAAAATGATATTTGTACTTGGACGCCTTAATGATATCTGTCTAAACGACTAACAAGGAGCTATTGAAATGGAAGTTACATTTCTGCATTACATACATATTTTTAATACATGGCGTTTGAACAGATAAGCATTGAGGCTGCGTCTTGGCTTCAAGCCAATCTCACAAGTATTAAAAAATGAGGTTACATGAAATATAAAGCCTATTCGTGTATGAATTACTTCCAGAAGTATACGTAACTAATATTCCAATACTAGTACAAAATTCATTGAGATTTATTGTTCTGTTGAGGACACGCTAGTGAATTCTATACTTCAAGAAGTTCTACAATTATCTTGATTTTATATTATTTGGTGTAGATTTATTTTACATTATTTAACTGTCTTTTATTTACATTTCATTGTTAGAATGAAAATGCTAAATGTATCTGATGAAGCAGATATTTTCAGAATGTAAACATATTGTATTTTAATTTAAATGAATGCAAAAATGTGATACTAAAGTGTTATAAATGTTATGTATTTTTTTGTATTAGATATTTTTATTTTACTACATGAACGAATTGGACGTCTAGCTATTCGAAAAACTTATTTGGAACTGACTATACATAGTGAAGGTGAAGTAATCATTATAAAAATTATGTTACTATTATTTATGTGTATAAATGATTTTAGTTTATAGTGTATTTATATTATAAGGAAATAAATAGTTTTCAATATGTGTTTGCGGTTTTATTTTGGTTATTTTACTAGACTTTTAAGTAGAACATGCTAAAAAGAAGAGTGTGTAGATTAGGGAAAAGCATATTATCTTTTCTCGCAAAATTAAAAATGATCACTCAATGAGGGTAGTTGTCGCTACGATTAATCAAAAATGTCCGCAAAAAGTACTAGGAGACCATAACATAATAAGAGGTCATTTTGTTGCTTCGGTCCTTTTTATTACATTGAATGCGGGTAGGCACTTACCAATATTTTCAGTAAATAAATATTGAACCGTCCGCAAAAGTACTAGGAGAGCATAACGTAGCAAGAGGTTATTTCTTGTGCTAGTATTTTTATCATACTAGATGGCGCTAAGTATTCATTAAGTATTGAACCATCGGCAAAAGTACTAGGAGATCATAACGTCGCAAGAAGTTATTTGATTTCCTTGTATGTTTTATCACACTAGATGGCGCTAGGTATTCATCAAGTAAATATTGAATCGTCTGCTAAACAAAGTACTAGGGTAGCATAACGTTACAAGAGGTTGTTCGTTTCAATATTTCTCGTGAGACGGTTAGAAAAAAAATCTACCTTAAAATTAATTTATTTCAATATTGAGGGTAGTTAAGTTAAAACTGGCATGTCCCATGTGTCGTATTTTACTGTTTAGTGTTTAACAATTGCATCGATCGACAACGGATGTTTAGTGATCACATCTGACCACCACTGCACCACTTGGTTTACTAGTTAAATTAATAATCGATGTCAAGATATCAGTTTTCCGATCAATGCATAATACATTATCTGATGTCCATCTGCCTACATCGATAGTGTTTTTTTTATGATAAAGGACAATACGCCTGTTATTTGATGCGAGTGCTAATCCGATGTGTTATTTGTGAAAAAGGTAAATAAAACGCTCACTATATGCACAACTTTGTATTGTAACGATAATCATAAGCACCTTATAATATGTCATCAGTTACATTACTTTGTTATCAACAGTTACATTATCGTTATAAATATTTTTATACAAAATTTATCAATTTGTTAAACAGCGTTTTGCAAATAATTCGCTTACGTGAGGTCAGTCCATTCACACGTCGATCTGTCTCACAAGAGATCTATTACTAACTACTGAATACTGTTCGCCGGGCACACACACCGATGCAGTCATGTTTGATTGTGCGGCATCTACGACCTGATACTGAACAAAGTTATACACCAGTTAATAAACCTATATTAGCTATCAAATGTTTTGTCTTCCTCGCTCAGACTGAAATTAAAAGTTGTTAGAAAGGGACAAAACATTCTATAATCAAAATAGGTTTATAAACTTAATATGAATAAGGCAAATAGTGTAAGAATTTCGGATTTTGGGCCATCATCAAACTCTCCTTGTAGTGTTGTTTTAAAGATATAATAACGGTATAAGCGGGAAAAACTGTTTTTCTTGCGATACTTACAGTTGTTCAGTATCAGGCAATAGATGAAGCTGTTGAAATAAACGGAATTAGTCTAAGTACTTGCGCATTTCTAACAGGCCGTGAATTTTTAGCTTGGTGCGATTATTTAATATTTGTTACAAAATACTCTAATAAAAACAAATGGCGGAATGGCGTGAGATATTGCGATGCTTCTACGGTGACGCCTGCGCAGTAATATGTGTGTGCCCAGACTCATAGTCGCAAGTGACCGCCACCGCCGTCTATATGCTCCCCACAAGCGCATCGCAAAACAATCCAATGTTATCAATTTAAATAAGTACATCTTATTGCAATCACTGTCGGCCGGCGCGGTCACTTGACATTTAACATAAGGCATTGTCTACTATAATGAGAGATTTAATGACAACTTGTTTTGTAACGTATAGCTCGTAAACTCGACATGGTTTGCGAATTTCAAGAATTTCTCCCACTCTGTGCAAACTAGTCTTAAGAGTAGGGTATCAGACATGATTTTCGTATAACACTAAGTATAATTTAATAAATTGTCAATTACATATTTGTTGTATATCCGAACTATCTCGCAATCTGCGTATATTCGGGAAAATAAATGTATCAAATTAAAAATACCGATATCTTTCGCAGCGCAATACGTGCACCTTTTAGACATAAGTGCAAGCAGGACCACTTGCACGAGACAAGGATAGATTAAATAGATTTAAAAATAATTCTGTCATTATCATAAGGCAGGGTGTAAAGGGAACGCCTCTGGCTTTATGCTTGTCATTTTGAATTATAGCATTGTGTTAACCCGCAATGTAAAAGCTACAATAATTCATTGCAACGCGCATTTTACTCAATACAACTGTCCTCTAACTTTTATTTGCCTTACATTGCGTTGTTCAAAAATATGTTTTGAATCACTTTTTTAAATCGCATTAATCTATTTCAAAAAAGTGCTTGAAAAAAATTACAATTAAATTTTCCTTTCCCGATTTTTCGATGGTGTCCCGCACCATAACATGCCTTAATTTTCGGAAGCAATCCCTTAACACCCAAATTTTCATAAGATACAGGAACTTTTTAAATCTAAATAAAATCATATTTTATCGGTGCAAGTGTCTTAATTCCTCTAAAATGCGCCGCGACAGATACGAACCATTAAAAATGAAATTAAAAGTCAGTCCAAACACACCGCACTACACACTCAAGCTCCTTTCTATACACATTTACATTGTTAAATTTATCCACATACATATGGACAACGGGTTGTGGCGATCTAATACATATTATGTTTGACTTGATACCGGGCCTTAAATTGTTATTATGGCAGGGATAAATAGGGACACTACTTATTTTAACAATGTTCATGATTGGGGTTGGAAACAATACTAGTGTTCTTTCCAATGCACAAAAATGGCCAAATATCGATAAAATACATACTCTGTTTGAAATGATTGCAGGATTTTTTATGAAAAAAATGACAAAAAACAATTCGTAACGTACAAATTACAAGTAGTTTTCAATAGCTTTATAATACAATATTCGAATCGCAACACCCGTTTTCCATTACAATACCCCTGCACAACATTCTTGAAAGATTTGCATCGAACATCCTTTGGCACGCTACGCACACATCTAAACGAAATTAACTAAAATAAAAAGTCAAAATGCGATACCTCGATTGCCCATAAAATTATTTAGTAAAGGCAGATACTACAGCTAGATGACTGGGAGTAAGCGTGGACGGAAATCTTGAGAATTTTTTTTTCTTTACTGGCATGACTGCTCTGGATGGTAAATTTAGTGTGGTCCAATAAAGAATGAAATAAGTGCCCTTTTAATTTAAATTCATAAATCTAGAAAATTTACTTCATCGGTAAGGATCGGGCGGACTAGGTTTTTGTTGATTAGTCGTTTTGCCATGTCGATAATTTAAAATCAGGTCCGATTTCATATTAAATAGTATATTACATACAAAATTAAAGGATTCTAAAATTGACCCGTCCCCGCTTACTTCCAAATCGTGAATTAAAAATAAAAATCGAATATATTTTGTTCGATAAAAATCGATGTTACAACATTAAATCGAACAAAACGTACCCTTGCAATAATTATTTGGTTTAAAAAAAGAATAAATTAACAAAACCTATTTAAAATCCATTATGGCCTTTTGTATAAACACGACAGTAAATACAATTATAATTTAATAATAAAAATGTACGATTCGGCTACAGACGATTTATAAAATATTTACTTTTCAGGTGGTATTTGCAGTGGAATGGTGTAAAAATCTATTTTTTAAATATATTATATAAAAAAACCGCTTCAAGTAAACACATCTGAAACAAGTCGCCGTGGAGCGCTTTGTGATGTATATCGATAACACTAAGTTCCATTTTCCGTGCAACATGTGACGCGTGGAACTGTGAATAAACAGTATAAAGCCTTTCTATACGATTCAGTGATTTAGCGACGACTAACGGTCGATTTCACCAACTCTCCTTTAACTTAGAAACACTTTTAAAAAACTTGAGGAAGTACTGTGTCTAGATTGTTCTGTTTCACCAATCTCCTTTTATAAAGTTGCCACATGGCATAAGGGGCCTCTAAACCTGAATGAAATGCGATTATGTACTTTGTAATACTCGAAACTTTTCAAAAATTTCTCCAAGTTTAAGGAGATGTTGGTAAAACCGGGTATAAGACCCATAATTATACGACGAGAGGACGAAAACACAGATCCAAACCAGAAGCACATTTCAGTCATACCACAATTTACAACATATTTTTTTATTTTTATACCTAATCCAATCTAAAAATTTCGACTGGAGTTTTTTTGCATGAATTACATCAAAGCAAGATGGAAGGACAATACTATATGTAAGATTGCGTAGTGTATAATTTTTATCCAATCAACAGTCGAGTAGGAAACGTCATGCCATGGTTAACCAATAGGAAACGTGGACGTAACAACGGGCGCTTTCTGATTGGTTAATGTGTGTGGCGTACACAGTGGTTAATTTACAAATGATGGACTTCTACAGCGTTTGCGATAACACTGTTGGACGTATATCGATACAGTTCCCACACGAAATATAACTGGAGTTGTCTATTATTTTATAAAAGCATTTCCGAAGTGAAATATTTGAACACGACTGAGAGATACATACCTCGGCAAGATGATTCTGTGCAACGATGCTAATAAATTCGTCAGCTCTTGTAGACAACTGTGTCGATATAAATCGAGTAGCGCGCAGACGCTTGGAACACAAAACATCAACAAAATTGACACTACATTAACACGCACTAACTATGTATCAATATAGAGCACTAGGCGTCGGCCGCGGAATCACTCGCGGAGCGTCCTACACACGAAGTTTCGCGCTCGTTGAATTCGAGACCACCTCGACACTGGATGGCCAACACGTACATACGCGTCTATATTGCTTTGTATATTTAACGATGTTCAACGCTCATATGCGCTCACTCAGCCCTCTACTGTGCGCTGCCGGTACGAAGTCGATAGGCCGTATCGATAGAAACAGAAAAGTGCGACTAGGGCGTCGACGGAGGCATCGATAGTAGAGTACACCCTGACGTGACCCCACAGAACACTTGGGTGTCAGGGACTTTAAAGTCCACCCAGCACATATCCTGACTCCACACTCGTGTGAATTAGAGACGAGACTTTTCTGCCTCAATACTCAGACCCGAAAATAGTATCACAGAGGTACATATTCCGCTGCAGGGATGGTATTGAGTGGTGGGGTGGGCAGCGTGGGCGTGGGGTGTTAGCAGCGGTCGGGGTCCGGCGGGGTGGCGAGGAAGGCGTCGGCGCGTTTGTGTTCAATGAGCGCCTTCACGGTGGAGGAGTCCGCGGGCAGCTCAGACTTCTTGCGCAGCAGCGGCTTGCTGTTGTTGCTCGTGTGGTTCTGCTTACGAGCCTGGATCACAAATACTTCATATTTATTTACTCGCACACAATAGGTTCTTAGTAACACTAACAGCTCGAGGAAAATCGATTTGCATCAGATAGTGTAAATGATTTTCTGAAATGTCTTGAAATGGTTTATGAGATAAGTTTGTAGTTATTTTACGAGTCACTAAAAAAACTAATGCAATTAATTTTATTGCAATTTTAACATTAGGAACCGCTCTAGTATTTTATCGATACTTTACTTTGTTTATATATCAACGTAAAAAAAATTGTTAAATCCTGTTGTATTTTAACAACATTTTGCGCAATTAAGAATTTGTTACATTATTTCAATCTTAGCAGAAGAAAAAACTACTGAATGAATATCTTTGGTTAATTACTATATCGATAACTATTAGTGGTTCAGAATGTTTAATAGTGTTACATATAATGTATGGTGTGCCAAGAAGAGAGAAAAAAAAATGCATGGTATTTACCTCCTGCGCCTCCCTCTCGATGCGCTGGTACGTGAGGTCTGCGTCGGCGGCGGGGGCGGCGGGTGGTGCGGGGTGCGCGTGCGCGGGGGGCGCGGGGCGCGCGGCGCGGTGCGCGGGGTTGGCGGCGGCGCGCGCCTCGATCTGCAGCCACACCTCCTCGCGCACCTGCATGCGCTCGCGCTCCCTGCATCACACACATCACAATATATTAGGATGGTGACTGCGAAGCAACAGCGGATCCCAGGGCGGTCATGGAGGTCATGACCTCCTCCCTGGATCTCCCTGGGCTGGCTACAGATTGACAGAATTTATTTATTATCTTGTTGATAAAATCTCATAGTACAGACAAACACGTCTGTAACAAACTTTAAAAAATCATTATTACGAATTCGAGTACTGAAATCGTACCCAGTGTTCTGAAAATAACTATATGACTTCCCTAGCTTGGAAGCTGGATCCGCCCGTGCTACGGAGTACACACATCTAGTGTTTTTCTGTGCGATGGGTGCAAAATACCAGTCGTATCCATTACTTATGTGGAGACTAAGCCTCTAATGCTATAAACATGATGCCAAAGTCACCACACTAGCGTACCGACTCACATTTATTGGTGACTATAATAATAAGCAACTTATCACAGTTCTTTAGAGATTAATATTTTTTGAGTTTTATCTGTCTGTATCAGCCCATATACGTCCCACATACCATACCATACCATATACGTCCCCGTTGAGTCACGTTGAGTTTTATACTTTAGTTAATTCTATTACGGTTTATGACGTGATTTTGAAAACCCTGTGCTTTCAAAAATATAACTAACAAAACACACATTTTCAAATCCAACCTTCGATCAAATATACACTAGACACAACATGAGCGCTTAGAATATGGCACCAAAAAGAGTGCTTTAAGCACTCTTTCGCCTTCAGTCACGCACCGACCGTTGCTTCTAAAACGTCGCATAACTTTAGACAATATTATGTGAAAAGCTACTTTAAGTTCCAGGAATAAGGTGGAATTTGTGTTAATATATTTGGAATATGTGATCTTTTTGTTTACTTTTTTTAATGTCATGCATCGGTGCCACTTTTTAACAGAGCTTTACAGGGAACTGTGTATCTAGTGTATATTTGATCGAAGAATCCAACGAAAACTTTTAGAAATCAATCAATTCAAACATATTCTTCAAATGAAGGCATACTAACTTCTGTTTCTCCTGTTTGTACTGCTGCGTGCACTCGTCGAATAGTTTCTGGTTCATCTCCATGAATAGTTTGAGCGCGTTGTAGACGAGGCCGTGGATGGTTTTGTTCCAGTGGCTCTTCGTGTTACGATACAGCGACGGGAACATTATCGGCAGTATGTGCGTCGCGTTGTCCGATATTAACGACATTATGTACTCGTTGTTCCAGTAGTATAGCGCTCTTTCTGCAACCTGGAACAAAAAATATTCATGCGTTGAAAACTAATTTACATAAGAAGGTGATCATGAAGGTGGTGGTAGGTCTCTCATATGTGGGAGGCCGTCTGAGTAGGTTAACGTTAGGGAACGGCATGCTTCTCTCACTATACATTGCAATAGAAAGATTATTTTTAAATTGTGGAATATTAGTCATTCGGATATTTATATTATTGTAGCATTGTTAATTGTTTCAAATGTTAAGTAGAGTCAGGAGTTGAGAAACTTTTGGTGGGAGAATTTTTGACATACGCAATAGTTTTTCATCTGCTATTAATTGTTTTGTACACTTTCCTACAGCATCACTGTTTTCACTGTTTTGTTCATTGAAATGGCATACAGTCTTGAAATTATGATGTATTATGAAGTATTAATTAGTCTTCAATTTTTATTTTTTTTATATCACGATACATTACGTGCTCTTAAATGCAAGATGTCGATGTGCCACATCCACACAATATCTGCCCTAATAAATTGACGAAATGAACTATATGAAATAGTGTTACCTGGAAGTGCGGGCTGGAGACGCACTTGGCGAGCTGCTTGAACAGCGGGTCCATGATGCGCTGGAACTCGGCCGGCTCGATCACGTCCAGTATCTCCTCCATCTCGTTGAGGAACATCACCTCCTTGGGCGAGTGGGTCTTCGGCCAGTACTTGAGTAGTGCTCTGTTGGAGACGATGCAAATTACGGTGGTATTATTAAGATTCAATAAATGTATGAAGTGCGTAGGAGGCGGTTGGTAAACGGATCAGGTCTCTCATATGTGAGAGGCCGCCTGGGTAGATACTAGGTACCACCGTAATGTCTGTTTCTCCCGCCAAACAGTAGTGTAAATTGACTCTTGTGTTTCAGTTTGAAGGACATTATAGCCAGAGTAATTACTGGAAATATTTGACACATATACTAGACATTGCGGTTGTACCTAACCAGGCGGCCTCTCACATATGAGAGACTGCCACCAGTAAAGTATGGCTGTTCTAGATCTTATTTTATATATGCAGGAGTACAAATGGATGTATTTATAAGGCAATGTTGATACAACAGTGGATAAGACTAGGATACAGCGGATAAGACTCGCGCAGAACCGGAAAGAATGGCGTGATCGAGAGGAGGCAGGAGGAAAAAGAAGAAGAAGGAGTTGATACAGACCTGACGACCGGTTGCGTGAGCGAGGGGTCCTTCTCTAGGAACTGCACCACGCAGTAGGCCAGCTGTGGGTGGTACACCGACAGCGACTTCGCTTTGTGCAGCGGTAGTAATACCTGCGAATAAAACATTACTTGTGTTTTTAAGGGCGGTTTTTCGCAGTCTTAAATAAAAAACTTGTCACGGTAATGAATGTGACGGTAAGGAAAATTCGGACCACAGTATCTATTTTAGATATTTTACACAATTCAAATAGCTTCCGTGGTGCAGTTAGTTACTCTGGGTGTAATTTTTTTTCACACTGTCCCGCCCTCATACCAACCACTGTAAGTCCTGTAAGCCAGGATCAACAGTGGCACGCATTGTAATGAAAGCGAGCATTGAAACTCGGCCAGACTCCGGGAATGTATAGCTTGTCTTTAGCCCGCAACGAAATCAATCATAAAGTTAAATCAATAGGAGTTGGAAATAAATTGTAAATGTCCGCTTACCCCCGGGAAAATTGGGTGATAAAACTATGAACTAAAAAGGTAAATAACCTCGCAAAAAGACTTTTACAGCCGGAGAAGCCCGCTGTAAAGCACCACGGATCAAATCAAATTACATTTAAATGGGGTCTGGGTGTTTGTAAGATCAAAAATATATTTCTGATACCAATATGATTGTGACTGTTGGCTGTATTTATTTATCTGTGTATAAAAATACATCAACTACCGGCACAGTGTCAATACACTGAGCTGATTCATTCTTCTCATATTAATATTTAAATTTACGTGGAACGAATCTATACGTCTTCGTAGTTGATTTGTTAGAAACAGTAAGATTATTTTTATTATCTTTGAAATAGTGAATACATTCGACATTAATACGGTCGACATTATTTTCATAATTGTCTTCAATAACTATAGCACTTACAGACACTTATAGATAAGTAGGATTTCTTTGAAAACTAACTATCTACTCGAGATTACCATAGAGATTACGTTGTCAAGCATTTTCCTCGTTATTATTCCGATAGCATCTGTAATTTTGCAATTAACATAATATTATGCTAGATAACAGTTTTACTACAGGTGTTTCCCCTGATCATGGTGTAGTCCTAATTTGTAATATTACAGTGTATATACCTATTTTAGTTATCGAATGTGTTGTCACTTTCGGACGACTTTTGAATTCAGTTTGAGCGAAGAAGATAATGGAATGGAGATGGATGGAGAATGGAGCGGGCTATGCTCGGTGTTTCCCTACGAGATCGAATCAGAAATGAGGAGATCCGTAGGAGAACCAAGGTTACCGACATAGCCCATAGGATTGGCAAGTTGAAGTGGCAGTGGGCCGGGCACATAGCTAGTAGAACCGATGGCCGTTGGGGCCGAAAGGTTCTCGAGTGGAGGCCACGTACAGGCAAGCGAAGTGTCGGACGCCCGCCTACAAGGTGGACGGACGATCTGACTAAGGTCGCAGGAAGTCGCTGGATGCAGGCCGCTTCCAACAGGTCATTGTGGAGATCATTGGGGGAGGCCTATGTTCAGCAGTGGACTTCCTGTGGCTGATATGATGAAGAAGATAAAAGTGCGTGGTGGCCTGTTGGTAAATAGACCATACGCGCCTTCCAACATGTTCATGGTGGTCGCGGGTTCAAATCCCAGGGCACATCTCTGACTTTTCGGAGTCATGTGTGTATTGATAGTCAATTACCACGCACTAAAACGGTGAAGGAAAACATCGTGAAGAAACCTGCATACCATAGCGGTTTATAAGAATTTCTATGGTATGTAAGTCCGCCAACCCGCACTAGGCCAGCGTGGTGGACTATATGGCCTAACCGCTCTCAATCGTACTGTCGATTTTAGAGTAGGCCCGTGACCTGCAGTGGGACGTATATGGGCTGATACAGAAGAAGACAAAACATTCGATAGCTAAAATAGGCCATAAATTATTTTTCTGTCATCAATTACCTAAAAATTCACTTTAAACCTTTATCATAATATATTTTCCCGCATATTCCAAACAACAGCTTCGAATTTCTAACTTTACCTGACACGACCATTGCCAACTGCGAAATACTTAAATTCAAACATCATTTTCAAATTGTTGACCCGGGAATCGACGTCAGGACCTCGAGGACGATAAAAAGCACTGACCCTTAGTAAGAATAATTTGTGTTCCTCCTTGAGCGGCAACGCGAACCCGTTGATGATGGATCCGAGGATCTCGAGCAGTTCCGCGATGCCGTTGTGGTGTTCTGTCTCGTATATAAACCTGAAACAAAAGAAATATGCATTATAATATTAACTACTAGCGACCCGACCCAGCTTCGCCCGGGTGCATATAGGTTTATTTACAATAATATGTACGTATTATACATATAAACCTTCCTTTTGAATCAGTCTATCTATTAAAAAATCCGCATCAAAATCCGTTGCGTAGTTTTAAAGATTTAAGCATACAAAGGGACATAGGGACAGAGAAAGCGACTTTGTTTTATTCTATGTAGTGATATACAGCCTCCGGTCGGACGGCCTCCGTGGCGCAGGCGGTTAGACGCCGCCTGTGAAACGAGAGGCCGATATGGCGATAGGCCATCTATCACAATGTGGCACGGAACTCAGAAGGTGAAAAATGGATGTCCTGGTAGAACCTCTGCTTGACCATAAAAGGCGTGGATTCAAACCCGAGACCTTAGCTTTGCAATCATAATATAGTAGTAGTACAAATGCGCCATGGAGGCAATCTAGTCGCTAAAAGAAAATAAATTTATACAAAAACAACGGAATATCATTAGGGCATAATGCCTAAGGACCAGAGAAAGCAATCTTTAGCAAAACAAAGTCGCACAAAGTCGAAGCTCATAAAAACGTCAACAACACCAGATATATTGCTCGGGACAATATTATTTTTATTGTTTTACTTTCCTTGTCCAATTTTCTATGGAGATTATTGTGATCATGGACTTGGTTATTCAGGGCCAGCGCAAACCAGGACGGCATGCAAGGTATTTAATTATTTACCAAAGGATATTAAAACTTATCTGATGGGAATAAGACGTAAATTCCAATATTTTAAATTGGTATCGCAGCATCGAGATATGCTTTTCAATTATTTTATTATTTTTATTATGCTTACGAAATTAGTAAGAGAAAGAAAGGAGATTTTGTTAAATCCTTTAGGGGCTTATTAATAAACTCAGATGAGCGAGAGATTAACTTCCCCTAGGTTTTAGAATTGACTTGATTATTTTGTTTATTCTTTTTATTTTATTTATTAGAATTTCCAACGAAAAATACACATGACATTTATATTTAACTACATACTACATAATATATCTACTTGTGCGTGCATCTTCAATAACTTCTATTTTGAAATCAGTGTGTTGCCATAACATTGTAATAGGATTGTCAGGCCGAAGTACATCGGTGTTTGTTAAGGGGTCCTACTATATTCATCCGAAAAGTCTATGGTTACGACCGTAAGTGAATAACGACCATAAGTATATATAGGTACATTCGTATCGTATAGAAACTTCGATCATCCGAAGTTTCGAACTTCGTTTCGGATGAATATAGTAGGGCCCAAGGTCGTGAATAAATTGTAAAGCCTTGGATTAAAGTTAAACCCTCGCTCATCCGAGTCCCATTATAAGATCCCCAAATGACAAGATTCTTATCACGAAGTAGAAACTATTAGGTTTTCCAATCATCCAAATTAATCTATTCGCGCATAAAACAATAACAATAATTGATCATTAATATGGATTGACCTAATTACACTAACCACACTCAATACAATGACAATTGCTAATATAAACACTCAGTGTAATTTCCTTATTGCTTTACGCACTTTAAATATATTTTATTAACAAAGTATTCATTATTTTAAATAGTGGACTTTCTTTGTGAAACGGTGAATGAAAACATCGTGACGAAATCTACATACCATAGCGGTTTATAAGAATTTCTATGGTATGTAAGTCCGCCAACCCGCAATAGGCCAGCGTGGTGGACTATATGGTCTAACCACTGTCAATCGTACTCTCGATTGTAGAGACGTAGAGTAGGCCCGTGCCCTGCAGTGGGACGTATATGGGCTGATACAGGCAGACTTTCTTTGTAGTATATAATCAAGCTGTGACCGAAAACGAAGCCAGATTGTAATTTCGGTGGTTACGAAAGCATGCAACTAAAAATACAAATGTAAACCTTGGCGTACATTACAACTTTAAAAATAAATGGGTGTACATTATTATTTTAGGAAAAACTACGTATTTACCACCCAAACACGACGATATAAATACACAAAAAAATCGTCACTTTTTTTGCAAAATTTTAATTGCGTTGTGTTTGAAATCGGTAAAACTACCGCTTGGTTTCTTTTTCGGTCACAATCTTTATTTTTCTAATATATTCCAATAGATTAGTGGAGAGAGAGTAGAGACAGGCCACGAGACCAAGAAGTCAGTGTGTATAGGTTATAAATCGTGATGTCTTGGGTTCGATTCTCAAGTCGCATTATCACACACAAATCTCACATTACCCCGAGAATGCTTGGGCGTAGCAGGGCAATGGACTCTTTGCCTATCACAGTCTAAACTCTGAATAAGATGACTCTGAACTCTGACTCTAGTGCGAAAAATAATCAGCATAATATAAATTTATTGGTATAATGTACGCCACTCTAATATAAGAACATACGGTTTTACTAATGGAACTATAAGCACTATCAATTCCATATAAACATTAACTAAATATCATTTTCTGTTGTATACATTGAACCTTTATCTCCCAACCGCCTTTTCTACCTAAACATTGAATATCAAATAGGGATGTATGAGAGTATTAAACCATCGTCTAGCTCGATACCGCGTTGCCTCGAGTCTCATCTCTATTCACGCCCGCGTTCGATACAAAACAAACATAGACACTTACCTATAGAATACATTATTGATCTGTTTCCTTATATAAGCGCGTAGAACTAAGAATTTCCCGTATATCCTGTGTAGCGTCGTCTTGAGGAAGTCGCGCTCGCGCGGGTCCTCCGAGTCGAACAACTCCAGAAGCTGCAACAAATAAACACTGCTGTAGTACTATATAATATACAGGTGTTTTATACATTTATCTATACTTCTATATAAAGCTGAAAATTTTGTTTGTACCCGCTAATCTTAGGAAATACTGGTTCGAATTGACTTTTTTTGCATTAATAATTTATCGAGGAATGCTACAGGCTATATATCATCACGTTATGACTAATAGAGGGAACGCAGTCGTGAAAAATCTAGCAAAAACGAGAAATGTTATTAGTATATTATGATGTGAACTGGACTCAACAAAAGTATCTGCACCCGGGCGGAGCCGGGCTGGGCCGCTGGTATTTTATACAAATAGAATCGTGTGTATCTTTTTGATGACAAAATGATTACAATGCAACTGTTGAAGGTAACTGCAACGGTTTCGAAATAGTATATCCGCTTGCGAGTTGAGCATTTTTAGATCTACCATACATTGAAACGTATGGTAAGCGCAGCGCAACTCTATTAAAGTATCCATGGGCAAGTGATGTCCAACACTAGTCCTTAGACGCAATTATAATAGTCTATTCGTCATCGAATATCCACAAACTAAATCCGCAAGGCAGCAAAGTGTGGTTCGTAATATCCATCTTTGGAGGCTGTGGTGCCATTCATTCGTATATGACTAAAGTAGCCTGCGACATCGTATAATTTCAACTGACCGGTAGAGACAGCGAGAGTTATTCTATATTTATAGATATTATCATATTTATAGACACGAGAATATATTTTTGTCACACTAATATAATCTCGTGAAATTCGCGTGGGACGGTCCAAAACAAGACGTAGACACGACAAATGTACTCGTCGACATAAAAATAGTAGTTGGTTAATACATACAATTTGAGGGTATGAGGACAGTATTCGCAAAAAACATAAATCAGACAGAACAACAGACTTGGGACCGATCCGGTGATCCTACTAGCTTATCACACAAAACTTTATTGTGCACACTCAATAAGGTAAATTTTTGATCAATATGAATTGAAATAAAGCAGTGATAAGTAGATGGCTCCCGTACTGCTACTAAATTCACCAAACTGCATGCCAAGGGTATCTATTGGCAAGTCTTTCATGAATTATCGTTAGTTTGTTCGTTTCAACCACAGGAAGTCCATTGCTGAACATAGGCATCCCCCAATGATATCCATATGGACCTTATAGGCGGGCGTCCGACAATGCGCTTGCCTATACGTGGTCTACACTACAGAACCTTTCGGCCCCAACGGCCTTCAGTTCTTCGTTCTATGTGGCCGGCCGGCTTTTAAGTATTGTCAAATTTTAGTTATGTTTGTAAGCTATATGGGATAAACCTTTGATATACTGGAATCTAGCAGAGTATGAATTGTAGGAATGTATTATTCTCGCACGCAATGGCGTGACAGGCCCTTTTTAAATTCTTCGTAACTGACCATTACATGATATTGCATAATCTTGCCCTGATAACATATACATATGCCAGTTCATAATTTCATTTACCAAGCCGATTTTGAGAGCGACGGAGTTTAAATCCTGTCCCTTCAATTCTGCCATTTACCAAACTAAAAGGAAGAACGGAAAGTTTTCCTAAATATATTTTTATATTATCTATTTAGACTACAACTACTTCAGTACTTAAAATCAATGATATTTGCTTCAATTTATATCTTTATTTTTCTATTTAGCACCATCCCGGCGTGTGCCAGAATCCACTTTCCTACTAAATCTCCCCCATTTAGCTCATTCCTTTCTAGATTGAAGAACTCGTAATAAAATTTTCACAATCAAGTCCATACAAATCAAATATGCATTAAAAAGTTAATATCGACAGATTCGGCCTTGACCGCGAACTTGTGAATAATAGAACGCATGTAACGAGGCGCGTCGATCTAACGCATAGTTATTACTTATTCACGCTTAAGATCATTTTAGATGATACTCTTCCTACGCAACACGCAAAGATGGTAAGATATAGGCGTGAGAAAGTAACAAAATGCGATGTGAAAATCAGATAGGACAGTAATGGTGTTAATGATAGAACTGATGTCTTGGGAGTTTTAAAATTCACTTTATGAATTGAAAGAAATTTTTACTGGTTACAGTTGTATCCAAGTAAAAAATGATTGCGTCTTTTGCAATGGTTTGGACCACCAGAGGGACTAAAACACAAATGAAGGAAGAATTGAATCACCAATCCAGAAGGACTTCTGAAATACGTTTGGTAAAGAACGTGAAAAAAATTGTCAAGCGACTATCTAAGATACATGATACTCATAACATAAAACACATGTGCTTCTTTAGCTGGACTTAAGCATTAGTGATATTAAACGACAAAAATCAAGAAGAAGAAGAAGAAGAAAAAACCTGAAGAAGTAAGAAACCTGTTACCAAGATACACTCACCTGCAATACAAACTTCTGATCAATATACTTCTTGGCGATGTTGGGCTGGAAGTCCGGAGACTCCAGCAGCCTGAGGAACAGCTCGTACACCAGCTGTAGGTGCGGCCAGGCCGCCTCCAGCGTGGGCTCGTCCTCCTCAGGATCGAACTCCGCGCCGTTGGGGTTCGAAGACGGCGGCAGTGTTCGGAATAGATTTATCGCGAACTGGTGACATAAAAATTACATTAGGTGTTAATACTCTTCTTCTACAGTCTAGTTTTCATGTACTGCATAGGAAGTCAAATGCTGAGAAATGCCTGAAATCTAGTTAAGTGTTTAAATGTCAAGGAATTATTGATCTTCAAATAATTTTAAGCTGGAAAACAACAATGTTATCTGATTTTAAAGGTTAGGAGGGTATTCGCAGATATTTGACCATCGCTCGTCTCAAGAGAGAAGAAAATATTATCACAAGGGAAGGGTTAGGCCTCTGCGTTAGGTATATAACCAACAGTTGTCACAAGAAATATAATAGTATGCGAAGTGCACCAGCATTGGACTAAGGACCTAGTAACCATACAAGAGACCCGTATTAAGTAGGACTTTTTAATTAAAGCATGCCGCCTACTTTGCTTTTTGTATTGGTAATATTAATAGATAAAATATAGCACTAAATTAATTAATAAAATATCATCGTGACGACACACATAGATAAACGTAACTAGGCTGTTGAGGTAGATAGTAAAATTAATTGCCTAGTGACCGTTACGCATATATAAATACATTACCGAAATATTTTTTTCACATAGAGTGTAGTTCCGTGAATAAGAAAAACTCGGCATTAAGTAGTAAGAAATTTTTGGCCGCCGTGTTGGTAATGAATCCTAAGAGCAATCGACAATACTAAACAATAAACATCAGTCCAAATTTACTTTTGTTTGCTAGTCATTTATATTCGTCAAAGCTTCTCGCGTCATTAGACCTGAACAGTACGCTACAGCCCCAGGGCGGGCTTTAGAATTGATGAGACCTAACTAAAAAATCTTATTTTTTGGGAAACGTTCATTAAAGATTTGTAACATATATTTTGTACGTATGGAAGATACGAGTATATCTATGTGGAGATCTTTGGGGAAGGCCTATGTTCTTTGGGGAAGGTATATTCCTGTGGCTGAGATGATGATGATGGTGATGATGAATTTTACGGCTTAAAGACAAGCTAGTGTCTCTAAGAGACTCGCCGAGCATCGGAGCTCGGTATCAATTCTTTGCGTACCATTGTTGATCCTGGTTGACAGGTTTTGCAATGGTGGGTGTGTGGGCGGGAAAGTTTCGTATCTCACCATGTTAACCGCCTCCGGGTATATAGGTTCGGTGATGACGCCGCGCTGCGAGGTGACGTACTCGACCATCTCGAGCAGCGCGGCTCGCTTCACCTCCTTCCACTTGAGGTCCGACAGCGGCTCGTCGGCGAAGTCGAACAGCAGGCAGCACTGGCGCAGCTTCTGCACGAAGAGCTGCTCGCGTTCCGCTGCTGGGGCATCTACAAGGAAAACAGTTTTTTAGAACTATTGTAGTAATAGGAACGTAAAGAATTTGTTGTGCTGAATCCCTGGCACTGCGAAGGTCAATGAACGGCAGTGACCGCTTACCATCAGAAGGGCTGAATGATCGTCTATAAGGGCAATAAAATAATACGAATCGATTTGGGCAGGTCAATGCAAGGAGACCTTTGTTTAGCAATAGGATTTACTATGGATGTATATAATAATGCTGATGACTGCCACACTTTAAGTAAGTGTTTCCGTTTGAATAAGCCCAAAGGTTCGCTTGGTACTGGTATTTCGAGTATGAAATCAGGATGGCCTCCCATCATATCTTCATACAGGGATAAACTTGGAGAACTGTCAGTGCCACTAGTAGCATTTAAGCCTATCACTTCGACAATACAACTGTGATCTTGTGTAAATACTGCCAGTACCATGAAAACATTATCAAAGACAATAGCAGCAAATATATAGTTATAAATGCATTGAGTTATTTGTTAAACGAGAGCTATAACAAGTGGTTTTAATAATACACATAGATTCCAGGCGAGCGCGACGCAAAGAATCGATTTCCATACGGACATATAAAAGTGAAATAATTACGCTTTCAGCGTGCAATATGGAACAAAAGGCTGCAGTGGTGTGCATTCGATTGTATCGACTGCTTTGGTGAGTTTATATCGATATTGATTCTCCTTTGTGTCGCTTTTAAATATAGCCTAAGATGTGTGCATGTGATTTAAGAATTGCTATATGTAATACAAATTACAAAATAGATTAATCCGTGCGGAGAGGAAATTCGAAAAATATATCAAATACAGCAAATTCTAACACTGCAACAACTGGTCATTGTAAATTTTTATGTTGGTTTACGGACCAACTACTATCGCGAACCAGATATAAAAAGCAAGGAGTTGTACATTTATCTTTTTTTATGTGGATCAAAGGTTTTAGGTCAACGTCTCGAACCACCAGATTTGAAGTTGGCACGAGACACCCTTAAAGTTGGACAAACACCTTACAACAATAACAATATAGACCAACGGGAAAGCTATTCAAATAAGTCATTATGGAATCTTTGGAAAAGCATATTTTTCCTAGCCTATTCAGCATAAGAGGAACAGTGTTGGCGTATGGCAAATTCAGTTGAAAAAAAAAAGCAATATGTGGCGACCTAAATGTGGTATAAAACGTTGATCGAAAATCAACAAGACCTGAAAAGCCCCAGTGAGAGCCTTAGAATTGGCATGTATTCAACTTCCGACACTGTCCAGCGGAAGGGACGAGATTAGTTAGGCAACAGGCACAATATTCTTGGAGGTCGAGCCCTTCGATAAAAAGATAATACTTGTTACATAGTATAAAACAAACTCGATTCCCGTTGCCTTTTCATAGATAGAGTGATTCAAGAGGAAGGGTTACAAATTAAAGTCGAAAAATCTATTTGCATCTGAGCGAAGCTGGGCCAGCCGCTATTAGGTTTATAAAATGACTACAAATAAGGAAATTATGGTTTAAACATATATTTAATTGAGTTCGTATAAGTATCGATCTAATGCATTTCCTGCCAGTGAAGCTTGAGCGATGTAGAGCGGAAACATCTCTCCACGTGGGTGGGAACACTTATGCAAAATGTCGTGTTAGAATCCAATTCTCGATGTTTTGTAAGTTTGCAATATGCACTACTACCCTCAATATTTATTATTGTATTGTATTAAACCCTTAACTTATGAGACAAGAAGCTCACAATGACTACAACATAAATATTCTCGACACCACAGAATCTAAGTAAATGTGAAGTTACTGTCTTATTGCGTTTTATTCAGTCAATAAGAAGACACATAGAATAAGAATACATATTTCTGGATTTTACTCATACTACTCCCTGAAAATTGTCAAAATACATAAAACTGCCATCAAATTGGAAAACAGGACATCTATTTAGGTTGATTTAGGCAGTTCACCAGCAACAGTCTACTTTAGCACTATAAATCTTAGGCTAGACAGCCAGACACCCCCGTCTGATTCGCTAGACTGTGGCGCGGAAAAAACAAACCTATTCCACGATAAAATGTTTACGTTGTTACCGCACCAAATTGTCTAGTCTTATTAGCCAACTGAGAATATATATATATCTTGCGCTATAAATGCTTGGGTACATAACTTTTTTAACCTTTACATTGGTGTATGTAGCGTCGAGTTTGGGTACATTCAAAGGGAAGTAAGTAATATACATATTATGTAAACTGAAGTATGCCCACATTGTCTTGAAGTCACAGAAATATATGCGTCTTATGAAGTTTTAAAAATGTTAAAGAATTTTTGGTCCCATACCACAACAGAAATCAAGTCTTTCATAGAAAAAAAAGTTTTAACTTATAAATATAAAAACTACTTCTAAATACAGGCTGTATTACATTTTCATCGTCAGAAACAGTCTCCATAATAGGCCTTTAGGTCTTCTTCTCAAAAAAGTTTAACTAAATAGAAGAGTGTAAGTACTAAGTACTCTAATGAGCAGGGTTTCTTATACAGCAAACTACTGCCACTATTGCCAAATGGTCCCAACTCGACTGACATCTAAATATGCTCCCCGAGCAGACTCGAAACATTTGCCAATAAACGACCGTTCCAGACCTAATGTAAATTCAGCTTATTCCGCGGCAATGGTGCTTAAATGAATGCCTTTTGTCCAAGAACACTCCTAGTTAGTTTCAGTAACTTTGCTATGTAATTTATAATATTGTTTTTCTTTTATTGTATTTGTTTTGAAGCGTTTGTTGATGTTATGTCTATACTCCAGTTGGTAAATAGAAACCAAATACCTTTATAAAATTATTAATTTCACAAACTAATGTATACAATATTATTTATACAAGTTAATAAAATAACTTGAAGTTTAGCATTATCAGTGCCCGCACTACGGTCAATAATTTTTACTTTCCAAAAATAATAATATAGCACATATATATTATACTATATCAAACAGACTAAGCTACGAGAGGCGTCGCAGGCTAAAGTTAGTCGGTCAAAGATATCCCCAATGGAGCAATAAAACCGTAAAATAATAGTATATATGAAAGTGCGTAGGAAATAGTCTGATACGGACGAGAACGCCAGTCGCCAAGTGGGCACTTCAAAATTATGATGAGAAAAGTTATATGTAACCACAGACCGAGGAATCTTATACTACGACTGCCCAAGGTTATTCATACTCCAATAGTTTCATTTACGTGAAACTTACTACACAACAGCTCATAATGAGTATTACTGTCTAGGGACAGAGTGTATCAGTTGATGAAAGATAAACATCTGTGACTATTGGACAATTACGCCCGTTTGTTTGGCTTTTTCACAATATTGTTATCTTAAAAGTTTAGCATTTCGGAATAGAAATTTATCGTACAATTCCCTTATTTTTGTAAATGCGTAACTCATGCATTTACAAATGGATAAAGGATAATCAATCATTTATAGAAAGACTACTGTAAACTGCAGTGTATACAGGGTATATCAAGACTGCTACCGAAAACGAAGCCGGGTGGTAGTTTAAGCTACTTCATACACAATGCAATAGAAAATGTTGGAAAAAAAGCGAAAATATTTTTGTTGTTATGTTTTTTATATTTTTTTTAATTATATTTTTATATATTTTTTTTGTATTTGGGTGGTAAATACATTTTTTCGTAAAATAATAGTTATTTATAAAGACAATAAGGTATAAAAGAGATTAAATTATTATTTTAGCAAAAACTATAGATTTACCACCCAAAAATGACGATATTTAAAAAATGATAAAAAAATGTCGTGTTTCTTAGCAAAATTTTTAGTTACATTGTGTTTGTAGTCACTAAAACTACCACCCGGCTTCGTTTTCGGTAGCAGTCTTGATATACCCGGTATTGTAGTGGGTGTGTAATATTAATAAAAACCTAAATAACACCAAGCAACGACATAAACAAAGCGCACTAGGGTAGTAAAAAGAAAATGACTTATTACACATCGCACATTTAGAATTAAACCGACCTAATGCAAAAAGAAATGATTTTGGCTTCTAATCATATATTGACTCAAAATGACTATCTTCATCGACCCTTAAAGGAAGACCTGTTGACGTGTGAAAGACAGAAAGATGTATACTTCGGTATTCTCGATGTTATCTTCCATAAGTACAAAATATCTTATGTTACAAATCTTTAATGAACGTTTCCATAAAATAAGATTTTTTAGTTAGGTCACTTTATTTCTAAAGGTGCGACATGTTTTAAATAATTTGCTAAAAGGCATTAGTGTGTTTACATCAGCGTACAAAATTATCTAGACATTAAAATCTAAAATTAGCAGCACTTTCAGGCATGCAAGTGCTTACAGGAAAATTAAATTGATTGCTTCAAGCAAATTGCAATTTGTTGCAGGCAAAGATCGAAGCAAAATATTGTTGAAAAAGCGAAATAAATATGCACCTATGTATTTCCATGATAGCTATTTTTAAGGAGTGGTATTAGAAGGAATTAATTATTATAAAATGTTAGTTTTTTAGATTATAGTGGTGGTGGGTCTGATTCGCAAATAAGGGCG
Organism: Hyles lineata; assembly: GCA_030180105.1. NCBI lineage: Eukaryota > Metazoa > Arthropoda > Insecta > Lepidoptera > Sphingidae > Hyles > Hyles lineata. The sequence goes on along the minus strand of JARJEE010000013.1, from coordinate 10,737,151 downwards.
TGAGGGTATCCATAGGCGTCGTACAGGTCATAAAATTAAACATCAATTGTTTCATTAGGGTGATTAAAAAAATATGTTTTTTAAAAGCATAAATTGAGTTTTAAAACTATGTATTGCAAAAGTGGATAAATTTTAATATACTTTATGTAAACAAACGGAACCTTTGAAATATTTCCAAAGCAGTTATTGTATATGGAAAATTGCACTAAGGAATCAGTTCAACAAAACAAAATCCACGCTACTAGGTGTAAACTGCGGGGAAAACGCTACAAACCTTATTCCAAAACGACACTAAACTACAGAAATTCAAACGATAAAATATATTTCGTCCAAGAAATAAGAGAGAACAAATCTGAGCAATATAGAAAATGGTCCGACACGATCACTTTAGTTCAGCAATGGGCAATTTTAAAACTAAAGCTCAAATATTTACAACCGTTCTTTTACGACTCCCGCATAGAATTATGACGGTTTTAACCATTATAGAACTGGACTTTAATATTTCTGATGGATATATAGCAATCGTTATGTACATTATATTTGATTGCTCTATTGACACGGAGCTAATGCACGTTTATGATGGAAAGTTATTAGGAATGATGAAAGGAGTAAGATATTTAAATTGTTTATTGGCTGTGCGAAATTAGATTTATCTTTTATATTTTGTGTTAATGGGCCAAGGCGTTTACACATATCTATTTCAATTCTAAAGTAACTTGTCATCACTAAAAACGTATTTAAACTCGGCCGTAGATATTTTGTTTAAGTCTTACTGTAAAAAAAATAGTAATCATGTTCGATGTTTTTGTAATAAGTTAAGCTGTTAATTTAAATAGTTTTACAGCTCGGTCACTAGGGTAGTAAAAACGAAAAATGAAAACTAACATCTCAGTTTACAAACCAACTGCTGTATACAAGCAGAAACCATTTCGTACACAACCAGAATAAGTCGCTACCGTAACGGTTGTTTCTTTGGGGAAAAGTTATTTTTCAACAGTTAGGTATTTAAACGAATGTCTCAGAAATGGGTACTTGTACAAGACGAACCATCATAAAAAAATCCTCACCTCTGTACGTAATAAGATATAGAAGTAAATCTTAAATGAGGAACCTGCAGTCCCAAATGCCACTAACGTTTATCACCACTTTAGGTTTAGAAGTGTCTAGAACATTAATAAACACTCAGATAAAACGATAGAACAACATTTCCAACAACCAAAAGTTCCATTTGTTCCATCGTCGCTCATAAAAATTTCATAGAGGATACAATATAAAATCCATACGGCGTAACTACCCCCATTTCTCTAGGGCACTGAGATACTAATGTGCGGATTGGAATCGAATGTCAAACAAATGTCGAATTGGGTAAACACGAAACAAAAATATTTGGAAACTTACAAACAATATTGGTTTGGACTGATGTTAAGTGATTGATTGTAAACATTAGTTTTTAATTGTGTAAATAAACGTGATTCCGTAATTTCCGCGATGGTAAATGGTAGGAAAATGAGAGATGCAATGATGGGAGTAAAAATATAACAGAATTTGTGTTCACGATCGCTTTTGTGAATTACATGTTATAATGTATGTATATTGACAAAGACAAAACTACAGGTGCTAAGAAATATTGCGACACTGGGCGAAAAGATGTGTACGATTTGTAAATCATCAATGTTAGTGACTTTATTAAATTAGTAGTAAGCAACATATTCGCAGATATAGTTTATGAAATCCATATTCTGTTAAATATAGTTTAATTCAATTTTTATTTGGTTGCTTGATGTGTGTTGCAATTCGATTTATCTACAAAGGATAGTTCTTTATATAGTGCATACTGTATGTTTTGTATCGAATACTCTCAAACTGAATTACAAGATAAATTTATTTAGATGAATGATGCAACAGAAAGTGTTGGAATGTGATCAGGACGTTGGAAAGTTGGCAATCGTTGATGACCTTCGCCTTGCTATGAAAGTTAAATCTACAAAGTATGATTCTCTTAAACAGTTAATTTATTAAAATATTCTTAGAGAGTAATGAAAGAAATTGAGTGGATGAAAGAATTCTCCAAAGAATTAATTTTAATCAGGAGAAATACGCGTTACTACAAAAACTTAAGTGCGTGGTAGCCTGTTGGTAAACGGACCAGACGCGGCTGCCAACACGTTCACGGTGGTCGCGGGTTCAAATCCCAGGGCACACCTCTGACTTTTCGGAGTCATGTGTGTATTGATGGTCAATCACCACGCACTAAAACGGTGAAGGAAAACATCGTGAGGAAACCTGCATACCATAGCGGTTCATAAGAATTTCTATGGTATGTAAGTCCGCCAACCCGCACTAGGCCAGCGTGGTGGACTATATGGCCTAACCACTCTCAATTGTACATTCGATTGTAGAGTAGGCCCGTGCCCTGCAGTGGGACGTATATGGGCTGATACAGAGACAAAAACTTATAATTCTGAACTACTGATGGGATTTATTTACAATTGCGAGTTCTACTGAAAGGCCTTAGGCTATAGTCCACTTTAGTAGCATTGGACTTGATCGAATTGGGTTAATTTTAAATAAAAGATAAATTCAAAGAAAAAGTAAACTATGAATTAGCACGAAGAAGTAAAACAGTCGACGCTATGACTGATTGGCACTTGACAGTTCGTTACATTATCCGATACATTGCTCAGATGTCGAACACTTGTAAATGTTTACATGCAACTATCAGTGACCTGGATGCGCAATCTTCAAAAGTCGAGCAGTTGTTTGCTAACGCCAATCAGTAAGTTTACACGACTGTGTATATTTGAAGACGTGTTACGTGAATGTCGTGGTTTGTTAATAATGCGTCTCCGACGAGCCATAATCAATCATTAACAATGTAATGTAACGCCGGCATTAAGTGCGGCACGAACTGGCAATAACTCTTATTTAATTTATTCCATAAAAGCTAAACGTCGAACCGTAATAACTGTGGAAACCACTGCAGAAGTCACAAGGACGTCGCATTCCGTTTCCCATGGCATAAATACGTCGGAGGCCGGCCACTGGCCGCCGATGGGTCGATATATTTCTGCGGCAGTTTCGCCATTGTCCCTATACTTGTGGTCGCTCGTGTGTGTTCAGTAAGTCATCAGTTTCAGCGGTTTGACCGCATTATTTGATTGTAATCGTGCGTGCCTCTCCAAGGTTACCGGGCACAACGAGGCGTGGGCGACACACGCATGGCCCCTACCCCCTGCCGGTGTTGTCGACGTCATACCAGATAAAGAATAGTGTTACGATATCGGCCGATTAGCTTTTCACGCGAGTACTCGGGACAAAAATAGAGCCGGCGATTACACGTGCCGGTGTAACAGCCGCCGGCTAATACAACTGCGGAGGAGGTTTGTAAACAGATGCGCCGCTGTGGGTTTTATGGTTTATTAGGTGGGCCGAGTCGTCGTCGGGTGTGGAGATGAATGTGGGGTGCACCGTCGAACCTTTTAGTGGTGGCAGCTGCACCATCAAACTCTCCTTATCGGCATTGGGGATCTGCGCGGGGCGCTCGGGCGAGACGGCGGCGGCGGCGGGGAGCGGCGGGCTGCGCGCGTCCGGCGGCGACGTCGCCTTCTGCGGCGCGCCTTGGCCCTCCATACCGGAGCCGGCGAAGAGCGCGAAACGGAAAGCCCGGGCGACGTCCGACACGCTCTCCGAGCGCTTGGTGGTCGCTTGGTTCGCGACGAGATCCAGGCCCGAGTGAAACGACGGGGACTTCGGTATTCCGAGCGGCGAGACGGCGCGACGCGGTTTGCTCTCAGCGGCGGCGAACATCGCGCGAGAGGGCGCGCGCACGGCCGGCCCGGCGTGGACCATCGCAGGCGGCGGCCGGCAGCGGCATCCGAGCGGGAGCCCGGCGGCGCCGGGACCGGAGCGAGCTGCGGGGGCGGCCGGACTGCCACGCGCCGCGCACACTGTTGCCGCGGCACGTGCGCGCGCACGCCTCGCCCCGCACGCCGCGCGCCGCGCACCACACCCCGACACACCCCGCGCCGTTCTATACAACCTCCGATAGGGTTAGCGCGTCATATCGCCGAGATTTACATAACGATTACATAGCCGATGCGCTTCCTACGCGTCCGACGGTGCTGTTTGATTGAACACTAGATTACGCTCGAACCTCCGCTGCAATCTCCATTCACCCGGAATCTTGGCTCGGCGTCGATAGTTTGGTCCGTAGTATCGTGACTCGGTATTATTCGGGCTCGTATCAGCCCTGTGATTAATGAGGGTTTAATATTCGAGTGAGGTCATGGGTCGCGAGCGTCTCTATAGAAAATCGTAAACAAAAGTACAAAGACAAGCGCTGATAAATAACAAACAGCTATCTACCGGCGCCGGTAAACACGATCAGCTGATTGCGCCGCTACTCCCCAGCGCAATGACATTCGACGATATGCGGATTTAATTAAACGTGACACGGTTGTCATCGTTGAGATTGATGTGACCACTCACGACATTTTTTTAATAAATTTATATGTACTCAAATTATACCTATAGCTTCGTACACTCGTGTGTGGAAAAACTAGACGTGACGAACTAAGGGAGCAATCAGGGGGAGGCTTACAGACATTTTCACAATGGCGTGTTGATTTAAAAACAAAGGAGTGTAGCGGAGGGGTAGGTTTGTTTGGCTGATCGCGCTCTGGGCCGGCGGGTGCCGGTTCCCGTGCCAGACGGGCTCCGCGCCCCGACATCGATCGTATAATTTAGTGCGAGTCGTCTGCCTCACTTCCTGCCATCGGCTGATAGTGGCATGCACATAACTACATGTAGATATTTCATCTACTTAAGTGTGGTGTCTAAGGCGTGTACAGCTTGATTAGTATAACATTGTCTAGAAACAAATTTTGCTGACAAAAATCTAGTTTGTCTATGCGTCTTCAAACCTGTTTCATTTTGTCTAATTTGCGAAAGATAATTGTATTGTATTGTATTGTATCAGCCCATATACGTCCCACTGCAGGGCACGGGCCTACTCTACAATCGACAGTACGATTGAGAGTGGTTAGGCCATATAGTCCACCACGCTGGCCTAGTGCGGGTTGGCGGACTTACATACCATAGAAATTCTTATAAACCGCTATGGTATGCAGGTTTCCTCACGATGTTTTCCTTCACCGTTTTAGTGCGTGGTGATTGACTATCAATACACACATGACTCCGAAAAGTCAGAGGTGTGCCCTGGGATTTGGACCCGCGACCACCGTGAACATGTTGGCGAAAGATAAGAAATACCAAAAACCTGCTAGTGTATGAAAAAATAGGGTTGCCTGCCAGTGCATTTTATTCTACTAGTTTTGGACTTGTAAGGCTCCCAGATTTAGGTTTTTATGTCTAGATACCACCTTGTGCGAATTTGGTGTACAAGTCACAAAATCAACAAAGTCGGCAGTAATCCTCGCAGTTCGTCCAACTCAAAATCTAATAAAATAACAAGATTTTAGATGATTATGACAATAATTGGATTGGAATGACCTATTACGAAATTTACTATTTGCTGGATCGTACTCATCCTTTTTAACAACAATATATTTCTACGACAAAAGACAAGCCTATTTTTCAGAAACAGCACCTTTTAAACTTTAAAAATCTAAATAGACTGCAAAGAAATACATAAGCTATTTGCGATACACACATACAATTACAGAATCCAGATACCAATTTGTTTATGAATAAATTAGAAGCGGTATTAAATTGTGCGATTTTATTTTACACACATATTTTATAACATATCCGCATTCAAGAATACTACAGAATATCTATTCAAAATAATCTACTTTCAACTATATCTAAGACAAAAAACAACGACAATTTTGTAGATTCACAGAAACAAACCGAACAAAGATCAAAATACACAGAACTCACTCGCCATCTAACCAATATCATTATTTCCTTTCACTGTGAAATCTTTCGACCCAATGTCTATAAACACTTGAATCCTCCCCTACACAGACCCTAGTCCCTTGCAAACGCATGATACGTTCCAAATCACGCAAATTAATGCGCGGACGGGTTTCGTGGGCGAGCATGACGAAGTGTTCCGGACCCCTCGAAACTGTTCGCTCCAATCAATTCTATCAGAGGCAGTAGCTAATGTAATAACTTTTCCTTTTCTTTTGCTGCAGATTGTCAATACGTCAGAAAGGCTCAATTGATTTGCTTCGTTATTTCTAGTTGGTGTATTGCTGCTGTTAGTCGATCAGTGCATGTGATTGTTTTTTTTTAGATTAAAGCGGGTAGAATCAATAATAAATACATACATTATTGGCTGAATCTTGATCTCGATTAAAATAAATAAGCTTTGGGTACCATCACCATGATGGATTCTCATCCTATGTAAGACAATGCACACCGATAGAAAATTAATCGTACACTTTAACATAGCTGTGTAAAAAATTGCGTCCTATTAAATTATTAATTCAAGTACATACATTACCTATCAGAAACAATCCATAATAATACAATACCAGTTGTCACATAAACGGCAACAGTATAACATCGAAAATTTTCAGACATCAAGCGATTAATATTGCTTTAGACGTAAGTCAAATTCACAATCGATAGGAAGCAGGAAATGACAAAGCAGTAGGGATGATGAAAGATATTCCAAGTGGTGCGCATTCGAGTGTGCTTTTTGTTCTGCACCAATATCGAGAAGGGTTCTGACAGCCAAGAAGTTTGAAATAATTTACTGCGACGTTATAAAAGTATAATATGTGATACTAAACACTGGCTTTGAGAAAGTTTTGATGACGCTATTCTGCGTACTTATAGAAGATAATTATGTGTATAGTTATTTGTTTCAAGTAATATTTATACTATAAGATTCACGTTAATCTTTCGATGAAGGTACTCAACAAGTTATCAAGGCTACTTCCTCTCCATTGATAGTAGCATAAATTAACGTCAGATTTCTTTACAATTAGCTTGAATTAAATTCCAAGTATTCACTAATCAGTAACCAGCATTTTACCGGTTTTCTCCGGATACAAGCGGCGTAGTACATCGATATGAATTTTCCACGCGAGTTAACAGATTTATGAGCTTCACAGAAATGTTGAAGGTTAACACTGTTAGTGGATGTTGTAGACGCATTTATTGGTTTACCGGCTTGTAATTAGATTTATAGCGCCAGGTTCAGGAAAGAGCAATTTTTCTGATTTCCTGTTGACGAGATTTAAGAAAAATAGTTGATTCTTTATAGCGCAAGATGAACAAAAGAACTGCCTAATTGCATGTGTTTAGCTTTGTTTGAACGTTCATAAATTATTACGATGATAGGTGTAGTGCGATGCAGGATACTTACATATTCGGCATTTTGTTGCCACTTCATCCAAAAACTGGTAAATTTCATCCAACTACATTTTATACCATAGCTTCGTTCGACCGCAATTCTCCGCAAATCTTTGCACGTTTAACAAATCTCAACGGAGAAGTGGCAGCGTTGGAACACAAACGGTCCAGTTTGTAGGTTAGCCTGACCGCGAACAAAACAAGCAATGTCGCAGTCAGTGACGTAACAAGTGCACACCGACCGGCTTGTCTGCTATTGTCGGGCTCTTTGTGATTTCCCAAGAGAACTGTACACTGCTGACCTTTATTTTCAAACAATTAGCCCTTGTCTGAAGATCACACGGTTGTTTTTTTATTGATTTTTCACGTCTGCGGAAGTTGAGTTGAGGCTACCGAAGAATGCTTTACTTAGCACTCAGTATGTCTAATTTGAATTTCGACAGCTTTCGTGGAGCATTTTCGATCCCCGCACTGAGACAATGTTCGTGTGACCCGCAAATATTTGTTGAGAGTCTGGGTGTTTGTGAGACTGAAAAGTCTTTCTAAGTTGCATACCCACCACACAAGATTTGTATCTAAGTGAGGGATCAGGAGTATGGAACCGTATGATGAATTTATACACTGAAGAATTTTATCTAACGTTGCCAAGCGCTTTATATTCTACTTCAAGTTTGTTTTGAGTATTATCTATACTAAAACTATTGATTATCATAGTTTTTATGACGTCAAACCCAGCCTTTTTATGCACGGGGGCTTCCCTGCAATGTTTACACAACAACGGAAAAAACACCAATATAAATTGTTTTAATAGCCACGCAAAAACTTGTTTTTTTAATAATTTGAAAAATAAAATGAATCAATACATTTTAACCTTATATTTGGACTCAATCAATATAAGTACATATGAGGTATGACTAACGTGACCATTTATTTTTTGTGCCAGAGCGGGACATCTGTGGAATTAAATAATAATAAAAAAGTTTTTTGTGATTTGCAAGTTTTCATTATAGAAGATCGATTAACAAAAAATAATCATAGCACTAAACACAAAATAGTTAAATAGGCACGATTTATTTAGCACCAGTAGTGGCGTGACTTCCAAGCAGACACATAATATACTCAATAATTGTAGAAAAGTTTGTTAAATTAAGATATTTTTTACGAAAGTGATGGAATAATTCGACCCAACGGTTTTCAGTAGTTGTTTGATAAAGCATTTCTAGCAGGAAATACTTTTTATTTATCGTTCGGTCTGTTTGCAAAAGCGGGACTATGTCGGCCTTGCTGGGGACACCGGGACAGACTCCCTGAAAGCGGGACTGTCCCGCCTAAATCGGGACGTATGGTCACGTTAGGTATGACACGTCACGTTTTAAATGAATAGAATTTAGTCCCGAAATTCCGAATACATAAGACATCTATCCGAGCAAACCAAGTAAAGATGCAAGGTCAGCAGGTAATTAAGATTAAACGCGAGATTAGCGGCTCGCTTGATAAAATTAGCTGCGTTACCGCCCAGTGCCAATGACCCGCGACCCCGATTCATGTTAATTTTGTCATCAATTATGCACGCTCCACTAATACTTGACTTTAAGCTATCAATTTGTACTTGTCAAATGTTGTAAAGACTTATTTGGAAGGAATCTTACAAGTCCTATTAAAGTTGTGTTTGTCTTTTTCGTTTTCTTATCATTCATATTAAATCAAAAAGGGTAAAGGCCTAAGAAAGACTTCATTCGAAACATATATATTTTGCAAGGCTTTGTACTTTACAGAAATTTTATAAAAATCATTACGTTAAGAAATAATCAAGAATACACACTTTTATTAAACTTCATTTTTCACTGTTTTTCGTATCTTTCTACATGATTTTAAATACACATATGTATTTACTTCAAGTTTTCAACATCAATCCTAGATTTTTTAATAATGTGAAATTATCAACTGCGGGAATTATCGATGACATTGGTTACTTTATGCATACAAGTAGTTCTTCTCGACAAACTGGTTCCAGATCGTATCATGAGTACGGAATTTTCCTCTATAATTTGATAGAATTAACAGCCGTTAAAAATAGAAAGGTGAAGTAGAAATATGACTATTAATATTCCAAACAATAGAAAACTGTTATAGCCATATTTGTATATGTTGAACTGAGTGTATTAATAGCATTATTGGCTGAAGAGAACGGATATATTTTGTAGTTAAAATTTTTCCTTTATCTCACTTTCCCAATTGATAAAATATTGTATTTCACCTGCAATTCCTACAATGCCCCTGATGTTTTAGGAGTAAAATGTTATTACTCGAAGAAGTAAAACGAACTCAAAATATCACTTCAATACATAAAATTACTAATATATCAATGCTGGTCAAATCTGTATCATCTTTGCGTCAGGTTCAGTCTTTGATGATGATGATGCTTTGTACGTACCAACTGGATTGATATCAATAGCAAAATCAACTAGAATTAAAAAAATACAGTTCTTCGTCTAAAACAAAGTTATTATTTTGAAATAAAAATTGTTCTCGAAACTGTAGTGGCTTTGCTGGTTATGAAAATAGTAAAAGTCTCGATTGAAAAACAAGATGAACAAAGCTGACATTCCCGCGTCCCAAATACCGACTTTACAATTTGGAGTAGTCCAACTAAATGCAATTTACTTTTCCAGTATTATGACTGTGCAAAATAATTTGAAGTTTAGTTTTTATTCAGTAATAAATGTTTTAATTGAATATCAAGGACTATAGAGAGTATATCAAGACTGCTACCGAAAACAAAGCCGGATAGTAGTTTAAGTGACTACAAACACAATGCGACTAAAAATTTCGCAAAAGAACGCGCAATTCTTTTTTGTGATTTTTTTAATATTATAGTGTTTGGGTGGTAAATTTCTAGTTTTTGCTACAATAATAATTTAAATCCTAATAAATAAAAGGGTGTACACTATTATTTAAAACTATGTATTTAGCAACCAAATACGACGATAGGAAAAAAATAACAAAAATAAATCGTTGCATTATTTGAAAAAAATTAATTGCTTTGTGGTTGAAGTCACTAAAACTATCACCCGGCTTCGTTTTCAGTAGTAGTCTTGATTTTTCAATCAATCCATTAAATTGAAAAATATTGTATTGGTACTTGTGAGACATTAGTGATTATGTCCCAATTTATGGTAAACATGTACGATCTCTAATTTAAAAAATCCATCTCCTATAATGAAAAGTTGGATCCGAAGCTAAAGTTCGCGCGCGTACATCAATATAAACGGCTTTAATATCCATAGCGCCAGTCAGCCCGAACACGAGAGGACTCGGAAATAGCGAAATAAAATTAATATAACCAATTCTCGCGTAGCCGAAATATACACTACTGTGTTTTTATTTGTTTTATCGTAGTTGTAGTATTTTTAATTGGTACGGAACAATACTATTTGTTTGTTTTTCGGATACCAAAAAGGTCGTTGAATGCAGAACATATTCAACAGGCAGCTGTAGAAATATGCGGTGGATATCTTGTTGTAGATGATTACAATTATAGACTTGAAATTTAAAATACATGATCTATCTAATGTCCAATATAAAATTACCTCTGAAAGTATCCAACCGAAACAAACCCCTACACATAATCAGGATCAGGACATAGTTATGTACTGAAAAATAATCTCTCACGTCACACGAACAATATTGGCTGAAAATTAACATGTCCACGGCAGCCTTGAATGGACTTAGCTAATAACAAACGCAAAACAAAGAGAAGCCAGTAGAAAATTCCAACGCGCGGCCAGTTTACGTAAAAATAGCAAAACGTATGTCAACAATGTTTTCCAAGCAGCAAAGGTCGTGCTACGTTGGTTAATTTTAATTGAAAAATGGCTAATTGTTTACATTCTTACATTTACACAATGTAGTGAATATAAACTATGCTTTCTTAATTGTTTTGTAGCACCGGCCATCGGAATAAGAAAGCACATTTATGGGTATAAGATAATTGTGGACAAAAAAGACAAAGAAATGAGGGATTTGGGAGACTTCGGTAATCAACCTAACCAAGCAAAACGTCAAACTAAGCTATCCATCATTGTCATTGATCGAAATGCAGGCGGATATAAAAATCTCATCACCAATTAAATTCACATTAGTATTTACCTCATTTAGTAATTTGTGGTAAGTCCTGGTAATTACGTTGTTACTATAGGTTTTTTTCCTGGGATTTTCCTGAGTTTGTCCAAATTTTTTCCAGAGTGTAATTTCATTGTGTACTGAATGACTTTTCTTTCATGAAACATACCTACATATTTCTCCAAAATATCATATAAAATTTCCAAGTATTCACGAAATTGTTGGCAGAATGAGTATTAACCCTTTTAGTTTTAACTTTGCTAATTTTGGTCACATGGCAACTCCTTTTGTAGCCACATCACTACTACTTTAGTCATCACATTATTATATTATTTGAGCATAGGCAATCATAAATCTGTGACATGTTTAGCATTAGGTTCTTTATTCTTTAACAATGCCTACAAATGTAAAATGGATGAACATACCTCTTTTCTCCATGTCCATAAGATGTTATTTACTCGAAAGCATTATCCTATTACTCAATATTTATATGTATAAACTACTTAACTTACTACTTCGCATACATGTATGCGAGTACTCTGTTCAATATCGCCGTTCTTACATCTCATAAAATCCTCTTTATTGTATCGAAGAGGCTAAATAATATGATTTGGGAGCAGACGTGATCGCCTTACGCACGCCACGTTGACCTATTTCAATGGATATATTGCCGGATTTATGTCTGCTGTGTAGTTTAATAATTATGTACTACTGGCTTTTACTCGCGGTTCCCTGTGCCATTTTTTCGTAAAATACAAGTCAATATTTCCTAATAGCTTCATACATTTTATTGGTATTTGGTATGCTAATTTCTCAATTGTAATGTACTTTATTTCTGGATACAATATACCCATGTAGATTATTAAAGCTACTTTTTAGTTTCAGTTTGTGCGAATTTTTCGATATTGAAAACTGAATGTACACGAGGCAAGATCAACTTCCGTGCTAATAGTAGGTCTTTTAATACGATGATTTAATTTATATTCTCAATTGAAATTTCGATATGACCGGTGAGACTCATTGTTTGCATTCCTCCAGTTTGCTACAATTGACACCCCTACTGAACGGGAGTCGGGATTAGTCATTGCGACAAAAAACTAATGAGCAAACCATTAACTACATTAATAAAGCTCAATTGTGCTATGAATACATAACTGTATATTAAGGGCAGACAGAAGAAAAACTGAGTGCTGATCTCATGTCAGGAAATATATGAAAAGGAGTAGTCTTAACAGGAATGGGAACTCTTGCACCGAAATAATGCCAATAGACACAAAACTGTTATGACATAATTTGTAAGCTTATAAATTAATATAAACAGAGATGTGACTGAACTCTTATTTCTGTTTCTAAATGCCGCTCCACGAGGCCGGCACATTCCGCGAAAACAAGTAAATATACCATTAAAATTCAGATTCCGAGACGCAAATTCTGAAACATTCACGAATTATTTTAACAAAGCATATTTCGCTTTCGGCAGTCAAGACGATGCGAATCCTTCAATTTCTTTATAACAAACAATTCGCTCAGAACTCCCCACAAAACTTAACATTTGTTTGGACACTCGGTAAAAGTCGTTTCTCTGTCGATTTTTCTACTTTTCATTTTGTCCTACTTTTATTTTGTTTAAATAGGACGAACTCACACTTCAACAGAAAAGGATCTAGAAGGAATAAGATAAGTTAGTACTATCGGATATAGTAGTATAATACGTATAGAAAGTTTTTTATAGTATATTGTTTTATAAGAAACATGGTATAGTGCCCCAAGCACAGAACAACTGTTCTGGGGTACGCATGTGTCTTCATAAACACCAACAACAACAAATCACCGCAAAACAGTACGAACTATTCCACCCTATCATCGGGTGTATAATGGACTTTTGATCGCAAACGTGGCTGCATGACACACCATTAAACTGGTAAAGTCATGCTCATTCCACCGGGCATTGGTGCACGCACCGCTTGCAGCGCTTTACAGCGTCCGGAAGCGCTGCACAAATATCAATTGAACCTTCTTATTCCGACCATGACTTACCACAACAATTGCCTTTACTAGCAAATCAACACGAAACAGATCGCCCTACAGTCTACGCTCTACACAGCCCAGTTCGTCGGTACACGTGGCTGAATGGGATACCATTATAGCGGTAAATTAGAACATGCTCATTCCGCCGGGCATTCACGGTGCACGCGCCGCTTGCAGCGCTTTACAGCGGCCGGAAGCTCAGCACAAAGACATGCCACCCAGAAAGGCCCGTACAAATGTCGTTTTGCTGCTTTGATGTTGCAGGTGGAACTGGGTAACACATTTTGAAGGGAGGCATTTTATATTGTCACATATTGATAAATTAGCCGTCCGTTATGTTATATACTTAAAGAATAAAATGCACAATTTCCATGCTTAGATAGTTCAAAAATTAAAGCCTATTGTACTGTACAAATCCTAGTATGGTTTAAAAGTATAAACAGAAAATTGGCATTGGATCGTTACTATCTACGCATGTGTTTATAAATTGCACTGGCCCTGCTAATTTTTCGTAACTGCTCTTTGCAGACAAAACAGGAACATTTTCTTCTTCTCTGATTATTACTTATTACAAATTCATTATTTCTACTACGGCGAAAAGCCCTCTGAAACCAAAATATAAATATATAGGTACTTATTTTTACACATTACATGTTGATGACCGCAATTCTTATTTGAATTTTTGGACTTCGTACACTAATTCTTAGCCTTTTTTTAATTGCATTGAATCGGGAGACCAGCATGCCATCCGCCTGATAGTAAGCGATACGACCGTTCATGGACAATACCAAAACCAAATAGTACCATTATTTACAAAGCAATGCTTGAGATCCCACTGGGCTCGCCATCGTGATACAAAAGATATTAAGTCTCAATATGTTCAGTAGTTACTCTGGCTACAATATCCTTCAAAGCGGGATACAACAGTGCATGTACACTGTTATTGGGCGGGAGAAATAGAAATTGTGGTGGTACCTAACCATGCAGCCTCTCACATATAAGAGACCTACCACCTGCCTCAAAAAGACGATAGATAAAATCGGTTCATTGTTTAAGAGCTTCGATGCCGCACGCATACATATATGCAGACATCAAATCTAAAACACCCCTATCATTGCGTCAGGGGGTTAAAAACTCACGTGTACAGATCAGCTTTCCATATTGTGTATAGCCTAATAAAATGACTTTATTGAAGGTTTCACTAATGTAATGCTTAGACGTATAATATTCATAATCTTAGGAAATTTTAAAGGATCTTTAAGTTTCCAGCAACATGTTTGATCCAATCCTGACCTAGGGCTCAGATAAGCGTCACCTTGAAATCAGTGTCGAGGTCGTGAGTTGTAAAACTTGTTAACTGCCTCGGTTTATTACTGGACGTAAAATATTACTGCTTAAGGTGTAAAGAAATCTGCGCGTACATTAAGTCATTTCACGTTCTAGAAAATTTAGAAAATTAATTTATGAATTTCCTTAGCGGATTTAAATTGTAAGAACGAATTGTAAGAATAAGTTTTAATTTATTACGTGTTACTTATACTTGTACCCTACGAGTGTTTATATATCTGGTTTAAATTCATAACATAAATGTAGGTCTTGTGTGCGGAGAGCAATAAAAGTCCTTTTTCTTATTTTCTTTACTCTTAAATAACAATTTACAACTTATTATAAACGTCTTCAAATTTAACCGTCTTACTTGCTTGCGTCTTTTTCACCGTCTGCCTTCTAACTCATTCCCAACATTCATTCACTCTTACTCTCTCATACTTTCACTCACTCCCATTACATTACGTTATATTCAGCATCTATTCCCACATAAATGTCATACATAATGCCCCTAAAAATTAAAGAAATATTTCAATCCAATGTGTAACATTCGCGTAAATCTTAGAAACCATTTTGAAATAAATAAAGAAGCAAACCTTACCCAATAAAAAGGGAAATCCCAAATCAAGCCTAAATTTATATTATTATTTATATGAAAAGCGATTATTTTTGGAAATGAAACTAATAAATATAGGTATATTTATCTTGCATCAGGGCAGAACGAACTAACAAACAATTATACACTCCATTGCAAAGACAGTAACTTCTCATGTCATACAGTCACACCAAGATAAAAACGAAGCCCGCACTAAGGAAAATTAAATTGCTTACACATTGTAGCGAACCAATCATGGATATTAATTACGTCTTCGCCTTGAATCGAAGGACAAGTTGTAAAAGAAAGATATTCCTTGTCGAACACGTTATGGGTATTTGGAGGTTTTCTGAACACTGGAGCTAATATAGGTCAATGTCATTCCATGAAGTAAATTATTGAAGAATGGCGTTTATTGAGTTTGATAGAAACTATTCATTAGAGAGTAATTAATGTTTAGTTGTTCAAATTACAATATGCTTCTGTTGCGCTACCGTATTGTATGCTTGGCTGGGATTTGCCTCCATGGCATCGGCTCAGGTCTGTTAATATTATGTAGGCAATGTTTAGTTCTGTGTCTCAATCAATTGCCAGTTTTATAGATCAGTGCATGTTTCGCGACTTGTGTAGAGTCATAGACAGACATTGACAGCCTTCGTGGCGCAGGTGGTTAGACGCCACCTATGAAACGAGAGGCCGCGGGTTCGATCCCCGCACCGAGAGAAATGTTTGTGCGGCCCACATATATTTCTTCTGGGTCTGGGTGTTTGTGAGATCGAAAAGTCTCTCGTAGTTCCTGATACCCACGACACAAGACTCGATCTTAGTGTGGGATCAGGACTATGTTTGTGACTTTTGGGTGTTATTTATTTATAGACAAGATCTAAATAAAAAGTGAAGTAGCTAAAAACAAAATAATAAACTCTGGTTCAAATAATAAATAACAAAAAATCCCAAAAGACACGCATAGAAAACTGAATTATTACGATAATTTCGTTTCAAACAATATGCTGCGTACTGATAGTACCGTACAATCAGTTAACAGCAAAAGTAAACTTGACTCAAAACAATGCTACGATAATTCATGTAACACAAACATCTTCAGTATTGTGACATCACTGTGCAATCATTTAAATTGCTGTTTGTAAGGAGAAAAACATTTACACTCATTTCGGATGTAATTTACAACATCCGGAATTGTTAAATAGAACTGTCATTGAGATAAAAGATATCTGAGGTAGGGATAAAGTAGTCAATAACAAAAGCAAAGGTGTAAAGTCTCAACATTAACGTAATTGCTATTTGTTAGTAAAATTATTGTAAGGTATTACAACTGTAATGTTTTCCCTATAATGATTGTAGTAGTGGCAAATGAGCTAGACAAAACAAGGTTGAAAAGGCTACACAAGAAATTCTAAACAACACAATTTTATTTAAAGATACAATCAAACGAAACAATGTTGTTAACATGGAGTAATTTAGTCCCGACTCTTATCGTAAAGATAATCAGTTGTTCTACGTGTAAGATTGTTACCACAGTTTCATCAACAGCAAATATACTAGTTGAATTCTTTAAGAATACTTCAGAAAGTTATAAACCCTAATAAATACAAGCATAGAAAATTGACTATAATGTACATTATGGTAAGTAGAGCACATACGTAATAACGTATCAACTCGAGATAATCCTCTTTCACCGTTCGACACAATTATTACAGTTTTGTACAAGACGGACAATTACATTGAAAAGCCGAAACAAAAACTTGTTTGATTTTCCTAAGACAGTAGGTTTTACATGACCTGGTGGAGGTGAATCTATTCAGCGGATACGAATATTTACCTTCAGGTCTAAAATCTAATTATAAATGAACTACTTTTATAGAATAATTTCAATTTTTTTTTAAACTTTAGACAGCTAATCCCGCAATCACATATCAGCCACCTATAGTCCCAAACACGGTTTTAATTCAATCCCAGGTCTCCTGAATCCAATGAATGTTCAGCTGTGACGAAGCCTGTTGTTGAAAACGCAGCGCTAGTGCACACCAACTAACAAAGGATGAACAAAGCAGTCATTCCACTCCATAGATTCAAGATATGTATGCGCTTGGAATTTATCGCGCGCTTTCAAGCCAACACAATGTGAGCGGAATGTCATGTGAACTTCGAAATGACGGCGATGGTATCGAAAATTAGAGTAATAACAATGGAATTAATGAAGATGGTGGAGTTTAAAAAGGCTAGGTCGTGTGTGAATATTAGATCGAAATCGAAATATCTGATGTTGGCAATAAACAAATTGTCACGACTAAATACTCTAATGTACTCAGATCTGATGGAACATAAACTCATAATTGAACCAATAATAATTGTCAATAATGCATAATATTCCAAAAACAACGCGAATTTATTACGCTTATAATTACTATACTAAATAGAGCACAATATAACGTCATATTAAGTTTCTACAGTGCCGTACACAACTCCAATAACCAAAAACAAATCCCCAGCTATAACAACGGCTACGTTTTGACACATAACAAGGATGGAGTTCACGAAGCTGACAGGTAAATGCACCAACTACGGTCGAGTTTGTGACGCGAGCCAGACGCTACCAAACATTGTTGGGGCAGGGGCAATATTTTCACAATTTTAGTGAGCTTTTACGGATCTCGAGGGCTCCAGGGGCGCCCATTAAAGGGAAACGAGCGGACGATTCTCGTGATAGCACGAAGTAAGTTCGTTGTCTAGTAGCGTTTATGAATGAATGTTTCTACTATCCAACTAAACTAACAGGTGCCGTTTGACGTTTCATATTTTTCAATTTTAAACATATTTAGAAAAGCGTAACTCACACAATTTTAATTTCGCTTGCCGTAAAGCCACAATTCCATGGTTTTAGGCGAAATGTTATTGAAATTGTGTAAGTTACGCCTGTACAAAGTTGAAAAGTATGAAACGTCAAACGGTACCTGTTATTTAGTTGGATAGTACGTTTATTAATGTTTTGCCTGCTGCGGGCTAAGATAATTAAATCATCATCGTCATCAGCCCGTTGCAGTCCACTGCTGGTCAAAGGCCTTCCCCAAGGTCTACTCTCTCTTTTTGACAAACGTTTCGTGGGACCCCCTCTGACCAGATGGCGGGACGACTTACACAAGAGGGCCGGCAGCGACTGGATATATAAAGCAGCAAACCGGGCTCTGTGGGGTACTTTGGAGATAACTAATTAGACAATTTAATGTGCCTCAGAAACTTTCCCATCATCAATTATTGATGCTATTTCAACGCGATCCAATGTCAAAAGTGACTCACTGATGTGAGTGAAGGGTGGGAGAGTCACATTGCCTATATCACTTATTTCGATGTGGGGGACAAAACTACGACATTCAACCAGTTACCAAAATCATCAAAGTTTTCGCGCAGTACACAATCACCTTTATGACTATTTACCACTTTCCCCCACCTCCCAAGGGCCCGCAATAAACAATAAGTATCGCATCAACAATCTGAACCCCTTCACACAGCGATGTCCCCTTGAGAAGCGTCGAAACCATGCGAGCGACGTCATCCGTTTTTATTAGAGCTTGTCCGCATGCTAGTGGCATATAAACTTTTATTTCCTTACCTATGCGCCCGTGGGACTCCTCATTGGCTACATTTCATAATGCTTGCAGAAAAAATGACAATCTTCCATACATACATTTGTTTTCTATAAAATCCGATTTTCCGTTTGAATGCGATTGCCTGAGACTTTCAGAAGGAGTTGATGTTAGATAACCAATAGTAAAACCATGATTCAAATTATTTTGCAAGACGTATGTAGTTGATTAAGAATTCGGCTGTGAAACTAAATCTGTACTAGTTTTTGATACACACGACACAACACATCTTGCTGTGGGGCCAGGACTCTGTTTGCGACTCTGGAAGTGAGTTAAGTTATTATGTTTTAATATAATTTATAAGAATCATGTTACGCCGACTTAATATGTACGACCAACAGGCAGAGGATCAAAAAAGCCTTTAACACTGACCCACATCATATAAGGCGTTCTTGTGCAAGTCCGTCAGATTAATCTGTGTATTTGTAAGATTTTAGAATTTTACGATGTTCGGTTAACCCGTCGATTATGCGGCGTACTCGTTCATTAGAACCGCAGCAAAACGTGCAATTGTCACGGTACTATTCGATTGTAACGGTGTTCCGAAACCAATTGGCTGATAAAGATTTTCCAGTGTAGTTCAATCAGTTGTGGGCGACATGGTATAAGTGAGATTTATGATTGACTTGTTTACTTGAACGCTGAATTAGATTGGATGAAAGCGTGATATGATTGTGCGAGCTCACGTGACTTTACTGCCGCTAATAATATAAATGACAACATAAAACTTGCAAAGTTTTAACAGATTAGTCAGTGCAATTTATAAATAAAAATAAATATATTATTATCAAAATTAAAAAATATATTTCTCTTCCCCTATTCCCTATTTAATAAAAATGACTCAGACATCAACCAGAACCAAAATCATTTACATTTGTCACGCAATTCGCATTTCCATTTGGAACCCACAAAGACCATTCAACATTTCACCCTTTTTTTAAAACATTTTCCAACTAAACACGTGGAAAAGCACTAAACCAACCCTTCACTTTAACCCTCCAAATATTCGGCTAAATATGCCCTCGTCACGTAAACAACGAGGGTACAAAGAGCTGTGGCGTCGTCTGGGGACAAAAGGGCCGTGTCTGGTGGATTTAAAAAAACCCGTTTAAACAGCTGTACATGGTTGTTACGTCAAAGCGTCGCGTCGTGGTGAGCAATGCTGATTGTTCTTTCTACTGCTAACAAAAGATAAATTATCAACGCGAATGTCTGGCCGCTAATTAAGACGTTTGAGTGTGGTGCTAGAGTTAATGAGTCTGTATTTTGCATTCATAAAGACGTTACGATGGAGTGATTACTTTTGTATTTGCGTACAGCAAAATCAAAAGGAGTATTTAACAGATTATGTGTATATGTTTGTCTATTTGTTGTTTCAGGTCTTGTAGTGTTCATATCTTGTGGTTAAGGATGCAGGAAGCCGCTGGATGCAAGCCACTTCTAACAAGTAAATGTGGAGATTCTTGGAGGAGACCAGCCACATGAATAGGAAGTCAACATTGACATAAATGAGGTGTCATAGGCAGCTCTATGCTGTATTGCAGATGTAAGCCATATAAGGTTAGTCGACATATAAGGACTTCGAGCCTTACTCAATATGAATGTAATCCAGATTTCTCCAGCTGTAAATTTTCATCTGAGTCGGCCACTATTTATAAACTGAAATAATGTTGTAACAGAATATTACGAACCACAAAGGCCCAAACCATTAAAATAACTTCCGACTTACTAGAAGCTGTTACCCAACTTTAAACTACCAATTTCATACGTATTGTTTTAGTGCAAAATGAAATTAAGCCGACACAAAAAGGGCAACACAATCGGGTTAGCCCGTGCAACGCGTCGGTGTATCGGCCCGAAGACTCATTTACATGTAAATGGAAACTGTTGCCTGGAGTGGATCGCAGCCATAGTTCACTTAACTGACTTTATTTCATTTCAGGCTCTTTATTGGGCTTCGTTATTTTTTAGCAAAATGTATTGGTGAACGATTAAGAAGTTGATGGAAATTGGTTCAGCACCTGCGGATTTTATGTTAGTTGGCTACTTTCGAAAACACAAGAATGTAGAGAACTGGACTTTTTCTCAAACCTCCGTAATTCTAGTGGAGAACTCTCATGAAGGTTCTTAAAATATTTTCCCTTTCCATTAAATCAAGCGTGAATCAATTAAGAACGAAATCCAACGCTTTGTAGTTCTTCTTTTATGTACTTTATCTTCGTATCTACAGTTTAAAAATCTTCATTGGTGCTGATGGAAATAGCTTTGTTTGTTTTTTATATAAAAACTGCCAAACACACGTCAATAGTTTTGTTTTGTATGTTTTATTTCTAGTATTGTTTTTATATTGACTTTGTTAGCCAATTGTTGACGCTTGTCTGGCGTAATGTTTACGTTCGCAATAATTGTATGGGTCGTAAATATAATGTTTGACACGCTACCTGTAATATGTAAGAAATTAATGGATTTAGCAATATCTAGATAATATTTTAAGTACGTCACTTTCTAAATCTATAATTGTGGTTGTTTTTATGAATCAAGTATTTAAATTGTTGAAAAGTGTATTTCAGTATAAATATCAATTGGACTGAATGATGCAAAATTCTTCTGGGGGAACAATTCTCACACGTGTAAAATTGTATGACCTGCATTTATTTATTCGATTGTTCCTAAATGTTGGAATTATGTTTATACACAGCAATATAATTTTAAAACGTGTAATTTTAAAACCTGCAGCACCCCATAATATGCTGTTATTAAAATAACCAAGTTAAGTTCAGGGCATTTCGAGTTAATTTGAATGTCATTAATCATTATAATGAACAAAATCAATGTATTAAAACAAAATCCTGATAAGCTCTTATGATAATATCTATCAATCTATACTTCATCCCATGTCACGCCAATGGAACGGTGTACGTATAAATCGTTCCGGTGAATGACTCACAGATGAAGTCGCACCGGTGCGTACGTAGTAACTATACGCACGACAGGCTTACTGCGATCGATCATTACCGAAGGTCGGACGTTACATTTAATTGCCAAGGTCAAGGGCGGTGAGTGACGTCATCGAAATGACACGGGTGGGAATTATAGATACAGGAGTATTGCTTGAGCGTATTTGGTTGACACGTGCCTATTGAGCTCAGATATATCTGATATTATGATATATCCACATCACCATATCCAGGTATACCTCGGAATTCTATAGAACACTTATACATAGTGCTTTTGGAAAATGCAATTTATGTTGTATGTATTTTACATTGGTTTGCAAAGGATCGAAATTAGCCAAGACTGTCACCGTAGGAGTCACGACCAGCAGGCCTAGGGCCAGCCCAGACCTAGGGCCAATCAGAAATATGAATGTAACCGAACGCAAATGTTCATTTTATACTTCACCAGGTCAAAAATTATTTGACGAATAGCCTAAACACGCTACTGATTGTATGGAGAAGTAGTTTAGTACCCAAGTATTCTTGTCGAATGCTGTCGAAAAATCTGGTTTTATTTCTTATAACCCTCTCAGATTATCTAATTTAGGTCTATATCTATAGAGGTATATGTCTACCCGTACCTTTGATCGGCGGCAGCTTGACCAGCTCCTGGTTGTGGTGCTGCACGTTGAACCTGCTGGAGCCATGGCGGCGCGGCTGGCCGTTCCAGCCTGGTGGTCGCGGGCCGTCTGCGGCGCGCGGGACGATCGCCGCGGGAGGCGGCGGGCCGGTCGCTAGTGATGATAATTGCTTCTCTGGACGGCTCTGAAAACAGTTTATTCAGGAATTAGGACTATTTGTTCTAACTTCTAACACAGCAGTAACTGAGGGTAGTCAATTGCACGGTACTTTAAAATTGATAGAACCACGGTAGTCAGTCATGACTTAGCATGAATGGACATTGGACAGGCTTGATGGAGCGGTACCACTGTCTCAAAGGAAATAAACGTAAAGCGACAGCAAAAGTGGGATTGCCGGATGCCCAAAACCCCTTCCCACTTTCCATCCTTTATCCTTCACGCTTCCCTACCTAATTGTGGGACGGCAACACAGTCATCATCCAAGCATTATGGTTGTTCATGGGCAGCAGTGATAACTGACCATCAGGTGACTAGATTGCTCGTTTGCCGGAGCTATGCAATATAAAAAAACAGTGGCACCTGGAGGTAAGGGTAATGTCGTCCAGATACATTAAAAGGCATCAGGTAGTGGACTCATGCGATAGGACACAATTATGTATGCTTAACTTGACAGAAAACTGCCCACCCATTAATGCGACTCTTCTAGCCAGGCTCAACAGTGCCACGCATTTTAATGACACAGAGCAATGAAATTCAGCAAGAAAAATTCGGAATATAGTTTAAATAGAATGTAACGTAATGGAAACGATTCGAGTTCGCCCGAATGAAATGATTTAATTTTTGTTTCCTTTTTTTCGAGTTAACCAACCTCGTGTTTTGCTACCAGTCAGTTATTTCTCTAAATTTTACACCCTTCATCACCCATAAAATGTTTGGTATTTAGGTACCAACATGATTCTAATTTGTATACTTAGGTAAATAAAAAAAAAGTGACGTTTATATGACGCTGTGCGGTTTCCATTAAAACAGTATTAAGATAAAGAATGCACGTACAAGCACTATCTCATTGCCACAAATGAATCATTGTTTTGTTTATATAAAAATGGTTTTTACGCTGATTCGAACTACGACCCGACTTTAATCATAAGAAGGCCAAAAATAATTTTCTTCGACTATGACTGAACTAGGACAATTTATGATAACTCTGTCCGGGTTAGGCCAAAGGGGTGTTGGTATTACTCTGAAACAAGATTATGGCTATCGATGCCTATGCCAAATAAACATTTTCACGACAGAATATATGAACGCCGAGGGGCAGGCATAGGATTAATATTGCCCCTACATTGTTGATAAGATCTTTCGGAAAATACCCTGTGTTGAGTGTTGTGGAGTGTTGTTCAGGCTACTTCTTCATGAATTATAAAGATTTTCTATCTTGATTATTTAGAAATAATGAAAATGCTATGTTATTTTCTTCATGAGAAAAAGAGATCAACATCTCCTTTTGTTTATATCAAATCGTATATTTCTGAAAATATAGAGTAATTATCTTTTTGTACATATCATATAATGTACCTATCAAATTTACTTTTGTGATGTATTTATATCCCTGTTGGAAATTCTCATATAAATAAATAAACAAATAAATTATTCATTCTCGGTCAAGCCATTTTCAAGTCATAAGTTGTTACGTCATACCATTCACGCTATTCATGGCTGGAAATTCTCTTGGCTTTGAAAAGTGTTCGCCGCGAAAACATCATCCGGTTTGGCGTTTGAGAAACTAGGTCAGTAGTGTACGGCAGATGGAGCGAGAAAATGAGCTAATACCGATGTAGAATTACTGAGCTCCAATTGTTGGTAAGCCCCGCCTTATTCCGCCCGACAGGGGTGGAGAACCTTTGGCATCGTTTTATATTTTATTTATTGATAAGGTGATGACGCCAAGGCCGAAGAACCTGAACTGCTCTAGTGACATTTTTGCGACGATTAGTAAAGTTCACGAGTACGGCCATTAAAGGTTCTTCAATAAGCACATTGGGTTATAGTTATCATGTCCTGTTTAAAATCATGTTTTTCTTTTGTTTGTATATTTTTTGGATGTGAATTAGAGACAAGTTTAGTTTGTACAATTAGTAAATCGGAAGAGAAATACAACTTTCATAATTATTTCATATAGTGTTTAGTGTTCATTAATGCCTTGGTGGCGCAGTTGTTTTACGGTACGATTAAAACTATGAGGTCTCGGGTTCGAATCCCAAGTGGGGGAAACTGATATTAGATTTTCCTATTCATTGATTTATTTTATTCTAATTTTTGTACACCAAATAAATCTAAACAGCTAAACGAATATATAACATATGGCGGTCGTATTATTGTGATAACATTCCCTTTCGGAACTACCATCAATATTTAATTATACTTGCCTTTCTAAGTAACTCTAAGTAAACACCATCATTATCACCATTCTTCAATAACTTTATAAACATTTCGTTCATTATATTATATTTTTGGCAAAACATTCAAACCGTCTTATATTTCTCTTTTATTGGAGCATTGTTGTAAGCCTCTGATAGCTTTGAAAGTTTTACCGGTTAATTTGGCGAGCGAATTGGCACTCTAGCCTGAGAGAAATATCTAAGTGTCTGTACCAGGCTTTTTTATAAGATAGGCATAAGAGTATTACAGGTCAAGTGAGGATAAGTGAACACTGTGGGGTTACTCTACAAAAACGATACGAACTTCGAATGTTCGGATGTTCGACGTCCGGAGTAAGATATAAGTTTTCCACTTCTATAAATCAATACTATTCCCTATTATTCTTATCATTTTCTCCGAAGTTAGTCTTAGTCTATGGTTACGATGCACGATTCAGGATTCCAACATTTTTGGAGTATCTAGACACATTAGTGAAATTTTAGGCACGGCGACCGAATATTCGATTTTCGTATCGTTTTTATAGAGTAACCCCCCTGAACATTGCAGTTTTTGAGAGGTGTGCGGGAAGCAGGAAATATATTGATTACTCACACTTGAAATCCGACTTATACTTTTTGAGATATACCTGGACGTGGCGCGGACAAACTTACAAACATACATACATTTATGAAATTTATCACACGTATTCTGACGCTGGTTAAGGCTAACATCACCAAAAATTGTCCAATTCTGACAAGATGACATACATACATACATACACCACAGAATACTAACATACATATCGAATAGATCTCCTTTTTTTAAGTCGGTTAAAAATGGCTGTTCGCAGCTTTGACTGATAGGTGTCACACACATACCAACTATGAAAAATCGAAATCGATAGTTTCAATGTCATATGAAGACAATGATGGGAAGTTTATTTTTGTAAAATCGATTTATATCATTACGTTCATAACCTTTTGAATTCCGTCCTTGATATTGAACAGTTTGTCAATTCTCAGCTTCTGCTACGTAATATTATAAGGGCTAGATAAATGATTTAGCATCTTGCGGTGACCTGACGTAAGCCTTAGGAAATGATGCAGTTTCGAGTAAATGATTTAAGAATCAAGAAAAAAACAAAACGAATAATACTCGTCCAAGAAACAATAAACCACAAAACATACTCATCGAGGGCAAATACGTGATCTACCTCTAGCACAAATTCATCGTCTGTTCTATTACGTTTTATATCTCTGTATTGGCAGTTGACACATGACTAGAATATACCTGACAGGAAGACGGAAAGCTGAGAGATGATTGTCCCTCGCAATCAACACAATTATTGCTGGTATTCTCGAAAGTATACACAGACTGATCGCGACACAATGTTGAGACGCAAAACAAGTTTCACTCCATCGTGAACTGAGGATGCTATATAGATATATCTTTAGTAAAACCTTTAGACGAGTAATCTCTGCGTTGACAAGAAACAAAACAATCAGTCCCCAGGAAATCAACCGAGAACAAGAAATCCAAAGCGAATACGAGCCTTCATTAGCGATGTGAGTAAGTCTTTGTTTACATAGTCCGAGGACGCTTTAATCCTAACATATGCCAATTAGTATCAGATACCTCGTTTGCATGCTATGAATTAGGGAAGGAAAATGTAAGAGGAAGTATGCGGTCTATTTATACACCGTTGTAGGTAAAACATCTCATTGTTTGTGTAATTATCATTATTCATGTCTGATGTCTTTGTTGACAGATGTTCTTTGGGTATAAGATGTAGGAGTTCATCGACTTCCAACAACAATAAGGAAGCGGGATGCATGGTAAGGAAGCAATCATCGCGGCCAATGAACACCTATGACGATTACGAAGTAGATGTTAGTAGAAGAGGTGTGGGAGAAAAGAAGATTGTGTATCATTAATACGGTTTCAGGGAATTTCGCATACCAAAGTAAACTCAACAAGTAAAAACAACAAGAAAACATCTCGGTCAAGCATGTCAACCTATAAAATATTAAATTTTTTGAGCAATCGAACGA
The DNA here is from genome assembly GCA_030180105.1 of Hyles lineata. Taxonomy (NCBI): domain Eukaryota; kingdom Metazoa; phylum Arthropoda; class Insecta; order Lepidoptera; family Sphingidae; genus Hyles; species Hyles lineata. The sequence continues at coordinate 10,710,043 of JARJEE010000013.1, read as the reverse complement.
GAATAACACAAGCACATCATAAAACACAGATTAACCTTTAAATCTAATGAAAACCCACGAAACAAGCGTAGGAATGTAAAAACGAAGCAGTATTTCGTAGACAAAAACAAAACAGAAATCCGCAAACACAGTTACACTATTTACGAATAGAGAAATATTCGAACGTGTTGTAAACAGTAAAACGGTCATATTTTCAAAACGGTAAAGTGGGCGAGGAGAGACGTGCCGAAGTAAACAACGCTGTTACACTTCGACATACTACATCTGAATGCAGGGTTGCCATTAGCTTGTAGGTACATTGATAAAAAAACCTGCTTTTGGCCCCAGATTTGTTGTGGCGTCAAAATGATTCAATGTTCTAATAATGTATTAAACAATTTCAATGTCACAATTTAATTTTTTAATAATAACGTAAAATACTAAACAAAACCGATCAGATAATAATCTGATTCACAAAAAGTAACATTGGATGAAATCTCGCATTTTTACCATTACCGTTGAACTTAATATTCCAACTTGGCAATTTAGTATCAAGAGGTGTCGCCTTGGTTAAAAGTAGCTGTTTCGCTAGTATATACCGTAGTGCATATCACACGACCTAATTTAATTCGCTGCACCCGATGTTAAGTGCAGTTTCATCCAGAGTATCTCCTGTTGAGTGAGATTAATTCTTAGCGTTGAGGTATTGTACTAGAGCGGACATCGGGAACAAAATCTCTGTGCATTGTGCTGGTACAGAATTATCGTGTGCGTGTACACGGAAACCCAGTGAGGCGAGAGCGATGATGATGTTACTGCGTAGGTGTCACAGAAACAGAAGGAGTGGTACGGTACCGTTCATTTGTGTTACAAACATTTTGATTGCAGTGTCCCCTCTAGTATAATATCTCAATTAATCTTAGTAACTTTTTAATTACTATGACGATATTTAAATGAAGTGTGACAACCCTATCTGAAACGCACAGGCCGTGCCTAATGGGCGTTTATTTTTGAAACGATACCAACTAGGAATTTCAAGTTAAATGCCAAGGTTTATTAGCACCGATGCAAGCTCCACTAATTTGTATTCCGTGGTAAAATATAGTCGTCATCGTTTGTACGTAATTGTTTTTGGGTTTAATTAGCTTGGTTAATGTTCAAAACCACGAGGATGTTAGTAAACAATTTACATTAATTAGTTTCCGAAATGACTGTTTTATTTAGGGAATCATATATAATGCCACTTGATTATGTCACACTGTAAAGAATCGTTATTTAATTAGTTAATCAATTATATTTATAAGTCAATAATGTTGAAATAGGCATTAAGCCAAAAATAGCTCAGCATTACTCCAAATAGAAGACCAAAGTAATTGAAGAAGAATATGCTATTGAATAAAATAAAAGAATATTCTAATTAATTTATTATGATTTATGAAGGCATTAACTCGTGTTGCGTAAAATACGATATATGATACTAGAACAAGATAATAAATTAAATAATATAACCCTCAATAATAACTACGGCGGTCTTTTCAATCCCGCGACACCCAGACACGAAACATAACCCACACTCGGCAACAAAATATTTAAAACAGGCTATACAAGACGTCGATTCTGCAATGTCAAGGCGAGGAGATAAGCAAACCCGTGTGGTGTAATCAATACTTGGCCAGTTCGATACCCGTACTCCTTAGGCGCAAAGGACCGATGTGACGCAATCACCGTGAGAATTCATCATGTGGTGGAGATACTGGAGGGTTAAGGAATTACGGTATTTTGATAACATTCTATATTAGGTGATAGGTGTTTATTTTTTTTACACAACCGAAAATCATCATCGATGTTTATAAATTCGCTGCATGTACGAATACATAAGATTATCTTAATTTTAGCGTTTTATTCATAAGAAATAAGCGTTGTAAGAACCTTTCACTTCTCTACCTTTGTAATCCGGTTATGAAGACTTATTTTTTTGCTCTCCATATTCCATGCTAAGTATAATCTAGGGTAACCCCCTAGATGCTCTATATCTCTATCCTTTATGCTCGGAAGCGAAGCTTAAATGTTGAACGTCGGGCGTTAAACTGCACGAATTTGCCTAGGTACTTCAAAAAATGTACGAATGCTCTATCGTATGTCGTAACCTTAGACTAAGTTCGGAGTGAATGGTAAGTATCACAGAGAATTGTATTGATTTTATGAAGTGGAAATCTTAAATCTTTTTTCAGATGTTGAACATTCGAACTCCGTTTCGTATCATAGAATCAATCAATCAAAGCTGTGGCCGGATCGATAAGACTTGTTTTAATATCTTAATTTTTAACATGATCTACATTCTACATTAGTCCACACACGTCTCATAAGCCTATAATAAGCTAATGAGCTAGGCACAAACCCTTCTTTACAACCATTATTAACTACATGTGACAAACGAACCAGCAATTATTCGCACGAACGCTACATGCCCTTAACAACGAACTAGAGCATCTATGAGGTAATTTAACTAGTGGCACCGACAAAGGCACGATCGTTGGCAGGCCGGACGCAGCATCCTCCACTTAGATCGTTCACCGCCTTCGGCTACATCTCGGATTGTAAAGTATAACACGATAATCGCTTGTTCTATAAATAGTACGACAATGGAAACTAGAACTGACATGTAAAAAGATGCAGTGAAGTTACAGCGGTATGAAGGTTTGGGAGATTTATATTGTAACCAAGTGCGGTGCAATTTTAAATATCAGACTTTTTAAATAAGGCAGTTATTTCTGATGACCTGGATAGTAAGGAGTACAAGTAAAAACAGAAAATCATTATAATCTATTTGAAATGCTCGCAACTTAGTATTGTGAAATTCTTATGCTTCAGGATTTAGTATACGTGGAGGAAAATATAATTGAAAGATGCGAGATAAATTTAAAGTAACACTGCGTATAATATATTTGTCCTTTATATCATGATTAAATATATTGACTTTGAGAAGGGTCATCCAAAGATTGGTGTTCGATGACGAAATTAAATGCCGAGTCAATTGACGGAAATATTTGATACATCCGGAAATACAAGTACTAATAGTAATTACGAATTTAAAGCAGAAATATTTGTGACTTCCTCCAATAATAGCATCGCGTGATTTGTTGAAAAAATAAACATTACAGTTGATGTTAAATAAAAAGATGTCGATATAAAACCCATTAAATACCATCAGCTACCGTAACATAAAAAGCACCGGACCTAAATCGACCACTATAATCACACATCTATTAAAATAGTAATAACCAGGGCTGTACCGTTGACTATGTTAATGTAGACATCAGTTGCCGGCGAGTAAGGAACCGTTACACCCACACCTTACCTTCAATATCACTGCAATGATCGTAATATCAAGAATGCCCCACGGCACTGAAATAGGGCTGCTGCGTACTGATATGTGGTCTTATCTGTTCAGAGATCACCAGTGGATCAATTTTATAAGTATTAGTCAATTCCATAAGTCAATTTTATAAGTATGAGTTTTGTCGTATCTGGTGGCTGTGTAGGAAGGCAAGAATACCAAATGGTATTTTCTGCATTAAGAGAATTCACAGCTTTATCAGTATTTAAACAACTGATTAGTTTACATTTGGAAGCAAAAATATCGGAGTCTAATATAATGAAATTACAAGACGTTCGAACAACTAAACTGATCAAGATAAATTGAATTTTAGTGACTGAGTATCTCGTTTATTCGCACCAAAAGATATGCTTCGTCTGTTTTCTTTGTAACTGGCAATGTAATAAAAAGTGACTCTTCTGAGTTTTACAAATATCATAATTTAAATTTCTTTAATCGCTAGTCTGTTCAGTATACCAAACCAGCGCAACAGACGTCGTTTTGCAATGGCTAAGATGTCTATTCATTACCAGACCAGAGTCAGGAATTTGCGCCCGATATGGCAATAGGATCGTCCCCTATCACATCGTGGGATGGAACACATAAGGCGAATGTGGTTGCACCTCTATCTATCCCTTCTGGGAAATAGGCGCGATGTTTATACGTGTATTTATGTATGTGGGATTGATTTATGTAAAATGTCTATGCTGATTTCAAATGGTATATTAGAAGCATTGCTTCTTTGGTAATCGGATGACTCTATCATCATCTAATAATGGAAACTGGTGACTGCAATTTTTTTTTTTTTATTACTATGAATGGCGAGACGAGCATGCCGTTCGCCTGATGGTAGGCGATACGACCGCTCATGAACAGTAGCAAAACCAAACAACATCTTTAATTACAAAGCAATGCTTGGCATTCCACTGCGCTAGCCATCCTGAGACACAAGATGTTAAGTCTCAATATGTCCAGTAGTTGCTTTGGCTACAATGCCCTTCAACCCGAAACACAACAGTGCGTTTACACTAAAAATAGACACTGCGGTGGTACCCACCCAGATGGCCTCTCACATATGAGAGACCTACCACCAGTGTAAGTTATACATATAAATAAATAATATATTTCTAATACAAAAAAAACGTCAACCATACATGAACCATTGTCCTTTGTGCAGCTCTGATACATCCTTCTGACATCAATTAATAGGTTTATGTTAAACCTCTTGAGTGTCAATGCACTATCAGAACATATATGACATTTTATGCGATGGTATATACGACTCGATTTTATACTGCATTTCCCAGCTTTATACGTATATTGAGGTGAACGACTGTAATAACCCGACTACGAGCATACCAAGCATTACAGTGATTCTGGTATTAAAACCTACACTTAAGTCTTAAACAGTCGACAAAGAGTTTTGTTGCATGGCTGACATTCCTTGAAGTTGAAAAAAATGCAGTATTTTAAATTTCATTTTAATAATTAATTTCTTAAAACAGCGATGGGACGTATAGACCAGGAAAAAATGAAGTTACTATGCCTATTCGAAATCATACGGGACTTTCCATAGCGAACTATACAAATGTAATAAAAATAAATATATTTACTGCCATAAAACCTAACTGCGTATTATAAGCGCTCAATATAATATCTAAAGTGAATATGAATATATGTACATACGTAATTTCATGTTGTTTTTCCAGAAGGTGTAGGCAGTGACAGGAGACGAGCCTATCGCCATATCTGGCACAAATGAATGACTGGGCTGATAATGAAAAGAAAAATCCCATTTACTTTGCCCGACCCGGGATTCAAACTCGAGATATCAGATTTGTAACCTCACCGTAGTAAAACCACTTTACCTAGGCAGGTAGTGAATATGAACGAGATAGAGAGGTTCTCTAATTGTTTGCAATAACCTAAAGGCTTTGTATTTTGCATATAATTTGTTTTTAATCGGGTAACATTAAAAGATAATCGATGGAAATTAACTAAATATTTACTTCCCAAATAAGTTTCTTTTTAACAAGGGTTTAATGCAAAGTTCCTTTTAACTAATAAGGACGCTATTATTACTGAAATACACTATAAATATTTTTGCAATAGGTAATCTTATTGGAGTTGACGCAATTCTCGTTTTTTCATTTGTGGTCCAAAGACTTCATAAGTTCTTTAGAGTTGTTCCAGACAATACAAACAAAAGAACATGTTTGAATAACATTCAACATACATACTAAACTGCGCATGTTTATTGACAAGGATGGAAATAAAAAATCTATACTAAAACAACTTTGTAAAAACCCTGAGCGCATGATAAAAATAATGTTGTCAACAGAAGAAAAAAAAAGTGCTTGACAACAAATCATTTGCTATGAAAAGCTTAAAAAAATGATGATGTAAGTAGCAATTTTGATGAAATGAAAGTGCGAGTCAAAAATAGTATGGAAAAGTGAAAAGACATAAGAGGACATCGAGCAATTGCGTGATTTAAAGTTGTGGGAAGGGATAAGACCAAATCTCATCGAAAGGGGAGGGGGAAAAATACAAATTTCACCTCAACTTTCATAATAACAAAGTTTTTACAAGTTTTAAGCAACAGTATTAATAATCCGTTATTTGCGAGTTGCCTTGAAATAATATATTTTTCAATGGTGGAAGTAAACAGATTATAAATCGAAATATCTATTCTCACGTCAAGCAATGCGCAGTGTTGTTTATAATACAAGAAAGTATTACTATGAATGGGCCGGTAAGTTCATAGTACCGGTAAAAAATATTGTTGAACCCGACACGGATTTTTCTAAAATTCATTATAGAATTTCTATCGGAAAAAGGATTTCTGATCGATTTATGAATCTTGTTTTCTAAACATAAATTATTGTAAATAAGTATTAATTGAGAGTCCAATCTATAAATAGGTACTTATAAAAATAGTTCCTCTTTAAGATATATTAATGATACGCAAGTGGAATGTATAATAATAGAAATGCTAGAGAATATAGGAATTCACGTAGGTACAAAATATCGAAACGAATGTTAAAAACGATTTTGTTTGGTAGTGTTATTAATTGCTCTATAAACCACAGCTCGTTTAAACTCACCGGTGTCGGTTTTGGCGATGGCGGTGGCGAGCGACTCCTCCGTCTCCGGAACATGGAAGACAAGGAGTGCGTGTTGGCCGAACCGGCCCCGGTTGACAACAGCATTATGCCACAACACTCACAAAACCACCAACATTATTCACTTCACATAAACATCAAAACACACTGCGCACCAAAGCACGACTCAATACGTAATTGAATCCGGCACAGATTAAAAAACGTTCCATCAATTGTTTTTAAAAATAAACAACTCTGAAACAACCATTGTCTATGTTTACTCGGAACGCGTATTTAAATATCGAACGTCACCTGAGCGCGGGAAATTATTTTCTAGTTACTTTTTTGCACGTCAAGACAAAGCCATTAGACATCCATTACACAGTGGAACTCGCAACAACAAATGCGACTGATAAAGTGGATTGTGTCCTTGCAAACCTACACATAAGATTTTTTCCTACAATTGCAGATACCAAGAGCAAAGTGACAGTCGTCCGTTAATAAACAGCGCCGGCAATGAAATCTTGGTATCGCGCCACATCAGGTTGCACGCGCGGGCGCAGGTCACTCGTATTTCGCAGAGCCGCAAGAAACCTATCACTTTGGGCAAAACGCACACAGCGCACTTTCTCTGTCGGTTCGGAACTTTCTTGAGTATTATGCGATGACATGTCGATATATTCACGAGAGGATAGGGAATTTCTACATAACAAATTGGTAAAAGTCGTTCCAACTATAGATATAATTAGTCAATAGAATATTCATACAAACGCGAATTTTACAAGCAGAATTTGAAAACCAACACCATAAACATGGTAATAAAATTCCTTGTGTATAAACAAAGTGAGATTAAGGTAGGTCCAGTTCAAGAGAGGCACTATCCGAAAGCATTTCAATCCATGCAAATTAAGCGGGAAAATTTGCACGTCCAAAGGCCGACGTCGGTTTTTTTTCCCTTAAACCGTTAGCGCGAGCAAATCTAGTTACGCAGACGAGCGGGCTGTAACCGCTCTCCGGGGAGCAATTCGACGTGTAAATTACCTCGAGAAAACCTACTTTACTTCCACATCTAAACACATTTATCACTGATAATTTATCACTCAAATCCTCAATGACCTCACCGCAGTAAATCTCGAAGTAAAACTAATATTTGGCAATGTTAATAATGCCCACATATCATCACGAGAGCGAAAATAAAGACTTTTTTATGTAGGGGTGTAATGAAACTGACGAGATTGTTTGAGATGACGTGTGTTCCACAACAAAGTTAACGAGGCACTGGCACAACGACAGAAATCACATTGCTAAATGCGCTGTCGAATTACATACCATTTCCTACAATTACCATATAATTACAACAAAAACGAAACAAGTTGCTGGTGTAGGGAAACACGGATGGCCTTGTTTTGTGTTTAGGAATGTTCTTTATTAATTGATTTTAATTATGTCTTACGTACTTTTAGTAGTCTCAATTCTAATATAAACCCAAAAATCTACTTCTCTGTGCATTTTTCATCATTCCATGAATAATTTTGTTGAACCGATAAACAGGTGTATGAAAACAATAACGATAACAGCTTCAATGGAATGTTTTCATTCTAGTGCGAGCGAGACAAATTACAATAAAAATGTACTGATAAGGAATCTAGAGAAACTGCATGATCCTAAATTAAATACCAAGTGTCATTAACTTTATTTAAGTGGTAATTATACACGCACACCAAAATAATTAATGAAATAAGTAATAAAATATGTAAAGAAGTCTTTTTTTAAGCGAGAATGATGAGAAGAGCACGTCCTGCCCATAGACAAAGCAACTACTCAAAGAATATTTATCATATTTGACACCGCACCATGATTGTGACGAGATATTGGTTGTAAATTATTCATTCGTTCAATCACCTCTATATGGATTGCATGAGGACTAATAATAACGCTAATGTCAAGAAAAAAAATAACTCCATGATCTCTAGATGCAACGTAGGAATATTCTAACGCCTATTTAATAATTTTGGTGCCAATAGAACAGTCAGCTATTTCGCATTTGCATGCAATAACTAAGAAACAGACTTATATTGACTTGTTACAATTTACGTCATCTAGTAATGTTCCACACTTGCATCATTTACAAACTACACAGTGCCAAATCCTGCGGTTATTAGGTTTCATATTTACGGCCTTATGTAAAGGCAGTTCGAAAACCTATTTTAGCTACCGATTTTTTTGTCTTCTCTGTTTAACTGATTTCAAAAGTCGTTCGAAACTGTCTATGTATGAGATTTTTAATCTTTAAGAGACTCGAGAAAGTCTTAGCTTCTCCTCTTTAAAAGCACAAACATTACATAAAACGAACGTAATGTAGTTAGCATCATTATGTTTATACTGTATACAACGACTCTTAAAGTACTTGTTTTGAGATCACTCGTATCTTGATACTCAAAGCAAGTTTAAATATTTTTCTCGCGATATCGTCCGTTGTATATCTATACAACAGTTGTATAATAATTATCAAATAAAAGAAATGGCGTACGAAATTTATGTCAATTCATGGTGCGGTGTCAGTTCTACAACACGATTCAGATGTCTTTAATTTTCAAAATCATAGTAATCTTGATTCAAATTGGAATATGGACGCAATTTACGAACTTTGTCACCACTGCCCACAACACAAAATGTCAACAACGCACATAATTAAACTTCACTTTTTAAACGGAGTAGATGAAAAACACTCCTCAGCGGTGCCAGCGCCGACACTGGATCAGAACACGATGCAAACTCCGCCATAATTCCGCGCTAAATGTGCCCAAATGATAGTTTTTTAAATCCGTATGCAATATAAAATGTGAAAATCTTTTAAAATAAACCAGATGAGCTGTGCAGACGCGATAAACGTCAGCGAGGACCGCCCACGTGTAATAGCGAAAGCAAACAATGATGCGCCAATACTATTATTAGTGGCGAATGTTTTGATCAAAGTGAAGTTTTGACTCGGAGCGATGGTGGATGCATTTCTAGAAACGAAATACGTTAACATCAATCTTGATTCGCCGATGTAGCCGATTTCTTGTAAATGCGCGTCGACAGCCGGCTTGGCAACGTTTCACGTAAGTATTGCAGTGTTGGGATTTTCCTTGGTTTAGATGTTATGCTTGGCTATCGTTTTACATTACTGTCAAATAGTAATACCAGCGATATTTTTGCACCTTAATCTTAGATAACTTTTCACAATGAATTATATCTTTGAGAGGCTGAAATATCTAACCAGTCTTATAAACGGCCCGATCGTTAATACGTACTTTCCATAATTGGTGGTAGGGCGCTCATATGTGAGACGCCATCTGGATGGGTACCACCGCAGTGTCTATTTCTCCCGTCAAACAGCAGTGTAAATGCACTATTGTGTTTCGGATTGAAGAGCATTGTAGCCAGAGTACATACTACTGGACATATTGAGACTCAACATCTTATGTCTCAGAATGGCGAGCGCATTGGAATGCCAAGCATTGCTTTGTGATTCAAGGTGTTGTTGGTTTTGCTACTGTTTATAAGCGGTCGTATCGCTTACCATCAGGCGAACGGCGTGTTCGTCTCGCTATTTATTGCATTAAAAAAAATGACCTTGTTCATTTGTTTGTATTTTCTTATAATAAATTAACTTTGTAGTCCCAATCCTACAAAATGGTACATGTTTGACAAATCAAATGTATTTTTACCAGAATTTCCCGTCACATCCAAACCCGAAATACACATTAACTAATTACACAAGAACGACCCAAAACAAAACATCAGCACGTGATTAAACCCGCTTCATGCCTCATTATTCAGAGGCAAGAAATGTTTACACGATCCTTGTTTCCTCATACTGAAAAAAACATTCTAATATTCTTTTTGATGTGTTGATCAAAGATTATTTAGTCTAACTAGCATCCGCTTATGTTGTATTCAGTTTGAACATTTTGCAATGAATTTGCTGATATTAAAATAACATTATTATTTTCGTCCGCACTGAATGTGCTTGCGAATCGTTAAATATTGGATTCAGGTCACCATCTCCCCTTACCGCATGTCAGCTGGTACACTAATGGCGTTGTAAAAAACTCCAGACATCTGGTATATGATGGAAAGGTTAAAACGATTTAAATATATCCGAGACGTAAACTAAATTTCTAAGTTCTTTCTATTTTATTTTAAAAAGCTATACATACAAAGAAAAATTATCTGAAAATTCTGTCTGATTTTTTCGACCCGGGAATATTAATATTGTAGTGCATGCTGCAGATAAATTAGCCGGAATACATGGAACCGAGGAATTCATTGATTGGTAACACTTGGTTGACATCCAATGAGATGAAAAAGGTTCTAGCGATAGGCTAACCAAAACGACGACGGAAAAGGAACTTAAGACAATCTTCGATCCTCAACAGGACATAAAGATGAATTTCCTAAAGTAACCTTTCTAGAAAAATAAAATTCAAAAGCCAGCTCACTTCAAGTACACCGCTTCAATAAGCAATTATTGGCACCAGTTTATACCAATCAGCAGAGAACAATCGCGAAGGGTGTTAACAAATAATAACAGCATTAACTTCCAGTAATATTTGGAGGGTGGAACTATCAATAACTTGTCAATTGGGCACAATTAACGCGGCGTCCCACTGCGCTTGGAATTTCCGAATGACTAAGGTTCGGACACTCACGTACAGCTGCGGATATGAAAATCTAAGAACGGCACGGTCTATGGAATATGTATATGGGATTTTATGCCGTATAGTAATTTGCAGTTCATTACATCACGCAAGTCATCAAATAGGCTGAACTTACTTAATAAATCAACTTTTATTTCATTTCTGCAATATAAATGGAGCAAAAGAGATTAGGAGTAAACGTCTTAGTATACTCGTATTGCAAACGATTCTTGACTGAGCTGGACCAACTTTTGGTGACAAAAATACGAGTAAAGACTCTACTCTTTGATATTCATAGGAAATAGTAAACTTAAGGTTGGAAATCCTGCGGCGGGCATGAAAATTATGATACCAGATGGATCAATTTCCTAATTAGTCGGCAGAAAAATGCCACAACTGAATTATAAAGATAAATCACACAATATTTGAGTAGGACATACAAATTTGTTTAGACATCTTAAACTATTAACACGAAATAAATTTCCATCTGCCTTATAAGTAAGGACATAGCAACAAAGGTATAAATATCCAAAACAACTAATATCGTTGTCGTTACGTGCTCTGATTATACAAACAGACGTTAACCACATACGGGTTTATTATTTCTATTCTTGTAAGTGGCAGCGAAAATGTATTGTACAAATACGCCGCAATAACAAGACATCTTGAGGATTTCGGTGGTTATGACGTCACAACTCAATTCATAACAAGCAGCTACTTTTACGTGAATGTTTACAATAGACTTACTAACATTATGTGGTGAAAGTGTGATTGTTAACTCATTTATTATGCAGCAGGATTATACAGGAAAGCCAAATAATATGTTTTTTACTGGGAAATGGTGTGGAAAATGCACATACCTATTATTGTGTACCCACAGAGTACATTACTATATATGAAATGTGTACCATACATATAGGGTTTATCAAAATTGATGCCAAAATCGAAGCCGGGTGGTTATTTTAGTGACTACAAACACAATGCAACTGAAAATTTCGCAAAGAAACGCGACAATTTTTTGTCATTTATAAAATCTTATCGTGTTTGGGTGGTAAATTCACGATTTTTTTGCTAAAATAACAATTTAAAAAACATACCATGTACAGGTACCATGACGTCGAAGAAGATAAAAGGTATTATTTTAGAAAAAAAAACGATGTATACGACGACTAAAGTAAAAAATAAATAAAAAATCGTCGCTCTTCTTTTTGCAAAATTTTCCTGCCAGTTTATGTTTAACGGCTTTAATCATACACAGTCTATATACCAATTTTAGCTATTGAATATTTTGTCTTTTTTGCTCATACTGAAGTCAAAAGTCGTACGAATTTATTTTTTATTTATTTATTTCTCATCATGGCAAGCACAGTGGAATGCCAAGCATTTCTTTGTAATTAGCATGCCTGATGGTAAGCGGTATTACTTACCATTAATTGCAATAAAAATATATTTTAAAATGTTAACCAATACTCCCACAACTTTGGCATGTAATGCAGCTGTGAAAAGAAACATCGCAGACTGATTTTGGTAAAATACACACAGGTGGGGTTCTTTTGAAGCGAAATTGTAGGCGAAGTCGGAGATAAAAGCTTGTTATTAGCGTGTACAAACAAACGCCAGTTTAAATTCTGTGTGTATAGACACAGTTAGATATACCACCTTGTGGTATAGCTGGAGCAAACAGTCATGATTTTATGTATCACAAACAAATAGCTATTTATAAATATTAGTTCATAGTTATATGCAATGCCAAACGGCACTAGGCGAGCGTGGTGGATTATATGGCCTAACCACTCTCATTCGTACACTCGATTGTAGAGGAGGCCCGTGTCTTGCAGTGGAACGTTTATGGGCTGATACAGTACAGAACAGTTATATGCAGCGAGTTTTAAAAAAAGAGAAGGAAAATTTTACGGTTTTCCTCTATAGGCTGATTTAAAATACATCACAAAAGTTTTTTTTTTATACAAATATTTACTTAATTCCTATATCGAAACAATACATAATAATAGATGATTTAAACTATAACTTCATTAAAAATAAAATTAGTTACATTAATATACAGTTTCCCTGTTGGTTGGAAATAATATAAATCTTAGCTATCTCCTCCGCCCTGGTGTAGACTGTAGAGCAGTGGTTCTTAACCGGTGGTACGCAGATCACTGGTGATACCTGGAAGGATCCCCAGTGGTCCGCGAAGCCATAATAAGGCCATCCTTAAAATCATTTTCCCATGTGTTATTTGTAGATAGATAAAGACCCTTTATTTATTTCTATTCGTTACTGTATTATGAAATAACCAAACCAGTCAATCAACTGGTTGGTCAATGGCTAGATTTTTTTGTCAAATGGTCCCTCTTGTCACAAAGGTTAAGAACCACTGGGGCTTTAGACAAATGTCACTTTTCTGTGGGCGTGAACGCCTGCGGAAAGTCAGAATGTATGGAAGTGACATTTGGTAACCAGAAGTCATGTGACTGCCAAATGTCATTTCCATACATTTTTACTTTCCGCAGGCGTTCACGCCAACAGAAAAGTAACATTTGGTGCCCCCTGGTGTAGAGGGCCCTATAACAAGCCTTCGTAACAAGAGACCTAAAGCGGCAATTGATTTAAAATCCGTTCCTCCTAGGGTTTTGTGCTATAACTTTGTTTCAGCTGATTTGTTAGTCTAAAAGGCCGCTTATACACAAACCTTCGTAGATCGAGTTCCACGAGCCCTTGGACAGTTTTATCCATCACAACTCGACAATCTAGAGCCATGTAATAATTCTACATTATTTCCTGTATTACAAACCATTACAAGGTGTTGGACAACGTGTCTGTCGCGTTAATCGTGTGTTATCTTGCTCTACGGCATAATGAACTTACATTTGTTTAACATTACTCGCCCTTGTCTTTGATTTATTTCATAAAAAAAATATGAATAAGGATATGTAGTCATTACAACGTATCATACCATATTTCGTCTAAATTGGGACTGATTTCTATGCTATGGATATTGTCACTAGGCCCTCACCGGCGGTTATGCTTCATACTAATACAAAGTATTGTCTCTTGTTTGATATACCTATAGCTCGATTATTTGTGGGCAGAGTTTTTTATTATTATGAAGTACCATAAATAAATAAAATGATGTATAAATTAATTTTAAATTTCATTTAACATTTTCCTTCAAACATTTGAGATGTTTTCTTCATAATCCTTTAAATACCTCATATCATATAGAAATTCCATCGGTACGTATGAGAGCTCGCAAATAGCCGCACTTGACTCGGCGATTGTTTTTGGGTCAGTGGCTTCACAGCTGCCCAACGGGGGATTGCCTCATATCCTCTCGTTAGGGACGACCGCAACCCGACTCTATAATGTCTATGTACGATGTTCTAATTAAGGACGTAGTAATTTCCAAGGATATCTGAGAGTGTAAGGCGAAGTGGCAGGGAGTATAGGAAGGAGGTTTTCTTTTTTAGATTATTGTGGAATTAAAGACAAATTTAATGTGGCCTATATGACACTGAATTCTAATGACTTTTAAACTTTTTGACTTTTCGAAACTTTTTGCCCAAATCTATAGACCTAAGACCGTGCTAAAAATGCGGAAAATTTTAAATTCTATAAAAATAAAAAAACCTTTACAAAGTAACAAGCTGGCTTGTATCAACAAGCAGAATAAGGAAAATCGTAAAAAAAAAACATCTCTGCGCGCACCACGTACCACGCATTCAACTACGCACCGACTATGCAATCGGAGTTCTTTTACTGCCAGCTTGGCATACATGCATACATTTTAGCAAGTAAATACATTTATTCATGTTTGATATATAAAATTATTCAGAAATGACGACTTTAATTCTTTGGTCTAATCTTTGCCAGTTAACATTTGAGCCAACTGAGAAAAAAAGAAAAAGGCTTACGAGATACAAAAAACAGTATTGGTACCTTCAAATCTCAAGTAGGATGCTGGCCTTGTAAAACGGGTAAAAAAGAGAAAGAGAATTGGACAACGGCAAAAGCAAAATTATTACGAGATAGGACTATGAGAAGAATCGTAATGACTCGACCCATCACTGATAATTAAACTATACGTAGGCATGGTGAACAGTAGACGATGATGCATAAATGAATCAAGAAACATGGTGACACTACATACAAGTTCTTTTTAACCGTAAGATATGTGAAATCCATAAACTCACTATGGAAATATAAATCATGGTTATTTAAGATCTGATGGTCTCAAACGAAGAGCAAACGCTGGAATGAGACAATTTAATGTCAGTGCTGATATTATGACAGGCACATGATCTGAGATACATTTTGAGTGTCGCAGGAAGATAGGGGATTGCCTTAGTTTAGCATAGGAAACTATGGCGTATAGATGAAAAGGTCTACCAAGCTGCGGGCTTATGTGTGCTGATATAGATAAACAGATATGTGATAAAGTATACATATAATACCTTTTTACATATAGTGCCTCCCATTGCCTTTGATGAATCCGATTAGAATCACGCACCGGTATATGTGAAGCGACTAGTAAACCTATTTCGCTAGTGTTAATCCTGCATGACGCTAATCATATTATTATCGATTCTATCTATCCGCAACTACCCATGGGCAGAATTGTTCACTCGTAGTAATTGAAATCCAATACGCTTACTAATATGAGATGATTGATGTTGTTTTCTCATGTTATTTCATAAATATTTCAACAAAATCAGAAGAATATGCGTTTTCTATTTTATTTATTATATGACCAAGCATGTAGCCTAGACCACCACTGGGTTCTTATGTATTTCTTAAGTATTGCGGTCTACGATTGACTAAGCGTTTTTCTATTTAGAATATTCGAGCCATTTAATTTCCGAAATTGCTGATACGGGCTACACAGTGCTGTCCGGAGCCCTGAAGAACTTCTGAATTTTACTCTAAAATTATTTTGTTCCTACATTAGAACCATGTTGCTCCAAAATCTTAACCCATTTGAATACCTATTCAACCGATTAAAGCTATGCTACACCGAAAATATAACAATATCAGTTAAAACTAATTTCGTAGAAACGCTGCTTTTACGCCAATAATTCTCCTTATGACTCGGCCATCAGTCATCACACTAGATGAGCTACCTCAATCAATCTGTAGATTACAGTCGTGTGGTTATCATTGTTGATCGTAATAAAAAGAGGCTTATGTTATGCTTAAAGACTAACGGCCCTAATACATAGACAATTTATAAACCTATTTTAGCTATCGAATGTTTTGTCTTCTTCATCATCATCATCATCATCATCTCAGCCAAAGGAAGTCCACTGCTGAACAAAGGCCTCCCCCAAGGATCTCCACATCGACCTGTTGGAAGCGACCTGCATCCAGCTTCCTGCAACTTTAGCCAGGTGGTCCGTCTACATTGTAGGCGGACGTCCGACATTTCGCTTGCTTGTCTTCTTCAGTTAAGCTGAATTCAAAAGTGGTTTGAAAGGGACAAAACATTCGGTAAATAGAGTTTAAAAACTGTCTATGAATGAGGCCGTAACTATAAAAAGAACTACCGTCAATGTAAACACTACCCCAATCAACGAACATGAATCTACTCAGAATATGACAGCGTAGTAGGCTTAATGTGGCTTTGTTCGAAGGTCGAAAACACGAATAATCCCTTTTAATGTCAGTGCAAACATATTACGGAGCGCAGCGATAGTGAAAGTGGCGTCAACAGATAATGCGAGCTCGTTCAGCCAGCGAAAAGTCTATGAATATGTGACGTTTGGATTGTGATAAATTAATGCATGCATGCCAAGACTGTGGCTCGTGGGTTGCGCTCTGCGTCAGCAAAGACGAAGCGAAGAACACGTTATGATTATTCAGATACAAGATTATGGTGATATTTTTTATTGATATTTGCAACGAGGCTTATAAATATTTTTAACAGTCTAGAATAGTAGAATAAGCATATAAAAGGTTAAAATGAAACATTCGTCATAGAATCCATAACAAATCTTCTCCATCAAGTCTAAAGGCAATCCAGATTTGAGTTACATTTGTCCAGGATCTGAAACATTGCCTTCGGCCACGAGCCTTCAAAATCGTGTTTTGTTATGCAAACAGTAAATGTTTATAGTAAAATATTATCAGGTCGCTGCACCCGCTGTTATCAATTAGCATCAAGTGATTAATCCGCGTCATTAGTTAAATAGGCGTTAAACTAACCGCTAATTAATGTGTATGACATATATTTCATCTAGTGTTCTGATCTAGTAATTACGACTGAGAAAGGGAAGGAAAAAATGTGGGGAGAGTTAAGGGGCATTTGGCATTCCTCAATCTGACTCAACAAAGGAAACGCAACAGTAAAGCAAAAAACACATAAGACAGTGTTACTGCCCCGGACGAGCCTATTCATTGACAGATAATAGCGAAGCTTTACCACTTTCAAACAAAGCCTCTCGTAAATTTTATTTATTTATTTATTTATTTATTCTTAACTGCACAAAAAAGGATAAACACTTAAATATATTACAAATGAAAAAAAAAGTACAGATGGCGGTCTTATAGCTCTAGGCGATTTCTTACAGACAACCTTAATAAACCTAATAACCTAATAACCTTAATCTTAGAATCTAAATCATTTTTTCTCTTTCATTATTAAGAAAGAATAATTTGGATTTATAACTTGTAAATAGTTTACTATAAATATGTTAATAGCTTTAATAATAGAATAAAATAAAGTACCGGATCGGTTAGAAAATCCCGCAAAAAACTATCAAGTCACTAAAATCCCAATCAGAAATGTCCTACTAACATTTTTATTGTGCGTGGTATATTCTTCCAATTAATATCATTGTTATACTGACCTCGAACTATCTGATTATAGTTTAAAAATTATGCGTTTTTTCATATAAACATGTAAATTTTTATTTGTCGTATAAATTAAAATGTCGAATGAAATCGATGGAAGATTCCAATGAAGCCCGCTTTGATGTTAAATAATTAAATATTTAGGAAATGAGGGAATGTGTAATAAATAAGATATTTTGAAACATATTAAGACATGGATCATGTAAAAAGAATACATTGTATTGTTCATAGTTTCATATTCGAAGCACTGTTGTGGTGGGATAACAATTTTGTTCTATTGCAATGTATGACGAGACGAGCATGCCATTCGCTTGATGGTAAGCGATACAACCGCTCATGGACAGTATCAAAACCAAACAATGAATTACAAAGCAATGCTTGGCATTCCACTGCCCTCGCCATCCCGACACATAAGATGTTAAGCTCTAATATGTCCAGTGGTTACTCTAACGATTGACCTACTATAACATTTTCGCAGTGAAACTGTTTAATAATATTGATTTTAGTAATATCTAATCCAACCTCATTTCAGACAGATAATACAGCCCATGCCGTTAAAATTAGCATATCGCACTTTAATGTGGCTATAATCAATTCTAACAAAACAAAGACTTCCAACAGAATTCATTCCTGAGGCTATCTCAAAATTTATTACGGATCCGCAGGCAATTAATCTAATTTTAACACTTATTCACGAGCAGACAATGCAAAATAAACTCTGTTTTCATAGCTAAAGGATTCTAAATAGTCTGTCAAGCTGCCATCATTTTCACCCAGTTAGACAAGTTCAAAAACTACAGTATTTTTCCACATAGCAACAAGTATGTCGGCAGCCCGAGGCGACCTCGTACAAACTGCGATGCCGCCATAAAATATTAATAGGGTCTTTACGGGTGAAAATTTTTGTGGAGGTAGGTAGTAGTTGAGAATATTCTAGACTCCTCACTCATTCGGGGAGAGTAATGAGTTTTTGTAATATTTGCTTTTAATATCCGTTTGTAAACACGCAAAAATGATGTGTTTGTTTATGTCTGCAAACTTTTATTGTTCACCATTTATGAATGACAGCGTATTTGGTATTCCCTGTTGTTTGTATTTATGAAGTAGACCTCGAATGTGGACATAAATTTTATATATGAAAATTGTTTAATTGATTGATTTCAAATTAAATAAATATATTACACAATTCTACCTATTCAGCCAAATTTAAAGTTAGATTAATTAGATTATTATTTTTTAGATTAATTTGTGCGAAACTTTTTTTATTGTGTTCAACAGCGAGATGAGCATGCGAGGCGGATGGTTGGTTGATGGTAAGCGATACGACCGCTCATGGACAAGAGAAAAACCAAACAACACCATGAATTACAAAACAATGCTTGGCATTCCACCATCCTGAGACATGAGATGTTAAGTTTCCTTGTCTACAATGTTCTTTAAACCGGAACACGATGATGCGTTTAAATTGTCTTTTGTCGGGAGGAATAGACATTGCGATGGTAGACTACCCAGTAGCCCTCACACATGGGAGGCCTACCACCAGCAAGGACACCCTTTCAAACGCAATCAAATCTCATTGATAGCTGCGATATCTATTGGATATTACTGATCAATATTTACTATGCAATCAGAACGGACGCACGAAAATAATACAACGCGTGATTTTATCATTGAATCTATATTAGGAATAACTCAACAAAACTCACTTTTGATTACATTTTTGAAAGTCGAAAATAGAACTAACCAATACGTAATCAAGCGATTTGGGGCACATTATTATGTCATAAATGCATGAAGACGTTGATGAAAGTGGATGAAGAGAAAGTAGTATGTGAGGATCGAGCTAAGTGGCGTTCTATAGTCTCTGCCTACCACTATGGGATACAGGCGTGACGATTATGTATGTATGTATTGTCATACAACATAAAGCACGTTTACAACAATATTTTTCATAAATACGACCAAAAACATAGCAATTTTCTATTGTGTCTTGATAATCAAGAGGCTGTCTCAATAGAGCAGCAAGTCAAAATTGGTCTTTTTTTCAAATTACTTATTCCAAATGAAATGTATTGTTTGCATAAAAGAGTTTTCTTCTTATTAATATTTCATAAACCTACGTAATTTTTTTTATTCGATAAGTTCTTTTTACCGATTACGTACATTCCAAAGCACTGTACTGCAGTTGCAGTATTCTCGTACTAACCTGACATCAATAAGATTCAAAACGATCCTAGATTCAATTGAAACGATCACGACATCAAACGTAATTGAATTAGTACTTGCCGGGAGGTTTGCAATTCATCATCTATTAAGACATAGATACAAGTCGCATTCACAATAGAGACGATATCAGCCACTTATAGGACTATGGACACATCCGCGCGATCTCAAAGGTACACTTGTGAATAATCCTTACTATCACTTTCCTAGTAAAAAGATAATTAATACTAAGGATTAGTGTGATAGGAATATATGCACATGTTGATTTTTATAACCATTCACAAGGGGAACTTAAAAAACTACCGAACTCTTGATGATTCTGTTTGCAAAGAAAATTCGCAATTTTGTAGTATACCTTAAGACCATCCAGTTAGGGAAGTTGTAAAACTCACAAACCAAAAGATACCGAGAAAAAGTTCCTAAAATTATACATTGTATTTACTAGCCAGAGATCTTGTAAACTGGGAAATGTGATGCCAAACTGAAATTACAACACCTTGGTTTAGTTATTTAGACTTGAAACTGTTCAAATAATTACAACAACAACAAAAATTGGTTTCAAATAATTTATACATGAAATAATTATTAGCAAACCATTTGAAAAATAATATAGTACTCACACTGAAGTTTATTTTACAACAGCTTGAACATTGTTTCAGTATTATTAAGAAACGAATTTTGTGAGAATTCCTTGGATTCCAACTTCAGTATTTTTTATTTTTTTATTCCGCTCTACGTTTTCTCTAGCATACAAGTGGCGCTTTAATAAAAAAGTTCGAGATTCAACAGTATTATTCTGAGCATTCAAAGTGGAATAAAATGATGTCATAGTAAAAAATAATGATAAACGGTTACTTTCACTACGATAGCTATAAACCAAAACCCGTTATCAGAATAGCATTGTTTCGTTTAAGCTATCATTGATCGGAAATTTAATTCCGATAAACTAGAATATTGCGTTGAATATCAAGTATAAAGTTTCTATCACTATTTTCTTAAAAGTAATACTAGATTAATATTCAAGAAACCATTTTAAAGGTCCACCAACGTCATACAAGGCTCTCAAGGGAATTTTACGTTTCTGATCTTTAGCCTATTTTAAAGGATCATTAAATAAAATAATACTTTTTTAGATTATTCAGTCTTAGAATCACCGGATTCAATAATGTTAAGAGAGTTACTTAAACGTGTTTAAGAGATTGCAAATTAGTTAGTCTCAAGTGAAGAGACTCTAATTAAAACAATTTTTATTGGTCACTTAATTATAATTCATCGTTTTTATACTCAGAAACGATTAGACATATAAGATAAACCAATCAATTCACTCCTACAGTTGGTAAAAACGAGTAAACGTGTTATAAGTCTAGAATTGTTTACATTGTGAGACGTGTCTGCATTTATTTATCAACACTTAATGATACTATTCTAGTACACTTGCAATTACTATAATAACAGTAAATTCTCGACCTTCACATTGCGTAACAAGAAAACAATTACCCACAACACAGCGACGATAAAAATAACAACATCACAAAACTAATTTTTAAAACGTTAGCATACTAGAGTTTTTAATGAGAATATTTTCAATTACACATTTACGTCACATACAACAACTTATAGTTTTTCGTTCTTTGCTCGAAAAATGAAAATAAAAAGAAATCTCGCGCAATGCCCGTGACGATAGCACAGACGATCGATGTTAGACGCACTGAGAAACACAGAGATCTGCCAAATCTTGATGGTATAAACAAATCTATTTACATATCATTGATAAAATGTGGAGGCGTTATCACAACGCAATAGGAGTCAGAATACAATGGCATGTTTTGGTGACATATTTTGATTGTAAATTAGAGAAGGCCGTGTCAGGTCTATGACCGCCCGGACAATTGTTAATTATGTTGATGGCTACAGGATATGCAATTAGTTTTTCTAAATGTTTCCAACAGGCATCAGACATAATCCCGGTAGACAGATACGATCATTTTCATAAAATCTTAATAATCTGATCTAAACCGATGCATAAATAGGCAAAGTAACGGATTTAATGAAAAGTGGGGTAAAAATAATTTCAAGCCATACATGCAATTTCTGATGCATTTTGACGTTTGCTGCCGTTGCCAAAAGCAACAACTGAGATCAATAGTTTATACTTCTCATTTGAAATTCCCAGTTAAGCAATAGCCGATGGTGGGATATTCCTAGGTTATTTCAATATGAATGCCTTCTTGTGATTTCCTGTACTTACTGTAGATGTAATGGAGTCGCTTTACCACACAAGTACGAGAAAAATAGTCAAACTCATGGTAAGGCACCAAATGAGGGTCCAAAACATAATTGTGAACCATCATGAATTTATTTTTTTATTAAAATTAACACTTATGTGTATAACGAATAAGAGACTCACAATACTAAATGCTATGAGCTGACTTATCAGCTTAAACACACATAAGTCAAACCGCTTGCAAATAAATACGATTCTATTACGCAGAATTATATTATTAAATCACTACGAGGTATGAACCTAACCAATGAGGTTTCTCTTTGATCCGAAACGAAACTTCAATATTCAGACCTTCGACGTCTGAAATTATAAGTTTTCCACTTCTAAAAATCAGTACTATTCTCTATGATAATTATCATTCACTCCGATCTTAGTCTATGGTTACGACGTGCGATAGAGGATTCAAACATTATCTGGAGTACCTAGGCACATTCGTACAGTTTTGCGTATCTAAACATACGAACATTCGAGTTTCGTTTCGGATCGTTAAGTAACCCCCCAAACTATACGAGAGGCTAGTCACACAATACTAATGATAACAAAAGAAATATGTACCTATTTGTTTCCTAACACTTCTAACTCCAGTAGACTTTAATTATATGAATTTTAACATTCGAATACTCATTACTTGTCAAAGAAAATGGAATTCTCATAAATTTCTCCTACAAAACATTTTGGCAAGTACTTTTTATTTTTAATTCGGCCACTTAATACATTTGGGTTATGACCTTGACCTTAAAATCCGTATCTGGCTCAGTTTTATAATTGTCTTGGCTATATTTAAATGACAAATGTATACTTATGTCCCAGAATAGTTTTTCTCAATGTTAATCGGTTGTATACACAAGAGAATATGTACTCGTGACGTATAAATATAATGTCTACCTATTTAAAATTTACGCTTATTGTGGCCTAAGTGGCATCATTATGTCATAATGATAAGTCTGAAGTGTCCACAGTGAGAGAATCGTCTAGCTGTGTTTATGTCACAGTTTATGTAAAATCAATAATAAAGTACAACGAAAGCTGTAAAGTAATCGAAACGTCGGGAATAAGTCAACAATGTAAAAATTAAACCAGATCCGCAATATAATTCGTAAAAAATAGTTTTATTTCAATGTGCAACAATCGCGTAAATCTAAGAAACCATTGTGCGAAAGAATAATAAATTAAAATGGCGGAATTCTGAGGTTAGGTCCTAAATAGCAGAAAGCGTCATGACAAATCAGAATTATGTTTACTTAAACAAATATAGTCGTAAATATAAAGAATAATATGTCTCGAGCTAACATTTCGTTGGCCAAATGCTGCAATTTGGAAGAGTGCACACAGCTCTAGGATTACGTCATATCTTTTACATCTATTTCAGTAGTTTTAAACGCAAATTTTATAAACTAACGAATAATGAATTAGAGCTATTATCCATTATAATAAAGCTGGTATTAGGCAAATACTATTTCTAGTATAAAATACTTCGGAACGTCACCGATGGTGACTGAACGCTTTAGCCACTACTGGGCATATACATAGGATTTTTGGCCTGAAACTTTCATGGCACGATAATGTTACCGTTATAATGAATATACCTTTACCTGATCTTTCCGAATCTCTTACGCCACCCTCGGACTAAGCAAGGGGGGCGCGATTGGTATTCCTACGCAGTCGACATGTCGCTAAAACCGATTTAAATATATTTTTGTCAACAATCGCCATGTACGTGGATGTCGCGTGTCGCAATCATTATGTCGCCAATGACATTGCATGCAATTTCGACAGGCATCTCTTGTTGAATGATAATGGAATCATTTTACGCTGCACTGAATTGTTTTTTTTTTCTCCTACATAACTAGAATTCATTGCGAATTTCTATCAACGCTACGGAAATTATACTACAGAAGGTTTATTTTTACATCCAAAACTAGCCATAGACTGGAATAAAATGCGTATCTACCAAGCATTGACATAAATATAAGGACAGGGCGGAAAGCGCGTTAGCCGTTAAGTGTTCCGACCTGAGGTTCCGACGTAAGTGGTTCGCGCGCTCCAGTACATCTCTAGTGGAGGGTTACTGAAATTAGTCGTCGCTCGCAACGACTTTGAAAATGCTTGCTTGTATTGTGACAGAAAGTTTAATAAAAATGAAGATAATATTTTTATCACCATTTAGACGATGTCTATTAAATTAAGTTAATTTTATATTAAGTATTTAAGTTATATTATTTATCGCGATTTTCACGGTCTGCCATATGAAACTCCAAATGTACAGAAGGACCCCTATCCTTGTTTTTAAATGAATGCTACCAAATACCAAAAATAAGTGGCCTTCCACTTTGTCAGTTTTTGGTTATAGTATTTTCTTATATACTGATAAAGTAACTCTAATGTACTTGTTGATGAGTTTGTATGTTTGATGAGGGCTTATATTTTTTTCTGACAATATGTAGTGTAAGAACTGATATGGACAATAAGCTATAACAATTTATGCGTCAAGTTTTTCCTTCTATGGATGGCAATTGAGCTGTAATTGACCACTTATTTAATAAACCTTATCATGGCACCTATACTATACATGCAGAAACTCACGCCTGTACTCCGAAAGGGTGGGCACAATGCTTTTAATGCCACCTTTTGTTCGTCGTGCTTATTCCCATCCAATAACACGTAATAGTAGATCTATAGGCCTTACGAGTTCTAGTGCCAGGCAACTCGATCAAAATTGTTCAATGTGACAAACTGACGCTAAGTGGAAAATTGGTCAGGGATTCAAACCCAGAAACCTCACGGTATTCTTTTTTATTAAACTGCTCTATGCAGGCTGCTTACTTCTTTGGCCGAGAGGGCTTACTCTTAAATGCACCACTCTGGAACAGCACCAGTTGTTAGCTGGCAATTGTCACACTCCTTCAAAATTCTTAAGGCACACTCTCAATGAAGGCTTGTAGGTAATAAACCTTTTGGTAATGTTTCGAAACACATGTCCAATGAAAAGTTTAAAATAGACGCGAGTCATATATCCTTGACAGACACACGAAAAACATTAAGATGGTAAATTTGAACGTGCGATTATTTAATTTTCGCTTGTGTGTAAAAATAAGGTGATAATAAATATAAATGTGCATATCACAATACTTATTATATACTTATTGACTCCACTTAAGCATCAAACCTATTAATAATAAAGAATATTAATGTTTTATTTTAAAATATATATTTAAATTACATAATTATAGTGCTTTATAAACAAAATAATGCAACTAAATAGTTTGAATTAAATTCATTCAAAATTAGTAAATAAATCAGAATTAATTGAGTCACATGCTTCATTTTCGCCAAATTCAATTTATTTGATAATTCTATATAAAAATTAATAAATAAACAAGCAAGATAATATTGTTTAAAGAATTATTATCAAATACAACCTGTCTAGTGTTTCACATATTTTATAATATTAATTCATTTTATCTAAATTATTATGAATGGAAATTATGATTTACAAATACATATGACCATCAAGCTATATTCAAATAGCATGTTCTGGCTACTATTAGCCAGAGCTTACTGTCTGGACATATCCTGGATATAGTCTATATTCAACAAATATGAATCAGTTAAACAACAACAGATTCAGAATAAATATTTTCAATATGGCCTATTCCCTCTCGAAACAATACTTTCGATTGTAGTGGAGGCTCGTGCCCTACAATGGGACGTATATGAGTTGGTACATTACCGTACAAAATTAAAGTATAATTGCTATTATGCCCAGAAGCCTTACTATGAAACACAATTTTATACAATTCACATTAAATATGTTTAGATGTAAAAGAAAAAATATGGGTAATCAATAAAATCTTATTGAAGGCAACTAATGTTATGGTGAGTTTAACAAAAAAAGGTAAATTTCATTTCTAAAGCTACTTTGAGTTTTCTTACACACAACAGAATGTGCATTGTACAAAAAGTTTTGTTTTTACACAAACAAAAATGTTTAAAAAAATATAAATAATTAGATTTATCCATAAATATTGAGGAGTAAAATTAATGTTCAATAAAATACATACATAATCCTACTTATATTATAAAGGCCAAAGTTTGTGTGTTTGTTAATACTTCATGTTCAAAAGACAAACTCATTTTTATGAAATTTGATATGGAGGTTCCTGATGCTATAGATTAACACAGAGGCTACTTTTTATCCTAAAAAATGTAGTTGTCCTGTGCAATGAGCAAATATGTTCAAATATATCTTTGTTACTCATTCAAACTCATTTCATTTCAAAGCAATGAGATATGATAAAATATATGGTGGATAAAATGAATTATAAGAGGACAAGATTGCCTGCCTTGTGTTATGGAACAGATTGAGATGGAAAAGGCAAGGCAGTGTAAAGGAAAGCAGACACCTTAAGGTGACATAAAAAACAGTTTGTTCGCAAATAATATTATGTTTCTGATGTGTACAGGATTTAAAAAGTATCTTCACCCAGGCAATGCCAGCTCAGACCATATTATATATATTCATACCAGGCACACATAGTTCTAATAGCACAATAACATAATATGTCTAGTGAGATTCTATTATGTGTATTAGAAACTATAGGATGTTTTTCAAAATTTAATATCTAGATTTGAAACATAATTGTAGTTGTAACAATCAGACTAGTTCTCACTCATTTTTACTATCATCTTATAGCTTACTATTGACTTTGCTAAAATAATGCATGTTATGTAATACTTCAGCAATGTCCCAAAAATAGTTTTACTTCTTTCTACCAAAATCTGAGGAAGGTTTAAATCATGACAAAATCGGAATACAAACAAATCTGCTAGTCCAATAAATTTCATTATGTCTAATTGGACATTACCAATTCAAAATGAATAAAATTGTGCACTCCTTATCTATCAATAAGCAATAATTCAATAGCACCAAAATAACAATTTCTAAATCCTAATCCTAAAATTAAAGGAAATTAAATACTATAGACATGCAAACATTGTAACATTTAATTGCAATGACACAAGAGCATACCTGAAAAAATATCCATCATCGTTTTTGCAATACAAATGAAATTCTGTCTGGTTCAATTGAATATGTCAATTATTAATTGCCATCTGAACATATTCTATATAGCATCTTCACTCAAAATAAATCCATGTGATTTTAAAATGCAATATTATATTTGTGTAGCTCTAAATCTGCCAGGTCAAAACTAAGTCAATCTAGAGCTAAAACAAGGGCTGTGCGATCAGTGCCCAGACATACAGCATAGACCCTAGGGAGCACATTAATGACAGACATTAATGTCAGACCTAGATTTTAAAATAAGTTATGAAATCTTGTGCAGGGTGTATAGAATGCTTGTTACAGCATTGAGTCAAAGGAGTGGATTGAGTTCACCTTTTCAATCTTAAGAATCATCATTGTTGAAATCTGGGACATACATAGGCGCTTAAATACTGATTTTAGTTTTACATTGCATTTTCTTTAAATTCTTCATATTTTGATTGGTTTTCTTCCGTTTGCATATTATGGTTAGTATGAGTTTTCACCTTGCAATGGCTTATAATTTTATAACTGATTGCCTGCCATTTAGTGTTTTTAAAATTCAATAATAATTTAGGCAATTAGAATCATAAGATTATTTTTTGCAGGTGCAAAGGCTTCTTTAACACATTTTAAATAGTATAAACACAATTATGGCTATAATTACATTATTGTTATATTTAGATTTTACTTAGGTGGTTAAAGTGTACATGGTTTAAGTCAACACATGATAGTGTAAAAGACTAGGGGTATATTAGGGTAAAAAAGTATGTTTTGAAATTGATTATTCTCAAATGATGTTTAGGTTTCTAGGAGATAGTGAATAACCAAAAAATATAACTAACAGTGAGCATCACATCATTGTATGAAACTGCAATTATAGAAACTTTCATTTCATTCTTCTTGACCAGACTATGTGTGCAAAGCAAAATAAACATAAATTCAGTAAATATTAACATAACCTCGGTGATAAGATAAATAGTATGTAACATTTAGCATTGACAGTATGCACTAAAACACACCAATGAAAACATAAATAAATGTATTGGTTATTAGACAATTCAGCAGCCTAGTCTGGGTGCTTATCTTGTTACAAATACTGCATTATGCTGCACAAATTGGGTCTGTTAATACATACTTAGTTAAATGTCATTAATTATGGCTAATAATTTATATGTACTTTCGAGGAAGCGGTTGAATCTAAGAGTGGCCACGGTGCTAGCAAAACATCTGCTACAAATGGCCTAAAAAGACCAGAAGCAGCGACTGAACGTACTTAGCGTATAATAATTTGAACCGATCGTCAAATAACCTGTTCCTAATTTAACACATTGATATCGAAATTAAATGTAAAGCGATAAAACGAGCCACAAACCTGATCCGCTAATTGCAAGGGTAAATAATTTCCAATAAGATCGCAATGCGTAATGTCACAAATAATAAACAAACCCACCTCGGTTTCCGTGTCGCCGTTTTTGCTCTTCTCAATTTTAGTCTTCATCGCCTCCTGCGAACAACAGCGTCCACTAAAAGTCACACAACACGAATATTTTCCTTTTAGATCACTACGTAAACGACGTTTTTACACACGTAAATTATGCAGAACCGCATACCATGTTCAACTGACATGGCATATTACAAACGGTCCTCATAAAATGCCGAAAGCACCAATTTCAAATATGTTTTGCCATACATTCGTTTATTTATTTGATTATGAATTTTTTTGGACATCCTTAAACTCACCTTTTCTTTTTTCGGCATAATATATATATAAATAAATTAGTAAATAAAGCTAAATATATAAGTTTTTGATAACATTCGCGTGGAGAGTTTACATTTTAGTTGTCAAATAGCGCGTTGTGATTGGACGGACTAGTCACGTGATTTCATTGACGTTGCAGTGAGGGATGTGAACTTAAACGTCGAATTCGATCAAAATCATCGATTATTAAGAAATCGATTATTAATCCATTTGTTGAGTTGATAATAATCAATATTTTATTATGTTTACTTTAAGATAAATAGATAATTTGAGTTATATGAAACATTCATGTTGTTTTCAATAACTATATTATTCGTTCCTAAAATATTCATACATTCACTACCTGAAATATACATGATAAACAATTATAATTATTTGAAGATTTTGATAATATTTTATCTTGTCAGCGTTATTCGCCTCCAATTCGCCTCAAGTTAGTGTTGTACAAGTAGATGTTTGTATCATGGTTTGTATGGGGTTACTTGATTAAGTTCTCTTTTAACTTTAACGATGTAGTCGCGCTTTCTTACGAATTTTATTTTTTATTCTACACTTGCGTTCCGGCCCGGCTTCACCCGGTTGCAGATACTTTTTGAATCAAAGCGATTAACGTCAAGATTGAACCCGAGACCTCAGCGTTGTAATCGTACTGCACTACAACTACGCCCACAGACCAAGTAGTACACTACGCCACCGACGCAGTCAGTCGAGTTTGAAAGAGTAAAACATATATTTGAATTCCTTGCTCATCCCACGGGAACACTACACTTAGCTTAGCATTTAGCTTAGCGTGTGCAACTGCACAAATACTTACAAAAAAATACGATCATTGTTCTAGATTCAATTTCGTTCATAAAGTACTTCTATAATAGATTTTCTCAAATATCTTCCAAATTCCAGTTCATACATCGATTACAATGAGAGTTATTTATAATAAACACGCAGCTTAAAAGTGTGGCTATCGTCTCTATTATTTGAGATCCTATAGAAGACACAACAGTAAAAGTATACTAGACATCAGCATTCATTGGAAATTAATGGCGATAATTTCACACACCTACAATTTGCCTACGATTTTCTGTAGGTGATTCTGAAGTAATGTGAACATGCGTGTAGGTGACCAAAATATAAATAAAGCCCAAGGGATTTTTTTATACGGGGCAAACGAGCATACGGTTCATCTGATGGTAAGTGATCACCGTCGCCTATAAACATCTGCAACATCATTAGATGAGATGATAGAGAATGAAATCCTATCATTAGATATAAGTAGACCTTTCTGTTCCTACTTCGAATGTTAAGACTCATTCCATTTTCGTCGAGTTATACCTACATTGCAGGTGCACAGAGCTAACAAAACGATGTTGTTAATAACTACCAATTTAAACAAAATAAATATCATATATTATTTATTAAAATTAAGATAATTAAAAAACTAAATTGGTATTACAAATTATATAACTATGAAAACATTATTTTTTCCCTTTGCCTTTTGGACCTTTGGTAGTTTTGTATGGTCCGAGGCCGCGCCGTACGAGTAGTCCGCGCCACCAGGACTGCACGATTATGGCTGACGTGTTCATCTTCTCGCGATACTGCCGCGCTTTCTCACGGATTTCTTTAAATGTGCACCAATCTTTCATCACTTTATCGTGTGCTTCGATCTGTGTAAAATTAATTGAATTTAAATTATTTTTCTTTTTTAATAGAAGGATATTAAAACTATTTAAAAAATACGGGAAAGTCGACACGTAAGTATTTTAAAACGGCTCTCCAGATGGTCAATGACCGATGTCCAAAAACATCGTAAAAACTTGAATATTGAAGACGTTACAGACCACTTAAAATGGCCTGGGAAAAACATGGGAGAAGTATTATAGTACTGGACGTTCGACCATCACCCATAAAACGAAATGTACAGTAAAACCACTTCAAGTATTTTTTGGCGAGACAGTGGTATTATCCCAGATTAGGGCAAACATTATATTGCACTCTCACAACTCTATAATAGATTAAGTAGCAAAGGTTGGGACAAACTTTTTTCATTAGCCGAAATTCCAGTTTACGTTTATGACACAATATAAATATATACTAAGGGTAGTTTGAACTTAAAAATAGAATGAAGAAGCATAATTATATAGTTAAATTCATTACAGTTCGTTCAAGTCCAAGACGTATGTCTCGCCTATTCTGATAGTCATTTTTCTTCAAACGTATCTTCATATCGACTTTTTCAATATCCTGCTCATATTTTGCCATCCAAACTTCAATTCTTTCAATAGTTTCCTTAAAAAAAACAGCAATTTCAAGTATCATACTGCGATATTCTAAGGCTATCCTACTAATATTATAAATACGAAAGTTTGATTCGTCTTCTTCTTCACGCTCAAGCGCTTGGATAATTTTGTCTATGAAATTTGGTGTATAGCTAACGCATAGAATGTTTTTTTATTAGTCTTAGCAGCGCCTGATGGTAAGCGGTCATCGCAGCTCATGGACCTTCGCATTGCCGGGATTCCACAAAGACGCTGCCTATAATGCTAAATGCTTAGCTTTCCATCGCATGACTTAACAAATGATTATATCAATCAAAAACAAATTTGTGATTACGGTAATTAAAGTATGGTTTAATTATTCCAAATTTACGCTTTGTTAGGCGAAATAAATATTACTTACATTTATAATTATATTGCTCAATAAGTCGACTTCCGAATGAACTCTTTGTTCATGTTCAGTTCTTTGCTTGTAATATTCGACGACTTCAGAAGTGATGACGTCAAGATCATGAATCGATTGTATATGCTGTTCGGTGCGTGCTTTTTGCCATTTCTCTACATATCGACTTCGGAAATTAGTGGCGATATCTGAATCCTGAAAATAAACCATTAAGCATCACATGACCTATAATTTCAATAAAATAAAATTAAAATAAAAAAAGCACATTTACTTCAACTTGCGATTGTAACTTGTCTATAATCTGGTTGGATTCATATATAGCAGATTTTATATGATTACGCCGTTGTCTCAGTTGCTTATACAGCTCTCGACGAAGTCTATGAAGAATTCATAATAATTATGTAGTTTGTGAACTATATGACCACCACTCTGAATCAAAATCGATTGTAGAGTAGGACATTGCCGTGCAGTGCGACGTGTATGGGCTGATAGAACAAAGTAAAATTTATCAATATTAGGTGGTAGTTTGTTCACAGTGGTAGCAGGTTCAAATCCCAGGTCTAGACTTTTCGGGAGTCAAATGTGTATTGATATGTCAATCACCACGCACAATAATTGTGAAGGATAACAACGTGAGAAATCCTGCTGTATATCATAGCAACTTGTAAAAAATTCTATGGTCTATTTCCATGGTCCGCCAATCTGCACTAGGCCAGTGTGGTGCATGGCCTAACTCCTCTCAATCGTAATCTCGATTGTAGAGGAGACCCGGGACTTGCAGTAAGATGTATATGGCCTGATACAGTATAGTACATGTGATATTTAAAATAAAGAGAAAAAAACTCAAATATCTCTAAGAACATGCTAGAAAAAATTTACTGACATTCTATTCTTAACTTCGTCTTCATTTATGGCAACGCGGTAGTTATCCCGATCTATGATGTTGTTAATAGCAGTTTCCAATGGCTCGTAGCTTCCATTGACACACAAATCAACATAAGTTGAAACAATCGTATCCAAAGCGTAATTTCTGGTGAAAATTAAACATTAAAAAATGCAAAAACGATAATCTAAAACGTGAAGAATTTGAAATACCTATCTGCATCAAGTTTATCTATTTTATATTGCTCACAATCAAGGTTTCCCGTATCTATACCCTCCAAATCATCTGTTTTGGGCTTTAGTTTTACGTTGTATTTTAACACCAATAAATGGTTCAAGTCAAATTTTGTTTTGATACTGCGAAGTTCGTTACTGCATTCGACTGCAAAAAATGTTGTTAATTAAAATTTTATAATTATAATTTTATAATAATAATTAAATAATAATTAAATATGTAACTACATTTGATGAATAAAAATATCTTACACAGTATTCGAAGTTTCGTTGCAATATCTTCCATTATAGTGGCGAAAATTGAGGATAGAATGTAACTTAAACTGAAATGAAATAACATTGCAAATTCACTATCATAATTTTATCTTCAGCCACAGCACGCCTTTGCTAGAGCGCAATTTTATTAAGAACTCTTCGGTTACATAGGCCGATTCGATTAACATGTGTAACAACACATTATGGCACAGTAGGTTTTGCTTACAAACCACATTACTACTGCCTCGGTTGTTGTACTAGGTATAGTTGTTCTACAGTATGATTGCAAAGCTGAGGTCTCCGGTTCAAAGCCCAGGTAGGGCAAAGTGATACTGGACTATCTTATTTATTATTACCTCGGAGTCAGAAATTTGTGCCTATTATGACGATAGGCTCGCCCCTTATAACATCGTGGGACGGAACACACGAGGCCAAAAGTTCTGGTAGAACGTCTGCCTCCCCTTTCTGGAAAAAATATGTATGTATCACATCACTACTTACGTACCGTTTTCGCTTACTACGAGTATTATCGAGAGTATGTAAAGATTCTTTTTCGACATCTTGTATCAACGATGAACGTGCCTTCATAGCTATCGAATCGGTAGCCACCTGCAATTCAATGAATAATAACATTTAAAAACTCGAAGTAATTTTCGAATCGTTAAGGAGATAAAATATTGTAATCGATAGACCTATCCGAACGCGGACCTCACTAGCGTAGACGTATTGTAAATTGTTTTCAGTATTAATGCTTTTTAAGCTTTTTAAGTCTCAAACTCTAATTAAGATAATTTTAAAGTCTAAATTACCGAGTATGTCCAACACACATAAGTACTTAAGGAGCCAAGCTACCTTGCAATTCCATAAACTTTGAATTCATAATCGGTGTGGAGTATTGAATAAAAAACCTTTTTTATTAACTGAACTATAAATTTATGTCAAGATATGGAAGAAAAGGAGGCCTTTGCCTAGCAGTGGGACACAAATGGCTGAAAAGAAATAAATTATATTTAGATGTAGACTACAAAGGCCGTAACCTAGTTATAAAATGTTATCTAAGTAGATAATTATTGCAACTTCTTTTGATGCATTCATTGTAATATTTATAGATAAATATCAACGAAAGTAAATGAAACATTTTTAAAATAAAAATTTCGACGCAGATAGAACATTATGGCGCGTATATTAGTTTCGCTACTGCACAATAATACATTGGAGCGGACATTGCGAACTTTTATGCGCAGTGCGGATGCAACTAAGGCTTTGGGAATTTAGAGGAGCCGGGGGGCAAGAGGGGGGATAGTTATTGTGACCACGTAAGAGACAGGTACATCAATACCGGTGCGTGTAGCGTTCTTGTTTGTTACAAACCTTTCTTCAACATGTCTCCTTGAGTATACAGGACTATACCTACTAACAACCCATAATCTCCAACAGAACAGGATTCCTGTGCAAATAACAATCGAGAATTGGGAGAAGTTGGGAAGAGGTTGGGAGTTTCTACTTTCTAGTATCTACTGAACTGTATCATCCCATGTACGCAACACTGGAGGGCACTGGCCTCCTCTACAATCAAGAGTACGATTGAGAGTGGTTAGGCCATTTAATCTAGTATAGCATTGTCATAATGTTTCGTTAGAACAGCTTACCAGCGACGCTTTCTTAACTTCTTCTGGCTGCGTGGAGAAGACTGCAGCGTTGCCCCATGACGCCTCTACAAAACTTTGAATACGATTTCTTTGCATAATACTTATATACTTGATATTAAAAATTAAATAATTCAAAAACTCTTAAAACACTCTCGCAAAAATTAAATTAATCAATATTATTGTACATTGCATGCTTACAAAAGATATTTCAGATTAAAAGATTAAAAGTGTCAATTTAATTCTTTAGGCTTAATTCTATGTTATTTCACAGCCAGTATTAAAAACCCAAGAAGATCTTGGTCTTTTCTTGAGCTTTTTGGGAAATATTTTTTTAATTTTTTTTTTTTTCAATGTATGACGAGACGAGCATGCCGTTCACCTGATGGTAAGCGATACAATCGCTCATGAATAGTAGCAAAACCAAACAACACCATGAATTGGAAAGCAATGCTTGGCATTTCACTGCGCTCGCCATTCTGAGACATAAGATGTTAAGTCTCAATATGTCTAGTAGTTACTCTGGCTACAATGCCCTTCAATCCGAAACACAACAGTGCATTTAAACTGCTGTTTGGCGGGAGAAATAGACATTGCGGTGGTACCCATCCAGGCGGCCTTTCACATATGAGAGACCTTCCACCAGTAAAATCTTCTTTCTTTGAGCTTCGAATGTTTACTTTGTAGCCCTAATCACTCAAAAAAAGATAGCTCAGCTCTGCTTTTGTGTACTGGTCTGTGGCTCTACTTAACATTTATTGTTCTCAACATGTTCTCAGGATAGCTTCTATTTAATGTTGAGTTTTTATAACGTATTCGATTTAGCTCAAGAAAATCATCAAATATTTTATTCTTTAGTGGCTTATATTTCTCTGTGTATACTGCTCGGTGTCGCATTTGAACTACGGTATGATTGCAAAGCTGATTTCTCGGGTTCGAATTCCGGGTCGAGCAAAATGGTATTGAATTTTTCTATTCACTGTCAGCCCGGAGTCAGAAATTTGTGCCCGATATGGTAATAGGAACGATCCTATTATTTATTATTAACGATCCTATTTTCCGCTCCATGATGTGATAGGGGACGACCTCTATCACATCATGGAGCGGAATACACAAGGCGGAGCGTGGGTGCCCTGTTTGCACATCTGCCTATCCCTTCTGGGATAAAGGCGCGGTTGTATGTTTGTATGTATGTATGTATGTATGTATGTATGTATGTATATAATTTTCCTGAATGTTTCTATTTATGGTTATCTATCTCAATAAATAATTTTTATTTTAAGAATTATTTTGAAAAATATTGCTATTCTGAGTAAAACTTGATTCATATACATTACATTATTTATTAAAACATATAAACTAAATTTATCTTAAATTTAAAAACTATGGAAAGGTTATTTCTTTTTGCTCTTTTCATGACCTTTGCCCTTATCTGAAGCTTTGCCCATTGCGCCTTTGTAAGGTCCGAGGCCGCGCCGTACAAGTAGTCCACGCCACCAAGATTGCACGATGATGGCTGAATTGGTCATCTTCTCTCGATACAGCCGCGCTTTCTCACGGATAGCTTTGAATGCGCACCAATCTTTCATTGCGACATTATGATCCATAATCTGCATAAAAAGCAAAAGTTACTAAGTTTAATCTCTCTTCAGCCATGGGAAGACCACCACTAAATTTAGGCGACCCCCAAATATCTACTAGTGACCTGTTGGAAGCGACCTACATCCCTGCACGTTTAGCAGTCCTAATTGTCATCCATAGGTACCTTGTTGGTAGGCGTGTGATACTTAAATGGAGAATATTTTTGACCGATACATTTGAAAAATGAGGGTTCTCAATTCAACGTATTTTAATACGGTACCTAATCAAAATCTACATTTTGGATTTTAAACTTGCATGTTGCAAACTCAGCGCGCACTTACAACTTATGGTTTTATACTGTCTTTGTTTTATTAAGAGAAAAAAGTTTGTGTTTTAGGAAGTAGTGGAGCCTTGCTATTGTCCGTCATGCCTCAGCATGAATGAGCAGGCTCGTTTGGGACAGTACCACTGCCTCACCGGAAATCGAATTGAAACCGGGCTTATGCAATTAAATAATTCGAAGGAAACAAATAGAGCTTTAAATAAAAAAATATGTAGTAGCACAAAAATATTACGGTTTGTTCTAGTCCAAGGCGTTTATTTTGCGTAATTTGATATTCATTTTTCTTGACACGTATCTTCATATCGATGGTTTCTATATCTTTATCATATTTTGTCATCCAATCTTCAATTTTTTCAAGTGTTTCCTTTTGAGAAAGTACGGTAAGACAAATAAGAAATAAAGAAAGAGACTGAAAGATTTTAAAACTAAAATTCTTAGCTTAGAGGTTTATAATTAATCTAAGGTTCTTTGATTAATTAAGAAACAATAAATACATAAGTATTCCATCTTATTCTGCCAATTTTCTTATAACCAATAGTATCCGTAACTTTTCTCTATATTTGTGCCGAGTGCCGGTGACGAGGTGTACTCTTTTGCTTAACATGCGCGATGTCGCCAGTTTTGAGCTTTCATGACCATGAAATATTACATTGGCCACATCATGCTTAATATATTCCTGAGATTTTTCAGAAAGCTGATCAAACCAAGTGCTATTTATGATTTTATTCTCCACATCATGAACAATGTGGCTGGCGTTTTACTAATCAAATTACGTAACAATACTAGACCGAATAAACACAGTTATATATTTATTATTTACTTACATTTATGATGATATTGGTTAGTAAGTCGACTTCAGAATGAACTCTTTGTTCATATTCAGTTCTTTGCTTGTAATATTCCACGATTTCTGTGGCCACGTTGTCAATATCGCGTATTGATTGAAGGTGCTGTTCAGTGCGTGCTACTTCCCATTTTTCTATATACCGACTAGAGCAATTTGTGTAGATACCTGAATCCTAGAAAAAAACATTTTGCACTAAATACCCACATGACTGCAAATAAAACACAAAATGAGAATATATGATACATACTTCGACTCGCGTTTGTAACTTCTCTATAATCTGATTGGTTTCATATATTGCAGATTTTATATAATTGCGCCGTTGTCTTAGTTGCTTATACATTTCTCGGCGCAGTCTAAGAAAAATATAGGATTTTTTTAAGTTTCATCTTCTAGCTCACTATTTATTGCAAACCTCAGACAGAATTGAAGCAAATGAAAAAAAATAATAAGAAATAGACCCATCATTCAGTGACTACTCACTAAGATTGACCACATATTAAGACTCATATGAATATCAGAAACTACAGGACTCACTAACACCCTGACCTGAAACAAGTACTTGTGGATACACACACAAACATTTGTTCCGATGCGGAGAACGAGCCCTCAGCATTAAATATACTTTGGAGTTAACTGCACCACGGAGGATACCAAAATAACTGTATAAGAAATTAACTATCAATGAATGAGCATGTCTGAAATTACTAACGCTATGTTCTTGACTTCCTGCTCTTGTATGGCAATGCGGTAACTATCGCCGTGTAAGATTTTGTTAATGGCATCCTGCAACGCGTCGTAGCGTTGATTAGCACACAAATCAACGTAAGTCAAAACAGTTACTTCAGCAACATAATTTCTAGAGATATTAAAGGAATAATTATAAAAATGCAGAACGATAATGAATTTGTACAATCTAGAAGCAAAATACCTATCTGAACCAAGTTTATTTATTTTATATTGCTCGCAACCAAGATTTTTGGTATCTATACCCTCCAATTCGTCCGTACATTGTTCTGGTTTCATGCCGAATTTTAACGTCATAAGTTTTCTCATGTCTGATTTTGTTTTGATAATGCGAAGCTCATTGTTGCATTCCACTGAAAAAAATATATTGTCAAATAGATCAAATAACAAAATATTTTTTTAAACGAACTAAATAACTTACTTAGTATCCGCAGTTTTGTCATAGCGTCTTCCATTGCAGTGGCGAACAATGCTGATTTCAAATAACTTAACCTGAAGTATAATATTGCTTAGTAATTGTATCGTGTTAGTAATGACGGACGACCTGGTTAAGGTTGCAAGAAGTCGCTGAATGCAGGCCTCTTCCAACAGGTCTATGTGAAGATCCTTTGGGAGGCTTATGTTCAGCAGTGGACTTCTTGTGACTGAAGAGAGAGAGAGAGAGACAGAGAGAGTAATTAAGTTATTCAAAGCTTTGTTATTTACAATTACTCACGACTGTCGTGGATTGTTATCCTCATTATTTAAAGATTCATTATCGATAGGTGTTTGCATCGTCGACTTTACCCTAATAACCTCTGGACTGGTAACCTGCAATAAATGGCCTTATAATTACACAAAACCTATAAATGGAGCATGGAAATAACGTAATAAAAATATTAATTATCAGTGAGTTTTTGCTGTGAAAGCGTATGATTCTATGTGAGGTATTTATTATTTAAGTTCAGTTACAAAGAGTAGAGTCGCTCCATCTAGATTGATGACCCTATAGTATTAACTAAAACTATGGTATTGTTATAAATCAATTACAATTTATTTTAATAGATAATAATATCGCTGTGTTTCTAACAGGACGAGACCTTCCGTAAGGAAGGCCTACGTTCTGTCGTGGAATTCCTGTGGCTCAAGAAGAAGTCATCGAAATATTATAACACCATACCCTTATATAAATTGCTTAGAGAAATAGATTGTTTCTAATGTTTAAAACAATTTTTTAAATGCCCATATTGTTGCTGACCAAAATTAGATGCAGTAATAAAAGCTATTAGCTTCCGTACCAACATACCAAGTCTTTAGCATCTTCTTTTGGTTCAAAGGAATAAATTGCAGCAGCGCCCCAGGATTCCTTAACGTAACTTACAATACGAGCAGTTTGCATAGTTGAACTATATTAATAATCTTATTTAAAAACTAAATTAATTTAAAAATTATTGATTAAAATCCTTAGGTACAAACAAGATTGATCAATATTATTGTATACTGCGCTCGCGAAATATGATTACTGAATGTTTCAAAAAGCGATTGAGGTTTCTGGTGTCAAATTTGAATATTCTGATGTAAATTCTTTATTTTTATATTATACAACCAGTGGTAAGAGATTCAACGAAATTAATTTAATTATTATTATTCAACAAAAATGTATTAATCTTATTTTATTCCCCTCCTATTCAATACGTTCTATTGTAGGTTAAGATCTCGCCTAAGAGCCACCTTCTCCCATCTAATTTCCTAATAACCTTAATATTTTTGAGAATATAACATGTAAATGAACACGTAAATGAACAAAACGTGTAAGAAATCCCTCCCCAATCTTCATGGTGCTCCCCTCTCAATGCGGAATGACCTGAGTATCCTCGGTATGGATATCCACTGTAAATCGTATCGAGTGCGTAATATCTACCACATCACGCAGGATTGGAGTACTGAACACGGTGCATCGGTTTTTCACGTCTTGTCAACTATACTGCTTATATAAAGTCCGCCCGAGTATGGAATACTGTTTGCACCTGCGGGATGGATACGCCCAGTACTCGATGCTTTGGATCCATTGAAGCAACAGGCCATCCACATTGTGAATGATGCACACATTACGAGGAATTTAGAGTCATCACAGTGGTGAAGGAACGTCGCCTCTCTTAGCCTGTTCTTGCGTCTGTTTCACGGCGAATGTTCTGCGGAATTGTTCAACTTGATTTTTTCCTCCTCAACGCCTGCTGGCTTGCGGAAAGCAAACCAAAGCTTGAGAATTCAAACCATCTCTGTGCGAATCAAATGGTTTATTTTGTGCCGCTCCATCAAGCTGTGGAATTTACACGTGTTCCCTCCTTCCGATAACCCTGGGTCCTTCCGCCGTAGCGTTAAGAAGCATATTAACAATCACCTGATGACAA
This sequence comes from Hyles lineata, assembly GCA_030180105.1. Classification (NCBI taxonomy): domain Eukaryota; kingdom Metazoa; phylum Arthropoda; class Insecta; order Lepidoptera; family Sphingidae; genus Hyles; species Hyles lineata. The sequence continues at coordinate 10,669,136 of JARJEE010000013.1, read as the reverse complement.
GTGTTCGCTGCTGCCCATGATCATCTACAATCATTGGAGCTGTTATGTTGCTGATTCTATACTACATCTATGTGCCGGTCTTTCAAATCGGGAAGGTAGCGGAAAGGAAAAAAGGTCTGGCGTAAAACATCACTGGACACACCACTGAAATCTATTCTTGCACATGCACATCTTAGATATAGGTACATATATTCATATTTTTCCTACACCAAATCAAATTGAAGATTAGCATGACAGAGAAGTTTATGCTTTTCTTAACCGCACTTAAAGCGATATATAGACCTGTTCTGCATGGGCTTCCTCGACAATTCAGAGTACGATTGAGAGTGGTTAGGCCATAAAGTCCTCTACGCTGGCCTAGTGCGAGTTGGCGGACTTTACATACCACAGAAATTCTTAAAAATCGCCTTGGTATGTAGGTTTCCTCACAATGTTTTCCTTCACTGTTTTAGCGGCTGGTGGTTGACTATCAATACACATGACTCCGCAAAAGTCAGAGGTGTGCACTGGGATTCGAACCCGGGACCAACGTGAACACGTTGGCTGATGCGTCTGGTCCACACCTACAGGCCACCACGCACTTTTTATGGTTAACAGATAGACCAGCTATTTTGGACCTGGTTGCGCACTCAACGCGTGAAAGCCTCTTTTTTATCTGACGGATACTATATTTTTTTCAATACTATAAATGAAACGATCCACATAAATTAAACTATTTATTAAAATAAAACTTAATAAAATACAACTAAATTCATCTTAAATTAAATATCTATAAAATTTTATTTCCCTTTTCTACCTTTTTTCCCCTTTGCGTCTTTGTATGGTCCGAGGCCGCGCCGTACGAGTAGCCCGCGCCACCACGACTGCACGATGATGGCTGACGTGTTCATCTTCTCGCGATACTGCCGCGCTTTCTCACGGATATCTTTGAATATGCACCAATCTTTCATGGCGGTATCGTGATCCTCGATCTGTGTAAAAGCATAGTACATTTTAAATAAGAAAGATGCTCTTAATTTGACGTGATGATTACATTTATACAGTCCCCCTTGATAGTTTTTCTCATAAATCTTCCATGTGCACACATCGATTACAAACTGTAGATAAATGTTTTTTCATATTGCGTATAATAAATTTGACTTACGGCCGTTCTCTATATCCTATCTATCTTTAACAAGGGGTTAAAATAGCTACCATGATTATGTCGGTACAATTCTACGCTTCATTAAACAAAAATATACATTAATATATGCACCATATACCTACTATATATACTACCTATACCTCTATCTTTGTTAACTGAAACATAAATTGCATCGAAATATCTAATGAAATCCTTTGTTAAAGATATATAGGGTATAGGGAACGGCTGTTAATGATTTTTATTCTTATGTCATTACGTTGCAAAAACATAAATTAACTAGCGGTCGGGCACGGCTCCCCCGGGTGCATACACGTTTTAAAGTGGCAGTCAAAATGTTTAATTCTGACTATCAGTTTAGAATATTGACCAATCGGACCACGAAAAACGAACAAATTTTCCTCGTATTTGCTAGAAATATCACTACTGCTTTTCTCCTATAGGTCATAGCGTGATGATATATAGCCTATAGCCTTCCTCGATAAATGGACTACCCAACACTGAACGAATCATTCAAATCGGAATCATAACTGGTGGTAGGTCTCTCATATGTGAGAGGCCATCTGGGTGGGTACCACCGCAGTGTCTATTTCTCCCGTCAAACAGCAGTGTAAACGCACTGTTGTGTTTCGGGTTGAAGGGCATTGTAGCCAGAGTAACTACTGGACATATTGAGACTTAACATCTTATGTCTCAGGATGGCGAGCGCAGTGGAATGCCAAGCATCGCTTTGTAATTCAAGGGGTTGTTTGGTTTTGCTACTGTTCATGAGCGGTCGTATCGCTTACCATCAGGCGAACGGCATGCTCGTCTCGCCATTCATAGCAATAAAAAAAAAAAAAATCGGACCAGTAATTCCAGAGATTAGCGCGTTCAAACAAACAAACAAACTCTTTAAACTTTAACAAAACGCAGCTTTATAATATTAGTATAGATATAAACTACTTGGAACGTGATAAAAGGTACATTACTGGAAAAATGGCATGTCGACGTGTCGCGGATAGTAGGGATTGTATGCACCTAAGATGCAATGATGATGAAAATGCAAGGATGCCGATGGTAGATAAAGCAAAATATGTAATTAGCATAAAAATATTACGATTTGTTCAAGTTTTAGACGTTTATCTCGCATCGTTTGATAGTCATTTTTCTTCACGCGTATCTTCATGTCGAGTTTTTCCATATCTTTATCAAATTTTTCCATCCAATCTTCAATTTTATCAAGTGTTTCCTTTAAAGAAGTATAAAGTAAAAATTCTACTGCTATATAGCCAATATACTTGTTAAAAACAAAGAGAATTTACAAGAGGTGTCTAGATTTTAGTATTCTTTAAAACTTAATTAATTCTTAATTCATAATTCTTTCTTCATTCTTAAACAAGCAAAAAAAAATCAGCTCTCCTTCTTGCTTCTTGCACTAAATAGCACATAATTGTCCATTAGATGAGGATTTCACCTTTCTTCTACATAGACTTTAATTCGTTTTGGTGCTAAGGCAGTTTTTGCATTATCAACTATAAAACGAGGGGCTCTCGTATCTTATCGCCACCAAACACCTTATTTTTTCGAATTTAGGGCTAAGACTTAGCCCTCAGGAATACTTTGCCTACATACTCCTGAACTTTTCATATTACGAGGCCAAACCATCTCATGCAATATTCTGAGTTTATCTGCCACATCACAAATACTTACTAAATCTGGGGTGTCACTATACGACTTACCCAAAAGTATGCAACAACGATTGCCTAAACAATAGTTTTACTTACATTTATAATGATATTGTTTAATAAATCCACTTCGGAATGAACTCGTTGTTCGTATTCAGTTCTTTTCTTGTAATACTCCATCATTTCAGAGGACATCACGTCAATATCGTGTATAGACTGAATGTGCTGTTCTGTGCGTGCGTTTTCCCATTTTTCAATATACCGACTACGGCAATTAGTGTGGAGACCTGAATCCTAAAAAAATACATTATTTTTCCATCAAGTACCCACGTGATAACAAATAAAAATACAAAGTAAGAATAACAACGTACTTCCACTTCCGATTGTAGCTTTTCTATAGTCTGATTAGTTTCATATATTACAGATTTGATATAATTACGCTTTTGTCTTAGTTGCTTATACAGCTCTCGACGAAGTCTATGAAAAATACATGGAGCTTACAAAGATTAATCTTCTAGCTAAAAAAAAAGCTAACTGTCAGCCGATGCCAATAATCAAACGAAAAAATTGGATTGAAGTCAATCTGGATTGTTTTCTACTTTTCGATTGGTCTCTTACCATGTTGCCATAGTTTTTTCACTACTGAGATCGATTATTGGCAATATAGTATCAGAAAAAAACTTGAGCTGTCGGCAAATTTTGGATTGGGATTGTTTATTGGCAGCGGCTATATATCTAACAAACTGTAGACGTTAAGAAATATAAATAAAGTTCTTATAAAATCATGTTTGAATTTACTAACAGAGTGTTCTTGACTTCCTCGTCTTGTATAGCAACGCGGTAACTATTGAGCTCTAAAATTTTGTTATTAGCAGTCACCAATGCGTCAAAGCGTCGATTAATACACAGATCGATGTAAGTCGAAAGAATGACATCGGCAGCAAAATTTCTACAGATGTTAAAACAAGCATTATTTAAATCCACAGCAATAGTAAATAAAGAGGATAAACTTAAATACCTATCTGAATTAAGTTTATTTATTTTATATTTTTCACAATCAAGATTTTTAGTATTTATATCCTCCAATTCGTCCATACACGGCACATGTTTTATTCCGAATTTGAATGCCATGTGTTGTTTCATATCTGTTTTTGTCTTGAGAATGCGAAGCTCATTGTTGCATTCCACTAAAACAAATAAGGTCAAGGTTCTAAGTAGATCAAAATACGGAACAATATTGAGATGAACTTAAATAACTTACTGAGTATTCGCAGTTTCGTTACAGCATCTTCCATTGTAGTGGCGAACAGAGCTGATGTCAAATATCTTAAACTGAAGTATAAGCAATATTATATATTATAATAGTAACTTATGTATTAGCAATGTGTCAAAAATACTATTTACTCACCAAGATCGCGGACTTTCATGACTATTTAAAGATTCTTCTTCAATAGCCGCATGCATCATCGACTTTGCCCTGATAACTTCGGAAATGGTGGATACCTGAAATAAATGACATTTTAAACAAAACTTCTATATGAAACATAATATGAACGACGCAATTTATGTAATTCTTATTTGTAAATGTTAAAATTAATGATCTCATGTGGACCGAAATAATCTTCAAAATATATAAAAAAACTCCAAAGGCCGTTCCACATAACCTGCTGACCATATTAAAACAAAATTTTTAATTGTTATGAATAGGGAGACAACATGCCATTCGCCTGATGATTACATTCGCTCATGGATAGTAGCAATACCAAACAGCACCTTGAATTACAAAGCATTCCACTGCGCTCGCCATCCTGAGACATAAGATGATCCGTCCCAATATGTCCAGTAGTACTCTGGATACAATATCCTTCAAACCGGAATACAACAGTGCAATTACACAAATGCGTTTCCATCATCAGTGTACTGTATCTTTCTAAGTGATCAAATCTTCGCTCTACCTAGTTTGATGGTTATGCGACTGTAGGGCTGTATTACTTGATTGTTAGTACCTCAATGTTTTTAGTATAATCCGATTGGTTGTGTTAAAAACATTTCGTACATTTATATCTCTCGTTGTGGAACTAATGGCTCTTTTCCGACAAACGAGGAATTTCGATGCATGAGTTAAAAGAAAGACAGCTCTCGTAGACTTACCAATTCCGAATTATCTTCTGGTTCGTCAGAATAAGTCGTAGCGGCGCACCAGGATTCCTCGACATAATTTGCAATACGAGCAGTTTTCATGGTTGAACTATATTAATAATCTTAAAAATTAAATTACTTAAAAATCTTCATTATAACAATTGCGTATAAATAATATTGATCGAGATTAATGTATACTGCCCTCACGAAATATAATCACAGAATGATTCAAAAACCCATTGAGGTGTCAAATTTGAATATTTTAGAAAAATTCTTTGTCAATTTACTTAATGACCAGTAAAGAAAAAATAATAAATTGCCCCCTGTTGATTCTTCTTAGAGCCACATTTGCTCAGATTTCAATTCTTAGCTGTAGACTGCAACCATGGATTTCATAGCATCGATGTGCTTATGTAACTAATTTAGTTTCAATATCAGTTCTATGGACCTCAGAACGATAAATAAAGATTTATTATTGTTTATACAAATTATTGTTTTGCTTATATACGTTCTCTTGATGTGAATAAAGTGGTTGTCATGCTGTTGCAATAAACAACAAGCGTTTATAGATACTCGTAATCTAATAGCATTAAGAATATATTAAATGTAAAAAGCACGCCAAAACACCGTAGACAATTTATACCTGGATTTGAGTACATTTATTATGTATCGGGTCAAGTGAACAATGTAGGGATATAATATAAAAATTGCCTTCGTGTTCTTGCCACTTTACACAGAATAAGGATATTTATAAATTGTCGTTCCGGCTTAGGACTACTATTCTTCCTCTTAGTTCGAATATGCAATCTATTATTTCACAGATGTTGAAAAGTAAATCAGAAACTGTCAGCGATTTAAGTTATCTAACTTCAAAATAAAAGAAACAAAAAGTAAAGAAATTAAAAGTATATTTATTAGCAAGAACATACAATAAAAATAAAGCTAAAAGTATCGACAATATTTACTAAAAAAATGTTAAATAAATTTATAAAACCCAAAACTATTTCAAAAGTTAAATAATAATCAAAATAATACTAACTACTCGCTTTGGAAAAGATAACTCATGTCTTAGCCAGACGTTAGGCAATCATAAACAGCAAAGAGAGCAAAACAAACCTATCTCAGCAATAAACAAACGAATAACTTCTTTATTGAAATAAACCAAATTAAACAGCTTGCAGCCAAGAGAATTAAAGCTAATCTGTCAGAATATTTTACATCAGTCAAAAGAACCTAAGTAGTTTTAGGTTTTCACAGAATCAAAAAGAAATGAAATATACTTCCCAGGGTTCAGATTACTTCTTCTTGCCCTTGCCTTTGGCCGGCTTCTCCGGCTTAGGCGGCTGTCTCGTGGGCTTGTATGGGCCCAACTGGAATCGGACTAGCAAGCCGCGCCACCAGGCTTGCACGATGCCCGCTGCCTTGTGCATCTTCTCTAAGTAAAGCCTCGCCTGCTCCCGGTCGTCTTTGAACTTCAACCAGTCTTTTATGAGCTGGTCGTGGCGTTCCAACTGGCGGTATCGAAGATATTTTAGCATTAGAATTCAAGTGAATTCTAAACTCAACTGTTCAATCAAACCTGTCAGGTTAGCGTGTATGGATATCATAACGTACTCGTAGAAGCGATGCTTATTTTATAATTCTAATGACGCGTGCGAAAAACCAATTTCCCTATACATACGAAATTCATACGAATAGGGAAATTGGTTTTTGATTCAAATGCGAATGGAACAAAAAAAGAACACCAAAAAGAACGTAATAAATACCGTTCCTCAGACAGGAACGAAATTATGAGTGTAAGTATAAGTTGACCAATATTAACCGTTTTTTCAAGTCGGTGTCTCTTTTCCAGCGTAGTTTCATGTGCATGTTTCATTTTCTGAATGTTTATATCTTGTTTTTCAATATCGGTGTCGAACTTGGTCATCCATGTCTCGATTTTCTGCAGTGTCTCCTGTAAAATAATAATACCTTTACATTTGTGACTAAATCACAAGGCGCAGCTGTAGATACGGACTTATTCGGATAGTACTTCGTTTAGAACCTATTGATCTATGCGTAATTATTTATTTTGATATTTTTAATTAAAAATATTATAAAACCGAACAATTTTATCAGGCAAGTTTGATCCGTTTTTAAGCCTAAAATTATCACGAAAAGAACTGTTTCTTTTTCCACAAAATGTGATACGTGGCCCCAGACTGGTTAAGAGGCGCTGATATTTCAACCAAAAATGCTAAAGACAAGGCGAAACTTCGATGATTGAGTTAAAAACTAACTCTGGCACCTTCATCGGTACCTTTCGGTATAAAAAGTAAGAACTGCTGAACATAGGCCTCTCCCAAGGATCTCCACATCGACCTGTTGGAAGCAGCCTGCATCTAGCGACTTCTTGCAACCTTAGCCAGGTCGTCCGTCCACCTTGTAGGCGGGCATCCGATACTTCTCTTGCCTATACGTGGACTCCACTCTAGAACCTTTTAGGCCTAACTGGCATCAGTTCTACGCGCTATGTGGCCGGCCCATTGCCACTTCAACTTGCTAATTCTATGAGTTTTGTCGGTAACTTTTGTAAACCTCGTCGTCTTACATTAATGTGAATATTAATGAGCAGTTCCACTTCAGTGTGTATCCTTTGTTCGTGGTCGATGGACTGTTTGTAATGTTCTATGGCGTCTGATGGCTTGGACTCTTTGTCAGCAATCCTCTGTGTGTTTTGCTCGGAGCGCGCGCGCTGCCAGTTCTCCACGTAGCGACCTCGGATCTCAGCATTTAAAGCCGCGTCCTGGAAACCAAATGGACTGAAAAAAATTAGCTAATAGGTTAGTTCTACTACGGTACAGTTAAAACGCTGAAGTTTCGGGCTTGATTCCTGGGTCGGGCAGTGATATTGGATTTGTCTATTCATTATTAGCCCGGAGTCAGAAACTTGCCTCGCAAACATCGAGGGACGGAACACACAAGGCGAAACGTGGGTGTCCTGTTTGCACCACTGCCTACTCTTTCCGGGAAGTAGGCGTTTGTTTATGAATGTATAATATCCGTATCCATGCATATATCAAACACCGTATAAGGTAGTTAGGAATCCGATATAATAATCCTCGTAAGTCGCCTCTCGATGTCGTCGTGGGTTGCTAAAATTAACATTATAACGAGAGGTACTGTACTACGATTAAAATAAACAGGAGAACTATATGACTGGTACCTCAACTTGTCTTTTGAGATGATCTATGATGCCATCGGTTTCGTAATTCACTGATTTGATGTGGATGCGCTGTTGTCTCAACTGCCTCGTCAGATCACGTCGAGTACTGAAATATATTCTCAATAAGTTGTACTAATAAGAGTAAGCTAGTTTTTACTCTAAGCCAGGGTCGGCAACCGTTTTAAGTCAGCAGAGCCAAAAAATACAATTAGCAACATTTTTAAGGTTTTAAAGAGCCACAATTTCTTTCTGACGACGCTTGTCACTGAGGAGAGGTGCTTAATCCCCATTAATCGATTCAAAATTATTTCTTAGTATTTTTTTTTAATAAATTTTATAGGCGTATAAAATAAAAGGGCCGCAGCTTCACCTCCAAAGAGCCGCATGCGGCTCGCGAGCCGCAGGTTGCCGACCCCTGTTCTAAGCAATAGCAGCGCACGAACAAGAAATTAAATTGATGTGCAGAAATAGGTCAATCTTTTTTTTCAAAAATCTGTGTGACAGTTAAAGGTCACCACAGAAATATCTTTCAGTGTACTAAAATTGCATTAAGCCAAATAAAGATGTAGGGGGCCCTGCTATCTCAGTGTGAATTGATTTATGCATGAACGAGCTTTCTTTTCCAAATGAAAATAACTGGAGATCGAGTTATAGGCAACCAACACGGTTGTTACCATAGATTTAGTATAACTACATATATGGTTGTTACCCATTATATTTTATACTAACAGAGCTGGGAGCCCATTAAAATCTAAACCGATAAAATAAGCCCATATGATGTATTTTACTCCTTAACGTCAAAAGCACGTCTGTGACCGTAAGGTGCAATTTGTTTATTTAATCTGATATAAATGGCTCGAAGTTGTGGAGTTACGATGATGTCAATAATGACTCGGTATGAACGAGAAGGCTCGCCCAGGGTAGAATCATTGTCTCACAGAAGATCGACGTGAATTGGCAGCTTCACTGTCGCGTTTCCTTTTTTTTCCAGCTCTTTCCTGGTTCGATAGGTTGGCAACACATGATCCAGCCGTTGTGAATGTTCATGGGCGACATTGATCACTTAACGACAGGTGAATGTTGCTCGTTAGCCGGTAGGTACTATTGAATAATAGAATCCAATTAAATCGATTTACGCTCTGTTCCCAGCTTCCTGTTCAGCGAGTAGGACGCGTCTGAGGTCAACATTAAGTATTTCTTTGTTTTTGTCGTCCAACGCTTTCCAGCTCTTATTAATAGCGAGGCCCAGGTACGCGGATAGAAGAGCTTCAGTCACGAATCTCCTGAGAAAATTAAATTATAATTAGCGTTAAATCTTGATAGCTGAGAGAAGACCTCTTACTTTGTAAATTGCTTTACATAGTATTTTGAATTTCCCATGGTTGGGTTGACAGATATATAGACTATACGATTTGCCTAGATCCAACAAACTTCTCTATTACACCTCTTCTGGTAATTTCTTATCAAAGCTATTTATTATTCTTTAGAAATGTGAGATTATTCACCCTTTGCTGGTCACTTAACATCATTATCAGAATCTTTAGTCACAAGAAGTCCGCTATTGAACATAGACCCAAGAATTTCCAGTGCAACTTGTCAGAAATTACATTTTTACACTTTGATAGGTAGGACTCTTACCGCAGGCAGATACCTGGCTACGGCAAACAACATCTTGTAGTGTTTAGACCCCTGGAATTGCGAAGTTCCATGAGCGGCGATGACCGCTCACAACAGGCGGGCCACGTGCTTATCTGCCTACTACAGGCCGATAAAATAATGTTTGGAACAAACACTAACTTGTCATTATCAAGTTTATCCAGCTTGTAGTTGTTAGCGCCGAGGTTGGAGCGATCGATGCCTTCCAGCTCGTCCAACACAGCCGGCTGCTTCACAGAATATTTCTTGGCCCGTAACTTGCCTATGTCTGTGTTGGTTTTCGTCACCCGAAGTTCGTTGTTGCATTCCGCTGGTTGAATAGGACATTTGGTGATCGATTAGTCTAATGTACCCTAGCAGGGGAGAATCATGATTAATAAATAAAATAAAGATTACTTTTAGCTCCATTTCATCATAACTAGTATGAAACTATTTTCCTTCTATGCTTTATTATTTTAACCTTAATTAAGAATAATAAAATTAAGTAAGTATATTTTCCATGCATACAAACATTCAAAAGTCTTGAATACAAAAAAATCTAAACGTATAAAAGTAACAAAACAGAGTGGCTTCCAACCATTTTCTGACGGATTCTTTATGGCACCATTATGCAACGTTGTTCATTTTGAGGTCAACAAATAACGTGATGATAATAAGCAATTGTAAACAACATACCCAAAATCCTCAATTGTGTTACAGTGTCTTCCAGGATAGTCGCAAACATCGAGGCCTCAAAGTAACGCAAGCTGCAGGGGAATAAATATTTTTACAGTTACACTATCATTCGTTGCCTTTCACGACCCACAGCTCCTTCACCCAACGATATCCAAAGACCTATTGGAAGCAGTTTCTATCTAGCGAACTTTTGCAAACATTTACCTTCTCCCATTGGTAAAAAGTGTAGAGCTCTAACGGTGACGAAAAACATCGCGAGGAAACCTGTATACCTATATGATGATCAAGGGATGTGTACTTATTTAGTACTTACTACTAAGATGTTTATAAAGCAAAAATAAATAGATACAAACCTGTATTTGTTCTTAACTGATGATCCGGTTTCGGAATCGCCATATGCCTGTATTAATACCATTGTGTTTTAGTTGATTTAATCCTGTGCATGCTTAGAATAGGGTGGTGGAATGCCCAAATTGCACCAATGAAACAAAATCGACTTAAACGATTCCAGTTTATTTGTATCATAAGATATTTTTCGAAATTGCTCACATGCTTTTCAACGCATTCACGTCGCGTCGTTTTAAAACGATATAACATTATAAATCTATTTTTTTCTGACAACCTGACGCAGGACTTGTAAAAAGTATGGAATGATCCACACAAATAGGAGGTCGAATCACCAAATAAAACAGTCATATTTCATGATTAATGTCTTTGTTGTCACATTACACAATAGGTAATTCTGAGAACATTATATTGTTTTGGCAATACATACAAAGTAGCTACGAACAATAAAATCACATACAAAATCTATGCTATATTTCAACATTAACCATAAAATATTAAATTAGGGAACTTGGAAAATTTGTATCGGTTTCCATAAGGTACAACAATAGTGAATACTTTTAGTTCGATTTAAGAAACTAAAGGTTTCTTTACTTGGTGTTTTTGTAACTTAAAGTAACACCACCTACCCACCTATGTATGATTCGACGAAAGGTAGTTCACAGAAAGTACGTACCTACACTAATTTTAGCCAGGATAATATCTAGTAAAACTATACTTTTTGATTCATGCTGTGAAAATGATGTTCTCCTTTCCACTGTCGATTTTAGTTCAAAGAAATTGAAATTATATTTCTATCGGCAGATTAAGATGTAGTTTTTCAATATCCAGTATTTTTAGCCGTCAATTTTTTCATTGACTACCTACATTCATAGTATATTTTACCTACCTCGCTACCTTCCTTAGACTCTCCTTGTGTAGGGCTTCGTCGCCACTTCTCTTCCACAGCATCTAACGACCCGGCTCCCCGGGAAGGCGGGAATATCGACATTTATCTCGCCAAAGCAACGATTACGTATATATAATATACAAAAAAATTAAACAAATATAAAAATTATATTCATCAAAACAATACTCTATGAAAATTATGACAAAATGTCATCTTGACATTAAATTTACTTTTTAATTATGTTCATGGCATTGTTTCTTTTATTACATATTACTTATTTTCCAATTCAATTTTCTTTTATCACTTATTTTCCAATTTAATTAAGACCTTTGTTGTGCGAATAAATCATTTCGTTCTCCGCAACTAAATTCTAATTGCCCACTAACAGCATCGGTCATTTTCTTATCTCCACGAGTTTAAAATTTAATTAGGCCTGTCTATGTTATAATAGGTAAGGTAAGATGCCTCAAAACTTATTTCAAAATTATCCCGGGATTACTTTAGCTGGCGGTAGGATTTTTTTTGCTTGTACAGCGACCAGATGTTAAGTGACTTTGCAGTGACATTGTATTAATAAACCAAGTTCGTTGCAATAATAAGACTGTAATTTTTCAACTATTTATCAATAATTTAAGTTCTAGGATGGTTGTTGGCGTGACATCAAATAATTTTTACCTAGCTTTTTTTTCCCCAACTTGACTTTTATTCCACTATCGTATTCGCTGTTCCTGTTTACTTCCCTTTATCTTTCTCTTCAGTCGCGGGAAGTCCACTGCTGAACATAGACCTCCCCCAAGGACCTCCACATCGACCTGTTGGAAGCGGCCTGCATCCAGCGACTCGACAGTGTTGCCATACGGCACCGAAAGTGGCCTCTCACTATGGGCCTCATAAGAAGGTTCAATGACACTCAACCCGCTATGGAGAAGGCTATGCTCGGTATTTCTCTGTGTAATTAATTCTTAAAATATTTTAGCAGTTTAAACATTTATTCGATATTTTACCTTTTATAGGGAATCTTAAACTATAAATAAAAGATTGAAATCAAATGTAAACTTTAATACCAGCTCTGTCCAATAATGTGCCGCAAACAAAACAATTTGGTCTAAATATTATAAAACGAGCGGACAGAACGCGAAACATACAAAATCATAATTAACAAGTAACATCACACAGGTTAAAGTATTATCTTTACACAATGATTTTTACTTATAAAAAAACTACTAAATGTATACTAACTTACATCTAACTGTATAAAATTTAATACTATATATACTTTTTACACGCCATCATGTTGTGTCGCTCAGTTAACACTTATTTACACCAATTTTGCTTTTTGAGGTAATTCATTCGTTTTCACATCAGTCGTGTTTTTGTGATTTGTGACTGTAGTACTGAAGAATTTTTTACGAGTACTCACAATAAGTTCACGACAATAATACCCGAAGGGGTTGGCAGAGGCTAATTATAGGACGCCACTCATAGTTCGCCAAAATTTCGTGCTGAGTACAAATTCCAGTCTCGAGCACCTATTTCTCCAATTCACATATGAAGGGCAATACTAAAAAAATTAACCCACGACTTCACGATTCACAGCACATAAATACTGCTACTCTATTGAGGCGACTGATAACAAGTACTCTGCAAGTATTAATAATTATAATCATAATATTAATTAGGCGAGATACAGACATTGAAAGGGTATGGAACAGTATTTAATTAAATAAATACGGTTCATAATAATAAAAGCGGAGGAACATTTTGATATTAGTAAAGTGCCATTTTTATAAGTTACATTGGCGAAACAACAAGGCAACTAATATGGCCTTTTAAGGCAATTAAATAGATTTTGTTTCTTTATTTATATAGCTTTGAAGAAGAAAACAAAGTTTCATGTTCTTTAACTCATAGCATTGTGCACAGTAAGAAAAAACAATGAAAAAATCTAGTGTCAAATTGCAGCCACTCCGGAAGCCATATAACGCTAAAGAGACAACCAATAGCAGATGAGAAAATTTCACGCGTCGTGATTGGTTGAAATATTTTTCGTCCGAAAATTTCTACACACTTACTTCCTTGTAACTTATAAAAATGTTAATACTAGAAAACAATGTTTACAGAATGATTAAAGAAAGCTAGTTAAAATATAGGAAGGTATATAAATCGCCTAATAATATTGCCAAGCCCGAATACCGCCAATAAAAATGTTATTGATACACAGAGCGAAATAGAAGAGTAAATAAATTATAAATTATAATAATGTACACTGAAATCTCTTATACACGTTTCGAATAGTATTCAGTCTTACCATTCCTGTCCACAGACGCTAAAACAAAGCATAATATTTTTAACATTGAAATATTATAAAGACACCATGAATATATTTTATGTTGAAAGAATAACTACTGAAGATTTGTAACAAAACTACTGACATTTGAAATTTGTCTATTTTATAATATAGTAGACAGAACCAAGCATTCATTTGAAATAAAGATATATTATGTACTATATTCTTCTTTAACGTATTTTTTTTCGTGTTTTGGCTTCCACTGATTTTTGAATTTTTTTATTGCAATGAATGGCGAGATGTTATGTTATCTTCAAAACCTAGTATTTAGGAAACATTTTTTCATTTTTTAAGTTCCCGACGTTACTGTACAGTTTGGGTGTCACGGGACGGACTCTCAGAAACTATTATGCAAAGAATATTTCTTAAAACTAATCGTGTCACGGGATGGACTCTTAGATACAATTATTCAAAGAATCTTTCATATGTTAGTGATGTCTCAATAACATCTCAATGATTTTTTAAGTAGAAAATAACGCTTCTAACTATAGGATAAAAAATGCAATTTGCACAACATACATTTGGATTTTCACTACAAGTAGATACAAATAGATAAGATATATGACTTTCATTACATTTACGCGTGTGCACTTAGGTTTATTTGTGTATTGGTGCTTTTATGTTCCGTTGAAAATAAATGCCCTATTTACGAAAATTTTCCTCTTTATAAGGTTGCATCAACACGAAATACACATTTGAAAAAAAAAAACATAGTTGCTTTCTTGAAATATATAGTTAGTCGTTTCCAGTGGGCCTTGTATCAAAACCTACGATATTCTACATAATAGCACCAATACGGTATAAATTATCGAACCAGACAAGATCACAATCTCCACCTCAAGACTAACGTATACCAAAAATTCCATAAAAGCATCTAAAAACAAATGAATTTCCTCCAGCCATTATTGGTCACGTTGTGTTCATACTATTATGTATTTGTATATATTTTCACATTTATATTTCCAATATATTTTTTTACTATCCTGGATTTGGCTCTTCGAGATTACATGAATTAAAGACGTTCCGAAAATATTTTTGATAGACGTTCTTGAGGCAGTGATTTCAATGATAACAATATAATACTTATGCGGACTTAGAATACATACAAAATTGAGTGACGGTTACAACAAAAACTGTTAACATTCTTTTTCTGAACCATTGATTTGGGCAGTGTCAAGATTTGGAAAAATTTTTACTTTTTTGCAAAACAGAAATATAAACGAAAAAAGATGGCGGCTTTGTAACTTACGTAGGACTTTTTTATATTTCAAAACAAATTACATCTACTTGAAAAGGCCACTTTGAGTAAGCAAGACAAACTCAATTTAAATTATTAATTGACATTCCAGGATATTCTAATGCACCACTATATACACTATAAAATTTGTTTAATTATTTAAAATAATAGTTGAATTTTCTAAATAAATAGGTTTGGACAAAATATAGCCATCGCCTTGAATGAAAACAAAATTTACCAACAAAATATCTCGTGCAATTTTGGGAAACACAGTGCCGAGTTTTTTTTTTACCTTTCAAATGAGTTTTACAAGTGTAACTCGTTTGAAGCGACGCGGGGACTTGTTCGCTGGTGTAGTGTGTACACAGTGACGGCGCGGTCGGCGGCTTTGACAATTATTCGGCGCGGGGCAAAGCCGGCGGCAACATCAAAGCCTTCGGTTTATATCAAAGCCAGGCCGCGCATCAACAGTGCCACAACGATCACTTGCTCGACGAAGGCTGTCCGCGCTTTTCTGTGAATACAATTTTACATCAACATACGTATACATAAACTCGCGCCTTTTTTCCCAGAAGGGGTAAGATCAAGACACTCACATTTCGCCTTGTATGTTCCGTCCCACGATGTGATAGCAGACGAGATTTTTTTAAATTCAATGAATGTAGTACTTTATGATGCTAATTTAAAACAGATTTTAATGGGAATCACCGATCACATAAAAATATAATATTTGAGTGTAAGGTAGTAGGATAGTAAAAAAAAAACGAGTTTAGTACCCTAGTCTTACGAAATCCATCCCACGAAATCATATATTGATTAGTTAAAAATCCTCGGTACCGGGATTGAACCAGCGACTTCTATCTGCTGTGTTATCTTAGGATGTAATGGAATAATCAAAACTAATAAAATGGTGCGTACAACACAATTAAATCGCCGTTTTCCTTATTAGCCAATGTGTGTTGAAAGATGGGCAGTGGAATATGCAATGCAAAATCCAAAGGTTTTCCTCCTTTCAATGAGGTCGAGCAAACCTGTGCGCTGCAGTTGAGTGTTTTGTATACAAATATTCGGTATTACATGGCTTGATATTTTAGCTCAGTTTAAATTTGAAAAGGCACCATATGCTTGGGTTTTTTTATTTGATTTTTCTTAAGTTAAGAAGGCCAATAGAAGGCGCCGCATCAAAACCAAAAATATTAGAAATCTATATATGACCGTATCTAGAACAGGTCTTCCACAAGATTTTTTGAATGGATTATATATATAGACTACCACCAAAGTACTATATCATGTTGGTTTTTTAAATTCTTAGCTTAAACTTTGGTAGTGTTAACACGGGCATTGCCATTAGCTGTGTCGCAATATTGACGCCACAATCGCTTATTCACATTAGGTAGTGGACAGTGGTCAGACCATACATGTACATTCTTATATGTACGACGATCCCCATACAGAGGCAAAAGTAAACAAACAACTTGTATCCGGTCTGAGTGTTGATATTTGGGTAATTTAATTATATAATCGTGACCTTTAGTACTTTAGGAACTAATATTAATAAAATATGCTAATAAATACATCATACAGTGCATTTAATTTGCACGTATGCGATCCGTGCAAAATATTTACGATTATTCATATATTTTATGGCTGCGGTCGTTTATCACATATTGCTGTAACGTCACCGTTTTGTTTTGTTTATTGACGAGTTATAAAAACGTAAATTATAAACATTCGATTCATAATTTATAGCATGCATATTTTTCATATGAATGAACTGGAACTCCAGCTTTTTCGAATTAAAATAAATCTGGCTATATCAATTCGGACTGTAAAAATAGGTTTTTTTTGTATGGACATGCCACATGTCGACGGTTATATTCTTGGAATATTGGCCATACGGTTGTCTTAGTGTTCGAACAAAATTTACTTACTGTAATTCCTTAGCGCCTTTTCTCTTTCCTGCGAATCGAAGTACCATAATGTGATGGCGTATCTGGAAAATCAAATAAATATAGATTATTAGATGTTGATTCCCTTGGCACAAGACAGAAAAATATGGCATGAAAATGAGGAGGCCTATTTACACAACAGTGGGTTCACGTGGGCTGATGTAAATTAGCTGTTATTTTTTGAATTTAGAACAGAAGGATGTATGACTAAGGTTGACTAAAATCGAAGGTTTATACTTAAACAGCCTTATTCAAAGACCTTTAACTTATTTTAGTTATCGAATGTTTTGTCCCTTTCGAACGACTTTGGGAGTTTGAGCGAAGGAGACAAAACATTCACTTACTAAAATAGATTAATAAACTGAATATGAATAATGTAGGCACTTAAAGAGCTCTTATGACAAGTCAATACACATAGTACTTAATCTCTAGATAAAAAAAATATCAAATAAATACATACGTTTACGTTTATCAAATTAAATTATATTTAATAGTGGACCGTGAGTATCAATAAAATTGTAAGGCTGTATGTGTGTGAATTTTGATAGTATATTTTTATTACTGTGCAACAACAAATAAATTTCTTTTTTTCTTCTTTCTATAATTAAAAAACAAAAAGCGAATATTTATGGTTCTGAAACATACCTCGTGCTATAGGCGGGTTGCACTTCATGCGGGTTCCGCCTGTCTGACCAGAAGAACAGCATCCTGTCGAAGATGGGCTCTATGTCGGCCACCTGGTTCGTATCCTCTGGGAACACCCTGGAAATAATAATAGATAATAATAATAAAAACGTGTCGGTTACCATCAGGCAAAGGGCATGCTTATCTACCCATTCAATGCAATAAAAAAACCATAGGTAAACAGAGTAAATAATAACATTTACAGAGGCTCTAAATTGGCAGTTGGGTCAGGAGTCAGATACAGAAGGCAGTATTACTTGACACGGCATATACAGTGAGGAGGTTCCTCACTTTGGGGTCCTAACCACCGGTGACTTGGGCCTCGAGCCTCGCCATTGTTGGATGACTTTTTATATTTCTATATGTATTTTGTTTTTATACTATATATATATATATATATATATATATATATAAAATGTAAAAAAATATTTTAAATAAAGAAAATAATAATATTTCTTTATTCACAATTAACAATTTACAAGTGGTACATTATTCAACGTGTCTTAAACATGTAAGCTTGTATCTTGCGACACTAGAGTGTGGGGTTGCCAATTAGAACTAGATATATAAGATGGAACAGAAATTAAAGAAACGTAAGTGTGATCACTAAGGTATATTTAATGCTTGCATTATTTTTGTACTATAAGAGTGTTCAAATCAAAAGCAAAAATTTCATGAGGCGTAAAGTAGTTTTGCCAAAATATACTATATAGTATATCGCATAAAATCTCTTTACTTTTCAATAACGTGTTTTTCTTTTCATCACTCATTTTCACATAGCGAAAAGTGAAACTAAAGAATAATTGTTAGCAAAATTATTAGGTCTATATTTTTTACAACTAGTCAGGAAACGGCGTTCCTGAAAGCAACCTAAATGGTTGCTATCATATCCAAAGATAATGTTTCATACTTAATAAAATTTGTCACATATTGTTGTTGTTGTACATATATAACTTCTATAGATAAACAATTATAACACGTACTAGCGGCCCGGCCTGGCTCCGCCCGGGTGTATAAACACTTTTTTGAAAATATTCTATCGCCTATGTTCATCAAGGATAATGTAGCATTCTAGTGGTGAAATTTCAGAGCCTTCTTCTTCCGTAGACGCCTCTCTATAATTGAAGGTTGGCAGTTCCTTACACGTCTTTTAGTCCATGGCTAGCCGGAACAACTCTTCAACCCTTTTTATTCCAGTTCCCTCACGAATGTTGCACAGCCATGACTTCCTTCTCCTTCCTTCATTTCTTTTCCCGGTTACTTCCCCATTATGATGGTTCTCAGCAGATCACATCTATCATATCTTAAGAGAAGACAGGTATGAGAGATTCAGAACCTAATCAATGCAAACAGGCAACAAATTTTCTCTTAATAATATTAGTAAATATTACCTGAGCAGTCCCCCACATCTCTCAACGTCCCAGTCAAGATTGAGGTAGTATATGGCGGTGATGCAGCGGCCATCTTTGTTGGGGTTGTCCACGTGCTTTACGTAATGGCTGCCCGAACCGGGGTAACATGCCACCATCGCCTGGAGACAAGAGAAGGGCTTGAGTTGTTGATAATAACACGTGTATTTTTTTAAAATTGAAATGAACAGCGAGGCTAGCATGCCATTCGCCTGATGTTTTTTTTTTATTGCAATGAATAGCGAGACGAACATCCCAAGTAACATTTAAGCGGAAAAATATTATATTTACCAGCGCATTACCAGCTATAAGCTTAAAAAATGTTGTACAAGAGTGTAAAAATATGTTTAGGACTGGACTAAAGTATAACTGTACAACTGTATACAGTATAGCTGATTAACGGCTGTATAGAGCCTAAATTTTTACCTTTAGCTTTTAAATAGCATTGGAAAACGCTAAAATACAGACCGCGGTGTAAAAAACTGCGTTCAGCAACTTTATACGACAATAACTGTATATTGCTCTCAAATATACTTTTGTATAACCTACTTCTGTACAAGAGCATTAAATATTGTTATAGCCTGAATATTGGTGTAAAATTACTCTGTTGTTCAGCCTTCAAGTTAAGCTTGATAATAGCTGTACAACGGAAATCTAGGATACTCTTACCAAGCAATTCCCTTTATAATAGTGTAATACAATTCTATCTCATGTAGAAGAGTTTGTTACTCTTTAGGCTGAGATGCGTTCTTAAATAACGACTCTGTTATGCAAAAAGCTGCATTAAGAGGTACTAGAAGAGCAAGAGCTGTATAAACTAAGGACGCCATTTTATCATAACCTATAAATTGCTTTCCAATTTTACGAGATATTTTTTTGTTTGTTTTTGAAATTTCAGTACAAATTTACTAAGGATTTTAACTGTATAGTACACACAATTACGTTTACTATCAATAGAACAGTCCGGGTTACTCTTAAAACTGCTTTCAGATATGATCACATATTTGTTGTTACAGAAAAAATGTATGTATATCCTTTATTTCGAAGGGGCGTGAGTTTTGAGCTTTAATTAGTATACATATTCACATAAAAATATCAGTCGCAAGCATAATAACAACGATAAACAGGAAAGACCACTTAGTTATCAAATATTTTTTTCACTCATACTTCACATATGGTCTCTGCCTTGGCACATAGTAAATTAAGAAATAAAATGGAGAATGGAAATGGAGAAACGAACACAATTATAATATATTTATTCTTCTATTAAGATTTTCACAAGCCTGATTCTGTATAAAAGAATAAAAAGGAAAATTAGAGAATGGAAGCTGTATAAAAGTATCTAAATAGTATCTTAGCCAGCCAAATAGTACAGCTATTATGCAGCTGTTATACAGCAAAATCTACACTTAAAGCTGTATAATTTTGGGGCCCATTTCAGAGTTATAAGGGCTGTATAGCTTGCTATACAGTCTTTATACAGCAACGTTTAACAGCCTGTAGAAAACAAATAGTCTATAATACAGCTTTTATACAGTTCAAAATGTTACTTGGGATGCCATTCATCTAATGCTTGGTATTCCACAGCGCTCGTCATCTTGAGAGATAAGATTTAACATTCTCAAGATTATCAGTTAATTTACACTGCTGTTCGGTGGGAGAAATAGATATTGCGGTGGTACGGAAGCAGGAGGCCCTTTACATATGAGAGACCTGCCACCAGTAAAGTATAAGATGAGCCTAATTAAAATTTCCTACATCAACATATCGCACTTTTAGAATTAAAGAGACCAAACTAAAAAATCTTATTTTTTGGGACACGTTCTTTAAATATTTGCAACATAAGAAATTGTGTACTTATAGAAGATACATCGAGAAGATCGAAGTATACATCTTTCTGTCTTTCATGCGTTAATAGATGCTTCTTTAAGGGTCGATGGAGATATGTAGTCATTTTGAGTCAATATATGATTAAAAGCCAAAATCTATTTTTTTGGATTAGGTCAGTCTAATTCTAAAGTTGCGATATAATGTTTTCAATATGACGAACAATAAATAGATATACCAGCGCTAGGTCATACGGTGAAGAAACATTGCTAGAATTAGCATTTTCCCAATAAATCAAGATAAAAGGAGCCAATGTATCGATTTGTAAACAACTCACGAACTGGCCATTAACACGTACATTTGCTGGGTTGGATGATTGGACAAAAGTGTCTACATGGGTGGTCCTAGGCGCAAATATTTTGGCAGCTTTCTATTCTTTATATTATAAACCGTTAAAATATTCGCTGGATATAACTTCGCAAGTATTTAACCTAATCAACAAGCATTAAAAGAGTCGTTTCTTTTAATATTTACGAAAACCATTTTAAAATGTTAAAAAGTGTATATCACAACACTTGATTTTACATTTCGAATTCTACGAATGTCGATATACAGTTATATCTGTTCCAACACATTGATGTATTGAAATTGAGTTTGAGGGTCTGCAGGTCTTTCGTGCCACGTTAACGATGATAGCGTTGACGCTATTGAAATTTTATTCACCTAAATAAATCTTATGGTGTTTGATTGAGCTTCATTTTAGAATGAAATCGAAGGTTTTTATTACAAAAAGTAATTTAGAAAGTGTGGCTTATCAATACTTCATTGAATGTATAATACTTGAATTTCGTTGAATTTAAGAAGTTTATACATCAATAGATACAAATTTAGTATCAGATCATTGTATATCCATCATACTTCTATACAGATAACAAACTCGTGTATTTTCAACAGAAATCAGCAGTTATAGTAATTCATCATCAACGTTTATAAATCTATTTCTTTTTTAAATTACAATGAATGGCAAGACGAGCATGGCATGGGCTTGATGGTAAGCGATATCAAATCAAACAAAACAATCATTTACAAAGAAATATTCGGCATGTTGTATGTCTAGTAGTTATTCTGGCTACAATGTCCATTTTCACTGCTGTTACGCGGGAGAAATACACATTGCGGTGGTACGTACCCAGGCGGCCTCACATATCAGAGCCCTCCCACCAGTA
This sequence comes from Hyles lineata, assembly GCA_030180105.1. NCBI lineage: Eukaryota > Metazoa > Arthropoda > Insecta > Lepidoptera > Sphingidae > Hyles > Hyles lineata. Next base: position 10,646,740 of record JARJEE010000013.1, on the reverse strand, counting down.
AATTGTATACAAATGACTACGTATCTGCTTATTTCAGCCATCTATACCCTCGTCAATTTTCTACACGTTTTATCACTTTGCGAACGTAAACTAACAATCGAGATGACAGTGCGAGACGTTAGCGGTTTCACTTCGTGGTTCACATATTATCTGATAATACATAGTTCGTCTACCTAGTTTAATCGCGGAGTCCGTCCGTTGATCGTGTCACTAGCTTGTGCAAGGGCGATGTCTGATTTATCAATTCTAGTTATATTTTTATATATGTTAGTTATCAAAAGGGTTAATGATTGGGAAAATCTTTTCGTAATGAATTTGGAAAAAGAACGACTGCCTCGGTGGCGTATTTGTACTACGCTATAATTACAACATTGAGATCTCGGGCTTCAATCCCGGATTGGGAAGTGTGATTGGATTTTTCTATTCATTATCAGTCCGGAGTCCCGAATTTGAGCCCGATATAGTAGATAGGCAGATATAGTAGAATCGCCCCCCTATCACATCGTGGGACCAAGCCCACAATGCGAAACGTGATTGTCTTGCTAGCACCTTTGCCTGCCTTCCTACCTTTCTGTGTGAGTTTATGTTATGTAAAAAAAAGCAGACTGTTTACAAACGCACCCTTATCAATCTCCTGCTTTTATTTGGAGTATATTTTGTTACTCTGATTTGCTATTTAAAACTTTTTCATTGTTATCTTCTCTTACCTAATTTTAGAATTTGACCGCTCTCTGACGTAATGAAACTACAATCTGTTTCCCCACATTGCGTAATCCAATGTGTTCAGGATTTAATTTTATATTTTTACCAACAATGACGTATTAAGCTGCGCTGGGACTTACGTCTTCATGTAGGTTCAAATGTTGTTATATTTATGTATTGGGACAAATATATTTTGTATTACTAACTGCATCCTGTAAATTGTTTGTGGTTTTTGGCAATAGACGTAAAATCGTCGCTTGCTTGTACAACAGTTATAAATCTAGTTTACAGTTCTGTGTATATTGTTTATTTTGTTGATGATAAGACAACAATGTTTGTCATCAAAGACTCAGCGATTGTAGGAAAGACAATCTCGTTTCTGCAATCTTTATTACCATTTAAATACTGTTTAAGAGTGATTAAAGGTAAACTAACATTTATATAGCGGTTCCGTTCAAGTTTCGCCTGGGTGCACATGTTTTTTGATTCCACTCCACACCAGATGCATGTTATTTTTCTTACACACTGAGACACCCTGTGTATGTACTATACTCAAAAAAATTCCTATTGAATTACTTTATCTATTAAAAAAAACCACATCAAAATCCCTTGCGTAGTTTTAAAGATCTAAGCATACATTGAAACAGACAGACGGGAAGCAACTTTGTTTGATAGTACGTGGTGATGTATGTATTATAAGATCTCCAATCTTTTGTATTAGCCAAAGCAAATCTATTTAGGTGATAATAGAAACATTTTGATCATCAATCATCAGCTTAACATTCCTTAAGCTTATTTTTTGTCCACCAGGCAGCTGTTTGGACTCTACCCTCTCTATATTGAAGACACTTTCACCAATACACATAATTTATCTTTATTTCGCATTCCTGAGCCGTGACGAACACAACCCATTATAAAATAAAGCAGTAATCGCATATTTTAGATTAGGGAAATCTAATTTTACAATCCTCATATCAATTCGGATTGCTGTACTGCATTATGACATTAACTGCGTATCGTGTTCACCGAGTTACGCGACCTGATAAACGTATTGCGAATTCTTAGCCGCACCCATCTAACTTACGCACAAGCGATGCTACCAGTCGTGCTGAGGGTTGGTAGAGACTACTATTGAAATTGTCCAGTGGTTTTCTATGTAAGTGAAGATTCATCATCCTCTTCACCTTCAGTGATAAGAAATCCACTGCTGGGCAAAAGGCCTATGTGTAGTTTTCTACACCGATGTGTTGGATATGGTATTCATTCAGTGACTGTTTGTAACCTTTATTAGGTCGTCTGTCTTGAAGATTAACACCATTGTTGTTAGTATAAGAGTGTTACGACAATAAGTGACTTGCTTGATATTAAACCATCAGTCACACAGGAGTACAGGTACGTTGCTTGTATTGGCATGAAGAGGGATATATCAATAAAGATTTTTAAGCCTGCAGTATCCTTCTTCGCCAAATAAAACCCAACAGCAAAATTGTTTTTTCACTTCGGTTTTCCTTGAAAGCATACTAATGGGGATTACCGCGTCATTCCCAACCTATTCATATCGTTATGACTGGCTAGCCAGCCAGGCTTTATTTGCTGAATATATTATTTCCCACGGCTTGGCAAAGGCGTCCCCTTTATTCCCCTACTTGACCCTGGCCTTATTACATAAAAATGCAATTGCGAAAATTAACATTTTAATCAAACATGTACCAGTTTTAAATGCAGCCGGTAAATAATTAACCGCAGATGAAACCGCATAGTCTATGTGGGACCTATATGAAGTCCGACAATCGGAATAAAACGTTGTAATGTCAATATTGACGTTAGTCCAAGCATTTTGTTTAGACAGATACTTTACACACGATGAGCATACTTCCGCTGTAACGGTTTCAATTTGTAGCTAGAACGGAAAGCAAAAATCCGCTAAGTGTGAAGAAATAACACTCTTATTGGCTATGAGCTGAGGGTTGGATTTCTAGTGGATATATAACTCTACAATCGTTATCTACACCTCCTATATCTTCTGCTATTTATTCATTTAATTTTGCCGGTGACGAACTTAGGACTGCTGATTATTAGGGCTGAAAATGTTAATAATATCAAATAAAATGAGCGGTTCTTCCCGTTTTGGTCTCATCGTCGACAACCCTAAGCGAATTCCAGGACACTACTATCAAAAGGGTCAGATAAGAGTGTTGATACGATCTTGTTTATGGTGGCGTGTCCTGACTCTTTAATAGATTCAGATTTATTGCTATCTTTACTACGTTTTAATGCTTATTTTCGAACAGGAAAATTCTACATTAATTTTATTGTTTACAGCGGACTTTTAAATGAGTTTTTATAGAAATTGCAGTTTATTAATACATGTAGTTTCTTTATATTTAAAGCTTTTAATGGTAGATATATCGCCCGAATGCCCGAATATTTAACAAACGTTAATATTTGCTGTAATATCACAAACTTCAATTGCAAATTCCTGATGTATTACCATTAACATAAGCTCAGTAAACTTGACGTAACACCAGAAAGTACCACATTGACTTTGTATGTAATAAAGCCAAGTGGAGGAATAAACGGGACGCCTGCACCAACCAATTAAAAACTTCATACTTGAACGACAAAATTCTGTCTCACCTAAAGCAAAAACAACAGATCATTTAGCACCTAATAGACTAATTCCAACACAATTAGCACAGCAATAATACTTGCAGACGCTATTTTACAAATTGCACAGCCAATAAAACTTGCAGCATGGTATTCCCCGCTAGCGAATTATTGCAATTGCTGTATCGTATAATTTGTTCATATATCATACGCGAGTTAAAAAGCAGTTTCTACATATAAGGAGATGCTAGGTTCGAGGTTGGGTTTTTTGGAATTGCTGCATGGCTAACGATCTCGACGCAGAGAAACCTTGGAGGGACAGCGAGGTGGTAAAACTAGTGATTTTAATCGTAGATACCGTAGAGAATATATTTACAAAATATAGATAGGAATTTTGCGAATGCTCAAAAGCGGCCTCTGTTTTTTGTTTGTCACCTGTCATGATAAAAACATAAATGTTGATCTATTTATCTTTACGTTATTGCTATATTCATTGGCAGATTGTAAGATGCTAAAAAATAAATTGTTTTGATGTATCAACCAACAAAATCTACATGACATAACAAACAGGACTCCATAAAGGAATACATAACCATATTTTAACCTAAATTCCCCCATAAGAGACAGCCAAACGTGAACCATAAATCAAAATTCTAGAGCAGCATAAAGTTACTGCATCTCGGACAACGTGCGAGAGATTGCGACAGTACGTTTCTGTGGACACAATGTCACATCCGTAGTAGCACGTGCGCGCCCGCCCACTAACTGGGACACGGCGTGCGTACGCGCTCGTTTTTAGATACCTTACTGACATATTTTCATTTCATTCATCAAATTTTGAATATGGAACGTGACTATTTAGTCGCTGGTTGTTTGTTTTTTTAATTATTCCTAATGGAAAGGCAAAGGACTGAGGCATACAGATTTTGATTAGTGACTTCTTTAAATTTAGAAATTACTTTTGGATTACAACATACAGCCTGTACCTACCTGATTAATGTTTTTATACGAAATTCTGGAATGAACATCAATTGAAAACTACATTTATGGCTAAGAAGAAGCATTAGCCTCGAAATGTACCTTTATATTTATGCGGAAGTAAAAATTCGTTTTTAAATAAACCATAACGTTATGATTTAGTGTGAGTTTATTTAAATACATGGTGGGGCAATAGCACAACCGGGTCAATGGGACATGGCGTTGAAATTGGTGTTTCTAGCCCTGTTCAACAATTGGCAATATGTCTTATGTGTATAAAAATATAAGTTGCAGGCATGTCGTCAATTTGTTAGATATTTGCGGTGGAAATCATAAGAAAAGATTTATCATTACGAGTATAATCCTTAGCCAGAGGCAGCAAATTGTTGAATGAAAACACACTATCACAGATTCATACATGGCATTTTTAAATTTTGAATCTAGAAATTAAGAGGAGATATACTAAAAACAACAATAACAACGTTACAGCAAACGAGTACAATAATTTAAAAAAATTATAAAATTTGGCTTTATTTAGTCATAAAGTCCGATATCATCTGTATTAAAGTCTAGGTGACATGTTACATATTTGCTTAAAAAAAGAAATTTACATGAAACATCTAATAAGGGATAATAGTTTTTCAGTTGCATTTCAATCTACAAGGGAGTTTAATCATTTTAATATTTTAGATGACATCATTTTATAAATAAATAATATTTAGCAAATTCCCGTCTCCCAAATTAGTAACATCACTGACTGCTCTGATTGACTAATTAACCCAAGTCGATGGCGTAGACGTGACAAACGACGATCGGATTCAAAACCACAATAAGTACTACTCGTAAAATGATTAGCGGAGTACGTAATTAGGATAACTACGTGACTGACTGTTAATACCATTCTGTAATAGGCTTATGGAAACACGCGATGGATTTAAAAATAGCCGCAATTAAAATACAATACTTATTTTTTCTATAATCCCTTGACGATAAATAGATCCGGCTTTAGGCATTGAAGGGGAAATGGAAGAAGGGTAGTGAGTAGTGACTAGTGAGACCTTTCTATTTGGTATACAATAATTGTATCTTTGTTTCCAGATCCGGCTTGTTTTAAAAGGAGATACAGAATTTCGTGTGAACGTCATGTCATCACAGACATATTTGGCAACCTTCGTGATGTAGCAAATGAGTGTAAGTGTTTGAAAAACGAAAGGTCGCTCAAGTTCCGTGTACGTAGTGAATGAGGATCGACTAAAGTATAATTTAATTTTTCAAAATCTAGATAGAAGAGCTGATTAGATTGTAAGGGACATAATGGAAGTTGTAAGATAATGAAACTGAATTTGCTTAAAATCACTGTTGGTAAAATTTAAATAACTCAACTTTAACAAATTTGTAAGATTTGTAAATATTATAAACCTACCTTAAACACGAGCAAACTCGACTTTCCAAGAAAATCCAATTTGATAGTTATGCATACTCCAAAGCAAATGAAACGTGCAATAACGAAAACCAAACAGCACGATTAAACAAGGATAAAATCCGCAAATCATACCGTGTTTAATTGCGCGCGAAAAGTTGACGCGCTGTGTAAACTTGACATAACACCGTCCAAAATAACCAGATACGCGGTAGCGGAAGAATGAACATAAATAACAGTTGAGAAGACGAGGTTCACTGTAAATTGGTCGTAAATCGAACAATCGTAGTTTGTAAACAGTGGGACGTGGGGGATTCGCTTACGATACTAATGTTTACAATCCCCCCCCCCCCCCCCCTCCTCTCAGTCCCGCCCCCCGCAGCTCAGGCCGCACCCCCGCCCGCCACCATGCTCCGAGTCACGTACGCAGGCACGTCACAGCGCATGCGCCGCGCGCGCACTCTTTATTTTGGATTTTATCTCGCAGACGGTGATTCTAACATGCGATAGCGTGATATGTAGAGATAACCTATCGGGCACGTACTATTCGACACGCGAATTTTTGGCACTACGAGGTTTTTATCGATTTTTATTTTTATTTTTGGATAGTCGTCGCTACTTTAAATTGTATCTTTGCATTGGTGATATTTTAGCCCGTATCGAAGATCTTCATATTTTTTCAAAGTAATATTAAGAAGGTTATGTTTGGTGTCATCGTGTAATATTTCTAATTTAGATAAATAAACAAATTGGCGTTTGTCTAATGTGGGTAATATATTTGCGCAGTAAGTTGTTATCGCATTTTTAGTGGCTCAGTGTTTGATAGACCATTGCGCAGAAAATTTGTCGTAAAATTTAATTCCTGAATGCGGAGATAATAAAAAAAATACTAACAAGACTGTACAAAATAGACACAAGACGAGCTAATTAAGCCTTTTCAAAGACCACCCAAATTCCGGGATTTCTATTCAACAAACGTAGCACGTGTGGAATGTCGACCGCAAAAAATAACGTGTTGGAATAAATGTACAATAATTATGATAGCGAACATTCAATTATACAACTATTCTGACCTCTACGATCTAGTCTCTATGTCTATAAACGTACTGATTGATTTTTTTATTTTTATTGCTATGAATGGCGAGACGAGCATGCCGTTCGCCTGATGGTAAGCGATACGACCGCTCATGAACAGTGGCAAAACCAAACAACACCTTGAATTACAAAGCAATGCTTGGCATTCCACTGCGCTCGCCATCCTGAGACATAAGATGTTAGGTCTCAATATGTCCAGTAGTTACTCTGGCTACAATGCCCTTCAACCCGAAACACAACAGTGCGTTTACACTGCTGTTTGACGGGAGAAATAGACACTGCGGTGGTACCCACCCAGATGGCCTCTCACATATTATGAGAGACCTACCACCACTTTCACATATGAGAGATGATGAGAGATGATTATTTATTAGGAACAAAATAGATGCATCGTATATTTTTTTAACGCTTCAAGTAATTGACATTTTGATCCTTCGAGCCATGTAGGTGCTTTTGATACTTTTGCAATGTATGTTAAAGAGTTTTTTTAAAAATGTGTAGGTAAAGACATATTAAGGTATAAACAAATAAGTAAAAATAATACAGAAAATTAATTTACAGGAAAATATGAAAATGGTCTACGTGCCGTAAGTCACGAGGAAAACTAAATATGGTCATTAATTTTTCAATTGTCTGTTCATAAGAAGTTATTATAGACAATAATTTTAATAGAATCGAACAAAAGCTTATTGTTCTGTTTTTCTTTAGACAAAACTTCCTCTTCATTAAACTAGAGGAAAGATAGACTTTACCACGAGCTATTAATCTAGGTATGTATGTATATACCTCCCGCTACAGGGCAAGGGCCTCATCTACGAGCGAGAGTAGGATTAATCTAGGTACCAAACCAAAATCATTTTCTAGTCTATGAATTCCGACTTAGCTATACACCTACTACCATCTATTATCAAGTACCCTCAATAAAGAGAAACGGAGAGACAAAACCGTAACAAAACACGATCAACCATCAACATGTGCGTAAGCTTGATCCGAGGTCTACCCGGAAACGAGAAAAAATGTGTGTACGTGACCCGAACACGTTCAAGTAAATTGATGACTTCCAGCGATTCCTCCCTGAACGTCGGGTTCTTCAAAACCAGTTGAAATAGCTCTTTCTAGAACAGTAGTTATTATTCGTGATCTGATGACGAAATTCACTTATGCCTATGCTTATTCGTAATGTTTGTACTGCATATTTGGTTAACACAGAAATACATTTGCCTTTCGCAAATATCTGAACGAATATTTAAATAATTCGTTTTTAAACGACTTAAATATATATGTATAAAATAATACGGTATAAAAACTAATCTAAACAAAAAGACCTGTTCGTTTCATAATAATTAATGGTGATTTGTCTTCTTTTGCCAATAACAGCAAATAGATGCTTTGATTTTATGATTTGGCTTTCTCAACTGTTTAGGGATAAAACCGATATGTTAAACATAACAATATAAAAGAGGCTGCTATAAAATGATGTTAATTTGCAACAACTCACACATAAAACACCTAAACAGTTACAACTAAATTGGAGACATTATTTGAAAAGCGATTTTACTCGTGTCAACTGATACCTCAAAAGTGAAATTCGCGAGGAATACATACAGTGATAGCAACTTGAATCTAAAACTTTAAGGTAAATAACAATATAATTTTCGCTCCACCTAGGTACCTTTTTTTTTTTACCTACATTAAAACAGGCAACCCTTTGACTCATATCGTTAGTATTAAAGTGATTTACTGTTTTGTTGCTCAATATTATTGTATACAAACATATGAGATTGGTTTTTCCATACTTATAACAATGCATGTTATCGTATAGAGGAATTCTTAGAAAACTGCTGTATGGTTTATCTATTGCACACAATGGCAACTGTTCACGTTCTTGTATATTTTGCACAGGAATATTACGTACCGTTTTGTACGTAGGCATGAAATCTTGGTTTTACATAATAACATACATAGAATCACGCCCTTGTCCCAGAAGGGATAAGCAGAGGTGAAACCAAGCACCCTCATTTCGTCTTGTAGTTCCGTCCCACGATGTGAAAAGGGGCGAGTCTATTGCCATATCGGGCACATTCCTAACTTGGGGATAATAATTAATAGAAAAATCCTATATAAATTTGCCTGACCCGGGATTCGAACCAGAAACCTCAGATTTGTAACTGTACCGTAGTGCAATTACGTCACCGAGGCAGTCTTGGTTTTAATAGGAATAAAATTAATTTGATAAGGTGAATTATTGTCTTTGAAGTCCTTTAAAAATGTATATTGTCAGTATCATCAACCTATAGGTACTACATTATGGTTTTCCACCAACCAAATAACAAACACCAGATTTCAATCAAAAAAATAATGATCAAAATCGGTTTACCCAATACAGGTAGGTATATGAGGCAAAAAAACATAAAAAGAACATAGTCTAATTGAGAACCTACTCCTTTTATTGAAGTTGGTTAAAACTCATTCTACCGGTAAATCAGCAATCAAGAGCAACAATCAGCAGAAGCCTTGCCATTGACCTGGTAAGCCACGATGATTCTACGAGTGTAAAGGGCCCTCAACGATTGCAAGGGCGTTGTGCCTACAGTGCCTTAGTCACGTACACACGTATGCATTGACACGGCTAAAAGGACAACCCCACATGTTCGTCCCACCCTGTCGGTAATGACGTGTGTTGTCGATGATTATTAATGTTCTTGTATATACATACCATATAAAATTATAACCAGTTTCTATATAGAAACTTCAGTCTTTTTGTTAAGCTAAATTTATCAAAGATAGTTTTAATAAATCAATTGAACGATTTGATTTGCGAATCTGCGAATCTAACTGTAATAGTCACTATTTACGGTTAATATGTGTAACATTGTAGTAGAATACAATTATTAATATTTATCGGCTCGTTTGCTATACACCACGTCTTCACACCCCGTTCCGTCCTCCACGTCTATGATCTATCTCATTCTATATCTATCTCTTTCACCCTTGGTTCGCGTAGTGTATAGTTCGAGACGACAGATGCTAAGTATATGAATTTATCAATACACTACACTAACAAAGTCTGATTTATGATGTACTTATGAATTACCTTCAAGTCATTAAGGATATTATATGAGCGGAAGGACAAATGAATTGACCAAAGACATCAGAATTAAGATTAACAATGCAAACAGAAAAACACGTTGTTTATTTACAAATAAATTACAGATGATTGGACAAAATGACATAATTGTACCTTTTAAAAGCACAAATTATGCGCTTTTAACGTTCAAACATTATGTTTTGGTGCACGCAATATTTTTTTACGTAAGGCCATTTAGTTGACGACAATTATTTGTATTAGGTACACAATTTGTCTTCATTGAAATTTAAATGTATCTTTATGTACATTTTAATATTTTCTACTAAGCCTTGACGAGGCAAAGGCATTACATCTTATAGTGTTTATTGATTTACGACTTACGACGTATACCGATCATTCCTTTCTTTTTTATGTATTTTTTTTAAATATTAACAGGACCGACGACACTGGGACATCGCTCGTTTGATAGTTAGCGTCAGCCCTGCCCGTAAACAGGAGTAAAATAATTTAAAACCTATTAATAACTGCATGACTATCTTTGTGATTGGAACTCCGAGAAATAAGGTGTACTGTCTTAATGCCTAATAAATGTATGGTTTATAATATCCTTTACACGTTTGGTTTTATTTATATTAATGAATGGCGAGACGAGGAGCCGTTCGCCTGATGGTAAGCGATATGACCGCTCATGAACAGTAGCAATAGCGAACACCAACATAAATTATAAAGCATTGCCTAGCGTTCCACTGCGCCTGCCATTCTGAGACTATGTTGTCTCAATACGTCCAGTAGTTACTCTGGCTACACTGTCCTTCAAGTCGAAACAACTATGCATTTACACTGCTGTTTGGAGAGGGGAATAGACATTGCGGTTGTAACTACCCAGGCGACCTCTCACATATAAGAGCCCTAAAAATGACCACTAGTTGCTACTTCACTGCAGAAATAGACATAATATTTAACACCATCGTAGAAAATGTGAGGGCAAGTATTAACTAAGTTACCAAGTGTTAGCAGTTGTCACATTATTACAATGAAATAGAAATATTACATTTCTTGAATATAAAAATTATAGCAATGAAAGGAAATAAGTAAATAAAATAATATTATTAGTCTGGCAACAACGAGTAGGCTTGTGGCGGCCTTCGAAAAAAAAATACTAAACAGTGCATTGCGACGAAGAAAAAAACAAATTACAGGCGAGACAAGTTAAAAGAAAAAGAAATTAGTTTGTATTTTTTAAATAAGCAATAAAGTTTGGAGATTCATTTTTCATCTTTATTTGGAGAACGATCGGCAATTATATAACATAAGCAACGCAACACGGTCTTACAAAACGTAAAACCCAAAACCGTAGGGTAGCATCGTGTAACAACCAAACAGCAAAGTTTGGTCGCACAGAACAAGTTTATGAATGAATCATTCCACAGGCACGCTACGCAAGATAGCTTCGAAGAAACTTATCGATATGAATGAATCGCGTTTTCGTTTACGGCCCGATCGGCGGCTGTAAAGTTGTCAATTAATTCGACGTTTTATTGTTGTGACTTGTGCCGGCACATGCAATTTTTAATGAAATAGATACGAGCTAACCTTTCTTGAGATAACAATCAGATGTATGAATATATTATGTATTGATCAATGATTAAAACAAGTGATCATTCGTTTTTACATACATACATACATAAACTCACGCCTTTTTCCCAGAAGGGGTAGGCAGAGGTTCCAGGGCACCCACATTTCGCCAGTATGTTCCGTCCCACAATGTGATAGGTGGCGAGCCTATCCCTATATAGGGCACAAATTCCTGACTCTGGGCTGATAATGAATAGAAAAATCCAATATCATTTTGCCCAACCCGGGATACAAACCCGAGACCTCACTTTTGTAAGCGTACCGTAGTACAACTACGCCACCGAGGCAGTCTATTCCATTAGTCATTAGTTTTTGTATCGACAGGGTGTTAAAAGATGTTGAGTAGACTAGTTAAAAGAAAAACAACTATAAGCCATAGAACAATAGTAAACATGGTTCGTAGGTCACTTACATTTGTAAGTACGGTGCGTATGCATTTTTACAAAATATGCAAATATCACGTTAACATTCTGTAAATTTTTAATTCACTAAATCGTCCAGTTATTCTGTTAAGACACAATTGTAAACAAACCTAACAGTACATAATTTTACATTTACATCATAAGACGTGATACTGTAGACATACAAACAAAGATTGTCCACTTTCTTATATTTAGCAACACAAAAACCTTACCTTCGTCCTTCCATTGATGATGTAGTCCCCCATTTTACCGTTGTTGGCCATTTTGTTCGCCCTCAGTATGATGTTATCGACCTGTAATAACAACTTCATTAATATCGCTTAATGGAATATTCGCAGACATGTCAATGAAAAAGATCGTTAGCGATGGAAAAACACTGCAATTAAATGTTATGCATATTAGATAATTTTTAACACACTAGAATTAGTGCTTGGAATAAGTTTGGTGATAATAATTTATCCTTTAATTATACGGATAAAATCGGAGCTTTATACATACATACAAACATACATAAACTCACGCCTTTTTCCCAGAAGGGGTAGGCAGAGGTGCCTGGACACCCACATTTCGCCTTATATGTTCCGTCCCACGATATGATAGGTGGCGAGCCTATCGCCATATCGGGCACAAATTCCTGACTCCGGGCTGATAAATGAGCTGTTGTTAAATGAGCAATCAAAAGGAGCTTTATTTTAGATTCCAAATACCTGCACCTATTAATAATATGGGAATTATAAACTACGATACTGTAATTTCTAAAATTCATATAAAGACGGTGATTTCAATAAAACTATACACTTTAAACTGATCATCGTTCGGAGCTTCTATGTTTATTATGGAACCTTTGTTTTTATTTCATAGGTCCGGCAAACGAACGAACAGGTCACCTGATGGTAACTGATGAACGCCCATGAACAACAACGCTTGTATCATGGCCGGGGTATCAAATCGGGAGGAGATTAGAAAAAAAAAAAGGATGGAAAGAGGAAAGTTTTATTGGGCATCCTGCAATCTCACTCACCAAACGGAACCCGACAGCTAAGCTGTCTGTGAGATAATGGTACCACCCCGGAGGAGCATGCCCATTCATGCTAAGTCAAAAATCACAACGGCCTGGTGCTACCAAACACAAACCTCATTGTAAATCCTTTAATTATTTTCAGTGACCTGTTAAATGCAGAGTTACTGCTTTTTAATCAGATTCGACGTAGTAAGTGGCGCCACACGATATCGAGGTAATGATGCAAGTAATCAGCAGATATCACAATACTATCGAACCACTTATGTCGGCCACTCGAGCCTTTATCTTAGCGATATTTTATTTGCCTATAGTTGGAACAATGCACATCGACATGAAAATATAGTGCGAATGGTAACTGTGCGTAAAAGTATTGACGACTAGCGGTCGGGTCCGGCTCCGCCCGGGTGCATCCACGTTTTACAATGGCGGTCAAAATGTTTAATTCTGACTATCAGTTTAGAATATCGACCAAAAAAAGACCAAGGCTAAGAAAAACGAACAAAATTTCCTCGTATTTGCTAGAAATATCACTACTGTTTTCCTCCTATAGGTCATAGCGTAATGAGCCTTCCTCGATAAATGGACTACCCAACACTGAAAGAATCATTCAAATCGGACCAGTAGTTCCAGACATTAGCGCGTTCAAACAAACAAACAAACAAACAAACAAACTCTGCAGCTTTATAATATTAGTATAGATTGGATAAAATAATGGTATGGTACAATGGCCTTATTCATGGTTTTAAAACCTATTTTACATACCATAGAAATTTTTATAAATCGCTATGGTATGCAGGTTTCCTCACGATGTTTTCCTTCACCATTTTAGTGCGTGGTGATTGACTATCAATACACACACGACTCCGAAAAGTCAGAGGTGTGCCCTGGGATTTGAACCCGCGACCACCGTGAACATGTTGGCAGCCGCATCTGGTCCGTTTACCAACAGGCCACCACGCACTTCAGTTGAACTGAATTCAAAACTCGTTTGATAGGGACAATACATTCGATAGCTAAAATAAGTTTAAAATTGGCTATGAATAAAGCCGTTAAAAATTAGCTAACTAAGCTGCAGATTATGATTCGTGAAAGGATTATTTGTATCTTGGTATTTTTTAATGTTAACGTATACGTTAAGTAAACATTCACGATACATCATTATTTATTCTATGGAATAATATTTTTTGCGAAATAGTAAAAAAAGGAAAAAGATTTTGTTCCGTTTAACAAGGGATAAAAGTCGTTCAGATGAAAGACATTGGTATCGACTTAAAATTGTGAATCCTTCAAAGTTGGTACTGATGATAATAACTCACTAAAAATGCTTTCTGTGTACTCAAATAAGAACCCAACTAATATCCACCAATCTAACCATCTCCTCCTTTTCAAAAAATACGAGATCAACGTAATAAAGATACGCTTCATTCCAAAGGTACAAGAAAAACTGCAGTATCGTAAAAAATGCCCCTACATTCGTATTTTGGCAAGATTTGTAAATATTTGTAACGATGTTAGCAATAAAATGTTTTGGTAATTTGCACCATCGGTGTAGAATTAAAATTCGTTGTTTAAGCCATCAATGTTTTGATCCTGATTTTGAAATAATTGTATATAATCGCGAAAGAACTTTTGAGGTACTAGTAAAGTGTTCATGGATTGATGAGATTGGGTTTAAATTACAAAATGAAGAGCTGATTTCAACCCTTTTGAGAAAGAACCAAAACGTATACACAAATATCCGATACCTAATCTATTAATAAACTTAAAACTACCCAGAGGTGCAGACGAAAGCGTTGCTATGTCGAGTAGTTTTGTACCTTCAAAAGGCCCCTCTTCAATTACACAAAACCGGCAAAGGTCGGGTTATCTTATCAAATTGCCAAACCCTCCCTATGCTAGTTATCATCTCCCCACATGATCACACATAACACCGTATAGTGGTCCAGTCTAACCTCCAGATAATACACAGGAATAAAAAAAATTAGTAATAAAACATTATTATTTGACACAACAACACCAACAAGATCAACATTGCGACGAAATAAAGGAAAGTCCGTATGCGTCATGTAGGGAAATCGCGTATAACTACCCGATGATTAATCTCGATGACATCAGCCTCCTTAGCCAAGTTACAAACGCTTTCAATCTATTCTCTTTCTACAATCGTTAACGCTTTGGCATAAGCGATAACGTTTCATTTGCGCTAATCAAATTTCAACTTGGATAGCATTTGTATAAGAGTTAGCCTTTGGCGTTGTAGAAAACTATTCTATTCTATTCTCTTATAAGGAACGAATGGAAATGTTGTATTTTGGCTAGGATATTTTTATTATTTTTCTCTGACCACGTGATTTATCGATGTTAAATGTCATTACCATTCATGTTTTTAGTTTTCTACAGGCTATTACGATTGTAGAAAGTCAACTTGGCTAACCCCACAGTTCGTCGGCCGCAGTTGCGGTCTCGGTGGCTGCGGTCGATGCTACGCGTGCTTCATGTCAAGTGTTGACAAATCACTTGCGGTTTGGCATGGCGAAGGTGATATTGAGTGCTTTCAACTACGAGTGGATTGGAGGCATCCACCGTAGATTAGCGAGCGCTTGGGTCTTTGGAATTGATTTTAGTTTCCCATTGATACTATATGAGCTGTACGTAGCATGGACCGTTTATACTTTATAGCCTTGTTTTTACAGCTTTCATGGCGTAAAGCGAGAAGCAACAAAAAGACAATAGTTATATTCCCGCACCGAGAGTATAAATTGTTTCAGATATTATGGTTACGAACCCGAAAAGCTTTTCGTAGTTTTTCATAGCCAAGACGCAAGAATTGTATCATACTTTGGGATCAGGGTGGTTGCTTTATGATGCGAAACGAAGTTCAAATGTTTGAACGTCCGACGTCCGAAGTCATAAATTACTTATTATTCACTCCGAACTTAGTCTATGGCTATGATGCACGATTCGGGTCATAGAGTAACCTCCAGGACAATATATCTACAGAGTGGTTCTATGTTTATATTAGGAAATAAGAATGTATTTTGCCAACCAAGATATATCTCATTTCTCTCTTTAGCCACAGAAAATGTTTAAAAGCCGTTAAGGCGACAACATAGTCGCCTACTAGAGATTTTCAAAGAAACCTGTTGCAGACGGCCTGTTGCAATTAAGATATAAATAATACCAAAAATCCCACTCACTTTACTGATGAGCTGTCCGATGTGGAAACAGTGGTTCTCCTTGCCGTCGATCCACGTGATCCTATCGCTCCTGATGGTCTGTGCCTCTGTGCTGCCCGGATTCGACACCAGCTGTCCTGCCTGCAGACAACACCTATGTTATTCGATGATAGATGACGCTTTAAGGCAGGCGTCCACATATTCGCATGATGCGTGTAGGACGCATCGCATCAAACGAATCGAGTATTATTTGTATAGGAATTAATACAAGTGTGTCTACTGATACGCATCGTACGGATCGCACGAATCTATCCTATACAAAGAATGTTATCCGTCCGATATCTACGATGCGGAAATCTGGACGCCTGTCTTTAAAGTACGGTACAATACTATCAGCCCATTTGACTGCTGAGCTCGGAACCCATGCAGATAGTACGGTTGAAAGGGCTTAAGTCGTGCTCCAGAGTAGATAATCTTAACTCATGGTGCGAGTTGGTGGACTTTATAAGTATTATGTGAAAATTCAGTATAATATTTTTATGTATTACACCCCCTTCATTAATTATTCTCAAAGCGCAACTAATCAAAATTCGTAAATCATGATCAATTGATCAATTTTCAGTATTGATTTCAGACGCGGTAGAAACAAAGAGGTAAATAATAATACATGTTGATACAGTCTAACCCAGGACTTCATGATTTACAGCTTATACGCGGGCAATAGCACGAAAGTATTTTAATAATTATAATACAGATGGAAGCTCATGATACTTTCTAATACTAACATACATAAACTCACGCATTTTTTCCAGAAAAGTAGGCACAGGTGCTGGTAGCAACTATTACACCTATGTTTCGCCTAGTGTGTTCCGTCCCACCGATGTGATAGGCGGCAAGCATATCGGGCCCAAATTCCTTATTCTCTTTCTAATACGATGATATATTATAAATAGTTAGTTCCGATAGGAGCATAAAGCACAAACAATACAGTTCTTTACCCTATGGGTAAAGAAGAGCTATGGTTCTGCCATTAGTTATTTTGTAAAGAAGTGACGAAAAAAAGAGCCTCCTTATGATGGTAAGTGGTCACAGGCCACGAAAACTCACATAACGAGAGAAGTAGTAGCATTTCAGTAGTTGATATTTTGTACATATTTTGTTATGGTATTTGAAACTATAATTAATAAATTCATTAGAGTATGGTATTATATACAACCGATGCTAAATTACATGAATATGACAGCCTCATTGGCGCAGTTAGTTCGACGCCGGCTGTGACATGAGAGGCCGCGGGCTCAATCCACGCACCGAGACAAATGTGAGGGCTACAAATATTTGTCTTGGGCCTGGGTATTTGTAAGACCGCAAACTTTCTCGTAGCTTCTGATACCCACAACCCAAGATTTAAATTATCTTAATGTGGAATCAGGACTATATATGTACATGACTGTTTGGTTTAATTATTTATTAAATTTAATAACTTGTGTAATTTATTATTATATTTTAGCATTAGATTATGTAAATATTGTGGGTGACATACTGACATCACATGAATATCACAGTCATGTAGGATCAGAAAACCAATTATTATTTAATGTCAATAAATGAGTTATATATTGCAAGTAATTACTAATAAATTGTAAATATTGTCTATTTACATAATTAAGAATATAAATAAATAGTAATTAAGCACACAGAATTAGAGCAACAATGTATAATATAACTGACCACCCTCTAAGCATATAAATGAAATATTTTGATGACAACATTTACATTAATAATATTATGATGCATATATCCATGTATTTATACTTAATCTCTCTTAGCATTAGTTTCAGGTACAGTACGTAATATGAGGTCTGAATAAATTTAAAATGTGTAAATGTGCCTGGATAGGTATCACCGCAATGTCTATTTCTGCCACAAACAGCAGTGTAAATGCACAGTTGTGTTCCAGTTTAAAGGACATTGTAGCCAAAGAAACTACTAGACATATTGCAACTTAATATCTGATGTCTCAGTATGGGGATTGCAGTGGTCATGGTGTATTAATCTTGTTGTTGGTTTTACAACTGTTCAGTAGCAGTTCCATCACTTAAAATCAGGCAAATAACATGCTCATCTCACCATACATGACAATAAAAAAAAACTGTATAGATAGCAACCACCAAACCCAATAGCAAGAGTCCTGGATTTCAGATCCCATTAACACATAATGTGATAATATATCCTATTTTGTTTATTTGTGTTAACTCTATTACATGACTTAATAGATAGGTTATAGTAAATAGTATATTTTTGTGCAAACATTTTAAAAAATCTTATAAATATGTTTACAATTACAATTAAAAAAAAATTGCCTATTTTTTTACAGTAATTTAAGATTTTTCTGGATTTGTATTTGATATTGTGTAGTAACAATAACAGATATATTTTAACATGTAAACTATAACTAATGAGTTCACAGGTCATCTTGTTATGTGTTATTATTTTGATAAAAATATGACGTTATTTAAAACATAGGCATGGCACAAATTTAAACCTAACTCTGGTCAATAACTGTTGGTTACAGCAATATAGCTTCTTATATTTTTATTAAATTATCAATGTTTTATGCAGGTAAAATATTAGTTGAAAACATTTATAGGTTTTTTTCATAGCAATATATTGCGCGAAGAGCATGCCAGTCCATAACCATTCATGTACAATACCAAAACCAAACACCATGAATTACAAAAGCACTGCTTGGCATTCCAAGGCACTCGCCATCCTGAGACATCAGTTATTAAATCTATTGAGATTTAATAACTGATGTCTCAGGATGATGTCCACTAGGTATTCTGGCTACAATGTCCTTTAAACTGGAACACAACAGTGCATTTACATTTCTGTATCTGTATCAGCCCATATATGTCCCACTGCAGGGCACGGGCCTACTCTACAATCGACAGTACGATTGAGAGTGGTTAGGCCATATAGTCCACCACGCTGGCCTACTGAGGGTTGGCATTTACATTTGCTGTTCATTTATCTCTTTTTTTTTTATATTCTCTATACTTCAATGAATTGCAAATAACATTTACATTATAAAAAAAAATAACTTCAAATTTTTATAAACAGTGTAGTAAGGAAAATAACCAACTGCTTCTTACAGTACCCAAGGCCAGAATAGTAGAAATTAAACCTGCTTTTTGGTATCACATTTTTTTTTTTCATAAAAGCGCTGTCTATTTTAAATGTCAACTAGCAATAATTGGCTGTCTTAACGATTTCTAAAGTTTATAATGTATGTGTAAATGAGGTTTAAGGTTTTAACATTTCCGTCACATTACTGCATTCTTAGTCCTTACTAAAATAAAAACCATATTTAACACAAGTTGTAAATTACTGATAACATTATCTCATAATTATTCGCATTCTTAGATTACATTTGTAATAATACTCATGTTTTTAAACACCTCATAATTTTTTTTATTTTTTTTATCAACTACCAAACATACTTGGCCTGCTCCTGCTTGTGTTTACATTCATATATTTACACAATTTCTAATAGCCTGTTATGTAACTGTTAATTAAGCTAGAGAGAGTAGAGTAGGCCCGTGCCCCGCAGTGGGACGTATATGGGCTCATATAGATAGATAATTAAGCTAGGACAAAAATCACAACCAAAACAGACAACATATTATGTGACAACATAAATATTTTTGTTGTCATCATAAAGTTATTATTACTAGTTGATTTATTTTGCCCTTTATAGGCATTCCAGTAATAAATAACCGCTTTAGCTTTTATTAATGACCGAATTTGTCAGCAATGAATTATTAAAAACAACACGCCACAGTTGTGAACATAATTCTGCAAATATTATTGAATACAATGGTGAAAGAATATAATTTATAATTAGTTTCTCAAAAGTCAGCTTTAGGATACTTTGGTTTCATGAGCAGGTTTACAAAAACAGTTAACACAAGATAAAAACCATAAATTGTATAATTGTTTGTCATCACAGCTATTTGTTCTCAATGGATTTATTCCCTGCTGATTTATAACAAATTCAATAAAACTACATTATTTAGATATCATAATAATATACATATCATATAATTATTTTCACTCTTTTTTATTAATATGATTATTGATAATTTGTAAAAACTTAAGGAAATTAATAAAATATGTTCAATATTTTTCTTAATACTTACTTATTTTCAAACACCTTTATTTGATGTTATTTTTATACACTTATTTTATGTGTTAAACTTGTTAAACCAATCTCTAACAAAAATGGATTTTTTATTATTAATAAAAAAATCTTGTAAGATTCTTATTAACATTATTTAAACAAAATTTATGTTTTTTTTTTTATTATCATCATTGACAAGATGCATTTGAATAAAAGGTTTACTCACATTTACTTATTTAGTAATAATTTGGTCATAAATAAAGGTTTCTTTTAGCTATCCTTATTATATAAATATACATCAGCATATACATGACCACCTGCTGAGCTACCTCCTCTCCAATAGATGGGTTTAAGTTTTAATCAACTATACTAGCCCAGTGTAGGTTAGTGGGTATAACATACAGTTGAAAATAAAAAATATGAAAAAAAAATCAACTCACTGTGAATATTCCCGACCTATACATGTCCAGCACTTCATTAAGCACCAACAATCCTCTGTCTTTGCCCAGGAAATTGTCCAACACACACACTCCGTACTGAGTCATGTCCATTATTACCCTCTGGCATATCTTGTAGAAAGGATCGCTCGGGTCCATGTAGTAACTGTTGGGCATGTGATTGAAAGGGGCTACACTGCCTTTGAGGGAGGCTTCAGGGTACTCCTTTACCCTGTGTGGCTGCTCAGGTTGCATGGGCATCTTGACATCCGTCCTGTTTACTGCCTTGAGCACATTGGACGCACTAGTCGTGGCGAAGTCCACAGTGCTTAATTGCTGGACCGATTCGCTAAGAATTTCCTTCTCTGAGGACCCTTCGTACGTTATGGCACTATCACTGTTCGATTTCTCGTTGGTACCTACTACACTAAATATAACACTGCTGTCATTCTTCCCGGCAGTCTCACTCGCACTCTGTTTAACGTTTTCACTCGCGACCGAGTTCTGTTTACTAACACTGACCGACGTACCCTCGACTTTATCGTTTTTAGTCTTTGATTTCGTTGAATGTCTTGATTCACCTACACTACCCTCATTTACAGTTGCTACTTGGGGTTTATCGGCGACAGCTGTGACTCCGTCTTTTAAGTTCTTCGCAGCTTCCACGATAACAGTTGAAGATTCGCCAGATTTATCACTTTTCGAACCCTGTTTTGGTAACTTGGGCGCACACTCACTTTTATGCCTCTTCCAGTCCTGTCGTTGATGTTCCGTGTTACAATAATATATGTTGAGACACCGTGCGCATCTCCGATGAGTTTTTTGATTGCAAACGGCGCAACAAGCAAGTACGCCTCCCTGATTCATTCTGAAATAATTTCTCCAAGGGCCGGCCCCTTCGAGTTGTCAACTGAAAGAAATGTCATCGAAGACGTGACAGCTATGCGGATATCAGTATGCTTACTCATTAACTTTTAACATATTTTTATAATGATAAAAGGGGGTAAGAAGATATTAAAAATTCTATTTAATTTGAAAATGTCCATGTTTAACGAAATATATTTAAAATAATAAATTGAATTATTACATTACTACACGTAATTAACGGAACTGCTATAATCAGCTATCATTATTTTCCATCGTGCTATTCGCTGATGTTAAATATTTTTATTATACGCTAAAGAAGTAATATTTGTTATTTTATTGTAAACACCATTAATTGATTTAAACAAGAATAACTATCATATGCATGTTTTCTTTTTAATTGAAAGTGCATTCACTGGTTTTATATAAAGTTGATGAATCAGTGATGGACACATGCTTGCGATATCTACCGCCAGATGTCTCTGATATACATATTTTACATGAAACTGTACTTGCATTTAGAGCAAGAATTTACTGTGGTAATTTGTTCTAAACTCATTACATTATACCTGTGCACGATATGTTTCCTACTTGACGACTTATAACAAATTGAAAGCCAATACGATCATTCCATTGGAATAAATTATATTAAATATTTACCTATCTTTTATGTTCGCTTGTTACCCACCGGTTTTTCCGCAATAACGAGGAAAATGCAGCCTAGCACTCCAAATTACACAAATTGATGACCCTTTAATCTGTTTATGTTGGTAAAGTGTAATGTATGAAACATATTTTCATGTGTATTATTCTACTTATTTAATTTCAACATATTCAAGGCCCCAGTGAACAAATAGCGTCTACTCGTAGCGCCCCCTGCTGGCTACTGAATTAACTTCTAGGGAATGATAATTTAAAGCGCTATTTACAGTTTCTCACCGCTAGAAACTCTCCACGTGTAATTGGGCGATTTACTGAATACGTAACCATTGCTGAGA
The DNA here is from genome assembly GCA_030180105.1 of Hyles lineata. Taxonomy (NCBI): domain Eukaryota; kingdom Metazoa; phylum Arthropoda; class Insecta; order Lepidoptera; family Sphingidae; genus Hyles; species Hyles lineata. The sequence goes on along the minus strand of JARJEE010000013.1, from coordinate 10,624,117 downwards.
TGGAATATTCAAATATCGAATAGAACATCAGTGCAACGACATCAGCGTTTCAAAAATTCATCACTAACGTCTCTATGGGCGTGTGGTGAAAGTGGGAACTACAAATAAAATTAAAATGATATTGTTGATATGTTTTCATAGCATATACGAGTACATCAAGCATTTATACTCGTAATCTAATAGTATTAACATGTCCAATATAATACAATAGGAATAGAGAAACCTGTATTTAATATTTTCTCTACGGCATCACAACATCGTGTTCAGATGCCAAAGGATCGTAGACGATCTTTAGTAAGTGACGAAGTCAACACCCTAAATCAAGTACTGTCTAAACTTCCACCCTCTCTCTCTCTCTAGTGGTCTATTCTTTGTTCTCTCTCGATACTAATAACCCACCAATATTTATAATACTACCTACTTACCTGCTGCATCAGTTTTACTTGATAGTTTACATTCTTTCAATCAAATTGAAACACAATTACGATACCAATCGACTCATTTGAGTAAGTATTATGGAAATGGAATAATGGTATGTCAAGTACGTCAATGCGCACTAGGCCAGCGTAGTGGAGTTTACAGACTCAACCCTCTCAATCGTATTCTCGATTGTAGAGGAGCCCCGTGGCCTGCAGTGGGACGTATATTATGGACTAATACAGATACTGAATAATACAACAGAGTGATGATACGTGAAGAATACTTTATCAAAAGATAAGTTTCTCACAAACCAATGACAATGTCCGATCAAAGGTACCCGCTGAATATAAAATATATTATTGTCACGATCATTTTATTTACCTGTGTTTATTTTAGTTACGCAAAATTAAATTTATCTCTAAAGCTTAACGGCTTAACTTCCATGAATAAGGTTGTACAAATTTAATTTCATTTTATTTATTTAGGAGCGCCAACGGAACATACAATTATTGTGAATGATACATTGTATTCAATAAAAATAAGTAAAATTGCTGTTACAATTAAAGGCAATCACGAAATGAAACATAATTCTATAAATAATACAGGTCGTCCTGTACTTATGTAAAATAAGGAAATTGGTATTCAAAAATACATGGGATTGCGGATAAAACACATTTTTATATAAAATTATTTATTTGATCCAGGTAAATACAATACATATTGTTTGATAACTTATTAATCTATTAAATTGTTTCAAAATTATGTGAAAGTAATTTCAATTCTAGCAATTAATCTCGAAAATAATACAGATATATCGTTTGGTGTAGTATATTACTATGTTTTGAAAAATATAACTAAATAAATACTTCAGTTATTTACAAATCTAGCAAGCAAAATGGAAGATATGGTGATAATATGAAATATTTAAGATATTTTGTCATAAATGAAAACAGACTAGATTAGTTCTACGTCGAGCCACGTTCTTTTGAAGGGAATGTTTGGCTCTTTATTATATTTTCATTGGACACAAGATTAAAAAAGTACGTAGCAAAGAGCGAGACTCAACGAGAGGAACTAAAAATATGCAAAGGCGCGCGTCGTATCAGCCTACGCGCGCCTTTGCATTTACTTACAAGTACACACTTACAATTAAAAAACTTAACAATTTATTCCACTTATTCCAAATCTGTAAAAATATGATGTGTTTTATGGATTTTCAGATTAGATTTTATTATTCTTCACAATTAAATTAGCAGCATTAGACTTAACGACGGAAGGCTTAAACACGCCTGCCTTTGTGTCTACAAACAAATGCTGTACACAATGTCAGTTTCTCATAATTTTACAGTATGGTTTACTTAGGCCCTATCGGTATATGCTTTTTAATACTTTTTATAAGAGAAAGAAATTAGTTTAAACATGATTTTTATTTAGACGACAATTTTCGAAGAGTCAATCAATCATACAGCCTATAAGGCACGCTCCAGATGTTATAGAAACAATTCCGTGGCTTGATATGAATCTATAATGATTTGAGTCTAAGTTTTGTATCTAATGATGGTCTATTATTTTTCGTATTAATAATATCGATCCAGGATTGGGTCAACTTTTACTGGCAGTCGAAATTTTGGTCAGCAATTTTCATTACATCGAAACTAGCGTGTTAAGATTAAGGCATTTATTAAAGATTATTGTTTGACAGTCCATAATGATTTAGAATAGTTTAAGAAAGTTACAGTACATCTACGTTACTCAAATACTAGCCAATATTTTGGACCCTATAATTACTTTAGTACCTGTACTAAATTTACAATAATATTGTTTAAACGAGCAACGCGACCTATCATAAGATTTTGATATTAACATACCAACTCATATCAAACGTAAATGTGACACTACAGTTCGACATCTACCTGGTCAATTTATTTTAAAAGTATAATATATTGTCTATGGTAGACCAACTGAATTCACACCCACATTCTAAATTCAAAATCCATCGCTCATTAAAATTACAATAATTCAGAATACACTAGCAACCGTTAGAGGTTTTATTAAATTAATCTTACACTGATTTGCTTATAGTAGTGTCATATTTACATAACAATAAGTACTTATGGTTATACTTTCGTGTGGTCGTCTTCACAGTGCATGACGGGAGGGGGGGCGTGTAGGACCCTGGCGAGTTCCGCCTTCTCATCAGCGGAGAGTACGTAGACGGGGGGAGCGGGGGGGAGGAACCTCTCCGCCTTGTGAGGTTCCCGCTGGAGCCGCGCGCGGTACAGCATCACGAGGACACAGAGAACGCTGATGATGAAGGCTGATGTCGCTGCCAGGACTATGAGAGCCGTGTGGTATGATGTTGTTGCTGATACCTGTAATATTATTATACAAATTCATTTCAAAGGATGTTTTAGTATTTTTTTTAGCTATTTCAGTTTGCTTTTAAAGTAACTACATATTGAGACTTAACATATTATGTCTCAGGATGGGGAGCGCAGTGGAATGCCGAGCATTGCTTTGTAATTCAAGGTGTTGCTTGGTTTTGCTACTGTTTATGAGCGGTCGTATCGCTTACCATCAGGCGAACGGCATGCTTGTCTCGCTATTCATTGCAATAAAAAACAAACTTTGGAGCTTAGAACTGCAAATGTTTGAAAATTATTATTTTTCCAAATGCTGGTTTTCCTGGTACCAGGAAAATATAGTTTGGCAGTCATAAATCATTTTTATTTTCTTTCTTCAGCTCAACAATTTTTCCCATGACAGGCCTTCAGTCAATTTGACTGACGACAGAGAGTTAAGAAATAGTTCCGTACCGTAGATTCGCTGAGTATCTCTCTCTGTTGCATGGCAGGCGGCGCGGACGCAGACAATCTGTATTCGCTGCGGATAACGTCAGCACCCAACACTCCTGCCTCACTGGATTTGGTGATGCCGGCGAGTTTCTCTTGTTTTACCTGAAAAACCAAAATGTTGGTTGAATTGAACATTGAAGCAGGGTCTAGCGATGGTAAATTGTAATGTAGTTGTGCCTACAGACAACGTAAAATGGAATCCTACGATTGTCTGTACGCAACTATCCATTTTTTCTGGATAGGTAAGTTAGGTACTTTCCTAGACTAATAATTACTACATTGGCAAGTCTCAATTTTTCTCTTGATTCTAGATTCCACTACAATGAAATGCCCGACTTTCTCTGAAACAGTGCCTTCATTCCAATCTGTATTCTACTGTACTCACCGCGTTCTCGATGATATAAACGCGGTCCACAGCCTTGGGTCCATATAGAGACACGCGCAGTTTGACGGTGCCCCTGTCCTTGGACATGGAGACGGGCACGCGTGCCCCCAGGGCCGCCAGTTTGTCAGTAAGGGTGGTCGCTGCTCGCTGGGCTACTGCCGCCTCCGCTCCTATCAGCTCTAGTTCCAGTATCGCTGACTCTATTTGTGTTGGTTCTATTGATGAGAGTAAACGTTAAATTAAATTTACTGTCATTATATGAAGCGATTAACCCGCATTAGGCCAGCGTGTGGGACTATATGGCCCAACCACTCTCAATTGTACTCTCGATTGTAGAAGAGGCCCGTGCCCTGCAGTGGGACCTATATGGTCTGATACATATATGAAGCGAGAGAAAGCATATTGATAAAATAGATTAAACCTTAGATTTCCAAAATCATAAGTAATTTGCAGGAACCGAATATCAACTAGTGTGATAATGTCGACGATGTTTAGCAAATACTTTGTTGGAAAAACAATTTCCAGCGCTAGATAAATGCTTGATTTATTTATTTAAGTAATTGAACTGTTTGGAAGTTATTAAATAACTTATTATTAATACATGTTACATAATAATATATAATATGTTATATATAAAAATAATAGTTGATATATGAGTAAACTTACCACAAGGATCAGGCGCCGGGAAGTCAGCAACATTAGGTACATTCTGTCGACGCTGTCCCGCCGCGTCCACGCACCAGCAGCGTCCGCGCGAGCACTGCCGCGGTGAGAACGAACCGTCTGACAGACACCGCGGACGGTGACCTTCTGATCCTGAAACACCAGGGAAAATATCATCAACAGTTCTTTAATGCGTTCTTAAGTGCGTGGTGGCCTGTTGGTAAATGGACCAGACGGGGCTGACATTTTACAGTGGTTGCGGGTTCAAATCCCAGGGCACACCTCTTTGACTTTTCAGAGTTAGTTAGACGGTAAAGGAAAATATCGTGAGAAAACTTGCATACAATAGCGAATTTGTATGAATTTCTATGGTATGTTAAGTCCGCCAACCCGCATTAGGTCAGCGTGATGAACTAATTACCCTTAATCGTACTCTCGATTGTAGAGGTGGCACATGCCCTGCAGTGGGACATATATGGGATGATACCGTTCTTTATACCAGAAACAGAATTTGAATGATTTAGAGAGAGTTGAGGTTAAGCTGGGTGTAGGTTGTAGAATAACAATTCAAAAGCAGAACTAATTGACGCAGAATTATTCATTCGAAAGCTAAATTACCCAATATCATGAAAAAAATGAATTACGAACGTACATACATAATGAATGAATTATTTCCACTAAATAGGAAATTAACGCATACGATAACATACCATTTTCAATTTCTTCCTGCATCATCTGACATTTTGTTTTGAATACAATTTTCTCCTCCACTACTAGTGGTTTCTCCATTTTCCTCGTGGTGTCTGCAAGTTTAGGTTCAACTACCTCTGATACGAGCACAGCTTCGTCTTTGTCGTTGGCCTCTTTGCTAGTGTCTGGTTCGTCTCGACTTTCAATTTCCAAGTCTATGTTGTCCAAGTCATCCTCTTCATCGAATTCGTCAACTCTATATGCTGTCATTTGTCGGATAAGTTCTTCTAGCACTGAAAAGAAGATTTACAAATAATCTATGAAAATCTTTACTTCTTTGAAATATTAAATTAAGTAAAATTTTATGGATCTAGTTTTCATTTGATCGGGTCTTGAAGACAATACCATATTTATGGGCTTTTGAACTAAATAATAATGAATAGTCTTAGTGTTCTTGCAGTAATAATAGGGCTTACCTTCATCTGCTCTTGCTCGTTCGTCCATTGGATCTCGTTGTACCCATTTGCGTGCTTGTCTGAAGTTACAAGAAGGTTTTGCGCCGCGAACAAGGGAACCCTTCAGAGGCTCACCTCTTGCACTCACGCACCAGCATACATCTGTAATTATTACGGGTCAATGAATTGGAAAAAATGAAGAGTATCTATTTAAACAGTTGTATCATCGCTATTTTAATTTAATAACAACTAATTGTAATAATAATTTCTTTTGGTTACTTTGCATTGCGGTTTTCTTGCTACATGTACGATGATCACAACTTAAATGATGATTTTGTACTAATTATAATATATAATTCGGAAGATATAAAAAATGTACAGTTTCAGCAATAAATATGGTTATAAGTAATTTTGATTCTATTGATTAATTAATTATCTTTCGCTACAAACTCACCGATATGCGACATGCATTGCACGGGTTCCCAGGCACCGCTCGCGTCGCACACTGGTATGAACGTTCCTTTACCATACTTCTGTGCCGCAGCTTCATTCTTCTCTCGTAGTCGCTCGCACGGACTTAATACTGCGAAGATTATAATAGTCTTAAATCCTATGTCAAGATTCTAACCTACCTGTCTTGTTTATAATTGTTGTCTTTTGCATATAAACTGTTTCTCTTAATTTATTTAGAAATGATTATAATTTCAGTTTCAGCATTTAACTTATCTCTTTTTTTTTACTGATTTGTTATAGTGTAGTTTAGGGCTCTTTATTAAAATATATGGACTCCGTATTGTTAAAAAAATAACCTAATTATGTAAGTTTATGGAGATTTATTTTAATGTCTTTTAACGAAGTTTTTTTTTTACTATACCTAACATTTGTATTTTAGGGCTCATGCTTTGAAGCGATGTTATTCCGATAGCATGCGATGATTGTTAAAATATTTAGGCGCCTTTCGTAGTCTTTGTATTGTTTTTGTCTACAATACATCAGCAAAAGAAGTATATTTGATCTGTTAGAACAAATGACGTGCAAATGTAGTAATTTGTGATGTTATCCAATACATTGCATGATAAAATTTTTGTATGCACACACAATACATTATGGATACATTGTGATCTGCAACATGCCTTCAATATTTGGTTTCCTCGTAGGTTTCCTATTCTTTTTCAAATTCGCAGTTACGCCAACAGCTGTTTTGAAAGAATAGGAAGTTAGTTTAGCAAACTAAATGTAAATCAAATTATTTATATAAGGCACGATAACGACATAAAAGTTCTCTAAAACAAGCGTTCTTCTTGCATCGACAATGTCCATCGCAGTATTCTACATTGGCTTAAGTTTCATTAAGTTTTAGTTGGGAGAATCTAGTGTAATAATCTTTGCAAGCTTCAGTCTCCTAGCAGATATAAAATTAATTTGGTTTCAGATCTGATCAATAAGGATTGACAATGAGTTTTTATTTCATCAGGGGAACATCCAAAAGAAAAAGTTTCAAAGAAGTATTATTGAATTCAGAAATATATCTATAGCTATATCTTAGAAGTGACTTACCCGGACACACAGCGTTGCATTCCTCCTTGGTTCTGAAGTTGTTATGGTTGCCGGAGCAACCATGATACTTGAACCGCTCGCAACGGTTGCGTTCGTGGTTGAAGTGCCACCTGGTCGTGTTGAGCACTTGTCCATCAGCACAGCTGCCTTCGTCTTTGCTATCGAAACATACTGTACCTGGGGAATGATATTTTATTTAAAAAATCATAATTATCTTTGTCATTATCAAGTGGGAAATGCAATGTTAAAAATTTGCTTCCTTGAGGATTTCTACCCAGTTGAAAGGGGTGTGCATTTAGCGAGTTAAAATTTAATAAACGCCTAACTACTGTATGTGTAGTTCCATTCGAAATAATTATTTGTGTGTTTGACTATTAAAAATATGTACCCTACACACGAGTTTACATTCAGGTCAGTTCCCACTATCCACCTTCAATTTAAGTAACATATTTTATAGGTCAACATTTTGAAACATTACTACACAATACAAGGTCCCTTCTGGTCCCCAAAATCTACTTACAAACCTTACAACCACCAGAAAATAATCAAAAGCAAAACTCACGTGGCTTAGGGCAGCAGACGGACGGTCTGGAATCGTGTGGTGCAAACCGGCATGCATGGGTGGAGGGACAGGCAGCGGCGCTGGGACCACACACCAGGGCTCCAGACCCGTCCGGGGCTTGGAGCGGGTCCACGCCCCCGGGGCACTGCGGCGAGGGGGCGCAGCGGGCCAATGGTGGGCACATGTCTCCCTGTAGACGTGGAGTAAGGTGTTATGTAGGTTGATTATTTTTTTGCTATGAATGGCAAGACGAATATAGCCTATCGCCATTTCGGGCACAAATTTCTGAACCCGGGCTTTGTAATAATGTTACGAATTATACGAACCTCACAATCCAAAGGCACCAGTTCGCAAGTCTCGTCAGGTCTGCATTTGGCTTCTTTGCAGGGATCTCTGCAGTCACAAGTGGGACAACCCTGGGCGTCCAATTCTTGTCCATGGGAGCACACTATGACATCATTGCACTCGGGGCTTGGGCATTTGTTGGGCATGTCGCAATTAGGCGTGGAGTTGTTTGTGCGTGTTCCGGGAACCTGTGAGATAAAATAATATTAAATCGAAACGTAAGAATACCACAACTTTGCCCTGGTCAGTGATTTACAAATTTATACCAAGAGTTCGTCTACAAAGATTACATTGATTTTGAATTTTTGGATTATATTAGATCCATATTATGTTAGGATTACAGAAAATAATTTTCAGGTTGGTTTTCATTTTAAAGGCAATGTAAATTAATAACAATGTTCCAGGTGTTATTGTTTTAAAGAATTACCTCGTTTCCAGCAGTGTCGACACACCAGCAAGTTTTGTCAGATCTCCTGCACTGCACTTGTTGGTAAGTGCCGTCTTCTTTGCAGTCTGGCACCCACGTCCAAGCTGGTGGGTTGCCACTCTCAGCCGCTGTATGAAGTGCCAGGGCTCTGAAATAGAAAAAGACCATATTTAGCATTGTTATTCAGTCCAGTCCAGTCAGCAGTCCAGTTCAGTCAGTAGTCCAGTCTAGATCCAGTAACATCACAATGTTGCTATATGACCTAAAAACAGGTCCAGGTAATGTGACCATTAGTTATAACTTATAGATAGTTTTTTTTTACAGATCTCGAATCTAGCATCTGCAAGAACGGTTCGCTATGATGAACCTAGAGTCGCTCTTCTTTTAACTAGTAGCAAGATCTAGAGGTATACAAATTTGCTACTCATCGTATAGCAACATGCTAAGTTAAATCAAATCGCCACCCATTCCACCTACCTTCTCTGTTGACAGGCGGTCTGGTGCACAGGCTCCGTGCAAGCAGTACCACAGCCGGTGGCGCAGCAACGCTCGCCGTGAGAGCATTCCGCGTCGCTCCGGCAGGACCACTCGCATGCGCCGTTTGACGGCACCAGGTATGGACATTGACCGGATTTTTTGGGCAGACCTGTTGACGATATTAAGTGGAATGCTTTATTTTGTTTAATATGGGAACGCAAAAGAAGAAGAATGTGTACTTAATATTATTATGAACAGATTTTGTAGCTAAAACTGTTATTGTAATCACAGCAATGTTTATTAAGAAATTTTGATTTTGAGACGAGACGGCGGCGACGACGACGACATAGTTAAAGTCGCAGGAAGTAGCTGGTTAAAGTGTGTTCCAACAGGTATAAGTGGCGATCTATGGGGGAAGCCTATGTACCGTAGTGGACTTTCTATGGTTGAAGAGACAAATTTTCAGAGTAAACAACTATGACGGTATATTAACATTAAATTGTCTGTCAACTTTATAATCCTAATCAAACTAAAAGCCCTTGACGAAACATTGTTGAAAACAATCTGCAGTTTTTGAAAAAATACATGCCTGCATACAAATATCAATGCAAAATGTTGTAAGTATCCAATGTCCTTAAGAATAACCTTAAACTCAGAACATTATCAGTGCAAAGGTTGTAAATATCCAATATCCTTAATAATCTTCAACAACAATAACAGAGCAGAACTCACAAGCAGGCACAGGGGGGCAGTAGTCAGCATCGCAAGCGACGTCGACGGTGGCGCATGCGCGTCCCGCGGGACATGTAACGCCGGAGCACGGGTCCCGGCAGCGGCACGTGGGGCAGCGACCCGGGCCCAGCTCGAACCCGTAGTCGCAGCCCATGCGGCAGGTCAGCTCCAGACAGGATAGTTCCTCTCGGACTCTGTAAGGGAATAATTGCATTTATAAACACATTTGTTGTCTGTATTGTGTTAATTGGAAACAGGCTGTATAACCCGGAATGATGTTACATTCCGACATCAGCTAATGTGCTCAACTGGTTTCGAACAGACTAGCGTAATAGTGTTAACTAGTATTCATTTATCCTTCACTAAAACACTGTTTAAATTGAGTTTACCACTAGGCTCAGTGAAATTTTTACTCTCTGACAGTAACTTTAAAAAATTACGCCAAAGGCTTTAAAACAAAAGACTCAAATACAACGAAATATGCTAGGACTGTACTGACATCATACTTGGTGGGATTCTAAATTAACAGACAAAACGCAACCTATGAACGAATATGAAACCAAAAATAGCTACTAACTTGTCACAATCCACAGAGGTAGCATTGTGCGTGCTGGTCTCAGGTATCTCGGTACCGAAGGAGTCGACGCACCAGCAGCGGCCATCGGCGCACTGCTGCGAGCTGAACGACCCGTCCGGCTTGCACGAGGGTGCTGGAAGAGCCAGCTTCATCCCGTCCACAGTGCCCTCCATCTTCTCGTCGAAGTCTCGCAGGTATTCACACACTGGAATAGAACAGTTGATCAGCTACCGAAATACTTAAGATAGGTTGTAAATTACCAGATGATGTTATTATTTCTGAATCAACAGTTTCCGTTGGAAGTAAATTGTAGACTATGTTGACATTTTCTTTAAGTAAAGTGATAGTTAAATTTTTTATAGTTTCATTAAGGTCAATGGAAGATAATAATTTTAGCAACGATGACACAAATGTACTCATTGCAGTGTCTTGTAAAATATATCCATATTTTGCAAGACCCCTCAAACAAACATGTCGTTTAGATATAAGATTTTCGACTTACTGGTAGGTGTGTCGTCTACGCGGTCCGCTTGTAGTCTCATCTTGGCAGGATCGATACAAACAGGACCGCAGCTGATGGTGGAACAACAAACCAGGTCGTTTTCACAGTCTCCTTCCGGACAAGTGAGGGTGGAGTTCAAACCGCAAAGCGCTTCCGCCTCCGAACCGCACGCTTCAAAGTTTATCTGTTAATGTTTTTGTAATTATTAGTTACATCAGCTTCCATTCGCATTTAGCAAGACATTTTAAGCCTAGACCAAGCAACAAGTATAGCAAATATTGTTTTGACGGGCAATCTACTGTGTTTTTTTTATAACCCCTCATAGTTTTCTCATATTATCATGGATAGTATCATTAGGAAGCAAGAACAATCACAATTAATCGGAGTACATGTCTGATGAATCAAAGGGTCTAAAACGAATACATACATACATATTGAGCAATGTCCATGGCATAAATTAATTCGTGGTACTTTACTCTATTGATAGTCAATCATCACGCACTATAACGGTGAAGGAAAACATCGTAAGGAAACCTGCATAACATAGCGATTTGTAAGATGGTGGACTATATGGCCTAACCACTCTCATTCGCACTCCCGATTGTAGAGGCCCGTGCCCTAGGGGATTACTATAATATAAAAACGATACGAACTTCAACCGAAAAAACAAAAATGTTCCGACGCCGTAAGTAAAACATCACTAATGTGATACTCCTCAAAATGTTGGAATTCTCAATGGTACGTCGTAACCATAGACTAAGTTCGGAGAAAATGCTAAAAATAATAGAGAATAGTATTGATTTAAAGAAGCGGAAAACTTATATCTCACCCTGGACGTCGAACATCCGAAAATTCTAAGTTCGTATCGTTTTTATAGAGTAACTCCCCTGTAGTAGGACGTATATGGGCTGATGCAGTACAAGCTCTAACCTCCATAACATCGCTATCGGTGGAGTTGTCAGTATAATGAGGGTCTGGACAGCAGACAGCGGAGGCGCTGCGTCTAGTGTGCGTACAGACATGCGCTCCGGGACAGTCCGACTCCGCGCCGCATTGGACCACGGAACCCTCGTCATCTGTAGCCGGCACGCCTAGCTCGCAGGGGTTCTCGTATGAGACCTTGGGACGACCTGTTGGACAAAATGGAGAAGCCTTTTAACATTTCGTAATTTTAGAATGATTTATACATATATGTATGTTTCATTTCGATGAATGGCGCGATGAGCCTGGTAGTAAGCGAAACAACGCTCATGAACAGTAACAAGAACAAACAACACCATGAATTATAAAGTAGTGCACGGCATTCCACTGCGCTCGCCATCTTGAGACATAAGATGTTAAGTATCAGCATGTCCAGCAGTTTTTACTCTAGCTATAATTTCTAATTGATTCTTAAGATCACATATATTGGACCACTTTATCTAGCTAAATCCCGACTAAGCCTAGGGACCATAAATAATCATTTAAATAACTTTAAACAGGCGCATAATTTGTAAGCAACCTATAACCAGCTAAATACCAAAAGAGAAATAAATTGTCCATCTACTTACATACAGGATAACCAGTGCAAAACTCGCCAGAGCACTCAGAATCCTTAACCCTCACACACTCTTCGCCATCAGGGCAAGGGAACCCTGCGCAGGGATCATCACATTCGCATGAAGGGCATCCATCAGGGCCGGTCTTGTAGCCGTATTCACAGATGCCGGCGCAGAGAGCTCTAGCGCAGGACGAGAGGCTGCGAGCTCCACTGCGAGCAGCCAGGGGCGTGGCTGAACAGTGCACTGATGAAGCAGGACCCATGGACCCTCGCAGCTTGTTGCCGTCCGTGTCTACACACCTGGGAAGATGTTAAATTTCCCTTGATTTTTTGTAGATACTCCGTTGAAATAAAACTATTATGTACGGATTTTATCACGGATTTGGTTTAATTTTTACATTTTTCGGTTTCGATTACTTTACACCTTTCGTGGTCACGGGGCGGACCAATGCGGATACTCCATGTAATTAATTGACTTCGATAGTATTTAATGATCGAATGGATGATCGAAATTTCATCATCTGAATGGGATAGCTGCTTTTTTACTCAGATATGGCGAGAATACAGAATATTTTCATTAATGTTTCATTCGATTCCGTAGCAGCTATGCTTATAAAACAGATGTTCATAATGGCTCAAATGTTTAATGAAGGATTTGCCATTCACAGAAATGAAGAACGAAATGCTCAAATGGATGAAAGTTTTAACATGTGGATTTAAATTGAGATTACTCATTGTGGTTACTTCGCGACATAAACGGTTAGAGAACGTAGAAAGTTGATTTCGAATGACTTCACATGTTACGTAGGTATGGTCTTTCTTTTCTGGAAATAAAATTTGCGTCAGATTTTAACTCCGATATAAAAAGCAATTAATGGTGTGTTGTTTCCTTCCGTACTTTTATTTTTATTAAAGAGTTGCTATATTAATTTAAACCGCACTAGACTGTGGTGGATTATATGGTCTAACTACTCTCAACCATTCTGCAGTGGCGTGCACAGGATTATGATACTGGGTATGCGGCGAAGTACTCGGCACAAAAACTTTTCTTTTATAGATGTTTAGCATAGCCACAGCCACGCGACGGATCTCTAAGTCGGAAACCATGCCAACAGAACAAGTCTTAGATGTACTACTATTCATATACATCTACGGAACGCAGAAAAACCAGCGATCGATTGTCGTGGCCGAAGAAAGTCTAATAAGTAAATGATTAATAAACTAAAATATTATAACTACTCACCGAGTCAGCTTCAATTTTCACATATTCAAGGTTCCGGTTAATTGAGATTACTATAGCCCGATGTAAATAAACGACCACCTCAAATATCTTATCCAAGTGAGTGATGGTTATAGAACACGTCCCTTGCAAGATATCCGATGTGGCCTTTAAAAAGACCGATTTTCATGTGATTCGCAAAATATATAAATAAACTTAATAATAAAATTACGGGTTAGTAAAAAAGAACTACTCATTCATTTATAGATTAAATCTATGCGCCTATCCTTTTTTAATTATGATTTTAGGATATCGTCATAGAAAGTTGGATTGCGTTTTAATTCTATCATTAATGCCTTTTCTATAGAAATCATGGAGTCGTTGTTGATTTTGTGTGTTTCTCAAATATGTGTGGATACGTTTTAAACACGAAAATGAACGCTCTGCCGATGCGCTGCTTGCTGGGATAGTCACAATGAATTTCGCTAATCGTAACACTTCAGAAAAAACTTTATTTAAATTGTCCTTATACAAATTTTGAATAATACTAAATACACAACTATTTGCAAATTGAGGTGATCTATAAATACAGCGCAATTCATTTTTCAATTTATCAAAATTAAAATGTGCCTGATAATTATTGGTGAACTCTCTGATTTCATTTTCAGGGAAACGTTCACTATATTTTTTAAAATTCTCACAAGAAAGTAGCTCAATAAACTTTAAATCTTTAATGTTTTTATAACGATTTCTTAATTCACTGACTACATTATCAATTATTTCAACAAAAATTCGCCGATAATGTATTTTTACATCATCGACATTGCGCTTTCTTTTAGGTGGTCCGGTAATGTGAACGGCGGCATCATAATAGATCTCGAACTTCTCTCTAAAACGTTCTAAAAATGACTCTAACTCTTTTATCTTTGTTACACAATACGCGATGTCACTAGTTTTTTTTTGCAAAATATCGTACAGAATATCCGTTTCTGCAAAAATATCAGCGAAAAATTTTAAAAGAAAATTAAATTCAAATTCTTTCATAATATATAAAAATGAACTGACTTGTGTCAGTGTTTCACCATCCCAGTCTTGTGTATTTTCGTTCATATTTTCAAACAATTCTAGGAGGTGGGTGGACGCATTATTAATAATATTAACCGTGCGCGAATGATATGTCCACCTTGTTTCCGCGACACGAGGCAGCTTTTTCATATCGGCAAAGTTGTTGTAATGGGCCATTCGCTTTGTACTGGTGTGAAAAAAAGCCGCGATTGATTTTATAATACTAAAAAAGCGTTTTGTTTCAGCAACTCGTTCGAACGATTTCGATAAAACTAAATTTAATATATGTGCTGAACACCAAACGTACATAGCTTGTGGACATTTTTGTCTCACCAAAGCCTGCACGCCATTAATTTGTGAGGATAAAACTGCTGCCCCGTCGTAAGTTTGTGCAACTAATTTGGATACACAATCGAACTCTTCTAAAATTTCCAAAATAATAGAACTCAAGGTTACAGCGGTCCGATCCGCGCTGACATCAACATATTTGATAAATCGATCTACTACTTCAAAATCACGAAAATATCTCAAAACTAATACTAATTGTTCACGGCCGCTAACATCAGGAGTCTCATCTACCATGACGGCGACAAAATCGGACTGTTTAATTTCGGCTTTAACGCGATCGATCATCACAGATGCAACGCTCGAGATCAAATCATTCTGCGTACGGTTCGACATGCCCGTGAATGAGGTACTTGCACTCTGTAAATGGGTTTCTAAAATTCCATCATACTTGGCTAATAAATCTACTATTTCCATCGATATCAATGTTACACTAGATAAGACGTTCTTTGTAAAAAACGTGTCCCACCCAAGTGCGGTGCATGCACCGCACACGAATCAGTCTGCCGCGTGACGGCTACGCAGCAGTACGCCTCTTTGATTATATTTATAAGTAATTTATTTTGTCTTTTCCCCGTCAAACCGATAGCGAAATTTTCTAAAATTACAATATAATTAAAGCATACAACTTAAGTGATAAAATCTTGCAGTATAATGCCGATAATACAGATATTTTATTTATTATTCGATTAAATATTTGTATAGCTCATTAGAAATACAAGGTGAGCTTCTTAATCGTATGTCTCATTCCCGCGCATAAAAATTGCCCGTCGAGTGAGAGAGACGAACTATATTAGATATAGATGATTCATGGGGCATTCATATCAGACGACCAAATAGGCATAAACTATTCGAATACATTACAAATACAGATATGTAGGAAGAATGTAGGTAAAAATTGATTTCAGTATTTTATTTTAATTTTATGTTGTTAATTAATAACACAAAATATGTGTTGTATATATGTTTTGAAACAGTGGACAGTTTTTAGGCCCTATTTCTTTATATGAAATACCTTTTTTTTTTTTTTTTTTTTTTTTAGTTTATTTATCAATTAAGGTAAAAGCACCAATGCCCGACACTGAACCAATAGATGACACTTTCGAAAAAATATTTTCTAATAAGAAAACTAAATATTTTAATGTCATTACTCCTAATTTTAAAGCCACCTCGTACCATTTATGATACATGCCCAAAAGCTTGTTTGCACTGTCAGAAGTAAATTTCAATTTTTTTGTTAATTTACCACAAACAGTGTGATTTCGCGCCAATATGAGCGCAATTCTTAGCGTTTTTCTTAAGGAACTGATTTTCAAACGGTATGATTTTGTCTTATATTATATGACTTTTGGCTAATCGGGTTTCGATATTATATGGATATTACATTATTGATTTATTTGGACCATTTCCTTGTTATTTTGGCTTGTTTTTGTATAAATTTTTAGTGGTGTCTACTATTAGTTCCAGAAATTGATCAAAATCTAAAAGATGACATGTGTAAACTTGGTAATTTATTTTATTTATTTATTTAACTTTATTGTACACCTACATTATTATATATATAAATACATACAACATACATACATATATATGTATATACATATACAAAATAGACATAAAATGTAATAAATATATGCATAGTAAATAAATATAAAAAATGCTAATAGTAAAAGCACAACAATGTGTAAGTTCAGTGAAAAAGATAGTGTTCCTTGACTAGTGATTTAAATGATGGCAATTTGCGAGCCTGTCATACGACATCTGGAAGTGAGTTCCACAATCGAACAGCGAGTACGGGGAATGACTTGTCCATAAATGTCGTGGTGTGTACGGGTATTCTCAGTTTCAGGTTCTCCGATGACCTCAGGGATCTTTCATGGGAATCATGAAGAAATATAAAACGGTCTTTGAGATAAGAAGGGGCGAGAGGGTTAAATAATATATCAACTTATATTATATAAAAGTGAAAGAGTGTGAGCATTCCGACAAAGCCGTATGGGTAACCACTTGAGCTTAAGACGAAACTCAGAAAGATTGTCATATTTGCGTAAATCAAATACGAATCTTATGCAAACATTTTGAGATGCTCAATTTTATTTATTTATTTTATTTCATATCTGAGTTTCATTTGTTGTACACTAGGCTAATTAAAAGAAGACAGTGTCAACTATTAGAGTCTACTAGATGTCCACTACTAGTATACATTAATTTCAGATTACGGTTTGAGCAATTACAAATGATGAGATGAATTAAGATCAACTAAGAATGATGAGATGGGAAAAAGAAAATCAATAAGAAAGATAATTAATTAGAAATTGATATAGGACTAATAATAATAAATTTATATACAGGTGAAGAAAATTACCACGAAGAAAATAAGACCACACCTAATAATAATGTAATTTAAAGTCCTTGAAAGAAAGAAGAAGATATTATATATGTATATTTTGTTACTTAGTTAATTCTAAAGCACAATCTGTGCTAAGTTTGATTTTAAATTATATTTTTTTGATAACACATAATATTAAAATGATGTTATAGACATGTCTATTATTAGTGCCAATTGATGTCTATTATTGGGGTATCTGATTTTTTATACATGTCATCTATTAGTGACTACGGCAATCCTAAGAAAATATTTTTTTTTTATATAAAATAAAGCAATCTTAATTTTATTATTATGAAATAGTTAAATTCCAAATGTTGCTCTAACAGTAAAAGAAAATGTAACTTTAATTTTTTGAAAAACATTTTTGAATTTTGAGAATTAAGTTTGATTTATCCTTAAATTGTCTACTATTGGTGCTTTTACCTTAAAATAAAAATACAAGTGCACATATTTAAGTATCACAAAAACCATTTACAGGTTTGTCTGGATACTGAGACACTCTTAATCATTAATAATAAAGCCAATTTATACAAACCAATATCATCAAGTACTAACGTTATATAATATTCAATTCTTACTTAAATATAGCTGTTTATATAGGTTTAAATTCTATTAATAGATATTTCATCACAAACCTCGCCATTTCACAAGTTTTTAATGATAAATGAAATTTAAACAATGAATACAACATATCGGAAATACAATACAACAAAACTGTTTGAGGGTACACAAAAATTATTCTGATGCACAGACTTAGAAGAAACTCTAATGTTACAAATTCGCCAACGTTTTACTCGGTAACCGATTCCAAGAAAGCGAGCGGCTCGGCCGCATCAAATGCAATGCATTATACAGGACGTTTTAAACGAATATTTATTAATTCCTTAATGTTTAACTTCGATTATCTTAATTAATGTTCCTTTACATAATATATATATATATATATATATATATATATATATATACCTAATGGACTACGTTGAAATTTCGAACCCATTGAATGTTATTAAAGACTAATATCACTAAAAATTGTTTTAGATTCTTGCGCGTCGTTACAAAAGAGGGAGATCTCTATAATATTTGTCTGTTGTTTCATTATCTTATTGTAAAACTGTGATAAACTTGTACACTTATAAGAGTTTTTAGTTTAATTTAGATAACTTTCATGAATTATTCACATAAATAAAAAAAAATTACAAAATATATAATTGCTATGACGGCATTCATACTTAGGCAGTATCTTAGGAAAAGCTATTATTGATTTGAACTGTCTCTTCTGTCTAATAATCTTTGATCATAATTTGTAATATTCAAGTAAACGTACTAGATGTCGCTACTGAGCTTTATTGAAATATGGGACAAACAGTTTCTATGACGCGTCGCGTCTATCGGTAGAATATAAGTCAATGACTATTTCTAAATAATTACCTCTATTCAACGACGATACTGACTCATCGTGACCGCGAAAAGCTAATTCTTGTTTTCCCAGAAAGCAAACAACATCGATCAGCCTTTGAAAAATGTTTCTATTGCGATCAACTTTAGCATTATGCCTCTCAATATCTAATCGTAACTGGCTGTTGATACTCATTTCAATACGAGATTTACCAAAAGTATTTAATTTTAAGCAGGCCTCCAGATGTTTTTCTGTATGGTCATGCTTCTTTGCCGCGGCATAGAAATTATTTAAATCTGAATATCCTGAATCAGTCCACACTGTACTAGAATTACTAAACAATATGCAAGGAAAACAATATAATTTAATCGTGTGTACACAACCACAGCCAGTTATACGTTTCATAACTTTTAACATGAAACTTTCGAGTTACATTCCCTTTTTGTTGATTTAATTGTTGTAACTCGGGTACACACCTACCTTTAGACAAAATTTGAATCTTTTCACTGAATGACAATTGTGAGAACTTGTTATTTTTAATTTTTAATAAACACACACTTTCAACACAAACCTCACAATCAAATAACATTTTAAAAAATCAACAAACGTACTAGTAAAAGCAAATCACTACAATTATTATAGAAACTCAGAAATAAACTGTTAAATGTACACACTTTCAAATATTAAAATGTAAAATATTATAAGAAAACTATAATTAAACTGACGCAAACAAAATAATAAACAATGCTTATCACATGAAAAAAGCAAAATGGCCCCCGCGAAACACAAAAAAATTGTGCTATTTAAAGAAATAAAACCTTACCAAACAAAAATGCATAATGTGCATTTTGCGGAGTTTATTAGATTTCTGTCTATTATTTTTACTCGGATTATAGGCAACGAACATTTCCGATTACTCCCGACAACTGCCGAGCTTCCGAGGCCTGCCGCAGGAGTCGCGGCTTTCAATATTCATGCGTGTGTGCGTTTGCGACTATGCACGGACACCAAAATTACTACACACATGCAAACAAATGTCATGCGGGACGCGGCGGCATTACTTGGTTGATTAGGTACATTATTTTGCTTTGCAGCGCCTTTTGCTTTTCGAGTGGCAAACATAATGTTTGTGCGCTTGCAAATAGGTGCTATTTATAAAATATTAGGCGTTATTAAGTTATTATATTTTGTTTATTCATTTATTTACTGTTAATTAAAGTCATTAAGAAGTACGTACGTTATAATAAAATATCTGTAAATGGCAAGTAAAGCACTGCATTTCTGCCTACAAGGAGCGCACGCCCCTGCCATTCTGTCAATTATAGAGAAGGCCCGTGCCCTGTAGTGGGGCGTATATGGGCTGATACAGTACAGTATATTTTACCTACTTTAGGAACTCAAGATAAGATTGACTTACCAACACACTAAGCCGTTTCTGGAACACTGTTTCGATTCAAAAGAACCGTCGTCTTTGCACTGAGGCACATATCCTTTTCCTTCCTTCTCGCTGACGACTAGTAACTCAGCCAACATCTTTTGCTGAGTACACATTGTGACGTTGTGTGGTAACGTGCAATGGCGACCACATTCTCCTCCATCGCAACACTTCTGCATCGATGGACACTCGAGATCATGGGCGCATGGAGTTCCACATTCGATATCGGTGGTTGTTGGTGCAGGGCATGTACCCGCCTTCTGAAGCTCTAGTGATGCTGGACAACATACTCCGTAGTCGTTTCCTGAGAAAATAAAAACATGGAAAATACTACATCAAATACAGTTTCAGTAACATAAGCATTTTTCGAGGTTTTCCACAAAACTATGTTAGAAGCAAACAGCATCATGAAATTTTATATGAAATTTCTAGGATTTTTTACTTTCAGTTGAAATCAGAAATAAAGTAAAGACTCATGAGAATTAAATTAAATATCAAAGGATATATACATGTTATTAATTGACATACATACCTGATTCAACAAGACAGCGGTAGAGTGGTGGGCAGTTAGGTTTTCCAGGGTCAGTACCGCAGAGGAACGGCCTGCTTGTTTCCGATATGAGAAGAGGCTCTCCTACTGGGCATATGTTTTGTAGACTTCTGCCTCTTTTACCTGCAAATAAAATATTTTTCTTTTCATGACATTCACTTCGGGACCAATATTGCTGAGAATGATTTTAAAGGTGTAAAATCGAATCAAATCGAATTTTAATCTCACAAGAATCTCAAAGTAACCTGTTTTGGTTGTTTTCCATGCTATACCCACGACAAAAAAAGCGTCAATCATAGTCACCACGTTTAGTACCACCAACATTTCTAATAACTTACAAGTAGGCACAGGCGGGCAGGGAGGCCTGAGACACGGCGTCTCCTCCAGCTGGCAAGACAGTTGTCCTGGGCAAGTGACGGTGGAGCAAGGGTCCCTGCACTTGCACAGCGGGCAGCCGCGGCTGTCCAACTCGAAGCCGAGGGGGCACAGCATGCGGCAGGTGTGGGCGGCGCAAGGAGCCGTCCGAGTGCAGTTCACCAGGCCTGCTGCGGGCGCGCGGGTGCCGGGGACCTTGGAAGGATTAAGGGTTTACGTGGAAGATTTGAGATGCGTGATAAATTAAGTAAAAATTCTTCGAAGCCATGTTGAATTTGGAAATGTCGGGCACATTTTTTTATTGCTACGAATGGCGAGACGATCATGCCGTTCGTCTGATAAACTGCACCAAAATCCAAACAACATCTTGAATTTCAAAGCAATGCTTGGCATTCCATTGCGCTCGCCACCCTGATACATAAGATGTCAAGTCGCAATATGTCCAGTAGTTACTCTGACTACAATGTCCTTCAATCCGAAACACAACAGTGCATTTACACTGGTGTTTGGCAGGAAAAAAGACATACCCAGGCAGCCTATCTATATATTCTATCGGGTATATTTTTTTATATTAAGATAATCTTTTATATGTTGATAGGTACCTCAAACCCAGCAGCGTCCACACACCAGCAAGAGCTGACGATTTCGTTGTCACACTGGATCTCCTCGAACTCTCCATCGGTGATCCTGCACCGTGGAGTCCTGAGGGACGGCAGTATTCCTCGACCACCACGGCTGTTCTCCGCAGCTAGGGCCCGCGATATCCGCTCCGTTGATAGCTTTATGTTTTCACATCCTAAGGCAAATACATAGATTAACATGTTGACTTTTAATCCAATTTAAATAGAATTAAACGCTGATATATAGTTGGATAGTGTTTTGTAAAGAATAATGTTTTAAACATATTGAGTGGTGCTTGCTATCTACAAGTCAGAGATGTTACATATTTTATGACAAAGTTTCTTCCAATAAAAAGTAGCAGCATTGATAAAAATATAATAAAGCAATAAGGTTCTGTGGCATCACAAAATTTGTCGCGTTGATGTCTTTTAAAAATCACTTGAGCAATCCATAACATTTTGCGTCCGTAGACCAGTTACTGCAATAACATTATGCGAACATCATACCATTGCACATACATTACAGTTGCACCTAACTGAACATTCTAACCTAAATGTAAGAAACTATCATCTCGAACAATCCAATTCAAGCATAGCTACTGTTGATTTCTTGCTTTCACCGGTACGTTTGTTATTACCGGTGTAAAGTGGGTCGACGCAGGCGCGGCCGCACGACGTGTTGCAACAGATTCTCTCGCCACATTCGTCGTCGGTACTGCATGGTGCTGCTCTTGGCGGACAGGATACCTCTTCAGCTGGACATCTTCCTCTTAATTCTCCGCTTGCTGTACAAAAAGATTCATTGGTTAATAAAAAAATGAAGATTTTTAGGTGTAGATTGTGCGGCTATTGGGGACAGAAAGCTTGAAGTCCTAAACCTTCATAATGTCGTTTAATTTGATTGCATATTATATGCATAATTTCACAAATAAACCAATAACCGTTTTAAAGCTTACTAACCGTAATCCTTACTCTTTATATTAGTTGCATTATCATTAAAATTAATATTTAATTTAGTATCTGCTTTTGAGGATTTTAAAACGTGTGTTCACAAAAAAGTCAATATCAATGTAGTTTAAACCAATGTCATTAACGATGTAATTATTGAATAAAATGATATTGTAAACGCTGACAATGGAAATTAAATTAGCAGCAAAGCATTATAATGTGCAACAATAGGTGTGGTAAATGAGTGTAGAAAGCGTGCAACGGACCGTGATGTAGGAGCAATGCGCACGCGCAGAACAGCGCCACCCTCGAACGCAACACCGACATAGCTGCATCACACACGCCGCCTCTGGAATAAAAAGAAATTGTCAATAAAAAATATTTAAGGCAAATACTCCTACCTCTTTTTCTCATCTACTGAAGAGTATCGTAAAACATAGGCCTCCTCCAAGGATTACTATATCGACCTGTTTACATTCAGTGACTTCCTGCAACCGTGACTACCTATGTCGTTCGTCTACATCTTGGTTACAATATTGCCTGGTGACCGCGATTTGGTAGCATTACGTAGGACGCCTCCTAGCTAAGTAGAGCGACGATTTGAGAAAGGATACTGGCAGTAGCTGTAGCAGTAGTTAAAAAAGCGTACTTTGGAGGAGGCCAATATTCACCAGTGGATTACGATAGCCAATCTAGTCAAACTCACTAACATGATCTTAAACATAGTGCACCAGAAGTATGAAATTAATATTTAAGACTATTTTTCATTCTAGTCAAAGTGACTAACAATGTAATTGATGACAAGTGTTGTAGTCAATTGAGAATAACGATCCACAAGATGTGTTTATATTTTACAGATTGACACATAATACCAAACTTGTCGAAACATGTACGTAAGCCAATTCCGGAACGTGACACACTTGCCTGAGTCAGTGTACTGGGTTTTGCAGTGGGTTTTACAGAATTGTTTCTAATAGAAATCTTGATGGCGCATGTTTCAGTATAGCTCGATTATTAGTAAGAGCAAAAATTCTTATGGAAACAAGACAAGGCAAGGTTTCTAGTGTTGCGTAAGAATTCTTAAGACTAAAAATGTTATTACTGGCAGTTAAGTTTCTAAAATCAGACAGTTCTGTGAAGGATAACTGCTAATAATTCTGTAAAAACATAACAAACCACACTCTGTAAATACCTTTATCAATGCATTCTGCGAATTCACATTTAATAAGTGTTTGTTGTGTGCTACAAAAGCAGGGAAGAATTCTTTTGAGTAATGTAGTCGAGCGCAAATCACAGGAACGCATATTTAATTTATACTCGAATACATAAAGTAGCCATTCACCGTGTGCCTTATAACGCAATTGCTTAAATTTTTTACACTTTTTTTATTAAAGCTAAGGTTTCTTTTTCCTCTCGAAACATTTTATAAATTGGAATGTAGAACATTTTCAGTTTTAATTAAATTGAGAATGAATTTTTAGATATAAGTTATGAAATAGCAATAAATATTATGAAATTCCTCGCATAACAGACTAGTTACAGAGCTTGTTATTTCACAAGCACATAATAATTGCGAACACGACTTTGTTTTTCTAGCAGTTTGTGTTACACCACATTTTAGCGTTTATTTTTCCATATATGGACACCGGTTATGTGAATACCGTATGGCATTTCCTATCTAGTATCTAAAATTGTGTAACTTGCAACTTGGAAGTGCACTTTATTTTTAGAATATTTGACGTACCCATGTCTCAGCTTTGCGGTTGTGCCAATTATGTTACACTGCGTGATTTTGTAAAGTGAACTTCATTTTTGGACACAATAAGATTGAGATATTTGGCGACCGCTGAACGTCTTTGCCGCACTGAAATCTTTATGTGAACATTCTGTACGACAGAGGAAATCCTATAGCTGTGTAGGATGATGATTATGAGAACTAAAATGATTTATTTCACACTTAGATTCAGCGTGTTCCAGTCTATATGTTCTCTATATATTTTGACTCTACTTCCTCTGGCCGTAGAGTGAAAAAAATATAAATTAACCATCAGTAGGTTGGCAATTATGGATCAAACGGCAAGCGATAATTAACTGTTGCCAATCGATTATAATCTGGATGCCACTGTAATTAATCATCATATGCAATGCATGATTACCGAGCTAGGATAAAAACATGATCGATTGCCTCACATCCATCGAATAAGGAGACGACCCAATACCTCAGTTCTTTACCACATAACCTAAGGGCTCATTCACATGGATTTCGTCATTAACGGTTCGTCGCGTTTTTTTAAGACGATACAAGATTTACTGCCGTACTCAGAGACATCTAATGTCAATTAAATTATTACTTTGTGTAGATTTTACGAACAAAAATTTTACTAAGAAACAAATTAATTGGTATTAAACGTCTCTGAGTGCGGCCGTTAGAACGTGTCCATCATTTTTCACTATTTCTGATGCGTATGAACATAGACATATTTAATGCATTATGGTCGTCAAAAAAGGAATCGAATCGTGAAAAAAGACGATTCACCAAAGAAAACAAATCAGCCTCGTGTGAATGAGCCCTTAGTCTGTTGAGAAATAAACTGCGAGTTATGAATTTTGATCGCCCATTGTTACATACACAGAATAGTTCAAGAGTGATTCATATAGATGTGCTGGCTGCAGCCAAACAAGGCGTACAACCTCGAAGTCCTAACATTTTGCAATTATTGCTTTATTATTCCAAGCATAGACTATAGAGCAAAGAAGATTAAGTTTGTTAGTGTTGTGCTTTAAGAGGATTTTCGATTTTCCGTTGAAATTTCCGTTACATCTGGTTGTGAGAAGTAATGGAAGGAAATGTAGCTACTGGAGTAAATGCTATTTAATTTGCTTTAGATTTTTTACAGTTAATGTGTCGTTGCAACTTTTTAGTAGAATTGGTATGCTTATACAGCGAGTGTATACATTTTCCCAAATATAAGATTTATTGGATATTTTTTGGATACTTTTAAGATTCTTGATAATTTCTTTTGCTATACTAACACAAAATATGACACAATGCATCTAATAATAAGTGCAATGTAGTTCAAATAGGGTATTTTTTTATTGTAATGAATGGTGAGACGAGCATGCCGTTCACCTGATGGTAAGCGACACGAGCGCTCATGAACAGTGCCAAAACCAAACACCTTGAATAACAAAGCAATGCCTGGCATTCCACTGCACTCGCCATAGTGAGCCATAAGATGTTAGGTCTCAATATGTCCAGTAGTTACTCTTGCTATTATGTTATAACATATACTACATTTCGGTCTTAATGTCAGCAATCATTACTATACATTTTGTTTGTTATGATGCGTTTGGGTCATCCGATAAACTGACTAAAATTTCGTTGTCATAGTTCAAACTCAAAGTTAAAAACACTAACCCTGGTTAATTCCACAGCTTATCACTGCTGTCATTAACACTAACTACGGAATACTTAAAAACACCATTACTATAGATAAGAGAATCTTCACTTTTTCTATCTAACCCTTTCACACTAATTTATGTAGTTTCGACGCAGTAGGTAATACTATGATCTCAATCTAGATAACCATTATACAGAACGAACCACATCATTGTCATTTACATCTATATATTTTGAATTGTCTCCAAAATCCTATTGGCTCAAAGAATTACATCTTTAAACCATCTCACTAAAGACCTGTGCCCATAACACCTGAAAATCCTTAACACCACACCGATTCCTGAAAACTAATTTGAAAAATGAAAAACAAAAAAGCGCCCCAAAACTCAACAAACACGAAATACAGGGAGATTTGAAGCAAGGGTATTGCAGGATTGGAGTATTGCAAAAGGTGCAGTGAGCGCTCTAATGAAGATTCCGTGCGAGTGCGAGCGCGCGTGCGGCCTCGTCGCGTTACGTACCGCGGACTTTCCCGCGCTCCACACGCGTCCGGAATCACAAACATGCGAGGATTGGGACAGGTTTCATTTTTACTCACTGATTTGATGATGAATTTGATTATTACATGATATATTTGGTGTCGGAGGTGCCATCTATGCCAACCTCTCTGTACAGAGTGAAGTGGACAATAATTCATTTCCAACTTCTCATATTAATTTAACTATCTTAAAGTTAAGGTTTAAGACATGTTAGACATTCCCGTAGATTCACAGAGCTTCAATGCTTGGTGTCATTACAATGCGAGCAATTGTTGATCCTGGCTTACAGGAGTTACAGTGGTGGGTGTGAGGGAGAGACAGTTTCCATAAAAAGGGATTCTCTATGCTGCGTGCTGTGGTGCGGCCAGTAGAAGATAAACATTCTCATGTTTAGATGGTCACGAATATTTCGTTGTTTTTTTTAGATCAGACTACAAATTGTAATATAGGCATAAATTTGTGTTTTATTATCTTATTTTTTATGTAGAATTTTTACATTCTTACAATAGTATAATGTGATAATAACGTGTTGTGTACAGTGTGCTATAAAGATATTGAGTATTCAATTGTCATGTGGAAGTGCACATTCTGTAGGTGCGCGTTGGATCCTGTTACTGGTATTAATAAATATTTCAAGAGCTACGAGTAGATTGTCTGAGTCTGAGTGTTTCGCATGTTTTTATATTATCACAGCAATGACTACTTGACAACAATGATGATGACGACAACCCGATTGTAAATGATCATCTGCCACCTTTGTCTGGGTTTGACATTTGTGCCCGGAACGGTCACAGGCTTGCCCCTTATCATAAGTGGGGTTGAAATAAGTTCGTCAGTGTGGGTCGTACTAGTGACATCTTTAATTGTCTTTTCGGAGATATTCCTAACTTTTTTCAAATAGACTTAGTTTTCAGGGCATGTCCATATATTGTACCTGTACCATTTTATGCACATACCGCATGAGTTGATTTTAATTAAATAATTTTATAAAAATCATCCTCATAATCCAAAGTCCGAAATCGCAAACCATTTCTCAGCAAGAAAAGAAAGCAAACGATTACATAATAAAGTCAACAGTGATTGAATAATTGTCTAAAGACGACCGAAGACCGAGCTGTTGATTGGCGCTGGGGTCATCGACCAACGGAACTAAATCGGTGAAAGTAATGTGTAATTAGCATGCACCGATGGGCGCCTTACGTCACTTCCTCTGCTACAACAAATAATAACATCCGCGGGACAGACACGCGGCGTCTTTGATGAAATTAAGAACTCCTTTCAAGTGAAAAATACGGTAGCCTGATATTTATTGCAGATAAAATAAACAATATAATCCAAATTTTATGACAAAGTCTAAAAATCGGACATTGACCTTTCTTTGTTATCGGAGATAAAAATCTAATGGGAGGCTTTTATACAACAATGAGACATGATTCAGATAAGATTATAATATTATTGCACGTCTGTAAATTTTTAAAAACAATATTTTTACAAGTTACCTGATCCACCAACAGATGATAGAATAAATAATTTAAGTATAAAATGAATTTCAGATCAAACGGGTGGGACAGTTTACATTTAAAAAATAAATAGCAGACACTAAAAAGAATGATAAATTAAATATCTAAATGGTACAGTGAAATTACTTTTTTTTCATACCTTTTCTTCATCTTCTTCTCTTCTTATTCTAAGATGATATTTCTCTTTTTACAATGATGATGAACCTAATTTGTAGATATTAAACAGACGTTAAAATAAAAACAGTGTAAAACTGGAAGCCGGCATTACCGCAGACAGCGAGACAAAAGTTTTAAAGAAGCTTCAGTTGAAGTAAAGACAGTTTTATACAGAGAATACGAATCTTCACGATTCGAAATACTTCAGAAAAGCTAATCTGTACCCGAGTCGTATAAGCCTGGTCATAAATTCTGTGGATAGTAATTTTGATACAGTCCCGACCAATCTAATATCATAAATCACATGTTGTCTAATAAGTCGCGTGTTTTCTCATTCGTCTATATATTGCAAGAAAATTACTACAAAAATGCGGAGCTAAAATCAACCTTATCCAAAATGGAAAGATAAGTAACAAAAATATTTCGTAACTGCTCACCAATAGAGTTAGAAGATAAATGATCGATGATATCAAAGTTTGATGTGAAAAATATGTAAAAGTAAATAGAATATAAATAATATCCAATTTAAAGTGGTTTACCGACCTATGTAGATGCAGTTTTCAGTACCTAAGATTTCTGAACAAAATAAAGAGAGATGTGCTCTTATTAGTGATCAAAAGAGTTGAGGATAATTTAAAACAAATAAATCCGATTTCAGAAAGCCAATACAAAATATACAATAATAATGTTACCCCGCCAGAACCAGAAAAAAGGCAAGAAAATATTTTTTATACCATTCTTTGTTCCAGTAAAAAAGCTCGTATATTTTTCTAATATTTCGGGAACTAACGTTTGGAGTGCTATGTTGTCTACTCATCCATTGTTCCAAACAATACGTTTGATATCAAACGACGGTAGTTGTCAATTTATCCCCCAGGGACTGTTGCGATATCAACCGGAACTCCGCAGAAACAAAACAAACCTGTATTGATATTAACCTTACGGTATATATTTTTTGTGTGTGGTGGCCTGTTGGTAAACGGACCGGATGCGGCTGCCAACATGTTCACGGTGGTCGCGGGTTCAAGTCCCAGGGCACACCTCTGACTTTTCGGAGTCATGTGTGTATTGATAGTCAATCACCACGCACTAAAACGGTGAAGGAAAACATCGTGAGGAAACCTGCATACCATAGCGATTTTTAAGAATTTCTATGGTATGTAAGTCCGCCAACCCGCACTAGGCCAGCGTGGTGGACTATATGGCCTAACCACTCTCAATCATACTGTCGATTGTAGAGTAGGCCCGTGCCCTGCAGTGGGACGTATATGGGCTGATACAGATACAGATATATTTTTTTGTGTCTAGCACGTACCTACAGTTATTTTAATGCACAATGTCACGGAACGCTTCAATTACATATATACATACATAAACTCACGCCTTTTTCACAGAAGGGGTAGGCAGAGGTGCTACCAGGCACCCAATTCTGCCTAATATGTTCCGTCACACGATTTGATTCGATTCAATTTTCGTGTTAAATTACTATCTTGCCGTAATATCAATAAAACAAATTGAAGCTAAATAATGTATTATCGCAATTAGAACACGAATTGTTAATTTTCAGAAACTGCTCTGTATCCTGGATTAAGCCCCGCAAGTCGTGATTATCATGACTCTAAAATTACCTCGAACAAACTAAACTATGAATATTTTCGGTACATTTGCATAAACAGAAATATTCAAAACCTACTTTCCAATGCAAAAAGCAGTCTAAGGTCCTCAGGCAATCTTAAAATGCCTTGAAACAATTTAAATTTCACCTTAATAGAGAACATGACAGATAGCTTACTTACATATTATTCAAGTCATGACAGTAGAAAATCTCCTCGGAAAACTTTACGAAACTCTTAAAATAATGGCTCGGGAACGAAACTTTACCGGCGCGTCGCTGTGGATGAACGCGATTCAGCTCAACTTTATCTGTACGGTAATAATGGATTCGATCAAACTGCTCTTCGATATTGTGAGTTAGTTCGAAGTGTTACTGTCTTCATGTCGATAGATCAGCTTCTTTAACCATGCACTGTTATTTAAGACGTATAAAATACATTAAATAACACCCAACAGTCACATACATAGTCCTAACCCCACTCTAAGACCGAGTCGTATGTTTCGGATATCAGGAACTACCAGACTTTTCGGTTCACAAACACGAAACAAATACCAGTGTATCACACAAATATTTGTCTCGGTGCGGGGTTCGAACCCGCAGCCTCACGTTTCACGGGAGGCGTCTAACTAACTGCTCCACGGAGGCTGTCAATATACATTTAAAAGTGTATTAATTAAAGGTGTTGAAAGTGGACGCGACGGTAGAAATCAGGCGGATCATTATCATCATCATATACCAGTGATTTAAGAATAAACATCTGAGGTAATATTCCATCTTAGATACATTTGAATTGATTAATCGTTTAGTTTTTCTTTCGACCAGTACTAGGTTTTGTTTTGCACGTTCATAATTAAAACTCCGCGTTTAAACTTCGCATGTGGAAATTTGCAAATTGTTTCTAGGAAGAATCAAAGTTCATATTTATCCAGACTATTTTGAATTCCACATTTATTTAGAAATATTGTTTGAGGCAAGGCTTAAACAGTCTTTTAGAACACCTCGAGATTCTCCAAGCCGGAGATGTTATGTTGAGTGTCTGTCCCGTTTGAAGTCAAGAGGCAACAGTTGCTAAGCCTTATCCGAAACCCGAGCGTTGACATCGTTTCACTGTGTTATGTAACTGTCAACTGAAATATATTTGGTCATAATTTACAAGTATATACTACTGAAATATATACGAGTACTATTGAAATATGCTATTGAAATATAAAAAAGAGTCTGTTTTTAATGAGGGCGCTAAGATTGAATTTAAGACTAATATGGCAACCCGATATACTACGACGGAAAATGTTCAGGTACTTGTTATTTTTAATAATTGTTTATTTTAAACTACAAAACAAATAAAAACATAATGCCATTTTTAATAGTGGTGCCATAATTATTTTCTTTAATGCCATTTCGCTGGCTCAATATTACAAGGTTCTATGTGAAATCCCATTCATTCTGGGGAAATTAGTTTAAAAATTTACATGTCGTCAAAAATTTATAAAGACTAGTTTTACAGGTTTTCACTGGACGTACCTACTAAGTTTAATTCAAAATGCTATCTGAACACAAAAAAATTACTATTCTTATTGCTCAAATTGAGATATTAGCCAATTTAAATTAACATAGAACTTTGCAACTCCCAAAACAACCCATTTGTTTGCATGCTAGCACATAGAACTTTGTTATACTGAAACAATCATAGTACATTTTTCATTCTACCACGTTTAATCATTTTGTTGTTTCTGAATTTTTGTTAAAACATATAAAATAAATAAAAGAAATACATAAATAACGAAACATAAACTTTAATGCATTTTTTTTATCATCTATAATCATTAGAATTATACTACTCGTAATAAATTTAAGAGGTTAATTGCAATAACTTATAAATTGTCTGTATAAAACATATAATGGTTAGGTAAGATACTTGGTTAATATACTTATTTAAATATTGCCTCAAAGTATTCTTTGTCCACTGTGGGCATCCATCTGTACATAGATTGTATGTTTTCTATTTTATTTTGATTAATTACTGGTTTGTTTAGTAATTTTATTGAACTCATGGAAAAAATATTGTTGGTTCTTCTGGTTTGGTGCGGTTTTAAATTAACGAATTGATATGAGTCAGATAAGTGAGATTTTTTATACGCTGCTTCGAACCAAGCCTTACTTAACTTAATTTCTGTCACTTTACTAAAAGGAATAGTGGAATATTTTAAACGAGATGCGGCTTCTTGAAAATTAAAAAAATCTTCACCGTTTAATTGAATGACATAGTATGGATTGTTGGATTTTATTTGCGTCAATAATCTGATAAGAGATAAAGGAGAATAAAATTCAACCTTAGACAGTACCCGATCAATGCAACTATGAACATTGTCAATTTCCTGAATACAGGAATGTCCGGGAGTAGAAAACTTAATGGTTATGTGTTGTAATAATGGATACTTGTCCATAAAATGCCTCAAACAAAAACTCATTATGCTGTTCCGATTCTGCGGTACACAACTATCACACCACATTATGATAGATGTGAAATGTGGATTATCAAGCATAACTTGTTTCATAATTCTATATACAGCACTAGCTATGTCGTTTCCACTTCTTCCTCCAATAGCTTCTGTCCATATAGCGCAGTATACTTTTTTAGTAGTAGATAGGTGGGCCGTCATGTTGTAAGTGGCGAATTTACTCTTATAAAAAAAGTTACTTACTTCTGCTTTGGGACAGGATAATACATTTTCTAAATCAAAACATAGCACAGGAATATTACCATTTCTGTCTAGAGTGCGGTTTATTCTTGCAGCTTCTTTCTCTTTTTTGTGGGTGTCGATTTTTTCTTGTAAATCATGTGTAAGTAATTGGCCCTCCCTGTTCTTTACATCGACCTCTTCACATAAATCGCATCTATCCTTTCTGGGTTTGTGAAAATGTAGATTAAAATCATTGCAAAATATGCGTCGGTATGTCTCTTCTTTAACTGGAACTTTATTATTGTCATAATTCCACGTCTTATACAGGGAATACATTTTTCTTATATTTAAAAATCGTTCCAAATATTCTCTTGAAGTATCCTTCCTACAGTAATGAGACGCAACTCGAGGAAAGGCATTTATGTGATTCCGAATTATGTTCTTATCTTCTTCCGTGGTAGCTCGTTTTACATGTTTGCCTTGTTTACTAGGGGCTGGAGTGTTTGAGATAATGTTTTTCGTTTTGTGAAGATTATAAATGGGTTTTTGACTTATTGATAGTGTATCACAAAAGAAACTTTTGCAAACTCTAATTTTCTGTGTTTTGACGTTAAAATAAAATTGAAAGCTAGCTTTCTTTTTAGAATTTTCATCGGTTCTACCCTTGCGCCTCCTTTCAGGTAGTAAGCAACTAGTATTATTGAGAAGAAACATTCTTTTTTCTTCACGTGTCAGTTTATAATAATCTGTGAAAATTGAAAGCCTTTCATCGTTGGTTATTTTTTGGCTGCATTTGTAAATGCATTTATTTAGACAGTCCTTACTTTGCTTAATTTTTTTGCTGGAACCTTTTTTTTGCGACTATTAACATACTCCATTCCCTTATTTTTAGCTTCTTTTCTCACATTGCATTGCCAGTTTTTTTCAGTCTTCTTCCGCTTGCGTGAGCCTTTCCTTTCTTCAACTGTATTCAACGAGGCAGAAGTATGCAACAATGATGGCGACGAAACCCTAAAAAATTACATAAACTCACGCCAATATCCCAGAAGGAGTAGGCAGAGGTGCTAAAACACCCACATTTCGCCTTGTATGTTCCGTCCCACAATGTGATAGGTGGCGAGCCTCAATATTAGAGTCAATACTAGAGTCTAAAAAATTACTTTTATATAATGTTAGGTGTATCAATCCTTTATACTAATATATTCACTGCTGAGTATGAACGTTTACTAACATTATATCTCTTATTCTTTTTCTGTACCTACTTTAATATTTCCTAGATCACAACGAAAAACCAGTGACATTCTTGTGGATATTCCATAGTTGTGTAGATTTCCTCACGATTATTTCCTTTGTCATTAAAGTGAGCCTTAGATTACATAATGTATAGTAATGTATTAATAAAGCATACTAGCGGAATAAAATGGTGATCCCCAGACCAACACACATAGTCTGGGAAATAAGATATAGTTAGTAGAAAATAGACACATTACTTCGAAGTTGCCTCAGGCTCGAACCTCGGATCTTTCATTTGTTAGTCCTGTTCATTACCAACTACATAAATTGTAGCTGATAGATAATTAACATTTAATTAAACCTCTTAAATTGTCTAATAACATAATATTGCCCCGATTTATACGAGTACGATTTACCCGACCACTTATACGAGTATACTTAACGAGATTTTCTTTGTAGACAACAAACATTGAAAAAGTTGGAATAAACAAAAATAAAATATATTATAACTGAAAGTACCTCATAACTTCATCTTCCATTTTTCTGGTTTGTCAAAAGTTTATATAATTTTATTTGTATAACCCGCGTAAAAATATTGACGCTAGCTACCAATGAAAACGCGGTAATTTGCCGCGCGCTGTCTATTTTTTTTTACCATAGACAAAATAAAATTGCTTTTAAACAAAATCTTATGGTCAATATAGTGCTTTGTAACATTAACAAATGGGCGTAAATTATGTTTTCGGTCCCATGTGTAACAAAATAATAATAATTAATATTATAAGGGTGTATGTGCAACATAGAACCTTGTAATATTATTTTTTCTGTCGAAAGTAACATAGGACTAAGTTTGATTTACTATTATGCCGTCGATATTGCTGCCGTATACATATATGTTGGTGTAAATTATAGCCAAATAGATATAGAAACATACTGTATACTTAACTCAATAAGCGCCAAAATGTAACATAGAACCTTGTAATATTGAGCCAGCGATTTGTTATCGCATCGTACTCTTTTGTGGCAAGTTATAATTCTAACAGCTTACCTACCTAATTATTTATAGCAAATGGATATTTTGAAGTTGCATAAACACCGTATTATTTTTATATATTAACATTACTATTCGCTAAAACAAATATAGTCTGTTAATCGAACGGAAATACTAAATATTTTTCATATAACCGCGTGTTATTCCCCATATTTAGAATTGTGGCTGGATATGTCAATAACAGATGCGGTGAGGTTGCGTGGAATTAAATTGAATAAGCTACCCCGTATATCTGATTTGACAGGTATTATACCTACTTGACTGCCTAAGTGGCTTAGTTGTACTACGGTTAGATTACAATGCTGAGTTCTCGGGTTAGAATCCTGGGTCGGGATAAGTGATATTAAATTTTTCTATTGATTATCAGTCAGCCCGGAGGCAGGAATTAGTGCCCGTTATGGCGATATGCTCCCTATCACATTGTAGGACGGAACATACAAGGCGAAATGTGGGTGTCTTGGTTGCATCTCTGCCTACCCCTAGGAAAAAACTTTTATGTATAATGGAAATAAAATACTATCATATTATTGGATACACAAAGGTGAGACCTGACCTGATTACATTTATATTTTATTCTGCGAATGAAATTTCTTTTGTGTTGTAGGCAGAATTTAATAAATGTTATATTTGATTTCAGAAAAAAGCGTATTAAATATATATCGTGAAATTTATATTTAATACGCTTTTTCTCTGATATCAAATATTATTTCTGACCACGCAGGATTACATTTTCTTTTATTAACGAAAACTGAACTGATACAGATAAATATTTGTAGAAACTTCAATAAAAAATTCAAATGTCCCGAATACAAAAAAAAAGTTATTAAATAGTGAAAAGTATTGTCATCAAATTTATTTCAAGCTTCGATAGTTTCTTCTCTTTTATGAAAATAGACTTTAACAATCAACCGTATGGTAATGAAATTATACCCCTGACATTAGGAGTGATTTGTGCCATCACATCAACATCCAGTTAAGAACAAAATATATTTAAACAATCGCGATAATTGAACAAAAGCGTAATATTGATATTGTAAATACACTACGAAGCACATTTTCGAAATAAAGATACTCTTATATCTCTTAGTAGTCCAGTCTATACTTCCCAAAAGCAATTCAAATGCATTCAGCATTTTACTCGTATGTTTGAACATAATGAGTATTGTAGCTATATAAACAAACTCTGGCATTTAAAATATTAGTCTGAGGACTACTTAAACTTATTAAGCCAGTAAGCTAGCCTAGGGGTTACTCTGTACTCCGACACGATGACGAATGTTCGAAAGTCGTAGGCAAAACTGCACAAATATACATACCTAAATACGAGTACTTTACAAAATGTTCGAATACTGTTGTCATCTTAGACTAAATTCGAAGTGCATGATGGATAAGGTTCATAGAGAATAGTTTGATTTTTAGAAGTGGAAATCATTTATTTTATGTGTTGACGTTCAACGTCCGAAAATTCGAACTTCGTGTCGTAGTATAAAGTAACCCCCTGGTTTTTCGTCGAAAGCAAACATTGAATAGCAAAGTTCAGCCATGCACGGTTCGAAACGGGTATTTCATGCACACTCAACTTCGAATACTAAGCTCTATCGCTAATGCGGGGTGAAATTAATTTGTGCGGAATGAAAATTGCCCGCTGATTAATAAAGGAAAAGAGCGATCGGGTCGGAGTTATGCTATTCGGAAATCGTGATTTCATGTTTAATTTGGAATTTGGATGGCATTCGGAACTTTAAACTGATGTGGACCAAATAAACGGAATTAGAGAACAAATTAAAAATAACAAAGATAAACGCAAAATTTTCAACGTAAGTATATTCTCAACCATAGTATCTTCACTAAACTATATTAGATACTTTGCTAAAAGCCTTACCGCCTGGTTTAAAAAAACTTATTTTGTGCTTTATAGTTTTTAAATCAGCATTTGAAGTAAATTTGAAAAAAATCTGCTTCTAGACGCTTGAAATTTTAAATCTGACTCAATTCAAAATATTTCACAATCTCCATACCTACATATGTAAGTATGTAAAGCAAACGCAATTCCATATTCAGACGCTCGGTCCGAGATTCGTCGGGTTTTACGAGCTCTATATGCAGATTGGAGATAGTGCAGTCTTTTATCGGCAGATGTAAGTGACCTCTGCGGCACTCCATACTTGTCCAGTACCCTTTGTTCTATTTTGTTTATATTATTGAGTCTGCGAAGGGTGGAGAATCTTTGAGCGGGTTGAATGTCGAGATAAGCGTGGCACGTTCGATATACGTTCTGAATATAATTTTTTACCATAATTAGCATTAAGTTAGTTGTGTTAGTAATTTTTTCGTGTCTATCAAAATATTAACCTGTGGAAAGTTTCTAACCGTGGTCTAATGAGATCCTAAGTTCTAAAAATTTGTAGTTATATTTTATTGTACAAAAAATCTTTAAATTCATTTAATGGTTTATTGGCTCGGAAATAACTTCAATACATATTGATATTACCACAGGATATTATCAATATAAATATACACAAAACGATACCACACAGAACGACAATAACCAGACTAGGTATACAAATGTTTGAGTCACCAGGTCCATCAAGTAGGTAGGTACCTTAAAACGATCAGTTAATCAAGATTGTGAGACAGCGTGTCGTAAGATGTGAGTGAACCCTGCGTGACGCCGCTGACGCAACGCGGCGGGTGAAAGGCGCACACCAAATAGTGCATACGAAACTTTACGCACTATATTTTGTGTAATATATGGCTGGATGGCATCATGAGACTCGGGAATTTCCTTAAGTTAAAGAGTTGTCCTATGTATCTATGCGTATATTAATTAATTTAATGTTTGAAAATCATTTTATATGATGATCGTTCCTTGATCGAGCGATTGTTGTTGTTAAGGATAAAATGTATCGGTAAAACCTACAATTCTTCTCTCATATTGTTACGAAACCTACAGTATTATACGGAGCTGTTATATGATAGATACTTTAAATTACGTGTTCTGAAATTTAAAGACATAAACTTGAACATTACGACTCAAATATTCCAAAACAAAACCCATTTAAAATACCAACCGCAGCAGTAAAGCCTTATGAAAACATAAACAATATTTGTACATAAAGCACGAACTGCAGCGAAGTTTAAAGCCACGCAAGAACTAACCAGGTAGGCACGAGGCACGAGCCAAGTATTACCAACTTTTGACAAGTTTATCCGCTCCACTGAGTTGCCATGGCGCGGAATAACTTATTTTACTGCCAGACACATTGCAGACCAACGTATGTGTGGAAAAGTAATAAAACGACCATAAACCGAGGAGTCAAAGCCCTTGCCAATGCAATCTCTGACAAATAGTGAAGTTGGAAGACTCGTAAAACGGACTTGTCCGATCTCCGTGCAGCTGATATGATGATTTTGACTGAGAATTCTCGAGATGTTTTTCACTTGCGGACATCGGGTTTTATTCTAAATGTTGAAAATGCAATTCTCCTATTGTCATGTTAGGGAATAGATCTACAGACAGACGGGTGTCTTTGAGATATCTGATTTATTCCCCACTACCTTTATCACGGTCAAGTTTCAGTTAGAGCTGAAGTTAAATTAAAGTTTATACCAAATTTTGGCAAGGTCTGAACTCTGAAGATAACCTTGGCACATAGATGTATCTTCATCGGCTGTAAAAGATAGGAGTCTAATTTGATTCGATTTAAGGGCTAGTCACTACATAGTATAAAACAAAGTCGCTTTCTCTGCCCCTATGTCCCTTTGTATGCCTAAATCTTTAAAACTATGCAACGGATTTTGATGCGGTTTTTTTAATAGATAGAGTGATTCAAGAGGTAGGTTTATATATATAATACGTACATATTATTGTAGAGAAATCTATTTGTACCCGGGCGAAGCTGGGCTGGACCGCTAGTATAATATAAAGTATCTGAGCTTGGATGTTATGGGACTAACTTTATGTGTTCTGATTTAGTGTACAACGTTTGTTTGTATTTATTTTAAAGAATCAACATAGAAATATTTTGGATATTGATCTCTATTACGTTGATAAGTTAATGAAATATCTTTTCCATTCAGCTTTGACCTGCAATACATCTTGAACTGTATTGTAGTGCTGATTTTCGTTAAAAATTTGCCAAACCTAGTCGATGTTTTCAGTTTTCTGCTATTATGAAAAGGCATTCACTCTAGGTTATGAACTTTTCAGTAACATCAAATGAATTTTCATCTATTTTGATTCAATCCGAAATGTTTTTATATCCAAAACGTGCTTATAGAAAGCAACTTGGCGTGAATACCAAACTATGACAAATTGTACGCGTGACTACCAAGTTCACGATTGTTTTGTTTATTGTATTATTATGAAACATGCCTCAATCAGGTTGTAATGGCGGAGAATTCGTCCAGCTATTCATCGCATTGAGTAATTTCATGAAGGGCTTAAACTTGAAATATTCAGCACCAAAACTACTTTATTTTCTGAATTCCGAATCATATAAAGAAATTCATTAACCATTTCTGCCGCTCTTGCAACCAGTGTTTGACTTAATTCGAATTTTAATTCTCAATTATTAATTCATCGCATAAACAAAATTAAGTTTCTAGGCAGAAAGCATAAACCCTATACTTGATTCCAAGAAATGCCGCTTTTGTTTCCGGCACAATTGTTTATTCGGGCGTTATAATTCCGGTCCCCGACAATTAAACTTAAGTATAATTCTTAAAAGCGCTGTTGAGTAAATTACTTTTGTTTTCATTCCATTTAAAATTAATTCTCCCCTCCGCCCCAAGATGGCGTCACAGCCTCGCCGCTGCCATTATAAACAGAACACAATCGTTGATTGTCTTAAAACAATTGATGATATTCCATTTTGATAGGTAATGGATATTGAAATAACTTAATTAATGGAAATTTATAATCGAAATTTGGAATATCGCACAAACGATATTAATCAATTAAAGTGAGACTATAAATTGAGAGGCGTTTACCGCGGCAGTTAAAGAACTTTTTTTTATTGCAGTGAATGGCGAGACGAGCATGCCGTTC
Source organism: Hyles lineata (assembly GCA_030180105.1). Lineage (NCBI taxonomy): Eukaryota > Metazoa > Arthropoda > Insecta > Lepidoptera > Sphingidae > Hyles > Hyles lineata. The sequence goes on along the minus strand of JARJEE010000013.1, from coordinate 10,584,343 downwards.
GCCTGATGGTAACGATGCGACCGCTCATGAACAGTAGCAAAACCAAACAACACCTTGAATTACAAAGCAATGCTTGGCATTCTACTGCGCTCGCCATCCTGAGACATAAGATGTTAAGTCTCAATATGTCCAGTAATTACTCTGGCTACAATGCCCTTCAATCCGAAACACAACAGTGCATTTAAACTGCTGTTAGACGGGAGAAATAGACATTGCGGTGGTACCCACCCAGACAGCCTCTCACATATGAGAGACCTACCACCAGTAAACTTCTTGGGTCGGAAGATGTGACTTCGAATCTAGTATGGATATATATTTGCTTGAATTATAATACATTACATATTATAATTATTATACAGATAGAAGATGCACAGAGAGAAGACATTCTAGTTGCTAAAATAAAAATCTTGATAAAAGCTTAGCCTTATTTAAATGATTGTGTTTCTCGACTCTTCATTATTTTAGATAAGTGCATAAGTATACCATGTTTTCACTTGATCAACTTTACAGTTAAGATAAGAGGTTGTAAGCTTCGAATAAATTAAGTCTATTCATACACAAATATTCATTATACTAACCCGTATTTGCAAGAAGAATAAACGAGAAAGCCTATTGAATAAAGTAGGTCCAGTGACCTTTAAAATCAGATCAGTGTAACAATAGTAAAAGTTACACATTGTGTGTGCAAATAAGACGAGTTACCAAATTGGTTCTTTGTTGCAATAATTGTTTGGTGTTCTAAATGAATCGTGACGGAATCTCGGCACGCACTTTCGACTGTTTCGCAGTAGTTGCCATTTGGAATAATATAAAGTATTTTGTGGGGATAAGAAACATGGATTTCACCTCAATCATATAGAGGGTATTGTGCGGAAGACAGGTATCTTCTGGATTTAAGTCATTAAAATATCCCATTTTAATATCAACCAGGACAATAACAACTAACTTTACAAATTCCATTTATGTTCCAAGCTCTTATTTGTTCGGGGAACAAGGTACAATTTCGTCTAGAGTATTTTTCTTACACTAGCACAATCAACTATTTTACTATAATTGATGCTAATAGCAGTAGATTCAGGAGTATCCACAGGTGGACTATAGTCATAGTTATCTGTCGCTGATTGCCGTTCTCAAAACTCGCATGCTAAGCCATACAAACTACACATTTGGGTGTCTCACTGGCAGGCAAATAATGAACAGTCTCCTACCGCTTATAGAGTTACTGGCAATCTTATTATTTGTCGAACTAAAATCAAGATCAACTTGGCAAATGACTATATCCAGGTCAAACTAACTAATTTAAAATTAGCTTTAAGGAGCTATAACTAAGTTCTAGTATTTCAAAAAGCCTATTTCCTCTGGAGCGAATTATAATTGATATAAAACAATTTTTAACGGATTTTACTGCGGGTTTGGTTTAATTTTTACTTTTTTTAACTTCCGGCCTTTCCTGAAAAAATATAGTTTTATTTCAATGTGTAACATAAGTGTGAATCTAAGTAACCATTACGAAATAATAATAACAATAGTCATTATTCTGATCAATAGACTGATGTTAAAAAAAATGATTTCAGTTTGTTTATTATCGAGCAGATAGCACAATAGTATTATTAGACTTATGTTTGTTTCAACAAAACGTAAACTGTAAACATCCAAGTAAATAAAGAGAGAAATGTGAACTTTTTTCTGTTTTAATCAAACGAATGCTTTGTGTTACGGCTGACGTCTCACATATTATTTGGAGAATGGAAAAAAGCCTGCATTGCGTTTTTTTATACGATAGTCAGCAGAAAATATATTGTAAACTACACATTATGTTGTGAAGGTCGTGGTGAACTCGACATTGTCGTGAATCCGGCACAAATAAATGTATGGCTTTTTGTTTTATGAAAATTGTTGTCTACTGCTAGTGAAAGTTTATGGCGTTACTCCCTTATTGAATGCGGATAACTGTTTATGTCAATTAATTTTATGTTGTATTTTACTAATGTCAATCTGCTGTAGGATGTGAAGTTTGAATTTAAATAACAGCCCGGAGGTGAGTAGAATAGTTTACACAAATAGTAAGTTTCTCCACTCAAGATGCCTCGTTACCCATTAATGTTATTTTAGGCATTATTCCCATATATTACCTGTCAAAAAAAACGGTAAAATCCATGTTGCAATCGTGTTTCATCATCCAAATTGGTTCCAAATAAAAGTGTAATTCTTAAAACTGCAGTCTTCCTCATCGATCCACAAAAACAAGTCACACCGCATCAAAATGAAGAAGTCACCACAAAGGGCGCGCGTGTTTCGCGCCAAACCGGGAAAGTATCGTCGCGAACAAATAAAGAAACCAACAGGGGTCAATGATATCGACGCTTTCACCATTTCACTCGACGCCGAGTCGCTTTTTAAACTTATTATAAACATTACGCAATAAAGGTTAAATGTTAAAAATAGTAGCCAGAGCAGTTACAGTTTTAATATACTAATCCGCCATCTTGTCCAAATGGCGAGTTTTTTAATTAAAACGGTTTAAAAAGCGGACTATTTTATTTTCATAGACTATTTTAGTCATTAGCCGCTAAAATGGTATCAATTTGAAAGTTTTTTAGATACTAAAATGTCGTAGAGATTACAATACATATAATATTATATTCTTTGTGAATCGTCCTTTCTGATATACCTACTTATATATTCTTTGCGTTCAGGGAAAATATTTTGTCGGAAACATTCGACGTTTCAGCTCTGTCAGCACGATGAAATTCGTCACAACCGTGTTTTATGGTTTTCGAACTCATTCATTCGCATATTTTGTTACCTTGTTTTTGCGTTGTACCATTTTGGATAAACTCATAAAGAAAAAAAAAAGACACTTGGGTTAGATTTCACGAAGGCAAAGGCAAACTCTGTAATATGTAGGTGCAAAAGCCTTACACGTAATGTCACAAGAGTTATTCCGGGAACGGCAAGGGACAGTATCCACAAAAGGCATTAACCAGGCAGAATATATAAGTAGGACGTCACGCTTGTGACCGGTTCAGCGGTATATCCATTCAATATATCGGGCTGTGTGTATGGATCAATCATTCTTGATTAACCCTTAATAGCTTCGTTCAAATATACCCTAGATTATAAGTAACGGCCTGAAAAACGGCAACAGAAATAAAAGCACAAATATGAGTGTGGTTAATTATAAAAATAATAATGGTTCAAAAACATAATGAATCTTAATTTAAAGGAAAAAGCTTTATTGTTACCTGAAGTTGATTATAATTTAAGATTTTTTGCTATATCTCGTAGTTCGAAATTCAAATGCATAAGCAACCTCGGCCACTTTTGGTGTGTGATTTTGTTCCGGACCCTGTATATCTAGTATACGAGCATATTTGATCACATAATAGTATAAACATGAAAAGGATTCTGTAATGGCGTGCACAAATACTAATTAATGGATTACATATTTATTTATTAATACATATTTGTAATAGGATTAGGTATCCTTGATCTCCCATTTTTATGCGTATATATAATATGCAATGCCAACTACATGTAGAAGTAATAACTACGTAATAAATCAAAATAACTTTGAAATTTTATTCAAGAAAGCGGGAACTATCTTCCATTAAATTCTATTTGCCTAGTATCCAAGAAGATCTAAAGCAAATAACTTGGGCTGTAGACATTGCGCCTTCGATCTCATTATTTTGTGTCTATTTTTGCTGCATCTATTTGGGTCCTCTTGAATTGATTGAATTGACCTATAATTGTTATAGATTCCAATTATCGTTATAAGATAGGTATTTTTGGAAGGAGGTAGGTCTTCCTCCTTGTGGCCGATGAATATAATAAAATGTAGACGTATTGTGTGTCTAGTCAATTTGCAATCAATATAAACAGTCCTATCAATCTATCAAACAGCTGATTTATGAATGACGTTAAAATACATATACTACACATTTCAACTTGTCCACAATTAAATATAAATTAAACCACTCTCATTTTGAATATTCTCTACCCGACTTCAAAAAATAGAGGAGGTTCTCAATTCCTTGGAATCTTTTTCTTTACGTATGTTTATATAATAATGTTTCTAATACTATAATGGGATTGCGTGTGTTTTTTTTTTTCAAAGCTTTACATGTTCTATCGAATGTGGTATTAAATACGTTTTTTACTTTGAATGAAAAATTCGGAATATTTTATGTGCAAAGTTTCTACACGGCCCCTAACCGATGGCATGAATTTGGCCAATTCATCAATTAAATGGTTTACGAACTTGACAAGTTAAAGTTGAATGAGGTCGGCGGAATAATAAAATCACTTTGAAATTTGAATTTGAAAAGTTGCGACCGTTAGGACGCCCATTGGATTGAGAGCTCATGATAAATTTTGACATTACTTTTAGTACTAGTGATTTCGCTGGAATAATCGTCTGGAATCCTCGATAAGACTTTAAACATCGTAATTTTCGAAGTAAGCGGCTGAATAAACTGTTGTAAAGATAAAATAGGTTCCTACTAAAAGAAGAATGGACAGTCAAACCGTTTATACTTGATAACTTTTACAACCAGGTTATAATTACTTTAGTAAACTTTGTTCGAAGATTAACAATTTCATCTACTTGTAAATTGTTTAAATTTCTTGCTTAAAGTTTGATATTTTCGTGCAAACAAACCAAATAAGCCGGTAAGAAACTAGGAAATTGGCAAAAGTCGACAAATACTTAGTAAGTTGAAGGCTTGATTTAACATAAAAAGACACGACTGTTACAGCACAACTAAGTTTTTATAAGTATTTGTTTCTGTGTGGTTTAACGCTTTGGTTATAAAATTCCAATGTTCCTAAATAAAGGTTTTGTGATTTATTTTTAATGTTTTGATTTTGTAAATTCATAAACAAATGATTGAACAGTTTCTTGTGCCATTCCCAGCAAGACACAGATTCAAAGCGAGGGCGGAAAGAACACAAAGCGCATCGTTGTCCTATATTTCATGTCAAAGACTTATGTTCACGGCGTTCGCGAGTTATGCTGACATTCATAACCTAAAATTATGTTATTGCATACATTTTACGTAGTAAACGCGAAAAGTTACAAAAGTACAATCACGGATCAATGTACTGAAGGGCCTATCTTTCGTTTCGTTAAAACAATGGATTCATAATTGACGAATATCTGAATGTTTTAATGTAATCTACCAAGTACGGATCATCAGATATGTTTTCAAAATATAAACAAACAATAATTTCTAATGTAATAAAATTTGAAGGGAGAAAAACTGTTCTTATTATTTTAACAGCGCTTTCGGCGACATAAGATCGTAGACTACCTGATTATTCTACCAGAGCAACTTTTTCCAGCTGTGATAGATTCCGAAATCAATAAAAATAGGTTAAAAATAATGCATTACAATCAAGATTACAATAAACAATAGGTTATTAGCCGATGCGAATGCATTATCCAAGATGGCGGCCGGCAATTACGCGTAACCTAACCTCAAACTATTAATCAGGTGATTTAGTGTTATTGAACGCAGGTGTACAACGTGTTAATTAGCTATGACAAACGAGGTGTTATCCACAGCGCTGTCCGGACAGTCACTTTCACCGTTGAGTCACACATACCGGCGCAGTGAAACCGACGCGTTTAGAGAGTTCGCTATGATTGACGTCTTTACTCGTATGCACACGCACGGATGTGGATTTTTATGTTCTCTACGTAAATGCGAATCCTGGAGAAATTTATATATAACATACAGGGTATATCAAGATTGCTACTGATAACGATAGCGATAGTTTTAATGACTACAAACTTAATGCAACTAAAAATAACGGTTTTTTTAAAATATCACTGTTTGGGTGGTAAATCCATCGTTTTTGCTAAAATAACTATTTAAACCCTGGCGTACCATAGCGTCTTTAAAAATAAAAGGGTGTACACCATAATTATATAAACTACTATGTATTAACCACCCAAATACGGCGATTGGAAAAAATAATAAAAATAATGTTTAGTTGCATTGTGTCGGAAGTCACCCGGATTCGATTTTAGTCGTCTTAATATACCCTGTTTATTTAGATTTATTTTAAAAGTAAAGTACTGACTCCAGGTTAAAATATGGAATTTAATTTTAAAGAGTGGCATATGACCTATTTTAAAAAAAAAAACGAGGACATGAAAACACGATGCTTACGCTTAATTAAATTTCAATATTTCAAGTGCTAAAATTGAAAATAGGAAATATATATTTCGTGGAAAAAGAACATGGTTTAAATTGAAATCTAACATTTGATATTTTTTTTGTACTCTTAGAAATGTACGTGGGAGATATTGTTGGGAAATTTTGCAGTAGTTTTGGATGGTGGCAAAACGATTTACTATATATTTGTGAATTAACGTTTAAAAGTAATTCAAATAAATGCATCAAAATATTAAGATTATTAAAATATAAGTTGATTGGTTTCGAAGTTACCTGTATGGGCGCCGGCAGCGTATATGTATTGAGGATAGTTATTCCTCGTGGTGCTCCTTGTCTGCTGGCGTTCCACAGGGCGGCGTGCTTTCTCCTCTACTCTTTGCTGTCTTTATCAATTCTATATCTAATCATCTTCGCTCATCCTACCACCTCTACGCAGATGATTTACAACTTTATTCTCAGGCACCTCTTGACAAGGTTATTGAGGCAATTCATAATTTAAACAGCGACATCCAACGCATCTGTGATTGGAGTAAGACTCATGGCTTAAAAATTAACCCCTCCAAAACACAGGCTATTATTATCGGCAGCCCCAGAACGACTTCAAAACTTGATAGGGACCAACTACCACTTCTAATCTGTGACGGTACTACTGTCCCTTATAGTGACATAGTAAAAAACCTTGGTTTATTTCTGGACAAGTCTTTTACCTGGGGTCCGCAGCTTAAGGAACTCAGCCGCAAATTGTTCGCCTCGGCAAAGTCCTTGCGAAGATTACACAACCTTCTACCTGTTGCTACGAAGATTTCACTAGCGCAAACCCTCCTTCTCCCTATCCTTGATTATGCCGATGTCAGCTATCCAGATCTCACCGAGGACCAATTTAATAAACTTGAGCGCCTTCAAAATTTTTGTATTAGATTCATATTTGGTTTACGCAAATATGATCATGTTTCGGAATTCCGTGCTAAGCTCAAGTGGTTGCCCATACGACTTCGTCGGAATGCTCATATTCTCTTTCTTCTGTACAACATATTGTTTAATCCTCTTACCCCCTCTTACCTCAAGGATCGATTTGTATTTCTCCACGACTCACATACTAGATCCCTACGGTCGTCAGAGAGTTTGGAGTTGAGAATGCCCGTGCACACCACCACTTTCATGGACAAATCGTTTACTGTTAAGGCTGTTCGATTATGGAACGCATTACCAGTTGTGGTAAGACGGGCACGATCACTATCTTCATTCAAAAAACTTGTCAAAGATTATTACCTTTCTCACTGAACTGACACATTGATGTGGATAGCTTTCCTATTTGCATGTCTGGAACTTTATTATATATTATATATATATATATATATATATATATATATATATATATATATATAAAATATTATGTATATGTATGTATTTTCTGATGTATGTATTCTTATGATCTTATATATGTATGTATATGTTTATATTACATAATATGAGTATTCATGACTTTTATTACTTGTAATTTTTAAAAATTATTTTAATTAGTATATTGCAAATTTTTTCCCTTTCTAGGTAGGTTCTATCCTTTACACTTTTGACTGCCCTCTATTTATCCTATTCTTAATTCCATCCCATGGTTGTCTGTAAGACATTGCCTTTCGGCGATAAGACCGCCAATTGTACTTTTTATATATGTAATTTCTCTCTGTATTTGTTGTCTTTTTGTGCAATAAAGTGTAAATAAATAATAATAAAATATTTTAAGTGTTTGGTCAGATTGTTGCTTACCTTATTTTTACTTTATAAAAAACTTATTATCTTCAGCCTTAAAGTTTGTAACTGGTTCTCGTGGGATTTAACTTCCTAACGATATTGTTAGAAGAAAAAAAAGTTGAACTTTTGTACAATACATATTCATTTTCAGAAATATTTGCAGAAATCTTGTCTTAAAAGGGCAGAGATTTTCACCGTTGATTAAAAACGGTGCTATTTACTTTTTATTTTTTTATTAAAAAGAGTTTAAACAAGAAATTATTATATCGCCCACCTTACGTTCTTTAAGGACCCATGAAACCTTTAATATATTAATTTCAACCCACGCAAACCCAATTGTAGTGAGTAAATATACTAAAGCAATCTATTGCTCAGTCAACAAAAATTCATTTCGGGAAACACCTACGCTATACCAACATTATTTTCTTATTACGAACACGTGAAACCATAATGTAATGACGTCATGTAATACAACTTAATGAAACATCTTGTGTTACGACCATGTTACGACAGTCGGCCATGTAAATAGGATATCCGTTTGCCGAAATGGTTTGCGATACGAAATGCCCTAGAAATTATGTATTTTGCCTCCGTTCTGCAATACTTGGTACGAAGGCTTACTGATAAAGGAACGGTAATAATGCCATTTGTTGTTATTTATGGTTCATTAGTTTCCCTCTGAGCATTTTCAGTCGCGGTAAAATTTGATTTAGATACCTTTATTGAATAGTTCGCCCGTTCTGTTGGGAGTATTGAAGTAATCATTGGAAATCCAGGTAGGGGGTGTATCTGATTGTAATAAATCTTTATTAATGTATCTGTGTATATTAAAACAATGGTTAACTTTAATATCAGGATGGACTATGTGTCAAACATAATTTTCAATGTATCAAAATAGATTGTAAAAGCTACCTTAATATTTGTGATGCTTAAAACTTGACTCAATGAATTGCAACGGGAACAAATGTCATAAAAGAAATTTGCTATCAAAACTATCAGTATGATTGACAATGTAATATTCTTGTGTGACCTCGTTTTATTGGCAACGTTTACGGTTACAATAATAAATGTTTCTTCAAAACAATTATTTCTTTCATAATATTTGTTTAATATAATACAATCCATTTATGACTTGATGTCATCTACGAAGATATGGTAGCCAATAATCTTACTATTGAGGATTCCGAAGACCGGGCGAAATGAAGGAGACTCAGCCGGAAGGTGGATCTTGGTACAGGTCGGGATAATGCCTAAGCAGAATGATGATGAATAAAATCCATTTACAACATATTGGAAGAGATCACATAATCAAAAATATAGCTAAGCACCATCAAGAACTTTCAGTTCTTTTACTAACTCTAGTCAAATTTTTCATCTCGGATTCGCAACTAGATACAATTTTATTCTGTCAAGTCAAGAATATTCCAAACCGGAACACTTCATAAATGTAAAACTAATTTCCTTAACCCTTGCCAGTGCCATTCTACCATCTAGATAACTAGACATACCGGAAATTCTATTATTCAGACTGTTTGCAAATATTGAGTTTGTTTGAGGACACAGGACTAATTTTAATAATTTGAACTAATTTGACAGTTTTTTTTTGTGTGTTTAAATTATGTACCATTTTTTATATTTTTATGGGTAATGAACCTGTTATGCTACATTGCTGTTTCAATCAATGGTAGACTGTAGAAGAATATTTCTCTCTCGTATTTAGTACGTGACCGGGACGAATTTACAGTAAAACGATTGGACAGTGGAACTGTGGGACACCTAGACGACGCGACGGGTCGCCCAGACATTGAGTACTAGTCTGAGTAGGTTTCTCATATGTCTATTTTTCCCGCCAAACAGCAGTGTAAATGCATTTTTGTGTTTCGGATGGAAGGACATTGTAGCCAGAGTAACTACTGGACATATTGAGATATAACATCTTATGTGTCATGTTGGCGAGTGCAGTGAAATACCAATTGCTTTGTAATTCAAGATGTTTGATTTTGCTACTGTTCATGAGCGGTTGTGTCGCTTACCATCAGGCGAACGGCATGCTCGTCTCGCTATTCATTGCAATATAAAAAGAGGCGATAGTATTTACTGCCAACAGCCCCGGGGTTATATGGACAACTTCCTCGTTTTACAGTTTGCGGCCACGAAGTTCACAAGCGCCAGAATGCCTTAAGGAATGCGAAGCTTCCGTTGTGGAATGTGGGGGACAATGTGTCAAATTAGGGTAAAGTTTAAACAATTTTGCCCAGTACAAAATTGTTTTCATGGAATTGTTTGAGTTTAAGCTATCATGGTAGTTATTTCATAAATCATTACTGAGGCTTATAATATTTAAATGTCTTAGTAAAACTGATCTTTATGTTTGACAAGTTAGTTAATAATTTACGGTCAAGTCTGAATCGCGTTTGAAGTAGGTATGTATTTATATTGTTGCATACAACTTTATACTCATTGTCGATAATACACTAAGTTTTATTATTTTTATTATTAATTTTGATCATTAAAACCTAACTCAATTCAATCTCCATCCACACCCTCTCAATAGCCATTAATTTTCCATACAATCCCATTAAAATGCCTCGACAATGACATTCTTATCTCAGTCGAAAACCAGTGCATATCAGAAACGTATAACAGCGTATTAAATTAAATCCTACTTAGCTTGGTCCGGTTGCCGTAGAAGGCATGCCGGCAAATCCGTTACGATGCACCGTAACAGCGATCACTGACCTACACAAGAGCCTGTTTTGCACGGGAACAAACCGATATTTGCATATATATTATTTTATTATGGGTTAATCTTCGGATCTGTATCTGTTGGGGTAAATGAAATGGTGACAAATGAATCTGTATTCTCTCTTTCCATAACCTGGTGATACGTAGTTAACGACCACAATAAACGAATAATAAATAAATACTTCCAACAGTCACTTAGTCTTGACCCCACACTTAGATCAAGTCTTGTGTCCCGGGTATCAGGAACTATGGGAGACTTTTCGATTTCACAAACACTCTAACCCGAAACAAATACCTGCGGATCACACAAATATTAATCTTGAAGCGGGGATCGAACCCGCGGCCTCACGTTTCACAGCTGGCGTTGATATGCTATATGGTTTTTAATGCGTAGGTCTATAGCTGAATTTACTGTTGCTTTTCGCTACAACAAAAGGTCAAATACTTTGTTGAATCTTATAAAAATATGAATACCTTAAAGTTGTCACAGCATCAAATATAACTTAGCTGAATTAATAATGATCAGAATTTAAATAATAAAAATATACGAAGTTTCTGATGTTAACGTCTTCTATTTTTAGAAAGTCTCAATACGACTGTACAATTTCTTCGTACTCGTAAATATATTTCTACATGAATGAACTCAATTCGAGATTACTTTTAAATTAGTTCTTTAATTACTTTTGGCTGAGAAGTGCACATAAATTCGCGTTTACGACTGCATTGTTAAAAAACAAATATATTTCTGGCTAAATAAAATAAAATAAAAAATATTAAGTGCTTAAGGATGTAATGTTACTTCATAAAGTGTGATGACCTCTGCTTGAAATGTAAAAATTGGGTATGGTTATGATATCACGGGTCCAAATGAGAGTTTCGCTTTATGAGATCCAATTGCTCATAAAATGTTTTAGTTTGTTTGCGGTGAAGACAGGGTTGCCCCGTGATCGGTTTATTGACACCTTCATTTTTGGGTTTAAGGATAACATTTTTTGCACGAAATGTATGAGGATACAGATATTATCGCCTCAACGTATGAACAACCTAATTTACCAAGGAAAAGGTTTCTATATAGAGTTTTATTGCATCAATTTCTTATATTTGTTTCGGTATATTTGGTTGCTTTTTTATAGCAAATGAATGGCGAGACGAGCTGGTCATTCGCCTGATTGTAAGAGAGACGAGCGCTCATGGACAGTAGCAAAACCAAACAACACCATGAATTACAAAGCAAGTTTGGGCACTCCACTGCGCTCGTCTTCCTGGGACATAAGATGTTAAATCTCAATATGTCCAGTAGTTAGTCTGGCTACAATATCGTCCAAACCGGAACTCAAAAGTGTATTTACACTGTTGTTTGTTTGGATGTTAATGGACAATAGACTATTGATTATTGGGACGAAAAGATGTAGTAATAAAACATTGGCGACATCAGACTTGGAAATAAGATGTAACTTATGAAACCGTAATTATAAAGTAATCGCTCTCTACAATAAGGAAAGTTGCTAGCTTATCAATAAACTGCATTTATTTACCAAATATTCCCCATGCTCCTTTACCAGCCCTACGCATAGCGGATTTGGCAGCCTAGTTTCAACTTTATTACTATTTGCACGCCATTGTTCCTTACCTGGGGGGAGAGTGGGGAGCGCCTGCCAATGATCCGGCTTTTTATCAGTGATTTAATTACGGTAATCACCGCGTGGTATTTCATTGTTTACTCGGGTGACAGTTTGTTGACCGATTTTTACTCACGTTAGTTCTTGGAGATGTTAACACGTTATAATGCGCAGTACTTTTTCAACGGCTTCCGTGATTTAGCTGGCAAGAAGATGGCTAAAAGAGTGGCATGGAGTTCATGTATCGCGTTTGAACACTTTTCAGACACATTTTAGTCAACAGAGTTTCGGGTTTCGGAGTTATGGGACCCAAATTGATTGAGAATCAAAAGAGTCTATATATAGTCAGGTTTTGTTTATTAACTAATTCTATAAAGTTCCTACATTCCACCTGATGATTAATTAATACATTATCATCATTATTTCAACAGCAGTCCACTGCTGAACATAGGCCTCCTCCAAGGATCTTCACATCGACATGTTATATAGCGACTATAGAATTTTACCTATACGGTTTTGGATTTACACGAAAGTTACATATTGATTCGAAAATCAATTGTTACCAGGCTTGCAGGAAGTCGCTGGATGCAGGCCGCTTCCAATAGGTCGATGTGGTGATCATTGGGGGAGAACTAGGTTCAGCAGTGGACTTCCTGTGTCTGAAGAGAGAGAGAGAGAGAATACAGCAGCATTCAGCGATTGATTGTAATCCCTTGCCAGACGACAAATATATCAGAAAACCATATCAAATTTTAGAAAAAGACCTAAATATTAAGTATCTTTTTTCATTATTGTATAAATATGACCTTTACACGCTCTAAATGTTGAAACTAAGGTGAATAAAGACACACAATCACGTCAGAAGGTACTCGAACAGACCTAATTAATTCGTAAATTGCATGCCTCCAAGCACTTAAGCGCGGAGATATCAAGGACAACTAAAAGGCATGTTTTCCTAATCTATTACTTTATTATTCAGTTAAATGGTTAGTAAGGCGTGTAATGCGAAGTGGAGGTCGCGGGTTCGAAGCCAGGGCTGAACTGACCAAAATTACAAAGGTTTACTGACAAATAATACCTCTGGGTCAGGCAAGACCGCTTTACACATACTGTTGATGTTTAAGAAGCATAATTAAAAAATATATATATAAAAAAATTAGGTGTTATTTTCAAACTAATTTTATTAATTGACGTTCTTTATTCGACCCTGTGTGTATGGTTGTATGTACGCAAATTAGTCAATACCCACTAACACGACATGAATCGGGTATTCATTTTGAATAGTCGAATTTCCTTTTAATGGTAATGGAATAAATAGTGCAATCTGCATATCTGAAGCCCACTATGAGAACTTTTTATGTATCAACACACATTAGGCTAGCGTGGTGTATGACCGAAAATCCCTTTCGATCCACCTTGGATCATGGTTATGTTGCCAAATCAGGAGAGGAGCAGGAGGAATATAAGATGGGAAAAGGGAAGGGGTATCAGGCATCCGGCAATGTCACTCACCGAATGAAACGCGACTGCAAAACTGTCGTTTCACGTCGCCCCGGACGAGTCTGCCCATTCATGCTGAGTCATGAAAGACAACAGCGTGGCTCTACCACATTTTTCGTATATTGTTTATTTATCATGAAAACAGAAAGTTTTCGTAGTTCGTCGAATAAAGTTCATAATATATTGAGGCACATTTATTTCAATGTTATTTGGCTGAATGTGTGCCTAGGGGATCGTATACTCTAAGTAGTTAAGAACTTGAATAATACACTGCGAACTATAAGCCGATGCGATTATTGTACTTTATATATAGAATATTATACATTGTTTTGGAGGATAGAATTTATTGTAAATTTTGAAACTTAATCATCTTTGTTTTAGTCTCTAGAGAAGCATGCCTGTGAATTGTAAGGCCCGGCACTGAAATCAGGTGAGAAAATCTATTTTCTATGAGTTTTTAATTTGACTATACGTATATGAGTAGGCTGGGTGTGGAAATTCTTCCCGATCTAGGAAAAAACTGGCCTGCAACAAAACAATATCATGAAAAAAAACGTACCTACTCAAGGATCTGTGGTGGCATGAGTGCCATCTCTGCCTACCCTTTGAGAGGCTAAGTGCGTGAACTTACGAACTATGTAACCTTAATCGTTTCATGGACAAAAAGTAACATAAATCACCCAGCAGAATAATAAGAAAGTTGTAGCGACGTCCCCGCCCATTCAAGTTGCCGACGACCCCTAATTATCAATAACTAGATTTCATATACAGCTATTGGAAGTAGGCAAAAGAGAAAAAAGTTCTGGATAGAATATTTTCTTATTACATAATAATCAGTTTGAACATAGTTTAAAAATGTTTGGTACTCTAATAATATAGAAATAAAGCAATAGTTATGGGAAGAAATTATCTAAGGTGGACTGCTTTTATTAAAAAGACCATTCTTTATAACGAGGCAAAGCTATTTTGTAACCATAACCCTGAAACTGCGTCGGTGGTGTAGTTGTACTACAGTACGGTTACAAAGCTGAGGTCTCGGCTTCGAATCCCGGATCCGGCAAAGTGATATTGGAATTTTCTATTCATTATCAGACTGGAGTCAGGAATTTATCCCGATGTACCGATAGGCCCCTATCAGATCGTGGGACGGAACATACAAGGCGAAATATGGGTGCCTCGGTAGCACCTCCGCCTACCCATTCTGGAAAAAGGCGTGAGTTTTTGTATATGTTTAGCACTGAAACAATCACTATCCAAACACCCCCCTGCTTCAATGCCAATTGTTAGTTTGAGAAGTGGGAGCGGCTACATCCATACTGTAACACCTTGAAACTTGAACTTGTAACACATTGAAACAGCACCGGTTCATCAGCTCAAGAAGAGTGGTACCAATTTTTCAAAGAAAACCGTTGTGAACTACGAGCTTTACTATTGCGTTTCATTCTCCCTCTAACTCTCTTCAGCCTTAGGAAGTCCACTGCTACATATAGGCCTCCCCAAAAATCTCCACATTGACCTGTTAGAAGCGGCCTGCATCCAACTTTTTGTAAACTTAACCAGGTCTCCCGTCGTCCTTGTAGGCGGGCACTGCGCTTGCGTGGTGGCCTCCACTCCAGAACCTTTCAGTTCAAGCAGCCATCAGTTCTTCGCGCGAAGTTTCATTCTGGTATTGAGGATTTCAGTTTGTACGTATACTCTACATAATTAAGAATATTCGAATCCTCTAGAATAGAGATCATCGTACGTGATCGTGAAAGATCCTAACACTCACGCAAGTTTGTTGTGGTTCGAGTTTAGCCTGAGAGATAACCATCATAAATTAATTAATCGAGTGCGTGAGGTTCTGGGAGCGATATGCTTGACTAAGTATTTTAATTTTAAGTAATTAATGTGATTGGTGTTAAGTGTAAAATTAATAAATTAATGAATTCATTGATCAATTGACGGACAAAAGACAACATTTTAAAATAAAGAATATTTGAAATTGAAACGCGCACATATCAATATCAATACACGATTCACTTCAAGATAATTAAACAATAATTCGACTTAACAAGTATTTCCCGATACAATTGGCAATAACAGCACCAATCATGGCACATTGGGATCGGGCGGCGACGCGAATCGACCGTAAACTGCTCTCAGCTAGATTTCGTGTGGTTACTGCAAACAGCGCAGCGAATAGACTCCCGTTAGCGGCTGCCGCAATTTATGCACTTGTTGCGGGTTTAATTATACTCTTATATAAGAATAAATTCGAAATAAATACTAACAAAAATCACCAACAAAGAGATACAAGTCTTCCGCCGATGTCAGAGACTACCAGAGATTTTTGGGTCACACAAACTTTCAGACCGGAAACAAATGCTTCTGGATCACATATGTCTCGGTGCGTGGATCGAACTCGTTACTTCTCGTTTCACAATCTGTGTCAAACCAACAGTGCTATGTAGGTTGTTAAAACATCATATATCTGACTTTTGAATTTTAAATAAATACACCCAACAGTCACTTACATAATCCTGACCCCACACTAAGATCGAGTCTTGTGTCGTGACTGGTGAGTATCAGGAACTACGAGAGACTTTACGGTCTCACAAACACCCAGACCCGAAACAAGTACCTGTGGATCAAGGCGAATTTTGGGCGACATTATCGCATTAGCGACAAAGTCCTTTTCTATATTAATAAAAAAAATACTCTACTTTTTAGGTTTCTTTGTAGTAGTAGTATTGTATCCATTACAATAGTCAGAAGCTTTAGGTATGCCAACCAATATAAGGCGTGATGGACTAAAATGGCTATTCTTCAAAAGATTCATATCACAGAAGCGGAAGATCTTTAAGGTGCCAAGTACTTAAAACAAATCTACAAAATAGACATAAATCCAAGGAATAAGGGCAGATAGTAGAAAATTAAGTTAAAATTCAATAATAGAAGTCTCTAATGGGCAAGCAATAACGAACGCAATGTCTTCGTGATTGACGCTGTTAATCATGTTGCAAAATTGTCTTTGTCTCTACTTAAGAGGAATTTTATAGTACTTTGCAGTGTCGTAATGGATCTATGTTATTTTATCACCTATTGTTTTTATACCGGGTATATCAAGACTGAGTCCAAAAACGAAGCCGTGTGTTAGTTGTAGTAACTTCAGACACGATCCAACTAAAATTTTGCAAAGAAAGCGATGATATTTTTCCCTCTTTTGTAAAGACGCTATTTTTTTAAGTACTCAAGGTTTTCAATTATTATTTTAGCAAAACTATGGATTGGGCATGGACCCTAACACGATGATATTTAAAATTCCCAAAAAATAATTGTCGCGTTTGCGAAATTTTTAGTTCCATTATGTTTGTAGTCACTAATACTACCACTCGCCTTCGTTTTCGATCGCAGTCTTGATGTACCCTGTAAAAAGTAAGTAATTAGTCTTAACACCTACGCTTCAGGAGTAACAGAACACCGTGTTTAATTTAAACAAATTTGTGACCTTTACTGTTGATGAAAATTCTCGCTGTTTGATCTAAAAATATCATTTTAACTTCCTTTTCTTTGTAATTAAATGTACCAGTTTGTTTACATTTTTGAGGACGAATTTAAACAGATAAATTCACCCAATGGTCACATACATAGTCCTGACATTAAGATCAAGTCTTGTGTCGTGGGTATCAGAAACTACCCGGGAATTTTTTGCTTACAACAACCAAACCCTAACTTCAGTTCACTTCAAAACATTAGTTCAGTTTTTTCTTAAACCCTATACCACGCAAAAGATCTATCAATTATATTTTTAATTAAGATTAATACAACTAAAATGCATATCAAGACATCCATGACACAGATACTATTGACTATATCTATGACTTCTGTCTGTTAAGGAACATGTAATAATAGCAACGTTAATGATCGCTAATATCAATTTCCTGCACATTAGGCCATTGGTGATACGAGCAGTGGTACAGTAGACCGGCCCGTTACCACGGTACCGCGGAAATTATGCCTAACAGGGTTACGGCTCCACGCTTCGTTTGACGCACGCGAATATGCCGTCACCGAATTACTTAGCCGTTTGTGCTGTGGGTATTTTAGACCATGATGCGAAAATAGCAACAATAGCCAATATTGAACAGCATTATAGTGTTATCACTGAGATTATTATTGGTCTGGCAACTGAGGATGTCAACGAAGTAAATTGAAAAAGATTGTATTGGAAAACGATTTTCGTATTGTCCAATAAACAGCGGGCAGATAAAAAAGAACCGTCTTACGTATTGCTAAAAGGATGCCTACAAATTAATCTAATACACCCCAAGAATTTCCATAGTACCCTGTTGAAAGCTGCTGACATCCACTGACTTCCTACATCCTCTATTAGGCCGACATGTCCCGAAAATAGGTAAATTAAGAATGCATTAAATAGGGTCAATCTAGCAATTCCAACTATTATTAAATGCCAGTAGTCATTATTTACAGCTTTTAAAACTAGATTTCTTGTTTTAATATTCCCCAGTAGAATTAAGACTGCCAGCCAGCGGGTCATAAATCAAGAACTATTTTGAATTATACTGAAATATATTGCACTGTTCGTATGTACTTTAAACCGACACGAATTCACATAACTAATAGACGAACATTTTAGGTTCGTGCCTTTAAAGCGTTTCTGCGATTCGAAGCGATAATTACCTACTCCAGCAATTAAATAATTACCGTTCACACTCTAGCGAGCATGTAGAACGTCATGAGGAAATCGCCGTATCATTGGAATATTACAATTTTAAATTCATTTATTTTAACCTATAGGTTGGCAGTGAGGATATACATTTTTATATTGCAATGAATGGTAAAACAAGCATGCCGTTCGCCTGGTGGTAAGCGATACGACCGCTCATAATCAGTAGCAAAACCAAACAACACCTTGAATTACAATGCAATGCTTGACATTCCACTGCGCTCGCTTCCTGAGACATAAGATAGTAGTTACGGTGGCTACAATGTCCTGCAAACCGAAACACAACAGTGCATTTACACTGCTGTTTGACGGGAGAAACAAATATTTTTTTGTAAAGAACTCTATGGTATGTAAGTTCCACTACGATGTTTTCCTTTACCATTGAGTCAATATTTATACAAGTAAATATGACATAAAAGATGATCATGTCATTGGGTCTTACTTTTTACATAGAAGAAATTAAAGTTGTGTCTCATCTTTTCACCGACGATTATCCTTATTGCCAGTATTGATCCCAAGTAATAATACTATTATACAAAATATCACTTACATATCCTGTTAAAACTTAGCCGTAGTTAATAAATTTCAAATTACCTGCAAAAGAAGAAAATATTAATTAGTAATTTTATAATTACCAATAATTGGAAAACTTGTAATTATATTATGTATGACCCAGTGGAGGAGAAGGTGACTATGAAATAAGTAGATGTGGATTTGACTATCATAACGAAAAAAATGAATATATACTTTAAGAAAGCCTTTCAGAGAAATTGCCTCCATGACGCAGTTAGTTAGACGCCGCCTGTGAAACGAGAGGCCGCGGGTTCGATCCCCGCACCGAGAGAAATATTTGTGCGGCCCACAAATATTTCTTCCGGGTCTGGATGTTTTTGAGACCGAAAAGTCTCTCGTAGTTCCTGATACCCACGACACAAGACTCTATCTTAGTGTGGGGTCAGGACTATGTTTGTGACTGTTGGGTGTTATTTATTTATTTATAAAAGATCAGCAAAAGTCTAATTACTAGGAGCTCACACAACAATTATTGGTCTAGTTGGTAGTTTAATTTAGTGACGAATGAGCCTTTAGATTTAACGTTAGATATATTCACAGAGGCTATCATAGTTTAGAGAAGAAAAGCAAATTAATAAACAAAAAATTAATATATGTATAACACCGCGACGCTATTTTAACATCTCGTCATGGTGCTGTAATTAACAAATTAACGAGAAACACGATTTAAATGAGATCTCGCAGGGCAAAATTAATTTGCATATTCATTATATCAGCCGATTACATGCTCACGTCGCTAAAGTCATGTTTTGTGTTTAAATATTTGCGATAATTATTAGTTATTTAGTCATTCTGTATGTATCTGTATCAGCCCATATACGTCCCACTACAGGGCACGGGCCTCCTCTGCAATCGACAGTACAATTGAGTGATTAGGCCATATAGTCATTCTGATTTCATTAAAATGATATTATGTTTTAATTATGTACAGTATTCTGTTTATTATATAATAATTTCCATCCCCGCACCGAGAGAAATGTTTGTGCGACCCACAAATATTTATTTCGGGTCTAGGTGTTTGTGAGACCGAAAAGTCGTAGTCCCTGGTACCCACGACATAAGACTCGATCTTAGTGTGGGGTCAGGACACGTGACTGTTAGGTGTTATTTATTGGTTATTTCTTTATAATTTATATATACGAGGGAAATTATAATGTAGAGTCATCAAAAAGATAGAGGAGCGATTTATAAATCAAAAGAGTGATGAATGAAAAAGGCATTTAATAGCTTACTTTGAATTTTCTTTTGACAGGTCCTATGCTAAACAAGAAACACAACAGTCCTATACGAAACAAGAAATACCAATTACTGATATTAAGATGTGATATTTTAACATGTTTATATATTAGCATAAAGACAATCGTTTCGTTCATAAGAATAATAAAAACACTAAAAATACATCGTATTAAAGAAAATTATGTGCGCAGTTGCAAACGCCGTGATAAATGAAATCCTCTTACATTGTTCGTGACTTATTACAAGCATAGCATAGTTTCAAAACTCGGCTCCTCTTTACATTCGTGATGTAAACAAGGAACTTGACAACATTACAAGATTTGCTGATTTCTTATGCAACAGCGTACACTTACTGTAAAAATATATGAGATATTTTGCATAACATAAACAAACTCACGTCTTTTTCCCAAAAAGGGTAGGCACAGGAGCCAGGACAACACTATTTCGTCTTGTATGTTCCGTCCCACCATGTGATGGGGGCGAGCCTATCGCCTTATCGGGCACAAATTCCTGACTCCAAGCTGATAATGAATAGAATGATCCAATATCAGTTTGGCGGACCCGGGATTCAAACCCGAGACCTCAGTTTTGTAACCCTACTATAGTACAACTACACCATCGAGCCAGTATAAGATATTTTGGTGGCCTTTTATTTATATTAGTCACAAAGCCGGAGCTTTTCACGTTATAGTAACCAATATACGGTGTTATTTTACTATTATCCCACTGAATATTCAAAAGAATAAAATTTCCTCGTATTCGTACTACTGCTTCCATCCTATCGGTCATAGTGTTGATGTTGATGATATATGCAGCCTATAGTATTCCTGGATAAATGATCTATCCAAGAGAAAAATCATTTTTCAATTCAAACCAGTAGTTCCTGGGATTAGAAGTAACAAACAAACAAACTTTTCAGCTTTATATATTAGTATAGATGTTACTTTGATTTTATACAATCATATTAGTTTAAGACGCGTCTGTTGTATTCTTTGAAATTCAGGGAAAAATTGCACCCAAAATGGCAAAATGTACTGGATGTATCAGCTTATGATTGTATCTACATTTTGTGCAAATAAATTATTTCTGATTTCTGAAAAACTCGGAGTAACAGCTGCAAACTAACGACTGTAATAATAATTACTTGCGTGGTAAGAACGTAATAGCAGTATTTCCGTCATAATCACAGCAATTATTTTAGTTTCAGAAGCAATTTGAAATGAGACATTAACAATTGTTGGTAATTTGTGGGAATTGTCCGTCTTACCTCGATCTATTTCTTGCATAGTGAAAATGAAAGGTAAAAACCTTCTAATGACCACAACGTATAACTTCAAAGTCCTTGTTTTGATACTAACAAAGGCCATTCCCACTACAAACTATAAAACAAAATCACTTCCCGTCTATCTGCCCCATGTATGCTTAGATCCTTAAAACTACGCAACGGATTTTGATACGGTTTTTTTTAATATATAGAGTGATTCAAGAGTAAGGTTTGTATGTATAATATTACATATACACAGATTATTCCAGTTTTTAAAAATAACATGTATCTGATGTGGAGTGGAATCAAAACAAAGTGTACCCAGGCGAAGCTGGGAGGAGACGTTAGTTGTCAGATATCAGTGATGAAATATCGTATGCTGCATTGGCTGAGATCAAAGCTGTGAAGCCCTTATCTGAATTGAACCGCAACCCAAAATTAATGAACATTGCCGGGAAGTACCGTATTTGATTAGGGAAAACCGCATTTAAGTAAGAGTAGCGATTCTCAAATCATTAATTATCATACAACGCTACATATTCCACCTACTACCTTTTTGGTAAGCTGGTAAAAATTTGTTAATTTTATCGAGAATAAATCGGCAGTAATCGACAGCTTTTGGAACAAACGTCTGGTTTGCAACAGCCTATATTTGCCCCACTAAATACTTTGAACTGATTGGGTATTTGGGAAATGTAAAGGTCGACGCGAACACACCGAAATGAATTTAATGTAAACGCTCCAATGAATTGTTGCCAAATCAAAATGTTCGATAAGATTACAATTCCCAATCGGACAGAAAGAGCCTTCGGCTGTAAATAGGTTTAATAATTTATGAGACTGAAATTTGTGAATGCATATTTCATTTTACTACCAGTCAATAATTTGTAAGATAATTTAAATACTTAGTTAGTAGTTAGTTAAAATTCATACAATAAAAATATTATTTTGGCTTCGTAACAGTTAACAAATTCAATTTTACACACAAAAGGAATGCATTTTGGCGTAGCTGTGCTATTACGAGATATTTTGTTATCTGGCGGGATAAAAAATCTGTTTTTTTTTTTACCGTAAAAGTTATTTACGTCAGTGATTCCATTTTGAAAGCCTGCGTGGTGTCAGCGTGAAATAAAAGCCGTGGGTTTATTCTCTGAACCGAAACGAAAGTTGGTGTGATGGATTTATATTCGTTTCGAGTACTGATGTGAGATTGTCAAATCCATTGTAGTTTTCGATAAGATAATCTGATCAGCCATGGTGTGAAGAAACATCTCAGCAGAGCAGATTATGCCATTTGATACTCTATATGGGCGACATTTACGCTTACCATCAGGCACAGTACAGTCACTATGCCATCAGTGAGTTCGAGATTGTATGTATGACTGTTAGGGCAGCATTTAATCTTTCTTCTTCATTCTTCGACTTTCTTACAAATGTATCGGATAAAGAGTATTATTTGCGTGAATCACTATGAATCGCTATCCTTCGATAACTAAACTGTCTAGAATCTAGATAAAAGTAGTTCTTTAAGATAAAATTTGTTTTAAAGGCATATACTGTGATGGTATGCTTTGTAGTGTACAAAGGCCCTAAAATGTATTTATTTCCAGCAAACCGCCCGCACGCTCATCGCGTCTGTGCTATGTCGGATCGTGTGCACGAGTTCTTATTCCTAGCGCGTCTGGAATTTAATCGGATTGTCTTGAGATTGCTCAGTCGAATATTCCATTAAACATATAAGAGCTATTTAATAAGATTATCTAAATATTAATTGTTGCAGACTATTTCTAACTCGATCGGTATGATGATTATAAATAGGTATCCCAAACTCGAGGTATCACAACAAATGTTCGTACTTGTTTCTAAGCCTTAACCGACTTGGTACTTCGGTTTCATATGCCAAGTCGGATATTTCTTATTCCGTAAATATAACAATTAGTGATCGAATACTGCGTTCATAGTTTCAGAAACCGTATTTTTTATTTTTCTACGGAGCGCTCCGATAAATTTTGCATTTCATGCTCCAGTAATAAAAAAATATAACCAAAAACATAAAAGTTATCACCATGCTTTAATAAGCCATAAAAATAAAACCGATGAATGAATATTTTACCAAAAACCCGCGCTTCAAATAAATCTCCGTAAAAGCATGCATTTCAGCAATGGAGGTGTTTTGTTCAAATATCTTTTTAATGGACGTTTTACAAACCCACGGTTTGTATGCGTTCGTTACTCCGCATTGCATCATTCAGGTACAAACTATCACAGAAAACAAATGGAAAATGCTTGGATTAAGAAAAGCTTCAGCTCAAAAAGAAGACCGCGCACTGTTAATAGGCGTGGAGAAATTATAAAAGAGCGTAAAACAGCGTTCCTGTGAACAAAATGTTTCCAACAAAAAACAGCGGTACCATACCGCTACACGCATTTTTTTATACATTTTTTATTTTATTTCAATGAACAGCGAGACAAGCATGCTATTCGCCTGATGGTAAGCGTCCCGATTGCTCATCAAAAGTAGTAAAATCAAACAATACAATGAATTACAAAGCAATGCTTGGCATGCCACTGCGCTTGCCATCCCGAAACATAAGATGTTAAGTCTCAATATGTCCAGTAGTTAGAATACCCGTGTAGTGGGACGAATTCAAGCTCCTATCGTTTCAAATAGAAGCCATTAAAAGTAATTAAAGCTGATTTGTACCAGTTCAACTTGAACTAACGGATGCAGTATCAATGGCTTGCATCTAGGGAAATCACTGATTTGTATCTACAAATGTGGGCGGAAATGAGAACGAGTTTGTGAATGGTTATCAATCAAAAATATGGAACGCGGGATAAACTGTCTACTGGGGATGTGATAATATATTTTCTATTCGAAAATGTTTCATGGTTGACATCAATTTCAGTTACTAGAAATCTACTTTAAATGTTTATAGAACTGGTATAAGTTCCATTTAGACAATTAAAGAGCAGTTTCAATAAAAGATTCGTGTTTTTTCCACTTTTATAAGTCAAATTGTTGGAAGTGATCGATATACCTAAAATAAATTATTCTTCGCCTCACCCATTTTACACCCAGTCGGTAACACGGTGGTATTAATTAGTTTTTAATACGTATTTTCTGAAAACTCACTTTTCAAGATTATTAAATTACAGTCATAACAATATATAAAAGTAAATGTTGTTTTAATAACAAACATTTTGCCCTTTTCCATATTACGCCATTCAGTGTTAGCAAATAAAATCGGCAGACGCCAACAATATGTTTACTTTTTCACGAAGCTAAGCAGGGCTCGAACGCAAAGCCCAATACAAACAGACATGCGGACATTTTTACAATTGGACCGGGGTGTAAATTTTTACTGTGCTCACACTCGCTACGCCGCTCTGCATTTTTAATGCACGACAAAAAAAAGGTTACAAGTTTGACGGTTGCTGTAAAAGGCTTTGCTCTTTTGCAGGCGACACAGCTTTTTTATTTCGCTGAAACAAAGGCTCCATACATTCTGGGTATTTAAGCATTCATGAAGTTGCGTTTTATTTTTGAAGAAATATGAAAATAATAATTTTTAGACTAGCCTGAATGTTTTTATGACTTTTGCCTTCAATGAAGCACTAAAAATAGATATTTTGGATAATATCGAGTGTTGAGTTTCCGCTTTTCTGTCGTAGCGCTGTTTTTATCAGGAAAACTGTAAAATAGCAGGTCGATAGTCCTTTTCCTACATCAAAAATTTTTGTGTGTGATCCATGACCGTTCTTTTTGGGTCTTTTTGTCTGTGAAATCAACTTAGTGGGATGTTACTTAAATTATCTGAGAACCATGATTTTTATTCAAAATTTTCGAGGTGAACCGTGCCTCACTCTCATCCCAACATAATTGTACTAACTCCAAATAAATAAATTTTGCTATACATTCCATTACCTTTGACATCACGTTCAGTTAATCCGATAAACACAAATTAATATTAATTAAAAGCGAGCATGTATTGTAAACTGTATAATTTTATGCGTTCGTGACTCTGAAAGTTTATTTAATTTAATGTATTGTGTTGAGTGTATACATAATATTTGTATGTAATGTATGAACATAATTTAAACAACAAACAACTACTGCTTTACATCTGCTGTGCAAATTATTACTGTGCGATACTATTTTACATTTTAAACATATTTATGCTATTCGAATATTCTTTGTCATTTATGTATTTTGAGGGACTTATTGTGTCTATATTTTATGTATTCAATACATTGTTCGTTTGTGGCTTTCCCTTACCAGTAGGTACTAAGAATTAATATTGTTAAAAAACACGAATGTGTTTGGCAAAACTTTTGTAAGATTATATGAAAGTATTGATTAAGTATACACATATATTTGACAATACAATTGTTCTTCTTTAGAACACAATTAAACAACACAGTTTATAAGCTAACAAGTGACATTGGCTACTTTTATGAACAATTCCGGTAGAATACATCAGACATAGATAGATTTAGGCGAAGAAAGTTAAAAACCCTTTCTTAAATATGGCAGAGTTGAGAAGCTTTATCAGTAACTTGTTATACACAGACAAAACATAACACGTTTATATTAGATCCATTAACATTGCAAGACTATATACTATATATGTATATGTGGGCACGACAAAGGCTCGGGGTCCTTGGATGACCGCCAGTGAATACATTATCGATAGCAAACGCTGCGTTGAAATATTCACGCTCTCGAATAAATCTTGTGAGAACTATTCTTAGTTTAGATAAATATCAAATCAGCCCCATACGCATCACAAAGGACACGGGCGTACTATTTGTGAGGGAATTGTGTTACATCCTGGACTTACGTGGATCCCGAGGGAGTTTGTTTATTTTCTTGTATGTAAATGTTTGGCGATAGAGAAACTCCAGAGCTATATTGTTGGAATAAAATAAATGAAATATCTATAATATTATACGGAGGAAAGATTTGATTGTTTATATTGAATAGGCCCTAAAACCACTGGAAAAATAAACGATATTTTCAGAAAAAGTGTACCCAGGCGGAGCCGGACTGGGTTGCTATGACAAATAAAATTGATTGTTTTGGTTTGCAAAATACTATAAATCTCTAATCTATTGTTATCTCTACATTATTATTATTTTTCTATGTGTGTGCAGTAAAGTATGAATAAATAAGTAAATAATAAATAAATAAATCGAATGTTATATTTTGTTTGTATTTTTATTGCCTGCTTGTTGACGAGGCAGGTGCAAGCTAGGCTCGCGCCCTGTGGTATGGGGCCGCTTCGAGAATCCCGCCACGGTATCCCCTGCCTGTCGTAGAAGGCGACTAATGGGGAAGTGAAGGTCGCGGGCGCGCAGTGGGGGGCTGTTGTTGCGCCCATTGTACTCACGTACAATGCGACCTCGAGATGTTCGGCATTGTGCAGGGATGGTCCCGGTAGAAGCTGGAGCGCTCTTTTGCTTCGGGTTCCCGGGGCCGTTCCAATTGCGCTGAACACAGAGCTGAGGGCAACGCGGGGTTTTGGTTGGTATGCCTATAGGTGAACCCAACATAATCGCTCCACCCTCCCCCGAGGTGGGGCGGTAGCGGTAAACCGGTTTCCCCGCGCCAACAAAAAAAAAAAAAAAAGCTAGGCTCATTAAGTGTCCAAGTCAAGGATTCAGAGTCGCTCATTGATTTTGGCAATGCTAAGGGCAGACTAGCCGCCATCTCTCTTCGTTTATATTTGGTTTGAATGGATATCCCTATCTATTATGCAAAAAGGCCAGTACTCTACTATTTAAAAATCACTTTTTCGTTCTAAAATAGGTACCTGACAATTAATTTTCGGACTCTAAACTCTCTTAATTTATACACACAGGAGTACGTCGGCAATGTGTGCCTGAGTTTCAATATTCCCGGGCCTCGACAGAGGGGTAGACCAAAGAAGCGCTGGTTAGAAGATATGAGGATCAACGGCCTTACTTATTGAAAGGCCGAAGATCGGGCGAACTGGAGAATAATTTGTCAGGAAGCGGATCCTGACGTTGGCCGGGATAACGCTAGGTAGAAGAAGAAGAAACTTTTATAATTTATATAATGCAATATTATCATGCGTCAAAAGAACAACAAAGCATTTGATACAACCCTTAGAGATACAACCCGATACAATCCCGCCATCTTGACGCCTTGTAGATATGACATGTATATCAAAACAGTTTCGCTCCAAGTAGTGAAATAGTTTCGCAAATTTCATTACACGATTAATATGCTAGGAGTTGTCTGAAACATTAAAGCGTAAACATTACTATATGTATACGCAATTACGCACAGCTTGCTTACAAATGGTACGGTTGTTGTAACAACTAAAACGATGCGGCTGACAAACATCGACAAGAAACAGTGTTTCATAAAACAATATGTTAGGCATTGTGTTATTTTTTATTTTTAGGGCAAAGGAATCGAAGACCATACAGCCTTGTCAAACCACATTATAATTTAAAAAAAAAACATTAAATTGATTATCATTCGAAAACACCCCAAAACTAGATACATTGGATTTTCCTTTAAGTCTTCCTTAATTAGGACCATTTTAGTAATATTTATAACTGAGTTTATAACCACACCATCAAAGTACGTACATGTTACATATTCTGTCTGTCTGTCTGTATCAGCCCATATACGTCCCACTGTAGGGCACGGGCCTACTCTACAATCGACAGTATGATTGAGAGTGGTTAGGCCATATAGTCCACCACGCTGGCCTAGTGCGGGTTGGCGGACTTACATACCATAGAAATTCTTAAAAATCGCTATGGTATGCAGGTTTCCTCACGATGTTTTCCTTCACCGTTTTAGACCGTTACATATTAAATCCCATTAATTATTATATCCAATACATTACACTAAACTCGGATTATCAAGACCCTCCGATAACATTACAAAAGACCCAGGTGCTAAACCCTTAGCTCCATTAATGGACCCTCTCAGATAAAGGACTATACCTATATATAACATACATTCATAAACTCACGCCGTTCTCCCAGAAGGGGTAGGCAGAAGTGCTACCAGGACATCCTCATTTCGCCTTGATGTTCCGTCGCACGATATGATAGGGGGTGAGCCTATCGGGCACAAATTCCTGATTCCGGGCTGATAAATAATGAATATAAAAATCCAACATCACTTTGCCGACCCAAGATTCGAACCCGAATGCTTTGTAATTGTACCATATTACAACTACGCCATCGAGGCGGATAAAGGTCCAGTTTGCTATTAAATTAAATTAATCCTACAAGTAATAGTATTCAGCGTGTCTATCGATAACGTTCGGTCAGTGGGCCACCCGGAACCGAACCGGCACTGCAGTTTCACAATTTTAATTTACATTATTTATAACCGTGGGAATATAACGAGATCTTGTTTGTATGGTTTGTGTTAATAATAATGGAATATGAGATTTGAAACGAATTAATTTGTCGGTTGGATGTATTACGTCTTGGTTCCCCAAAGCAACAATAATTACTGGGATCAGTTACATAAATAGTCCCCAAATTTACACACATGTCTTGTGTTGGGAGTACCTATCAGAAACTACGACAGACTGGTCGACAACACCCAGATCCCATACCAATATATGTTGGTTCATAGCTATTTGTCTTGGCCCAGGTACCGAATGTGTAGCCTACCGTTTCCCAGTCGGTTTTTCAATCAACGACGTCATAGGGTCTGTCAAAATTGTACAAATAGAGAAATAATTATAATTTTTAATAAAAGGTTTTATAATAAATATCAGCTGAAAACTAAAATCAACAAACTCTCGAGAACTCACTAAATCGTCAAGCAGAGCATTAAATATTTAACATTCGCTAAAAAAACATAAGCCTCACTCGTCCAATACCACGAACATCAAAAATAATAATAAAAAAAAAAAAACAAATAAAATAAGTGGAAGTCGAATAAATCGTTGATGTTTACATTTTATTTCACAAAGCGGATATTGCGAGACCTGATTGAAAATAAAAGTACCGAAATTAATTTCAAATATTTCATCGAGGGCTTCAGATTAATCCGTTTAGCTTGTTCCATTTTATTTTCATTCTTAATAATTATATGACACAATGACGTCATAGTTTCGATATATAACTAGCTATTTTAATAGATATAAATATTCTGTATACAATATATAGTATATACCTACTTAAATGCACGAAAACAGTGAAGGAAAACATAGTGATGTATTCGTCCCACTGCAGGGCACGGGCCTGCTCAACAATCAAGAACTCGATTGAGAGTGGTTAGACCATATAGTTCACCACGCTGGCCTAGTGCGGGTTGGCGGACTTCACATACCATAGAAATTCTTACAAATCGCCATGGTATGCAGGTTTCCGCACGATGTTTTCCTTCACCGTTATAGTACGTGGTGATTGACTACAAATACACACATGACTCCTAAAAGTTAGAGGTGTGCTCTGGGATTCGAATCCGTGATCACCATGAACAAGTTAGTCGCGCCTGGTCCGTTTACCAACAGCCACCAAGCACTTATGATTATGATAATATCCCAGCTCAATACAAGGCAAGTCTTTCCAAACCAATATGAGACTCAACTAACGACAGCCTATACTGACAAGTGTTAGACTAACATACTGGTGGTAGGTCTCCTATATGTGAGAGGCTGTCTGATTAGATACCACCGCAATATTTATTTCTCCTCCCAAACTACAGTGTAAATCCACTGTTCGAAGGTTCGAAGGACTTTGTAGCCAGAGTAACTACTGGACAAAAAACACTTAACATCTTATGTCTGAGGATGTCGATCGCAGTGGAATGCCAAGCATCGCTTTGTGATTTTTGGATTTGCCCCTGTCCATCAGCGGTCATATCGCTTACCATTAGGAGAATGGCACGCTCGTCTCGCCAATCATTGCAAAAACAATAGCAACCGCTAAGTCCCGAGTTTCGTTTGTCAGTGAGATCGCTAGGAACAAAATAACCTGGGGGTTATTCTGTAGGATCGGTCCTATAGACACCAAAAGGGTGAAGGGTAATGAATATAAATTGAATCCCATCACGTGGCCTAAGTAAACTATGACTGGGCAAAACGGACCCTCATTATTTGATGGCACACATAAACGGATTTAAAAGATTAAACGTTCTAATCCTGTTTAAATTATCAGATCAAAGTATTTTGGAATTGTCCATAGTGAGTCATGTAAATTAATTGATTATTTATATTAGTTAATAGTACAATTTATAGAGTAGGTATAATATGCTAATCTATACATATAAATAAAATTGAAGTGTCTGTTTGTAAAGTGAAAATAAAAATAAATGTCCAACTACATATCGTTATACACGTGATACTTATAACGAAAATGACCTTAGATTATTTTTGGCTGTCTGTCTGTCTGTTTGTTTCGGCTAATCTCTGAAGTGGCTGGACCGATTTTGACGGGATTTTTATTGTCAGGTAGCTGATATAATGAGGAGTAACTAAGGCTACATTTATTTTAGAAAAGAATATTTTAGAAAAACAAAGGTTTTTTTAAATTCCACGCGGAAGAAGTCGCGGGTACAGCTAGTTTGAATATATAATAAATGCATTCAAAAATCTTTCGAAAGGGACAGTACATTCGATAACTAAAATAGGTTGAATAACTGTCTATTAATAATTCTTTCTATTCTCTAATTCTATTAATAATGCAACTTGGTCAAAATTATCATCTTAACTCTAAATTTGATTTTGTATTAGAACACTATCCGCGTCAAGGACAACAAAAAAACGTTTTTTAAATAATATCCTGTTATTCAGACACTCAGCCTGAAAGGAATTGGGAATAAGTTTATCTGTTTGAAATATTACCTATCTTTTTTATTGTGATGAATGGCAAGACGACCTTACACGAGCTACAAAATAAAACTTGGCATTCCACTGTCACCCTCTCCCCATCCCGAGACATAAGATGTCAAGTCTTATTATGTCCAGTATCTGGCTACAATGTCCTTTTAACCGGACACAACTGTGCATACACATTGCTTTTTGGCTGTTGCTGAAACATACTGGTAGGTAGGTACAGACATGCCCTATGCGATCAGCTATCGGCTTATTTACTAACGTATGTAAACGCGAAGCTGTACAAATATTGGCAGCAGTTTACGCCAGTCAAAATCATGCAATAGGTGGCGTGCGATGAAGCGAAAACCTGACCCATTTCCACTAGCCAGCGCGGGCAGCGCAATAAACAACATACTGTTATGCGTCATAGTTTTATTTGTTATAGAAAATTATTATTTTTGCAATTCAACCCCATGTAAAGGTTTGTACAATTGAAGACACCTTTCTTACATTGTATTCGAATGAAAATTTGAATTGGAAGACCTGTGGACTTGATTTCATGTCATAGGTGTTAGGAAGCGTGTACGTTGATTACAGAACGACTAAGTGGTGCTATTCACCTTAACTTGTTTTTTATTTGTTTCTCGAAGTAGAGAAGTAAGTAGTCGAAGCACTACTTACTTCTCTTCATTTAATTTGAAGTCAAATGTTATGCTTCTATCAGTCTTGGAAATCAATATACATATACATAAGGTCACGCCTTTTTCCCAGAAGGGTTAGGCATATGTGCAACAAGGACAGATTTCGCCTTGTTTGTTCAGTCCCATATGATAATGAATAGAAAAACCCAATATCACTTTGCCCGACCTAGGATTCGAACCCAACACATCAGTTTTATAACCGCACCGTAGTATAACTACGCTACCAAGGCAGTCTTGACAATCTAATTTACATGAAATGCTTTATTCACAAATATTTGGTCCATTGAGCTCAGGGAGCCTCAACTAAAATACAAAAAATAGAGTTGTGTTTTGTTGAAAAGGACGACGATTTATGCAAAAAGTTTTTTAATCTCCTTCCGCAACAAAAACTGGATCTCGCGATATCACGCACGTTTACAGTACACCAAAAACTTCAGTCAACTCGGGTTAATGAATGAATTTCATTAATTGCCCAGCACGTGCCTGACAAGTTGGTGTAATTAAAAATGTATGTTCCACCAGTGCGAATGAATATCGGGAATGTCAGACAGGAATCGATTCTTGCGATGCGATTATCGATGCTTTAATCGATCTGAAATACTGCATTGATTTTATAAAGAAACGACACAATTAGCGTATAATAGCTTACCTACACCCGCATACTGCTTATACATTAGCATTCTTATCTCTTAATGTGACGCGATTTATAAACATTGGGTCACCGCAGAAGGACGAATGTAAAGCCGAAAAAACCCTGCAATTTTAATGATTATGGTCCAATTTACTGCACGCTGACATGAATATGGGCCTCAACGTGTTGTACAAAACTCACTCAGATAACAAATTAGCAAAAACCAATTATTTTACACTAGTTTCATATTTTATACTCTGCGTAGCCTATAACACTACCTATTTTAAATCGCGCAACAACATAATTTTAATCGATTCTACATCGATAAAGCTGCATCGATTATACTATTCTGTGTACGATTGTAAGTAAAATCACTATGGCAAACGTCCGGCTTGATTAAATTTCTGCAGCGCAATCCAAGGTGTTGTTAGTTTATTCCGCACGCGACTGTTCACTGCGGCCGCATCCTGCAAGCTTTACATTTAGATTAGATTTGCATGTGTACTTGCATATGATAAGAATACTGTTTAGAACGTAGGTAACGATACTAAATTCTTTGAAGCAGGATTTCTAGTGAGACGATCGTTGTATCGCTCCACTTCTTGCTTCAGCATGGTCAGAAATGCTTGGCATTCCACTGCGCTCGCCATCCTGAGACATAAGATGTAGTCTCAATATGTGTAGTTGCACTGGCTACAACGTCCTTCAATCAGAAACACCACAGTACATTTACACTGCTGTTTGGCGGCAGAAATAGACATTGCGATGGTACGCAGGCGTCCTCTCACATATGAGAGACCTACCACCAGTAACTTGTCACTTGTTCACAATAATTGTCAGTTAACTAATTTTTGTCGCGTATTGGTATTTTTTCCACCTGTTACTATTTATGTGACTGTAAGATCTACTGAATAGTCTCAGAAAAGATTAAAATTTTCGCATAGTATGTTTTGCGCTCGACCAATTGCATTTCTAGAAAAATTGACAGATAGCATACCAGCTGGAAAATGATATCCTAAGTATTTTTGTGACATGTGAAAGCCATGCTGTACACAACCCATGTAAGTGTGGTATACAGACAGGTGGATCAGAATAATAAATAAACTTGTCAATGCCGTAACATTATTTATTAATACCAGGGCGGTGCGTCATAATATTATTGGAGATCATTAATTTATGTCTGTGTGATTCATTACTTATCTCAGACTAAAGGACCTAAAAGGATATGTGACTTTGAATCCTACATTAAACCAAAATTAATCAAAGTTGTTAAAAGATAAAAATTAAATTCAGTATTTTATTAGGCAGGTCAACAAACCTCCTTCAGAAAGACTAACAGCAAATTTTAAAGGGCATTAGCTGACCAATCCGTACATCTGAATGATTTTAAGAAAAAGTACAACGCTGACACTTCACTTTTATTAACAATACAACAACCCAATCAATACATATATGTAGCATAATATAATTTTCTGCCGATTATTAAAATAGTGAACGCTTTCCCAGCGGTTTCATTGCCACAAAGGACTGTTTTCACAGCGCTTAATGTAGCGGAATACGGAAGATAAATCACAATCATTATGTTATTTTACATAAACCAACTTTCAGACTCGACTATGCTTGCCGAAAATGGTTATTTTTCTTTTTATACTGTACTGTATCAGCCCATATACGTCTCACTGCAGGGCACGGGCCTACTCTACAATCGAGAGTACGATTGAGAGTGGTTGTGTGTGTGGCCATATAGTCCACCACGCTGGCCTAGTGCGGGTTGGCAGACTTACATACCATAGAAATTCTTATAAATCGCTATAATATGCAGGTTTCCTCACGATGTTTTCCTTCACCGTTTTAGTGCGTGGTGATTGACTATCAATACACACATGACTCTGAAAAGTCAGAGGTGTGCCCTGGGATTTGAACCTGCGACCACCGTGAACATGTTGGCAGCCGCATCTGGTCCGTTTACCAAGAGGCCACCACGCGCTTTTTATCTTTTTATATGTAGACAAAATATAACCAACTCGAAACAAGAAAATTAGAAATGAATCAATGAAACTTTCAATGCAAGCAATTTAATTTAATTATATTTTTTTTTACTAAGAATAACTTTCTGGTGCTTTAGAAAATTTTAAGGCTACTGCATGTTAACCAAGCCACCAATCACAAAGACCGAATTTGTTAGACTATTCTAGAATAATATATAGTCCGGACTGATTTTGTTTCTATTTCCATAATTACTCCTTGCTCAGTTACATCAGCAGTTGCTAGGGAAATAATAAATGTAGTACTAAAAACACAATGTTAACTCGCGCTCGTTAACTTGTCGGTTTTTCGGGGGTGAGGTTTGTTAATTCACCATCTTGTTGTCAGATCTTCGCTTTTGTAACTTTTACATTGTTCGGTACTGCTAGACTAAAGAAACTCAAAGGTATTTAACCATTAAAGCTTTCAGGTTTATTTCCCGGAATCAAGAAAATCTTTAAGACTAAATTTATTACCTCTAATATTGTTTTCTCCTAACAATGCCTTTCATTGTTATAAAAACATTAAGGCTTTTCGGTTTATTTCGTCAATCATTAATTATTATTTATCTTCTCGTTTTTTTGCCTTATAATATACTAATAATATTATAATTTTATTTATTTTTCTGTAGTTTACCTATCATTCGCAGAAACACGTGACAATTAATATTAGCAATTAGCTAAGATTACACACGTGTATACCAAAAAGTCGGATTATATGGCCTAACCAATCTCAATCTTACTCTCGATTGTAGAGGAGGCCCGTGCCCTGCAGTTGGACGTATATGGCCGGATAAAGATTCGAAAAATCAAATGTGCATTCGGCCTTGAGACATCCGATTTATCTCTCTGTCACCTATACTAACGGTCACTTCCTATTGCAATCACGTTTAGAAATCTGTATAACAATGAACCATCGCATAGTAAACGTCCTCATTCCGTAAAGCAACACGCGTGCGAAGTAATTAATAATTTCTAACAATGAACTGCCGACACCCACACCTCTTGTAAAGGCGATATAGTGACGCATTATCTATCACCTCATATATTATGTGAGGCTATAGTTTTATTAATATTGACTGATTTTGATATAGTCGACAAGTTAGTGCCGATTTATATTATGGCATGTCGAATCGACGCAAAGCATTACTGAAAAAGTTCGCTGGAATTTCAACCTCATTTTTTAATATTAAATATTGCACATAATACGTTTACCTATCTCCAATTATTAGTCAACAGTAATCGCAACTCTCCTGCAGTTATATGGGATATCACATTAGTTTGTCCTTTTGTCACAAATAAATAAATAATTACGGTCGGTCTGTTCAAAACCGACTTTCTTATGGCCTTAGAAATTTTTATACAGAAATCAACAATGACGTTCTATAATTTCGTGTTAGAGTACGGTTATAAGATTCTTACCAGCCAATTAGTCGCTCATTTACCCACTTCTAAGCGTACTTGAGTAATCCGGTATCTCATCGCCTCATTAAATTAGGGTATTAAGTAATATTAGGTGAAGGGAGGTCATTGTCCCTAATTCCAGGCAATTCAAATTGTGTGAGATTTTCAATTGAATAGGCCTATATTCCCTGGAATTTACCCCAAATCTTAGGCTGGGAGTAATGTATAGATATACTACATTTTGTTTCAGGAATAATCTCAAAAATTATCCGTCCAACGTGTAGGTAAATGCTTTGTTTGTTTTCTTAAAAATCTTCGTTTTATAAATGTCATACATTTAAACCACAACTTCACCCATTATAATATTAAAATTCGCAGACAACGCTATAAATATTAGCAAAGTTGGACCATCACAAAAAATACACAAAAAGGCTAATTTAAAACTTGCCCCACAAAAACAAGCGCGACATTAAACTCGCCCAAACTCATTACGCGAACTGTGTTTTTCAACTCTAATTACCTTTATTATATCTATCGCGAATTTCAACCGTGCAAATAGTTGAAAGGGAAGAAAGGGGGGAGAGAGGAGGGGGTAAGACGGAGTTGTAAAAGTTGGTTCTTCGTGCCACGGCGCCGTTTGATTGCTATGAGAGAAACTTGTGTCGACTTAACTCGGGCCACTTACGTTCCGATCACGCAATACACACTATTCATCTATTTAAATATGGATGTTTTCGTACTCGGTTGTATTGCTTTTACTCTGTTCTACGCTAGAATTATTTCAACTTAGATTAGGAGTTTTATATGGGCCATAAACAGACCACTCAACTTAGTCCAAGGGTAAGGTATTGTATCCGAGCTGTAGGAAAGTCAGCAAACTTTTTTTCAGACTGTATCTGTATCTATATCAGCCCATATACGCCCCACTGCAGAGCACAGGCCTACTCTACAATCGACAGTACGATTGAGAGTGGTTAGGCCATATAGTCCACCACGCTGGCCTAGTGCGTGTTGGCGGACTTACATACCATAGAAATTCTTATAAACCGCTATGGTATGCAGGTTACCTCACGATGTTTTTTCAGACTAGGTGTTATAATAGTTTATTTTTCAATGGCAAATATTATACGAATATGAATCATGTGTTGTATGATTTACGCCGCCCACGAAAACCACAAAGCCTTTATGAAAATGAAATTGAAATGGAATTAATTTATTGAACCCATAAAATGTAAACATCATTCAGATTAATCGTAATCGTAAAATCTTAGGTTTTACATTGAAGAATAAGGCCAAAAGTCATATAGTGTAAAGCGAAATATATCACAATATTTTGATATCGAATACCGAAACATACAAATAATTTAAGCTCTGGTTTTTGTTCACGTCTGAACATTAGCTTTGTATAATTAATTAAAGTTATTTTATAAACAAGGATTAATTAGTTTTCTATGAATAACCTAAAACCGAATATGGAATTCATTTGAATAATCAACTGAATATTTGTATCATAGCAATGCAAATCCAAATATTAAAACTTTGTAATTATTATTTTTCATGTCAATGGGTTTTCAGCGTAGGCCTTTATCAAATACAAGTACCTGATCAAAATACCAGGAATAATAGATATAAAAGAAAATGCTTTTGCGGGAACTTAGATATATTAAAGACTTTGTGAAAAATGAAGGATTTAATTACTGGGGTTGCAAATTCTAAAAAAACATATGGTATTTAAAGTCCGCCAACTCGCCGGTGTGGCGGACCATAATTATGGCCTAAACCCTCTCAATCGTAGTCTTTATTATAGAGGCCTGTGCCCGGCTGTGGGACACATATGGGCTGATATAGATACAAATTCTAATAGCAATTAAGCATCTAACAATTTGATTGGTATATGGGAATATAATATCAAGTCAGATTCATTGGTTTACTGAAACACAATACCCCATTTAAGCTGGCCTATTCAAGTTACTGATATTAATTAATACATTGAGTTATTATTATGCTACAGCAGACAACACGAACAAAACTTGTGCGAGCGTACCAGGCACACATGAAACCGAGGGGTGCGAGGGAAATAAATGAATGGCATTAACAAAACGTATTCCCGAAAATATGCTTACTTTTTTTTACTTGACTAGTATGGTTATAAGAACACACCCAACAGTCATATACATTGTTCTAAGTACATAAGATCGATTCGTGTGTCGTGGGTATCAGAAACTACGAGAGAAATTTCGGTTACACAAACACTCGGATTCTAAAAAAATACTTGTGGATCGCACAAACATTTCTCGGAGCGGGGATCGAACCCGTTTCACAGCCGGCGTCCATATAGTCGGTAGGCCATATAGTCTAACACACTGGTCTAATGCGGGTTGGCGGACTTTACATACCATAGAAATTCTTATAAATCGCTATGATAAGCAAAGTTTCCTCACGATGTTTTCCTTCACCGTTTCAGTGCGTGGTGATTTACTCTCAATACACACATGGCTCTGAAAAGTCGGGGGTGTGTCCTGGCATTCGAACCCGCGACTACCGCGAACATATAGGCAGCCGCGTCTCGTCCGTTTACCAACAGGCCACTACGCGCTCCAATAAATATCATTTTATAAATAATGTTACCTATAATAGTATTTTCACTGATGTCAAGTAATACTTCGATTTTATTCTGTTTTTCACCATTATGAATACTCTCATTCAGTCTCGAATATCAGACAATCTTGACGGATATTCGTTAAAGAATATAGACTCTATTATATGCAAATCATTCGGTACATAACACGCCTAATGAGAAAGCAAGCTTCTTTCTATTCTTGTATAATAGGTTCATTTCCTGCTCATTAATCATTAATGGGAGGAACACGCTCCGTTTTCCTTGTACATCGTTATATTTCTATTAGAAGTTTTTTTATCGGAAAGATCAATATCTACATGCATACGGAACACACATATTTATGGAAATAGTTTTTTTTTTGGCAAAGGAACGAGTATTCACTTCATGCTGCCAATTTCAAATATGATTTTTATAAGAATTTGATAGTCTAGTCATCGTGATGTTTACATTTTTGAGAATGTGTCTCAACTTTAAGATGATACGGATTTTTCGACATCGGAATTTAGATATCTACTTTCAAAATTCTTATAAAAAAATCTAACGTACGCTGATAGCCAAATTTTCATACATTTTGAAGCATGTGAAACTAACCAATTGTCATTTTCTGTTATTTAAATTTTAAAATATAGTATTCATATTATGTGCTTCTAATTGAGAATTAATTTTTAATGTTTGTAGTTAATTAACTATTTCAGCGTTGTTAGTTGTATAAATATTTTTAAGATACTAATGGGTGAATCGTAATAAATACTTTGTAATTCATATGTTATCTGTGGAAACTTATAATTAGCCTATATTTTTTTTTTTAAAAGTATAAAATAAAATAAAATAAAAATAATTTGCATGACGTAAAGTGAAAAACATTATTTTTACATAGCGTCATTCCAGCTGCTATCAGGGTCCGCATTCCGGCTCAACCTTCACTTCGTCCGGTCAAGAATTAAAAAAGATAAAAAAGATTGATAATATTTAATCTTCGTAAGTGGCGCATATTTAGGGCGAGCGTGTTGCCAGCTTCCGGTTATATCGGTGTAATGATATGGTAATTAAATGGCCGGGCGATGCCCACTCCGCTCTCAAAAGCTTTTAGCTTAACAACTTTAAAGCTGCAAAAGCTTCGGTTATTTCCGCTGGTTTATTTATCGTGTTTGGACAAACCGATCTTATTTATACCGGTATATTTATTTGATGATAATTATATATATTTTTTGATTGCATTGAATGGTAAGATGAGCATGCCGTTCCAATGATGGTAAGCGATACGACCGCTCATGAGCAGTAGAAAAACCAAACAACACCTTGAATTACAAAACAATATTGGCATTCCACTGCGCTCGCCATCCTGAGACATAAGATTTTAAGTCTCAATATGTTCAGTAGTTACTCTGGTTACAATGTCCTTGGATCCGTAACACAACATGTAATTTACACTGCTGTTTGGCCAGAGAAATATACATTGCGATGGTTCCTACCCAGGTGGCCTCTCACATGTGAGAGACCTACCACCAGCCATATTTGCCGAAATATGTCTTTTCTGCATTACTCATGCAGCAATTGAATAAAAATCTGCCAAGATTTTGTGAAAGACTCGAGACCTTATTGATAAACAGTTTTTAAGCCTATTTTAGTTTTTTTTTTTATTGCTATGAGTGGCGAGACGAGCATGCCGTTCGCCTGATGGTAAGCGGCACGACCGCTCATGAACCAAACAACCCCTTGAATTACAAAGCGATGCTTGGCATTCCACTGCGCTCGCCATCCTGAGACATAAGATGTTAAGTCTCAATATGTCCAGTAGTTACCCGAATAACGGTTTTCGAATGTTATGTCCCTTTTAAAAAACTTTTGGACTAAGCTTGAGTAAAGAAGACAATTTCTAACAGGTCAATGTGGAGATCTTTGACGGAGAACTATGTTCAGTAGTGGACTTCCTTTGGCTGAAAAGAGAGAGAAAGAGAGAGAGAGAGGAGAATAAAAAACATTCGATAGCTAAAATAGCTTTTAAAATATGTCAGTATTATGATTCAGTCCGTCGGTATATTGTTGTTGAGTCAAAACTGTACGCATTACTATTGGGTGTATTTTATTCTACATTAATCGCCCACTGCATTCACCATCAAATAAACCATGTAATCAACAAGGTATATTTGAGTACAAATATTGATGGTATCCGGGAAATGAGGAGCGCCCCGGGGATGTAGTGTGCGATACCGCAACTAATAATAAGCTCCTCATTACGCCATGTTCATTATTAAATCATATGTTACTATAACTATATGACTGCCTCGGTGGCGTACTTGTACTAGGGTACGGTTATAAAGCTGAGGTCTCAGGTTCGAATTCCAGGTTGGGCGAAGTGATATTGGATTTTTCTATTCATTATCAGCCCAGAGTCAGGATTTTGTGCCAGATATGGCCATAGGCTCCCATCACATAGGACGAAACATACAAGGCGAAATGCGGATATCCTGGCACCTCTGCCTTCCCCTCCTGGGAAAAAGGCATGAATTTATGTATCTATGTAATATGTATGTTAGTATAATTTTATGTCACGTCGGCAATCAAAAGTAATCCATGGAGGGTAAGCTGAGATACTTACTCTTTAGTGTGTTGCTATAATCCAGTATGTCACAGAAAGAATATACGGAAAGATAAATAAAATATAGTAATTGTCAAATTATTAGGCACCGTCCTTTATCCTCCCTACTCTCCTCCCTTTTTGATAGGCCTGAGGCCGGCAACACATATATTATCTAAGTGTTGTCGATTTTGGGCGGCAGTGATTACTGATCATCAGGTGAACTGTTTGCTTTTTTGCCGGATCTATACAATAAATAAGGTACTGTTGAAAATTTACAGTGCACAATCAGGGCGGCAAAATCACTAAAACGGTGAAGGAAAACACCGTGAGTAAACCTGCATACAATAGCGATTTATTAGGATTTATATGGAATGTAAGTCCGCCAACCTGCACAAGGCCAGCGCGGTGGACTATATGGCCTAACCACTCTCAATCGTACTGTCGATTGTAGAGTAGGCCTGTGCCCTGCAGTGGGACGTATATGGGCTGATACAGAATCAGGGCAAGAATATTCCGCGAAATCTTAAGGCTTTAACGACTCCATTATTTTTAATGCACCGTTAAACTCTTTTAAGAACATAATAAAATATAGGGGGCTTACGAAACAATTTACTTTTTATATGTCTTATATGTCACATGACGACTCTTTTGTAGACGGCGGTTTTAATTAGTTTTTAGTGTTAATCCTAACACATTTATTTTTTCTCTTTGGATAAAGTTATTTTTTTCCATGCCGTTTTATACACATCTCCTTCACCACTGTATGTCAAGTTACGTATAACCTAGTTCGATTAACGTTATTTTTTTTTAAATATGAACTGTTAAATTTTGACGTAATGATCTATGAATAGAAATAAAAATTACAACCTAAAAACTAAACTACAACCTTAAACATTAATAGACAAAAACGAGCACGATTACTTATTTCAGAAAATCCATTTGGTAAAGCCAATTATTGTACCTTATACTAAATAGGTATAAGTACCTAATACCTATTACCTACCTTTTCCCAGTCCGCTAACGAATCATAATTGCAACGATTAAGTTAATGCTTCCAAAACTACAAATTACAGCTAGTTCCATGATGAAAATGGTTACCGATCTATGTACATGCGAAATCATTACAATTAGCGGATTCACAAAGCGGCTGCATGCAGCGGTCGCAGCGCTTGATGGGCTGTCTCACGCGATCCACAGGCCCCTTCAACTTTGATTAAAGTGACCACACTGCATGATTTATTGAAGACTTTCCTGATTGGGATAGAGCCTACTGCCTACTCTACGTTTGTCCTGGATTTTTTAAAATAACGCGATAATATTAAATTTATTCCCGGTGACACAGGGACGATTTTTAATTATGCAAGTACGGCAAGGTGACTGTTACGTGATGGTAAGTGCAGACTAGTGAAGTCCAAATCAAGTATTACGAGTAAACGCGGTGAAACAGTAATGGCTATTTGGATACAATTATGCCAATCTATTCCAGACCGGATACCGACGGGCTGATTTCGGAAAGCCACAGGCAGTATGACGTGTTATACACCCAGTAGGTATACAGTGGTAATAATTAGGGCAGATCCATGTGATCCTACTACCGGCAAAAATTTGATTCGATTTGATTCAGTTGATTAGGTATGTCAATTCAAACGAGTCTTTTATTTTCATAAAGGAACGACTGTTTGTCTC
The DNA here is from genome assembly GCA_030180105.1 of Hyles lineata. Classification (NCBI taxonomy): domain Eukaryota; kingdom Metazoa; phylum Arthropoda; class Insecta; order Lepidoptera; family Sphingidae; genus Hyles; species Hyles lineata. Next base: position 10,541,272 of record JARJEE010000013.1, on the reverse strand, counting down.
GACTTTTTCCTTCAAAACATGGCTACACTGGCTTCGATCTTTAATGAGTTTCGCGTCTTACGACCTGCGATGTTATTAAATTTTATTTTGTTTATACTCGCGGTAATGTGAATTATAGTTTTAAAATGTATTTATTGGGTACCTGCCGTGTCGTTTAATGTTTTTTTTTTGTTTGTTTTAAAGCAATCGTCTCGCAATTAAATATATGTATAAGTGATCGATTGATAATACTCAAAATACAGTCTTTAAATCTCATCAAATAAATCTCAATTTTGTTACATCTTAACCGAAACAAGAGCTACCTAAACAATTACGAACACGAAACTCTCGACGCTAATTGGACGAAATACAAAATGGCTGAATTTCTCATAGAGAACATGATACTATAATGAAATGTATAGAATTGCACCGTGATTAGCTGAAACAAGATTAAGGGCCCCGTTCACCACCCTAAAATAAATCGTCAGGTAGGCTAGTCATCAATTAAAGACACCCGAAACATCACAAGTCAATTTCACGACGCTCAAGGAAAACTAATCAGCTATTTACTTTATGTTTAATATAAGATTAAAATCTTAACCTCCTTTCTCATTTGTTAAGAAAAAAATAAGTATGATTGAAATAAATTTCAACAACACCTATATTTCTAAAGTTAACACTCGATACACACACTATGTTAGTTTTAAAATTGGGTTAGCACCCTACAGTACATAAATAGGCATACAAGGGACGTCGACAATAACCCCTGTCTATCGTAAAAGCCGGCTAAAAGGGGCCATCGGGGTCGCTGAGTGCATGGAAGGGCCCTCAACTAGCCAAGTGACCCCAGTATGCGACAAAAGAGTTTCATATCGAGAGTTCTAGAACTCTTTAGACCTCATTTGTAGGTAACCGCAGAACATTCTATCTTCGCCTAGTTTTGAAAAGTTTTAATTGTGGATTTGAATTTCGAATTTGTTCTTTGCTTTCCCGGATTGTGAGCGGTATGGAGCACATTAATATAGTCCTAAAATAATTTTAAATCTAGCATGAAAAGAGTAGTCCCTTCAAAGTTTTAGAACTCTTATTAACGAACCGACCGGCGTAATTGTGTCAACTGGAAAATACTGCCTCTTGTTAGATATTATGTGTGGTAAAAACTTAACTGGCAATTGCATCTTTACAATTATAGTTATTTGTTATAGTTTAAATAGATTTTATTGTTGATTGTACTGGCCACTTAGTTTCTTTTATAATAATGAGGCAATATCAGTTATGTATTAAATGTACAGAAATGAATACGTGTTTTTCTTATTTCAAACATTACAGCAGTAGGAGTATAAAACTATTCAGGAAGAATCTAAAAAGACCATCTTTATTTCCTAAGAACTCAGATAAAAGTTTGAACTTTTTATAGACTTAAAGATTATCAAACTTATATAATAAACTAACTTAATAATATGCTTGGACTAGTTTTATAAAGATTCTAAACGTTTAGCCATTTCATATTTCTTAATCCTTGTTATCTATCTTTGTAACAGCTGGTTTATTTCCCATGAATGTTGCTTAGGAAATGAAGTATCATAAAAACGAATGAATGTCCTTCCCCGAAGCACGGGATGTTTGCGTCCTGTAGAAAGTTGCCTGGAAACTAGATACAAATCATTTCCTGGACTACTATTCATCGTTAGGGACCTAGTGTGTCTTTCCTTTACATATACAAAATTGGTAGTTGCAATGACAATGCGATGGCATATTCCATATATTTATAATATTTTGAATTGGCCAACAATGTGTCGTATGTTACCGTGTTTCCTGAACTATGTGTGCTAATGTAATTTATGATTAGGTATTCATCAAACAATAAAATATGCATCTATTTCCAGATGTTAATACGAGAATGCACAATATGAGTATCAATTCAGACAATGGAATCCACGCCAATACCAAAACCTTCTCTCCAACCAGTTTTCCGCAACTTGATTTCAATAAAAATACAAAAGACTCTATCAAACATTCACGCATTTTTAACTAAACACAAAGGACATTTTGCACATCACCGCAAGTATTACAGACTGCGCAGTACCTTTGCCAAGCGCTGAGTAATTTCACTTTACGAGTATTCAGCGTACGAAATGTTACCAAAAGTGGTAGAAACGGCCTTACCGAGCCTCTACGGCGGCTAATGTGGTCATAATTTCCACCGTCGCCCGCCGGGAGTTATTTCAAAGCTCCTTTGACATTTAATCTTGAAATCTGCGTGAAAATTTTACGGCCTTCTTTACAATGTGGCGCTATTCTGAGTAAGTCTACTCGTAGTTTATTATTTGGGATTTATTTGATCGTAAAATTTAATCATTTTTTCTAATTACGTATCATTAACTCGGTAAAAGATACAGAGCCTTCATTAAGGTGCTATAACCATAAAGAAATCTACGAATTGGAGAATAGAAGATAAAAAGATAGATGAATATAACTATTAATCTAAAATCTATTGATGTGTGGCGAAATAAGATCTAAAAAAAACATAGATTTCACTCATTGTTTGAGATTTGTTATATTTTTATAATTTATAAAACAAACATTTATACTCGTTATCTAATCATATTGACATGTTCATTAAATAAAATGTAAAGAGAGAAAAGCCAAAAGATCTTAGACGTTCTATTTCATAGAAAAACTTGCACATTTGGCAATCTCGCTGATTATAACGGCATAGCTTTTATTACACGTCAATCTGTCTAATCATTAATTAGTATGAAAGTTCTTATCTTAAATCGTAAACCAACTATTCGACTTTCGGGTAAGAAGGATAATCTTCAAAATTAATTAACAACGTTTTAGAGCATTATTTTACCAAACCCGTTTCAAATCTCGTGATATGACTCATGCTATCACTTTGCGATTCAATGCAAGAAACATTCATTTACATCGCACTTTGACTAACCGATACTTTCTCCATTCAATATTAAATACAATACCATTTTAAAGCGCAATTTCTTCGCGGTCCCACCTCGCATTTCGTGGAGGAATTCCATTAGATATATGTATGTATCGACCTATATTTAAAGAATGGCAGCCGAGACGTGCCAACGAAGATACGTCAAGGAGCAGTCCTTTGTTCTTTTCTTTCAAAAGTTGTAAAAATTCAAATGAATAATTAAATGAAGAGAAAAAGTAAAGAATGGACCGGTGCAACGAACTAAATGGACAGACAATCGCTGTTTTTTTTTCTAATTAAACGTAATTTGAATGTTTGTAACAGAAAAGTATATGCTATGAAGAAATATAAGTTATATAGCTTATGTAAGTTATGATATAGAGATAATCGGAAAAGTATTGGAAAAGCTGCATTATGCAGGCAATTATTTCATTATTTAACTATTTTATAACAATGAACCCGCCACCAGACATGTACGACTGAGAAGAAGAAGGATATAATATATAATACTTTTACATATCTAATGATTAAAAATCTGCCGACCTAAACCTAAGAAATCAAACACATTCTTGTGTTAGCAACATAATATAATCTTTTTGACATCTTTACGGCACCAAATATGTCTTTGTTCCATTTATAATTAGAATTTCAAAGTCAAAATGAACATACTGACGGCCTTGTGAGTTTATTGTACATTGTCAGTGTGTAAAACAAATAATGTTAATGCCCAAAACAAAAGACGCAAGCTGTGTCAACGTAATCTACATTCTCACGTGCGTGACAGTATCTACAAGGAACAATTATTGTTCATTTTTGTTTAATACTGAAAGCTGCTAACAAAAATGAATGAAAGTGCCCTGTGGGACGTATGTATGTACATATATGGGCTGATACAAATACAAAAATGAATGAAAAATTAATATGTAAGTTTTCCTTTAAAAAGTAATTTCAACCAGATATTTTTAATGAAAACTATTCTTCCTCCAGTCTCTAGACGTGAGCAATATTTTTGTCACTCTCATTACTTTTTATATAATTAATAACTTTTTTGTAGAACCGATCCTATCATCCTTACAAGTCCCTCAATACACACATTATTGAAAATACATTAAACACACACAATCAACGTTGTTATACTTATCTTTAAAAAAATCAAAGACATACTTAACGATTCATATTGTGACATATTATTCATATTTGAATAATTATATCCAAATAATTTCAAAACGTACTTACGTCCTCTTCTTGACAAAATTACTATTTTTAAGACTTTATTATTAAGTGCGTAACACACGCTAAATAAAATATTTACGAACATTAAACAAAGATATTATGACTATAAATATATACGAAAATACCGTAAAACCTATAACATCTCGCACTCAACGTCTAAAGGAACAAATAAGAACATTAAAACATCAACAACACAACAAAGATTATCGCATATCCATATCGCTGATCGCATCTCGTCCCACGCACCACAATAGTCCCTGTGAATACCTCAACATTGTCATGTAGATGGTGAACGCTGAGCTGGCATTAAGCCGTCCAATCACGTACCCTGTTACCGTTTATGTGGAAATTTAATCGATTTATTATATTCTATTTGCGCTTTACAAAACAAAACACGACACTTTCTACTTGCGACGAATAGAACTTAGACGGTCTAGACGCGTGAGGATAAGTATCTTTTTATTCATTCGTTTATTGCACTTTAAGGATGTTATCGTTTTAAACTATAACTAAAAGGGGAAATTGCGGGGTTCTATCGCGCAAGTAATATTCTTGTAGATAACTATTGTTGGTATAAGGGGAAGAGAGCACACATAATTATTTTTTACTTGAAATACTTTGTTAATTGATGATAGGAATTTTCCTGCACAATTCTGCCGGTGTAGACCAAGCTCAAAAACTTTCCTACGTATTTGAAGAGCTAGCCTGTGTTCAGTTTTCTTTTACTCTGGAAGGACAACACGAATAAAATTCAACTAATGATATCTGCATTGCAATTCAAATAGAACATCTCTCGCCAATCGAAACTAGTTTACCAACCTGTTCGAAACCAAAAATAAAAATAGTGGAACCGAAATACAACACACTTTTTCGTTTTTTGTCACTTGATGGTAAGTGATCACTGCCGCCCATGAACATCCACAACGCTTGGATCATAGATGTGTTGGTCCGTCACATCGGGAGGGGAGCGGGAAGGAGAAAGAATTGAAAGAGAAAAGGAGTATCCGATAATCAATAATGTTATTATGATGGCTTTTCCACCATTTTCCATAATAATTAATATCCGTCAAGATTCGAATATAACACTTTCAAGAAGTAAGAAAATTGAAACCTCTCTTATGCAACCTGAAACGCATCTCAAAGACGTTCCGTTCTCAAAGTCACGTATAACCTCTTATGACCAACACTTTATCGGCGAACTAGAGCAATTCAGCATTTTACACAAAAAAGGTTGTACCCTGCGGCAAGGTTAATGTATGTGTGATCCGATTAAGGATTATTAATCGCACGAACCAGGTGTGGCAAACGGGACACTTCTCCCTGATAAATTATGGAAAGAGGTTTTAATCATAGTCTAGTGTAGCTACTGGCCTTACGAGTATACTGGTAATATTAGGAGGAATAAATGAATATTTATAGCACTCCGGGCGCATTTGGTGAAATTTATTATAGCTGTACGAAAGGTGGCATAAAGGTGTCAGTTGGTGGAACATATATGTTGTTTTATTGCTATGAATGGCGAGACGAGCGTCCAATTCGCTTGATGGTACGCGATACGACCGCTCATGGATAGTAGCAAAAGCAAACAACTATTACTGATAATAAACTAATGCTTGGCTTTCTACTGCGATCGCCATGCGGAGACATAAGATGTTAGGTCTCAATATGTCCAGGAGTTACTGTAGCTACAATATCCTTCAAAACAGTGCATTTACACTGCTGTTTGGCGGGAGAAATATACATTGAGGTGGTACCTACTCAGGCGGTCTTTCATATATGAGAGATCTACCACCAGTAACATACACGTGCAACAGATTACAGATTTGATATTTCATATGGGCTGGGTAGGGTAAATGTAGTTGTGAAGTAAAAGTACCAAAGCTTCTTAATAAGACTTCATAAATAAGATATCGTTTTTATTCCAAAAAGAAACGTAGCTGGGAGTTTGGATGTAGGACTTTACTTTCTTTGTACCAGTTAGTCGGGTGCACGTTAAAAAACTTTTACAACAAATGAAACTGTCGTTTATTTTGCTTTCTTTCTCAATAAAAAAAAAACTCGAACGACACTCTTATGTGAGTCCGTAGTCACTACAACGGGTTTTCCGTCTTTTTGCATGATAATTAATTAGTTGATTAATATCCGAGCACATTCAAACAATGAGAAAATTGAAAAAAGTATCAGTTTATACATTTTATTACTAATTTCCAAGAAAACTGAATATTCTAGCTCAGACTATTTCACAAGCACCTAGCCATGTGGGATGGGTGCTATTTCTGTCGCACAATGAGCATTCACAGTCCATCTGAACTCTTCACCTGCGCCGCGAGGCCTATTTCCTAAATATGCCTTTATGTCGCGTGCGATATTTTTAGCGTTCTATTTAAAGTAAATATCAGTTTCTGCGTTTGAAACGGAATATTGTCAATAATTTGCGTAATTTGTTTTTGTTTAATAATATAAATAATAATAAATAACACCCAGTAACATATATAGTCCTGACCCCACATTAAGATTGAGTCTTCTGTCGTATATCAGGAACTAAGAGAGACTTTCCGGTGTCTCAAACACCCAGACCCGAAAGAAATATTTGTGGCTCGCACAAACATTTCTCTCGGTGCGGGGATCGAACCCGCGGCCGCTCGTGTCATTGGTGGCGTCTAACCCACTGCGCCACGGAGGCTATAATTGTAATTATTGTAATTGGAGGCTGTAATTGTATATTGCGTGAATCCATTACTACACTTTTTTACGTAATTTTTTACACAAGTACTTCGTTTAGAATTTACATCGCGGATGTATTACGGATATAAATCCCGATATAAAATTTATAGGCCATATAAATATTTATAGCGCAAAAAATTGCATCAGTTTTCCCCGTACCCACGTACCGTTTCTTCTTCTTTATTACAAGTAAAATTTTCGCCATCACGCAATATTTTTCCCAACCAAATTCCCCCACTCTCCCCACGACAATATGTCGCAAGCTAACAAGAATCGGACGCGGCTCAAATGTAACAAACGCGCCGTCTGAGTCCTATTGTTGAGCCCTTTTAGCATTCATATCCGGATGAAAGAAATATACGGTGAGCAAAGCGACGGTGGCTATTGTGGACAGTCGATGTGGGTCAGTGATACGAAAAAGGTTGTTATTTTTAACGCCTGCGGGGGTTTTAACCCCTTTTGTAAACTTAATCAAGTCGATACATTGTTTATTCAGACTCAACGGGATCAGCATAAAACTGTATTTCCATTTTAATTTTATCATCTTTACGTGAATATTTTTTTGCAATCATATATATTAGTTTTATACAACTAAAGAATACTAAAAAGTATTTTTCTATAAGTATATTGGCACGACAAAATAACTACAATGTCCCGGCGGTATGTTCGTTCAATCCAAATACAGTAACCATTGAAAAGGGATAGAACCGTCTGACTAAATGTACATTGCCACCTGACTAAATTTTTATTTTTTTATTTCAATGAATGGCGAGACGAGCATGCCATTCGCCGGATGAAAAATGATACGACTGCTCATGGACATTAGCAAAACCAAACAAGACCACGAATTACAAAGTCGTTGCATTTCACAGCGCTCGCTATTCTGAGACACAAGATGTTAAGTCTCGATATGTCCAGTAGTTACTCTGGCTACAATGTCCTTCAAACCGGAACACAACAGTGAATTTACACTACTGTTTGTCGGGAGAAATAGACATTCCGGTGGTTACTACCCAGGCGAATTCTCACATATGAGAGACCTACCACCACATTTCAAAAAGCTCATAAAAATACACATTATATTTGTACGTTCATTAATATAAAAGACCAAAATAAATGGTGAGTAATAACGTCGCCCACCATTTAATAAAATATTATTCCGAACCCGCGTCATGTACCTGTCAAATTATCTCCGAAACCAACCATCGTAAACAAACCAACAGTTTTTGTTACATTTCTCATGCCAAATTCTGCGGTGGCTTAATCAAATTACAGCACTATACAGTATGCGCATTATTAAAATACCGGGTATATTCAAACTGCGGTCGAAAATGAAGCTAGGTGGTAGTTTTATAGTATATTAGTAGTATACTTTGCGGAACTTATGTCTATATATCGAATATACATTCTACAAAATTATTTAGATATTACACCAGAGAAGACACTGCAAACAAAACTGAACGATATCGTACCTCTGCTTCTGATTCTGTCTCTGTCTCGCCTTCGCTTCACTGGGTTCCCGTGTGCGTGCCAGTACAATGCGCACAGATTTTGTTCCCAATGTCCGCTCTAGTATACCTCAATGTACATTAAACTGAGACGAGAATGAAAATCGAAATAAAACCAACATTATTATGAGCATTATAATATACACTGTGTATGTTCTCAAGATCTTAAGTTAAAATTATATTTTTCTTAGTAATGAACTTAAACAATAAGAAAGACACCAAGAATAAAACGAAACGACAAAAATAACAACGCAAACTCGAACATTTCCAACACTGCCAGTAATTGAAGCGAGATATTAAACCCTTTGGCCACATCTTGAGTTAAAATTAAAAAGTGCGCAAACACTGAACAAAGACGGAGGGAGCCTGCCAAGTATTTGCTTCAGAAGTTTATTACTTCAAGTTTTATATGTAATGTGACTGGATTTTAAAACTTTCAGCATGTTGAAATTCTGATGGCCGTGTCTCTGTAATATCTGGATGGATTCAAGTAAAGTTTTCAATGACACAAGCCTCATTATCAAGAGTATTGACATGAGTGAGACGATACAAATATGTAGGAAGAATTGTAGTTCTTTTGATGGAGACGTTATCATAATTTACAACGAAACCAGAATATTTAATAAGTTCCAGTGATAGAAAATCTCGAAAGAGTCACAATTAATCCTAATGATTTAGAAACAACAAACAGAAATCCGATTTTACAATATACACATCGCTCACACGACTGTTGCGATTGTTAAATGATTGCACTACCAAGGCGCAATGTAGTGCATATATCGCAGAATATCAATGTTTGAGATGAACCTCATTCTTCTATTGACACCATTACATCTACCAGTTCAGAATCAAAAACATAATGTCTGAAACGTGGACACAGCAGAAATTGTGAAACACTATGTCAAGTTTTACACGTTCAGCCTTAATGATAGACACTTCAAAACCAATTTTATTTATAGAATTTTTGTCTGTTTCGAACGGCTTTTAAATTCAGTTTGAGCGTAAAGAACCAGGTTTTAAAACTGTCTTTGAATAGGGTTTGTATTCAATGGTCGTTATCAGAGAGAATATAATTAATGTTCACCCGCCAGCAAATCTTTTCTTTATACCGTGTAAACTGCAGCTAAACCACAAATCAAACATTAAAATTACGAATCGGCGGGCGGTGTACACGAATCTTGTAAAACATAAATATTTAGCGGTTGCTAATTGCTGTCCCTAATTGGGGTTGCGCATCAGTTTTTGGCAAGCGATTCGTCAGTGTATTTGGACCTCGTTCAATGTTGAAACGGACTCGCTAACTAACTTGGAATGCTTATTTATTTATTTATTGACTTTTTGTTATCTTTATGGACGGGATCCGGTAATTTAATAACAGAAGTACTGGCTAGATGGTGTTTTTTGTAGGAAAGCATCAATCAGAAGTGGAAAACTGGAAATGGGCTAACCAAATAGCTTACTTATTTGCTGAGTGCTGACTAACTGATTACGAGTAAAGAGTCTGAAAAAGATCTCCAATGGAGATTAGCTAGGACTCAATGTTATACTGATATCAACTTAAATGGTGGACAGCTTTTAACGGATCTAACAATATATTTGAGAATTCCTGTTTTTAAAAATATTTATTTATAAATGCTTTATTGTACAATAAAATGAAAGACGCATACAAAATACTTTAAAACTAAAGACAAAAATAGACTTTGTTTAGACAACAAAATGTTGCTTAGAGGGTTAACGATCAAAACTTTACACCCGATGGGATTTCAGACATTTCAAATTCCAATTTTCTAACCACCTACTTCCTTTAACTTTAATATAACAAACTTTCCTGCACAATATTCTTAGAAAATATTTGGTATATGTTTCTAAGTAAGAAACTTTGAAACAAAATTTCACACATCTGTAATTTAGTTTTACATATGAATATTGAAATGTATTATTCCTTTCCTCGAGCGCTTCAGAGACGGATCTAAATCTAGTTTTAATTCGAGCGTGATATTCATTCCGGGTCTGGTTGTTTGTGCATGTAAAAGCGTTTGTAAATATATCTACGACCCTCTAAGGGACCAGACTTATAAATGCGAGGCAACGCTTCTGTATCCCTTTTAGTTTTCGCAGTAGCATCATGATAAATAAATAAAAAAATACACCCAACAGTCACGTATATAGTCCTGATCCCACATTAATCACTATATAAATCTCTCAGTTGACATATTTACTAATAATATATCTAGTGCCTGTATAAGTATCAACACCAATGACCTACTTTTGCTATAAATAATTTAGCATAATGACATGTAATCAATTCTTTAATGGCATTCTGCAAAGGTGTCCCTGCAATATTTAAATTTAACATAGGACAGAGCAGTATTGGTAAAATGAATAAGGCCCTATCGACATATCGTCGGTGATATTCTAAAACCGCGGAACTAACAGTGTTTAAAGCCGCGTATTTACAAAACTAGCAAAATCGAGATTTCGCGGGCTTAGTCGATTTACTAATTAATTAATACATATTTAACATCACTAATGCCTACAATACCAAGAAGAATATTATAATTTGACAATTTAAAAGTTTAATCAATAGAAAGTCATGTGGTTTACTAAATATTAATATGTTTTTCCTCGTTCCTGTAAAATTCACTGCACCTACCTTACGCGGTTTTAAACACTGTTAGTTCCGCGGTTTCAGAATATCACCGACGATATTATTTTTATACAGTTTAGTTCCAAAGTGAGTGTATTAGGCCTATCAGGAAAGTGTAATATAAATCATGTCCGGCTAATTAGATTAAATCTCACTTAGCTAAGTGAAGAGGGTCGTTCTGACAGAGCTCAAACAAATCGTATTTTAGTAGTGAAACTAATTAATTATTGTTTGAATAAGCTAAATATCTTGGTATAATAATCTGTATCTGTATCAGCCCATATACGTCCTACTGCAGGGCACGGGCTTACACTACAATCGACAGTACTATTGAGAGTGGTTAAGCCATATAGTCCACCACACTGACCTAGTGCGGGTTGAATAATAATAGATATAATAATATAATAATAGATTTGATTTGATAAACAAATAAATAAATACACCCAACAGTCACATATATACTCCTCAACCCACACTACTTTTTAAATAGCTCTGTTTAATGTGACTTTTTATTCCAATTTAATGCCCTTCTAAATTCAAATTTACATTTTAAGTTTTTTAAATTTGGAATGTTGGGTGATCTAAATGACGTATTCAGCAATTTAGAGCCAAGTTTTGCCTCAGAAATAGCCAAATTATGTATGCTTTGTTTTTTTTCTCCTTCATGTATACATTTCCTATAACAGCGATCTATTTCGCAATTACTCCGCCGTCAAGGACGTCTAGATCCGATGGGCGACCTCATCTCATTACACGAAGAATATATTCTGTTTTTATTTGGCTATTGAACGGATCAATCTAATACACTTTCTTGTTACATATATTTGAACATATGCTTATTTTGAACCGTGATATTAGTCATTAGTACATTATCATCGATACAATTTCATTTTGTTTTTACTACTGTTTATATTTAATCTAATTACTCGCTCGTACCTGAAAGTTAATTTTTAATTTATATTCTACGAAGAACGTGGTAGGTTGTGCGTTTATAAGTTTTAACAAAAAAATGTAAAATTACTCAAACACAATGTACAACTGTTTGTTTTTTCAATAAAATAAAGTAAATAAAATGTCAGTCTGATATCATCCCTTTTGAGAGTACGTTTAGTCTGCCAAACTGGCCTGATGCGTTTGGTAAACTTGGCATACATGAGAAATTCTCAAGGAAAACTCTAAGTACTAAGATTACCCCACGATGTTTTCCTTTGCCGTTAAAGCAAACGATAACAGTTGACTATCACGGTTCTTAATTGATGTTGTTTCTATCTTGTAAAGGTCAGTTGGAAAAGACAAAACAATTAATTTTCAACTAGCGGCCCGGCCCAGCTTCGCCCGGGTACATAAATTTCTGTTCAATAATATGTATGTATTATACATATAAACCTTCCTCTTGAATCACTCTATCTATTAAAAAAACCGCATCAAAATCCGTTGCGTAGTTTTAAAGATTTAAGCATACAAAGGGACATAGAGACAGAGAAAGCGACTTTGTTTTATACTATGTAGTGATTCATACTATTCTTTAGAGAATATAGGTGATAAGAGTAACCTAAAAACTCTGTTCAAATTCTTAGTGTCCTACTGAAAATCGACTATTTCATCGATAGTTATTGACAGCTTTCGATAAGTTTTGTACGCTTTTATAAAATTTATTTTATTCCAGTAACGTGCGGCCAATTTTGCTTCACTGAAATCGAGATTTAGCTTACAAATAACACTCTCAACTATAACTAACTGGGTCGAATCATTGGAATACAACACGAAATACGCATTAATATTAAAGGTTATCGAAATGGAATATTAGATTGTCAATGGTATTAAAATTTAAGCCTTCATTATTCCATTGTGATATGCAAATTATTTGGCATGTGATTCTCAAAGTTTTTACCCTCGCTGTCATAATAAAATTAAATGAACTATTGACTGCCTCCGTGGCGTAGTTGTACTAGGATACGGTTACAAAGCTGAGGTCTCGGATTCGAATCCCGGGTTGGGCGAAGTGATATTGGATTTTTCTATTCATTATCAGCCCAGAGATTATTCAATACGAGTATACGTTGTTTTACTTTTGACTGAAATTCGGGGTATTGAGCGGCTATATTAAAACCATTCATGAGCCTTTTTATATTATTGTTCGATATTCAATTGATCATTCATAAATAAATATTATTACAGTAAGTCGAAAACATATAAGTAAATATTGCGTCGTTGGTATTCAAAACTACGAGACTCTTCGATGCCAAAACAACCAGATCCGAACCAAATACTTTTGTAGAGAATTTCCCGCCCTTACACCCACCACTTGCAACTCCTGTCAGCTAGGATCAAAAATAGCAGGCAAAGAATTGACACCAAACTCCGGAACTCGACGAATTTCTTAGGGACACTAACTAGTCTTTAACTCGCATCAAAATTAATCAGAAAGAAAATAGGAGGAGCTGGAAACAAAAAACATTTCATAGTTTCTAATTTCTAATAACCAACTGGACACGGAGGCTTTATTATTAACGACACATTATAATGCCTAGCCAATTCTCAGTAGGAATTACCTATTACCCTTTCATAATGGACATTATTCACGTTACTCAGTATTGGATAATATCCTATTAATCACTTGTTTTATAACATATTACGTGGAGTTACGAAACATGTTTCACTGGAATTACGAAGTACCAAAAATAACAACCTATTTATAAAGTTAATTAAAAATATTGTCACTGGATTTCAAGCCACGCCTGATTTGAGAACCCTTGCAATATTTTTACATAAAAATTTCAATAAAGGTTGATTTCATTTTCCAGTTGAAATTGTAAAAAATAAAAGCATTTTAAATTGTTTTATTCGTTTCTGAAGTGTTCCATTATTGCCTCGCCACGAAGCAGTCATTAAAAGACACAAAAAATGGAAAACCGCAAACATTCTCATACAAAATTCCGAGCATGTTGTTACATTACAGTCCAAAATGAGTTTTCCCATTGTCGCTTCTTTTTAACATAATTTACAAAAGGGTAATAAAGTGTGATGGATGTGAATTGCTTATTTTGAATTTATTTTTCATGCGTCCTTTTGACAGATCGAGTAGGTGTAGTAATGATAGCTTTTTATTAACACACAAAGAAGGCAAATATAAATTTGATGCCATTATCGTTTTTCATGTTAAGCGAGTTATTGCTTAGTGGGTGACGGCTAGAGTTATAAACCAGAGGTTTAGGTTTCAAAGCTATTCACTCCAAGTTAATAAAAAATCACGTTTTTTTTCCAAAAATAAAATAAGTATTTCTAAATCTGAAGACAGAACCGCATGATCGGTGCAATGGCTTTACACGACGCAACAACATTCAGTACATATATTTATGTTTGCAAAATTACTCTTGCATACCTAAATGCTGTTTAAGATCTTTTTATACCTATCCTGGGGAGTCCTAGTCTAGGTTATACAGCCTCAAGGCATATTTAATGTGTATGTACATGGCATGCAACTTTTAAATTTGGGTGTGTGATAAAATGTACCCCGAAAGACATTTTAGAAGAAATAGGTATTTTTTATTTATTTATGCGTGAAACGAAAAACAATTGGAGCGTGGCATTAGGTGTGGTAGTAAAGTTACTGCTTACATACATAGTACAGAATTATTTACTTTATGTGTCATTAGTAGATAGATCATCTATTAATAATATAAAGGGAAAATCAAGACAGCTATCGAAAACGAAGCCGAGTGGTAGTTTTATTGACTTCAGATACAATGTAACCAATAATTTTGCAAAATGTTTAGTTGCATTGTGTTTGTATTCACTGAAACTATCACCCAGCTACGGTTTCAGTAGCAGTCTTGATATACTATGTATAAATAATTACACGCCGCAGTAACACTTTTCGAACAGGAATCGAATCCGCAACCTATCGTGTCAAAGCCGGTGCTCAACCAACTGCGTCACTGTCGTAGGCTGTCGATAAATAACATAATCTAATTAGATTTTAAATTCTAATACTAAAAATGAAATTATTCATGACATTTCACCCTTAACAAAAGCCCGCTTCAAACCAAGTTATAATAAAACAAGGTCACTGGTCAACACGATATAAAAAAAAACTTATTTACGGGTTATTTAAACTCAACAGTTCAAGTAACAAGTTCAAATGTTCGTGTGAAAGTTAAACGCGAACGAGGGTTAAGTGCGCGCAAAAACATTAAAATAAAATTAAGCCGCCCCATTAAGTACTGTTTATGTTAATTAACTATTTGTGTTCAACTTCGGATTAAGATTAGCCAATTTATATCGGCGGTTTAATTTAATAAGCTTTTGTGGGGTGAGAAAATGGCTGTGAATTGTGACTAAAGGCCGCGGGTTCGATGCTTGTTACATGTACTGAATACTAGAGATCGGGTCCAGCTTGGCCCGGGTGTAGATAGTTTTTGAGTCCTTTTTGAGTCCATATTATTTCGCGTACTAACTGTTTTATACTTAAACGCAATGTGACCGACGTCTACTATATTGCTTTTTCCGTCCCATCCCGTTATATCTCATCCTGCCTCGTCCCATTCTATTCCATGACAAAAAGCATGCAACTGTCCTCTCCTGTGCAATCCATTCCAACTTGAAAGAGTAGCAAATACGTACATGTTAACTTCTTACTCATCCTACGGGAACAGTGTTTTTTGTTGGTAAAAAATGTGTTAATCTAGGGTGTGAGCTACCCCTATACCAAATTTCATCATAATTGGTCCAGCCTCTTATGTGTGAAAGAGTAATAAACTTCCATGCAAACTTTCGCGTTTATGGTATTAGGAAGGAAGCAGGGAAAGCAACGATTCGTGCCGATAAGTTGTTTAAGATGGTTTCTGAAAACACTAGTATTGTAGATTCGATGCTGTGTCTAGGAAGTCTTAATTTACTGCATTTTTATCCATTAATACATACAACTTACACCTTAGTTTACGTAAGAGTAAGTTTTTATATTAGCAACATGGCACTATTTATAAACGATAACACACTCAACATTAATAGATCCATATCACAGTACGTTTTCCTGTTTGAAAAAAATGGCGGACATATTTTTTATACAAATAACCACATTTTGACCTGAATTCGACTCCAGTCCAGCGCAGTTGTACTCACTGAACTACTGCCAAAAAGTAAAAGTGTATGTTTATAATGCTTTTTATGTCTGCGGATGGCCCAGAACTATCGATACTTCGCACTAAAAGGTTTATAAGAGTTAACCAACTTTTGTTTATGCTCGATATGGGTCAGGAAGTTAATGCCAATTATGTGAATGGAGCAGTTCCGTCATCGAAGATTCATAAATGTGAAAACTTCGAAACTTCGCTTTTGTTAAATTAAAATTATTTTATTCACGAAATGAGGGTAATAGTCATTTAATTTGTTACATATTTAATAATTAATGAAAATCCGAGAACAATACTTACTTGGCGTGTGAACTACTTGGCTAAAGACGTATAACATAATGTCGTGTTTCAATGTAATTATTTAGGAGTAACCTTGGATAAGAAACAAAAGTTATATACACAAAGTTTCGCAGATCGTTCATGAGTTAAACGTAAATATTATTAATCAGTAAACAACATTCAAATGTGTATTAAACATTATTAAACTATTGTACCCTTTACGAAGCTTAATTACTTCACAATTTACCGAAATTAGGTACGCGAAAATTACGCTACAAAAGTAAACAAAAACGTTTATTTCCGCAACGAAACCAAAATACAATTAACCACTCCAATTTTCATTACATTAATAAATTCAACGAATGTCGAGCCAACAAAGCGTGACCGCGCGATAACTCTAACAGATATCTGAATAACTTTCACATTTTTTATACAGACGGCAAAAACCGTTGGCATGCTAAATGCACAACGCACTGCGAAGCCATAGAAATTATTCCGCGATAGCTCAATGAGCGACATTCATTCACAAAAAAATACAAACAACAAATGCGGGAACCGGTGTCAAAACAAATGAATAAACACACCTCCTGATGATAGCCTGCCGCTCCAGATTGGCTTTGGTATCCTCACAATAGTCACAAACACTTGGTCACTTCACGTCACGTCACTCGCAACACAGGCGCGAACACTGTAGGCTATAGCACGTGCGCTCTCCGTGGACGCCTCACAAAGACTGGCTCGCGACTGCCTCCGCCACTGGCGACGTTCGCCGGCTTCCGAATCAAGGCCATGCAAAACCCTGCTCCCATTTCCCCCCGGTGGAAAGTGTTCGTATCCGTGATCCGTGCCCCTTTCGGGCAGGTGTGGGAGAAAGCATCCAAAAATTGATCATTCTGACTCATTCTCAGATGCGCCGGTCAGTCGTGTTTTGGCCGCATGTGGAAAGTGAAAGAACCGGTCCGGCCGGCGCCAAATCGAGAAAGAAAAAGTTTTTGACGTCTCCTAAAATGTGTAAATCAAACAAGAACGTAATAAATCGACCTTCGCTTCGGATCGCTGCTGCTGATTTATGTGTTCCCTCGCAAGGTAATTTCGGAAACAAAGTTGGTCTAATTTCGTTTGCATTCGTTTTTTACAACTGTTTACTATTCAGCAGTCTCGAAACAAGAAATAATGTTACTTTGGAAGCGAGAGCTTCATAAATAATACATAGCTGTAAATTAAAACTTGGCAGACAAACGAACGACCAGCTCCCGAAATTAATAGACGTACATTCTTAATGTTGATTAGGAAATTTCATAAATTCCAACAATTCATATAAAGTGCAGTTGACACACTTATATTCTTGTGTTACGCGGGAGAATATCTCGAACATTAATTATTGTGAAAATAATTTCCGTCCAAAAGCGTAACTAGGAACTAGTTACTATTTTTCCTAACTAGGTCTATTGCTTCCTATCACGTGGTTTTAATATATCCTCATAAAGAACGCACTTTTACGGAATAAAAAATAGCTGTCAGTCGGCGGGTCATAAACTACTCATATGTCTGTCCAAAATCGTGATGATGAAAGTAGGAACCAACATAATTTCATATTAATAAAATTAATATTTTTGCGAGCTTGAAGCGTTCCAAAACAATAAAAAGAAAAGTTCCTTAGCTCGCGGCTGTAAAACAGAAAGAGTATGATTAATTAAACTTGAAATTGGAGAAATAGTCCTTAGAGACGCAGCCGCACTCTGATATTCAGAAAATAAGACAATAAATTTTCAACATTAAAACTTATTTGTTTTAATTAACGGCTTTCTTCTAGTCCTTATTTTTACAACAAAATTTTGGTATATTCGATGAAGTTTAACAAACTAAATAATTGTTCGGTGGTCATTAATCCATGCATTCTTTCAGTATTTGTTAATGAATAATGTTGAGATTATTTTCGTCAAATTATTCTCCAATTTGGTTAATCAGCAGAAGATATAACCTGCTCCTGCTTATGTTAATGCCGATGATAATGATGATTAAAAATTACAATGCACAAATCTATCACCAGGAATAATAAGAGAAGAATACAAGATTTACCAATGAATATTTTTATTTATTGTGCACTGAGGAAACACATAAAAAATATTTTCGAGCGATCACAAAATAAACAGCACGAACACTAATAACATCATCGAATGCATAGTTTCTAGTTTCTGATTTAGGGCTAGACCTTTACGCGAGTCCGGTTGGCTAAATACCTATTGGATAATGTCACGGAGGTTAATGCTAACGCAACATTCCCAGACTGAGACAAGACCGGAATGATATCGGCCGATTAAAGCTGAACAATTGTATGACAAATTCTCTGCAGCACTTGAACTGTTGAAAACATTTTTTTTTATACATCATGCCCGGCAAATTAACAAATAGGTCACCCCATGATAAGTGAGTGTTGGAAACCTGAGAACATCGAAGCCTTTTGCTGGTCATTTTGTTGGTGGGCTTGTCGTCGGCTTCAGTCATTGCAAATTGAATTTTTTTTGGCAACATGTCGCCATCTCAACATAACATGAACATTTTTAAGACGTTTTGAATGGCTCCGGGCAAATAAGCATGAGTATATGCCGGCAACATGTCGCTGGGCAATACGTGCGGGTGTTGTCGCCGACATGGTTTTTTGCTTATAGGCCGCCGGGTGGTGACGACGGCCTGTGTCGCCGGCTCGTTGACTTTGGTGTGTAGTGCGCTTTACAATTCATACGTCAAAGGTTGCTATCCAGACAAATGCAATACATATTGAGATCTTTTCTTTAATTAATGTAAATAGACAAGTTCCATTAAAATAACTAAAATAATAAAAATAGCATACATTCAAACAAAAAAATACATATATCTTGATTTTCCGACATATTTTCCCATAGCGCGTACATTCCGATGCGGATAATAATCTCGACAAATGAGCAACAGTACTGAAAATCCCCGGATTACTCGGGTTTAAGTTACGCAAATAGAAATGAAGAGGCTGAGGGTTTAACAGTGTATCTTTTATCTTACCTTAGAAAGGTATTCATGTAAGATGGCTGCGGATATACCAATCTTTATTGAGTAAAGCCAGCGTTGCTTTGGAAGTTTTTAAATATATTTATTCACTCTATTGTACATCCCACATGTAATAATATATCTAATTATGATATGGTACAATTGGCAGCCATATCGCATTGAGCGATTTCTTCCTGGCAACGTTGGATGGGCGGGAATCTAGGATGGCTTGACGTGCAACAACAGAAATTAAAAAAGCGAGAGCTCTGCAAGAGCAAGGCAAATATTTTTTTAGGAATAATTTTATAAATTATGTTTATATTTTTACTGGCACGTTGAAATAACTCTTATCTTTCGTCGGGCCAAGAAGATACGACACAAATTATAAAATACAAATTGCGAAGAAAGGACAAACTTAAAACAAAAGACCTTAGCGGACATTCGTTCTAAAGAGGTTGGCGAACGCAACATACTTTTTTTAGCAACATATTTAAATATCAGTACGTCTTAATAAAAAACAAAACAAATTGAAAATGGAACACTGAAATTAAAAACCACATTCTAGCGGTCAGTATTTCTAAATAGGTATGCCCACATAACATACTGATTGTGCCAAATAATTAATACATCAATTTCGTAAACTTATTAAACATTTCACACTTCCAGCTTGGTATTTTTATTCCTATCCCGCACTGAATTGGTTGTAAAATAAACTTGTGGCAAGAAAACTGCCGATATCTGCCGTTTAGTGCTGTGTAAAAAGCATAAACTTCAATCTAACACTTTACTGCGGCAGCAATTTCGTATTTGTTGCGACAATAACCAATTTTTTATTAGAAAACCTTTTGCAATATTATTTTGATATCTTTAAAATATAGGGTATATCAAGACTGCTACAGAAAACGAAGCCGGGTGGTAATTTTAGTGACTACAGACAAAATGCAACTAAAAATTTCTCAAATAACACATAGTTTTTTTGGATTTTTCCTATCGTGGTATTTGGATGGTAAATACATATTTTCTCTTAAAATAATAACGTACACCCTTTTATTTTTTTCCAAATTTCCATTGGACACATCTTGTCTGAGATCTGTAGTCGCCTCAAACACTACAAGCCTCTTTCAACTTTCGTAACAGTTAAGCCGGCAACAATTAATATGAATTGCTCATACAAACATATAACTCGTCGATCATCGAATAGGAAATCAAATTTAGATTTAATCTACAAAAACAAAGCTGCCTAAGCTCTTAATCCTTTGTTAACTATTTAGTGTTGAACAACTTTAAGTTATCATGAACATTGACGAATATTTATATTTTTCACAAAATCAATGTAGAAGCCCTGAAAAAAGTCGGTTAAAACGGCCCCATATTGCACGAAGCGTGTTAATAACCCCAGCCGATGGATGAAACAAAATTAATGAAAACGCACAGGCCCGCTCCCACGCCGACATAAAAAGGGTCTTAATTCATTCCTTTAATAATCTTTTTGGTCTTGACACGAACCAAACAATGGCCCTTTACAACATTTTAATATTTCTGACCTTCGTCTGAGTGGTTTTCGTTTTGCTTTTTAAGCACAAAACGATGCTTTAAACACCCGATTTCAAGCGGTTTGTTAATTTTGTTTTCAACGCTATTGGGTGTTGTAAAATTCATGGATGAATTTTAGGAAATTTTAAGCCTGTGAGATACTAAAATAAATTGGCATAAGAACATAAAACTACAATAAAATCGCTGGGAGTAAATCAAAATCCTTAAAAATTAGAAAATCTAGACTATGAATATGTCTCTTGATGAATAGCGAGACTAGTATGCCATTCGCCTCATGTTAAGCGATACGACCACTCATGGACAGTAGCAAAACCAAACAACACCATTCATCACAAAGCAATTCTGGCCATTTCACTGCGCTCGCCATGTTGACATACAAAATGTTAAGTCTCAATATGTCCAGTAGTTACTCCGGCTACAATGTGCTTCAAACCGGAACACAACAGTGCATTTACACTACTGTTTGGCTGGAGAAATAGACATAGCACTAGTACCTTCCCAGGAAAACTCTCACATATAAGAGAGCTACCAACAGTATTAGTAATGTATAATAACTACTTATATTATACGAATACATTACTAATATCATGTCACCGTCATCCAAATTTATGAGTTCCAAGCACTGAAATAATTGATAAACCTTTAGAGTTTTTTTTTTTTTACAAAAGAATTAAAGAAACACGAGTATAGTATTAAGAAAAATCCTTTCACTTAATTGGCTACACCAGTATTTTCTGTGATACAAGTCTCAAGTAATTCCCTCTCCCATTTTTTAATTCAATCAGGGAACTCAATTTCACCCGGATTGGATTTGTGCTCGCTACATCTTTATACGTAGACCTAATTAGAAGCCTTTTATCAATTTTCTTTATAAATGAAATATTTGCATTCCATTCAATATATTCGAATGTATCTAAATGTAATAGGTATGTATATCTTTCATACACTTTCATTTACTTTTTGTTCTAGTTGGAACAATGTGATTTAAATTTGAAAAGAGGATAGTTCAAATTGCATAAATAAGTCAAACTAAAATCAAAATTGGGAATAAATTATGTAATTACCTCAAGAACAAAATTATCAGAAAAAAGAAGATGAATTAAACAAGTGTCTACATGGTGCATAGAGATTCTATACTCGTATAAGGGCGCAGTTATCCGCTGGATGCATTCCGCTTCCAACAGGTCGCTATGGAAGTCCCGAAGGAGGCATATGAACAGCAGTAGTCTTCCTGTGACTGAGATAAATTATGGTAAGCCATTAACGGCCTTATGTCTACACAGTTAAACCTATTTTAGTGTCGAATGTTTTATGTCTTTCTAACTACTTTTTAATTCAGTTTGAGCGAAGAATACACAACGTTCGATAACTATAATAGGTTTATAAACTGTCTATGATTAATGCCGTAAGTTTTTAATGGTATTATAAAAACATGTCAAGTGCTAAGTAGCCTCTTGGTAACAGATCAAACGCGTCTACCAACATTTTTACGGTAGTCGCCAGTTCAAATGTCAAGGCACAACTCTGACTTTTTTAGAATTATGGTATTTGAGAGCCAGTCACGTCAGTCGTGAGGATACTTGAATACCATAGCACTTTGTAGAAATTCACTTTACATCGCGGATTTGGCTTTGTTTTAAAATTTTGTATTTATAAATATTTTATTGTACACCATACAAATTAACAAGCATAAAAACACAAAGCGTTCATATATTTGTAATAAATGGCGGTCTTATCGCTGTCGGCGATTTCTTCCAGAGAACCTTAAGATGGACAGGAATGAACGGAACCACCAAAGAAATGGGTGGTCACGGTATAGGGAAAAACAAAACAAAACAATACTTTTTTCACTTCCCAAAGTGGTCAGGGGTGGACCACTGTATAGCCTATTCGCTTTTAATGTTACACCTGACCACGTCGCATGGTTATGTAAGATCATCATCATTTCAGCCACAGGAAGTCCACTGCTGAACATAGGCCTCCCCCAAGGACCTCCACATCGATCTGTTGGAACCGGCCCGCATCCATATTTAACAAATAAATAATTTTAATACTTAAATAAGTTGATACAGGAAAATTCCACTGAATACACCTACGACTCTACGAAATAACACAGAATAAATACAGATGTGATGAGAAAGGAAAAACCTTGAAATAAGCTCGTCTGAACATTCCGTGTCAGTAACTTTTGGTATTTATACTAAACTTAAGGTTTTTAGTCTTATTTTGCTGTCATTACTCGAGTGAACCGTAACCTTTACTCATAGTTCATACCAAGATTATTGGCTACTTTAGTTGTTCGTATTGTATCAGCCCTTATACGTCTCACTTCAGGGCTCGAGTCTACTCTACAATCGCGAATACGATTGTAAGTGGTAAGGCCATATAGTCCACCACGCTGGCCTAGTACTCTACAAGCCATAGAAATTATTACAAATCGCTATGATATGCAGGTTTAGATGTTTTTCTTCACCATCGTAGTATGTGGAAATTGATTTTCAATACAAACATGATTCCGAAAAGTCAGAGGTGTGCCCTTTGATTTGAACCCGCGACCATCGTAAACGTGTTGCAAGCCACTACGCACTTATCACAGTCACGGCTAGACTCACGGCCCGGCGTAGTAATTCGCACAATCGTATTGCGTTTCAGGTTCATTCAGTTTATTCCCTGTTTCTTTCAGACCGTGACAATTGGATAAAAAGATGAGAAAGATAGAAAGGTTTATTCCCTGATTCTTTCAGACCGTAACAATCGGGTGGAACAAAGAAAGACCGTAGCTAGACCAAACTACACCATATATTACAAATCAACGCTTGGCATTTCATTGCGCTCACCACCCTGAGACATAAGATGTTAAGTCTCAATAAATCCAGTAGTTACTCTGAATATTGTTCAAACCAGAAAACAACAGTTCATTCAGATTGCTGTATGAAGGGGGTTGTTGTGTGGGGGAAGTTTCACGTTGCGCTCCACTATGCCAAGGATAGGAAAAGGTGGCGCAGCATAATCCGGTCAAAGACTACTCCATCTTCAGGGAATCATAACCCTCAGCAATGAGGAAAACGATGCGAGGAGGAGGAGGATGAAGGGCGAAATGGACATTTCAGTGGTACCTCCCCAGTTGGCCGCTCACATGTGAGACCTACATACATAAATACATAAAGTCTCTCCTTTGTTCCAAAATAAGTAGATAGAGGTCCTGGTAGCAACCAAGACATCCACATTTCGTCTTGTATGATCCGTCCCACGATGTAAGATGCACAAATTCCTGACTCAGGGCTGAATGCTGATAATGAATAGTAGAATCTAAATCACTTTGCCCACCCAGGATTCAAATCCGAGACCTCAGCTTTATAATCGTACGGTAGAACAACTACGCCACCGATGCAGTCGAGGCACATGTGAGAACTACCACCAGTAAAATTCATTTAAAAAAATCTCGGTCAGAGACTCATAATTCCTTATCCATAGATGAAACGTGCAATAACACGAGCATATTTCCATGTTAGCGAGCAGTGGCGGCCGGCGTTCATATTCAAACATTATCGTGCTCGATAGAGGTACGAGGACGTGTGCAAACCAAAGAGAATATGCAAATCTGTGCAGTCGGTGAGATGAGTTCCTCAGACTATATTAAACCTTGCATATTGCTAAGGTTACGACTTGAAAATATAGGAGAGAATGTTGGTAGAATGCAATTTTCATTACATAATAATATCGTGGAATGGAAATCATATTTTTTTTTTAGTAATTTAATATTTTGTTGTCTTTCTTATATAGCGTCCATACCAGCCATCAATGGCTTCCATACCATAGCGATTTCTAATAATTGTTATGGAATGTAAAGTACGCCAACCCGCACTAGGCCAGCGTGGTGGACATGGCCTAACCACTCTAAATAGCACTCCTGATTGTAGAGGAGGCCCGTGCCCTGTAGTGGGACGTATATGGGCTGATACAGTACAGTACAGTACCGTTACAGTATATACTTGGGACTTAGCATCCGAGCGTCACTTGGACCTCACATTGAAAATGAGCGCTGAGGTACTGCTTATGTTGTACTGAAGCATTTGGCTGAATGCAAGGCTCATTTTTGGCGCAGTGATCATTATTTTAAGTGTTTGTTTGTATATTTTTATTACTGACCTATAATAAATGCTTCTTTCTTTCTATTTAGCTAACCACATATTTATAAAGATAAACCGGAGAATATTTTCCTCATATGGTTTCATTATCTTATAATTTCGTTTGGAGCCTAAAGGTCAAGTTAAAAATTCCCTAAGACTTGGTCCGATTCAGTTTTCGGTGTGAATAAAATGCATACTACTGTTCCACACTGTACTGTTTTACAGGAATAACAGCGGCAGGTATAAAACGAGATAATACATATATTTGAATTTTTATTCTCAGTTAAGTCATATTTGCAATAGACTTGGTGAAATTATTAGAAAGCCATTGTTCTGGTAATAATAATAATACTGGTACGATTACACTGATGTCACGGGTTCAAATCCCGCGTCGATCAAAATGATATTGAATTTCCCTATTCATTATCAACCTATAATTTGTGCCCGATATGAAGATAGGTATGCCCCTATCACATCGTGGGACGGAACACACGAGGAGAAACGTGGGAGTCCTATCGCATCTCTGCCTACTGTTTCTGGTAGCCAGGCATGAGTTTATGTTTGTATGTATGCAATGTTCTTTATAAATAAAAAAGGAGATTTACAAAGCGCTTACAATAACCATACATTTTTAACTTGGGAACTCTAACATCAAATCCAGTAGTGCGGAAACGTTTTTATTTTAAATTCAAACAAACACTTTAATAAACTCGGAATGTCGACGCGACTTCATAAAACTCTCGAGAGATTCGTACTGTACAGAACCCGTGAAACTCTCGGAGGATTGCCACTGTCTTTTCATTCATGTCATGTATATCGCAACACCGACGGAAACTGTCGCTTTTATAATATTCTAAGTTGAACGTCATTTGGTTTGATTAGAGCTATTTTTGCTGTCTGTTTTACAGAGATTTCGTTACCGTCTCGTCGGTGAAATTGTTTATTTTGTCGTAGCTTATTTATTTAATCCCGACTATATCAGGCGAAAAGCTAGGGAAACATGGATTCATTTATCCCAAAATAAAATGGTAGAAATGAGGTAGGTATAGATATTTTTTTTATTGCAATGTATGGCTAGACGAGCATGCCGTTCGCCTGATAGGAAATGATCCTACCGGTCAAGAATAGCAGCAAAACTGAACAACGCCTTGAATAACAAAGCTAAGCATGGCATTCCGCTGCGCTCGCCATCCTGAAACATAAGATGTTGTTTCAATATGTCCAGTAGTTACTCTGGCTACAATGCACTTCAAACCGAAACACAACAGTGCATTTACACTGCTGTTTGGCGGGAGAAATAGACAGTGCGGTGGTACCTAGCCAGGCGACCTCTCACATATAAGAGACGTACCACCAGTGAAATGAAATGGAAAGACATGGACACAGGCCCAGCCGTGTGTGAATGCAATCGGGTGCATAGTGTTGTCATTTCTCGCGATAGTGAAAAAACTAAAGGATAAAAATCAACGTTCGATAATACATACCCCACTTCACCGTGGGACAAAGATATGTTTACAAATGCAAAAAACAAGCCCAAAGATATTTGATCAGCCTGGGAATCAAATGCAGAACGTTACGGCTCATAGCCCATCATTGATGCTGTTTAAGAAATTATTTATGCTCGATTCTATAATCGGCAGAGATAAGTTTTCTTTTAAATAAATTAAAATCTGATTAATTGTAACATTGTAATTGCACAAGGAGACAATAATACAATTATTAAAACTCGTTTTAATTTGTTCATATTTAATTTTATTCTATACATTTTATTTGAAAAATCATTCTATAAAATATAGAGACTTTCCCGCCTTCACAACCGCCACTGCAACTCCTGTAAGCCAGGATCAACAGTGGCACGCATTGTATATTGTAATGACACTGAGAGACACACAAGCTCGGAGTCTCCGGGAAAATCTAACTTGTCTTTAACCCGCAATGAAATTAACCAAAAAGTACAATTAATAGGAGTTGAGAATATTCAATAATAAACCTTGAGGTGTGTACGTAATAACTATACTTTATGTAAGTGCTAATATTTCGTGTAATTTAAGTCGTTTGCTCAAGGGCAGTGGGAAACTTCCGACCTCGGCGGCGATAGTCGAACATACGTTATTATTGGCCTTGCAGAGAAAAGTTCTACAGGACTACCACGACCGTGTGTGTTCCGGAGGTTATAGGTATTGCAATATTGCTTCTTTTGTCGGCGTACGGGTTGGATAAACGAAAAGCCGGTATATTTTGCCGGTGACAGGATATTTGCCATCACCGTACGTATTGACCCTCGTAAATTCGCATGTCGCATTTACCAGTGTTATGCGGGTACAATCAACCCAGTATAAATATATCACAGACAAAAGATGACCTCTCGTCGGTTGATATTTTCTATTTTCTGGACGGAACTGCGCTTAACACAGAAAAAAACTGAATTATTTTAGTAAAGGTTCGGCAAAGTAATAAATAAATAAATAACACCCAACAGTCACATAATAGTCCTGACCCCACACTAAGATTGAGTCTTATGTCGTGGGTATCAGGAACTACGCAAGACATTTCGGTCTCACAAACACCCAGAAGCGGAAAAAATATTTAATATTTGTGGGCCACACAAACATTTCTCTCGGTGCGGGGATCGAACCCACGGCCTCTCGTTTCACAGACGGCGTCTAACCGCCTGCGCCACGGAGGCTGTCAAAAAGTGACTACACTGCATATTGTGAAGACAAATAATAAATACACTCAATAGCACTTCCTATATAATAAAGTACTCTGCGATCGAGTCTTATGTCGTGGGTAACATAAACTACTACTGACTATTACTTACCACAGAACATGCTTACAGCTTTTAAAAAATATATATTTCTATTTTTTTTAGTTTATTGAGTTGAGATCGGCTGAATTATCCTCTTGCAAATATATTTTGTAACCATGTCTCGCTCCCCTCTTAGAATATTTAAAGAAACAACAAAGTACTTGATACATATTATAGTCAATCCATCATCCCGCGAAATTGCGACGAGGCGTAAGTCTTCAATCAAAATTTCGCATTTTCGCGAAAATTCAACGCGAAATTCCCCTTCGTTTGTGTCAAAGAACGTTTGTATGACAAACACGGTAATCACGGGTTACTTAGAAAATGCTACGGGTGGAAATTGTTGACATGAAATTCCTACTTTACACGGAAATGCACACGCCATTATGAAGCATGAAATGAACAATTAACAATGTTGAATCAAAAAATATAATGGAGACTGTCCCACACTCACACCCACCACTGTAACTCCTGTAAGCCATGATCAACAGTGGCACGCTATGTAATGACACCGAGCATTGAAGCTCGGCGAGTCTCCGGGAATGTCTAACTTGTCTTTAACCCGCAACGAAATTAATCAAAAAGTGTAATTAATAGGAGGAGTTGGAAATAAAATATTGTCCACTTCCCTCCGTGCAAAGCGAGTGACAAAACAATGAACCAAAGAGGTAAATAACCTCGTAAAAAGACTTTTACAGCCGGAGAAGCCAGCTGTAAAGCACCACGGATCAAATCATTCTTACATTTAAATGGGACCTATTATGTGAGCTTTTATACTTGAATCAAAAAATATATAATAATCTTCTTAGTTGTATTTTAGTCATTATTAAAAACATTCTTACTTAGATTAAGTTTATATTGTGTAAGTTGTGCATACCTATAATTGGTATACACATTGGAAGTAACCCCAAACAAAAACGATGTTTAAATAGGTATATATATTTGGTACTTGATCAACAACCTCCGTAATGCAGGTGGTTAGATGCCGCCTGTGAAACGAGAGGCCGCGGGTTCGATCCCCGCACCAAGAGAAATGTTTGTGCGGCCCACAAATATTTCTCTCGGGTCTGGGTGTTTGTGAGACCGAAAAGTCTCTCGTAGTTCTTGATACCCACGACACAAGACTCGATCTTAGTGTGGGGTCAGGACTATATATGTGACTGTTGGGTGTTATTTATTTATTTATACGTGTGCTGTTGATGCGCCTTATTTAAAATAAATAAATAAACAATTTATATTGTGAAGAAATTGTTTATGTTTTCATATAATTATCTATACACAGGAAGCCTACTAGTAGACATAGGCATCCTACAAGGATACTCAGTGAAGTTACACCAAGCTATCGGAAGCGGCTTCTATCCACTGTCAAAAAACTCCTGTGCTATTTGAAAACCTATCCTTGTGATGATTTTGAAAAGATTTAATACATGTCTTATCACCTGGAATTTTCTGATGTATGCATGTCTTATTACCGTACAAACTTATAACTACCTATTTATAAAATACAAAAATCGCTTATTTTTAAAACGAGTAAATTAAACCGCTTAAGCCATTGACGTTGATATAAAAAACATCTTAGGCTTAAACTCAAGCTTTTAAAATCTTACTTTTAAACCCGTTTGAATTTAGTTAAATACGTCGCGTAACACATTTCAAAGTGCGAGAAAAAGTGAGGCCCTCCGCGAAGGGGGTCAAGATGTGAGGCGTCTTCGCCTGAGATAGTGGTGACAAGTAGAATGCTGCCTACACTCGTTACACGTACGTAAACAGGGACAACTCAAGTGCCACCCTTCGGAGGCTTGAGAAATAAAAAAATGTTTTGTTCTCTACCTTTGTGGAACGACCAGTCTTGATCCGTTTGAGAATGGATTATTTACAGACTTTATATAATGTTATAAGAACATTAACAGCCGCACTCAGAGACGTTCAATGTCAATTAAATTTTTACGATTCTTTTCGTAAAATCTACACGAAGCAAGTTAAAAGTTATACTAAAAGGTCGATAAATTTAAAAACGTTCAAACATTTGACGTAGAAAGCCAGTGTATATTGGAGCTCTTTAGGTAATCTGATATTTTATCGACGTCCATGCTTTTACGTGTGACCGTCAGAAAGCCAACAACCCTACCCCATTTTATTTCGATATGCGTAAATGGATGTTGATACTTTCGCTGAGTATTTTGCTATATAAACTAAAAAGTGTATTGGCATCTGTCTCCTTTACGAATGAAAACCCTTCACAGCAACGACATTATGGCATCACGATTGATCGACTAAAGCGTATTATCATTATAACAATCTCTCAATTAATCAATCATTATAGTCATAAAGGGTATATTTACCCGAAAAGGGGGTGTTACTTTAATTATGAACAACTTTTACAATAGAGCGAAAACTGAATTCGCGAAAAAAAAATTGCGGTTCCATACATTTGTAGATTGATACGATTATTTTTGTATGGAACAGCTGATTTTTGTGTTTTGGTAGATGATCGTTATGGTGAGTGTAGCATTCCTCTTTCGGCTTTATATACAATTTATATTTATTGACTTTAAATATATAACTTTTAATCTTAGCTTTTAATATACTTTCATTTATACTTATTTCTTTATCAACTTTTTTACATTTATCATTTATTAACTTTGTATAAGCTATGTACGGATGCTAATCGTAAAGAATGCATGTAACTACTCAACTACTAACAGAGTCCACTAATAAACATTAGCTCTGTCGAAGTAAGGCAACTTCGTGTTAATATTAATGTATGAGCCATACCAGCCCACTGTAAAACGAGTCTGCTCTACAACCGTAAGAACGACTGAGAGTACCATATTAATACGAAAAATAACTAACTTTTAAACAAATAACACAATATCCAGAATTCTGAGAAATGTACTGACGTCATCGCTTCAAATCGAATGGAAACTTAAGAAAAGACTAAAGATTGTAGCGCGCACGTCAAACGTAACATGCGAAGAGAAATGCTTTGCAAAGTGATTGAAATTCTCCGTCGGCGTCGACCAACTTGCCAACACAACGCGGCGTAATGGATAAATAATTGCATTTTGAAAACCACTAATGTGTTGCAAAATATTGCGAAGAATAAAAATCGGCATGAGAGAGATTTTCCCGCCCTCTTCAACTTCTGTTAGCCAGGATCAACTGTGGCACACAAGGAATTGACACCGAGCTCCGGAGCTCAGCGGGTCTCTCGGGGACACTAGCTTGTCTTTAACCCACGTCAAAATTAATCAAAAGTTATCACTTATCACATGGCACGGCTTCTAAATAATGTCTTAATACTTCACTACACACTTCTAAATGTGTAAAAATCATGTCCATTTTAATTTTTAATTAATATTCCGTTCGGATTTGGACAAAAGATTCTTCCCATTTCCCTGAAGACGAATGTATACCCGAAGGCAATTTAGGCTGTAGCTGACCAAAGCTAAATACAGTCGTACACTAATTAAAATGCAAAGTAATATGCAGAAATTTAATTAACAAGAAAATTCGAAACTGATTTACATAAAAAACCAAACGTATAGCAAAATGTTTCATTGCCACAGTCAGAGACGTTTCATGTCAATTAAATCATTATTTATGGAATCCACAATAAAGATTCTCTTCGTAAAATCTATACTGATTAATTATTTAATTAACATTAAATATCTCTGAGTATGGCAGTTAGATACTATCATTTCAGTATTCAACAGAAGATGAAATAAGGATGATTGACGTAGTACGTGTGCATGGTGACGATTCCGGGAGAATCAGCCAAGTTGTATAGACATTGTGGGCCACTGTTCACGATGAACTGTAACATGAGAATAAACGAAATTATACACAACATGGACACATTAATTAAACCTATAGAAGTAATGGTTCTATAGATTGGAATGCTGACAACGCTTGAAAAGATGTCAAAAATAAATTTTAATAATTAACAATAAAGTTTGATTGGAATTTCATTAATCGATTGATGGTCGGTCAGCAAGGAAACCTTCTAAATTACAGCCATATGGCTATAAGTCTAGAATCAAATGATCAATAACCTACTTCAAATGTCTACAATAAACAGTGAAGTCTTTCCTCTTTATATTATTAGTATAAATAAATTCCACATATACGCACCTTTACTGCCAAGCTGTTGGGATATTCGAAATGGTCCGTCATGCCACTGGGGTTAGAGAACTTGCCAAATATGTTCATACCCATACCGACAAGTTCGCCATTATTTGTCAATGGGAAGTTAATCGCGATAGAGTCCGCAGTGCACTCAGTGGTTGAAGACATGTTCCAGTACGAGTGATGACCTGAAACATTAATTTAAATTGAAATGATTCCGATGTCCCCCAGCTTTCTCATATACGAGAGAAAAAAGTTAAATGCATGATTTTCCAAAGTAGCACAGCGTACACAGAGAGTAAATACAATAATACATTAGTTTAATATAATAAGTTAACATTTCAATATGATTTAAGTAATTTTAGGTGTTTATTATCATGTAATTGACTAGCGGTTTCTTATAGATAAGGGGGTAACAGCCGTTCTCAATAATCTATCTGTCTTTAACTAGGGATTTCATTAGATATTTCGATGCATTTTACGTTTCAGTTAACAAATATACAAAAATATAGATATGGTGCATATGTTTATAGATAGCTAGGCATGATAAATACATATGTCTATCTTTGTTTAATAAATTGTACCATTGTACCGACATAATAATGGTAGCCAGTTTAACCTCTAGTTAAAGATAGATAGGATATAGAGAACGTCCGTAAGTTGCTTAACACAGTAAGTCAACGAACTCACCCATCCCAATAACACAATTCTGCTTTGTGAAGCCTACATCGTATATGCCTTGCTGAGTGGCGGGAATGTCCATGAGTTCACCGTTGAAGCTGCTCACAGACACCATACCGCCTTGGTACAAAGTGCTGGTGTTATATGCTGCCAAACGCTCTGTTGCTTCTAGGGCTAAGTAATCTGAAAAAGTATTAAATATTTATTGTTTATAAACTTAAACTAAAAGACTTAAAATAATATTTTAAAAATGTACAAATGGCGGTCTAATCGCTCGACATCAATGTCTTACAGTCAACCATGAGATGGATTTAAAAGATGGGGGAGAGAGAGGGCAGTGTAAAGTGTGTTAATAAAATACATTATCAAAAATATATACTCGTAAATCTAATTTTATAATTTTCTAAATCGTCTGAACATTTACCATAATATTTGACATGTACATATTCAGTTCTACGTAGTGTGTACAATGCACTCCAGTTTTTGAAGTTTAATAAATAAGTTAATGGAAAGTTTAAGCTGTGTTAAAGGGCATATAGCTGGTTTTGCTATATTACTCGTATAATAAGATAACATTTTCTATTAAAATAAATAACTCACAAAAACTGCCTCGGTGGCGTTGTACTACGGTACGATTACAACGCTGAGGTCTCGGGTTCGAAACCGGGTGGGGCAAAGTGATATTGGATTTTTCTATCTATTAATTCCTATCCTGGATTCCGGAGTTATTTTGTACCCGATATGACAATACGCTTGCGCCCATCTCACGTTGAGGCGGAAAACATTCGGAGAAACGTAGGTGTCCTGGTTTCACCTCTACCTATCCCTACTGGGAAACTAGATAAGCTGACTTTTTCGAAAATTTGATTATTTTATTAATTTTCAGAACACCTAAATACATAGAAATCCTTCGCTAGCTGCCTTAGGCCCTGCGCGCTTTGCTACTCAAGTGCCTGCTAGCGATAAATGTAAAATAGTAAAAAATGTACCAACCTTCGCTCATGTAGTATTGGTAGGCTACATAGAATTCTGTTGTTACTCCATTCAGTGTTACAGTCCATGGGACGTATCCTTGGGTCGTCCAGTCAAATACTGCATCACTGAACGCAGAGGAATTAAGCTATGGACCAAAAAGGAAAATTATTTTGATAATGTTATTGTAAGTTGGGCTCAAGGCACATTCTCAGTTTTGGCCTGATATTGTATTTTGTAAGCCTTTTCAATTTGTTTATTCTTGTAGTGCCAAATGAATTTACCAGTACGCCTACAAAAAAGATTGGCGAACCCCTCTTAAAAATACGCATATTTTTTTTGTTAGTAAACCTTGTTGAATTCTCTTATTATTTTGCTGTTTATAAGACAGGCAAAATTCCAAAAAAATCCTTTAATGTCGTGGTCGTTTACAGGCGTGAGGCTGCGCGGCGGCGCGGTGTGACGCTGATTATGTTATAATGTGTGGAGCTTAGTATGTATTATATTATATTTGCTATGTATTATTCATATTCAAAAATACTTACAGCGATCTGTAATCCTCCTAATTTACCATTGACATCGTACAGAGTACAGAGAGTAGGATCTGATTCTAAACACCACATAGTTAGTTCGGAACGATCAGTAGTGGGACGGTCGAACTGCGTGTATCCTTTGTCAACTGCCGTTTCCATGTCTATTGGCAATTCCACGAAATAACTGTTGCCCGGAATTAACTCGACTCCGAACCTTACTGTAATGGGTAAGAAACAAATTAAATTACACATTATTATAATCATAATTTTACGAATACTAATTTCATCAGTTCCTAATAAAATCCCTGATTGCTATCTGGCACTCATATTTCAGATAAAATACAACATTCAGAACTTTTACAACCTAATTTTGTATTTTATCTTACAGAATATAAGAGAGACTGAGGCCATAAGAAATATACATATCTTGGAAAAACAATGATCTAAAACATCCTTTTCGCCGACCAAATCCAGTATTGGCCAACTGAAAACTACATTATCATTACCAAATATTTGAGTTCGATTTCCAGCAAGATCATCTCATTATTTTATAATAATTAGCTTTCTTTCCAATGCTAGACCATCTCCATCTTCTCAAATTTGTAGTAGTCTATCACTAATTCTTGCCAGTTCGGAAGGTATGAATTAACTTTGTACCACCATGTTATTTTAATCAAATTTATTAATAGCAAATAGAAACGCTTTTTTGCACTCACCTTTTAGTGCAGGGTCCGCCATAATACCTGTAACCAAAAATATTTATAGGTTTACTATACATTGATTCTAATAACAAGGATTTGTAAAATTCAATTGCACTAAAAAAGTGATTATAAATCCAGATCAAATCTTTTACTACTATGCTGTCATAGTTGCGAATTTTAGCTTTTTTTTATGTCATACATAATCCAAGCGTGTGGATCAAACACATCCATTTGCATGCGCGACAGTGATCCCTTATCATCAGATAAGATAAATAAGATCTGTTGGATAGTTAACACGAGCTTTGCAAGAAAAAAAAATACAAAAGTGACTTACCGCCGGCCACAAGGGCCAAGCCTAGGAGGGTGATGAATTTGTTCATGTTGCTTGCACTCCTACTTCTTCGCAAGAATGTGCTGAAACTAACTTTTACTCGCTTTTATATATTCCTCGAAATAAACGTACGTACTGAGTTAATATTTGGGGGCAAGTAACCACCTGTATAACTGCAGTTGACTTAATTTACTTTACAAATAAGAGCAAAAAAATTATTGGATTGCGTGGTGGCCTGTTGGTAAACGGACCAGACGCGGCTGCCAACATGTTCACGGTGTTCGCCGGTTCAAATCCCAGGGCACACCTCTGACTTTTCAGAGTCATGTGTGTATTGATAGTCAATCACCACGCACTAAAACGGTGAAGGAAATCGTCGTGAGGAAACCTGCATACCATAGATTTTCTATGGTATGTAAAGTCCGCTAACCCGCACTAGGCCAGCGTGGTGGACTATATGGCCTAACCACTCTCAATCGTACTCTGGATTGTAGAGGAGGCCCTGCAGTGGGACGTAGATGGGCTGATACAAATACAGATATTATTACTTACGTAATAAACATAGGAAACATCATCTAATTATTACTCAAGAATTATATATAAAAACAAGCTTTTACACTATTACGTAAGTAATAATATAATTAATATTATTCTTATCATTAATAATAATTCTTGAAGATAGCATATATTATTGTTTTATTTGATGTAAGCATGTATTAAATACTAAACGACACAAACGTATCTCACTCGCACCTACCCATGTATACAGGGTATATCAAGACTGCTACCAAAAACGAAGCAGGGTGGTAGTTTAAGCGACTTCAGACACGATGCAATAGAAAATGTTGAAAAAAAAGCGACAATATTTTTTTGTAATTTTTTTATATGTTCGTATTTGGATGGTAAATACATCTTTTTCGTAAAATAATAGTGTATACCCTTTTATTTATAAAGACTCTAAGGTATATAAGAGTTAAAATTATTATTTTAGCATAAACTATATATTTACCACCCAAAAATGACGATATTAAAAAAAATATAAAAAAAATTAACGCGTTACTTAGCAAAATTTTTAGTTGCATTGTGTTTGTAGTCACTAAAACTACCACCCGGCTTCGTTTTCGGTAGCAGTCTTGAGATACCCGATATATTGCCTCGCGTTCGCTCCTACTACATGCTTGTCTGGCAAGGGGTTGGAAGTATCAAAAATATCTGGCTAATGAGGAATCATCATCACTCAAGTATTATATATAAAAATCAGCTTTTAAACTATAACGTAAGTAAAATTACAATTTCATGAACAGTAAGGGTGTCTGGCAAGGGGTTGCCAGGATGTTAAGTGTCTGGCAATTAATAATGTGATTTATAATAATGTTCTGAAGATAATACCAAAAAATCGCACTTTATTATTTGAAGAAAGTAGATCGGTATTTTATACACATTTAGTACCGTTTACTTGCCAAAGTCAGGGCAACCCAAACTTCATAATGGTACATCGTTCTAACCTGTGACGGGAGCATGCGCTGACAAACTTTCAGCTTTTATAAAATAACGAAGGTCTGGGGTTCACGGGCTCTTGCTCTAGTAAGACTAGAAGTAATACTCATATTCATAATGCTAATACTCATATTTGAATTCCTTACTCAACCAATAAGAACACTATAATTTTACGGGATAAAAATTTGTCTATGTGTGTCATCCAAGGTGTAATTCCATACATCCAAATTCCAAACAAACTTACGCAATTTTAATAGTAGTAAAGACATTATTTTAATTAATCATTTTATATAAGTCCACTTCAAATATACTAGATTCGTGTCTGTGTCATGTTTCAGCCCAAATTTTCCAATGCGAAAACATATGGCCATCTCTTCATAATTCATCTGATCAAATAAAGCTATACAATTGAATGCAGGAAGGTTTGCCACAATGTCACAATGTTACATTATTTTCATTTATTACTATGTAATTAGGTGTGCAAAACAAATTTGAAAATTATCTTCAACATTTGCTTTTAAAAATTCGCGGTGTGCAAAAAAGCAAACAATTTGAAATCGTCAACATCATGCATTTATCCATATTAAATTATGTCGTATATTTAGAGTGTAAACTGAAAAAGCTATGGGTTCGATCCACGGTCGGGTAATCGAAGTATCCTCTGTGCAAGGGCCTCCCAAGCTAGGTTTGCCAAGACGCGGTGTCCACTCCAGATCACGCTTACTTGAACGGTTATGTGTTCTGGGACATATGTCTGTAGTCATTTGATAATTTGCGCAGGTCTATTCACTGCATATTCATAACAAGAGCCACGCTAAAGATGACGTTTCAATAATGTTTTGTTTGAGGTGATATCACCTTTGTTGAGTTAGCACATTCACCCATGAATCTAGTCTACACTGTATACTGGGCTCAGAGAGCTATACTATAAGCCTAAGTCACGATTTTTAAACAGATAGTGAGACTGAGCTGACATTTTGTGATGGCCAGTTGCCAAAATAAGTCAGCGGTGACGCGGCATCCGGGATATCTTACAATAATTCCTTTCTGTGTCCAAACTATAAGTTTGGCAACAGTTTCGAATAAATTCTAAGCTTTCACATTAATTAATTAATTAATACCCCCAACAGCCACGTACTGAACCCATACTAAGATACTAATCTTGTATCGCGGCTACAAAAATTAAGAAAGCCTTTTCAGCCTCACGAACATCCAGACCCGAAACAACCCGTAGTTCACACAAACCTTCAGGACTACACAGGAACCTTCGGGCTCTCGTTTCAGAGCGCCTAAGCAAGTCCGCCGCAGAGACTGTGTTACACATTCGAGGGTTAGTATTTTTGTTATTCTACCGGTGCAGTTTTACCCGGATGTAATTAACTCTCTGTTGTAACTCCACAGAAAAGAATTCGTGGGGTTGAAAAACAGTCCATAATAATAATAGGGGTACTTTTGCACCATCTAAAACTTTTACGTTTTAATCCCTCTAACGCATAGATGTATATTCCAGAAATGCCTTTTGGTTTTACTATTTCGTTCCGAGCTAAATACAATTTACAGAGCATCACCGAGTTTTAGGTATGAATAAAAATCGTGCTGCTGTCAATCACTGCTTACAATAGTTGCAATACCTATATATTTTCATAGAAAGTTGTTACTATTATGACAATAAACTTCTTAGGTGTACGTAGAACCTCCGAAAAAAAAACATAAATGGTTGACGTGTACAAATGCATGAGAAATGCACGAAGTAACATCAAATTTTATGTAATCAACTACCAAGTTTGTCAAACAAGATCATTGGAACTCTGAGAGAGGTCTGTTTTCACAGGTGGACTTCCTGTGCTGCTAATGACAATAAATGTAAAATAAACCAACAAGAACAATATTTACCTAGACAACGTAAAACTGAAGCTGCACGTAATTTGGATGTTTTTACCTCAAACTCATGTTTCACACGGTACTAACCTATGGAAACATCTGGATAAATAATGTGGCTTGTTAACAAAATTTCGTTTTCAAGCAGATCGGTATTATGCTGTCGATCGGCGAGGAGTGATGATCTCCGGCCAGTCGTCTCTTTGATCTGGACAATACCACACCAGCTCTCAGGTTCAGTGCGGTAGTATGTATACTCGTAATTTTAAAAAATCCTTTCGAAGCTTTTGTAGTTCTCATATCAATTATTATTAGTGTCCATCTCATGCTGTCTCTTATTACTATCATTATTAGTTTGGATATTATTTAGTTTGTTTAGTCTGAAGTATCTTAAGCCGGTTCAGCTATTTCTTTTTTTAAAAGAATTCAGTTTTGCTGTCGCGTTTTGGTAAATAAGATTGCCGGAGTTTCATCAATACTTATCTTCCTACCATCTGTCGACGATCTTATCAATTTCCCAAGAGGCAACGCACCTGCGATTATTCTTAGTTAATTTATGGATCATTTTGCTCATTTTAACAGTGAAGGGCACCTGAGAATACTGAAGAAACTTTTAAAACATAGAATGAATGTTATAGCACGTTTTTCAAGACCAATATGACCAGGCATCATGGGAGCGACCGCTGCAGGCAGAGACGACCAGTATACGTGACCATATGCGATGCGTGCGGATTAGTGCGAATTTTCCGGAATGTTCAAATTATTTTATTTCCTTCGCGCGAAGAAGCACAAATGACTGATTCTTTAGCGCAGTTGGTTAGACACCGGCTGTGAAATGAGTGCCCGCGACTGCATTTCCCGGGGCAAACGTTTTTGCGATCAACAAGTAAGTAGCTATTTGTTTCCAATCTGGGTGTTTGTTACACCGTAAACCCTTTCATCTGATATCGCACAACGCATGAGTATTGCCGTATCGGTCGTGCTACTACGAGTATACCGCTCACGAGCCACGTGCTATTCTATAGAATATAGTGCGTATACCCATTGAATACAGACAAATGGACCATCGGGTCCAGCTTAACCTGGGTAATATTTTTTATACATAGAATTTCACGGTGAAGAAATCACATAATCAGGACACCTAAGAAATGCAAAATTCACACACAAAACCTATGGTCAGCGTGCTGTAGTATGGCATAAACCCACTCAATCGAACTCTTGACAACAAATAAAAATAAGAC
This sequence comes from Hyles lineata, assembly GCA_030180105.1. Taxonomy (NCBI): domain Eukaryota; kingdom Metazoa; phylum Arthropoda; class Insecta; order Lepidoptera; family Sphingidae; genus Hyles; species Hyles lineata. Next base: position 10,501,353 of record JARJEE010000013.1, on the reverse strand, counting down.
AACTGCATCCATTATCTCTAAAGGTAATATTATTGCCTTAATTGATAACAATTGTGAAAATATTGGCGTATTCAATTTCTCACTTTCACTAACTTCGGCCGATGTATTCTTTACTTCGCAAATTCGAAGTTTCAACTATTTAATGCAAGGAAACTATTTGACCATACCCATAGGTCCCCTGTACTAAAGCCGACAAAACTAAGATTTTTAATATTTCTGTATTATTTTTCTACAAGTGTGTATAGGAACGGCCGACATGGGGCAATTTAAGAGGTTAAGACAAAAGAAGCCGCACTTCGAAACCTGCGTGGAGATGTGAGAGATCTACAGGTATGAACTTCGGGCCTGGGTGTTCTTACATTGATGTCTCTTGTAGTTTAATACTACTTATGCATGCGACTATTGGGATATAAAATTGCGATACGAAATATAATGTTCTTATTCAGACATGGAAACATACATTTTTCAATCACACAAACATTTATCGTACATGGTTTCTAACCGACCAAGCCAGGTAACTGCCATGTATTTTTAAGTTATTCTATAATCCGGCTTTAGCAAAAACCACACTCAGAAATAATTAAACAAAGCAGTAGACCGGAACAGCATATTCCGCTAAAATTCCACTATATTTGTTACATCATATCCTTCCTACGCAACATTGAATCGGTGTCCGGTTCTCGGTTAATCACTCGGGGATACCCTAGTTGTGAAATCTATTGTCTGTATTCAACAGGTATTCGGAACCGTTTTGTCAAGGTAACATCGAGAATATCACGAATATTTCGTAATCGACTCTTAGTATTTTTAAAGGTCGTATGAACTCTCACATGTGAAGGGTACGTTCCAGGTATCATGTATAATGATTAGGTTTAGTGACGTCTTGGAAAAACTAGAGGAGTAATGATCGTATCGGCCTTTATACACCGGGGCTATTAAGCTTGGTTTCATTCGAAGATTTCAATGGGTCGCTGTGGGATTGGTAAATGTATTTTCAACAGTGGATGTCCTGTGGCTAAAAAAGAAGTAGAAGACATTGGCAAGAAAGAAGACCTTGAACTGGCCACGATAAACCCTGGTAGAATGGAAAAACAAACCACAGACAACAAACAAACTGAAAATAGCAAGACAGCCGTTTTTAAAGCATAAATAATATAAGGCATTTGCAATGCATTATCTCACAGAAAACTTATCTAAAATGATGTTTTTTTTTGTTTCAGATTGCTAGAGAATACCCCTTTCCTCCTACTCCTCTCGTCCTTTTTTCTTTCCTCTCCTTTCTAATTTTGATAAACCAACAGCCCACATATACCTATTCCAAGTTTTGTGGATGTTTATGGACAGCTATAATAAAATAGCAGACACTTTACTACTCCTATAAAATTCTGTTTACGATCTAAAAATGGTATTGCATTTCACATACGCGAGACGAGTGAACAGTTACGTAACGTTGTAAATAACGGACTGGGAATGCCCATCGTCCATTCATGCTGTCCGCACGACACTCGCATCCTAAGCACCTTGACACACATTCAAAATCCGGCATCTTAGAGCGTAGACATAGATATACATATGCATATATGCATTGACAACGTCCGTGGCGCAATTGATTAGACGCCCGCTGCGAAACGAGAGCCGGCGGGTTCGCTCTATCCATCCCAATAAATATTTTTGCGATCCACAGGTATTCGTTTAGGGTATGTGTGTTTGTGAGATCAAAAACTCTGTTGTAGTTCTTGATACCCACGGCACCTTACCTTACCGACTTTAGTTTAGGCTTAGTAATGGGTATGTGACTATTGTATGTTTGTATAGAGTTTGAGACTTGACTTCTTATGTCTCAGGATAGCGAATGCAGTAGAATGTCAAGCATTGCTTTGTAATTCATGATTTTGTTAGGTTTTACTACTGTCCTAGAGCGCTCGCATCGCTTGCCATCAGGTGAATGACATGCTCGTCTCGCCATTCATTGCAATAAAAAAAGTAATTTATTTAACTATGCTAGCCTGTTTAAAATCAAAATTATAATAATGATGAAATAAATGTCATTCAAGTAGTATTTCACAATCTTATTTCATAAGAAAAATATGGGAATTATACAAGCTCGAAATCTTGTCATTTTAACATCTGTGACGTCAACCTTTTCGCAATATTTTGAGTTAAAATCTTAGTTTCAGTTTGGTAATACCGACGTGCAGAATGGATACATGTTTCCAATAAAGACACAATACGAGCCAGCCAATTGAACTAATAACAGCAGAGCAAAATGAAAAATGGCTGCCAAATGCCAGACGGTATTGAGCGCCATGGGTTCCGTGAAAATGTCACAATATCTTTATCAGTATTAGCCCATATACGTCCCGCTGTAGGACACAAGCCTCCACTATAATCGAGAAAACTATTGTGAGGGGTTAGGCTGTATAGCCCACTACGGTGGTCTAGTGCGCACTTATATTAAGAAAGTATTTTTGGTTCTTGCGTTGTATGCTGTGTCAATAGTAAAAGGGCTTCAATACTAAGCTCACTAACCGTGTGTTCACAGTGTATTAATGGGCAAATCTGTCATGATTTAACCATGAATGATTATGATATGATATTCAAAAGGCCTGTACACTATACAGAGAAAAAAATAATTAATTAATTAAATTTTAATACAAATAAACTAATTTTTCTTCCTTTCTTCTTTTGACTTAATTTATTATATTAATATCAAACATTACACAATTTTAGAAAAAAATATCGTATACACAAGTTTTCCGGAACAATATATTCGCAATCTAGAATATCTTAAAATGGAAATAGGATCTGAACTAAGTTGATAAACTGAGTTACAATAGTGGCACTTCTACCTACCGTTTCAAGATACTAGCGAAAGCTGATGTGTTTATGTATGTTTAACAGAATCATAGTTTCCGTTTTTCCTTTTATTAATTTTGCTTGCAGTACCCTGAAATGAAATCGTGCAGAAAACGATAAATCCGCACTGCTGTCTAGCGCTTCGATTAATTCAAAATACTCAAGTATAAAGATTATTACAATATAGTTATAATTTGAAATATGCAATTGACTGTGATATAACTATCTACACATACATACATACATCATGTCCCGTAGCACAATATACTCTGCTCAGCACGTGCGGGGTGGCTTGTTGGTAACTAACCAGACAGGCTACCAACATAGTCGCGATGGTCACGGGTTCAAATCCCAGGGCACACTTCTGACTTTTCGGAGTTATGAGTGTGTTGATAGTCAATCACCACGCACTATAACGGTGAGAAAAACATCGTGATGAAACCTTCATACCATAGCAATTTGTAAGGATTTCTGTGTTATGTAATGTCTGCCAGCCGGCACTAGGCCAGCATAGTTGAGTATATAGCCTAACCCCGCTCAATAGTACTCTCGATTGTGGGATGTATGGGCTGATATAGAACAGCTTAGGACGAGACTTCCCTACAAAGGGAAGTTTCACTAGGAGGGCTTAGAAATGGTCATAAGTCCAGCACACTGGCCTTCAATTTGGCAGACTGTACAAACAAAAAAATATGCTTATATTAGTTAATAAATAAATAAATACACCACACACACACAACAGTCACATACATGTAGGATTTGAATGTTACGAAGAAAGATGAGTAGAATGAAACGTTAGACGAATAACTGGTATGCAACGTGGTTTGTTTGAAAAGATGAATAATGAAAGTACTTAAGATGGAAAGAGTTACAGAATGAATGATTGAGATGTTGAAGTAGGGAAGGACAGAATAAAGGAGAACAGTCTGGAAGACGATCGAAGACGTTATGAACGGAAGATGAAGACGTGAATTAAAATACGAAAATAGAAGACAAAATTATATTTAAGGTTATCCAAACAATCTTCGATGATTTGACCCGAGATGGAACTATTCCCACATACATTAGCAAAAACTACGAGAGACTTTCGGTGTCACAAAAACCCAGACCCTAAACAAATGCCTGTGGCTATCACAAGTATGTCTCGGTGCGTGGATCAAACCCGCAGCCTCTCGTTTCACAGCCGGTGTCTTACCAACTGCGCCGAAAATTAAAAGGTTGATATTTAATTGTGTTTACAAGGTTTAGCTCGCAAATTGTTACCGTAGCTACCCACATAAACCCCACAAGCTCATTAGTTATTCACGGTCGCGGTCCAGTTTCCAATAATGTTCCGATTTGCTTTTCGTTTACAACTGGGTAAAGGACTGGGATTTACGTGTTGTTAGTTAGTTAAAACGGATTAAATTATTGGTTTGAGGGGAAAATTGGAGAAGTTGATTATGGATAAGCTTGTTTTGTTGTAATCAGACTTACGTCAGTTAAATAAAATATAATTTCTAATACGATTTCCTCTCTGCCATTTAGAAGTACTCCTAGATTTTGCGGTAATTACTTTGTGTATTACGTACATATGAATGTTTATTTACATGTATAATTTGATTTGATTGCTCATAAAATCTGGGGAGTTACTCTATGATCCGAAACGAAGTTCGAATGTTCGAACGTTGTAAAACTGTACGTATGGGCCTAGGTAAGTAGGTACTCCACAAAATGTAACCATCCTCTATCATTTGTCGTAACCATAGACTACCACTATACCAAGTATTCAAATTCAAATTATCGTTCGAAATTCAAATTCAAATTTGAATGTGGAATAAGTGTCATAGAGAATAGTATTGATTTTTAGAAGTGGAGAACTTTTAACTTACTTCGGTCGTCGAAAGTAAAGAAAGACGAAGTTTGCATTTATAGGAGTTTGCCACCACAACTTCAGCGCAACGTGGATTCATCAAAAGCGAACCCTATTAATTCAAACTAAGTTAGTAAGTTAGGTAAACCTAACCATTACTAACCACCGCAGATATTTATGATATGGCTGTCGCACTAGCAATCTTGAAGCTAGACAAATATTTAATCATTATTCTAAATTATCCAATGTAGAATCAATATCATCATTATCTTTGGTCATTGTCACTATCATGTTTTCAACGATTTATAACCGAGCTCTGTTAACCTACAAGACCACAAGGTGCACGGTGGATGGATGGTTGCAAAAAGCATTATACGCAGACCACCTTGAAAATACTGCAATATTAGCATAATAAGCACGAGAATATTTTTATTAAGAACATACTATAGTACATACATAAACTCACGTCTCTATACCAGAATGAGTAGACAGAGGTGCCAGAAGACCCACATTTCGCCTTGTATGTGCCGTCCCACGATGATATAGGAGGCGAGCCTATCGTCATATCATGTACTATCTGACTCCGGGCTGATAATGAATAGAAAAATGAAATACCACTTTGTTCGACCTGGGATTCGAACCCGAGACCTCAGCGTTGTAGACGTACCGAGGCGCCTTCAAGTTAAGTTTAAGTTCATCCGGATACAATAGTTGTATTCATAACCATCTCATACCACTATCTAGCCTGTACTATAGTTATCATAATGTTTGTGAGGTGAACTAAGATGTGCATTTTGTCTGAAGTCACTAAAATTACCACCCGGCTTCGTTTTCGGTAATAGGTCTTGAGATACCCTGTATGAAAAAACAAAAGTACATTTCACGAAGCGATTTATGCCCGCACCGGTTTGTCATATATGTATATCTGCATTCTGTGGGCCCACAACCGCGACGGCAAGGGTGCAAACCGCGTCGGGTCGTGAGAATCCTCTCTTAATCTCCCCAGTCCCCAGTATGAAAAAACATACAAAAAATATGACTCAGTAGCCTTGTAATATTTGGGTACAAACGGCCCTGCTAAGTAGGTAAGTGGGTTAAACCTGTCCGGCGGAAGATGAGTCGACGGTTAACGGAGTGGGTCCACCATGACACGCAACTACACGATGTTACAACTAATAAGGCATTTAAGGGTTAAACTATTGTGGTAGTAGGAGAAAATTTTATTTTCCTTGATTTTACTGTTTGGATTTCATAAAAAAAAGTCGTTTAAACTGTTTGGAAGAAAAGTACAATTTTCATTTGGTAAGTATCCTAGGGTTAAAATACATACATGAATACATAAACCCACGCCTTTATGCCAGAAAGGGTAAGCAGAGGTGCCAGGCCACCTACATTTCACCTAGTATATTTCATCCCACGATGTGATAGAGGGCGAACCTATCGCCATAGATTTAAAATAGTAGCCTGATTGTTTTCAGGTGCAATAATTTTGACCATAACTTAGCCTATTTATAACACTTAAAATTGCAACGTATATGTATAACTACCTATCTGAAATTTATATTTCCTTGAAAGAACAAAAATAATATTAAATTACATCGATCTATAAAACAATGCGCCTGATTAAAAATGAGAAGATTTTGCTGAAACTAACTCCGCCAAAGCTTTGTAAATCCCTAAAATAAAACAGACGACTATCTGATAGCTATAAGCCGAGGGCGATCCGAGTCTAGACGTTTCTACGGTCTAATATCTTTTCTAAACTTTGTTAGGTGTTCCTACCCACAGAAATGTAAGACATTTAAAATATACATTTAGAAACATACATTTAAGAGTTTTACGCAAAATGGGAACGTACATGGACATTGAGCAATAAGACTACCCATTGTACTTATTATGTATGTAATTTCCAATTGTATTTGTTTCTGACCGCCTTGGTAGCGTAATTGTACAACGGTACCGTTTCAAAGCTGAGGTCTCGGGTTCGAATCCGGGGTGGGGCAAAGTGATATTGGGTTTTTCTATTATCGGCCCGGTGTCAGGAATTTTTGCCTTATATGGAGGTAGGCTCGCCCCCCTATCAAACCATGGGACAAAATTTACGAGGTGAAATGTGGGTGTCCTGGCACCTATGCCTACACCTTGTGGGATAAAGGTGTGAGTTTATGTATGTATGTATTTGTTTCTCTTTTGTGTGTGCAATAAAGTGTTTATAAATAATAAATAAATACGTCACATCCTTTGAAGACTAAAACAACATGATAATTATTTACTTAGTTCTTATAATTATTGTGATTCGAAATAGTGAACCCACAGAGTGAATCAGTCAACACAACAACTATTGTCAAAGTAGTCAAAGTAAAGAATGTATAGATCACATTAAGATCCAGTCACATATACGTAAAATCGTTGTAGTTTTACAAAAGAACGCCAAGGCAAGCAGCCAAGTACAACCCAAGATTTACAACCAAAACTAACCCCTTCCTACACGAAGTTACTAAGCCTACTTTTAAAATAACCTGAAAAATGTGAGCGATTGGCCTTATCTCGGCGAGAGTACGAGACCCGAGGAGCGATGGAGTGCCGTGACACTGACAGATTGAGAGGGAGAGTCTCTCTCGTACACGATTACACAGGTCCTTCATCAATCTCCTGTCCTCGATGTAATCGATTGTACCCACTACCATGTGTTCCACTAGCCTTCTTACTTTTCGATATAGACATCACCAGGGGCGGACCGTGAAATTGTGGGGCGCTGGGCTATTACGACTTTGAGGCTCACTTATTATTAAACTAATTGTTATTGCGTCACAAAACTGTTTTCCAGAGTGATCTAGGCTTACTGTAACGGAAAACAAAGGACAATACAACGTGTTATTTTTTAATAAATGTTACCCATTTTTTGTTAATGCTAAATCATTAGCACGGTTTTGTAATGTCGTTAAAATGAACATATTAAAAACGTTAGGCTTGGGACCTTTTGTATTCACGTGGCCCTAGGCTGCAGCTCAAAAAGCCTTTAGGTAGTTCCGGCCATGGACATCACACAATCTTTTTATCACCTCTGCATCTCCCAAAGTTATTAAGACTATCATTAAGTCCGCCTGTACAATTCTATTTTTACATAGATTAACTTATTCATAGAAAGTAAAACCTATTTCAGCTATCGAATGTGCTGTCCCTTTCAAACTTTTAAATTCAGTTTGATCGAAGAAGACAAAACATTCTATAAGTAAAATAGGTTTAAATTATTAAAGAATAAATACAATTTGTAACGTATAATAAATAAGAGTATCTTACTCTTATTTTAAATTTTAATGTAGTAGTTAACACTTCTTGAGCTCCTTCGTATTTCAGTCAACGAGCAATTCAAATTGATGATTACAACCTTTCTGCGTCATAATTGCTAATATACATATGTACAACGCTAGCAGGCGTTGATCGAAATTGACAAACTACTATAATAACCATTTTAAGATCCAACACCAAAATAGAGTCACTCCCAGTCGTCCAAGTATTTCCGACCTAAATAATATACATATAATAGAAACCACATAACGATGCTGAAAAATTTACGAACAGCCTGTAAAGTTTTCAAGGCAATATCATAAGCAAAATACTAGTACTCAAATTACTGGTATTTTGTAAACACGAGTTTCATTCGAGTACACGTCGTAGTGGATATTAGTTTAAATAAGGTTACGTGTAGCGTATCACACGAATCTTGTTACCTCGATATCTGCGAGATAAATGCTTTAGAGGATCACAGAAATCTATCCCAAGCTTGTTACCGAGTATGGAGCTGTTAGGTGTTCATAATGGCCTTTTGATGTAGTTTGCCGACTTGTTATTTTCCGCTTCTAATATTATTTACAGCATATACAAGTACAATACAAGTATATGCTCTGAAATGAGACGCCTTGGGTACAAATTTCAATCGTGATTTCTATTGATATAATTTTTTCGATTTGGAAAGCCACTTTTGATTGTTGCAGGAGTGGAATTTGTATTTGGCATTAGGACTAATTTTAGGATTAATTATAGCAAACCGTGCATGACGCGAGCGTCACCTCTTCTTATACCTTCGAGTATGTGGGCATGTTTGTATCTGATCTACAACATTGATTGATTTTCTTTAATTGGCTCAGCATTCTATGGTACATGATATTAAACACACCCCTGCTATAAATATTGGAGCAATATGACTTCATTTTGCCAATATAATTTTAGTAGGCATTTTCTTAAGTCTGATTCTTTTTTTTGCTTACAAAAAAGCTCGAAATTATAACAAAGGCAATATAATGCTATTTACTTAATTCACGTGGTTTCCCGTTAATCATAATCAATTTACATGGTTTAATTTTTTGTATCATTCTTAGTTTGTATCTTAGTTTTAAAGTTTTATTACTTTTTTCATATTTTTAAGACATTAAAACCTGCAAGTACTTGTTTTACCTACTCTACCACTAGATGGCGTTAGAAGACTTAAGTATCCAGTAGACATAATGATTTAAACAGCTGGATATGTTTCCATGAAATATACATATTTTAATAAGCCTGAAGCGAATAACTATCGGAATTAAATAAGCTATCTAAAGATGCCTTATTGTATGCTCGACCACGTGAATGATTACCAATAAACGTGACCATATTTGGTTTGATGTATTTACATTGAGTGCTCAAATATATTAACAATAATTAATTTACTGGGATGGGACATGCCCCATATCCGCAATATTTTATGAAACTCAAGTAGACTGTAAATTAATACCGTCAGTATATTTTCATGTCCAAACCATTAAAAATATAATAATGAAAAATGACAAAGTAATAGATTTAATGGAAACACCGAATTAAAGTTCCTCAACAGCATTTTTAAAAGTGGTAGAGTCACGCTGTTGTCAGGCATGACTCAGCATGAATAAGCAGGATTGTTCGGGGAGGTACCAATGTCTAACAGAAAGTAGATGTGAAACGAAATAACAAAATCTTCCGCGAATCGCTCGATTATAGGGATTGTCGGATGCCCAATGTCCCTTGCCTCTCCCCATCCTTTTTCCTTCCCATTCCCCTCTCGATTTATGGGCAACTCATCTATGATCGAAACGTTTTGGACATTCATGGGCGAAAGTGATCACTTACCATCAGGTGAATAGTTTCCTCGTTTGCCGATCTATACTAAAAAAAAACAAGAATCTTGAGGTTCTCAAAATTCTATACAATAACAAAGAATTACGTGATTACGGTGGTTGCGAATTCGAATCCTAGGGTACACCTCGGCCTTTTCAGAGTGGTTTGTTATTCAATCAGTACTATACGTACTATAACGGTGAAGAAAAACATCGTGAATAACCTGCATACTATAGCGATTTGTAAGTATTTCCATAGTATGTAAAGTCAGTCAATCCGCACTAGGCCAACGTGGTGGACTATATGGCTTGCCCCTCCCAATCGTACTCTCGATTGTAGAGGAGGCCCGTGCCCTGCAGTGGTACTTATATGGGCTGATACAGTATAGTACCAACATGCAAGAAACCTTTGATGCTAGGACTTCATTATTCTTCATGTGGGGTCAGAACTATGGTCAGGTCAGGTCCCCATGAGAATGGATTAGTGTAATTATTATGTTAACGATATTCCCGGGGTTGCTCTGTCACGTGACAGCATTAGAAGATTTAAAATGACGGTGGATAGCCACGTAGTTCTTTAATACGAACCTGTAAAGAAAATTAAGAAACATTGAAAATACTTTTGTTATTACGTTATTTTACCAGATGTGGGAAAATTGACGCTTATGAAATAGAGAACAACCTGACCAAATATCCGAATATAATAATGCAAATAAATGAATAATACAAAATGGTATTTAATGAAATAATGATAATATATGGGACTTTTTTTGCAAGGAATGGCGAGAAGAGCATGCCGTTCGCCTTATAGTAAGCGATACGAACAGTATCGCTCATGAACAATAGCAAAATCAAACAACACCTTGAAATACAAAACAATGCTTGACATTCCACTGCGCTCGCCATCCAGAGACATAAGATGTTAAATCTCAATACGCCCTACTCTGCCACAATGTCCTTCAAACTGAAACACAACAGTGCATTTACACTGCTGTTACCTCCAACTTACTGCCTAAAAAAATGCCTGTAAAAATTCGTTTACACCATAAAGGTGCATAGACTGCACCCCAATTTTCCTATTTATACATCCAAATCATTTTTCTACTGTAATAATTTCTTTAAAGTGCAAAAAAGGATTATTTCTTCAAACAACTCCAAGAGTATTTGATGTCAAAATGTGTGTATGTGAGTATGTGAAAACTGCCTCGGTGGCACAGTTGTATTACTGTATGATTGCAAATCTCGGGTTCGAATCCCGGGTCGGGCAAAGTGATATTGGTTTTTCTATTCATTTTTAATCCGGAGTCAAAAATTATTGCCGGATATGACGACAGGCTCGCCCCCTATCACAACGTCAAACAGAACACACCAGGCGAAACAAGAGTGTGATAGCATTTCTGCCTACCCCTTCTACTAAAAAGGCGTGAGTTTATATATGAATAAAGTCTGCCGACCAGCATATTAAGTTCTATTCATACAAGGGTTGGTGTGATTGTGATTGGTGGCCGGTCGTAATTATCGCCATATTAGAAAACCATAAATAATGTTCGTAACTAAGATGTTTATAAAGCGTTTTGTAAAATGTCATTGGTTCGTAAGGGATGACATAAACAGAAATAATAGACACTGCGTACATTGCGGGAAGTACCTTTAGCGACTCTGAGGTGGCTGAAAGAGCGCGAGACGTGTATATATATTGTCGTCTATATTACATCAGGCAAGCGTTCAAACATTATTTTTTTATTGCTATGAATAGCGAGACGAGCATGCCTTTTACCTGATAGTAAGCGATAGATACGACTGCTCGTGAACAATAGCAAAACCAAACAACACCTTGAATTACAAAGCAATGCTTGACGTTCCACTGCGCTCGCCATCCTGAGACATAAGATGTCCAGTAGCTACTCTGGCTACAATGTCCTTAAATCCGAAACACAACAGTGCATTTAAATTGCTGTTTGGGCTTCTCTCTTTTCTCTCTAGAGAGAGAGCTAGCGCTTTCTTTTCGGCTACAGGAAATCCATTGCTGGACGGTCATCGGCCTCCCTTAAGGCTCGCAATCAGCAACTTGAAACTTAAATAGAGAATATGTCCACCTTGTCGTTAATAGAAAATTTAAAATTATTTTCTTTATAAGTGGGTGGGCACCAGACCCCCTTTTACGGTATATTTATTTCGTGCCATGTGTATTGACAATATAGGAGTATAAATAACGGAGACACTGAGAAAAAGCGCAGTTACATTGGATAGTCGAGGAAATACATTTGGTAAAATAAATAAGAGATAAAAATATGAAGTTATTTTTATGTTTTCTCGCACTCGTCTTAATGGACAATGGTAAGTTTTTACACATGCTATTAAGATTAGAGACCTTCTTTTAGATCCTCAGTCTTTGGCTTTTTGATATAAAAATAACAAAAAGTTTAAGCTAGCGGCGACTTATGCTTGATTAAATTAAAATTTGTGGAGGAGCGGGTTTCTAGAATAGGAAATATTCGATTTATTATTTACATGTCTACAATTTCTTTCCTTTGAAATTATTTTTTTAATTGTAACTGAATTATCATAATAAGATGAAAATGCTCTACAAAAGAGCAATTAATTTCTGCCTGTTATTATTATATCTGAATGCGGCTGCAATATTCTTATTTACCAGTGACGTGTGTGAAGTAACCTTTACAGTTTTCAACTCTTGATTTTTGACAATTTAAATTCAGAATTTAATAAGTTCATTTATAATAAACGATTTACTTAGACATTATCTTTATTTTTGATCCCTGGTGCAAAGAGGAGGTTTTTAATAATTTTCATTTAATTATGACTCTGCCCACATTCGCATTAATACGAGAGTCCTCAATTTTGAGGATTTTCATTATACACCTTTTATTATTTCCCAATAGTTTTTTCTTATAATTATATTCTTGTATTTTATATAACATGTGTTATTCCGCAGGTGTCCTGGGCGCCGGTGTTCGAAGTAAGTTTACAGAGAAATACTTTTAAATTTTACAACATAATTTTATTCATGTGCATTAACTATGTGGTAGATATTTTGTTGTATAAATTAGCCGACTCAACCGGGGTGGCACCACTGTCTTACTACTTCCAACTTTATATCCCTTCCACCTTCTAGTTTAAGGTTTCGATATTCAATTTTACGGTCGAACTAATTTAGATGTTCATAATTCTACATACGGTGTGACGTTCCCCGGATTTATGCAGCAAAAAACGAATGTCATAATTAATATACATATTATGATCCATTCGAAATGTCACAAATTCGCTATTTCAATGTAACTAAATATAATATAAAGTACCTAAATGCGACATCTGACTCGACGATTGACGAGCTACTATGTTGTAATTCTTTTGAACCTTAAAGTGGTTTTCAAAAAATATTGTAATTCATTTTCAACCTGAATGTGTTGTTCCACAGTTAGGTGGGGTAAGGGATCTCTCGATAATGTGGACACAGAATACTTCTTCTCCGTTCCCACCAATGTTCCTGAAGCCTTAGACCAAGGATGGACCAAGACTGCACGCCCAGAAGGACATCTTCCCGAGTTGGATATGTACTGTGACCCCAGTGACGTCACAGTGTGCGCATTATTTGATAGTACCGAATACTTCGCCGGGTTGCAAGTAGCTGTACGTATTGTAATGCATGACTTAATTAATACTATTTCTATTTGAGCCACAGGAAGTCTATTGAACATTGGCTTTCCTTCCTTCCCTTAAGGATTTGCACATTGACCTGCTGGAAAAGGCCTGCGTCTAGTGACTCCCAACAACTTTTGGACATACCCCAAAAATAATGTTTTAAAATATAAGAGTGCAAAAGTCGAAAATAGACGTTTTCAGAAAGTCTAATAGTAGAATGAACATGATCTTTACTCAAGTTAACAAATGCCATTGCTCATAGGAATAGCAATGATCAGTACTAAGCATGATTGTTTTTCTACTAACTCCGTAAACGACTGCAAAGACATTCAACTAGGCTTTATTTTTTCATACAAATCTGTTCAACAGCTTGAGGAAACTGGATTCGCGCCAGGCGTATTGAACCACACGATCCAAGGTTACTCTTACTGGACCACTCAAGTTGGCAACGAAACCAGAAACTACTGGACTACCCGAGTATACACCGTTTCTAGTGGTAATGATCCGTATTAATTATAGCTTTTATGAAATAACATGGAACAAAAAATAAGAATAAGTAAAGGCATTGCGCCGACGTATTTATTTATTGAAAGAAATATTTCGTTTGTAACAAATTCACAAAACATGGCACAAAATGAAGAGTTACAAGCATTGATTTAAAAACTAGGGATAGGCTATTCGGTACATTGCGAGTAGTAGTTTCTGCATTATATTTTTGAAACAGAATGTAGAAGCGATATATGACAGCATTGTCAATATTTTTCTTGATCGTAAATGTTTCGGGTTCAATGTGCAATGAAATAATGAAAAAGGCAAAAGGGTCCATTATGGGAAATGGTACTCATGATACTCATGTAACCAAACGTCACGCTTTTGACCACAATGAGATACTACTTAAACCATGCCAACACCACACATTTGAGGTGGCAATCATAAACAAACTTTATCGAAGTTATTTTTAAAATTACTTGATGAAGCTGTGCCTAAGCATAATATTAAGACCCTTTTTTTTTTTTTTATTGCTATGAATGGCGAGACGAGCATGCCGTTCGCCTGATGGTAAGCGATACGACCGCTCATGAACAGTAGCAAAACCAAACAACACCTTGAATTATAAAGCAATGCTTGGCATTCCACTGCGCTCGCCATCCTGAGACATAATATGTTAAGTCTCAATATGTCCAGTAGTTACTCTGGCTACAATACCCTTCAACCCGAAACACAACAGTGCGTTTACACTGCTGTTTGACGGGAGAAATAGACACTGCGGTGGTACCCACCCAGATGGCCTCTCACATATGAGAGACCTACCACCAGTGTAACCCTTACTTGTGTGACCCTTACATCTAAGTGCATTGTTTGTAAGTTTTTCATGATTCTTGTGTTCAGAAACTTTACAAGAAAGCGAGGAAGATCGTGTCGCATCCAGAAACTCAAGCATCATCCTTCAGGAAGAGTCCATCTGGCTGACCGGGTACTATGGGGATTTGTATGAGGTACCGCTGGATATTGACACTAGCGACTTCACCGTAAATAACTGTTACAGTAGGATGGGTGAGTACCATTATTAGAAATATGAAAAGGTCCCTAGATTAGACAGTAACAAAAGAACATGCAGTCAAATTGAGAACTTCCTCCTTTTTTTGAAGTCGATTAAAAAGAAAAGTATTCTTTTAAAAAAAACTACAAAAAGCAAATAAAATAAAAAGCTACAAAAAACAAATAAAATACAATGGTAATTTTTTTATAAATTATTAAAGGGGCAATTAACAATAGCAGAAATAAAGAGAATGCTAAGGTTTTGAAAAAACAAGGTGGTTATGTTAATTTGAAATAGCAATAATTCCCTTTACTATCTCTAAGACTGTTGGGAGTATGAAGCAGTGAAATAAAAATAGTCATGTATTCTGCCCAGGTGACCATTACTTCTACCACTTGACACCGGAGTCTGAGTGCGTAAGCGAGGATCTCTTCACCTGGTTCGTGCTGGCGAAGTCAGGACGCGTCCACGGCCTGGTGTTCTGGATCCTCGGCACCCCTAACGCCACGGTGGAGACCGTCCACCCCTGGTTCGAATACCCCAGCCTTACCGTCGTCAGGGTAAGTTGATACTTGCCAGGCTTGTCTGAACTACGAGTATAATGTATAGAATTTCTGTTAATTGTTAATGTATGTAGGTGATCTAAGGGAAAAAAACGCAGGGCTGGAAAGTTATAATGTCAGTACGTCGTAGGCTGTTGATAAAAACCTGATGCGGCTGACGTCTCTGTGGTCGTGAGTTATAATCCCACGATACACCTCTAACTCAATGAATTAGTTCTTTAACGGTAATGGAACACATATATATGACAGATTTACAAGATATTCTTCATGAGAAGTAGACCAACGCAGTAGGCCAGCGTGATGGTATGGCTTAACCCAATTTAATTGTAGAAGAAGCACGAAAAACCGCTAGAGTTGTGTAAAATATTTTGTAAAATCAGTTGATTGATCCATCCTAGTGTTTTCTTATAAACACATGTGTAGGTAAGCCTCCGAAACTCAAGTAAATATTTGTTGCAGACTTTGGCATCTAACGCTCCCGAGTGCGCGTTTACCTTGGCAGGAGAACTGGGAGTGTCGTTCATGCATATTTACTTCATCGATGAGCCTTGGCTGATCACCTGCGATTAATTTACTATCAAGTATACCTAAAACTCTGACGTTTTACCAATACTACCCAACTTCTATATGAATCAAAACACCATTGATTTAAAACTAAAATACCTTAAAATTGGGACAACGCATCGTAATTCTAAAATCAATATTTTAATGCCTCAATTAGAAAATTATGTAGGCATTATTATTCGTGGATATTTTGGATAATTAAATAAAATTTACACAAGATAAACTGAGTTTTAATGTTTATATTGTAATGTTTTCGTCTCAATAAAGAGAAAGACAAGTATTATAAATATAGAAACCTATTCAGTAAAATCCACTGGCTGTACTGTTGAATATTATTAATATACCAAATTCAACACGATACTTATTTCAATTAATTTTATCATTTCTCCACCAACCAGTCGAAACTGTGCAAATAACACAACGCTTCATGTATCGACTCTGCAATAATTATAAAAGAGTGTTTTGAAATACAATTATTCAAAAATAAGGTTAGGTATTTATTGTTATCAGTTTTCATTAACTTCAGCCATAGAAAGTCAATTGCTAAACATAAGCATAATACGGATATAACATAATTGTTATGGGATGTTTTTATTATATTATGTTCTTTCGTTTGTGCTATCTGTATCATCAATAAACTTTTCTTTTTTTCTTTCTTTATAAGGATTTCCATAGAAACCTGTTGGAAGCGAACTGCGACCTGTAAACTGCGACTATTCTTTCAATACGACTTTTGAGTTCAAATTACGTGTAAAATATTAATAAAAATGAGGTCATACAAAATACTTTCTTCTAAAGCAGATGTAAGTAAATAATATCGATCACATGATAATTTATATTATAATGTTCGTCACATATTTAAACAGTTGGTGTACTGCAGGCAGCTATTGTAAAAAACCCAAAATTTATTTTAGGTAACTCATTTAAATTACATATTTTCACCGCCCACTTATTTGAATTTATATTTTTATCTGTTGCAACAAAATGTTCGGTATCTTCTTATTGATACCAAGACGCCACCTTACCAAAAATATCACCAGAAGCAAGTAGGCAATTATTTTTCAAAAATAACCAAAAAAAATTATCAATCTTTTCAACTGCTACTGGAGCTCCAATACCGAACAAATGTTTTCCAAAAGAAGAAAT
The DNA here is from genome assembly GCA_030180105.1 of Hyles lineata. NCBI lineage: Eukaryota > Metazoa > Arthropoda > Insecta > Lepidoptera > Sphingidae > Hyles > Hyles lineata. The sequence goes on along the minus strand of JARJEE010000013.1, from coordinate 10,484,043 downwards.
TTCTTGAGAGAGGCCAATTCTTTAGATAGACCTTTTGGAAACAGCTAGCGTGCACCGTGCTTCCTGTCATTTGTCTAACTAACATTCCAGTTTACGGCCTCCACTTAAAAATCATATTTTTGTTTCCACTACATTTTCCAGACAAAAGCCCTAGAAAACTGTGAATCAAAAGGAATCCATCGTGCTATCTTTTTGCGATGGCAAAGGCTTGTTTGTACTCGTAGATTACACAATAGCCTTTTATCCCAAATTACATCCAATCACAATTAGCAGGATCTATCGACTAAAGATCAGATAAATTGAGAGAGCTCACAGCAAATGTATAGTTTTTTTAATGAAACGCTAATCTCTGATTGGATGATAAAGTTTCTAATGTAATTTACTCAGAGAAAAAATATAAAGTATTGTCCTTCAAGGAAGATTAAGAGCAGTAAATTGCATATTGATTTATAAAATTACAAAGATACGTGCACACATAACCACTTTCAATTGTACGTCCGTGTATTGTCCGTGCCCTGCAGAGGGACGTATATGGGCTGATATAATCCAATCCAAAAAAGAATATTCGTTTAACCAAATCGTAAATCGTCACACAACACCATTGTTGTCTCATTTCTGCACCTCTCAAAGATTACTTACTAAATATAATACTTTATCTCAACTCTACATTTTCCAAAGGTTGACTGATAGAAAATGCCAACGGCATTAAGTCTGAGTGTACAATTTTATTGTATGAAGTTTAATCAATAACAAAAAACGATAAGCTTTGTAAAAATAAAAATACTATAGAAAATTAATAATATTTATATTCTCATACATCTACTGTAATAGTCTTTTGCGTTACATAAACTACTTTGTTGACACGATACAATATTTATCCGCTGAAAATTTTCTGCACTTCGTCGGAAATCTGGTAGGCGTACCGGAGTCCGTTGAGAATCAGCCTGTCTAGGGGAGGTGCTGGCTGGATGGAATCACCAGTCCTGGAAGAAAAAATGTGTTTAATATGTTTGATACATATACCGCTAGATGGCAGTGATTAAAGTTGTTAAACGAAAGCTTTACATTACATTTCAACATGAATTACATCTGATTTTCTCAGATGTACCTGCTCAAACCGCAATGAGATTCTCATCTATTAGTTTATTTATTACTGCCTCGCTGGTACAGTTGTACTACAGTACTATTACAACGCTTAGGGTCCGGTTTCGAATCCCAGGCCCGCAAAGTAATATTAGATTTTTCTATTCACTCTCAGCTTGGAGTTAGGAATTTGTGTCCGATACGGCGATAGACTCGCCCACTATCACATCGTGGGACGAAACACACAAGGCGAAATGTGGATGTCCTGGTTGCTACCAGGAAACACTCTGCCTACCTCTTCTGGGAAAAAGGTTTGAATCCATGTGTATGTCTGGAGTTTATTTGACTATAAAAATATTTTTAGATCGTCGCTCAGTCACTTTTTCTTTCCTAAAGTAAATTAATTTAGGTGCAGCCTGCAGGGAGTGTGATCTGAAAATAATCCTGAAATCTGAAAATGATGTTAAATATAAACGAACGCACCTGCAGCGTATTTTCCATGGAGATTTAGTATAATAAATGTGCATAGAGATGAGCCCATACTTCCCGATCCACTCTGTCAGACAGTCCGGCGCGAACGGAACTGTAGTCTGCAATGGAAAATGGTAAATATTTATATATAACCTACCAAGTACCATTAGGAGACCTAGCTAAGAAAAACACATATTGTTATAATTAAGTTATTAAAAAAATTATATAAACATTAAGTACATTAAAAACAGCCATATGTTATTGCAATATTTCTCGACACTAATATTTAGAATAACAATTATGAAACTTAGGTACCTAAATCATTTTGCAAAGTTATTTCAATAATTAAACTTATAATGGCGTTTTATAATGTAATGTTCAACTGCATTTACTGTATTAACATTAACTTTATTAATAATTTCGTTAAAAAGAATATAAATATTTTGTACACCACCTTGCTTTTACATACCAGTAACGCTATCTAGTGACATAAAAAAGAAACTAAACCAATTTCAGTGGAATTTAACTCCAAATACTAATAAAATAAGTTACAATCACATTATCAGCCCAGAGTCAGGAATTTGAGCCCGATATGGCGATAGTCTCGCCACTTATCACATCGTGGGACAGAACATACAAGGCGAAATGTGGGTGTACTGAACCTTTGCCTACCCCTTTTGGGAAGAAGGTGTGAGTTTATGTATGTATGTATGTATAAGTTAGTAAAAACTGACCAAAATGCCTTGCTCCGGACTGGGAAAAGTCTCGAACCAATTGCGATACTTGGGGTTTTGTTGTGTGAGTTTTCCGACCATCTGGAATCCGGTCCCTATGAGGTCGCCCTGCGTCACCATCGCGAACCACGGGAACAGCTCCTCGCAGTTCAAGTTCTTCGTCATGTTGTAGTAGTAGTGGGTGCCTGGAAGAGTCCAATGTTACTAAGGCCTGTGTAGGTCTGTGGGTAGCACACAGACGTCCAGACATACGTAATACACCCAACAATCACATACACAGTCCTGACCCTACATTAAGATTATTTAAGTCTTGTGTTGTGGATATCAGAAACTTTTGTAAAGAAAATAAAATTCTCTATTAAAATCGTTGTTGGAAACCTATATTCAGCAGTGCAAGTACTGCAACTGATGAAGATAATACAAAAGTAATAACCCTATAACCTGCGGCTCTTTGGATGTGAACGTAAATTGTAATTTTTGGCTCTTCCGACTCAAAAGGTTGCCGACCTCTGCCCTAGAGTATATCATTATATTCTATGTACCCATATTCGGTATGCAGTTTTGTTTTTTAAATGTGGTACTGTTGAGTTCGGCTTCAGTGGTGGGAATCCTCATGAGGTGTCCGTCTGGCCCTTTGACCCAGACGCCGCCATCTTGCAGCGTCGCGCCATTTTCCACTTGAGGTCCCGCGCCGGCTTTTAGTGATTCTGACAAGGGAAACAGATTCCAGAATTAATTATAAGTAATCAGATGAACAGGTAACTTCATAAAACTCCTCCTATTAAGATAACTGTGAAAACTAAATAATTTCCAATCCAACAGTGCGGCTCAGGCGAACAATCTTTGAAAAGAAGACGAGGGATAACTCAAAAAAGTAAAAACAGTGTGTGTTAGTTTTATTTAACATAATAGTATTTTCTATTGAAGAAAACCAACGCAAAAAAAAATATTATTGGCTTCAGAATTGGATTCAGTACGTTATGCTACATTAAAACCCAGTATTATCAAGTAACTTTGACATTCCTACGTTTGGTATGCCAATTGTTAATGTTACGGTCCAAATCAATTGAGGCAAACAATGCTTTTGTTTTTGGTGTGGCTATTATGGTCTCACAATCCGTTCCTACCTTCGGATACAAAGAACTGTGTAGCTGTCCAATAGTCCTTGGCCGGTTCTCCTTCATACGCTGGCGCCTGCCATTTCACGAACTTCTTCTCAGGTTTGATCGCCGGAGACTCGAAACTCTCCACTGGAAGCTGTGGGCAACCATTGCTATGAAATTTTACTTGCTTTTGTTTTTTTTTTCTGGGAAAAACAGTTGGTCGCTACCGCTGCATGTATAACGTAGTGTTTATTTTCTCTATGGCTGCCTGAGGGAAGGCGGAGCGGTGAAGTTGGGGCCACTGGTTACTACTTAACGTTGAGCCAGCAACGTTTATTATTTTATTTATTTAATAAATACTTTATTATACACCCCACAAATAACAGACATAATAACACAAAGCGCTTATATATGTGTAAACGGCGGTCTTATCGCTATAAGCGATTTCTTCCAGACAACCTTAAGATGGACTAGAATTAACGGAAGCACGGAAGAAATGGGTGGTCACGGTGGTATAAATATTATAAGCCCCACAATTTCCAATGCGGTAATATTGTAATATTATCTGCGTGGTATACCAGAACTACAAATCACATAATAATATCATAATGATGACATTGGTCCAATATTCCTTTTATCAAAGAAAATTACTCACGTGGCCAATCTTAAACAATTTTCCTTTCTATAATCGCAAACGTTTCACGTAGGTATTCAAAATATCTTGCTCCTACAACCATCATAATAGCTTGTATTTTTGCCAATAACTTCGCCCTAACTCCCATAATTTACAGAAAAGCCTGTCTTTATAAATGAAGTAAACGAAAATATGGATTAGAAGCTAACCATGAAGTGCCATTAGGAAATTAGACAATAAAACATGTCATCTTAGAATTACATAAACATATTACGCCTGTATCCCCAAAAAGGAAGGCAGAGATATATAAAATTGATAAAGCAGAATATTAACTGTATTATAAGCAAAAAGATCATGAAACTGTTTTCCACGGCGGTGGCGGGTTCAAATCCCAGAGCACGCTTCTGACTTTTCGGAGTCAACTGTTGTATTAATAGTCAATCACATTGCTCTAGGTATCCATTTCGCTAAGCCCTATTTGTTTATTTTGCGTATAGTCCCAGGCAATGTATGTCAGGTATGAAATCTAACTATAAACTTATTTAAAGTATGACATCAATTGCCACGTCCTCATTAATTGAGAAACATAACTTTTAAGGTATCTTAAAGACGCTCTATAGTCTAGACAAAACATTTCCTGCATAAACCATGGTAAGCAAAGTATTTTCTTGAGAAACTTGGCAGAAGATGTGAACCCTTCTGCCAAAACATATTTTAAATAAAAAACTAATAGTCATTAAACTATATCAATATATGCTAAACGTATTCGGACAATTACCAGCAAAATATATATTTGTTTTATGTAATTAGTGAATAGTGATGCGCACACACAATCAACGAGCAATAATATCTTGAATAAGTTATGTAAAACTGTTTGTTTTGTAGGCAACTTAATTTAGTTGTGTGTGTGTTAGTGCTTACATTACAAGTCGGATAGTCAATAAGAAGACAAGTAAGAAGTTAAGAATTTAATTTCCTTGCCTCCCCAAGTTAAAGAATAGTCAGATACTTCCCATCCAGAGAAAAAGTCGCATTGATCTAAAAGGCGATGCATGTTTGAACTGTAAACCTTGACGTCCTGTGTCCAATTCAGGGATTGTCCACTTTACATATACACACATAAACTCTCGCCTTTTTCCTAGAAGGGATAGACAGCCTATCGCCATATGGGGCACAAATTCCTGACTCCAGGTCCATAATGAATAGAAAAATCCAATATCCCCAATAGCCCGGGATTCGAACCCGAGACCTCAGTTATAACCGTACCATAGTACAACTACCGCCGAGGCAGTCATAGTCAGCACCGGTAAATTCATAAAATCGCTATGGTATATGTAGAAAAAAATAAAGACATGCATACAGTGAGCGCCGGTCCTCGACCGCGGCTTATTGCGTTAACTCGTATAAATTAGATAAACGCAGTGACAACTTCAATCTGTCTACAACTGAATTGGCTGTTGAGGGGACGGCGAAGATTTATGTATCGGCTTATTTTAGAACTTTATGCACTTTATCACTCAAATACAAAATGTGATTAAGATTAAATCAAGGAAAATGCGCAGCTGTAAATAAATAAATATATTATGGCCTGCCTGCTTTTCCCCATTCCCTCCTCATGTATTTTAAAGGCGACGCATATGTTTTTTTTAATAGCTATGTATGACTAGACGAGCATGCCGTTCGCCTGATGATAAACGAAACGACCGCTCATGAACAGTAGCAAAACCAAATAACACCTTGAATTACAAAGCACTACTTAGCGTTCCACTGCGCTCGCCATCCTGAGAAATAAGATCTTGAGTCTCAATATGTCCCTTCGTAGTGTCTTCTGGTTACAATGTTCTTCAAACCGAAACACACCAGTGCATTTACACTGCTGTTTCCACGTGTTTAAGAGTGCCAACGGCAGCCCCTCATTAACGCTCATATATCCATGGTTCTTTAGCAATAATTTTCTGGAACTGAGTGACTCAATAATTGAAAACCTTTCGAAGAAGAAAGTGAAGATTTTTAGACCTTCTGCACCAAACATTTTACTACATCATCATCATCTCAGCCACAGGAAGTCCACTGCTGAACATAGGCCTCCCCTAAGGATCAACAACATTCCAACATTTTACTTAAAATATATTTAATGGAAAACATACAGCAACTTGCAGTCCAGATATGAATCCCGCGAGGTCGTATAGAGGGCAGACGGTCCTCCCCGGAGGACAATACATCCTGAGCTCCGGCAGGGCTCCTTTAGGCCGTTCTGTTCGCCGCCAACCATCACTCTCCGCGTCCTTGATGGTGCGAGGGATGTCGAAGAAATACTCGATGTTCGCCAGCGCGTCCGACCAGCCGAAAGTCACTGATGATGGAAAATTAAACAAAAGTAAGGGTCAAAGTCGCTGAAGACAAACTCGACTATCTTTTATAAATCATCGAACTCAACAAAATTGGATACTAGAAATATTCACCTACAGTGATTTTTATACCGTCGTGCGCCTTTAGTAAGTTTCTCGACATGTCAATATTAGAAAAACACAGTTTGACATCTAACGCCCGAATACTGGAACGCCATTCAAATAATAAGTTGCTCTTAACAGCGCACGGCCCACTTAGCCAGTACATTTAAGCGAGATTAACGTAGTTAAGCGCAATTTATATTTAAGTTGCGTTCCAGTATTCGGGCGTATAAGTTATGTTTTACTTTGACAGTGTTATTGTTGGTAAAAAAATTTAAAGCGGAAAATTAATATGTTTAAGATCTATTTGTTTTGGTTAAAATAGTTGTTTCCTATTGTTTTGTTCATCAACTTAAAAATAGCGCCTTATACGAGTAGAAGACCTTAAGTTATTCATTCATTCATAAACATGTTTGAAAATGACTTGTTTAGTAATTTTACGACCGAACTCTTATCAGGTTACATAAAATGTTAGCATGTTAGTGAACCGAATTTGAAAATAATAAACCTTGAACTGTCAAAAAATTATCAAAGTCTGCAAATTAACTAGAAAATGATAAAATAACTTACCTCTGAGGCCATCATATTGCAGTCCTGAAAAGACAATAAATATTATGTCAATTAAGATAAAAAAGCAAGAGAGAAGTCGTACGTTATTGATATTTTTCAGGTTACGTCAGAGTGTAAAAAATCTAATTTGATAAAGGTTTGAATATATTTATGAAAAAGTTATTAAATTATTTCTATTTCATATACTTTTCCGTTACACTTTAGACTGCCCTTTGTTTATCTTTTTATTAAATCCATCCCGTAGGTGTCCATAAGACATTGCCTTTTAGCGATAAGACCGCCAGTTGTACTTTTTTATAAGATTTCTCATTTTATTTTTTGTTTGTGGAATAAAGCGTAAATAAGTAAATAATTAGAAAGAAAGCAATCATTGTTTTTTCTCGCAACGTTGCTGTTATCACATCACTACCCCGGTGTTCGATGAGATTTCTTATTTAAAAACGTACAATTTTGAACACTATTATTCCGATTCTACTATGATAGCATCAGATATCAGACTATTCTATCGTAATCGAGTCGTAAGTGGGGAGTAACTTTCTTTCCTTATGAGAGAGACCAGTATACGTCCTGGTTCTACGCCGAGTGATCAGAGGGAAGAAACGCTTCTCGCTCGAAATAAGCGCGAAGGCCACGGTATAGACATTATTAACGTGTGTGACAACATTGCGAGCCAGTTTCACCAGTTCCTGATAAAGTCCCTGATAGCTATCTGGCACTCATCTGTCAGATAAAATGCAAAATGCAGTACTTTTGCAAACCGAATTTCGCATTTTATCTAACAGATGAATACCAGATAGTTATCAGGGACTTAATCAGGAACTGGTGAAACTGGCCCTAAAAGCCTAATTCTGTCAGAGGAATGCAGACAGACGAATAGATGATCCAACTGGCGTAGACAAATGGCAGTTTGCATAACATTGGGACCTTCGACATTGCAATTGTTATTTCAACAAAACCACTGGCGCATGTAGCGTCATTTATATGTATACAAAAGGAGTAACTTCAAAAGGAAATTGTTAAACACCTATTCACATGTTTGCGTTCATTATGTTTATCTTATGTTATTCTTTATCATCAAATCTGTGTTTCCAATACTTAACATTGGCAGAGTTGTCGCATCTGCGATAGGCTCATTTTTTTTATAAAACATCTGAACTCACTCCTTTCTCCAAGAAAGGGTCGGGTGCTACCACGACACCCAAGTTTCGTTTCGTTAATTGAACTATTGTACCAGTTATAAAAATCATCTCATCTATAGACCTAACCAGGACTACTCCTTTCAGTCCATATTATAATACTGACAAAATACATGCCGATGTATGTATATAGCAACTCAATATTGTATTATCTTCAATATTATGACAGAAATTTCCGGTCGTTGTTCAAATGAACAATATACGAGTAGTTTGGATTAACGTATGCGTCAGTTTTATCGGTTTTCGATAACGTTTGTTAGGCGAAGAACTGATTTATAATTTTTTATACAATGCAAATTAACGATGGTTTGTTAAGATATTCATATTCCATAGAAATTCATAGCGACACAATACAGTTTGTCGAATATAACTCAAAGCGGTTAAAATGAGAGACTAAATGATTATTATTAACACGCGATTAGTATCTGTGTTTTCGGGGATTTTTACACCAATAATATCTAGAATTGAATTACCTTCTAATTTCTGAGGTCCACGACAAAAACCAAATAATATTCATTCTTTATAATATTTATTTTAAACAAGGAAATATGAAATAATACATTTTCAAGAAGCTAAACTTCGCATCGTGTCGTCTTTACGAATTATCCAGTTGCCTTCTCCAAACTGGTTTTATCAATAAACACACGTAAAATGAAAAACCCATGGTTTAGGAAAACCCGAATCTCACGCCAATCATTAAAAATAAATATTTTTTTAGAATAAAAAATGTTAATTATCATATTAAACAATAATAAATCTGTTCCTAAAACATAGTTCTAAGCAATAGATTGCTTATTGAAACTATCAAGTATAAGTAACACCATGCAATGAAAGAGATAGAGCATATCTGCGGCTAGAAAGTAATTGAATTAACGACATAACATTTTATTTTTGGCGATTGCTTGTTTTATTTTGATGATTTTATCTTCTAACTGGATGAGACCAATTTTTAAAACTCCTAAAGTCCATAGACCATAACTACGCTCATCACGGTAATAAACCTTTTCAGAAAAATAAAAACATATTTATATTATAATTATTGTCGTATTTTATATTTATTTAATTGGCAATCTAATTATGTATTATTGCTAATTATTAAATTATATACTTCTTACCACAGATCACTGTAAACAGCACATAAAAAACGACAAGGATTTTTAGCATTTCGTTCCTTTGAATCACACGTGTTATGCGCATGGACTTCGACGCACAATGAAGCCGGCATTGTGAGGTTGTTAACTAAACGGAGCCAGGAGCGATCATCATGTGAAATTGAATGCAATTGTGTTTATTCAATAGAACTATCACAGTGAAATTGGGCACTGATATTGTAAAGCAAAGTTACAATTCAATACTTACACACATACAGACTGCTATCGAAAACGAAGCCGGCTGGTAGTTTGACTACGGAGACAATGCAAATTAGAATATCGCATAAAAACGCGGCAATTTTTATATACCTTGTATAAAAACTGGTGTACGGGGTACACAAGGGTGTAATTTGGGCCACCCTCAGTTTCCCGAATTTATTTCCGTGCCAAGATATTATTAGGGGTGAAAACATCGCAACGGTAGAAGTTCCAGTCCCCTATCCTCTTATCAGCTTTTATAACCGAAATACACGCACAATTACTGGTGGTACGTCTCTCTTATACATGAGGCGGTCTGAGTAGGTACCATCGCAATGCCTGTTTCTCCCGCCAAGCAGGAGTATAACCGCACTGCTATGTTCCGGTTTGAAGGAAATTATAGCGAGAGTAACTAATGGACATATTGAGACTGAACATCTTATGTCTCAGAATGGCGAGCGTAATGAAAGACAAGCAATGCTTTGTAATTCTTGGTGTTATTTGGTTTTGCTACTCTCCATAAGCGGTCGTATCGCTTATCATCAGGCGAATGGGATATAAAAAAAACTATGTACACATGCTCATTTGAGAATTGAGCCTGAGACTCTATGGTTCTTGGTCCGTATGTATATGTTGCCGGTAGATTGATGACACTACTATGACATTATTATTTTGAATACAATGAAGTATCAAGAACCAAATTAAGTTATTAGTCTTTTAAATAATCTTTAGTAATATTATTTACCTATATGAATTTCGTGAAATCATTAAAACAATAAGTACGCTGATGTCAGTCATGACTTATGACTCAACATGAATGGGCAGGCTCGTCCAAAGCGGTATCACCGTCTCTTCACAGAACATCGTATGAAGAGACAGCTTAGCTGTCACGTTTCGTTCATTGAGTGAGGCTGCTGGATGCTAAAAACCTTCCTCCTCCCATCTACTTTCTTCACAAACATGGAGGAGAGCAGGAAGAAACCAGGCAACACATCCATGCTCCAAGCATTGTGGATGTTCATGGGCAGTAATGAACAGTTACCATCATGTTAATTGTTTGCTCGTTTGCCGGAACTATGCAATAAAAACAGTAGAAATGATTTCTTGCTCTATTATATGTACCAGTTGAAATACTTTTTCAAGTTTGGCATAAAAAACCAAAATGGATACCTACGTATTGCAAAAATAACGACTTAATCCGTTTTCTCTCTCCCACTGTAGCTAAGTTTTTATACTAAATATAATGCAAAAAGAACTATTGGAATCGTACTCAATTCTGAGGAGTTGTACTCTCCAGGTTCGAAGATATTGATTAGAAGTTCACCTTTTTTATGGAACAAAATGACAAGCACCAGCTTACAACCAAAGAAAAAATAATCGAAATTGGGTCATCCTTCTTCTTTTTTTTAAGTCGGTTAATTAGATCAACACCACGGCTAAAAGATTTTTTTCTATTATAACGGATTACATCATTGTTATTGTACAAAACTCTTGAAGTATTTTATCAAGATTTTATTATCAAATTATCATATTAATTAAAGAGACTATTATTCAAACACGAAGATTCTTCGTATAGTTAGTTCGTGGTAAGCCTTCACAGAACAAACATGAAGGCTGGATTTGTACTTCTGGTCGTCGGAGCCTGTGCTCATGGAGTGTTTGGTAAGTTGGCACACTTACTATATAAATCTGTATGTATCAGCCCATATACGTCCCAATGCCAGACACGGGCCTCTTCTACAATCGAGATTACGATTGAGAGGTTAGGTCATAGTCCACCACGCTGGCCTAGTGCGGGTTGGCGAACTTTACATACCATAGAAATGCTGGATAATAAATAAAAGTTGTAAGCACCCCACGCTTTGTAACAATAAAATGTATATATTTTACTTCATTTCCTAATCTTAAACTCATTATCAATTATTTATTGCTTTTTAGTTGGGTCGTTTATAAAAGCATGCAATAAATTAAATTATAGTTTAAAAAACTAAAATTTAATTTATTGCACTAAAAACATCTATCTACTACAATATTAACAAAGGAAGACAGCTGCCTGCAAATTACCCACTTTTAATATTTTTTCAAAAAAAAATAAATTTCTGAATATTCTAGATAAGATAAAGTAACATTTTTTATTATTATATTGTCATTGGTCCTGAATAAGTATGCATAATTTTGAGTTAATCCGACGTTTTGAAGGAGGTCAAAATCATGTTCAAAGTTCATACGTCTGAAGCTAATAAAAGCGTAATAAAATAGCATTGTTTGTAGAAGAAGAATAGAAATAAAGAATAAAAAAATCAAGGTTAAAAATATAATTCACAATTATACTAAAAAAAAATCATATTATCAAAACACCAACTGTTTTTAATGATTATGATAATAATATTAAAAAACATGTTTCAGGAACATGGGAAGGTGGACTTCGAGGTAAGCAAATTAGTTTTAAAAACTATTGTTGACTATTTAAACATAATGTATAATCAGATTAAACAATCATTTAGATACAATCACTTTTCAGAATCATAGCGCGTTGTTACTAGAGTAATTAGATAAAACTATGTATAGATATCACTAAAAAAAACACGTGAAAAACAAGCTATTTTATATTTCCGTCCTTGATTGAGAACAAACAATACTTTGTAGAACTTCACACATAGATAATCGCATTTTGTCGCTTCTAGCCATAATCTGTATCAGCCAATATACGCCCTACTGCTGTGCCCGGGCCTACTCTATAATCGCGAGTATGATTGAGAGTGTTTAGGCCATATAGTCCACGATGCTAATTGCTAGCCTGGTGCGGGCTTGCGGATTTTACATACCATAGAAATGCTATGGTATAAAAGTTACTTCACGTTGTTATCCTTCACCATTATAGTGCGTGGTGATTAACTATCAATACACATGACTCCGAAAAGTCGGAGGTGTGCTCTGGGATTAGAACCCGTGACCACTGTCAGCAAGTTAGAGCAGCTACATATGGTCTGTTTATCAACTTACCACCACGCACTTAAGCACGCACTTAACCATAATAAAAAGTAGTATTTCCATTGTTTAAGCTTTTAAAGAATATTTTTTACAGCGCCCACTTTACCAATATGCACACATCACAATAATATCTACACATAGGATATATACGAGTACTAATAATGTATTTTTTTTGTCAACATTTCTCTCTTTCTCTTCCGCCTCAGGAAATCCACTGCTGAATATCGGCTTCCCCTTGGATAAATAGTCTACATATTAATACCTAAATCTTAATTTTCCAAATACTCTTTTTCATAGTAAGATTTGGCATCGGCACGGATATTGGAACATCGTTTTTCTACGACGTCCCAACTACAAAAGATGATGCGAAGTCTCAAGGATGGACAGTCACCGATCGGCCAGATGGACCACTGTCACAACTGACGATGTACTGTCCGGATGACAAAGTCCTGTGTATACTGCTCGACGATACTGACTACGTTGCTGGTTTACAAATTGGTGTGAGTATGAATACACCAGCTACAGAAAGTACTAAAAAAAATACATAATATTGAATTTTTTTATTTCACAACCTCCGTGGCGCAGTTAGTTAGACGCCGGCTTTAAAACGTGAGGACGCGGGTTCGATCCCCGCACTGAAACAAATATTTGTATGAATCACAGGTATTTGTTTCGGGTCTGGGTGTTTGTGGGACCGTAAAGTCTCTCGTAGTTGCTGATACCCACGACACAAGACTAGATCTTAGTGAGGGGTCAGGACTATGTGTGTGACTGTTGGATGTATTTATTTATTTATTGTTGGCGGTGAGTATGGCTAAATTAAGGCAGCTACACAATTAAGATAACAATAAAATAGTGTCTTAATAATATTATTATTCCTTTTAAAGACTAGATGATGATAAATCTTATTATGTATTACATATAAGTATTAAGTACCTACAAAATACAACAAGATATTAACTTAGCATCTGCAAATCATTGCAGGTACACTCCATCAATTGCACGAAACCGCGACTCTCATTTTCTCTGGAGCATTTTCAGTCATTACTAGACCTTAAAGTTCAGTACCTTCATTTCTGAATATTATATTTTACAGCTCCGCCAAGACCAATTCAGTCACGCAATCTTTGACTGGGATGTACAAGGTTACACAAAATGGACCACCGATGTGAATGGCACAACCACAAACTTCTGGACCAAGCAACAATACTACATTTCTGAAGGTAATATTATGACATATAACTATTGTAGCGTTTATATAACAATTTTGTTCCAAAAATTAAAATATTTTTGACCTTATTTATAGTTTATAAGCATATTTACTGAATCAAAAGTTTTGTCTTCAATATCTAAAATAGATTTAAATTGTGTATGAACAAAACCGTATATACAAACCGCTATTTTGGCACATATAATACGACGAAAATCACAGAACAAGTAATGTGTAACAACTAAAGATAGACATAAATCTAAATAGGTATCGTTTAAATTTTTATTTTGAACAAATTAATAGTCCGCTTCAGCTACATAGTTTTGAACTAACGAAAACCTTTTCATCAGATTATCTGAAGAAGAGTAAAGAAGAACGCTTGGCTTCTCGCGTTCCAAACAAGACTCTGCAGGAGGGAGCAGTTTGGGTGTCGGGTTTCAACGGGGACTTATACAAAATCTCCACAAACCTTGATGACGTTATCAACGACACTCCTTATACAAAGCAGAGCTGCATTACTTGGATGGGTGAGTAATAGTAAATTAAGCTAATATTTTTTTATGCAATGAATGGCGATCCGATCATGCCGTTCGCCTGATGGTAAGCGATACGACCACTCATGAACAGCAGCAAAACCAAACAATTCCTTGAATTATAAAGCAACGTATGGCATTCCCATACGCTCGCCATCCTGAGACATAAGATGTTAAGTCTCAATACGTCGAGTAGTTACTCTGGCTACAAAGATCTTTAATCCGAAACACAACAGTGCATTTACATTATTTGGCGGGAGAAATAGACATTGCGGTGGTACCAACCTAAGAGACAAAACCAAACCGAAAAGTAAATATGTATTTTTTTTAATTAAGGTAATATGAATTGTTCGCAGGTCAGCACTACTACTACAACATGTCCTCATCCACGGAGTGCGCTTCTGACACAATGTTCCCGTGGTTCCCGCTGTTTGACTCAGGCGAGCTCATCGCCATGGGATTTCTATCATTTGGCAAATTAACCATCCCAGATGGAAGCAGAAACTGGTTTGAGGATCCCGACAGTGCTGCTGTTGAGGTTCATATCTTAATGTTTCCAGACTTGTTTTTCAGTCTTCTTGCGAGGTTATTTACCTCTTTAACTTTCATTGTCTTCTCACTCGTCTTGTCACGGAGGTAAGAGGATAATTATTCATTTCCAACTCCTATTAATTTAACTTTCTGATTGATTTCGTTGCGGGTTAAAGAATAGTTAGACATTTCCGGAGATTCACCTAGCTTCTGGCTTACAGGAGTTATAGTGGTGGGTGTGAGGGCGGGACAGTCTCCATATTATATTTTCCAACTTTTCTTTCATATCTACATGAACTCTTGTCATTGATGACATTGTAATCAAATCAAAATATCAACAAAATTAGACTCTTTGACTTGTTTCATTGAACCAAAAGGTCTTTAGGTTTGAACCCATAAATGATGATGTAATGTGGAAGTAATTTATTGAGGGAGCCTTATTATTAATTAATCTATCTTAAATTATGCAAAGCAATTGAATATAGCTCCGTATGAAGCGGAATTTGAATGAAGAGTTATTGACGAAAAAATACTGCAATTATTTTTTATTTGTTTACATTGGTTTTATAATTTTAGGCGATCGTTCCACGTGGGCCCAAATGTTTGTACGACATGGTGGGCACCAACGGCGCGGTCACTATGCATGTCTACTACATCAGCGAGCCTTGGCAAATCACCTGCTCCTCTCCATAACAATGCAAAACTTATTTGTTTGTTTTATTCCAAATAAAATACTAGCGATATACTGTGGGTTTTTTATTAGTAAAGTTATATATATCATTCCCAATAAGTCTGCTTCAAGAAGTCCAATTGATTGATGTTCTAAAATTGGATCTAATTTACTAAGAATTCTGGAAAAATAGGCTTTACAGAAGTTGTTATTTCAAAAAAATGGATTTTCAATGTAGAATTTAGATAAACGGCGTCGTAGTATTTTTTATATTTCTTTAGGATTTCCATATTTTTTAATTTCCTCTAATCTGATACTTTTAAAAACGGGGGCTGATTCCAACAGCTCACTGTGGAAATATTGTAATGAAAATATTGTCACGCTGGATTTTATGCAATAGCAGGGTTCTGATTACTGACAATTATGACTACTAATTACAATAATGATCATACACAGCTTATGACTAATATATAGTTCTTTTGTTACTTGATATTCACAAAGTTTATGAAAGAAATTAAACTACACCTAAAAATAAATGCATCGACGCGCCGTTGAGATAAAGTATTAACTGACGTTGAGTAATCTTGATTTATAATTTTAGTACGTAATATGTGTTCAATTACGGCAATAAACTTCTTGCCATTGCGAAGCAAATGATTACCGTACTAACTCAGCAAACCAAACTGTCCCAACCGCTAGCTTCGATGACCTGAAGATAAAGTATCGTTGTTTATTACTTGTCACTTAATAGTCAATCATCACGCACTAAAACGGTGAAGGAAAACATCGTGAGGAAACCTGCATATCACAGCGGTTTATAAGAATTTCTATGGTATGTAAATCCGCCAACCCGCACTACGCCAGCGAGGTGGACTATATGGCCTAACCACTCTCAATCGTACTATCGATTGTAGAGTAGGCCCGTGCCTTGCAGTGGGACGTATATGGGCTAATACAATACAGATACAGATTATTACTTGACATGGGACACAATTATATCAATCACCTAAAACAATTATATCTAGGTTTTCCTGAAGCTTCGCTTAACGAACCCAAATAAACATGGTGGTGTATAATGAAACGACATCACAAATAAAAGGCTAAAAGTTCTAAGTCAAAACGATTATCCAATGATGAAAAAATCTACCTGTATTTTATCAGGATTTTATAACGTAATGATCCCTGCTATTGAAGATTATAAAGGTAATAATAAATGTGCAAATGTGTAAAATTGAATATTATATTTAGTTCGTTGTAAGTTTTCGCGGAACCAACATGAAGGCTGGTCTTGTACTACTGGCCATCGTCGCCTGTGCTCATGGAGTCTTTGGTAAGTTATTAAATTCTTATTCAACCACAGGAAGTCAACTGCTGGACATAGAGCTCTCGAGGATTTCCACTGCTATCAGCTATCCAATAATGTACTTTAAAAATTACTGAGTCACGGACTTTGCACACAAACACACAAATTTAATCTATTCACATAATTCGCCGAAGAGAGAATAATTTCTGAACATTAATGTCTAGAACGAGTAAAAAGACAAAAAATAATATGAGCATATTAGGTGGGCTAAAAAGTTCGTAGGCTGACACATATATAGTGCTACTAGTATTAAATCCACATGATCTTTAGTTAGCCATAACCTTCAAAAGACACGTGTATAAATTTAACGGCAGTTGCACTGTTAGTATGTAAGTTATAGGATTTTTAATGAAGCAACTTTTGTTAGTTTGAAAAACCGTAAAAAAGAATTTCGTGTGTTAATAAAGCATTGCTTTTTGGTGAGAAAAATTACTATTGAAGCCAAGGCTTAGCGTGATTGACATCATTTGGACCTTGCACCAGGGAAATCAACAGAAGAGAAGTAGTTTGCTAAATTAAAAGGAGGTGAAATGAGCACCGAGGACGATGTACGCAATGGACGCCCAAAAAGCTGTTACCGACGAAAACATCAAAAAAGTTCACAAAATAATATCTGATAACCGTAAAGTGAAGTTGATTAAGATAGTTGAGATTCTAAAGATATCAAAGGAACGTATTAGTCATATCGTTTACTGGTGGTAGGTCTCTCATATGTGAGAGGCCATCTGGGTGGGTACCACCGCAGTGTCTATTTCTCCCGTCAAACAGCAGTGTAAACGCACTGTTGTGTTTCGGCTTGAAGGGCATTGTAGCCAGAGTAACTACTGGACATATTGAGACTTAACATCTTATGTCTCAGGATGGCGAGCGCAGTGGAGTGCCAAGCATTGCTTTGTAATTCAAGGTGTTGTTTGGTTTTGCTACTGTTCATGAGCGGTCGTATCGCTTACCATCAGGCGAACGGCATGCTCGTCTCGCCATTCATGGCAATAAAAAATAAAAAAAAAAAAAAAAAAAAAATCGTGTATGAATATTTGGATATGCGAAAGCTCTGTTTAAAATGGGTGCCGCGCGAGCTCACAATGCAAATCTCTTTTAAAACAATAGTTGGGTACTAAATTATGAAACATTACTCACTATCACAACACCTTACATCAACAGACCAACAGATGTTGATGATTGTGATAATAATACTCTAAACCATGTTTCAGGCTCGTTGCAAGGTGGACTTCGGGGTGAGTTAAAACTATTATTATCTCCTTTTATCGCTTTTCAGAATCATGTTGCTAGTTAATTGGGCGAATAGAGAAAATTATAGACAAATTTAAAGAAACGTGTAAATTACTAAAGGTTAACTATTTATCTCCACATCTAACGATCTTACTCTCATCACAATACTTTCTCCATATTCAATAAGACTTTTGCTGCTCCTAGCCGTCGTAGGACCAATCTTTAACCAATAAATTCTCATACTATTGCATAAAGCTTTAAAGTCAGTGGTTACCATATAAAATACTAGCTAGAATACTGGAGGCGGCAGTTGAAATTAAAGTTAATGCCAACTACTGAATAAATTCATACAGAGATTTTTTTTTACCACAGAAGTTCTAAAATATACTATACAAAAAATGCGTCTTATAGCACTGTAAACTATAATAATAATATGATACAACAATATACCGGGTGTATCAAGACTGCTACCAAAAACGAAGCCGGGTGGTAGTGTTAGTGGCTACAAACACAATGCAACTAAAATTTTTGCAAAGAAACGCGACAATTTTTTAAATATCGTCATTTTTGGGTGGCAAATCCATAATTTTTGCTAAAATAATAATTTAAACTCTTTTATACCCTAGAGTCTTTATAAATAAAAGGGTATACAGTATTATTTTAGGAAAAAAATGTATTTACCACCCAAAAAAGACCATGTAAAAAAAATAACAAAAAAAAATTTACAACATTTTCTGTTGCATTGTGTCTGAATTCGCTTGAACTACCACCCGGCTTCGTTTTCGGTAGCAGTCTTGATATACCCGGTATAAGAAGTAAGTTCCATTCCTCCGTCTATATTTTTTCCCAGCGAAATTTGGCATCGGTACGGATATTGGAACATCTTTTTTCTTCGACCTCCCAACTACAGTAAATGATGCGGAGTCTCAAAACTGGACTATCACCGACCGGCCAGATGGACCACTGTCACAGCTGACCATGTACTGTCCGGATGACAAAGTCATATGCGTAATGTTTGACGATACTGATTACGTCGCCGGTGTACAAATTGGCGTGAGTATGACAACTTAGGCAGCTAAACTTTCACACTAACATCTAAATATATTAGCCCATATACCACTCAGGGCACGGGACTCCTCTACAATCGAGAATACGATTAAGAGTTAGGCCATATAGTCCACCACGCTGGCCTAGTACGGGTTGGCGGACTTTGCATACCATAGATACAAATCGCTATGGTATACAAATTTCCTCAGTATAGTTTCCTTCACCGCTTTAAGCGTGCGTAAGTGCGAGGTGATTGACTACCAATACACACATGACTCCCGAAAGTCAGAAGTGTGCCCTGGGATTAGAACCCGGGGCCACATAGAACATGTTGGTAGTCGCGTCTGGTCCACTACCAACAGGCCACCACGCACTTTTGCATAGTAACTTAATATTGCTCCTTCTAAAGAGTTCTGTTCTTATCACTTATGACATGATAAGTAAATGTTCTTACCACGCACTTTGAAACAATTCTTTAAACTTGTTACCAGCACGCATTGCAGTCCACTCCACTAAATATACGAAACCTAATAGACCTCTAAATTTATCTTATGGATTTCCTGACCTTTACCAGCTCCAAGAGTTCAACTTCATTTTGATTGACATATTTCGCAGCTCTCCCAAGACCAATTCAGCAACGAGGTGTTTGATTGGGATGTGCAAGGTTTCACAAACTGGACCACCGACGTGAATGGCACTACCACTAGCTTCTGGACCAAACAACAATACTTCGTTTCTGAAGGTAATATCTATCGTGGACGTAAATATAATTTTATGTCACTTTTGCAACGAACATGATTTTATATGTAAAAAGCAGTGTGAAAAGCAATACAGCACTTACATTGCAATGAAAATCCTATCGCAATTAATATTAACGCTGCAGAAATAAGAACTTATAGCAAAATACAGATTTAAATTGTTCACTTTCGTGGATACCAATGAAAATAACGCCTGTGATCTAACTATCTGTGTAGTTAGTTTTAAACTAACGAAACTCTTTTTGTCAGAATATCTGGAGACAAGCACAGAAGACCGCTTGGCCGCCCGCGTTGCTAACAAAACTCTGCAAGACGGAGCAGTTTGGGTGTCAGGCTTCAACGGGGACTTATACAAAATATCCACAAACCTGACTGAGGTTCTCAGTGACACTCCGTTTACTGAGCAGAGCTGCATTAGTTGGATGGGTAAGTACACGAAACACGAAGAAAAGAATTAAGCCAGGCAGTTTTAGCCACAGTTTTACTTATGACCACGATTTTTATATTATAAGGGGCAAACGAGCATACGGTTCACCTAATGGTAAGTTATCACGTTATCACCGCCGCCCATGAACATCTGCAGCACAATATATTTTTAATATATTTTGTGCTCCACGTTCTACCATTTGTGTGTCATGATTCATCGTCATTAACTCTATGGTGGTCGCTTGTTCGCTGGGGCATTGAAGTTATTAAATTCATCCCGTCATCTTCGTTTTATACAATTATGCAGAAATATATTTCTTTAGATTTAAAAATGATCTGTCCACAGGTCTTCATTACTACTACAACATGTCCTCGTCGACGGAGTGCGCTTCTGACGCAATACTCCCGTGGTTCCCGCTGTTTGTCTCAGGCGAGCTCATCGCCATGGGATTCCAAACCTTTGGCCAAATAACTGTCCCAGATGGAAGTCGGAATTGGTTTGAGGATCCCACCAGCGCTATTGTCGAAGTTTGTGTTTTGATTTACCTAAATTTTATTTCACGTTGGTACCGGTAAAAAAATATGATTACTTTTTATTTTTTTAGGAAATCGTCCCATACGGGCCAGACTGTTTGTACAACATGGTGGATACCTACGGCGCGGTTACCTTGCACGTCTACTACGTCAACGAACCCTGGGAAATTACCTGCTCCTCATAACAAACTCAAAGATACTCAAACGCCATTCAAATATTAAGTTGCTATTAACTGCGCACGCCCGTACATTTAAGCGGTAGTTGCGTAATTAAGCGCAACGTAATATTTAAGTCGCGTTCGAGTATTCGGGCATTACCCTTTGTTTTATTCCAAATAAAAGACTAGCAATTCCTTTAAGGTTTTTTTTATATCGTTCCTCTCAATATTTTCAAGTAATTGACGTACTTTAATAAAACCTAAGTTATGGACCTATTTAGGAAACAAGGGTTGTGATATCGAAAGAACAATATTGTGTAACCAAAGCCAGCTCCCTTCAGTTCCCCCCATCAAATGCATCGATTGTCAAGGTGACTGAACTGAGAGGCGATAACAATATGAATGAAAACAAGTAGGTACGCCATGTGTTTAGGTATCGAATCTGATAATTCCATTAGATAATACAATATAATCTTTTTTATTGACATGTTGTATAACAATATGTAGGTGTAATAAATGATTCAAACTGAATGACGAATGAACTTGGAAAATTAGGTGATGAACAAAGTAAATGGTCAATGTCCTGCTAGTCAATATGCCTCCTCATAAAGAAGTAATAGAATTCGTATTTCTATAATACATTCCATCGCATTCTAGCCATTTTATAGGCTACAGTCAAAGTATGCAATTTGATAATCAGGAAAATATATATTCTGTATCAGCCAATATACGTCCCACTGCAGGGCACCGCCCTCTACAACCGAGAGTACGATTGAGAGCGGTTAATCCATATAGTCCACCTCGCTGGCCTAAAGCTGGTTGGCATATACCTATTAAAAAAAACTAAATAAAATAAGTTTCTTAAATAAAATTTTATTTATTTCAACTGACACCAGTAGGCGCTTTAAACGAGCGTTTTTTAATCTTCTGTTGCCTTCTCTTCAAGTGACGCTGTACGCGACTGGTACCTTCTTTCTTGAGGTCCTCGTATTGTTTCACCAACGCCTCGACCCTCAGTTCAGCTAAAAGAAAAGGATCGGTTGTAGTAACAGCAATCAAAAGTTGTTGCGCATTAACTGTATGCCGACTATAAAACAATAGCCCGCGGATTAAGAGGGTTACTCTATACTCCGACACGAAGATCGAATGTCCGAACGATCGACGTCTACGTATAAAATAAAATATCCCCACTTTTTTTATTGCTATGAATGGCAAGACGAAAGTGCCGTTCACCTGATGGTAAGCGATATGACACTTCCACTTTTACTTCTATTTGACAACCAATTAAGCAATTTGCAGTCTACACCCTGTAGGAATATGTTTATTTATTTATAAGAAAGGATTACCAATAATATAGGGATCTCAATAAACATTACATTTAAAACCTAGATAAGCTGGTTGCAAAAGACATTCACATGGTAATAACTGCAATCAAATATACAACACCCAATGATAATCCGTCACGGTTCACTAATCACATGACAACACTCCACTTTTACAATCACCTACCAAAGTAAATTCTTTTATTGGTATGGTTTTAGGATGATATCATAGTCGTTATATTGGTCTAGTAGCAGCATGTATTAGGTTTGACCATGAGATACTGGGTTTGATTGCCAGGTTGGTAATCCATGTCTGAAGTTTTCAATTCAAAGTCCACTGCCTAGAGCTGATAGAATTGTCCTCTATGACATTGATAAGTTGGGCACAGACAAAATTGGCAACAGTGAATAGGCAAAAGGAATAGTGGCACATCTGCACACCCCTTTGAGGAGATAGGCGTAAGCTAAAAAAATTAAGGTCACAATTTAAGTCAATTGCTAAGTTTCACTGCTTAGTTTGATTTTTTACTACATAAATACATACATCTATAAACTCACGCCTTTATCCCAGAAGGGGTAGCAGAGGTGCAACCACCCATTTCTCTATGTATTTTCCTTCACACAATGCGATAGGGTCGCTCCTATTGGTATCAAACATTTTACATCATAGGCAATCGAAAATTGATCTGTCTTATAAGACTTATGATTTACAAGACACACATATTTAGATGTTCAACAATGTCCATGATATTAAGCCTCAAATAAAAACGATAAAACACAACTTACATTTATTTTTGAATAGCGGTTGTTTTCCTTCTCTGAATTGCTGTTCAATTTCTTGTTTCTTCTTCTCTGCCAACTCTTTCTCCTTTTTACTCTTCTTACTGGCCTTGTGTTGATCGTTCAGCCGTTGCAGGAGTCGCCTTAACTTTACCTCTTCTTCAGGGTCAGTAGTCTTTTTAATTTGTCTCTTAACAGCTTTAATATCATTCATCCGAATTCCTGACAGAAAACTGTAGTTTTCATTGAACTGTTTCTTGTCAAACTCTCCACATAGAGGATCAAATCTGAAATAAAGAAGTATTCATACAATATAAGCTTTTACAATAAAAGAGACTTTTCAGTATCACAAACACTTGTGGGCCTCACAAACATTTGCCTTGGTGAGGGGATCGAACATGCGGCCTCTCATTGCACAACCAGCATCTAACCCACTGCGCCACAAGGGCTGTCAAAATATATCAATGGATATCCCATTGTTTTGGGAGCAGCCAATGTGTTAATTATTACACTACCTTGGATCTCTAATTTCTTTCTTCTTTACTTTAGTTATTTGTAACATAGGCACAGGTTTCTTGGAGCTCATTTCTCTAGGCCGATTCTTATTTTCTCTTTTAAAAACTTTTGGTGCGCCATCTTGCTTTTTATTACCAAATAAAGCTTCTTTATATACTTTTGAACCTACTCTCTCCTTTAGCTTTTGTAATTCTTCAAATGACAATTTTGATAATTGTGATCTGATAGCTGCCTGAAACAAAAATACATTTTTATACTTAAGGGTCAGTTATCATCCTTTGCCATCTATTCCTATAAACAAAACTCAATTTTTTTTTCTTTGTATATTGATTTATTTGTTTGGTGACATACGTTTTGTGTCAATTAGTTTAAAAATGTAACCATTAACCCAAGGATGACTTGCTTCTTCTGTCCATCTCCAGCCAGCATGAAAGCAGAAAAACATGCTTGTGTGATTCACAAATGTTTGTTTTAGGAATGAGTGTGGACACCAATATGTATCTTGTAGTCTCGTAATTACCAAGACACACGACTCTCTGTGTATTTATAGTGTATTTTTTTTATTAATATGTACGGTAAAGACCAACACACTTTGTCCGTCACAACTTTTTGTGTTACGATGACCAATTGGCATCTGCAGTAACACTAACAAAGGTACAAAGGTATCTACAATCTAATTCCTAATATTTTGTTATGGCCCACACACCAGCCAAAAAGCTCAAACAAAAATTAAGTATACTAAAATGAAATTCATAACTCGATAGAAAAAAATATCAATTTACCCTCTCTTCGTCATTTTGATCATCACCGCTGCCATGTTGCTCTTCTTCACTAATTTCTTCGCTATCACTCATGATCATTTAACAATTCGGATCAAATTGCAGACAAAAATAACCAAAACAAAACAATATGGTGTTTACGATTTGACATTAATGTATAGGTTAGAAAAATACGTTTCTAATAACGGAATTTAATCTGAATATGGCACAACTGAAAGATTATTAAATTGAACAATATATAAATTATTGAACTTGAATATTTCAAATAATGTTTAACAAAGGGGAATTATTATTTTATAAAATATTTGAATTCTAATTTGTGTATATTGGAACATAATTTCAAACATCACCTCGCGGGTAGTGACGTCACTACACATGTTTATTACTATAAAAATCTAAAAACCTAAATGATGGCGATTATAATATCTGCCTGCACATATTTGGTGGATTTCTAGTTTCAAGTATAAACCCTGTAAATAATATCGAAAATTTCAAGTTATATTTTTAGGGTTCAAACAAATACGTCAATTAAAAAAATAAAATCCTCAAGTATCGATTAGGTATTTCCTAGTATACTTGGGGTTATAAGCGCTAGATTTTTAAATTTCGCGTTATTTTGCACTCTCAGCTTCAAGGAAATTATATATATAGTATAAGTTCCTTGCTCAACTTTCATTAGACAGAATCGTAGAAGGGGAACCGGGACAGAATATACTCGTATAGAGTTATGACCACAAAGTATGTGCACGATTTGGCGATAGGCTCGCCTGGGTTCGCCCCCTATCAGACAGAGTACATTACACGCAAGTCGAAAGGTGGGTGTACTGGTTGCTACCAGCCCTTCATTTTACCCCTTCTGGGCAAAGAGCGTTAGTTTATGTATGTATATGAATGAGACCACACTTTAACTACAAGCCGAGAGAAGTCTGCGCATGTATATGGGCCTATCAAATAAAAACTAGAACTATGCGATCAATTCGTAATTGTCACGTGGCATTTATACAATATGGTATAGTGCGTGCTGGCCAGTTGATACAACCAGATGTGGCTGCCAACATGTTCGCGGTGCTCGCGGGTTCGAATCCCAGGGCACACCTCTGACTTGAGTCATGTGTGTATTGATAGTCAATCACTATAATACTATAACAGTGAAGGAAAGCATCATGAGGAAACTTGCATATCATAGCGATTTGTAAGTAATTATATGGTATGTAAAGTCCACCACTAGGCCAGCGTGATGGGACTATATGGCCTAACCACTATCAGAGCAGGCAGTCGAACGTATAAGGGCTAATACAAATACGGATTGATACAGAAACAGCCAACATGGGCATTGGAAGTAGTATCTACATAGTAATTAACACAGCAATTTTTTTATCTCTTTTGTAAGAGTGGTAAATCCAGATGTTGTAAATCCCAAACATCTGGACGCTTCTATTTTACTTCTAGTTGGGTATGGTATTCAAACATTAAAGAGAAACAAATGTTTATGTTTTACTCTGATACGAGAAATCATTGTGTGCACAAAATGGGTCTATCTAGCAGAAAAAATATTGTTTTTTTTTTTTACAAAACTTGAGAAATAAATATCACATATGAGTATTATCACGATATTCAATGTTTTCACTGTCTTCTACAGCATCTACTTTAGATTTCTTAATAGATAAGAGATTTAAAAACTTGTCACAAAGAGCTTTCTCCATTTCAATTTTTAAATTCAAGAACTCTTCGGTGTCTATCAAGCAATTATGGTAATCACATTTAATCATTTGGAATTTATATTTCATATCATTGATTTTGTCCTTTAAATATCTGTTTAACGTGAGTATCGTATCGACTAAATCTGGTTGACAATTTTTTGGCGATGCATCTATTTCCATAGGCAGGAATCCTTCGATAGCAAATGATTCTTTGATTTTTCTTTTCCAATAGAAAAATCCACCTTTTAATTCGTAAAGGTAATTTTCTCTTTGTTGTGACAAACATTTTCTTACAGTTTTAAAGTATGCTTCTTCGGACATTTGTAAATTCTTACTAAAGCCAAATAATCTTGTGTGTGAAAATTTTCCTTTCCAAAGTTTTTCTTTAGTGTAAAGATACATTTCGAACGAATCAGGCTGCCAGCCAATCATTAAATAACATCGTTCACCTTCGAGATCTATTTTAGTCACAGTAATAGAGTCTTCTAAATCCATTTCTAAAATTTATTTTATGGTTTGGTAATACTGTAACTGTAGTATCTACATTTTATGGAAATAATTTATTTTTACCCATTCTGCCAGAAATCCGGCCACTTCGTTATTTTTGGGTTTTGACACTCAGTCATATTGACAAAATTATCATTCTCATTGATCATTCTATGTTTATCAGATGGATACATTGGATCTTTTTGGATTATAAATTCTAAGCAAGATTCTACGTCTTGGACCAAGTTTGGATCGTCTTTACCACAGACCAATAAGAAAGTCTTTACGGAAAATGTCTATGTCTATGTTTAATTGAAATGATAAAATATTATGTTCATTTGAATTTTTGTTAATTTGATACTGTCCCAGAGGAAGTATCGGTAGGCCACAGCAAGGCAACAGACATTAAGGTAATAGGTATACAGCATACGCCATGAGCATACGTCAATGGCCACAGACATTTTTCTCTCGCTACCTGATTTTAATAATTTTGATATATTAATTTATTGCCTAATTCATTTTTCATTTTCATTTTCATTTCATTTCATAATGCCTTTTCAGTATTCACACTACAGCTCAAGGACCTTTAAGAAGGAGGAAAATTATGGCTCAGTAATCTATGTCTTTACGGCACGGTGCAGTAGTAATATTATTTTGAGAAAGATCGTTTTGGTTTGTGACATGATGAACAAAAGCTACGGTTGCGTAAGTTCATTTTGGATGGATCTGAAATAAGATGTAGAGCAGAGTATGAGTCTTACTAAAATTAGACGGCGCTCGCAAAGATTTTCAAAATTATTTCAGAAAATCTAGTAAAAATAAAAATAATAAAATTAAAATACACGTAAATACTAATATCTTCGGCAGCTTTTAACCGATTTTAGTAATCTATTTTTCATTGGAAAGAAGGTATTGACAGGTTGATTCCAGGAATACAACATGAACATAAAAGCTAAGCTCTTGGCTAAGCTACAGTGGTGGAGGGAAAAGGGGGTAGCGGGTGAAAGGGAAGTCAAAATTAATAAACATGTAAATACTCCAATATCTTTGGCAGGTTTTAGCTGATTTTAGCGATTTCATTGTCATCGGAAAGAACATATTCCTTGTGGGACCAATTCTTCTTCATTTAAATGCCTATCAACACTAAAAAGATACAAATAACTAACAATTTAATAAAAAAATAAAAACCGACTTCTAAACAAAAAACCACAAAAAATAACAAAAAATAATAAAATTATAAGTATAGGTCTACCAGAATCTCATGGCATAAAATTAAAAACAAACATAATGATTTTTGTATGGCAATACCATCGGTCAACAGCTGATTCAAAACTTGAGTTATGTCATTCGATGTGAATATTTTAAGATTTCTATTTTTCCTTAGCGAAAATATACAAATTAGTTCTACGATCACAAGTGCGACATATTGTTTACAAGGTTTATTACCAGATCCGTAAATAATTTAGCCAAATTTATACAAAATCGTCGATTTTAAAATCGATGTCGTTTTAACAAATAAGTTGGATTGAATAGTTTTGATACTTCATTTTTTTTGGTTAGTGTTAGATATGTGCATGTGTTTTATCGTATATACTTTGATATCATTTTTGATACTAAACAGTAATGCATTAAATACCTATTTATAGGAGTTTTCAGAGATTTTAGATAAGGAACGGTTTATTATTATTCCTTTATCTTCATCGTCTTCATCAAAATATGTTCAGAAAGAGTATGTAGAGGTAAGCTCTGATTAAAGAGTTAATTAAATAAAGAAGACTGACAATAAAATTATACGTTTTTCATTTTACAATCTTGCATCTTTCTTATAATATTTTTGGAATCTGATAATTATTTAAATAAAACCGACTCATAAGCACACTACTTCCAATTTAGAAATTGAAAGTTGTTTATGATATGATTAAGTGAGAACTAATAAGAGAGAATTAAAACGATACTGGTGGCTCGGTACCAGCATTTTTATCTACGTTTTGGAAGTACCAGCGTTCCCTCTATATTATAAATAGTAGTAAAGCACGCATGTATATTATAATTTAAAACTGAAAAATCTTATTTACCTATTTTAATTGGCTATTAATCTAAAAGTACAATTTTGAAGTCATTTTAATGTTTAAATAACCTATATATTTATACTTAAAACATTATGTACTTTATTTAGAAAGTTGTACTAAAAAAAATCATGTGAGTTTGAAATAATAATTGATTACAATTATTGAAAGTATCAAAATATGTTCATCCAATTACCCCAGTGTTGCAATGCGTAAATTCAAATTTCCCAAAATGCCATGAGATTCTGGTAGACCTATACCACTGCAAAGCAAAAAATAATATTTATTTCATTGTACTTGTGCATGTTGATTAATTTGCTTAATGACTTGACTAACCAACAAACCAAAATATATGCGTAAAATATTGAAGGAAGTATTAAACATGTAGGACCTATGCCTTATATTAATTTAAATATGTTTGCATGCAGCGGTACTTATTATTTTAGGTTTTTAGTGGTTTTTTGTTTTGAAGTCGGTTTTTATTTTGTTATTATTAAATCAATAAATAAAAACAGTTATTCAGGGCCGCGCAGCGTGGTTTTTAACCGTAGCCCGATAAAAAAAATCTATGGGTTTGACAGTTAAAATGACAAATCGACAATTGTCTGAGTTCCGTCAACAATGAACAATCTTTTCTGAGTTTTCTGCTAAATACAACCTGTGAACACAGCTCAAAATGATATGAATGTAGATTTATTTCAGTCAGTTCTTTTCAGTTATTAAATGACACCATGAATACATGTATTTCAAACGACACCTTCATATCTAAATTCGTAATTAATGATAAATGTTTATATGTGAAATTGTTGTGGAAACAAAACAATAACGATGTATTTCACATAAAAATTTTCGATGGATCCATAAGCTGGTCGGGCCGGTATTCAAACGAATTCGCCAAGAAATTTAAAGAACGTTTTGAAGAGAACGAAAGCGGCACTCAGTACTATGAAGATGTGAAGAAGGCTTTGAGAAGACAAGATAGTGATTTTGTGTATAGTTTCAAGCCAGTACAAGGTGATTCCAATTCCTTTGAATTTTCTTGGAAGAAGCGGATAAACAAGGCTTTATCCCTGCACGGATCTGTCCCAGTTCATCGTGATGAAGATCAGGATTCAAAAGATACACTAATTGACTACATATTACAAGAAAACAGGGATCTGAGACATATTATTTCAGAGTATCAAGCAAAAAATGAGGAATTAAATAAAGATTTACAGAAGTACAAAAATGAGCTGGAAAGGTTTGTAAACATAAAAACCTCCCTAGAAGAGACTCTTTATGGAAAGTTTATACACTTGTTGAATGCAAAGAAAAAAAGAATACAACTGCTGGAGGAAAACTTACAAAAATTTGAAGATTCCACAGATCAGCCTATGGACAATGAATTAGACTGATTGTAAATTAAAAAGTTATGCATAAAAAGTCAAAACTATTTTCTATTAAAAATATTTTCACATTAAATGTGCTTTGTAACTGTTAACACATTGACTGCAATGTCAAAGCAGTGAAATATGCCTCTATACAGCTCCCATTTTCTCATGAAATGTATGCCTGAACTCAATTATGTCCTTAATTTGCACTGTAAATATTGGTTTTTGGGGCTGGTAATTGTGTCAATAAAACATTGAAGTTAATTTCGGATACTTCAGACCAGATATTTACATGTTGCAACAGGATTGTGGTACATTTATTACCATAAACAAATTAAAATCCAGATTTCTACTTATTGTGCACATGGCATTATTTGTCTAAAACTTGTGCTACATAACACTACCCTAAAATTTTTTATGTTCATTATTACTTACTGTTTACAATATCAATATTGAATACTAAAATTATAATATTATTATAAATAATTATGAACTAGAAACTTTTATTTGTGATATAATTTGACCTGTGTGTTTTATAATGTATATGACTTATTTTATTTGTATAATCATGCATTCGAAAAAAAAATTCAGTCACTATTCTATTAAAATACCTGAAAATAAAATGTGACTAAAATTATAAATGTATACACATTTAAGACAATAAAACATTTTATTAATAAATATTATTTTTTATTGGTACAAAATGTGTTAAAACCACTTTGAACTTATTTTTGTATTAGTAGCTACGTCCAAACAGTGTAATGAACTTGGGCTTGTTGTTGCAAGCAGGGTGGATGCAGCGATCTGAGTCCGTCAACTCTCTGGGTTGCTGGAATGGTATACATAGAGACTTGGCACCCATAGCTGGAGCCTTCACATCAACTGTTGGGTCGTCTTCAGTCCTGGGTGAAAAAAAATTTATTATTACAGTGATAAATATATAATAAGCAATGGAATAAAAGTTTATGTTATAATATTGAATAAAATAAAAAATACAGTTGAATATAGAATTATGAATTTAAATAACATCAAAAGCCTATTAATAAATGTATATTAAAATCTTTTTAGTTTCGTAAATATTCCTTCGGCAGTTTTTGTTGCAAAGAGTAACATCTATACAAACTTTCAGATTAACAAAGTAGGATTTAAACATTTCATTTCAAAGAAAATTATTACTTTAAATCTAATTGGGACTGATCAAACATTTAATCTATTCAGTTGTGATATCCCCCCGAAAATTCCCAATTCCTACTCTGCTTATTGCATTTTTGTGTTAAAAGTATTCTATAATTCAATAATTGTGGATCTTGAATACCAAATATATTTGTCTGAAAGGCGAGTATTTACCTGGCGCTGTCGTTCTTGATGCTATCTTCGCAAGGTATTTCACCGCAAAACGGGGCGAGTAGGATGTGTTTCTTCTCCAATGCTGCCGTGAAATCTTCCCATTTCGTCACCATTGACAACCGCGCATCACGCTCCTTTGTAGCTCTGATGAAGGAACATGGTCAGTTTTAATTCAATTTCACCTATTTGTTGCGATTATTTACGCAATAACGCACGTAAAAGATGTTTGTTGTTTGTCTTTGCATAATACTTATTTAAATACAAATTGTATGTGTGTGGCAATTGACAATAATTCTTGTTTTCAAGAGAGGAATATAACTGGGCTTTTGAAATTTTACTTCAAGGATGTTGTCTATATTTGATAGCCTACGTGGCACAGTCGGTTAGACGCCGCCTGTGAAACAAGAGGCCGCGGGTTCGATCCCCGCACCGAGGGAACTGTTTGTGCCGGTCACAAATATTTCTCGCGGATCAGGGTGTTTGTGAGACCGAAAAATCTCATCGTTCCTGATACGACACAAGACTCGATCTTAGTTTGGGGTCACGACTATGTAAGTGACTGTTGGGTGTTATTTATTATTAAATTTATTCCAGACCCAAAAATCTTTATTCTTACAAATATTTGGCCATTTATAATTAAAATAGTAATTAGAAAAATTTACACAATATCAGATAATAAATATTACACAACTTACTTGTCCAACATCTGTGCGTGTGTTTTCTTTAGCAACGCGACGATTTCCGTGCCCGCCTCGTCTCGTTTGAAGGTCATCTTGTCGCCCGTGAACCGCTGCACCGCCACCACCTGGCCCTTCGCCATGTCTTTCGGTCCGAGCTCCACGCGTACCGGGACACCCTGGCACACAAATATTAGATCAATAAAATTAAACAAAGTAATAGCTGACTGATTGCCCATGTAACATACATTTTCGGGAAAATGAGCATGTATCTATAACCAATAAATTTCAAAAAAGGAGCTATTCCTTTTTTCGCCTATTCAGTTTATTCCATTCTCCATCAACAAGATTTCACCAAATTTATACCGAGCCCAAGACATATTAGCGTAACGGTTAAAAGACCGCACAAAATTTCAAGAGGTGCCTTCAATGCGTGAATGGTCCCGGTAGAAGCTAAAGCGCTCTTGCTTCGGGTTCCCGGGGCAGTTCCAATTGCGCCGAAAATTGCCGGGGTTTTGGTTGGTATGCCGTATTTTGGTGAACCCGACATAATCGCCCCACTTTCCCCTGATGTGGGGCGTTAGCGGTAAACTGGTAACCCCACGCCAAAAAAAATATGTACCTTCAACTCCCAATGGTTGAACTTCCACCCAGGCGAGTAGTTATCCCTATAGTCTCCGTCTGCCCTGATGCCGGCAGCCACCAGGTCATCCACCAGCGCCTTGCACGAGTCGATGAGGGATTTCCTCTCCTCCGCCGTGCTGGATGCTGTGATCCCGCAGGGCACTACGATGGCCTGGATCTCCGCGATCCGGGGAGGCAGGACTAGACCTTTGTCGTCTCCGTGGACGAGCACCATTACACCTGAGAAACAAATTAATGTTATGTTATTCATTTTATGTTTTAGCATTTGTGTTGATCGCGTTGATGGCGTAGTTGTACTACGGTACGGTCGGTAGGGTACAGAGTTGAGGTCCCGGGTTCGAATCCCGAGTCGGGCAAAGTGGTATTGGATTTTTCTTTCATTATCAGCCCGGAGTCAGGAATTTGTAGACACATCGATGGGCTCGCCCCCTATCACATCGTGGGAAGAAATATACAAAGCAAAATGTTGTCGTGGTGGCACCTCGGTCTACTTTTCTGGAAAAAAGGCGTGAGTTTATGATTGATGGATGAATGAAAAATGATATTAAAAGCTTACCAATAGTTCTGGTGGTGATACCCCAAGAGTTTTGGTAGACATAGTTCTTCTCCTGCGTTTCTGCGTCATCGTACACGATTTCAAACATCTTCGAGAAGTTTTGACCCAAATGGTGACTGGTTGCGCCCTGTTAGACAAAAAAATATTAAGTTAACTACTTTTATTTAAAATTACTAATACCTTATTTTACAAACTAATTTATTAAAAAGAAAATTTGCCTCAGGATAAAATTAAAATGTAATTTAATTTTGCCTTTTTTAATGCTGCTCCCTTTAAACAATCTTACAATGTTTTATTTTAATGATATTTGTTTTAAAGGGAAGTTATTGATAACCCTCACAAGTCTTTCAGCCTAGCTACCTTTGATTTAGGGCCAGAAACACAACCTATAGTAGGACAGAATATATATCAGCTAATATAGAAATATATATGTAAATATATACCTGGACCGCTCTACCACTGGCAGGAATGTAAGCTTCCACAGTAGTAGTGTAGTCTCCGCCGGCGAACTTTTCCTTCTCTGTTTTGCGCCCTTTGATGACTGGGATAGCCAATAGCTCCTCGTACACTCGTGCATACAAATCTATAGGTACAAAATATATATTTGAAACACGAAAATATTTTTTTAAATAAGTATAATTTACTAAATATACTTTTATGGTGTCTCATCATTATCAGCCCATATACGTCCCACTGCAGGGCACGGGCCTACTCTACAATCGAGAGTACGATTGAGAGTGGTTAGGCCATATAGTCCACCACGCTGGCCTAGTGCGGGTTGGCGGACTTACATACCATAGAAATTCTTAAAAATCGCTATGGTATGCAGGTTTCCTCACGATGTTTTCCTTCACCGTTTTAGTGCGTGGTGATTGACTATCAATACACACATGACTCCGAAAAGTCAGAGGTGTGCCCTGGGATTTGAACCCGCGACCACCGTGAACATGTTGGCAGCCGCGTCCGGTCCGTTTACCAACAGGCCACCACGCACTTTATGGTGTCTAAATTTTTTAAATCAATATTAAAGCCACTGTAAAGTAACGCTATTTAAAAATAATATTTACATAGCACATAATTGTATCATGTAGAAACATAACGTAATGTAAATCAGGGATTTATAAATTTGTTTTCGATTCTAAAATAAGTATTGTGTCTACGTTCACCGCAATTATTTTACTAATTTTTTTTAAATTATCACGCGTATAAAATTAGCCGAAAAGCCTAGATTACCTAAAATGAGCAGCACTTCTTCAGCGGCCTCCTCCTGAGTCCTGAAGGCGGTGTGTCCCTCCTGCCACAGGAACTCACGAGTACGGAGGAACGGCTGTGGTTGTTTGAACTCCCATCTCTAAAAAAAATATGTTGTATTAAGTTTTATTGATTTTTTTTTTAATTTATTATATATTGAAATCGATAGCACCCTTGCATCATGCAGCAGAGTGAATGGAAAAAGATTCCCATTTATTAAATATAGTTCGGCTAAAAGCTTTGAAAATTAAAATCGTGAACTTTGGAAAAACTACAGGCAGTTTTTTTTTCAAATGTGGTACAATGTTACCCAGAGTGGTCAGGAGTATGAGTGTGAATAAGACAGCAGTACATACGACGACGTTGTTCCACTGGTTGAGCTTGTAGGGCAGGTCGCGGTGGCTCTGTATCCAGCGCGCGTAGGCGGGGTACATGACGGTCTCGGAGGTGGGGCGCACGGCGATGTGCTCGGCCAGCTCCGAGCTGCCCGAGTGCGTCACCCACGCCACCTCCGGCGCGAAGTCCGCGATGTGCGTCTTCTCGCGCTCCAGCGCCGCCTGACATGTACAAACAGGATATAAAGTCAACTCGCCAAATACTTAGACAATACGCACGACCATAATAAGATCATTCATAAACTAAACACACACACATACACGTACGCACGGACGCACGCACATCTACCCGCACGCACACGCGCACACGCACACACACATGTACGCACGCACGCGCGCGCTCGTTTGCCTACGTATATATAAAAATGAACGACGACCGCGCTTGTAACACAGATGGTGAATATAATTAGAACAATTATTAGGATATAATGAAATGAAAATAAATGACTTGTTACGTATTTAAATATTTCCGAACATGTATTAAGTATGGATTAAGTACGCGAAAATATAATGTGTTATAGAGTGGCCGTTAGCGAAGTGAGAAGTATGTTTGACTGTAGCGCTTGATCTATACTCGTATTTCTATGCCTACCCCAATGAGATATAATCTTGAGTCTTTCAAAGTATCTATAGGCTATAAAGGAGAAAGAAAGAAACCTAGTCGTACAAGTAACGAAATAACAACAGAAAAAACATTTTACGAAAATGATTAATTTGAATAACACAATAAAAATGACGTAAAGATTTCAGTAAAACATTTTCGAGTTCTAGCTGTAAATTAATACTTCATTCATTGTCAAGTAAATCTATCGTGACTATTTCGAGGTTGACAGTATAAAACACAAGGCATTACGAAACTCACCTTAGACACGAAAATAGGGAAGTATCCGTCTTTGACGCCCAACTTCTTGAACTCAGGGCTAAGGAATCCGCGGATTTCGTCCCATATGCTGTATGACCACGGCCGCAGGATGTAGCAACCGGAAATGTCGTAGTAGTCGATCATTTCCGCTGAAATATATTAACATACTAAAATTGGGCTAGATATTATCGAAACCAATTTATGCCTTTCAATCAAGTTGGTGAGAAATTATTTTAGTTAGACAGAC
Organism: Hyles lineata; assembly: GCA_030180105.1. Classification (NCBI taxonomy): domain Eukaryota; kingdom Metazoa; phylum Arthropoda; class Insecta; order Lepidoptera; family Sphingidae; genus Hyles; species Hyles lineata. The sequence continues at coordinate 10,448,003 of JARJEE010000013.1, read as the reverse complement.
TTCTGAAAGAAAATCCGTATATAATAGTATATAATAGTAATTTAATTTAGTGTTTTTAGTCCTCCGGCAGCGACTAGTAAGTCAATTATAAATAATTGGTCTACTTACATTTTGTAATAACTTGAGAGTACCATTCAGGTAGATCAGTCTCCTTGCTGGCTTCAAGACCCAAGCGAGTTACTTTTTTAACGCCACTTGATGATTCCTCCTTAGCTGGCTTTGGTGACTGAAACAACAACAATAAGTTAGTGGACAATGACGTTTTATCAGTGGGACGTAAATAGGCAGATAAAACGTCATTGATCTGCCCATTTACGTCCCACTGGCCAGCACGGGCCTCCTCTAAAATCGCGAGTACGATTGAGAGGGAATCGGTCATATAGTCCATCACGCTGGCCTAGTGATATGCAAACTAACCTGTTCTTTGGGCTTGGCTTCCTTCTTGGCCTCCTTGGGTTTGTCCTTCTTTTCCTTGGGTTTGGATTCTCTGGGTTGTGCAGGAGCGGCGTATGGAGTGCCGGTCTCTTTCTGGTAGCTGGCCTTCAATTCTAAAAGCTTCTTCACTTCCGCATCTATTGTCGCCTGAAATCGTATGTTCGTGTTAATTTTTATAATTTTATGACTTACTTTAGTATTGTTGATTATTTCTATGGTATTTTTTTGTAATTATTTTATTTATTTTTCAGTTGCCTCTTAGTGGCCTATAAGTATTACACACTAAATTCTGCCACATTTACACAAGTATAAAATTAATTATTTTCTAAAGATTAGATAATAATAACTTTTGATATACCCAGTGTTTAAGTTTATGAATTTGAAATTCAAATTCAAAATAGTAACTGTTAATCTATGGATGTTTCGTACTTAAAACCACAACACTATTTATATACATACATATAACCAGTTAGTAAATATGTTTACCTTATCAGCTTTTTTAGTCTTCAAATCCCTGACGAGATCTCCTTGCTTGACGATCTCGGCTGCGATGGCCGCGCCATTGCCTTCACTTCCGTTCATCGTTACTTCAGATTTTACTTCCTATAACATGAAAAGAATAATGTAGTGGTTTTGAGATAAAAACAATCATGGCGAGTGATAAATTATCACTTATATAGCTCAAAATATACTTTTAAATGATCAAACGAGGCGTAGTAGTAACGGACAAACATTGTAAGGAAATTATTAATTTGAAGCGAAATAATAAGTAAAGACTTTAGGTTGAAGTTTGTGATGTAATTGCCTACACTATTTGTACACATGCCACAGTTTATTTATGTTTATTAATAATTGAAATAATACTGGTGTTAGATCTCTCATATATGAGAGGCCGCCTGGGTCAACCACCGCAATGTCTATTTGTGCCACCAAACAGCAGTGTAAATGCATTGTTGTGTTCCGATTTGAAGGACATCATAACCAGAGTAAAAGACACATTGAGACTTAACATCTTATGTCTCATGGCAGTAGCAGTGGAATTCTAAGCATTGCTTTGTAATTCATGGCGTTTGGTTTTGCTACTGCCCATGAGCGGTCGTATCGCTTACCATCAGGCGATTGGTATGCTCGTCTCGCCATTTACTTCAAATTTTAAGTAAATAATAATTTTAAGTAAATAATAGTATATAATAATGTTACCGTTGGTTTAGGGTTGGCTGCAGCTGCGTTGGGTGTCCAATCAGTACCTGCTAGCGACTTGTACTGGGCTTTTAGATTCAGTAGGTTTTTCACCTGTAATTTATCACAGAAAATGTAAGTAAAGTTAGCTTAATATAATTCTAAGTTTAAAGTTGCCTGGAAGAGATCCATGATGCTATAAGACCATCTATTGTTCTACCATTATGTAGGTTTATTTTAGTATTGAGTTACCATAAATAATATTGTAAGTTTCTTATTTTAATTTTGTTATTAGTGCATTTTTAATGAATACCAGAACAAAACAATGCCTCATATATGATTGGAAAAGCATCTTCGCTGATAATTAAGTCGTTTTATACCAAATATATTCCACAAAATATTTATTTAATTGTCGTTTCTATTTTCGACAATATTTGTTATTTTCTTAATTTTATGGCATTATATATATTGTCTCTCTGTTATATTTATTGTACTTTATTACGTGGTCTTCAATAAAGTCTATTGTATTGTATTGCATTATTGATCCTAGAATAATATTTTATAACAATTCATTGTTACCTCAACGTCAAGCACAGATTTCTCGACTTTCTCTGCCTTCAAACGCCGTACTTTGTCTCCCTGCGCCGTGATCTGCGTGAGCAGTACTGCGATCTGAGGGTCTGTTTGAGGAGTAGCTTCTTTGGCTGGCGATGGTTGCTTTGCTGATGCCGTCGGTGAACCTGGTTTCCAGTCCTAGGGAAAAAGGAAAAAATAACTAAATCTCATGAGGAATATCAAACTATCTTTGGATATTTTGATGCCCTCTAAAAGGGAAAATGCATTAAAATATTGTGAAATTATTTTATGCAACTTTCAATAGGAATAATATTTTCCTAAAATCAAGATTTTAAAATTGAATTACTTTGCTTTCACCAACAGAAAATGCCAAACCATCAAAAGCATCTTAAAGTATAATTTATACTAATATATCATCACGCTATAACCTATAGGAGGAAAGCAGTAGTGATATTTCTAGCAAATACGAGGAAATTTTGTTCGTTTTTCGTGGTCCGATTGGTTGATATTCTAAACTGATAGTCAGAATTAAACATTTTGACCGCCATTTTAAAACGTGTATGCACCCAGGCGGAGCCGAGCCCGACCGCTAGTACAACATAATATTTCTCGCTTAATTCTTCAATATTAACTTTTAACATACACAAATACACTATTAAATATAACATTCATTCTAGATCTAAAACCTAATACTGACCTTTCCTGTAGCAGCTTTGTACTTGGCTTTCAACTCCAACAGTACTTTGACAGCTTCGTCAACTTTGGCCTTTTCAGCTTTGGCGGCCTTCAATGACCTGACCAGATCCCCTTGCTTGATGATGTCCTGGTCGAGTGCTGCTGCGTCTCCTGAGGGTGCGGGGGTTGCGGCAACTGGGGCTGTTCCTGGCTTCCAATCCTGAGGATTTAAAAGACTGATTTAGATTTTTGATGGTCTGTTGAATTTTTATTTCGTGTTGCATGTATCCAAAGTGAGGAAAAGCCGCGGGTTCGATTCCCGCACCAAGAGAATTTTTTGTGCGGCCCACAAATATTTTTTTGGGTCTGGGTGTTTGTGAGACCCAAAAGTCTCTCGTAGTTCCTGATACCCACGACACAAGACTCGATCTTAGTGTGAGGTCAGGACTATGTATATGAATGTTGGGTGTTATTTATTTTTATTTTATTTTATACACTCACCACTGAAACTCTTGTCAGGATCGAGCATGTAATGAATAGATTTTAGTTCGGCGAGGCTCTTATGACCACTCGCTTCAAGATATTTCAATGTCTTTTGGTATTTTTATATTTTACTAAGGCCTCCAGATAGGCAAACCTGTAGAGCCTTTGAAAAAAATACCTTGTCATAGTAAGGTCACTTTGTCAAGGCACAAAAAAAATAACAGCCGGAACAAAGAGAACTAAGCTATAAGCAGTCTTACTTTGCCAGTAGCCGCCTTGTACTTGGCTTTCAGTTCCAACAATGTCTTGACGGCTTCGTCAACTTTGGCTTTCTCAGCTTTAGCGGCTTTCAGAGATCGGACCAAGTCTCCTTGCTTGGTGATCTCCTGGTCCAATGAGGATGCGTCTCCTGACGGAGTTGAGGTTGGTGCAGGCGCTGGCGCCGCTCCTGGTTTCCAATCCTGGATAGAATGTTGGGTTTGTTACTGTAGTTAGCCTTAGATATCGGATCGGGGAACGACCTAGTAACCTAGTGAGAGGAAGTGCATCTGATACATATATATGTATCAGATGTAGAATACCCTATTTGGAATATTCCAAATAGGGTATTCGACAGGCGATTGGTTCGCACCTTATCACATCGTGGGACGTAACATACAAGGTGAAATGTGGTCCTGGCACCTTTGCCTACCCCTTCTGGGAAAAAAGCTTGAGTCTATGTTTGTATGTATATATGTATATATTCGACAGAACACAGTTATCTCTGGCCGACATTCTTGTGTTGGTCTGCTTGAAACCGAATGTAAAAAAGATTCCTAGACGTAACACACTCGCGAGAGTGATCAAAACAGATCTTTTTTTAATATAAAGTAGCACGAAGGAATAGATTTTTTAAATTAAATAATTTCCTCCAAGCTGTGGTACCGACGCTGGTTTGGATTGCGTAAAAAGTTTATGAGTTAAAAATACATTAAATAAATAATGACCTGTCCAGTAGCTGCCTTATACTTGGCTTTAAGTTCCAATAAGGTTTTAACAGCTTCGTCGACTTTAGCCTTCTCTGCTTTAGCGGCCTTCAGAGAGCGGACCAAATCTCCTTGCTTGGTGATCTCCTGGTCCAATGATGAAGCGTCTCCGGATGGAGCTGATGCCGCAGGCGCTGGTGTTGCACCTGGCTTCCAATCCTGAACAATATTAGTGTGATTTTTCTCATATCTAAGAATATTATACCGAATATTTTTTTTTATATAAAATAAATATGTTAATAATTAGACGATTTCCGCTGAACTTATAAAGTCTTAGATCTTTTAAATTACACCCTAGATTTTACTGCAGTTTTCATAAATGGACAGAGTGCTTGAAGGATAAGATTTGAACCTATTTTAAAATATATTTTTTTTTATTTTTGGTGTGGAGCGGACTAGAAGAATATCTGCACCCGGCCGCAGCAGGGCCAGACCGCTAGTACAAGATATATTAAAGAACACCACACACTAACCTGTCCAGTAGCCGCCTTGTACTTAGCCTTGAGATCCAGCAAAGCTTTCACCGCCTCGTCGATTTTGGCCTTGTCAGCCTTGGCGGCCTTCAGGGAGCGCACCAAGTCGCCCTGCTTCGTGATCTGGTCATTGAGGGCTGATGCGTCAGATGCCACCGGGGCGGAAGCTGTAGGTTTCGAAGCCTGCGTGGCTTGGTTTGCCTTGGGCTGGGGAAGAAAATATTACAGTAAGTTTCTGTATATAGGTCAATTTGTGGAGGGTTTAATGGCTGTACTATGCAAGTTAAAACACTTCTTGAAGCTAGACAATGGGTATTGACGCTAGGTGCGCTTATGAGCCCTTGGATAAGTTTTGAGACATATTGGTCCAGTTTAGGTCGTTGATTGTACAAGCAAACTACTCGTCTTGTCATACAAATTCAGGGAATCTTAAATATTCTAAATAATGTCTTCTTTTAGTAAAGAAGACATTATTTTAATATTGAAAATAATTTAAACTGCGTTCAAAGATTTTTGAATAATCGCATGTCTGAATCGAACGCGCCATGTGAAAAAGTAAACAATTATATTACGATACCAATCCGAAATCCCGTTCATAAGGATTTTTTTTCCTCTATACAACATAGCATATTACCTAAAAGGAAGACCATGAAATTTTGTATTTACTATTTCAGTAAAGTAAACGAAATAGGTCTTTAGATTAAGGAAACATAATGCTCATGATCGAGCTTTTTGATTGGTATTTGAAATGGTTGGTGTTATTTTTTTTAACCCCATGGCGGGTTCAATTGCTGCTGATTATTAAAATATCTTCAAATGCAGTTTGAATTGGTTTCACTATTAGAATTATGTCGTCTTCTAGTAAAATTGTCTATGTACAATATTTAATGAAATTCCCCGCCATAGTTTGGTCGTCTTCTTCGTGTATTTTTTCAATAAGTTTATGGACTTAAATTTCGAAATTGAGAATGCAGTCATAGTGTACGTAACGAAAGATAAAACAGTGGATATTTAAAATTTTATCTTCCTTATAACTTACGCAAGAAGTAACAATTGAAGCATATAAATAAATTCTTCTATGTAAATTATTGTATTAATACATAGATATATTATTTAAATTAAATTGGATTACTGCGGCAATTTATCAGAGGTATAGGAATGTATGTGTTAATAAAATTACAAGTGTGAACTGTTAACAAAAACAAAAAATGGGCAATTAACACGCCATGTGCAAGATTCTTGGTAAGAACACTTGTGATTTCGTACATTAACCTAAAGAGATTTTAAGTGGTAACTGATAAGTTATCGGCAGCCTATGCGGCACAGAATACATACATAATCTAAGCTAAGAGCCCATAATAAAGAATAATTTATCAAGGATTATTTATATCCCAATGGAGCCGAGAGCGCGTACAAACAAATTTTGATTAACATTAATGTTTAGTAATTTCATTCGTTGCCTAAAATGTGCGACATTAATTCCTAAATGACTCTCGCTACAACGTTGTGAATGGCTCTAATTAGAAAATTAAAAAACCAGCTCGTGCTTACTTAGTAATTTTATTAAACTAAAAAATATAATAATTGATAGCGCGTTTTTTTTTTTATTATTGGGGAGCCTCCGTGGCGCAATTGGTTGAGAGCCGACTGTATAACGTGAGGCCACAGGTTTGATCACCGTACCGACACAAACGTTTGTATGATCATAGTTATTACTTTACGATATCTTACTGCGGAATTAGAATAACAATATGTATGTTAGGTGTATTTAATTAAATGTACTATATGTAAAAGCATATCTATATTTGACAAAAAAAATGATTAAATATGTTTTCTTCATACTCAATGGCATTATTAAACATCAATCTTGAGCGTAATTTATAATCTGAATTTTATTGAAGCCATCGAGACAACAGCTACACGTAACAAGCAGCATGAATCGAACCATATGTTACGTTGTCTTCAGTGTAAATATTTATAACTTTATACAACAACAGATCAAAACACTTAACAACAAGTCGCATATTACATTTTTTTCTGCAAGAAATATTCCCGACTTAAAAACGGGAACTTTCTGTACAGGCCGAACCGCTTACAAGTAAACAGATCAAGAAAAAAAACTGTATCTTCTTGAAATAGTTGAATGTATCTTCTTGAAATAGTTGAAACTAGTTGCAAGATTTGGCGCGCTTTTCGAACGGGATATATTTTTTTTATCCCTGAATGAAACATCTTAATATTACTAAAAATTTTATAAGTACAACAACTTAATTAAATATTTTTATGCTTACTATTAATTTAAAATCATATAAAAACAACCAATCACAAAATAAATTTCTATAATCCCCCAATCTATAAATAAAAACTGGCTACACTCACCCGTAAAAAAATCAATCCAAAGGCAAACAAAACATACATACACGAAGCACAATACAATACTAACCTCACGCCATCCGCCAACGTGGTCGCGAAACTTTCTAAAAAACTACACGTAAGCCGGTGTTCTGTGTAGTAACACCATGGCATGATATACATCGACACATTATCATAGCAAAGTTGACACAAGGTCGCGTCCGAACACGTAATGAAGTAATAAAATTCAAACAAATTCAACTTAGCTGCGATATAGATTACGATTGTTGAGTCATTCGAATCAAAAATTATATCACGAGACCGAACGCCTGTGTGTCGTTCGTATTTTGTACTTTGTAGTACATGAATGATTTATTCACATATAGTAGGGGGGAGGAAATCCGAGGTTTAAATCGTAAAATTACCATCATTTGGAACCATGCTTAGTGCTTACTACTTAGAGCTCTTTCTCATCAAATTGTTTCTTGGGGCTGAGGGCAACATAAAATGATAAATAATAAATAAATTGAATTACACAGAAGGCTCATAAAATTAATGAATTACTTGTAAAGGACAAAAGCTACTTTGAGTCGCGTTTGCCAGTTAACTAACAAACAGCCATAGATTCACTTTTTCATTCATATTTTCGCGCCAAATTAACTTGACAGCTATATAGTGAATAGTAAGACGGAATCTCATCTAAAACGTGTCTTTTATACTCACGTAAATATAAGTTTCATAGCGTAAATATTAAAGTTTATTACGGATTTTTTTAAAGGAAAGTGAGGCTTTATGATTGTGCTTCCTTGAACGATTTTTAGAAACCGACATTATCTACAGACTGCACCACATGGCGAGCAATTCGCGCCGCGGCGGGCGCCGGCAGCGGCATTATTTTGACAGTTCATTTGCAATCGCCGGTCAAGAAGTACATGATATTATTATTTCTCTAGTTACTATGGGAGTTTTGTCTATAATGTGAAATAGTATTCAATAAGTTTTGGTGACAATAAAATCTCTTTACGCGGCTATTGTAAGTATGCCAAATTACGAAATCGAACTTCAAAAATAAAACAATCAACGGCTACCTACATTTCGGTGACAATATTTATTATGTTTTATGTCGTAGATCAAAAATGTCTAAGCGATCGTATTTTTCACTATATCAAAGTCCGAATATAGTTATTGTGCCTACAATATCATTTAGCGGCAATACCACAAACAAGAAAAAGAAATTGGATACAGGAAATAACGACGCCGGACAAACGAGCAAACTTGCGATAACTTCGGATATAGTGAAAACATCTTATGAACAATTTAAGGGTTCAACAATAATAAAAAATACGAATAAAACAGAAACCAACAGAAATTCTAATTTGCCATCGAAACCTGTAATAATTAGCACCAAACAAATTAAGGTGAGTTAGAAATTATTATTTTTAAGTCAATGTAAGTGAAACTAAATTAAAAATATTTGAAATTACCTATGAAATAATGTGTTGTGCGATACCGAGATCGGTTCCAAGGTCACACAATTAATTGTGCAAGTTTCGTCCCTTTTTTCGAAAATCATTTATATATTTTTTCATTAGTATTGTAGTATTATATGAAATATTTACTTCAATGTTTAGTACTGGGATAACCTGAATAAAAAATTACTTCGATTACAAAATTATTACAGCGGCGCAGTTTTTTAGTTCCACACTTATCACATATCGTCGATAGGTAGCAAATATTCTTAAATACTTCCATTATAATTATTGTCTTATATTTGTGTATCAAGTTTATGATAATGGTACTATTAGTCTTGTAATATTTTATATGAAGTGTATGTTCGTATTCTATGTAATACCTTCTTGTGAAGGAAATATTGGCATCGTATTTTTGTTTCTTGAACTAATTGTGGATTTTTTAAACCAAGTAATTTATGCCGGCTCGGAGGTATAAACCAGCCTACTTATATTTACGCACCCACTTATTTGCATTTGCATTAGTCATAAAATCATTAATTTAATGGGTGCGAATCTTGTCTTTGGAATTGTTAGGTTCTGTGTTCGATTTTTAGAAGAGGTGGTTTAAGGATACAAGTTTAATATTCGTAAAACATGAATTGTGATTGCATACTGTGCGGAAATGATAACGTAAAATCGTAAATCTTTCCGCAATATGCGTACACTCCTGTTATGTAAGTCTAAAAAATGAGCAGGTATAAAAATAATCGGTATATGACTGGAACTCACGTCGCTCCCAAACATATATCTTCGTTATGAACTAAGCTTTCAAGTCATAAAAAGAGCTATGTGTATTGTTACTTGAGTTGTTAGTCGATACCCAGACTTGCCGTTGTGTCGCCGCGCAAACAAAAATATAATATTGCAGTAACTGCTGATTCGTAGTAAACCGATGCCTTGTTTAGTTCGAATATAAATAATTTTTGCTTATTATAAAAATCGTTTATTATGTAGTTTGATTTTTTTTAAATTAATCCCTTTTACTTTACTATTCTTCATAAGCAAAATACACTATGATATTGTGGTTTTCTACCACAATATTCTGATGAGTATGAGCGCAAAGTCATCAATCTCTTACCTAACCCTCCTTATTGTCTCACTTTGCCTGTATATGAATGCCCTTTTGATCCCCCTAGACTGTATTTAAAAATTACAAATTTCATTTATAAGTAAATTGAGTTACTAATGTTTATATTTTTTGCTTTGCAGCTAAATCGTCTAAAACCTATAAGTCCGTGCATGCGGAATCTTTCAAATTTAGTTGACCTAAATAGGAAATCAAATACCTCTTTAGTACATAAAGTAATAAATAAACAAAGTGATCCAGGTGCCAAAACAGATATTAAACCTATAATAGCACATCCCACACCTATTTCTAAAAGTGATTTCAACTGCAAAGTAAATAAAAAAACTGCAGACGACAAAAATAATCAACAGCTAGTAAACAAAAAATCTAAACCAATAAAAATAAATGAAAAAAATAAAAACAATACTGACAGTGCTACTTCAAAAAATAATGAGAATATAAATATTAAACCTTCAAGTAAACTTAAAACGCTTAAAAATACTGACGCTTATAAAAATAAAGTGACGTTGGATAGCTCGCACTGTGATATAAAAATAGATTCACAACATACTCAAAGGGCTAAACATAAATCGAGTAATACAATAAAACGGGATAATATTGATGCAGAACCTAGAATTACAAAAGTGGACAAAAGTAAAAAATCTGAACAAATATTACAAAAAAAGAATGATAGTAAAAAATCTCCAATATTGGACAAAGGTAGTGGAAATAATACTGAGGTAAAATGCGAATGTGAAATAAAGAATAAGAAGTCTATTCAAAATGACGTCACAGATCATAAAACAAAAATATATAAGAGAACAAATGAAAAATGTGTTTTAAATACAAACAGCAAAAAGACATGTAAACGTAAAAGTTTTGTAAATCAAACGGTGCCAAAGGATAATACTAAAAACAAGCATAAAATTAGTAGCAAACAATCTCAATCTGATGATAAATGTAAATTAAAAAAGGTCGGATCTAAAAACAATTCAAAACATGACAGTAAAAAGCTAAAACTTAAACTACTAAAAAAGGTTAACAAAACTAAAAAATCAAGTCACAATGGAAGCCATCAAAAGAATAGTCCAAAAAAAGTTACTCTTGATAAAACAAAAAATGATGATACCTATGGAGCAACAACAAAGAGGAATTCAATAAAATTAAATAATGTACACAAGGGAAAACAAATAAAACTAATATTTAATTTGGTTATCTCACATTCAAGTACAAAAACGTCCAATACAGTGGACAGTAACACATCGCCGGATTCAAGCTCGGACGTAAGCTTTCTTGATGATATAAACATCGATGAAATTGTCGAGAGTTTAAAACAATTGCAAGACACAACAGACGCGATGAATCAAGAGATAGGCAAAAATATCGAGCCTGAGCCAAATTTCAATAATATATTAATTAATAATGCTCCTAATGAACATGATAGGCAAAATAATGGTTTTAATAATAATACTAAGGGGGATTCCAAACTGTCAGCAATTAAACTAGAAGATGATTTTCGTAATGACGAAAATGCAAGGAAATCCGATGAAAAACTTTTACACGACAGGTATATGTCTTTGTTACATCTAAACTTAGTAGTAAATTTGTCTAGATTTTAATAAACTACTGCTACTACTTTTTATGTTCTCACAGAACTCCAATATCAGTTACCAAATCCACAACATTACTGGAGGAAAATAAAAAGGCTGACAACATTGTCGACCAACATAAAAAGACAATGGAAGACTTCAACGACTTTAGTTCCGGTATTCCAGAGGCTTTATCTCACTCCAATATAGAAGATATAAGTGCCACTAAAACCAAAGTGAAAAAAATTAAATCAATAGAAACAACAGAGGGTAATACGTATCAAAATTCAAAAACCGATAAAAATTTACCAGATCAGTCAAAAGAAATACATGTATCTAATGATCCCATTGAGAAACAACTATTTAAGCTGTTTGAGATGAATACAAATTCTTCAGGTGCACAGTGTAATAATAGCGTTGACAATTGTACGGTTATTAACACAATAAATACAGACAATGTTGATAACACAACCAAAACAGAAAAAATGACAGAGCAATCAAATCAATTTTTGCCTTGTGATCTACAAAATAACTGCTCCGAACCTCAAGTAAATGCTGAGAAAGATAATTGTCAATTGTCGTCACAATGTCTAAAAAAAGAAATTAAAAGTGCAGTTATTACACCCATGGCTATAAAGCAGAAAAAAAATACAGTATCGCAAAAATATACTATAGTTAATGCAAATCTTTGCAACCAAACCAATCCAAACCAAAAATGTATGAAATCAGAAGTTATTAAAGTAACCAAGAAACAAAAACTTGTTACACTAGAAGATGACAATTTTATAAAGTTATTGGAAGAGAGAATGTTTGATTTCTTAGATGTACGGTACACTGTGAAAACATTAATACATGTTGGAAAGTTTTCAAAAATATACCAATGTAAAGACAGCTCTGGCTCTGATTACGCAATTAAGATTCTAAGGTACGCTGTAGACTTCTACAATTTACTAAATATTTGATATATTACATTACATTGATTTGTTTCTTTTTCAGAAATATTCGTGACCGTCTCTTTTTAGGCGCAAAAAAGGAAAATATGCTAATGAATATACAACAAGAGATACCAAAGGAAAAATTGTATTGTATACAACTAATAAATGGTTTCTCTATGTGTGGACACTGGTGCTTTTTGATGGAATACTACCCAAGGAATTTAGGCCAAGCTTTACAGGAACAGAATAAGTCATTCTTCATAGACAGAGTTCAAATTTTGGCCAAACAATTAATCATGGCAGTTATTGTTTTGCGAAACAATAATATTGTACATTCTGGTAAGGAGTATAATATTAGCAAATCATTTTGTACTTTAATAATGATTTTATCAAAATATAAGAAGACAGACATATAGTAAATTTTATTAATATACTGTTTTTAGTTTTTGAATAATTACAAAAAAAAAATAGTTTTATTGACATTTGTATTTACCTTGATTAGATTAATAATGTATGTAATATTTTATATTCACAGACATAAGACCAAGTCACATACTAATAAATAACACAAACGACAGATTAAAACTATGCGGATTTGATAACTCCTACTACATTGAAGACGCTATATTAGATCCATACATGGGACATCAGAATTATCGAGCACCAGAAGTAATGCTAGGACATTCATCAGGATTTTCTCTGGACGTTTGGTCGACTGCCTTAGTCATGTATGAGATGGCGACAAATTCTGTATTATTCCCTAGTTTCGATAACAATGATACATTGTTTAAGCAAATGTGCACACTTGGAGGCATTCCCCACACTATGGTGGCGCATTCAATATTCAAGGACGACCACTTTTATGAAAACAGTTTCATGAGAAGAACTGGATATAAGAAATCGGTATGAGATTTAACATTATTTTTTACAAACTACTTACGACCTTATTCATAGAAAATTTAAAAACCTATTTTAGTTATCGAATGTTTTGTCTTCTTTGCTGAAACTGAATTTAAAAGGGGCAAAACAACTGTTAACTATAGTGTTTTTTATACCTGGCTATGAATACGACCATGCATATATAGCAACCATATGAAAAATAATTTAATAAATATATTACAAAAACATTAAAAATTAAAAATAACTTTCTTTCAGACCATCAAATTCATTAAACATTTCTATAGAAGCAAGAGAATTCCCAAAACTATTTTTGGCGCATATGAAAGAGATTGGATGAAATCGAGAACAGAGCAACAGCAAGATGAAGATATGGAGAAACTTGGATCTTTTCTAAGCTTGTTGGAACAAATGCTTGTAATATACCCTAGGTACAGATTGACAATTGAGTTTGTATATGCAAACGCATTTATATACGAGTAATTATTATTGCCATTTTGAGATGACATTTTTATAAGTATAGAAAACAGGAACAAGTCAAATAATTTAACACCGTCTTTAATAGTTAACATGATTGCGAAAATGTATTATAAATAAATATTGTCAGCAATTTCCATTCCGAGGCGTGTAGAAATTAATTAAATAATTGACTATATGCACCAATTTATGGCACAAAAGCATATTTTCAAAATATACGAGACATAGAAATATTGATTACCTTTCATAAAATTGTTTTCACTTTGATTGAATCTATAATAATTGCACAAAAAATTGTATCAGACTGAAAAGTATCCTACATGTAACTTATATGATAAATATGATGTAGAGTAATATTTTTATTGCATTTTCTTCCATATAGTTCTAGAATTAGTTAATTAAAAAGAATATTTTGAGTACTATGTATGTAGGTACCTAGACCTAATTGTAGTATATAATGTGCTACTGCAATAGACATATAAATATTCTATTCTATTACGTACTATGTTAAGAGGCAGTGCCTTATTTTATATTAAGTAAAAAAAAGTAAAAGGTATTACTTAATGCTCCTTTAAAATTACATAAAAGTTGAATGTTTATGTTTTATTTTTTGTTGATTATGCTAAGATACATTTGGTTTCTATTTCGTAATAAATATTTTTGTTTTGTCAGTATTTCTATTTACCTAATGTTCATTGTTATGTTTAAAATGTAAGTTATATACTATCGGACACAACATAAACAATGTTGAATGAGTAAATATTAAAAATTAAAACATTGTTTTACGATAAAATTATATAATTATAATAATAAGAAAACAATAATAATAATGTTACACATTATTCAGATCTCATGTGTCATTGCATTAACAAATACCACAGGTATCAAAAAATCACAATTGAATTCCACAAAACTCAAAAAAAAATTTTTTATTAAATAATATAATGCTTATTATAATAGGCATAGCCCATTTTATATTTTCTTGCTTATGTATTAATTGAGTAATATTTTTATCAAATTAGTTGAAAAATTATGTGGTGCTAAGTAGTTCAGTAATAAATCCCTTTCGAAATTTGAATTCAATTTGAGCGAAGAAGACAAGACACTCAATAGCTAAAATAGGTTTTTAAAACTGACTATAAATAAGGCCGTTAATGATATGACAATGTTCGTGATCGTTTTAAAATACTGACAGCATTATAGCTCGCTTTAAAATGAAAACGCACTGTTGTGTTTCGGATTGAAGGCCATTGTAGCCAGAGTAACTACTGGATATATTTAGACTTAACATCTTATGTCTCAGGATGGCGAGCGCAGTGGAATGCCAAGCATTGCTTTGTAATTCAAGGTGTTATTTGGTTTTGCTACTGTTTATGAGCGGTCGTATCGCTTACCATCAGGCGAACGGCATGCTCGTCTCGCCATTCATTGCAATAAAAAAAACATAAACTGGTCAGTACAAGCAAGATAATTGAAATGTATACTTACATTTCTTTGTAATTCATAATATTGTTTAGTTTTGTTAATGTCCATGAGCGGTCGTATCACTATCCATCAGGGGTATGGAATGCTCATAATATCTCCATATATCTATACTAATATATAAAGCTGAAGAGTTTGTTTGTTACTTCTAATCTCAGGAACTACTGGTTCCTATCATCACGCTATGAGTTGTAGGAAGGAAGCAGGAGTGAAAAATCTAGTAAATACGAGGAAATTTTATTTGTTTTCTTGGTCCGATTGTTCGATATTTCAAAACGATGGTCGGAATTGAATATTTTGGCCGCCTTATTGAAAAGTGTATGCATCTGGAACCCGGCCAGACCGCTAGTTGTAAAATAACACCCAACAGTCTCATAAGACTGTCCTGAGTTCCTGACTACACAATCTTAATCTACATTCAGATCAATTAGGTACTGTGTCTTAAGTATCAGAAGCTATCAGACCCAAAAAAAATGTTTGTGGGCCGCACAAACATTTCTCTCGGTACGGGGACCGAGCACTAGTGAAAAATCTAGTAAACGCGAAGAAATTTTATTCGTTTTTCGTGGTTCGATTGGTCGATATTCCAAAATGATGGTCGGAATTGAACATTTTGGCCGCCATTTTGAAAGTTGAAGATTGTTTTATATATTGTCCATGGATACAGATCCTTCTGACGCATACATTTTCATATAGCTAGTTGAATAATAAGTATAGCCTACCTGTCCGGGCATCTCCTTGGTGTGTCCGTCAGGCACGTGGAACAGTATGAGCGGCGTGGCGCGGCCGGACTGCGGCGAGGCTGCGCATGCGCACACGTCGACGCGGAAGAAGCCGCGGCGCTGCAGCTGCAGCACGTCGCCCACGCGCACGTCGCGCAGCGCCGGCTCGCCCAGCATGGGGATCTCCCACTGATGACATTAAATATATGTTTTTAGCATTGATTTAAAAAAAGAGATAAGATAGCGGTGAAAATCGCCCTAATATGAATATCAATTTAATATAATCTTCGATCAAACATACACTAGATTATAAGTAACGGCCTAGAAATCGGAAAGAGAAATAAGAGCACAAATAAGCGTACATTCTTATTTGATTTTAGTATGCTCCAAAAACGTAATAAATCTTAATATAAGTAATAAGGTTTATTGTTACCTAATGTTGATTATAATCGAGTATCATAAAGTACCCATCCCAGGTTTGGAACCCCTAAGACGAGATCGACAAGTCAAGTGACCGTTTCTCACCCTGGTTTGATGTCCGATATACTGCTTGAAGTCCTCGTCTTTTCCGAGTACGGGCTTGGAGATGATGTGGTCGAAGTACACGCAGTACACCTCCTGCATGGGCGACTGCGGGCTATCAGCCAACCACGTCAGCTTCGGCGTCTTCTTGTAGTCCTTGTTGTCCAGGTTAGGAGTCGCATCTATACTCGTCACTTTGCCGTCTGGAGATCTGTGGTGGAAATAACATTTTATATATTTTTTGTGTTTTCCATTAACGCGTAGTTTTTGGGCAATTCGCGAGTACGTACGCCAGCCGTGTAAACTCAGATAATACGTTCGAATGGTACAATGTGTTCAATGTGGAAAGTATCAAAAAGGTGTTTATATCCATTTTATTAACAAATACTTAGGCGGCAATACACACTAGAGCAAAAATCGACTCAAACTTTAAACTGTATTTTTAATGTCTCGGAAAAAAATATCCACAGAGAGAAATTGTTTATTATTATCATAATAGGATAGAATCAGCAAATATAATAATAATTAAATAATTATACCTAAGCAAAAACAATCTGCAGATCCTATATAAATATTGCTGCAATTTGTATGCTGATGTAATTAAAATTGTTTTATTGTTAAGATTCATTTGTGTACACTAAAAAACCAAATTAATATTAACACTGCACAGAAGCTTACCTGTGTATCTTATCAATCATAATATTCCCATAGTTAATGAAGGTAGCATTTTCCCCCTCCTTCAGGGTCTTGGCGTCGACCTGGTCGATGAGCAGGCGGGGCGACACCCACACCGTCTTGGTGCCCACGTCAGGGTTCTTCGGGTGCAAGGCTACTGACAAGGTGGTATCTGATGTGACTCCCTTCAGGATCACTGGTACTGGGTCCATCTCCAGTGTTGTGTATCGTGGAGCGATGGGATCGATCACCTGGAAAATGGAAAGACATTTTAATTATTTATTCGTCTTGACCCCACATTAAGATCAATTAAGTCTGTTGTGGGTATCAGAAACTAGGAGAGACTTTTCGGTCTCACAAACACCCCGACCGAGACAAATACTGGTGGGCCTCACAAACATTTGTCTCGGTGCGGGAATCGAAACTGCAGCTTTTCGATTCACAGTCGGATTCTAACCAACTGCGCCACAGAGGCTGTGAATCATGAATCAAGGTCTGAAGTGTATGGACAGTAGCAATGATATACATTACGTATTTCATTGAAAAATAAATTATCATAACGTAGTAACTAATACTTTAAATAAAATAATAATCAGAAATTAAATAAATGAAATGAATTACAAATAAATAAATTAAAGTAAGAAATTAATATAAATAACAGTAAGTATAGAAAAAAATTGTATATAGAGATTAAGTGCTATGTGTATTGACTATATTGTATCATAAAAGTTTTTAAATTGCCTACTTGACCAATAAATATATTTCATTACGATGTTAGTATAGATAAGATGCGAATGCGATAAATGTCAATAAGTATATAATAATAATAATTTGGCTTAGGCCCGTGATTGTTGTTTTAAACCGGATAAAAGGACCGAGCAGTCAAATAACTAAAATAAATAATAATATGACCTTCTTGTTGATGGCCCATATCTTGTCCCACTCCATGAAGACGACGGAGCGGCTGGAGCCCTGCGCGCGGATGAACTGGCGCAGCGCCTCCACGCGCAGCCCGCGCCGCAGCACGCCGCGCACCGTCGGCATGCGCGGGTCGTCCCTACACACCACGCCATTGTTAATGGGAGAAAAAAATTAAAGATTTTTTTATTTTTTCTTCCGATAATAAAAAAGAAGAAAACAATTTTCTTCTTACAAAAAATAATTATTTAAAAAAAAGAAGAAAACAATTTTCTTCTTTTTTTATTCGTCACAATTCACAAACAATGAAAACGATAAATACAGGTGTAAAAATAAAGTTTAAAAATAACTTATCCACATTTTTTTATAGCAATGAATGGAGAATTACGGTTGTTGTGGGTACAAATTCCAAGTTCATATTGGCGGGAGTTACGGATACTGAGTTTCCGTGACATTGTTGCTCCTTATCGGCTAGAACAGGATGCCGTGTGTTCGATTCTAATAACCGAATGAAATAATTGTATGATTCATAGGTTTTGCAAATTTATTTTTTAACACTTTTATGTTAAAAGTAATTTATCAGTTATTTTTAAATAGATGTTTATAATTTTATGTAAATATTACTTACCAGCCATCAACCAATCCTTGCTCGACAAACCACGTGAGTTTCCTCTTTGACAGCACTGTGTTGGTCATACTCAACCTGAAAACAAAGTCAAAAAGCTATAATACATCTGCATTGTTATAGAGCAGTGGTTCTTAACCATCCATCATGTAATTTTATACATGTTTTATTCAAAGATAGATAGCAAAAGCCTTTATTTATTTACACAGAACTGTATTAATATATAACTAAACCAGTTAACCAACTGGTTGGTCAATGGCTAGAGATTTTTAGCCAAATGGTCCCTGTTGACGACGCACGCGCACATCATCCCGCGTAGTACATAGGAACATGTTTTGTAAGGTCTCGTCACGCCACGATCGCAGTATGTGTGGGCGGATTGGGTGCATTTTGTGGTTTTTTGACCTATTTTATTGAATAGCTTCGCACCCACTGCTCACACATTAATGACTGATATATCATTTTAAAGGGCGTGACGAGACCTATCTAACGGTGTTAAATACATAAATATACGTAGGATAGTTATGGAAATAAAAAGGAAAATGACCGCGCCCCGTAGTAAAAATGGACCCAAAACTAGGAACATTTTACGGGGTTCTCCCTATGGTAACGCCTCGGAGTACATAAGCTGGCAAACCGAAAATTAGAAATCACTGGATCCAGAAGAGCTCTCCGAGGAAGAAACGAAGAAACCTGAAGACACTCGAAGCCTCAAGAATCAAGAAGCCTGGAAAAAACCTGAAGAAGTACGAAGCGATCCGGACTGCGACGTTGCTTGCCGGCGTCACTACGATCGAGTACTCCGGGGCTACCATAGGGCGGGGCGTGGTCGATTCCGCGTATATTCTATATCGTGCGTTTCATTACGTTGCCCGTCCTATACAAACCACAGCTTTCGGAGCGACCTTTCCTAGGGGGCTAGACGTCAAATAGAGTGCTCGAACACGCACCAGGGGGTGCATACGCTGGGCTCCGGCGCCGAGTTAACATCTCTCGGATCTCGCCCAGTGAAGTCGCGGTGGAACGTCGGTGCCCGTCTCCGGGTTCCCGACCTCCGCACGCCTACAGTCCCTATGGTAACTAAAGGTTAAGAACTACTGTTATAGAGACTGCCTCGGTAGCGTAGTTGTACTACGGTACGGTTACAACGCTGAGGTCTCCGATTCAAATCTCGGCCCGAGCAAAATGATATTGAATTTTTCTATTCATTATCAGCCCTATTTATTATCAAGTCGGGAATTTATTTTTGTTAGGCTCGCCCCCTATCACATCGTGGGGCGGAACACAAGGTATTTTGGGTGTACTGGTTGCTACTGGGGGAACCTCTCCCTGTCCTTTTTGAGAAATAGGTGTAAGTTCATGTATGTATGAGTTATTATAGAAGAAACCACTACAATTGTATCTGTAACAGGTGTCACAAATATATCGGTGACGAGTTTCTATCGTCGCAGGTTCCTAAGAAGAAATATGGCATGATATGTAAACAAAATTACTTGCACACTATCTCACCTGCTGTACTCCCATATATAAGGTCTTCTCAGACCAATAGCTTCGATAAACCAGTAGAACTGTGGATCTCTGTCGTGATACTCCATTGTACGCAGCACGTGCGTCACTCCCTCTACCGCGTCTACTATGGGACACGCGAAGTCGTATGTCGGGTACACCCTGTAGATAATATCATTTTTATAACATAGTTTATGATACATTCTGTAGATAATAACGTTTTTATAACATAACTTATAATTTAATCTAGTTCTTTTTTTGTCAGTAATTAACTGCTGCTCATTAACTGTCACAAAAACTGGAAAAACTGTGAATGGGTTGATAATCTTTGTAGAAATAACAATGTTGGATGACATAATTTCTATTTTGTTTACATAAACCGCATATTTTCAAGAAAAAATTGCTATTTACAACAAATCATAGGAATTGTGGATATTCTTATTTAAATAGAAAAAATACCAGGAAAAGATAACACTAAAACAAATATTTAAATGTAGATATATATCTGTTCAATGAGATCAATTCATACTACAGTGAATATCGTTAATATTATACAAGATACACCAACATTAGTCCTAATAAAATAATGTTTAAGTAATTAGTGGAAACTTTGCTGGATTGAGTATTAATATTAAATGTGGTTATAGTCACTAATGTTCTGTTTGTTTCCCAAAGTTTAATAAAAATAAAATAAAAGTGAGTAACTGATAAAAATAATACGAAATAAGAATAAAACGTAATTACTTGTATTGGTTGCCAGTGCGGGGATGCGTCTCCGGCTTGCACCTGTAGATGGTGGGATCGCGCATGCAACCGTTGGTGGACTGCATGTCTATTTTGGCGCGCACGCAACAAGTCACGCCCAATTCACTGCCCTTCTTCATCTCCTCCCACAGTTGCAGGTTCTTTTCCACAGCTATTTAATGAAAAAGCAAAAATATGATTTTTTTAAAGGCCAGCACAAAGCGGGTCGGAATGGAAAGGGATTAAATTTTTACTATAGGATATTCAAACTTATGGCAATGCAACATAAATTCCATTGTTTTAAATTGATGCCGCGGTGTTCTAATCTGCGCTGGCCCTTATAAGTCATAACTTCTTGCCGGGTCATAACCCAGGAAGAATTAATGCTTAATACATGAATCGATTTTGTTACTTCTTTTTCAAAGAGTCTTTCAGAAAAATCATTATCACATATATATTATGTACTATTTTGCACAAAGTTGTATCCCCAACACAACAGGTATTCAACCTGATTTTGGAAAAAAACATTAATATTTAGAGAAAAAACGTTATAATGTTATAATATCAATCTACAATTTGGGCCATGTTCAGAAAACAAAAATACATACAGTTATTCCGGTGTTTGCTCTCAATTTTCTGCTCTCTCTCGGTTTTCATTTGTTCAGCGGGGGTGTCGTCGACGAATGCCTTGCCTTCCTTGATCAGCTTCTCACAATACTCCAACATCAGGTCGAAGTACTGCGACGTGTGGGTGAACATGTCTGGCTTGATCTCCAACATTTCCACATCTTCTAGGATCACCTACAAAAATATAATAAAAAATCCTAGAAAGGTTAGGCAGAGGTGCTAACAGGACACCCATGTTTTCTTTTGTGTTCGGTACTACAAAGTGATAGGAGGCAAGCCTTTCGACATATCTAGCAATTCCTATTTGAATTGATACAAGCATTAATTCCTATTTGAATTGATACAAGCATTTGTGGGCAAGTTCCATAATATCAGATTGTATGTTTCAATGATACATGTTACGTAGTTTTTATTTTTTGTTACAATTAATAAGGGTCTTTATTCATAATTGTTGTTACTATAGGCTAGCCATAGATTAATGTTACTGTATGACTAACATTGGTTTGAAATTCAGGAAACCAAATACAAACATAAATTTAATATAAAAATTAAATAAAATGTTTCTTTAATTACCTTCTCAAATTCAACATTTTCTTTAGCTGGGTTAGTATCATCAAATCTCATAACCAATTTTCCTTGGAAAGCTTCCTGGTAGTACTGGTTGAGAAGAGCTGCTTTAGCATGGCCAATGTGAAGATATCTGAAAGAAAAGGGAAAATTTGTGTTATTTTGTAATCTTACTAATATTATCAATGTGGAACTTTGTGTGTTTGTTACTTGTTCACGTTCAAACAGCTGGACCAATTTTGATGAAATTTGGTTTGGAGATAGCTGATGCCATGGATTAACACATTGGGTATTTTTTAACCCTGAACATTTAGTTTTACTAGGTTTTGGCTAAGGAATGCAAATATGTATATTTACTTTCAAACTTAACAGGATGTAATGGTATAGAATATAGGGCTGATGAAATGAGATATAAGAGGCCTGGACTGTATGCCTTGAGTCATGGAACTCAAAAAGAGCAATACCTAGCAGACGGACGAGAAAAGATGTATAATGGACAACAATAAAATATAGTTCAAATGAAAAACAGTATGCAAAATAAAATGTGTCTGATGTGGACTGGACCTGGGTGAAGCCCGGTCAGTATCCTAGTTAGAAATTAAATCACAAGTACAAATTATTTTTAGCTCACTTCTAGTAAATCATACAATACACATTGTAATTAATAACTTACCCTGAAGCCTCAGGTGGGAAACGCACAACAACTTTTCCCATTTCTGCATGAGGCAATTCAACAAATTTGCCTTCTTGCTGCCTTCCTGAGCCACTTTCATTGTTTGTTGGTGATCTCCTGAAACAATATAATATTTGTATGAATTTAAAATTCATAACTGAGAAGCAAAAAAAAAAATAAAAAAAAATACATTGTATTCATTAATATTTAGCACTGTATTTGTGTCTCAAGACATTGCTTATATATTGAAGACATAACATGTATTCTACTGCCAAAAATGTTTAGAGAGTCCTCTGCCCACTACCCTGTAATAATATACATATACATATCATAAATTTTTTCACATCATTTTAATAACATTATGTCCCCAAATTGACTTTGGTTATTTGAGATGTATTCAACATACCTTGATGAGGATTTGTTGAGGGCTTCCACCACATCAGCAGGCAGATCCTTCAGTGCTTTGGCTACAGGTGTCTGAGCTTCTATCAGTTTCATCCACCTTTGAATGTTCTTTGGTGGATTAGTTTTTGCTACCTCCTTGAATTTGGATGACACTAAAATATATATTTTTTTAGTATTCACACACATGAAATCTAAATCATTCACTATTAAGTATATGTATTTGTAGATATTGCATGTAAGTTTATTGTTTGCTGAATTTATTATATATTATATATAGGAATATCTATCTATGTAGGTATTGTTTATGTACATTTATTTTTAAACAAAAAGCACCGCCATTGTCTCATGGCATTTTTTGAAAATTATCAATATATTTGTCAAGAACTATTTTGATTGTGCAGAAAAACTTTACAAGCTAAAACTTTTACTACTTGTCTATATTTTCCTATCAAGACTTCATGAGGGTAGATATAATCAGATTTCCTCATTAAAACCCTGCATATTAATTTCACATTATATTTACATACCATAAAGGGCACTGAAGACAGCCAAATCAGACACAGACAATGATTCTCCAACCAGATAAGTTAATGGACCAAGAGTTTTATCCAAGTACTCTATGGATTTGGGCACTTCATCGTCTAAAATAAGACTGAACGACAACCAGTGATTCATAGTCACTTTCTGAAGTGGCTGAGCGCTTTTGTTAAAATTGTTCTCGAGAATTCTGATCAAATCATTGCTGGTTCCATATGTCACTGGTTTGTTGGAATTAGGCAGTGTAACGGTCGAATCATTGCCCCAGACCACTTCGATATCTTTTGCCGAAGACCGGTAGAACTCTACCGCCAGCAAACCACCTGGGAAAATAAAAATACATCTATTTTAAGCCTCGCCCAAACCACTGATGCAATACTCAATATTATTATATATTATGAATCATACCTAACGGCGGGTTGACTTTATTGCAAACCAATTTCATGGCGAGATGTTTCGTATTATTTCGTGGTCAATAAATGGGATTTTTATTTGAACAACCACGATTTCACTCGCCGACGATCCACACCACAGACTAATAAACAAGACAGACCGCCGACTCCATACTAATTTTTAAACACGTTAAGCAAACTCACACATCGAAAGCCCAAACATGTATTTTATGTCTATATTATGTTATATAATTCATTCATAATTCATCGTCCATCTCTTTCTATTCAGTACACATTTTGACATCGGGTTCTTCTGTCCTTTTCTTTCGGTGGTTATGTACACGGGTAGCAGTGCTGACAATCGGTACTTTTTCGAAAATACCGATCTTTAAATAATTAGGGATGGCTTTAAATTCCGGTTGATATCAATGCCTCAAACTTACCGGTTTTTTTGCCGGTTTTGGTACTTATATATTTATTTATTATTGGTCTTCAAAAATATAAATAAAAGAAACCTCAAAAAATAAATAACTTTATTTTTAAATAATGAGAATTAAATTGATTTGTTATTCTGAAAATAAAAATACTATATATAATCCTTATTTAGATTGTCACTTTTTACCAACCAGTTCACAAGGCTGTCTTCACTAGAAAAGAACGGGCAAGAAACTCTAGCGTTGCTCTTTTCATAATAAATTTAAAATACAGTGATTATGCATTAGTTAAAGTTCACGAATAATGTATAAAAAGTATATGGACCTACTATGCCTACCTATTTAAAACAATAAAATTAAATTTATTACAATTTCCAGCAAAGTATTGCTATGGACTAATGATAATTACAATGAAGTGTATTGCGAACAATGTCTGCTTACACATATCCTATTTGCATTAATTAAAAACAAGTCATTATGAAATTTAATACATCATTGCAGACTTTCATTCTAATATACCCAAATATTACATTCCAATTTGGTTAATATTAAATACAATTAAACAATACAACCTTTAAATACAATAAATAAAACTATTAAAACTGTAAAATAAACAATTTACAAATATTGCAACATGTGAGGCATTCCATGCATAATAATTGGTAATACCATGAAGTCACATTTACATGAAAAATACTGGATGCAATATTATTAAGAAACCAGCAAATTTCTACTTCAGGATTCTACATTTCAATAATATAAAATATTTGACATTCAGTTTAAAATATATATTGACAACCATCAGGAAGGTTCATATTAAAGCGTAAGAGAATGTTTGGCAACATAGGTTTATTTTAAAGAAAACCTTGAATCGAACCTAAAATGATTTTACACCCTGAAAGGGGACTTGAGCGACAACACTCAAATTTGATCTAAGAATTTTAAATTTAAGACAATATTTGAATCATTAACAAAAGCTATTAAAAATAATGATAGATCTATTATACAATGCAATAAAACTAAGGATTGGGTTTGACAGCATACAGTTGAGACTGCATGCATGGAGTGATGTAGCCACTTGCCGGCTAAAATCTTGGGCTGCAAGTTTTACCTGTAATGTATATGCATTGTCATTATTGTATAACAATAAACAATATAAAATCTATACTAATAAACACTTTTGCTGATCAGTGACCACTTCAAAACAGAATCTTGATAGAAATTGTATAGTTTAATTTACCTTTATTCTGTCATATGAAGTTGGATTTATGTATTTCTTTGTAAGTTTGGTGTTTCTTGCTCGGCCACAAAAGCCATCTCATTTGTATAGACTTTCTATACATTCCCACTTTGCTCTTTGATAACCAGTGAGTAGAAGCTTTTTCTGAAAATTATTATGAGAACATTTCAACAAATGAGGTACATCATAGATATAATATAATTGCTTGGGGCCAATTTTGTAGCAGATGTCATAAGTGCAATTATTACTATGTGAAAGTTCAGCATTGAAATCTGATATTAATGACTTAATAGCAGCAACATTAGCAGAGCCTTGATCACTAATTGTAGCGCTAACTATAAAACCAGATTTAAAAACTGCTAAAACTATTTATTTTATTATATTCTTTAAAACAAAAGAGTTAACCCTATCTCGTGTAAATAAAATGCTATCAGAGTTTTCCAATTTTTCATTAATATGTTCGGCAAGAAAATGTTTATGACAAAAACGAATACGGCTTCGTTTAATAAAATGAATGATTTGAACAAACCCCTAACCGCATTTCTTACCTTGATAACAACCCACAAAAATATTTATTATTCGGTCCTCGAGTGTTGCACCCGGGAACAATGCACTTATTTACCATAGTTATTACAAAAATAACAAGTATTTTAACACAAATTCAATAATATAAACTATTACTAGTTTGAGCCGGTAAACACTAAGGGCACTTAAGGCTATTTTATCTTTTACGAAAACATAAGCACACAAAATCAATAAAAAGGAAAATACCGCCTTTAATTGCAAGCTGTAGCACCAGAATCCGTGATTAGAATGTTATTAAATTCCAATTAAAAGATTTGTTGTACTAAGACTTGACAAGACACAATAGAAAATGGCGGCAAACGAGATATGTTTCACAAACAGCAATTTCAAAAGTGACATAAGATACTACGCCACACACACACTAATATAAATATGGAGTGTAGAGAGAGAAAAATGAACGCAATCCATATTAAAAAAATGAGATAGCTAGCATAGCTTAACGTGCAACTTTTTTTATTCTGAGTTGGACGGGCCTGATCCACACGCGAAAGAAACGTCACACTGACATTGATGACATTTAACATTCAGTTTACTGTCAAATACTACTTTGTGCAGTAACAAAACGTGAACTATGAGGAAGTTAATTTATCGGTTCAACTTATGATGAAAGAACCCTAAAAAATGTCTAACTTATTATCTAAATACTTTTTTCTAATGCAGATTTTAAAGGTTTAAATAAATTATACTTAATGATACATCAATCATTTCTAAGGATGGCACTTCAACAATATTCTAGGAAAAATATTCTTCATAAATGTTTTGATTATGTTGTATACTCTTGGTAAAATAAACATATAAAGCCATAAAGCTTAGAGGTTAAAGGTTATCAAGATCGCCCCACAGAGTACATTGTATAAAGCTCGCCCTGACCTGCGCACTACGCAGTAGACCAGTAGACTTTTTAGTACCAACAAAGCTTTATGTATTGATAACATTTTTAGTGTTCGACGAAACCTTTGTTTACCGTTTTGTATAACATACATTAATTATTATTTTTCAAACAAGAATATTCGGAAAGGGTGAGTAAATGTACGCTTAAACCAACCTAATATTGATTTTCTTCCCATTGAACATATTGTGTTACTGTTTTTCTTAATCCTGAGATAAATTATCCATATATTCAATACTTATATTAAAAAATATAATTCCTTTAGGTTTATCATCCACGGAGAACTTCCAATAGTTCGTGCATATTTGTTGTGGAAATGAAACGTCAAAACGTTCGTACATTATCACTTGTGGTTTGTACGTTTACATACTTGCTGATAGGAGCTGCGGTGTTCGATGCTTTGGAGTCCGATACAGAAAGCAAAAGATGGGAGGTTTTATCAGGTAAACAGAATGATTAAATTGATATATATTTTTAAGCTTTATCTATAATACGTAGTAATAACAAAACGTTGGTTTAGTTAAAACTTGGGTTTTTCCATGGTTTTTCTGCCTGTTTCCATACATCCTTAATTTAGATTGTTCTCAGCAATCACAGAGTACATTTTATATACTGAAACGCATTAAAACTTTTCAGATATATAATGTAGTAAATAGCTTAAAAGTTTACAAAAAATAATGTTGCTCTGGGTTCAAAACCGATGCCACTGATTAAGCAGACTGTTCCTGGCCAGTGGCCAACTTGGACTATCGGTCGCGTACTGAGTAAATGCCGTTGTTAATATTATGTTCGTAAAAAAATTATGCCTACAATGATTATTATTAAACGAGGGACTTTAACCTAATCACATGATATTTCATAAAAATATAAATACACAAAAAATATGGCCAAAACCGCAAAACTTTATAATTTTCCCAGAAGGTCTCACTACGTGTGGATGCTTTTGTGTTGGCGACCTACGTCTTACTACAGGCGTCAATGACCTTTACGTGGGGCACATACCTGGTAATACCGTCAAATAAAGGCATACAACGCTAAGGAAAGGCGAAGTATTTGTGCCGGAACCGTGAATTTTATGGACCATCAGCCTTTTTTGCTGCGTGATATTTTTAATGGATAATTTGTTGCAGATTCCTTTATTAAATTCAAAATTGTATTATACATATTTTTACCCGACTGCGAAAGAAGACTCAATTTTTCATCCAGTATAAAATTGAGCCATTTACTTATTTATTTGTAATATTAATTCCATTTTAGACATGAAGAATGGTTTGGTGCGTAAATACAACATTACCCCAGAAGACTATCACATGATTGAGATAGTGATCATCGAGAACAAACCACACAAGGCTGGTCCACAGTGGAAGTTTGCTGGTGCCTTTTACTTTGCTACTGTAGTTTTGGCAATGATTGGGTATGGTCACTCTACTCCGGTGACAGTAGGTGGTAAAGCATTCTGTATGGCATACGCTATGGTAAATATTTTCTGAAATTCATTTTGATTTTATATTTTATTACTGATTCGTTGGGAAGTTTTGGTTCGATTTAGTTTCATAATTTATCAAAAAGTTATATATACAGCGTGTCCGTGTTAATATAAATATGGATGACATTGCAGGTTGGAATCCCGCTAGGTCTGGTGATGTTCCAGAGCATAGGAGAGCGTCTGAACAAGTTCGCCTCAGTAGTAATACGGAGGGCTAAGTGCTACCTCCGCTGTAACACTACTGACGCCACTGAAATGAACCTCATGTTTGCTACCGGCATGCTGTCCTCAATTATAATTACTACAGGTATAATAGTAACCTCATTGTTGTGGTACTAGCGTTTATTATTTATACATATATACCTAAACTCACGACTTTTTCAGAATGGGTAGGCAGACAGAGGTGTTACTAGAATAACCTTGTTCGCCTTGTGTGTTCCGTCTCACGATGTGGTAGTGCGCGCATATCGCCATATTATCGGTCACAAGTACACGATGCTAACTCCAGACTAATATTGAATAGAAAAATCCCATATCACTTTACCGGACCCGGGATTCGAACCCGAGACCTCAGCTTTGCAATCATGCCGTAGTACAATTGCCCAAACGAGGCACCGCGTGTATTATGTATATCTGTGGTGATATTCGATTCCCACACTATGCCATATACTTTGATGACTTTTTTAGTCTTAATCTCGTAGGTTATCTGGGATAGAATTTGAGCACACGATAAGCTGGACCTCTATCACATATTGGGATTGAGAGACACTTACGAAATGTTACTGCATTTTGAATATGGATTATTACAATATCAATAACCCATTTCTTTTATTTTAGGTGCCGCTGTATTTTCTCGTTACGAGGGTTGGAGTTACTTCGACAGTTTTTATTACTGCTTCGTCACTTTAACCACTATTGGATTTGGAGATTATGTCGCTTTACAGGTATTTTTTGTAAATCTCACTATGGCAGCTTGCATGTAAATATCATGCTTATTTTTTCCTAAGTATTTTATAATTTGATAGCAGGATATAAAGTCTAAACTCTAATTTATCATCGGAATTTAATGAATAATATTTTCTTATCCACCACAGAACGATCAGGCGCTGACGAGCAAGCCGGGCTATGTCGCCTTGAGCCTCGTATTCATACTGTTTGGATTAGCCGTCGTCGCTGCCAGCATCAATTTACTTGTACTACGTTTTATGACCATGTGAGTAGGTTTCCTGTATCAAGTTTATTTCAACTTGGCTAATCGGTAAACAAAAGCCATTGGCGGATAATGAGGCCTTAATCGAGGACCCATGTAGTATTCTCACAATTTAAGTTTGATTAACAACTGGTAAATAGATATTCATCAGGTGCTGTATTTACATCACTTTAGGTACTATAAAAATAGATTAAAAATATATTCAGATGATATTGTTTGTTTATAGGCAAGCTGAGGAGAATGCTCGTGACGAAGATAAAGACGGCTCTCGAACTCTTCTGCCTATTGAGGGCCACGCAGTGGCGGGAAGGCAACGATCGCATGATGACCAAGCTTCGGTGAGCCCAATACATGTTTTTAGCGTATGACTATGTTGTGTTTAAACAGATTATTATGATCCTTTGATATTATATCTGAAGTCTCAAGATGCTTTGGAGGCATATGTTTTCCGCGACACGACGGGAAGATAGCATCTGACTTTCGTTTAAGGTGTCTCAAAAGGTGATGGTCACTTTAGTTTTTTATAGGCTACTTTTGGTTTATAGGTCATAGCGTGATTATATATAGCCTATAGCATTCCTCGATAAATAACCTATCCAACACAAAAACATTTTTCCAATTCAAACTAGTAGTTCCTGAGATTAGACGTAACAAACAAACTCTTCAGCTTTATACATATATCAGTATAGATGAGTTGTACTCTAGGTGTGCTCTTGCAACTGCCTGGGCAACAAGCAGTGCGAGGCGGGCGCGCTGCTCAGCGCCCCCTCCCGCCCGCACCGCCTGCACGCCGCCACGCGCCCCTCGCTCGCGCAGGACATCATCGAACGAGCCTCCGTCTGAACAATGAACACTCTCGAGGAGTACCTACACAGCCGTCACTGCCAACAAAAATGCATTTGTACCAGTTCTTTGTTCTCTCGCATCTAGTAATTAGAGAGTTACTTTCAGATGAAATGTAGTTGAAGTTTGAACCATTTTACCATCGAAGGAATCTCTGAACATGCTTGAAGACCACCTGCACAGTTGTCACTGCTAACGAGACAAAATGCATTTGTACCACTTCTCTGTTCTCTCACTAATAGTAACTGGTTAGTTACTTTCAGACGAAATGTAGTTGTACCATTTTACCATCGAAGGAATCTCTGAACATGCTTGAAGTGTGTGAGGCTGTTCAGGTACAGCCGTCACTACCAACGAGACAAAAAAGCATTTGTATCACTTCTCTGCTTTGTTAGTTAATATATGCATTGTGTCTTATTTGTCTAACTACGGCAGTTAGAGCCATTTAATGTCAATTAAATTGTAGATTTTGTTTGCAAAATCTTTACTTATCTTTGCAAACAAAATCTTTACTAAGGAACGATTTAATTGATATTAAACGTCTCTGAGTGCGGCCGTTACTCTAATATGATCGATCGATGCCTAAACAATTCTGCTTCTTTAGGCATCGATAAACAGACTTTCTGTGTGTTCACATGGGGGTGTAATTCCACTTGCACAACGCACAATATTAGCTCTGTGGAGGATCTTAAAATGTTCACCATTTATCGTATCGACTGAATAATCAAAAGCACGAATTTGACCTGCAAAGTGCAAAAAGATTTGCATAATATAATATTTAACTTAAAATGAGAACTTAGCGCATTTTCTCGTCTTTTGTTGTGTATTCAACGTTACAGAGCAAAAACTTGTGAAGGTAATATGGCAGAATATAATTCTGCTCTATTAGCAAACTTTAACCATTTTAGCTTTAATTAATATAATATTTAACGGGAATCTAAATGTTGTTTACAGTAGCTGTGTATACTAGCAGTAATTTGTATCAAATTGTAATTATTATATTTTTTGTTAATGGTCTGTTTAAACGGATAATGCTGTTCAGTAATCTGAACAGCATTAGCTGTGTAATTCAATTTTTGGTGCCTTTCTACTAACTAACTCTTCGGAGATAGAGGTGTCGTTATTGTGCCAAATATATACAAAAATTAAGGCATACAATTGGATTGACTTTTACAAGTCTTTTATGTGACAATTTGTACATAATAATTAATACGGTCTTACAATTTTTTAGTGGACATTTACAATTTGTTGTGTTGCACAAACTCGTAGTTGGTTCCTAATGTAGTTGCTTTATATCAGTTTTGTCCATTAAGCCTGAACATTTTGGATATTTTTTGCAGCGGACCTATGTCTTCAACGAAATCAATCAAAATCAAAATATTCTTTATTCAAATAGCCTTTCACAAGATCTTTTGAATCGTTCATTTCTGCTACCACCGCTTCGGAACGTGTTGTAGCTGTGAAGAAGAAGCGGCGCAAGAAACTCCCTCAGCAACACGAACTGTCTTCTTTTTTTCTTTCTTTTTCTTTTATTTTTTTTATATCGCCATTTACAATTACAGTGTTTCATGTCACAAGTCACAATATTGTCAGTTTTAAAATGGCTTTTAATACAATTGGATACAAAAAAATGAGCAATTTATTCCCAAGCAGTTTTATCTTCCACATAATCTGAGATTCTATAATATGCTTTTTTACACAGCTTAACTTTTGTTACGATTTTATCTATCGTGTTAAGCCGGGTACTCACTAGGGAGCTGTAACTGTGACTTGCTTGATACAGTAACGAGGTTCTATTGTGTACGCGTGTTACTGTTTAGGCTTTACAGAATGAGTGACACTCGCAGCAGCACTGTGTTTTTAGTTTATATAAATGGCAATTACGGCTCGCTTGTGAGGACCCGGCTTTTACCCTTCGATCAAATATACACAGTGTCTATTTGATCGAAGCTTTTACCATACAAATTATAATGAACAGTGTGTTCCATGGTAACGTGTTTGTATTTTTAGATATTGCAGTTACTATTTAAATAAATTAGTCAAAGATGCATATTTTATGTGGATATATGTATGAATTTGTTGTTTTCATCGAATGAATTTATTAACTTATCTCTGAAATATGTGCATCTAAATAGGATGTGTATATTTCCGATTGTGTATAAAAATTAATTTATTATTTGTCTTGCATTTTTTAAGTTGTATTTATATTATTTTAAGCATTGCATCTGTGATATGTTTGATCTTCCTTCTTATTTGAACCTAATATTATGTGTCCTTGTGCCAAATACAAAAATGAATGGTGTAATTTTTATGGTGTCTAAAAATTTGGTAGAAAATAAATGTTTACAATGTCTGATGCTTTTCCTTTTTCCTATTATACTGATGTGGTAATAAGATATTAGAACAACTAATGACTATAGTCTATATTCAGAGAGTTAATTCCATAACTACAACATAATTATGTCAACAAAATGCAGTTATGGAACAAAATAAAAATACAGGAGTAATACAGAAGTAATAAGGGAGTGATATAATGTTGAGATACGGGCGAGCAAAGTTTAAGCACAAAGATCATTTACAAACTTAAAAAAAAAGAATATTAATATTCAATACAAACCTTCCGGGAAATGCGATATGAAAGGTTTAATCTCTTTCCCCGGATATAAATTGTCCTGCGCACTACACAGACTTCTAGTGCGCAGTACTGACCCAATAATTGCAAGTACTAACTAGACCTAGAAGGGATATTTGTTAATGAATGGATTTGTGCGTGTGCAAATCGTTACGTCACTTAATACCTTTTATATGACGAAGTAATTAACATCAGTCAGTTAGTCAGCCCTGAAAAGGTAAGTTGATTGATTTCTGCCCGATCCTAATATTGATTATCCCGTAGAAAGAGTATATTTTCCTTATTTCCTTAAAATTTCTACTTGTTGACTGATATCATCTTCGTTTCTATCATATTTCGCTCATTCAAGGATATTTGAATACTAATATATTACAAGGATATTTCTATCTATTTGGGCTCAATCGTGAGTACCTAGTTCGTAGATCCAAAATCGTCTAAAAATCGTTTATTTGGTATCGATAAAAACATTAAATATGTTTAGAATTAAATCAATATTCGCATATATATCAGTCAATGAAATATTTTCAGCTTGTTGTTATTTGTTAAGAAATGGATCAACGCAGCTTCTACCGTCGATGGTTTCCTGCAATATTCAGTGTTTTCGAGCCTTCGGATAATGGCACGTGGAAGATTTCGCCAGGTATTACAAAATAATCAAAATGCTATAATTTTATTCATCCATCATATTAGCAATTACTAAAAAGGGTTCACACGATCTTCCGGGGGTTGTATATTTAATATTTATCCTCTTTGATAATGGAATAAGCTTCGTTATACTTTTAAACATTTTGGAGCCATATTCAGAAAACAAATCCTGATGGATGTATTAGGTACTATTCAGAAGATAAATTGAATAATGCGATTTATGAAAATAGTATAAGTAGTTAATAATGTAGAATCATAGTTATTTATATTCTCTTGACCTTAAATATAACAATATGAAACTAAGAAACAAGGGAAACGGCTTCGTATGTTAACATTAGGCCTCTAAAAACAACATCATGTTCACCTGAGGAATATTAAGAATGCTCAAATTATAGGGTATCGACTTCTCAACGTTGGTCTGCATGGGTTAGCTGGAGTCTTCTTTATCGTTACGGCATTCCTGGCTGCGATCGCTTATGGCTGTTTCACTCTGGTCACTATCGGGGGTAAAGCTTTTAGTCTGGCATGTGCTTTGGTAAGTATAGTTTTAAGTTAAGTTCTAATGTATATCTACACTACAAATCATTAGATGTTTTACAATTTAAACCTAAGATATTCCTATTTGCAATTTGATTCTTGGTTAAAATATTTATGATAAAATTTATCAACAGAAACCTTGCTAAAATGTAAGCGTGAAGTAGGAAAACAATGCAATTTTTTTTTGGATAACTATTTTGTTTTCGTATAACAACATTTTCTCGAAATAAGTGTAATAGAATAATTACATATGTTTTTAATATTAGTTTCTGCAATATTTACAAAAATAGATGTAGTAATAACTAACATAGTCGTTTAAATTATAGGTTGGTATTCTCCTATCTCTGGTGGTACTGAAGATCATAATTGATCGTGTGGACGATGGTACGGCGGCGAAGATACGTCGTGCTATTGATTATTTCGGTCTTGCTACTCCACCTAGCCCTGGGACACTTATCGTACTCACTTGCGGCGTGCTGTTCTCCACTGCAGTCTCTACAGGTGTGAATATAATAAATATATTTACCCAACAGTCACATACATAGTCCTGACCTCACACTAAGATTGAGTCTTGTGTCATGGGTATCCGAAACTACCAGAGCTATTTCGTATTATTCGTATATCTCACAAACACCCAGACCCGTGGCAAATACCCGTGGTTCACACAAATATTTTTTTCGGTGTGGGGATTGAACCCGCGGCATCTGGTTTCACAGCCGGCGTCTAACCAACTGTGCCACGGAGGCTGTGTGTGTGTAATATTCTCCAACAATCGATGGTGACAATAGCAACATACCTCACAGAACTTCCTTGTTTGACATACAAGTCTCTTCCACAGCTAAGCGATATTTGATATAATGTCAGAAATACATTCGTGATGCCATGATTAACAAGGGTTACTACAGCATTTGGGAGAGTCGTGTACATAGTCACTCATTGAGGATGAATGCGATCGGGAATATAGCTAAGGCATAATTAATTTAGATACTATTGACTCTCAAGCAACTTAACGTAACGTGACAGCAAAAGTGGTACTTCACTTCGGTTTTCTTATAATTTAATTTCATCATGGCATATCGAAGGGCAATGAAAATGAAAGTCGTTTTAAAAAAAATATCTTTTAATTTTATCTCTTTTTTTTAAGTACCAATTTTTCTCTGTAGTTAATAGCAGGAGCAATTGCGGCGTAGAATAATTTAAACTGGACCCTCTTAAAATTAGCTATTTGAACGCGTGATACTTAGTTGTACAATGATACCTACTGTAATTTTAGGTGCCGCTGCGGTGATATATTCTGAGATAAAAGAAATGATGCATCGACTTGGCATCTGTTTTGGAATGCACAAGGACAATACCACAGCAGTGACGGTAAATTAAATTAAATTATATTATTAGGAACAACGGTGAAGTAACACTTCGAAAGAGTAAAAACTAAAAAGCCTTACCAAGGCGATTTGAATGGTATATAAAGGTCTAGCCTCACTCAATCATATTCTCTAGAGGAGGCTCGTGCCCTGCGATGGAACGTATAAGTACTGTTTAAGATACAGATGACGCGTTAGCGGTCACTGCGATTTCTAATGATAAAAATGTACAAAAATTTAAATTTGAAATAATCTCGTTTATTTGTTAGTACCTAGCTAATTAGCTACTATAATTATCACCCACTTTAAGGGGTGCAAGAATACTTCGCGAGGAATCCTGCATAGTTTAGAGTTTATAGAATTTCGAAGGTATGTGCAGGGCATCACCTCACTCCAGACTTGAATAATGAAGTGACGCCTAAATCCCTCTCAGATGTATAAAAAACTGTAGATAATATACATACTTATTGGTAGATACAACTGTATTAATATTATATTATATTGCCGTGGCAGTCGAGAGACTAGCACGATAAACGCGCGAATTAAAAAAACTGTTTTGGAATGTACATACATAAAATAATTTCTAGCTATATAGGTTTCATTAATCTACGTATTAGAAATTAATTTCCTTGTTCGATAAGTTCTGTTTTTTTTTTTATTATGTAAGTATATTCCAAATCAGTAATTATTGTAAAACAAACGACCGCCTTTGACCCTCTCAATCACTTTTAACGTTTGTGGTGATTTTGTATAAGAAAACTTTTTTGTAATCTGTGATCTAAAATAATGGTAGCCATTTACCAAAAAGTAATATATGTTTAACGATTTAATTCCGTTTACATATTGGCGAGTTGGAACGGCATGACGACGCGGACGTAGTCGTGTGGATCTACGACTGGCGTTCACTTTACGATGTCGCAACTAGCTGCTTCTGCTACTTCTCCCCGGTGAGAGAACTTGTTTTTATCCGTCATATAATTTTCATCAACGCGAACACAATTACAACCATATAAGATTATATTCAAGGAATATCGTCTAGCATCAGAGTGATTAACAAAATATTTGTAGTCAGGAGGTTTATGCATCAAATGCGCACCTGGGTTAGGTTCCTACATCCCCGTCTCATTGTTGGCTAAGTACTCATGAAACCGCGACTATTCTTGTTCCTTACGACTCCTCTGCTTTACTAATTTTGAAGCTCTAAATATCCGTTCTTATTATTATTCCAAAAAATTGCTTCGTTGAGGCAGCGTCTCTCTTCTTTTTGTCTTTTAGGAGATTTATCGTAAATATTACCGTTTTTTGTAAATGCATTGTTGTTTTCCGGTTGGAAGGACAATGTAGCAAGAGTAACTACGGTACATATAGAGAATTAATATCTTATGCCTCAGCATGGCGAGTGCAATAGAATGCGAAGCAAGCAAGAATTATAATTCATGTTGTTTGATTTTGCTACTATCCTGAGCGGTCCTATGACGACGTATCGCTTACGATTAGGCGAATGCATGCTCGTCTCGCTGTTAATTGCAATAAAAAAAAAACATATATTATTATTGTTTATGTACAGGTTGAAGAGCTGTTGGCGAGTGGCCGAACTGAAGTTATCGTGAGCTTCGTGATAATATTGTACACGTTGTGTTTAATCCCCTTCGTCATCATTGTCATATCAGAGGGATTAATGTTGCGTTTGTAAGTATTATTTTTAAATAGTTATGTGTTTCTTCATTTTATAGCATTAATAAGTTACTGCCTCGGTGACGCAGTTGTACTACGGTGCGATTACAACGCTGAGGTCTCGGGTTCGAATCTCGGGCTAAGTGAAGTTGAATTTTTCTATTCATTATTACCCAAAATAAGTTTAAAATGATTAAGGTCGTTTGTATTCATATTTCTAGAGAGACATCGCTTACATTGTTATCATTTAGTTTGATTAAATATGTACCTACTGATAGCGCGCGAGTTGAATGCAGAGCTTAGGAATGCGGTAGTGCGGTGATCTAATTATTGATGGTCATAGTGGGTATATCGATAATTTTGTACATTGTTTTAAGTTTGTCACTTATCACTAGATAAACATAATTTAAAAAATAAATTTATTCACAATTTTCGCTATTTCTCGTGCTTGGCCACGAAAAAATACTCGTTATTTTTAACAAAATTTGATGGACGATCAGTTATAATGAATTATTAAACAAACAAATAATAATGCGGACTATAATATGTTGAGTATCGTAATAAGCGTACGATAGCTCGGGAAGCACTGCACTAAGCTGTAGGCCCGGGAGGGGACACGTGCGGACGGCGGGGGGAGATGCTCCCGCTCTTTACCTCAGGCCCCGACTGCATTCAACTCGCGCGCTATCAGTACATAATATTATGTATATTCCTTGTTAACGTTGATTTTGAATTACTTATATTAGTTTATGTATAATGAAACTGCTAAATTTATATTTACATCCTACTAATATTACAAATGCGGAAGTTTGTGTGTTTGTTACCTCTTGACGCTCAAACTACTGGACCAATTTTAATGAAATGTAGTATGGAGATAGCTCACACCCTGGATTAACACTGGATTTTTTATACAAACAAAATGTAGCGTTACCGTGGGATATATAATCGATACTTTTTCAAACTCAAAGGAATTGGATGGGAAGTTTAAAAAACGTCAGTAATGTTGAGTTTAAATATTGAAAACAGTTGTCACGGGAAATAGTTCCTGTTTCTAAAGTGGACTGGATTCAAAAAATATCTGAACACCTGAAAAATATCTGGCCGGTCCTCTAGTGACACATAAATTTAAAATATTTTATTTTAGGATGCATGGTAATGGGATCAACTACGATCGCACAAAGAATATACGGACTATTGACATCAAAAAGCTGAAGAAATTGATGCAGGGGGATTATGAAGAAGCTTTGGTAAGCTCTATGAAAACTTTTGTATCCAAATTATGATTGTTAATTATACCCATCTAGTCTAGACTACATGGCCATGTAATGGCAGTTTAAATTTAAATTCGCAGAGTGCGTAGAGCGTTTAAAAACACATCGGATTATAGCCCCAGCGAATGAAATTAATAAATATATCGTATAGCAGTTAGCTACAGGACGTATTGATATGAATGAATATATTGCTTTGTTTGTAGAGGAACTTGCACAATTTTTTGGACGCCGAACAGCAGTTGCAAAATACACCGGCCAACACCGAGGGACAATCTACCTAAACTATTTCTGCATTGTTTTCACAACCATAAACCGTAGCTGATTGGAGAAGAATATTACATTTATCTCTTGCTTTTAGTATACCAACAACAAATTAGTAATTGCTGCTGTGAAACGAGAAGCGGCGATCCCCGCACCGAGACAAATATTTGTGTGATCCACAGGTATTTGTTTCGGGTCTGGGATTTGTGAAACTGAAAAGTCTCTCGTAGTTCTTGATACCCATGACACACGACTCGATCTTAGTGTGGAGTCAGGACTACGTATGTATGTGACAGTTGTGTGTTATTTCATTTAATATTTTGAAAATCTTACATTCCACATTTAAATGGCAATTCACATAATATTGTTACCACATTGTTTTCGTTGGCACTACATGCTACATACTCCTGACCTGGCATTCGCGATCGTTTTATCAAAACGTTTTTGCCAATATAATTGCTATACTCCTAATAGCTGAAAGGTCACATCTATAGCATTGTCAGATGAATCAATGAATTAAAAATTTCGTAGTAGGTATAATTGTGTAACATGTATGGACTTAATAGATATTAATAAAAACTTACAATTTTAATATTACTAGCACTAGTTAACTTTTTGATATCTATATTAAGTTGTTTACAAATAGTTGTATTTTTTAGTCTGTAAATGATTATCTTATTAATATTTTAGTACGAATCACAAGTCAACTGAATCATATATTTAGATATTATTTCATAATTCGCTTCTGTAGATTCATATCAATGGACAATTAGCAATTGGTAGATTTATCTTTTTATTCTGATTTTTCTCTATTTTTTAAATATAATTTTCAATATCCAGGCTTAACCTAGGTTATCTATTTAGGATTAGGGTCTAACCTCATTCTACGATGAGGCATATCTAATTTAGACTATGGCTGTCTATGATTTTAGGCCTAGTTCCTGAGGGCTGTGGGTGTTATTTGGCAAATACTAAAAACTTTTATACTCAGCTATCTTTACATTCACGTCAAATTTTTACAAATTTTATACGTGAATAGGTATTTGTAAAATGTACTTCTTGCTGTGAGTAGGTATTTGGAATTCCCAAAGGTAAATATTATGTATTTTTCGATACCTTTAAAGTCTTCATAATATGATTATAAAGAACTGTTCTTATCCTTGGGTACCTGTGTTGGTTATTACATTTACCATGCTATGTTAATAAAATAAAATGATAATAAAGCCATTATTTGCTTGTATATTTATTGTAAGTAACGTAGTAAAAAATGTCCCCAATATTCTTAATCGTCCGTAATACGAGTAGATGCATTTACTGCCGCTATCAACGTATTATTAATTTAGGCTGAAGGTTTAAAATTTCTAAAATGGTCATAGAAGCTTAAAACTTTTAGCTTCGTATCATCGCATTATTTTTAAGGGATTTTAACTCAATTTTCTTATATCCAAAATCTAGCAAACAAAGAATTGTATATTATATCCATTCACAATTAAATAATCTCCAAAAGTTTTAAATCTTGAAGTGGCAGTAAAAGAAAAAGGATGCAAAACAAAACTAGTGACGTCACTAGTCTTATTATGCATTTCTTTGTTCGGGTGCGGAAGAAACGTTAAGATGTTCCTGCTACGCGCTCCCAGACTTCATTATTAAATACTAAAATTTGCTTCATGTTACAAGCTACTTTAATACTGTTTTGACAGACATGTATTATTATAATGGTATTTGTGTATAAAAATAATAGAAACTATTCAAATATCCTATTGGTTAAGAAGGAAAATTGACATGTATTAATTGTTAATATAAAATATTTATTTACTTGCCTCTCCAATGCGTTATATCCACATCGTTTTATTTGCTTTTACTGCGAATGCCTTTAAAACTTTGTAATTAATATGTTATATGAGTATATTAGGTATTATTTCTCAAATGGAAATATAGCTGATAAGGTATGATTTACATGCGTCTTCTGTTTTTGCATAATTATATATTAAGCGTTGTATCTGTGATAAGTTCGAGCTTGTTGGCTACTTTTTTTAATACAGCTCTCTGCGCCTATGTAAATAATATGTATATGTATAAAATTTTGTGGTACTGTATTACAATTGTGTAGACAATAAATGTTTTCAATGGCTGGTAATTTTTCATTTCCCTTATCCTTAAGATATTTAAGAACTTTTTCTCAAATTTGCTGCGCTTCAAATTCTGATAATTCTTCGCTACTATGACTCCATAAACATGTAGGATTACATTAGATACTAATAACACGAATATTCTCATGTAATTAGATGCTACTAGTTGCAAATACTTATTTTGCAGTGTTGGTCTAAAGTGGGTTTTAATAGCGAAAAATAAAACAACTTACGGCGCTCATGACAATTTTAATTGTTAATATGTAATTCATCAAATCATTTTAAATCGGTGTTAGAATGTGTAGTCCAATATGTTAGGTCCTTGAACAAGGCGCAATCCAGCAATCGAATCATAGTCATGAGAGGCAGTTATCCGATTAGGTTCCGTAATTCCAAATTCTTGGCGGAATCGTGGCACAGCTAAGACCACGTTTTCATTACGTCTTGGCTGTGTTTGCACCATTTTTATAGGTACATCTGTAAATATAAAAACTGCTAAGAACCGAGCGGTGTCAGGAAATAATATTGACAGTACATTTTGACTGACGTGACATTTTTGTTGGGCTTTGCGAACCTTTTAAGGTACGTGTAAGGAGTCAGTGCATATTCAATATTATTCATACCATTTTGTAATTATTATTTTTTTCATAAAATATTTTAGTTGTATGGAAAATAAAGTAATATAAAATAAAATAAAAAAATAAAGTGCGTGGTGGCCTGTAAAGTGCGTGGTGGCCTGTGGGTAAACGGATCAGACGCGGCTGCCAGCATGTTCACGGTAGTCGCGGGTTCGAAACCCAAGGCACACCTCTGACTTTTCGAAGTCATATGTGTATTGATAGTCAATCACCACGCACTAAAACGGTGAAGGAAAACATCGTGAGGTAA
This sequence comes from Hyles lineata, assembly GCA_030180105.1. NCBI lineage: Eukaryota > Metazoa > Arthropoda > Insecta > Lepidoptera > Sphingidae > Hyles > Hyles lineata. The sequence goes on along the minus strand of JARJEE010000013.1, from coordinate 10,405,847 downwards.
CCTGCATACCATAGCGATTTATAAAAAAATTGTATGGTATGTATGTCCGCCAACACGCATTAGGCCAGCGTGGTGGACTATATGGCCTAACCACTCTCAATCGTATTCTCGATTGTAGTGGAGGCCCGTGCCCTGCAGTGGGACGTAAATGGGCTGATACAGACAGACAGAATTTTCATCCATACATAGGTATATAATGGGTAGCTATTTCAACGGGTTAATAGAATTACCACTAGTACGATAATTAGCCAAGCTTATTTTTTTGTAAAGATATGATGGGGCGGGCGAGACTACGGTCATACCGGGAACTAATATTAGTCCTTTACAATTCATAAGAAAACACATAATTTAGACTGCTGGAGTTAGAATTCGAACCCAGCACATCTCTCCAAACTACAGCCCTTACAAGCATTCATAATGCATAGACGCTGTCTCGAAGCCAACGAGACGATTATTACCTAGGGATCTATCTTAAAAATTAATTAATTTTACATCCTTAATTAATTTGGTGTTATGCATTCATAAAGCAGACATCGCACGGGAACATTGCATTGGTTCAGGTTGGTAAAATCAATGTTGAATCTCGAATGTTGAAGCCTAAATGTTAAAGGTCACTCGCCCTGTCCTGCGCATTCGGGAGTGAAGTCTAGTGCGCAGGGCGGAACCTAGAACTTAACTAGGTTTGGAGGGGTGATTTATTGATTAAATAATTTGTGCACGACAGAATCCTTGCATACATCACTCATTGCATAATTCTCATAAAAATAACAACTCATATCCTGCTTGTCAAATAAGAAAACCGTAAGTAAATTGATTTCTTTAACGCCCCTTTATAGATTTTTCTTGTTGAATTACTGTAGTTTTTTCCACATATGAAATAAATTACTTTGTTTAATCAAATAGGTACTATTCTTTTTTAATCTGCTTTGACTGTTATTCTTGTATACCGAGTATTCTTCATTTCTTGAGCTTTATCGAGTGATCAAAAACAAGTGTTGCTCACCTACGCCTTTTTGTACAGTGATCCTTCCGTGCTAACACCTATTGACTAGGCACCTATTTTTTTATGGTATCTGGCTCTTTATGAATTGGTATTTGTTTTTATATTAAATATTATACTTATTAGAATAATATTTTTTATTTTTAATAAATTATGAGTTCTGATATTTCCGAACGACGAATTCTGATATTGAAAAACAATGCGATTAATGCGATTGTTTTCAAGTATATTACTGAAACTGTACATAGAGAGAGTATAGAGGATTTCTTCAGCGACCTGATGGACGCAGATTTTATTCACCGACTTCATGCTACCTTCATGAATTCGTTTTCCCACTTTTTGAGTGGATGTCCGATACTACATTTTAATTGCTCTATGATTGATGATACTGTATTTTTTCATAGGGTGATTTCTCATCGGTCGCAAAATGAAGCCGCCAAGTTTCAAGAAGGTGATGGCCATAGAACTCACTATAGCATACACGATGATTCAAGCGATGCTGTTTTACCAGGAAGACGTAGGTAATTATATGAAACAATTTCTCACGTATTCATTGTTTAATAACTTTCTTAATTTAATGGATAAAATGTCTTTCTTTTTTGTCTTTTTTGTATATATAAATAATACTAACGGACAGTACTCGAAACTTGAAAATGATGTGTATTTGTATAATTAAGTATATTGTAATATAAGTATAGTAAAATAATGGTTGAGGATGCAGGATTCAGGCCGCTGATTTCAGGCCACTTCCAACAGGTCGATGTGGAGGTCCTTGGGGGAGGCCTATGTTCAGCAGTGGACTACCCATGGCTAAAGAGAGAGAGAGAGAGAGTGTAAGAAAGTAAAATAATTATTTTTAATCCTATTTTAATGTTATAAAGGTGAAAGTTTGTTACTTCGTCGGATTCAAACAGCTGAACCAATTTTGTTCAAATTTAGTATGGTGGTACCAGGTGGTACCCTGGATTAACACAGAGGCTAATTTATATCTCGAAAAATGTAGTGTTCCCGTGGGATGAGCAAAGAATCTTCCCATTCGAATGGCTGGACCAATTTTAATTAAATGAGGAGGTACTACTACTTATCCCTACTACGGGCTACTTTTTATCCCGTAATACATACCTATGTAGTGTTCCCCTGGGACAAGCAAAAACTTCAAATATGTAAATTTGCCACTCTTTCAAATTTCAAATGATGGGGTTGCGTAGAATTTAGGGGGGATGAAATGGGATATTATTAAGATAACAGGGTATCATGTCTTGAGTTATGGAATAGAATCAAAACGAAAAACGATGAAACTATCCGGCGGCAATATGGATAAGTTGTAAACCTTGAGATTTTAGGTTCTATTATTTTAATTTGATGTTCGGTTTGGAAAGAAGTTTGATGGCATCTCCGAACGGAAACAGTAACTACCTCTATAGGAATCTTAACAAGGCCGTTACATGACTGAGCTGGTGATTACAGATTTTCCGATGACGTCATCTGAGACCCTGCGGAAGATTGGTTGGGGTTGCTATTTTATGGCCGTCCTCATGATTATGTCCCACGGACTGTCTTCTGTAAGCACGGAAATTCCTCAAGGCCGTGATGAAAATTTCAAAGCCTCGATTTTGGTATGTAGATTTTAATTTTGTGCCGACTACTAATGTTTTCGTTCGTCTGAAATTACTTTGAATTGATAGACAATTTATCTTTGTTCTTTAGCCACATTACCCGACATGTTCTCCTTAATGTCTATGATTCGACCCCTAAATTATGATATGGTAATTACTAAAGTGGTTGATATTGCAGATTGGTTGCCCGTTAGGCTTGGTGATGGTCAAGATTACAGGAGAAACTGTGCAGACGATCGCCTCGGCCGTCAAGAGAGTGGCGAAGCCTTTTCGCCGAAACAAATTTTTAATCTGCGTCGGCTTGGTCTCGTTATTTGCTATAGTCATCACAGGTATTAAATGTTTTGCCGTTGCTTACAAGTTGCTTACAATTGAATGACAACGATAGTTTATACAAGAAATATTTAAGGGGCGTCAAAAACTCTATTATGAAGGTGAAATTCTGATGAAGTTTTTTCTGCTCCAAGAACTATTCTACCATCCATCTGCAATATACTAGCACCAGAGACTGAAAAATGTTAAAATTTTTATAATAATGTAAGAATGCGAAACGAAGAAATGATTTAATCGATAAAAGTGATCCGGTAACCGTGAACATCTACTGTTAGGCGGGTCTTTCAGGCTGAAGGGTAAATGGTGTAGGATAGGAGAATGATAGAATCTCAAGGACGTTGGACTTTCTGCAAATTTATTAGTTGAACAAAACACGACAGTTAAGGCCAAGCTATTATTAATATCATGCTGTTACTTTTGAGTCGAAATAACAGTTACTATTTAATAAATTCAGACACTAGCATAAAACACTAGGACGTCATAAATTGATATGAATAAATAATATCGGTTCTCATGATTGCATTAATTTTAGGTTCCGCCCTGTTCTCTTACTACAACGGTTGGAGTTACATTACCACTTTTGGCAGCTGCTTCGCCCAGTTTGTCACCGGTGAGGGGTTGTGCCTCGCAGTGCAGGTACATCTTTTTTATATATTTAGAATTGGATTAGACTAATTCAAATTATGTTGCTTCTATGGGCAGTGATTGTAATAAATAATAAATAACACCCAACAGTCACATACATAGTCCTGACCCCACACTAAGATCGAGTCTTGTGTCGTGGTTATCAGGAACTACGAGAGAATTTTCGGTCTCACAAACACCCAGACCCGAAAGAAATATTTGTGGGCCTCACAAACATTTCTCTCGGCGCGGGGATCGAACCCGCGGCCTCACATTTCACGGGTGGCATCTAACCGACTGTAAGTACGAGATAGTTAGGACATGACTGGCCGATGTTTTTAAAGAAGCTATTAATTTGACGTTTTTTTAATATTTTTATAATTATATTGCGTGTACAAACCTATTGGATGTATATTTTAGTGATTGCATGTAGAGTTTTAGGATTAATTTTAGAAGTTTTCTCTGAGAAGCCGAGAAATCAAGAATTAACATTACACGTGCTTCCCCATATCATATTACGCCAAAGTTCTGAGAGTTCATGACCTCGCCTTACGACTTAGTGTATGGAAGTACTTGTACTTGTAATGGAGTACCTACTTGTACTCCATTTTCCGGCACTCCCGGTATATTACTTATGCGCGTGTGTGACTGAACTCCTTCTAAGCAGCTGGACCTTTAGAAGAAATGGGAATGTTGAGTTTGGAATATATTTTCCTAGTTCTTTATTGCTATTATTGTGATTGCAGAATCTTATGGACACCGAAGAGGGCTACTTCGTTGCGCAAGTAATCTTCCTGTTGTTAGCGTTTATTGCGTTTGGTTATGGTCTCTACGCATTTGTGACACTATGCATGGCCACGTCGGAATCTTCGTGAGTAAACTTTAATACATTAATGTCGGTGTATAAAATTATTATTAGTCATCTATAACTGGATTATTTTCTATCGTTAAAAGTAATTTTTATAGTGTACCTTTGTTTCAATACCAATCCTAAGACATGGAACTTTTAATTTACTTTAATACTTGTCTTATTTTTTCTAATACCTATTTTAATTTTAACTTTAATTATTCAGAAACTTTTTTATTCGATTTATATAATTATTGATTGGTTATAACTTTAAGAGTGATTGCCTTTATGATTAACACAGAGCATGTTTTGTAATAGCATAGGTCAGACAACCGAACAAACAGGTCACCGGGTGGTATGTGATCTCTGCTGCTCATGAACATCCAAAACACTTGGATTATGGATATATTGCCAATCGTTCAAATTGGGAGATGAGTGGGACGAATAAAGAATGAGAAAAGGGAAGGGGTAGGGAAGGGGTAGGGAAGGGAAGGGAAGGGGTAGGAAAGGGGTAGGGAAGGGGTAAGGAAGGGGTCACCGAATGAAATGTGTCTTGTCGATCTCCTGTGAGACAGTGGTACCATCCCGGACGAGCCTATCCATTTATGCTGAGTCATGACTGACAACAGCGTGGCTCTACCATTTTTAAATGTCTTTTGTGTGGTTTTTTGCTACTGCTATTGAACATCTGTAACACTTGCCCTGCTTCGAGCTGATGGCCTCTCAGAGGGGAAGAGGGAAGAGAATAGACAGGAGTGGTATGGGGTTTCCAGCAAGGCGGATGGAGGATACCATCGTATAGGATTTCCAGCAGTCGTTTAATGGTGATTATTTTCTAGTTCTGAAGAAGAGGAACGTAAGAGGATGGCGGAGTATACCCGAACTCTTCTGCCCTTGTATGGTGGCAGGAATCGAGTTAAGCCGGTGAGTTTTATTACGATATGTCTTAGTCTAACACACAAAATCCATATATCCAGACAACATTACTTCTTTAATTTTTTTTCCCTTTTTTGTTTTTCTAAGTTACCTTGTCTTAAACGTGTCATACACCCAATCATTTTGATTCTTGATCAATCTTACATTAATGTCTTTATTATTCATAAGTGGATGTAAAAATTATGTTTAGTGCAGATTTACGATACAAAAGTTTAAAAATTCTGATTAATCTATCTCTCTCCTTTTTATTATCCCCATCGGAAGGTTGCCTGTAAAATATTACCTTGTGCAGTAATGCCGCCCATTATGCTAACTTTAAATATGGCTCCAATTGTTTTCTTTTTCTTTTGGTGTATATTAAAGTGTATGTACAATAAAGAGATAAATAATAATAATTAATTTGCCAATTGGGACAATTCAAATCTAGTATATTGTTCCACAATTCAGTGCTAGTGATATATCTAAACCGTTGAGTTGTGGTTGCAGATGCACTTCTGCAACTGCGCGGAGCACAGGCAGAGCGAAGCCAGCGCTCTACTCACTGCTCCAGCCCAGCCACACCGCACAAAGGCATCGCTTTCGAAGCTGATTGTCAGGAAATCTGCCCAGCTACGAGCCCCGTACCTTACCAAACACTCCCTTTCGCAGATCATCAAAAAAACAGCCAACCCAGACCACATGTACCTCACTAAGGCCGATTTATCAGAACCGGTTGACGAAAAAACTGTCCTGCCAGACCCACCATACCTCACGAAGGCCGACCTCTCAAATGACTTGATTGACAATTTCCCCCAGCCACACCGCCTGTACCTCAAGATGGCTCCCCTACCCAGGGAGATCGTTCATCAGCCACACATCACGAAGGAGGCCCTTTCCCAGGACATCATCGAGAAAACCCCTCTCTAAACTATTTTAACAATCTTTATAAACATAACTTTTGAGCTTAAAAAGACGAAAAACACATCTGTGAACTTCGCAGGTGTAGGTATACGAGTAGTAAGTTTATTTAATGGGTTACGTTTAAACAGAAATCCCACATTTTATTGGCAAAATATTAATGGTTTTATCGCACGCTTTTTGAACAAAAAAAATTGGAGTAAGCAAATACGTTAAAGGTAATAGGTAAAAGGTCACATGTATTATTATATGGTTTGAGTGCTGAATATACTTAGATTACATAATAAAATAAGAGATAAACTTATTACATTTTCTCATCTCTATGTTGTGTAATCAATGTTAGATATACATACGTGAATATTGCAAAATAAAAATCTACTCGTGTAACATTTTAATATCTTAAATGTTTTAGCCATAATATGATGTTTTTTAATAAATGTACTCAACAGTCACATATAGTCCTGACTCCACACTAAGATGAAGTATAGAAAACGTGGGTATCAGAAACTACGCTAGTTTTTTCGGTCTCACATACAACCAGACCCGAAAGAAATACTTGTGGATATCACATTCATTTCTCGTTTCACAGTCAGCGTCTAGCCAAATGCGCAACGGATGCTGTCTCATTGATGTAACATTTTACTGAAATCTAAATGTTGTTTGTAATAATTGTTATTTATACAATAGATTATAGATTCCATCCAATTTGTGGCTGCAGCCAAAGGAATAACATGGTGAATTTTAATTGCTAGTTTGCCTACATTGAGGTATTATATTATAAGTATATTAGAGCGAGCTTCGGGAACATAATTACTGTGTCTTATGCTTTAACCATAAAATGAATTTATTTCACTCCATTTTCTAATCTTAAACTCAATATCAATTATTTTTACTTTTTTAGTTGGGTATTTTATCTAAGCGCGGATTTTTAGTTTTTTAAACTATTATTTAATTTGTTCTAAGTATTTGTCTTTCCGCCTCGTGGCACCTGTGGTGTACTCGATTCGATGTGTAGCACAGACGAGTAGGTAAAAAAGAAGTAAACAAAATGTGTAGATAGCGGTCGGGGGATCTATTATGAGATACCGACAGGTTGTTAAATACCTTATGAAGATGGGGCACAACGCACAAGACGTTACTAACAGGCGAAGTCAGTGCCAAAGGTTTGTAAAATCAAAGAAATATACTTAGTAATCGCGTTAACTTTTTACAAGTTTCTTATGCGAGTTAATATTTCTTATATAATCTTAAGCGTAGTTATATTATGACATATCTTCCGATATTTTTATATGAACTATTTATTTACAGGGCTCTTTTATCTTTGCCTGTATGATAAGTTTTGCTATATTAGTGCGTAAAGCACAAACGTTCTGTTATTTCTTACTGTAGATACTTATGTTAAAGAATTTTCAATATGTCTAAAATATTTACGAATAATACTTTTCCTGACACAGTGCCGTCATTTTAAAGCAGCACGGGCCCTGTAGTAATTTTCATCAAGGCCCTTTTTGCTACAATTCCTTAAGTACTAAGAAAGAGAAAAAAGATCAAACTCAACCGCGTTTAACTAACTTTAATTTAAAAAATGACACACGATCAGGGGTCGAATTTGGAAGGGTCCTTTTACGCGTGACGTCCGATGCACATACTACTTCTGTTTTTATGTTTAGCCCACCTCTATCCCTAGATAAAATTATATTATGCAACTATTTATCTATCTTATAATATTTTGGATGGTAACGGTAATATATGCCTGTCGAATTTTCAACACGTTTCCGAATTGTTAGTCTCGTTGTAAACTAAGATTATAACGGTGTAGTAGGTATTTGGTGTTTAAAATTTGAAAATAAGGTATTATGTATTAACTTTTCTCTTCAAACTCTCGGAGTTACTTTCATAATTATGTTTCGTGATGTTAAATTCTTAAATTATCATTAAAATATTAGGGCTAGGTAATTCTATTTTTGTAATTCACTTTACTAGTTTTTGTTAACTGTATTATAATATATATTTTAAGCATTACAACTGTGATAATTTTGATCTTCCTATTTATTTATTTCTATACTGGTCTTGCGCCAATTTAGTATGTAAGTTTATATGATGTAAGTATGTAAATGTAGTAGAAAATAAATGTTTTGAATGTCTTGATGTTTCTTATTTTCGTTATAATGTGGCTAGGTTCTTGATCTGATTCTGAGATATTGATCTTATAACAATTACTGCCATTATTCTAATAAACTTTTTATTGTTTTAATAATATGAGTTATAAAATAATGATTAGCTAAATAGGTAGAAGCCTCAGATCATGATCTGAGGTAGAAGCTCATATACCTACATCCATTAGTTCGAGATAGTATTCTTACTCTGATGATTCACAGTGTTGATGTAAGTTTTCTAAAAAATAATTATACCTACTTTAGCGAGACCACAATACCTTCGATTTGTACGAAGTAATCTGTGAACTGTACCAAGGTAGAAGGACGACCTGGTTAAGATTGCAGGAAGTAGCTGGATCTTCCTGATCTTCTTTCTTCAATATCTGGCTGCCTCCATCAGGACGATGTGGAGATCCTTGGAGGAGGCCTATGTTCAGCAGTAGCAGAGTACTGTACCTACTAACATTACAAGGAATGACATAGGGTTATTCAGTTTAATTCCATGTTTTTGAATAAAACTTGTAGGTCTAAGTTTTCAGTATATAAAATGTACTCTGGTCTAAGTGGATTTCATGTGTCTGAGGATGGTGACTTTGATGGTGACGGAGGTGACGATTTTTTGGATTTCTATTATTCGGTATCAAAATTAAGGAATTGTTACCAAGAAAATGATTAAACGTTAGATCATTCGTTTTACTGTTAAATGTAATCGCTACTTAAACCATTCTAGGAAATAGTTTAATCTCCTGTCACTGACCTACGACTAATTAGTTTAAATTACATGGTGACAGTATATTTAAGGATTAACACCAATGTTAAAGGTGCCATTAGCAACATGCACCTGCTCAGAACATGTTTTTTAACTATTATTCTTTTGTTATATTTTGTGAGTACTGTTCTTGGATCATTTTTAAAACCGTCAGCATCTGATACAGGGATTGATGGTGTAAGGAAAGCACCAAGATGTAAGTACCTAATTAATAAGATTAATTAATTTAGGTAGTAATAAGTATTGAAAAACAAGACTTTTTACCTCGGTAATGAGCTTGATATAAGATAACAAATATTATCTACACTAACGGCCCGACCCAGCTTCGCACGGGTGCAGATACACTTTTTCGAAAATATTCTATAACCTATGTTCGTCAAGGATAATGTAGGATTCTAATGGTAAAAGACTTTTTCAAATCAGTCCAGGAGTTTCAGTGCTTGAAAAATGCACACAATCAAATCTTTCCTCTTTATAATATTAGTGTAGATAAAATTCAACCGGACGTAATGTATTACAGTTAAAACAATTCATTGTAGAGTGAGAGTAAATATAGCTATAAAATTTCAGGGATAATGCCATGGTTGTGGTTCGGGAGCAAATGCAATGGATGCCCGCCACGACGATGTGAAGACGACGAAGCAATCATTCACGGCTACTGCTGCGGCTGTGCCCGCAGTCTCGGTAGGTATAATCATATTTAAATTGATTTTATACCAGTGGCGGCGTAAAGGGGGGGCGGAGGGAGCGGTCCGCCCCGGGTACCAAGCACCAAGGGGTGACAAAGACAAGTCACTCGAACACCCACAGAGAGCACACAGAATCTACCTTTATCCAGAAATAACTACCAACCTTTGTATCCTAGCTACTTGTATACTATTAGCATATTTTGAAGTTTATTGCAACTGTAAATATATATATTTTATAAATATAATGTCTCTAAGAGAACAAATTCATGTTGCACTTGGTCTGATCTCATAGGCAAGTTAGGAAAATTCGATAGCTGTGCCTCGCAGTGGATAAATTTGAGACTATCCGCTTGCACGAGTCTCGGCGAGGGCAGGTGGAGGTCTCTATCAGCTCCTGATGAAGTATGTTGGAGTTGTCTTGTCGAGTCGGTGGAATGTTCAAATGGACACATTTCAAAAGCCTGAGACCGAAATTAGTCAAGGCAGCAGACGCATTGTCTAGCTTAGGGCTTCCCAAACTGAGCGTCACGAAGCCCTGGGGTGTCGCAGCATTGTCCCGGGACGACCGAGTTGAGTGAGCCAAACTGGAGCCCTGTTTTGGAAGCTATGCTCCCAAAAGCAAGCACATTCTTCCCATTATATTATCAGTTAACCAAAAGTAAAAGGGATATATCTGTTTTTTCCGGCTCCGGCTGTACGTGGGAGAGGTGTGATCGATGGCCTTTTACAGTTTTTTGTATATATCATAGATAGCATACGACCATACGATTCACGTTATGGTAAGTGATCACCGCCGTCCATAAACATTGCATACACGCGTTGTACATTGGGTGAACTCAGCTGCAGAGAAAATTCCGAACATCGAAAAGAACTCGGTCGTCGATGAATGATGATTTGACCTGCCCGACGTTGAAATCAGTCGAAAGGGAAAAGTTGGTACTGGGGTGCCCCTGCCCAAAGAGGGGTGCAATGTTCCACGTGGAGCCGAACCGGCGCCTTAGAACGTTACAGACCCGACGTGCTATATCGCCTCGATCTGTTGAGCATACCAAGTTTCTTTGAGGCCAATTCGAACAAATCCCGTTTCGGTTGAATCTCTGAGCAAACTGTGCTGTTCACTTGCGTGGTGGCATAGCGGATGATCATTATTCAAGGTATATCGTACGATCCCCCAAGGGGCCGCCTGTTTTTTGGCTGGTTTCCTTCTCTGGAACATTGAGGCTAAAGCCTTTTCGTCGTCAGTTTATTACTAGCGACTAGAATTTTCATGTCAATGGGAGTCACCAGCCCTTAGAGAGAGAGACTGGCCGTCTTGAAGGAGTGGTACCCTAAGATGGACAATCATCCCAGTGCTGGTGATTGGACCAATCTGGCAGTGCGTCCTTTTTTACCAGTGGCCGAACAGGCGTCACGGCATGTTGCGGTCCATCTGACACCGGTCGTATCGGAACACGGCTGCTTAGTCAGATATCTGTGGCGGGTGGCGAGAATGGATGAAACCGCTGTGTGTCATCATTGTGAAAAGTACCAGACTCTTTCGGAGTGCCCAGCTCCTACTCCATGCAAAACCATCAGAGTAGACCACTCGTTCTCGGCCGTGATTCCCTCCATGGTCGAGATTCGGAGGTCTTCGCGAGCAATGTTCTCGTTGCGAAATTGTGATCTCGCAGAAAAAGAGCACGAAACGCACGGGATCGCGAGGTGAACGATCCCGCTTGCCCCACCTGCACAAAAGAGTTGCCGGGCGATAAACGGCTGAACCTCTGCGGCGCCTCTACCTCTGCGGCGCCTCTACCCTATCGTAGGGTGTAGGAATTTCGCCACGGTATTTCTTTCCCGTCATAAGAGACGACATAATAGGGTTAACGGGGACGCTGGGCATACTGTAGGAGGCGGTGCGCCCTTACCTAGTTACCTACAGCAACTTGTTGATGCGATAGGGTGCATGGCCTCATCTCTGACGTAGGCGACCATTTAAAACCAAACCAGCAATGATTTTCTGTAGGGCGCTGAGGCAGGCATAGATCACGCGCTTCTCGCCTTGTGATGTCTGGGGCCGCCCATAATGCGTGTGAAGGTCATCTAAGGATTTTTAGTCGGTATGCTGGCGTAGGTTTAGCGAGGGACCCGGCTCGGCCACAACATTCGTACCGTGCCAGGCTGGAAGGCCAGTGACACTAACATACAATTCCAGCCGCCTCCGGGGCACCAAAACGGGAGCATAATAGCTTTTCTTCAATAAAAGTCACATTTTATACGTGCACGATTTATCCGGTGTAGGCTTGTTTAGTATTGGGTGTTAGATTTTATGTAGGGGTGCTCAATACAAAACCGCCCCGGGTGCCGACTTACCTTACGCCGCCACTGTTTTATACATTCCTATTTCATAGTGCTATTCATGTTTAACATGTACACTTTAAGGAGGCCTTTTAGTCCTGCACGCTCTAGCCTATTGCGATTGGTACGACTCACAAATATTTTTAAGAACTCTCAGGTGTGCAGGTTTCCCCCAAAGTTGTCTTACACCCTTACAGAAGTGATAATTTTTATCCAACTTGAACAACCAAAGGTGTGCCCTGGAATCTGGATTTGAACCCGTGTCCTCTGTTTTGACAGTCCGTTCATATCCCACTGAGCTACCGCGTACTTACAAGCGCAAATTAATTTTAAGGAGGTATATTTTATTTAAGCAAATTGTGGGTGAGGCATGCGCAGAAGCGAGAAAAGTGGTGCCATAGAGGCCTATGTCCAGCAGTAGATAAATTCGAGCTGATATGATCATGATATTTTCGCTAGGTACAACACTGTAGGTAATCAAGTAACATTGTATTCCACAGATCATCTACCAGTACTCTGCCCGCAGTTTCTACAGTGTCCTCTCAATCTACACGGACTGTGCCACGATTATGAATACATGATGACTTGCTGCTGTTAAAATAAAGGGCCGCTGCTTAGAAACAACATTGTGTTTTGTGTCATAAGACTGTACATTAAACAATAAAAGACTTTGACCAGCATTAAATACATAGTTTTAAATAAGTTAACACCCAAGTCACATCCATAGTCCTGACCCCATACTAAGATCGAGTCTTGTATCTTGGGTATCAGGAACTACGAGAGACTTCGATCTCCAAATACCCAGACCAGAAGAAAATATTTGTAGGCCACATAAACAATTCCTACGGTGCGGGATCGAACCCGCGGCCTCTCGTTTCACATGCGGCGGTTAATCAACTACGTCACGGAGGCTGTCGATATACATACATACATATGTATGTATATCTGTTTGTTTAACATAATTAATAGACGTCATTAAGATAATTGAGTCATATAAGTTCATGATCCTTAATAATGAGGGACCACAGATCACTCCCAATAGATACCGCATAATGTCAAATTTGTTTGAATCCAAAAGTGCCAATTTAGGTTACGAGAGCGGGGAAGTGAGAGACGAGGTAGCGGCTCGTAGTGATGTGAACAAAATATTATTGTATAAAACTATGTCGATAATATTGTCGATGGATTAAAAATAACTATTCTACGGATTTCATTTTTATTAAATTATTACGACGTAATAATCTTAATGTGTTTTTGAAAGGAATAATAAAAACGCCTTTCAGTATGTTTGGAACATGTTTACTATTAATTTTATATAATTTACAAAATACTTAAAAAATGTGACTGCCTCGGTGGCGTAGTTGCACTACGGTACGGTTACAAAGCTGAGGTCTCGGGTTCGAATCCCGGTTTGGGCAAAGTAATATTGGATTTTTCTATTCATTATCAGCTTAGAGTCAGGAATTTATGCCCGATATGGCGATAGGCTCGCCATCTATCACATCGTGGGACGGAACATACAAGGCGAAATGTGGGTGCCCTGGCACCTCTGCCTACCCCTTCTGGGAAAAAGGCGTGAGTTTATGTATGAATGTATGTATGTAAAAAAGATTCAATATAAAAATATTTTCTATATTCAAACCTTTCAGTTAAATTGGGTACGTGTACTATCTTAATTCTTATCCTGTTACTACTATTTGATGGCTTCTATCTTTGACATTAATTCACAATTTCGCTAGAACTGCGATGACGTCCTTATTCACACAGCGCCATCTCTCTAATTATAATTGTTAAAAGCAATATTAAAAGCAAGCTCTTCTTGTTTTACCGACAATAATCAAAGGATGCATGTATTCAAAGGGAATTAAAGAAATGTTATTTCCTTACATAATATATTATATTATATCCAAAAAAAAAATTAATAATTTATCAGTCACTCGTTTCGCTTTTATATCAACATTGTTATAGCTGGAACACTAAAGTGTGGCTATATACAAATTTTGCAACTAATGCCAGGATGAACTTTCGCTAGCCAGATAATAATAAACTTTGCCATTTTCGACACAGGCGTATTAGATTCAGAAATCACACAATTTATGGTCAAATAACAACCTACGCGGTTATTCGTACTCGGAAACTAAAAATGAGATCTAATTAGGTAGATTGTAATAAAAATATTCTCAAAAATGAATTTCAGTTTATCTTTTCAGTGAATACCTATATAAGTTAAAATTAAAACTCAATATAAAATGGTATTTTAATAAATATACAACATACAATACGACATACAAAAATTGATAAACATAAGGTAGGTACAGCTGATTCAAAAACAAATGTTTTATCGTTTATCCATTTAAAGCTGTCTTCGGAGCAGTGCCTTGAACATATGACGCTATACTTTCTCGGGAACCACTCAGTACCACGAGATGTAGCGTGTGTCCATTGGGACTTATCTTTAGCACATTTAGGAAACCCAAATAGAATGTATTAAAATGTTTTATGTTTAAACTTTTCTTATATGGTTGTAGAAAACATTATATTTCATGTTATACGTTTGTTTAGATGTGAGCTGGTACAGTTAAATTTATTTTAAAAGCAATTGTATCAATGACGAAAAAGTGCAAATTGGAAATTATTTTACGTATTTGTACTAATATCGTACATTAATTAAAATGCATGTGACGCAAGTCGCAACACTATTGTGAAATGTGTTAGGAGAAGCGTTTCCATGGCGATGCGTAAAAAGGACATGCATACAATTACAGTCAGGAGTGAAAGAGATAAATGCAAAACTAACCATTATAAATTGAGCTGTGTCACACGTAAAATATAAGAAATATTTTACCGTTGTAAATTTATACCATATTTTTATTGTAATTGGATGTCCTGCTATTGCTCCCACACCACTTGAAACTGCACGTAGTTATATTTAAATATTATTTTATAGACGAAATCCACAGAAATAAACCGTCAAAATAAATAGACATATTTTATTTCAATGACACTGACAGGTCAAAGACGTGGTCGCTACTGACGTTGCGCGTAGTTCCACAGCGCATCCTACATGCAAAGCATTAAAGGCATTACACGCGTCAGTTGCCTGCGATGTGGTATCTATTGGGAGTGATCTGTGTGAGGGACCGACTGAAGGAAGGCAGAGTAAGAGAGAATTTGCTTTATTTTTGTCTCTATATATGTCTTCCAATGGATTTGAGGTGTAACGCCGTCTCTTCTGTTACTTTTTCGAATTCAGAATGATGTTATGAATCAAACGTTTCTATAAGAGTGTAGTTGTAGATTATGTATGAATGTATATATTTGAATAGGCAGTAGGTAAAACGAAATAAAACACCTTTGTATAGCATACTGTTTTAATTTCTAAGAAACCCTCGATACAGAATTAAGGGGTTAGCGGATTGATTTCAAGTGAACTTAACTCTGACATGATAATGGTACAAAAATAACATACTCCAGTAAATACATACGATAAAATAATTTATAGTACACACAGACCGACACTTCAACTGCCAGCTATATATATCTAATTTCCTTAATAATTTAAATGAAAATAGGACGAAATAAAACTCGCATTCAACTAGCAGGCAGTTGAAATGCCGCTCCGTATTATAAACATTTCAAATGATCACAAAGTGACGCTGATATATGTCTTTTAAATAATACTATGTTCCCGCTTTTATTTTTGTATTTTCGCTACATGTTCACTATATCTGTCTAAATCTAAGGCCAACTGGCTATATCTACAATTTTGTGATGTCAACACAAAACGTTCAACATAGCACAACCCCGGTACAACGCGATAAATGTAAATATACGAATATAAACACCCAGTGCATAAAGTATTAGTACCTCGAGTGATCAGAAAATTAAAATTTAACACAAGCTGGAATAGTAACGTAAGTTTATAGTTAGCCTACGCGTACTGGACAGCGACGACAGTGTTGTTACTTCTTACTCTAGACCCGAGTGTAGCCGGGAGCCACCGCGAGTCAATAGCTAACTACGAGTATCATACCATGCTCGTACTATATTAATGTTATACAAAACACTTGTAATTTCACCGCACACGTCACGCGCCGCTCATATTACAGATATTACCTGCATCGCAATTCTTAAACGTGAAACAGCACAAAATTAACCTACGATATTCAATATATATAAACACTCACCCATCCACTGCACTTTCCGTTTGCATATTAAACGATATCGGACATTAGCAACTGAACAGAAATTAGCCGGCGTGAGGCGGGCACGCCGTTGTTCGCTCACGCTAATATATTTATTATATATTTAATTAGTTTATAATTACAAGGATGCGATGGTGAAAGTTTTATGGTAATTGCATTTTTTTATGTAACGGGTGTGGCGGCCGGCGCCTGCGACTCCCACGTCCCTTGCGTGTTGCTGCCAGCCTGCAATACATCACGATATTAATACATTTCATTATACATATGTAACAAGATACGGAGACACTTTCGCCCTTATTCGACAACTTTAAAACATATTTTATTTATATGGGCTAACCACTCTCAATCGTACTTTCGATTGTAGAGTAGGCCCGTGCCCTGCAGTGAGACGTATATGGGCTGATACATTTTAGTTATCAAATGTTTTGTCCCTATCGAACGATTGTTGAACTCAGTTGAAGCGAAAAAGACAAAACATTCAAGAACATACATAAAAATCGACTAATTGAGAACCTACACCTTTTTTTTTGAAGTAGGTTAATAACGAAAAAAATTAAACTGTATATGAATAAAGCTGTTCCTGTGTAGGAGTAATGAAGATTTGATTGTCAATAATTTAGACGAATTTTATGTTAGGACTGTTTAACGCGACTTCAGCGAGATTAAGTCAAGGTATCCGGCCATCAAACCTAACTGCTGGAGCCGCGAAGATTCCAGGGCCTGGTTCCTAACCAACATTTTACGCGGGCATACTTACTAAAACTATCAGTGGCCTTCACGCACGTTAGAACTCCTTAAAAGTACTGGAAGTGAAAGTAACGAATAATAAAGGTGCAGTCGTGACCTGCATGTTATCAAACAGTCTCAAGTTACTTTGGCAGCATCGCTCGAACTCAGACAGATAACTTCGAGAAACTATTTGCTCTAGAGAAAAGAAGACTACGGATAATGTAAGCGATCACTTACTCGTAGGGTTTATCACAATTATGCCCTTATAGCCCTTAGGCTATAGCGGAACTTTGATAAGTTGAAGAAAATCAAAGGCAGGGAGGTATTATAACAACTAGTCATGGATTTGGTAAAAACATTTCAAGACAGACACGTCCTTCCTTGATGGTCAATTAAGACAGTTTCCGTAGCTTTGTTGATTAAACACGGGTTGTTCTGGAGGTTGCGGGTTCGATTCCCGCACCAAGATTATTTGTGGAGTATTTATGCAGTAGAGGGCTAGTACGGGAGTGTGGGGAGCAGTATGTAGTTACCTGCGGCGGCGCATTCAGCAGCAGGAGGACTTGCCGGTGTCGATGGGGTGTCCCTGGTCGATCTTGACCTGTCCGCCGACAGGCGCGGCGCCGGTGGAGGGCGGGCCCACGCGCGCCTTGATCTCGGCCGCCATCGTCATGAACGCTTGCTCCACGTTCGTCGAGTTCTTCGCCGACGTCTCCAGGAACGGAATGCCCAGCTGCTCGGCGTATTGCTGCAATTGTTACAATGTGACAATTTGATTCAAGTTTTGTAGAAGACTTGTTTATGAGTTTGACTTTACATGCCCAACAGTCATTAAGCTTGCCGGGTCAAATGCCGAACTAGCTTTTGGAAGACCAAATTCTTCTTTTTTATTCTTGTCAATTTTCCTTCCTTTACCCCTTCTATTTTAAGAGACTGACAAAGCACCTACGAACTAATTATTGTAAATATGCATGACCTTCAATACCCACTTACCATCAAGCCAAGGCAAGCCATTTGCTAGTTTGTCAGGCCTGTGCCAAAAATCTGGAGCTAAGAAAACTCCAATTTTTTTAGAATTTTTTTTCCGGATTGCAATATCCTATGATTTTATGTGGTAGGTAGTAACGGTAGATATGTGACTCACATTAGCCGTGGTGTAGTCGACGACCTTCTTAGTGGTGAGATCACACTTGTTGCCCACAAGCAGTTTGTTCACGTTGTCGCACGCGTAACGATCGATCTCCTCCAGCCATTGCTTCACGTTGTTGAATGAGTCCTGAAATATCACAAAAATAATTAATTTATTAAATTACGTGCGACAATTTCGGTCAATACACATTTTTCGACCAACTATTTGATTATTTTACGACCTTTTGTAAATCTTTGGGGACAGAGAATTATGGTTGTAAAATCAATGCAAGCAGATAAGTATAAAAAACTGGTGGTAGGTCTCTCATATGTAAGATGCCGCCTGGGTAGGTACCACCGCAATGTCTATTTCTCGTGCCAAACAGCCACTTAAATGCACTGTTGTGTTTCAGTTTAAAGGACATTGTAGTCAGAGTAAAGACTGGGACATATTGGGACTTAACATCTTATGTATCAGGATGGCGCAGTGGAAGGCCAAGCTTGCAAGCATTGCTTTATAATTCAGGGTATTAAATTGGGTATTGAAACTGAATAAAGACAGAATCATGCTAACAATAGTTGTGTCTATAATTCTGATTGACACCTTTAAAAGTATTAAAGTACTAAGTACAAAATTTATGTAATGCCAGAAATGTGTTATAGAGAAAATATGTAGTGACATCTTTTTACCAGTATCTCTATATATAGTGGACAAGGTGGAGCAATTTCTGTCTATTCTCAATACTCATGTGTAATACATATTTATTGAACAAATTGTCGTAACAGATTATAAACTACTCTCGCGAGTCGTGCTGCAAGTGTCCACAGTCGATTGCAACTAGACACAGTTGGGGAAATCGTTTGAGACCTTACCTTTTATTACATAACCCGGTTACATGTGCGAGTTTCCAACGATTTGTTGTACATTAGTTGAGGGAACGAAATATTATTATTATAATAGCATTACAAATCTTATAATTCTAATGGCAACTATAAAACTTAAAACTAAAACTATATTTCCTGTGAGATATATTATGTTCCTAACCTACTGGATAGATGCGAAAAGGATTTCATTGGGAACATTAAATGATTTTAAAATTAAAACTAAATCAGCAACCTTTTAAACTCCACGTGTATTGATCTCTTCAAATACTAGGTCAGGCCAAAGTACTCTTGAATTTTACAGAATGAAGTATTTGGGTGGACTTTTATTTAAATTCGACAGTACCCTAGCAATTCTTTTAACATGGTAACTACTGGTGCCATTAGCAAATAGCTTCTCTAAATAAAGGATTCGATATTTGAATCTCTTAATATGAAAACGATGTTTACAACTGAGATGGTAAGATACAACTGTAGTCTGTATGGTTCGAAAATATCACTCAATATTATATATTTTTTCTTATTAATGGTCTTATTTTTATACACTTTTAAAACCTATTTTAGATATCGAATGTTTTGTCTCCTTCGCTCAAACAGAATCCAAAAGTCGTACAAAAGGGACAAAATATTCTATAGAAAAACAGGTTTAAAAACTCTACGAATAGGACTGGGAGTAGTTTACGAGGTTCTAATCAATAACATGTTCAATGTTACATTAACAGTATTGGCGCGAAAATTAGGTCATTGCTTACACCGTTTCAACAGGATAACATACCAATAAAACGAGATAAACTATGTAGTTTATTTTGGGTCATGTTTGGCTATTAATTTTGAAGATTGCAGTAAATATACAAATTCAAAAGGCACTGCCTTTAAAATGTAATCAGTCACTATTGGACACAATTGGGCCTCGCAATTTATAAACATGAGCGCTGGAAGCACTTAGCACAAAGATCTTATATGAAAACTGCAGCACTGCAAATTACAACACAAATAAACAAACGTATGACCTTAAGAAGTTAAAAATTCGCTTTTAACGCTATTAATGTCTTATGAATCGACAGAGGAGACTTTTTCTGCGTGACGTCAATCTCTGCGCAACAAGAACATAATACCTACCTAGTGTTACACGTAAATAAAAAACGCTTTCATCATTATTTTTTGTATTCGTGGACTTTATTTTTGTTAGTTAGCTGGTAATTAAATTGCTCCTTGTTTTAATTTATTCTTGACTCGCATTGTTGACTTCTAATACAAAAAATACTTAATATTCTTCATTACTTAGGGTACAAGGTTTTTCAGCCTCATAAACACCCAGACCCAAAACAAATACCTGTGGTTCACACAAATATTTGTTTCGGTGCGGGGATCGATGCCGCGGCCTCACGTTTCACAACCGGCGTCTAACCAACTGCGCCACGGAGGCTGTGCATGTTAATAATAGTAAAGAAATGAATCATTTGTCAGTAATCAATGATTCATTTGCAGTGTGCTAGTAGCTCATTACTTGCTAACTGGTCAGATGTTTGTCAGACTGGCGACGAGCCAGCTTCTACGCTAGACGCGGCACCGCGAGAATTTTAATGAGCAACAAAATATTTACAGCCTCTTTGTATTAACTGCTTAAATTAAGCCGTGCTTGTCGAGTTTTCATTATTTGTTTATGGCTGGTGCTGTGTCAAGGTTAATTGTCGACTGCTGTGGGAGCGTCAAGGACTTGAATTAAAAACACGGCCAGTAAGATTCACTTGAAGTGAACGTATGATATTTACGCGTTTATATCTCGATAAAATTTATGTATTTGTTGAAGTTCACTCACGTAATTAAGTTTTCTTCGTATTTTTTCTAAAAAACTCTTTATACTTTAGTCATATTTTATCATATTTATATGCCACCTTATGATATTCCTAAATCAATTGAACATCCTAGATTTAATATGACTTGACGTGGCTAAAAGACTCACTATAAATAAATAATTGGCGACAACAAGGACTAACGTGGTGCCCAGGGCAATGGCCATAGATTAAAAATGCATCTGTCTACCACACAAATGACGTTTGGACAAGTGTAGTGCATTAACATTTAACGTAGAAAGAGTAACAATCAAGATTGTCTTAATTAGTCCTAAAATATCTTTTGACACACTTTATTAGATAATTCTGTCTAGAACAATATAAAAGATATGGCTGCGATAACGAATGAAAACTTCGTCAATTCTGCACAGTCCGTACGTTGAACAAAATAAGCAGTTCGCTCCCATTTCGCTTCTGTATTTATCTCTTCGAGGCCAGTAATAACTTTTGTTTACATCTCTTACTAAACAAAGACGTGTCTGTTCGAATTTAACTTGAGTTTGCATTATCTCATAGTATTAAAGGATTTGCTACTGAGATAACACTGAGTATTAGTCAAAATGATGCCTTGCAAGTTGCAATTCTTTAATGATATCATACATACACAATCAGTAAACAGTAAAGCAAGTAACAAAGCCTTTGTTTGAACACAATTATATCATTTACAAACATGTTAGCAATAAGGCATCCAACAATTATTCCTAAATTGATTTGAGGTAGAACGTAGTAGACAGGTAATTTCAATTTAGTATTTTATATTTATCAGAGCATAATAACAACCGGGCCAAATTGCCTTCCAACATTTACTTTTGTAAACGATACGGTTGTATCGCTATTTCAAATAAGAATAAATCCTATTCCGTATTTAGTTTCACCGCTTTCGGAAACGTCTACAAAACAAAGAAAGTGTTGTGTGTTACTTTCACTACATATAAAGCAATATTGCTATACATTAGTGTAAACAAGTGTGAATCATATGCAGAATGCCCTATCTGCATTCTGCACTACCAATTATATTGTAATTCCAAGTCTGATTTATGTCTTCTTATATCAGAATGAACTCTCGAATCTCGATGATTGAGGCCAAGCCTTATAATCTAGTAAGTTTAAAACAAAGAGTCACATAGTTTAAAATTAATTATTATTTTCATGTATTCAGGCTTCACAGTGAATATAGAAAAGCAACTAAAATAATTTGCGAAGGAAAAACTTGCAAAAGATTGTAGCGGGAAGACAACAGTAAAGACACAAGTAGTGATCACAAATTATGTTCAAATGAACTTGCCTTGAGAAATGAATCGACTGGATTATTGCGACCACTCTTTAAATTGAGTCAAAAAATCAAATAAATTTAAATTCGTAAATGAGTTAACGAATACAAATAGAAATGAGTTGAACCATACGGATCTATTCTAGCGTGATACGATTTTACTTTTATCATTCAATAAATCCATTTCGAAATATTTAGATTGTGAATCACTAATGATAAGAGATAAGTTTGTCTTCACCTAATAGACAATTGTGTCGGTTACTTTTCGACCAAGAAGTCATATACGCAAGAGCATTTAGCATTAAATATTATGATGAATTGTTATGAGATGCAGAAATGTTATTTATTATGAATAAGTAAAAATTTTTGTAGGCTTAATGTACACTTGGCTCAACATGATTTTGAAGAAGTCATAGCTTAGACGACTCCGTTATTTTTTGTAATCTCCAAGAGCCAAGTATCACTGAAAATGTGAAATTCCTAGTTTTCGTGAAATTAAATCTTAGAACATTTTGTTTTGCCATGAATAGTGCAACATACGTCGACATGATATGAAACCGCAATAATATTAAACATAATACAATTGAAGTAACCACTATTACCACCAAAAGACATTTGTCTAATAGCGGTAAACCTAACTTCAATTACAATTAGTTCGCAATTTTACACCCTTATAATCTACTAAGTAAACTAGTTAACGCGCCCTGGGCACAGCCAGCCTAACTACCTCAAGTTAATTAGAACCTCGCGGTGTGGACTGGTTTTCTAGTCGTACTAACGGATGCAATGAAGCCATACACGAGTCACTTCCTTAAACAACATGAGAGTGGTACTGCAAGGTACATGGTTCGCTTAGGCGTGGAAAGTTCAAATGTCACCTAGCACCATTATACAACACTGAAAATCGCCTGATTTAAAACGATATGAATCAAACTGGTCTAAATCTTAAAATAAAAGATTAAGTCTGAATTCATGCACGATAATAAATAATTTTTTTAGCTGTATCCTCCTCCTCTTTGCGTCCTACGTTTTCAAGTAAATATCTCGACTTTATTTTAATTTCGTTCTTATTCGTTGAAAGATTTCGTTCAAAGTGTCTATATTTTATTTTAGTGTGAGAGCTCAAAGCTCAGTTTAACTTCAGTATTTATTATTTTGGCCATTGGTAATATGTTGGAACGCGACAATGGTTAATCCGCTAGAAGCTTTACAAACATTATAGTTTAAAGATGACGAATATTGAACACTATACAAATTGACTTATTGTTTGTGCGGTTTTACATTTGTTGTTATAAAATTATGACGTAGCTATATGCGTAAATATTCTCACATGTGACAAAATACTTAGAAATAATCACAAACACATTACATCACAATCGATACTCGTAATCGCGACCATTCTGTCTCCATCAATTCTAATGACAAACGAATGACGCCACACTCCATCGCTAAACAATATGCGAGTGAAGCGGGCCGCAATAACTAGTTTATGTATCGCGTTAAAGTAATAAGGCCATGGCTGACGGCCTTTTGTGGGTCAAAAGCCCCATTGGGAGCTGATACTAGGACTTTCCGTAGAAAGTTATTAAAACTACATGCCCTTGCAGCTGTACACATAATGGGATAATGGTTATTTTAATTACTTTGTCTCAATGGATGGCTGACATCACCGACGATAGCCGTTCCGTACAATAAAAAGTAATAGAATATGAGTAAATAAAATTAGTGTATCGACAAAATTATCGAAATTGCAAAGATAAAAATATATATTTTACGAATTCATATTTTTTCGAATCACCTAAAATGTTATGAAAGTGGTCAACATTAATTAGGTTTCGTAAATAGGTATCTATGTTCTTATTTGTGATAAACCGAGCGCGGTCTAGCGCTCAACTATAAATAACGTATACAATTAATTAATTATAATTATTGTAATAAGTGTATGAGAATTGTGACAACACCAAATTTTTCACAAAATTATAGCATGTATTAAAATTTGCACGCAATTCTATATCTAGTATCAGGGTTTTAATTAAAGTTGTAACTCTAGCCATAAGCTTTTGATGCACCAGGAAAAAAATATGATTATACGTTTACATATAATTATAGTCCTATTGTACCATTTTGTATACGATTAAAACATAATAGTTCAATTTATTAGTTTCATGACATCCATTGCCCCTACAGATACTCGTTGGTTGGTAGTTGGTACAATAGACGGTCGATAGCACGAGTTTTATGCGCCCTTCAGATACAAGTATTACAATACCACCAGTTAGAGGACACATTGTAAGGTCCTTTAGTATAGAGGCTTCGACCAACAAAGCAATGAGAACAGAGTTATAACAAAATTGATTATTTCAAATCTGTTTCTTAAAATTATAACAAAATTGACAATTTATTTTAGGTTTTTTGCCCTTTCGTGCAATAACGTTATTTTGATTTTACACTATTCATTTTATTCTATACATTCAAGTGCAATTATTTATCCGTAGTAAGATGACCAATATTTAGAATCACCTACAAAATGCCTTTGCCATCTAGACAATTCGTTCAACAGTCGTGGGAATGATTCTATGAAATTAGCTCGCCAACTACGGCCTCCAATCAATTAGTCGATTTTATACGTACTTATTAGGCTCGAATGGTGCAATTTAGATTGAAGTGGGTCTCGATTTAACGTGCGGAGGCTGCGCATTCAACTGTTACAATGATCTCTAGGTCAATGTCGGCAAACAAAAACAGGTGAAGTCATAGAAATGTACTTGTAGCGTCCGGACGGAATATATGTTACATTTACAACCCTTCTTTGTATTGAGTCACCCTCGAAGTGACAAATCCGCGTGTCATTTTAAATTGATAGCCCGCATTATAAACTATTGCGAAACCTCTCTCAATTCTAGCATACTAAGAGAAATTTCAAAAATGACCAGTGAAGTTTCATATTGAATACATAAAACATAGTCTTCTATGTTGTATATGTAATTATTATTATCACATTCAGACAAAGAGACATTGTGTTGTATATTATGTATGACTCAGAAAGAATGAATGGTGCTCTTGCTAGGTAATAACAATGATCCCCTATCATTGACACATCTCCAATATCAACTTAATGTAATAAATTACTCAATATTAATATGACTAAAAGTAGAATATGTGGGAAATTAAAAGCGTTATGACGAAATTAAATATGTTTACATATTTATGGAGAGTGTGTCTGTTGGTAACGAACCAGAGGCGACCGTGAACATGTTCACGGTGGTTGCGGGTTCAAATCCACACACATCACACATCTCTGACTTTTCAGAGTCATGTATGTATTAATAGTCAATCACCACACACTAAAACCGTGAAGGAAGACATCGAGAGAAAACCTGCATACCATAATGATTTGTATGAATTTCTATAATATGTCAAAGTTCGGCAACCCACACTAGGTCAGCGTTTTGGACTATATGGCCTAACCACTTTCAATCATATTCTTGATTGTAAAGTAGGCCTGTGGTCTATAGTGGGACATATATGGGCTGATACAATACATATTTATGATTTGTAGTAAAAAGGGGAAGTGTAATAGATTGCATAAAATAAATTGAATGAAAGAGTTCTTAAATAACATTTTAAACTATAAAGTCTAAGATATAAATCAGTGTGATAGTTTTTTATACATGTATATTGGGATTTTAAACATTTCGTCAAACTGTTCAATGTGGTAGTTTTATATAGTTTTATCAGATAACATCTTGAAACTGGTCCCAACTGGCATATTTTAATAACAGGATTATCTCTATGTGAATAATTTAGAGATGAAAGCATAAACATTTATAAAAACAATTTATAAAATAACTTATTATCTATGCATATAGAACCAATGGCAATAAAATTGAGGGCTATAAACAGATTGTATCTGTATTCTATTAGAATATGTGTCAGTATAATACAGCTACAACAAATCGTAAAGTGAACTAGAAGATAAGATATTAGATGCAGCTGTTAAATTCCTAATCTCATATTCATTTTATAAGAATTTTCATAGTTATTAATACACTCATACACAAGTTATACTTAATATAATATATGTAAAACATACCTGTATGGTTTTAATAATATATCTGCCGGTATATTACTACATATTTTTGTGCAAAAACAAATATATATTTAAAGCTCTGTTATTGTTGAAATATAAACAGAGTGTTTTCAATTTAACTATTAGTATAAGAAAATGTTACAAAGTGTTTAAGCAGAACAAAAACATGGACTATGACCCTCAATAGTAGAAAATGGAATGAAAAGCATTGGATTTGCTGGTACTTATTATTTTTTATATATAGGTAATGTTTTTGTCATAGTTGTGGTGTTAGTTTGCTCACAACCTATCACATTGTAGAATGAAATGGGCAAGGTAAAACATGGATTTCCTGGTTACTACTAGGAGGATCTCTACCTACCCATTCTGGGAAAAAGGCATGAGGTTATTTATGTATGCAGTGTTTGTTTTTGAATGATATCAAAGGATTCACAATTAATAATTTTTTCTAGGAAAGTATTGAGATTATAACAATAAAGCTTAAAATGATGTATAAACACTTTATCTGTCATTTTTGGGACAAAAATAAAATATGAGCACTGCAACTTAAATGCAAGAAAAACATTTGGCATATTGCCAGAAAGCATGCCAACTGTTAAAACACAAAAAAATATGAAAGGGTTAAAGAACCAAGTTAAAACATTTTCTGTGACATCAATTATTATTAATTATACACCAGAGATTATTTAGATAAATAATGTGCCTGGTGGGTGTAAGCCATTTAAGAACTAAATTCATAGTTATTATTCGTCTTCATTTTTAACACTAAGCTAGAATGTATGTAAAATCAATAATTCCAACAACTTGTTTTGAGCCAGCAAGATCAACAACTTTCCCCATATTAAAGAAAAGTATTTATATCAGTTGAATATAAAATAGATTGATTATTAATGATGTTTTAACATACACATGTTATGACAAAAAATAATATACTAAATACATATACACTTAATATAAATACATTACATTTTACCATAATAGAAATATAAATATCAATATCCTTGGTACTACATTGGTAAAAACTAGTATTATTGACAAAAGCATTAGTTTCTGTAGATCTTGGTAAGTTGTAAATGTAATTATCTTTTAGATATTAAAATTATGAAAAATCAAAAATACACCAAACTCTATTACTGCAAATGAGTGGGTTGAATTCAGTTTTTATTGCTTTTCCTGAAAAACCTAGTCATTAGTTATTCTGTTTTCTTGGAAATGGAGTAAAAAATGGGCAATGCCATAATTTTGTAACTTAACAGACATATAGTTAATCTCAAATACTTAAAATATGTGTAACAAATTGCTCAATTTTGATTTAATGACTTGTCCTCAAGGTATATTATGGTTCTGAGCAAAGAAAACATTAGATACTCAAAGAATATCCAATTTACGTATTTCTAATTGCTAGATAAGTAAATATACACACATAAACTAGAGAAAAGACATAATTGTTTAAATTCAGGAAGTATTGAACAACTTTAATACATGTTGAAGTCATAAATTCAGTTTATATTGTAAACATAGGTATTATATCTCATTATGTATCTTGCAATATGTATAACAATAATTCTCAAGTACCATTGTTTTATAGCTCTTGAATATTTAGGATTTCACACATCAACATACATAATGGTGTGTTTAATGTTTAACAAACAGTCTCACCTGGTCTGTGCAGTCGTAAACAATGATGATTCCATGTGCCCCTCTGTAATATGACGAGGTGATTGTTCTAAACCGCTCCTGTCCAGCTGTGTCCCATATTTGTAATTTTATTGTTTTCTCTTCTAATTCTATAGTCCTTATTTTAAAGTCTACGCCTATGGTGCTGATGTAGCTCTCTGTGTAAGTGTCGTCGGCGAATCTGAGCAATAGACATGATTTGCCCACTCCAGAGTCTCCAATCAGGAGTAGTTTGAACAAATAGTCGCTGAAAGAAACAAACAATTATTTAAGCCCGTAGGAAGTCCGACACTGCAACAATACGTGTTATCGACAAGACTGACGCATCCAGGGAGGCGTATCACAACTCCGACAAACAAAGGACCATTTCATGGCAGATTTTTGCACCAAAAAAATCGTGCGCAGTTATCGACAACTAGGAAGTATGTCGATATGATCGTCGGACCAAATGCGCCATTCACAATCCGAGCGATTACGTTTTCACAAATACTTCGATTGTACCTACTACGAACACACAATGACTCACCCGCACTTATTTAAAATTTAATTAACTAACAAAACAAAGCACATTAACTGCGCGAAAAATTACTGGTTTCACAAGAAAACTCATGATCTTAGACAATGAACATGCAAAAAAAGCAGATTTTTGCCCATCCTTCTTGTAATATCGCCATGTTATAGACGTGATACTCACTATTCTGCATTCATGTTTGTACTATAAACTTATTTTTTCCAATACAATGATTTCGTTAATGGTGTTGAAAATGTTTCACTTCTTTGTTTCTAGCACTAAATAGCGAAAAAATTAATATTTCTACGTAGAACAATGGCCGCCGTACGAAACACCCACTGACGTAAGTCAGAAATTCAAACAGGAGTGCCACTTGGCAAAAATAATTTGCGTTCGGAAATTACTATTTAATAATTATCGACTATTTTATTTATTATAATCGATTGTACAGTCAACTAGGATAACATTGGTCTATCCGCGATATATTTTTGGCTGCATGTTGAACAGTAATATTCTATTTAAATAGTATTAATAAAAATAATCTGGAATTTTGATTTAGTTCACACTATTGTAGGTTCAATTCGATAATAAAAACGTAATATACCAATTTCTGTTAAAATCACAGTTGTTTAGAAATATGGATAACTTTTCTCTCTTTCAGCCATAGCAAGTCCACTGCTAAACATTGCTCTCCCCCGTGGATTTGTTGGAAGCGACTTCCTGCAACCTTAACCAGGTCGTCCGCCCACCTTGTGGCTGGGCTTCCGACACTTCGCTTGCCTGTACGTGGCCTTCACTCCTGATCCTTTAGGTCTCAGCGGTCATCAGTCTACTTGCTATCTGGCTGGCCTACCGCCACTCCAACGTGCTAATCCTTAGGGCTATGTAGCCTACTACTACGGATCTATCTCCTCATTCCTGATTCGAACTTGTAGGGAATAGCGAAAATAGCTATCTCCATAGCGTGTTGAGTGACCTTTGGCCGTCTCGTGAGGCCCAAAGCGAGAGGCCATGTTTCACTGCCATATGTCGTTGTTGAGTTGGATTTGACGATTGACCTCTCTCTTAAAGTTTGACCTACCTAACCAGACTGCTTGTCCCAAATATACATAATATTCCTCCACAACTTCGAGAGAAGATTTTCCAACCTTCATTGAGGTGGGCATGTAGACATTTGATATCATCTTCGCCATTTTAAGGCCACCTGTTGAGAAACTCTACTGAGGTCGTCGAACATAAAGCGTAGGTCCTCCAGCAAAGCGATATGCTCACCATTGATGGTGATGCCAAATCTAATTCAAGAGTTTAAAGGCATCTTCCAACACAGTAGCAAACAATTTTTGAGATATAATATCTCCCTATCTCAAGTCTTCCTGTAGTGGTTTAACCATAGCTATTCTTCGCTTAAATTAAATTTAAAAGAAGTTTATAAGGGCAAAACATTTGATAACTAAAATAGCTTTATAAATTGACTATGAATAAGGCTGTAAGTGTTTATTAAATAAAATTCTTAACAAACTTGCTTCTTTTATTTATATACAACCGTAAAAACTAATCGTATTAGTAGTTACATTAAATCTATGTAGGTTTAAAATATGATAACATCTCATAAAATCATTTCTTGCAATATACTAAGTGGTATTTTCCATATGTACAATCCTCTGTCTTTGTAACCGGCTATAATCTGTAACAAAAAATAATTATTTTGGTATGACTTTTCAAAATAGATAATTATCTATTTGATTAATTTTAATGGAAAAACATTTGTGAGTGAATCTTAAGGTTACGTATTGAATACAAAACTGTAAAATTTTTCATCATCCTGGACTAGTGTCTTATGGTCATCCATGCATGTATTTTCCCCCATTATTAATTTTTTGTTTAAATATTATTTTGAATAACCCAGATAACAAGAGGGTTTGGGATTGGGTGAGACACGTCAGCCAGATGCCAAGAAGGTGGGAAAAAACTGCTACTCAATGGTTGTTTAAGGATGGCAAGAGGCGAAGAGGTCTCGCGAGGGAAAGGTGGCGTGACGATCTCGACCAATTTAGAAGCATTTGAATAACAGAAACTGATAGCGATAAGTGAAGGGAGTTGAGGAAGACCTATGCCCAGCGGTGGGACAGAACAGGAAAAAAAAAGATATTGTATACTGTGTAAATAAAAAGGTAGTTACAGACCGTGTTAAACAACTTCTGCAATGGCCTTGACTATGCAGTAGTCGAATTTCATGTATTATCTTCTATTTATAGTTAAGGGAGTGCTATAGATCATAAGATTAGTCGTTTAGAAACTGCTCAGAATCAAATTAGTGCTGAACATATTATGTGCTATTTGCTTGAGAAGTCTTTTATTCAATATGTATTATATGTAGGAAAGGCATAGCAAGCAAAGGTTCAATGGTGAGTCTCTCATATGTGAGGGGCCGTCTGGGTAGGGTCCACCGCAATGTCTATTTCTTGAGCCAAACAGAAGTATGTATGTGCTGTTGTGTTCTGATTTGAAGGACATTGCAGCCAGAGAAATTACTGGACACATTGAGACTCAACATCTTACGTCTCAGGATGGCGAGCACAGAGGAATGCCGACCATTGCTTAGTAATTCGAGGTGTTGTTTGGTTTTGCTACTGTTCATGAGCGGCCGTATCGCTTACCATCGGGCGAACGGCATGCTCGTCTCGCCATTAATTGCAATTTAAAAAAGTCAGTTTACCTTGCTGCCAACAACGGCGAGCGAGAGCAGCATAAGGCTGGGGCCACGCAGCTGCGCGAGCGGGCGCGTCTCGCCCTCGCGGTACACGTACACGCAGCCGTCGTAGCAGCCCGCGAACACCAGCCCGCCCGTCGCGCGCAGGCACACCGCGCCCTTACCGCCCTCGTGCGAACCCACGTGACTGCCAGTCTGGGGAAAACATCGATGTTATTGTAAAATGGAGAATAAAATTTACCACAATAAAGGGCATTCTTCTTGATGAAGACTACCAGCCGGCATTATTTTCGGCAGTAGTCTTGATATACGTTTTATATAGGGAAAATTAAACTAGTTTAATACCAGTATAACATTTTTAAACTGGTATGATAATGGATGTATTATTTAATGCATTTTATGGCAAATGCTATACAAAATGGAGTTTTGGTTTACTCTTACTAGTCTCTGAGTGTAATTTCAAGTGTGGATCTTTATAGTGGACATTACACATATATCTAACCAACAGTACTCACCACATAATCAAACACATATATCTGATGGCTGCTGGTCCCGCAGTACACCTTGCCGTCTTCAAATAAAAGTGTATATACAGTCATTTTTGGTCCTTCCAATGTCCTCAACAATAACCCGGTTTGTGCGTCCTTAACGGTGACGTTTTCCGATCGAGCTGCCACTAGAAGCACCTTCCGCGGCCCCTCCTTCATAGCGCGAAGGGCCAGAATCGACTGGTCCGAAAATTTCACCGTACTCACTGGTATAAGCATGTTGTTCTATAACATAAATGGAAATCTATAAATATAATGCATTTGTTTCCGATCGATGTTTAGCGCCGTTGGCTAGGCGCCGGCTGTGAAACGACAGGCCGCGGGTTCGATCCCCGCACCGGTATAAATACTTGTGTGAACTACAGGTTGAAATAAAATTATTATTTACGGATTTTATCGCGGATTTGGTTTAATTTTACATTTTTTGAGTTCCCGACGTTTCGATCACTTTACAGCTTTCGTGGTCATGGGGCGGACTGAGGTATTAGACGTCCGCTCTGTGACTGTTACAATTCAACTACCCTTATTTTACAATTATTAATTTAAAAAATTAATTTAAAATAGCTAGTCTGTATTTACGATCCGATCTACGCAGAAGGAGCTCACAGTGTCTTGAGGTCTGGCAGTTGGTGTTTTGGGTTCCGATTTAATTAATTGTAGTATTGGGTCCCATTAATTAAATCGGAACAGTGTGGGGTCAGTACATAGTCCTGACCCCACACTGAGATATAATCTTGCGTTGTGGGTATTAGAACTCGAAACTTTTCGGTCTCAGAAACACCCAGACCGTAAACAAATACAAGTGGATGTCTCGGTGCGGAGATCGAACCCGCAGCCTCTTGTTACATAGCCGCCGTCTATTAAATGGCGGAAGCTTTCATACAAAACTTTTAAAAATATACAGCGAATAAAAAAATTGTTTATTATTTATTTGTATCTAGTTTATAAGACACATGGCATATTTAAATTATTGTCTTACTTGTTTCTACTTGATAAGCTATTTGTATTTCAGTAAATAAAATTGTATTGGTAAATCTGATAAAACTGTCTTACCTTGCATTCAAACTGCAGAACGAAACCTGTTCTGGTGCCAACAAATATGGTGTCCCACGCTCGATCCATCGTCTGTATTGGACTAAGAACATTGCACTCCGGCCCTTTCTCTACTCCCGTCTGAAATATTTATCGTAATATTTAATATTTTGAAAATAGTGCAGTTATTGTTGTGATAAATGTATAATTATAATTTTAGCACATGTTTTTAAAGAAATTTTTTGCATTGGTAAGCTATATAGAGTAAAAAAATATGTTTTTTGGGTTAAGAGAAAGAATAGAATAGCTTTCTGTTTTACACAACTCAAACCAAAGTCGGCGATAGTAAAAAACCTCAAAAGAGTTTTGAAACTTACATCTAAGTCATAATATCGTATCCGGGAGTCCAATGACCCCGTGTACACCGTGGTACCATACTTTTCCTTCACAATAGTCAGGCAAGTGACAGCCAGGTTAGAGCCCCGAAGAGTGTTGATTAACTGGCCGTCACCACTGAAGTGGTACACATTACCATCCAAAGAAGCTGCGATGAAGTTGTTCTCAATACACTGGAAATAGAACACAATATAAAATAAATACACCAAGTAGTCACTCCCATAATCCCCACTTAAAGATTTTGTCATGGTATTTAGATACTACAAACACAGAATCGCAACATATTATATTTGTGATTCTCAAAAAGATTTATTTTGTTGCGTGGATCAAATCTGTGTGCACCTCATACATAGTAGGTTTCTTAACTAGCTGCCACCCAGAGACTATCAAAAGGTATTATTTGAATAAAGACGTATTTATTCTAAAATGGTCAGTGGTGATACTTACTTCTATCGCAAGAACGGCGTCGCCATTTCCTGTGACAGTCACAGAATCACGCCGCAAATTTTCATCAGTAGAATAATCATACATTTTGCATTCAGGCCCCTGTAACGTTTCATTAACAAATAGTACATCATCAGTCGACGATTGACTGTTCTGCAGAATTATATCTTCTGTTATCGGCACCTCTATCCTTTCACTAATGTCTTTATCACGCGAATTATTTTCTGAGTTGTCTCCTATTATTATGTCTTCTGATACATCGAGCATGTCGAATTGTATATCGTTTACTACCGCATCCTCAACCACTAACGCTGGTGGCTCTGATTCTTGTTCATCTTCCGTTGATTCTGGCTCTAAAGCGAATTCCAGTTCAACTATACTTTCGGAAGTTGTTGATTCTTCTGTACGTTCCTGGCTAGCTCCGTGTAAATAAGGCCTTAAATCATTCCTGTTTAATACAACACAACATTCTTTTAATTCGAAGGACGAAACATTCGTCACTGGTTTGGTGGGTTTCGTTCTTGCCATTTTCCTTTTTGCTGTCTGTGTCTTCTGTTTCCTTTTTGTAGTTTTCACTGGAGTTGTTTCCAATTCATCAAGAACTATAATGTCCTCCAATGGCCGGTCATCAGTTATTATTTGCTCTAAAAGTGATATGTTTGGAGTTTTCACCTTCTTATTTGGTCTTCTTGATGAAATAGGACTTACAGAGGTTGTTCTCTGTTGATCCAACAACTTTTGAGTGAGACGTCGCGTTCGTTTTTCATACCTTCCAACGGTATCTTCTTCTTGAACTGTTTCATGAACTGTTTCAAGTGCTATTTGCTCTAATTCTTCGACAGGTATGCTCGTAAAATCATCAACAATAGTATCTTCAGATAAAACATTTTCTAGAGAATTGTCATTATCTTTTGCATCATCAAGTGGTACATTTAATACAGTCATACCCAAATTTTGCATTGAATTTGAACTAGAATCTTTAGACTCGAGAGAGCTATACAGCTGAAACTTTTCTTGTAAAAGAACTTGTATTTCTAAATCAATTTCTTTCATCCTTTCAAATGTGTCTCCCGATTTTGTCTTTGGTCTATCAAATGTTACAGGGTCTGTTTGTATACATTTTACAACAAATTTCTTTCTTTCAGTCTGGCAAAATCTGGATGTACTAACTTTACTGTCAGTTGTTTGAGTTTCTTTAGATAGAAATCGTTTAGCTGCTCTTGGAGTGTCTTTTAAATTAATGACTCCTACTTGTGGCTTAGTTTTATTTGGTTCAGCATTTTTGACTGGACTTGGTACTGTAGCTGTGTTTCTATGAGCTTGATGAAAGTTCATCTTTTTTGGCTTTGTCATAAACATGTCTATAGTCTTAAGCTTTTTCTTAGCTTCTTGTTGTGAGTGTGTTTGGCTAGTACTAGCTGCTATATTTTCTTTGGGGCTTGAAGGAGGATGACTTGATGTACTAGAAGTTCGTTTTTTTGTTTTCTCACTTCCCTCTGATTTTCTTCGAGATTCTTTTCTTTTAACATATTTATCTGAGTAACTTTTGTCTACTGATTCAACTTTTTTAGTTTCCTTCACAATCTCTTTATCATTTTGGTTCTTTGAGACATGTGAATTACAACTAGATTTAGCACTATTTTCACATACTTCAGTATTTTTGACAGGTTGGTCAGTAACTTTGGAATAACTTATTTTATTTGTGACATCAGATGGACTTGATTCACTTTTTTTACGTTTTTCCTTGCGATGAGATGGTTTTTGGTCTATTGACCTTTTACGAACACTTGTTAAAGATTTTGCTGTTTTGCTGGTACCAACTGGCTTGTCTGGTTCTTTTTTGTCTTGTTCAATTGTTTTTGGTATGTTGTCTGACCTTGAGTCAACAGTTTCAGTTCTATTTGATGTTAATGTTTTATCAGAAGAACTGCTGATACGTTCTGAACTTTTTCTTACTCTGTTCTGCTTTTCTTGTGCTGACGGTAAAGTTTTGTTGTTATGTAAACTAGAAAAATATTCATCTAATTCATCAAAACTGTTACTTGTAGGAGATTTCCGTTTTTGTGTGTCTGTTGGTTTATTGGCCTGTGTGTATTGCAAAGTACATCCAAAATCATCAGCTTCAATGAAATTGGGATCAACAGCAACATGATATTGATTATCCAGTTCAGCAAATGGATCTTCATCTTCTGATAATTGTTCACAACTAATGTTGAAAAGTCCGGATGCATCCTGGCTTAAATTATAAATATCATCAATAACAGGCTTGCTATCAATACTTTTCCTAGATTGTCGGCTATCGGAGCTCCTTTTTCGCTCTTGATCACTAATTTTCTTAGCCTCTTGTACTTCAGAAAATATCTTAGTGTCTTGGTTGTGTGAACTTACACACTCATAGCTGCTATTTATGTCGTTATTTGTTGCATTATCACTATGTTCATGAAAATCAGTTAACTGATTTTCATCATAGGCATTATCCTGAGGACATTCATCATAAAAATATGGTTCAGAGCTTGGATAATCAGTTCTCTCATATTTTAGATTTGGAATACCACGTGTTTCGTGTTCTGATTTATGTGGTGATTGATCAATGTCCTCTAACTGTAATACTTTAGTGAGTTCTGCCATTACAAGTGGTTTAATATCCTCAAGTAAAATAGTATCTTGAGGATCTAAAATACACTGCATTTGTTTCATAAATGTATCCTCATAGATGGTATTATTGTCATCATTTATAAAATCTTCACTAGAACTGCACAATGATTTCTCTGCTATAGATCTAAGATGACGATTGAGACTGTTCTGCGACTCAGTGATTAAACTGCTAATGGCATATTCAAACTTTGTTGATGAGTTTGGATTGTCCATTAATTTGTGAATTTTATCCTTATCCATTTTGAAAAGTTGATGTACAATTTTATTTTTCATTTTGTCACAATTTGATTTGACGGTTGGTTTCGGTGTCAATGTTTTTCTCTTTGGGGGTTGTTCAGGCTGTATATTATGATAGAGGTTTGTTTCTGTAATGGGCTCCCTGTGTGTTTCATGTGTCAAATGATCACCTGGTGGAATTTGGGATTCATTTCGGTTCATCAACCTTTTACGTACAATATCGACAGTATCATCAACTGACCTACTGAATGCTGTTTTGTTATTATTTGTTGTCACTGTAGGGGTGCTACCATAGTAATCTGACGCCGGGGGTCTGTGTCCAGGATAGTCTAACAGTGGGATTTTAGGTGTCTCCACTGGTTCATTTTGACGGTAATTTTTTTGAGGGCTTCTATTCTCTGCCTGTCTCTGTTGATAATACTGTTTGTTGTTTTGTGGATTATTATTCCATATTGCACTTGTATGGTGGTTAAAATTATTATGATTTTGAGGAACATGTTGTGGTCGGTGATCAATATCCCCCATATTATTCACAATGCTTGGTTGATTGTCATGATAATAATTATTTTCTGCATAAGATCCATGATTTTCTTTGTGTCTTGTAAGATGTGGATATGGTAGAGTCTGTCTCACACTACTTTTATTTTCATACCGGCCTCTATCTTGGGATCTTTGTGGCGTGTTGTTGTGGCTAGAACCTCTGTAAGCTTTCCGATCGTGATGGTCATGGGGCGCATACTCATCTGTGTGTGCACTGTAGCGTTGTGGCCTGTGCATCCTGGGACCAGGAATGGGTGGAGGGAATCTGAAACATTTATATTCAAATTTCAGGCGAGTATAATTGGAAACTAAATGCTAAGACTGTTATTACATGGGTTTAAGACGCAATATCGCAGTTAAAAATCAAATTGTGAAGTAAAAAAATAGACTCGAAAGTGGCAAATATTCGCGCCTTCTGGCCGTTCGTACTTACACGGTAAGTAAAATTGGTAAGTATGATTTCGAAGGTTACCTGGTAACGTCTGGCATTCCATAATTACGCGGAGGCCTGAAATGCGGCTGCCCACCGCCTCTGGGCCTAAAGTGTCTTGGAATATCACTTCTCCAACCACCGATCCCGGAGTGACCTCGCCTCATTTTGTCACAATTATTGCATATTTACTCACAGAAATCTAGCAAATAACAAGACTGTAGCGGAGATAAAACGTTAATTATATTTGATTTTATATTGTTATTGATTTCATAAGAAATAAACAAGTTTGATCAATGTAGCGCGTAACAAAAATACACGGAATCCATTTGTTTGACATTTGGGAAAATAATGTTGTCATAGAAGAATAAGTTCGGATGCGTTTGTAATTATTCAATTTTCATTCAAATGATTTTATGGGATAGAAAATTGTATAAACTTAAACTTTGTTAAAATATGAATTTTGTTAGTGTTTTTTGAAGGAAAAACATGTAATTGTGAATAAACTAAAACGATAAAAAATAATTTTTATAGAACAGCTCATTTCCAAAATTAGAATTAAATACAGTCAGCTGGGATAACTTTGACACAGTTTGTGCGACAATGCTAATTAGCTTATTGGAGTTGGAGCTTTATAGCTTTTATTATAGCTGGAGTTTAAAGTAGTTTTTCACATAATATTGTCTAAAGTTATGCGACGTTTTAGAAGCAACGGTCGGTGCGTGACTGAAGGCGAAAGAGTGCTTAAAGCACTCTTTTTTGGTGCCATATTCTAAGCGCTCATGTTGTATCTAGTGTATATCGATCGAAGATATTAAACGACTTTAAAAAATATAAACGAAAGCAATAAAACTTGTTTATGAATTACTGAGGTGATAGGGATAGGGCGGTGATTGGTAGGTAGGATCTGACCGATTATCTTTTTGTCGATCGGTTGCACATTGGCCCCAAGATTCAAGCACAACAACTGTGTGGTAGGTCACTTGTTAGAGGCATGTCGCAGAAGACAGCTCCGCTGCAAAACCCTTTAAAACCACCACCGGTATTCCATCCGGACCAATGGCTTTCCGCACATCGAGAATAGGTCACGCCGCACATAAAACTGTCTGATGTGAATATCCGCCATTGAAAAACCGCAATCAGATGCGCTGTCTGGTATCTAGTATCTGGGAACCACGATCCTCGAGACGGGAATTAGCTGCAAAGAGATTCGCCAGTAAGGCGCCTTACACTGCTTACACTGCATTGCAGCTAGATCAATGAACTGACATCTGTGTAAACATTGTAATATTTTTAAATAAAGCGTCGCCGATGATAAATAAATACCATTGGCAAGCAACTAAAGAAAACTTATTTAACGAGAACATATATAAGGGAATATGAATGGATTCTTTAGATATGCTGAGTGATGCTGTGGTATATAGATGATGGTACCACCACCTAGTGTCTCAGGACCGTTCTCAGATCACTCTAAAAACTCTAGAAACGCTGCGAGTCTTTTATTTTCTTCACAGTTTAAAAAATAAACGAAAAAACAAAATAAGTAGGAAGTAAAGATCGGCCTTAAGGTTCCAACTCATTAGACCCACCCGGCACCGCCTCGCCTCGCGCTGTTAATATTTTTTATAATTATAAAATTGTATGTACATACGCTCACTACATCAACTCCGTAACGTCAACGGATCGCCGCCGTCCACGCGTGGACCACTCGGTGATAACTCATTGCTCGTATGCTTGTCTTGTGTTGTTGCGCATTGACAATCCACAAGCCCCAAATGAACCGCGCGTTGCCACCACAGATTTTTTCTAAACTACATCTATGGTTGCCACCGAGTGGATCACGCGCGGCCCACCCGTGTTATAGCTGTGACAGCGAGTGGGCCGCGAGGGACGAAGTGGTGCCGTCTAATGAGCCGACTTGTAAAAACTTTGCAATTTGATGTTATGATTCTTGTGTACCCCCTTCCAGATGCACGCCTTGTCGATTATGGGTTTAACATCGAGTAGGCTGACATGAGTTATCTGAGAATGAGATCGTTTTCTCGCGCTCTTTCTATCTGATATACTGTGTAGTGCTGGAGCCATGTATGTATATACAATGCAACTAGTGAGAAAACTAGTAACTAGTATTTAAAAAAATAAATAAAAGTCTAGATGTCGATATATTGTAACAATAAAACACAGTTTATCAATGAACATTTATTTATGTCTAACATCTATACAAAAAATTACACAACATCTACTCTAAAATTGGAAATAAAATGTGTTTGTTAAACAATGGTTGTCAATTCACTTCCAAAAGGCGCGTACACCTGACACCGATAGATTTTTAAATTCCTGCTAAAATTGATGTTGGATCTTCGACACCAGACTTCACTTTTCTTAAGAAGAGCACGGCTTCGCGGCCGTCAATCAGTCTGTGGTCGTATGTCAATGCCAAGTACATCATTGGTCTTATTTCAACCTGTGGAGAGAAATGGGCATAAATATTTTATTTTTCGGATCGACTTTAAGAATAAAACTTACCATCACTATGGTGAAGTAGTTAAATATAGAATTTAAGCAATTCAATCGCTTGCTGGTAACCGTTCATAAATAGGAGCAACACCACCCAGAACTAATTATTGTGAATTAAATACTGCGTAACTGCTGTAACTTCAAGGCATGTATAGACTATACTGATACTATAAAGAGTAAAGATTTGATTGTTTGCATTGAAATATGCTACTGATACTACTGGACCGATTTGAAAAATTCTTCCACCATTAGAATCCTACATTATCGGCGATTAAGATAGGCTATGTTATATTATAAAAAAAGTTTATCACCCGGGCGGAGCCGGGCCGGGCCGCTACTCAGGTATAGGTATAGGTTTTTAATACTCATTATTTTAACTGGTTACTTATAACAAAAAAAATTACAAGTACAAAGTTTCATACTTTCATCGTTTGAAACACCGCTTTTTTATATGACATCATCAGATATTCCCCTATTTTCAATCGTTATTTATTTCCTTGGTCCCGCTTGTATCCTTTTAAATCATGAGTACAACTTTCATAATAGATATTGTATCGTAAAACAGATATACTGGAAAAATGCAAGTATATCTTGCATTAATAGCTAAAGTAATCTGTAAAATCTGTACCATAGATTTTGATGATACCACACAGGTACCTTCTTGTAGGTATAGGCTGTCTGAAATCACAGAATGAACGCCTGGTACGGGTAATGGACGAAGGCGGTTGGCGATTGTATGTACGATTAGAGGTATATAACGGCGGGCCTGCGCGAGTCCCAAGCCTCTGATTGGCGAGATATTGTACAAGACACGGGAATTAGGTGAACACTGAGAAACACTCCAGGTCATTGAACTAAGAGTTCCACTGTGATATATATTTATTGAATGTGAAAATACATAAATTACTGTTTATTGAAAGTTTATACTCCCAGTAAGTAAGGAGAATAAAATATAATAAAACATTATAGAAGTGTTGCAGTTAAGCAGTAACATACGTTTGAACAAAAGTTAAAAGAGAGAAGAGTCGAGCAGATTATATAGCGGAGTAACAATAAAGGGTTAAGAGAGGAAAAAACAATAAATAATTGTCACGTAATCAGCATTTTATAATTCACTGTTGATGAAAATGAAAATCATGAAACATCGTTTTCAAACAGGTATATTGTTATATCTTTTACTTAATATTATTCAAATACATCTGTGTAATTAATATTTACAATGCCAAGAAGCGATAAGTGTGTTTGAGTTATTTAAATTGTAATTGAGTTTTCGCAGTGAAATGTGAAGCGTTGCATTGTAATCCATGAGCGGTCATATCGCTTACCATCAGGCGAACGGTATGCTAGTCTCGCCATTAATTAAAAAAAAGGAAGTTCTTTTAAACATTGAATGAAAAATACCTTGTTCTTAATGGCGACTGGGCGTGGGAAGATGCCGTGCATGCCCAAGATGGCGGACTGCGGCAAGTTGATAATCGGCATCGACAGCAGCGAGCCGAACACGCCTCCATTGCTGATTGTGAAGGTGCCGCCTTGCATGTCGGCCGGAGTTAACTTTCCTGCGTGGAATAAGTAAATAAATAACACCCAACAGTAACATACAGACTCCACACTAAGATCGTAAATAAATAAATA
Organism: Hyles lineata; assembly: GCA_030180105.1. Classification (NCBI taxonomy): domain Eukaryota; kingdom Metazoa; phylum Arthropoda; class Insecta; order Lepidoptera; family Sphingidae; genus Hyles; species Hyles lineata. Next base: position 10,364,154 of record JARJEE010000013.1, on the reverse strand, counting down.
ACACCCATATATACATACATAGTTCTGACCCCACACTAAGCTCGAGTCTTGTGTCATGGTTATCAGGAACTATGAGAAACTTTTCGGTCTCACAAACACCCAGACCCGAAAGAAATATTTGTGGGCTGCACAAACATTTCTCTTGGTGCGGGCATCGAACCCGTGGCCTCTCGTTTCACATGCGGCGACTAACCGAATGCTACGGAGGTTGTCAAAAATGTCTGGAATAATGATAATATGAGCCCATTTTCCCCTGTTTTTTGTCCTCTGTTTAACAAAGGACTGCTTCATACTCGAGAGTTCGATTGAGGCGGCTAAGGCCATATATCAACATCCTGCCCTATTGCGAATTGTTGGACTTTATATAGAATATTAATTATATATTTTGATAGATTTATTACGTTCGTATTTTAAATATTAGTAATACTAGATAAAGATGGGTATAAATGTTTAGACTTTAGAGGAACCCTACATTCAAGAGTGTCCACTGTGATTGAATTGAGAGATAGAGAGATATATACTTTTTAATTGCATATGTTCGGCATATGAGCAAGCAGATCACCTGGTGGAAAGTGATCACTGCCACCCATGAACATACATAACGCTTGGATCATGGATGTGTTGCCGGCTTATTAAATTGGGCGAAGAGCGGGAAGGAAAAATGATTGAGGGAAGGGACATTCAACAACTATTATTCATACCACTCCTAGCCTTCTCAGCGATAGCACCCATGGCGAGTTCTATGCGGGGGTAGTCCATGCCCTCGACATTACGTAGCACCGGCACCACCAAACCTCGAGGAGTTGCCACCGCCACCGATATGTCCACGTAATCCCTGGGAATTATAATAAGTAATATGTTATAATAAATAATACCTGCTATTATATCCTAACTTACAAGGATGATGTCAAGATAAGGTTTCAGCACTATCACTTTTATGCCAAGTATTCGGTTGCTTCTTTATAGCTTTTTTCAATTAGGTTCGGCAAACGAGCAAACAGGTTACTTGATGGTGACAAACGCCGCCCATGAACCACAATGCCACAATAAAACCCAGAATGCTTGGGATCATAAATCTGTAAGCAACCCATCAAATCGGGAAGGAAATAGTAAATAAATAAATAACACCCAACAGTCACACACATAGTCTTGTCCCCACACTAAGATCGAGTCTTGTGTGGTGGGTATCAAGAACTTCGAGAGACTTTTCGGTCTCACAAACACCCAGGCCTGAAAGAAATATTTGTGGACCGCACAAACATTTCTCTCGGTGCGGTGATCGAATCCGCGTTCTCTCGTTTCACAGACTGCGTTTAACCCACTGCGCCACGGAGGCTGTCAAAAATAATGGCAAGTGTAAAGGGGTATTATACAGGATATATCAAGACTACTATTAGTACAGTCAATATGTAAATTGCTCTCCGAATAAAGATCTACCGTTATTTAACATAATGAATCGTTAGGAGGGCATGGCAAGAGGTCACAGAAAAATTACAAAGGTCGCGCTGTTTGTTGATTTTGAAAAATTCAAAAATAAGTATAAAAAAAATTTGAAATCTTTTTTTCTTGGAAATTCTTGGTTTTAGGAAAAAGTTTTTGAAATGAAAAATATAGAGGGCATTGCGAACTACATTTTTTGTCATTAGAGTGACGTCATCCGACTTGAAATACAAAAAGTAGAGGGCGCTAATGGATCAAAAAAGTGTTCTAACGCTATTTTCGATAGGAAAAATGTTTTTTTTTTATAATAATGTTAAGTAAAAAGTTGTTCGTCACAAAATTAGCTACAACTTTTATTTAAACAAAATATTTATAAAACTTACCGTTTTCGGGCTGAAACTTGTCGAAGTTTACAAATTGTACATTATGGACCGTGCCGTTGCACAGTACTCATGCCATTCAGTTTTTATCTTTTTTTTAATTCAAATGAAATAGCAGTAATCGTTTTCTGATTTTTTATCAAAAAAATTTTAACTTTTGTTCAGCAAAAAATTGAACTTAGGAGAATTTATTTAGCCCTCTACTTTTTGTATTTCAAGTCGGATGACGTCACTCCAATGACAAAAAATGTAGGTTGCAATGCCCTCTACATTTTTTATTTAAAAACTTTTCCCTAAAACCAATAGTGTCCAAGAAAAAAGTATTTCAATTTTTTTTATTCATTTTTGAATTTCTGAAAATCAGCAAACAGCGCGACCTTTTTAATTTTTCTGTGACCTCTTCACATGCCCCCCTAACGATTCATTATGTTAAATAACGGTAGGTCTTTATTCGGAGGGCAATTAATTATTCCTTACATATTGACTGAACTATATCGAAAATGAAGCCGAGTGATAGTTTTAGTGACTTAAGACGTAATGCAACTAAATATTTTCCAAAAAGTGTCGATTTTTTACCTATCGTCGTAGTTGGTTGGTATTATATATTTTTTTCTAAAATAATAGTGTACACCCTTTTATTGAAAAAAAAAGCCATGGTACATAAGGGTTCAAATGATTATTTTGGCAAAAGCTATGGATTTATCACCCATACACGATGATATTTAAAAAACAAAAAAATGATGGCCGTATTAATTTGCGAATTTCTATTTAAATTGTGTTTGTAATCACTAAAACTACCGCCCGGCTTCGTTTTCGGTAGCACAGTTTTGATATTCCCTGTATATTGTGGCTTTTATGGATAGCTATATAGATACAAGTCGGAACCTGACCTGTACACAATATCCTCGTCGTTGATGATGACGCTGTTGACGACGGGCTGGTCGATCAGCGCGTTGGCAGTGGCCTTCAGGAACGGCGACATGAATGACAGCTTCACACCGTACTTCTTCGTGAACGTCTCCAGGTTCGCTTTGCGGAATGCCATCAGATTGCTAGAAGTGATGTGGTAGTTGACAAAATTAGTTTTGATGTGGTAAACTTTATTTAGATTTTTTTTTGCTAAGAGTAGTGAGACGTGCATCCCGTTCGCCTGATGGTAAGCGATACGACCACTCATGAACAGTAGCAAAATCAAACGTGTAACCCTCAATAAACGTGATTTTTTTGCATAAAAGACAAAGAAGATTACTAAAAAGCATCTAGAAATGAAATAAATGGGCCCAGTTGTTGCTTTTTAAAAAGTACAAAAATATCTTGCATTTGAAAAATGAGTAGACATCAGATATATTACCCCATATCGCACTCGTTGAAGGTGGTGAGCATGGCGCACGTGTTCTGCGCTTCCTTCAGCCGCTTGGCGATGGCCTTGCGCATCTTGTTCATGGGCACCGGGTGCTCTGTACGCGTACCTGATATTGTCTTCGTTGGATCCCCTATTTTTGCCGCAGCAGCCTGGTGAACAATTTTTATAGGAATTTATACAGGGTATATCAAGACTGCGACCGAAAACGAAGCCTGCTGGTAGTTTTAGTGACTAAAAACACAACAATCATATTTTTTGTGATGTTTTAATTAATATAATCGTGTTTGGGTAAAATAATAATTTGACTTGCGTACTAGTCTTTAAAAATAAAACTGTGTAAATTATTTACCATCCAATTATGATGACATGAAACAAAATCTAGGCTCTATTTTTCAAATTGAAAAATCGGTAGCAGTCTTGATATACCCTGTATGGATCCAGTAATAGTTTCTCGGAGATTAATGAACTTACATCAGATGTTTTAGTTTTGAGCTATATTCTTATAGGGTGTATCCGAAAAGGAGATCAAACAGCGCTATGTGATAAAATAGTTTGCTCCTTGTCTTGTCACTAAGATCGAATCTTGTGTGGTGGGAATCAGAAACTACGAGAGACTTTTCGGTCTCACGTTTGTGAGACTGGGTGTTTACCCAGACCCGAAACAAATAACTGTGCTTCACACAAATATTTGTCTCGCGGGAATCGAACCCGCGACCTGTCGTTTCACAGCCAGCGTCTAGCCAACTGCGCCACAGAGGCTGTCAAGAGGCTGTAAATACAAAACACCTATAAGTATAGTCATAATATAGTGTTACAGTGGGTCCAGCAGGGGCTTTTTTAGCTGCAGCGGGTTTGGCAGCGGCGGCTGGCTTGGCGGCGGCGGGCGCGGGGGCGGGCTTGGCGGCAGGGGCGGCGGCGGGAGCCGCAGGTGCAGCTGCAGGGGCCGCCGCGGGAGCCGCCGCCTTGGCAGGGGCCGCTCCGGTCACGTCCACCTGAAATATTACACAAATTAATTTTAATTTTATCAGACATGATAAAGGCCAACTAAAATCTTGTTAAGGGGATTTAACGACTGGCGAATGTTTGTGGTAGGATATCTGCGTCCGCCCGGATAATAACGTACCGTAAGGTAACGTACGTACCATACACATGGCAGAAAGTAGAAAACCCGCGACATAGAATATACGCATAAATGCCAATAGTACGAAATTTATAAAAATATCAACTGAGTCTAGTTTCACTGGTGGTAAGTATCTCATATGTGAGAGGCCGCCTGGGTAGGTACCACTGCAATGTCTACTTCTCCCGCCAAACAGTAGTGTAAACGCACTGTTGTGTATCGGATTGAACGACATTGTAGCCAGAGTAACCACTGGACATATTGAGACTTAACATCTTATGTCTCAGGTTGGCGAGGGCAGTGGAATGCCGAGCATTGCTTTGTAATCGTTGTTTGGTTTTGCTACTGTTCATGAGTGGTCGTATCGCTTACTATCAGGCGAACGGCATGCTTTCAATCCCATGATTACCGTGGACATGTTGGCAACTGTGTTAAAGTTTGTTACAGCCGTTATTTGTGAACACACACACACTTTTTTACTTTATTTATCAATATACAAAGAATTAATGGTGATTATAAATTTTATCAATAATACATTATGTCAATCTGGAGCCAGCACAGGGGGTGGTTATGACCCGAATGACCTCCCCCTGGATCCCCCCTTGACTATCATGCACTTGGTCTTTATCAATGAGAACTGAAAATACAATAATTTAAAGAGTAAAAAAAGGTAATTTGAAATATTAAATGTGGGTCATTTAAATATATAATATAATATATCTACTTTCACTGACTCCTCGAAACACAATTTAAAAGAAACCAGTCGTTTTCGTTCGTTTGATCTTATATTTTTGATGAAAAAAATATTTTGAAGTTGAGGGTAGTTGTATTTTCTTGTGTCATTTTGCTGGATTAATACTTCAGTTTACGCACGTGTACGCTTGCAAAAGCATGCCGCTTGCTCCGTTGCTGCGCTAGACTTTCGACTTATTTAGATTGTTTAGTGGAAGATATATTGCAAGTGATGTTGGGTGCTACAATGATCATCGTAATTGTTGGCGTTGTCCAGCCTGCAGCGGGAGCGAGATTCCGGTGAGTGATAGAAATGTACTATATTATTATTATCATATATAGTTTGTTACTGTATCTGTTGTAATGTGCACCATTTTAAATAGCAGACTGTATAAAGCTGTCTAACCGATATTAAAACACATATATATTTATCTACTTAATCAAAATAACATCGTGTCGATAGGTACATATAAACGAAATTATGGATAAGCCAAAAGAATTAAAGAATGTCTGAATATTATGTATTCGCCTGAGTGCATACATGCTTTGACTCCATTCCAAACTAGAAATAGGTATATTATTCCTATGAAAACTTCCTGCATTTGCCTAAGTACCTAACGGTGCGGTTGACTTTTCTCTATGTCGTCTTTCCATTGTATAACATTGCGTCTCATTATTCCCAAGTATTATTTTATTATTATCCTCATTATTTTCTTTAACATTTTTGATATGTGGAGGATAAAATGACATGCTTTTTAAACTGACACAACTCAAAAACAAATGATAATAACTGCTTGCGGAAAATGGAGCCACTGGTACAATTCTTCAATAATCCCACCGTTTTACCTTATACTTGAAAGAAGTAAGAAAACATGATATGAAAGATAACAGACTGCCTTGATGGCGCTGTTGTACTACGGTACGATACCAAAGCTGAGGTCTCTGATTCGGATCCTGAGTCGGACAAAGTGATATTGGATTCATTATTAGTCTGGAGTCAAGAGTTTGTACCCAATACGGGGGGGTAGACTCGCCCCTTATCATATTGCGGGACGGAACACACAAGACGAAACGTGAGTGTCCTGGTAGCATTTCTGCCTACCTTTTATGGGAAAAAGGCGTTTATCTTATTATGCCAGTATGTATAAAACAGAGCAATAGGAAAAGACCGAATGACTGAACTATTTATACTCCTAAGACATCAATTGGCCAGGTCTATAGTTATAGTCAAGTCAGGTCTATAGGCTTTATACCTGGAACAGCGGTTGTTGGGACTTGACGGACTCTCCCTCCTTGACGAGCATCTTGACGATGGTGCCATTACCAGGAGACATCACAGGCAGCGCCGTCTTGTCGGTCTCAATCTCAAGAACCACCTCGTCCATGGCCACAGCGTCACCTTCCTTTTTCACCAGTCTGTGGAGAAAACGGGGACATATGAGATAATAAGGGTCGTATGAAGTCGCTTGGGGCGTTACTCTGTACAATGTTTGAAAATATATGTGTTTATGAAGAAAAAGAAACACAATGTTTGATTGTTTTTAAATGTCGGACTGTGAGACAATACGACAGCAAGAAGATCGATGCCTTTGAGATGTGGTGTTGGAGAAGGCTGCTCCGTATACCTTGGACTGCTATGAGAACCAATGAGTCCATATTAAAAGACCTCAAAATCACCACAAGACTCTCCACAATCTGCCAACAAAGAGTACTGAGCCTATTTGGACATATTATAATATCTCCAAAACATTGTCTGGAGAGGCAGATAATGCTAGGCTAATTGGAAGGCAGGCGTGCTCGGGGAAGGGCACCTTCACGATGGCTTGATGCAGTAGTGAAGATAGTCGGCGGCAGCCTGCACCGTGCGGTCCACACTGCACATGACCGCGCCCGGTGGAGAAAGATCGTACGTGGTCGCGATCCTCAGCAGTGAGGGAACGACAAGAGAAGAAGAAATGTCGGTTACACGACTACGAGTGCTCGAACATCGTGCGTAAAACTGTATGAATATGCCTAAATACATTATAAAATGTTCGAATCTTGCATCGCACGTCGTAATCTCATACTAAGTTCGAAGTCAATGATGAGTTTCATAGAGAATAGTATTGATTTTTAGAAGTGTTAATATGTTATATGTTGACGTTCATCGTAACAACATTCGACATTCGTGCCGGAGTATAGAGTAACCCCCCTGGCTTCTTCCAGAGATCGGTGAAAGTAGCATAATTTCGCTCTGATTTCCTTCGGGTATGGTAGCGGTTAATCCGTTATCCTCGCGTCAAGAAAAATAAAGGTTCTTTCTTCTAATAAGTAATTGAAAAGACGTTTGACAGAGAATAATTGTTGGGGTTCAAAATGATGGCCATGTTGATATGAAAATCTAAACCGCTATGGTATGCAGGTTTCCTCACGGTGTTTTCCTTCACCGTTTTAGTGCGTGGTGTTTGACTATCAATACACACATGACTCGGAAAAATCAGAGGTGGGACTTGAACCCGCGACCACCATGAACATGTTGGCAGCCGCGACTGGTCCGTTTACCAACAGGCCACCACGCACAACTACTCACAACATAAGACTCGATCTTAGTATAGGGTCAGGACGATGTGTAAGACTGTTGAGTGTTTTATTTACTTAAAGAGGGCCATTTTTTATTGCAAAAAATGGCGAGACGAACATGCCTTTCACTTTATCGTAACCAATAGGACCGCTCATGGAAAGTAGCAAAATCAAACACCATGCATTTCAAAGCAATGCTTGGCGTTCCACTGCGTTCGTCATCCTGAGACATAAAATGTTAACTTTCATTATGTCCAGTAGTTACTCTGGCTACAATGACCTACAAATCATTCCAAGCTGTACACTTACTTGACGTCTCCACTGGACACGGAGTCAGGGAAGGTGGGTGCCTTGACCTCCTCCACGGCTCGCAGCGGCGCGCCCGTGTGCAGCATGCACGCTTGCACAGCGCTCTTCGGACCAATGGCAATCGCTGACGTGTACCAGATCGGTAGATGGGACCTGGGTTACAATAATAGTATAGTTTAATGGTTTCTTAGATTTACGCGAATGTTACACATTGAAATAAAATTATTATTTACGGATTTTATCGCGGATTTGGTTTAATTGTTACATTTTTTTAATTTCCAATGTTTCAAAACTATAAGCTTTTGTGGTCACGAGGCGGATTGAGACCGTAATCGAAACGTCAGGAAGTTAAAAATGTTAAAACTAAACCAAATCCGCGATAAGATCCGTAAATAATAGTTTTATTTTAATATCGTTTAGTTCCTTTTTCATCACATTATGGAACGGTAAAAAAATTGTGATGCTGTGAGTGATCTCACTGATAGCTCTACCAACTTTTTCTGAGATACGGGCATGGATTTGTTGTTTTTAGTTTAAATATAACAAAACGTTTCTTAATGTGTGATAAATTACTATGATCTAGGTTTTGATCATGTTATTATGCTTAGTAATTAAAAAAGAAGAAACTTATAAGGACCTAACAATGTATCGTATGTTAAACTTGTTTCTGTCAAGGAAATAATTTGGGGAGTCTAATAAATCCAATTATTGAATAATGCATAATACGCTATAGATGATTTAATGGATCTTAGCCTCAAGAACAAAATCATAAATGAAATATTATAAGAAATTGATCTAATATTTACGACACCATAATGTTTATTCCTACAATGTATTTGTTATTTTGTGAATTAAAACAAAAAAAAAGCGCTATGTGTGTACATAATAAGTGTGTACTTATATTTATAGCTCTATATATTTTTTAAAGAATTCTACAAAAGGTAATAGGACCTCCAGTATTAGTGCTAGAGTACACAGATATGAATTTCACACATCCTCTTTTCACCCCTTTCCTTACATTTTTGAGACGTCAAAGCACCTTCGATCTTAATGTAGTTGTTGTATGTATGGCAATCACTTACTACCAGTTGTATGCTAAAAATACGCATTAAAAATATTTCTTGTTCATGGGATCGGTGTATTTCTTTTTCTAAAGTTCTTGTTACAAAAATTAGTTAATATAATTACAGATATATAAATCTTACTTCATAGCATAAATATTGGTCCTGCAGTGCTTCTTGCACACATAATTAGAATAGTGCGCGGCGCTAACCGAACTTTTTCTTTGTATTATCTAAAAAATAATAAAGAAATTATTTTAATGACTAGAGTATCTAGCTTTAACTAAGGGGGAAAAGTTTCTTATTGGTCTGTGGGGCTAAAGAAAAAAAAACCTTTTTTACATTCTAATGGTATCAATGGTAATGGTATCAATGGTAATACTAATGGTATCAAAAATATTACAGAATACATACAAACACTTCTGTTTCCCAATTTATCCACGCGAAGAAACATGAATACAATGTTTTAATATTTTTTTCATAGTTTTCTCTTTTGTGACCGTGTCATTAAACATTTATCAAATCTTATGTCAGATATTTAGGAAGAAAAGTATATTAATAAATCTACTTACAAATCGTATTAACTTCCTCCTGAACATTATATGTTTACTTTGTAATAAATTTTGCGATTTTCACTATTTAATAACATTAATAAATCATTATAGAAATATATTTCCCAAAGTGAATCTTTGAAGTCGATTTTCTTTTCTAATTTTCGATTGATCAATTGTCATAAAGAATTTTACAAAGAGTTTGTTTGCTATTAGAACTTTGATTAACAACAGGTAAACATAATTATTAATTTAGTTATTTCAATTGAAATATGCACAAATTGATGCCTCAAAAGTTAAAATGCATTTAATCGGCATTTATTTCTTTTTGCTTCGTCTAAGTTTTTGCTATTGGATAATAGATGTCCTTGTGCTTCTGTTTAGTACCGCTATTTGCCACTACAAAGCTTAGTTTATTTATAAAAGAACAGATGGCGCTGTTTTACTTCAGCTATTAGCCGCTAGACGGTGTGTAGAAAAAGTGAAGATATTATGCTTCGATCAAATATACTTTGATCGAAGATATTATGTACTTAAGTAATGGTGTTTATTTAAAATGCCAACATTTCGGTAAATTGCAAAATATATCAAAATAAATTTCCGTAACATACAAGTCTCCAGTTTTATATTATAATGCCGTAAGCTCGATATTCAGGTCAATTAGTGCAAATCAGGTGCAAATCTTCTTTTGACTGTTCCTAAGTCTAGTTTGGTAATATTCTATCCCTTACCAATGCTGAGTGAAGTTTTCCCGTCCCTCAATGTGACAGAGGTCGAGCCTATCGCCATATCAGGCACATATTCCTGATTCCGGATTATGAATGAATAGAAACATCCAATATTACTTTCAAATTCGAACCACAGACCTCAGCCTTGTAAGTAACCGTTGTAAGTTTAACTTAGTCGAATAGTTCTGCGTCACCGCCAGTAATGTTAATTTAAAAATATATATCATTATCCATTGATTATATTTTAAAAGTCGCTTGTGAAACGTGAGTCCACTGGTTCGATTCCCACATAGAGTTAATTGATTGCCTGATCGACACATAATATTTCATTTATTGGTGGATGTTGTGGGATAAAAGTTTCTAATAGTTTCTGGTGCGCGCCGCAATACTTGTGCCTCAAGCCCCATTTACACGGGAGAGTCTTGACTCGAAGATACGATTATCGTAAAGATATAAAAAGTTGCATCGTGTAAACATTTGTCACAATACGATTATCCATGGAGGTTGTCGGGCGATAATCGCATACGATTCTCGCCGAAACCCTCTTCGTGTTATTGGCCTATCAATGTAGGATCGGTAATATGTAAGAGACTGTTATTTTTACTAATTTATTTTTAACAGATCACAATAAATCATGATTCCCGGCTTTTCATCATTCCCACCGATCCGCGTGAAGGCAATCGCTCGAAGATATTTCTAATCCAGTTACAGATCTATAAAAAGTCTCTAACACCTTATTTATAAGTTGGCTATGTAACGACCATTCCTCTGTGTTCTAGGTGTTTATAAGCGACGATAACTCATAATATTTGCCTACTATTCCATATCCATAAAAAACCGAACCTTAAACAATATTACTATGTAAAAAACTCATTAGTACCTAATAGGTATAAGATAACATAATTACTATCGGGAAACTATTGACCCATTCCTTATGCATACGTGAATGGGGTTGCAAGGGGAAGTTAATTCATTACAAGACCCGTGGGGCGATATGATTCAATGTCCAAGTGAGGCTCTTTGAGACGGGACATTAGCGTCGGTCACCACTCAAGACGCCGTTATGGCGGCCTCCTTAGCTTCGCAGGGTTGGCAGAGAGCCAGATTTTGCAGGAATTTATCTTAGTAATTGATTTGTGAATAGGAGTCAAAATTGTGTTTGTATGTTAGCGTTGTAATAATTTTATTACACATTATTTTTTATTCACAAGAATGTTAATTATTTTCATCCATCTATTGACAATTATATTTAACTCTTTTTGCACTGTACAGAGAAACAACAACGAAATCACAAGATAATAATAATAGTACAAGTGGCGGCCTTATCACACTAGGTAATTTCTTACAGGCAACCATGGGATGGATATTTAAATAGGAGATAGAAAGGGCAGTCAAGGGCATAAATGAAATAATGAAAATTATATCTGCAAAAATTACTCCTAAATCTTAGAATTAACACAATCATTATTTTATAATTTGTTTATGTTATATTAGCAGTCGTGCCAATGCTGTTCGATAACAAAAAAAGCCTTATTGTACGTTTGTACATTTGCGAACCTCAATGCTACAAATCTACAATGTGTTGTTGGCAAAGTATATTCAAATTATATTCAAGTATTTATCTACAAAATAAAAAAAACATAAGCCTATAGTTTAAAACATACCATGAGATCTGACTCCAGTGGCATCGAATCCAGGCTTTATTCGAACGGATCCGTGGTATCGACTGTCACTATCGGACTTTCTGTTACACAATTACAATTTATTTTATTTCATTAAATTAAGATTCTCCAACAGTATTTACATTATCACAACTGAGACATTCTTTGCTATAGTAACATTCTGATGCATATACAACTTAAAGGAGAGCACAATACTTATAAATGACATACACATAAACAAAAAACAAGGAAAATTATACTAAAAGAAATAATCAAGGATACAGTAACATAAACAATCATATTAAACAAAACTTTACTATATAAAACGAAAATGACCACAATCAATCAACATTCTACATATTGACAACCCTATTATCTATAAGGGCTCGTCCCCCACTAATTTGCTAAGATTCGTACAGCCCGCATCCATGATTAGAACCTGCGGGGTAACAGAGAGATCTTTCGCCGCCATTGACTGCTCGTTTACTTACCAAATTGTTGATGTATTGACTAGTTGCTCAGTTTAAATTATGAGTTGTATCTTTGGGTAGAAACGGTAAATTAATGAAAAATATATAAATATTTATTCATTTTAAGTTTCTTCATAATGTACTTTTCAGATTGACGTCTTTGGGTGGATACAGCAATACTTTGGTTAGTTGATGGTACATACGTATTATATCTTATAAACGAATGTAGTTAAATTTATTATGTTTTTATTTTGAGTGGTCGTCACTTAATACAGTACCACTAAAAGTGGCCCAAAAAGTGAGTTGCATATCTAATGCAGTGTACATTCAGTTTCTAATAAGTCGTAATTTTATCAGTCACTGAAAGATGGCTGCTTTCAATGAATACTATACATATTTGAATTGCAATGCACCATCAGGCGCCTTTTCATTTCCTTCCTTGTCACTTCGCTGCGTCATTTTTAAGATATGAGTTGGGAACTTATTTATAGGCATATAAATACAAATAAATAAAAAAACAAAAGTCACAAACGTAGTTCTGACTACACATTAATATCAATTAAGCCTTGTGTCGTGAGTATTAGAAACTACGAATGACTTCGGTCTTACTGTCACCTAGACTCGAGACAAAAATTTGTGAGCCTGACAAACATCATATTATCTCATCATAGTCTCGGCATGGGGATCGAACGCGCGGCCTCTCGTTTCACTTCGAGCGTGTAACCAGCTGCGCTACGTAGTCTGTATATAGGATATATCAAGACTGCTACCGAAAACGAAGCCGGGTGATATTTTTAGTGACTACAGATACCATTCAACTAAAAACGCAAAGAAACGCGACAATTTTTATTTATCAATCATTGTTGGTTTGGGTGGTAAATCCATTGTTATTGCTAAAATAATAATTTATACCCTTGCGTACCATAGTAACTTTAAAAATAAAAGGGTACACACTCTTATTTTAGAAAAAAATTATATATTTACAACCCAAGTACAACGAAAGGAAAAAAATATATTTTTAGTTGCATTATGTTTGCAGTCACTATATCTATCACCCGGCTTCGTTTGCGATAGCAGTCTTTATATACCCTATATGTTTTAGTATGTTATATATCCCAATTGTTATATACTATATATTTATCTGGTTATTCGATATTTAGTTACGCCGCCGAGTTGTTCCAAATAGCGGCCAGCTGCGAGCTAAGTTGGCAAGTCTTACAGTTATTAATACTTCGACGTATTGTTTAGAAGGCATGGCCGTTGCGGTGGGCTTGGCTTACCGACTGACCCCGCCGCTCACAGATATAGGGGCAACTGGATGTTTTGGACAAAAATTATACAGGGTATATCAAGACTGCTAACGATAACAAAGTAGTCGTTGTAGTAGTAGTTGTAGTTACTAAAAAAACACAACGCAACAAAAAAATATATTTATGGTTGTCTGGAAGACATTGCTATAGAGTAATAAGGCCGCCATTTGTACTTTTTTATCGTTTCTGTATACTAGTTTAAGTGTGTGTACAATAAAGATTTAAACAAATAAATAAGTCATTTTTGTAACTAAGTCCAACAAAATATTTTTCATTGTAAAAGTTTTTATAGTTTTCGATCGATATATGTACATGTGTGTTATTGGGTAGAGATAATGATTTCAACGTCATTTGCAAAAGTATTATGTCCAAGAATAATAATATTATAATATATTAAGTATTTTATAGTTGCGTAGTTATCGTTTCAGGCGGTAGAGTAAGTTGCGCCATCTCAGGTAATAAGTAAGCTACTGTTTCAGCTTAAATGCTCAGACTTGCCGCTCGCAAACAACACCCCTTGTCTCGGGGTGGGCTGCTACTATCGATACGCTTTCTTGTTTTTTGAAATACTTATAGTAATAATATATACCAATTTGGGCACTAATTACGTCTAGTATGCGCTGGTGTAATTTGCATACAGCCTATAATATTATTAATAAGAACTTTGAGGTACGTATAATGATTTCCTAATCATGTTAATTTTTCATTACCTTCATCATAACAACATTGAATATTATTAAAGAAAAAATAGTATAATATGATTACTAGAAATCTTAGGTGTTTTCTGGGTTAGAATGCCTCCCTAGTCCCTTATATGGCGTAGTAAAGGGCCTGTATATATTTAAATGTATGTGCTTATAGGTACAGACAAACAGACAACAATTCTTCTTTGGGATCTATTACGTTAATGCAGTGCCCAGAATAGTCTTCCTCATATATCCTCCATGTAGAGATATCGATAGTGTGTATTGATAGTCAATCACCAGACACTATATTGTAAAAGAAAACATAGTAAGGACACGTGCATACCGTAGCGATTTGTAAGAATTTCAACGTAATATTTTAACAATCGATAACTCCCGTACGGGCACATCCCTACGCAAACTAGGCGATCAGTAAGCGAATTAGATACTTTCTTCGGCTGTAAGTCCGGTGTTTTGGAAGTTGCCAACTTGTCGGTACAGTGCTGTACAGTACAATAAATTAACAACTACAATGGAAGTTTGTGTAAGCGTTATTGTCGACGCAATCGATTCATTCCAACTATTCTACTTAGATGTTACTTGCTTATTGTTTCATTTAATAGCTTGATTGGAAGTTAGGACGGTTTAAAGTTTCAAGTTACTCAAACTGGCTGTGAATTTTGAGGTATACATATACTTCAGGACTTCCTTATTATAGGTATGGTTTTAAGAGTTTTAATAAAATGTATTAGTGTTGCTTTAAAGCGCCCTATAGACCAAAGCCTGGGGCGTGTCGGCCTATGTCGGTAACATTAAAACTTTGTCGCCGACATGACAAGTGCTCGACATGAGGAACATTTTTATGATTTTGTTGACGTTATGAAGAGTAGATCTTGCGTTGTCGAAATGTAATGTCGGCGGGCAACACTGGCGGACACATCTTGTTGTCAACATGATTATTTTCTTATAGTTGTTATAGTTTGTAATTATACCGTAGTACAATTACAGCACCGAGGCAGGTCAGGCAGCACCTTTACAAAATAATATAACATATACATCCCTTAAATACAATCACATCAAATAAATATCCGTGGATTAGATCATTTGCTGACTGTCGAAGTGCAATACCAGTTACAGTTCTCGTTTTATATAAAGAAAAGATCGAGAATCGAACTTGTGCCCGTTATACTGAGTGAAGATTATTTCTGAACCAATTTGTCCAAGAATACACAATATAAGGCCAAGGAGGATAATATATTCGGTTCTCAAGTGAACACCGGAAGCGGATTCCAGCCATTGTGACGACGCGGGAAGTAGCGAAGACTTCCGGTGCGCTATAAATTCAGCGAAATTTGGCAACACTGCGGCTTCTCGGGGGTGCCGTTTGAATAGATATTATCGTGAATAGGTTCATACTTAATCGAAATATTATAGCAGGAAGAATATCCCGCTTTAGGCGAAACTTTCTTGAACAAATAATGTAAAATTGTTGTTTAAGTGGTGTGCAAAACATTTTCTCTATCTACCTCTATCTATACGTCACAATATAGATCTGAATTAAAATGTTGGCCATTCAAAAGTAATTAAATAAATATGCGTGGTGGACTATATGACCTAACCACTCTCAATCGTACTGTCGATTGTAGAGGAGGTCCGTGCCATGCAGTGGAACGTATATGGGCTGGTACAGATGCATATAAATAAATAAATAAAATATATACACTCAACAGTCACATACATGTGTGTGTCGTGGGTATCAGAAACTACGAGAGACTTTTCGGTTTCATAAATACACGGACCCGAGACAAATATTTGTGGGCCTCACCAACATTTATCTCGATGCGGGGATCGATCCCACGGCCTCTCTAACTGCGCTTCGGAGTCTATCACATTAAAGTATGTAGGTCTATTTAAACGAACTTTATTTATATTGTTATCTTTCATACCATGTCCGAAATCACGCTTTAGTTTATCTATGTAATGTTCTTGAAGTGCCCAGGTTGAAGATACATAAGGATATCTTCATAGATCCCACTCCACATTTGGAATTCTTATGACTTATGAAGTAAAACCAATTATTAATATAAAACCTAAAGAAATCAAAAACAAAACGATTGCTTCATTATATTAAAAGTAATGTTTTACTGAATTAAAATTAAAACATGGAATGCGAATCTTATAATAAAATTTCAATACCTAAAAATATCAGCTGCTTAGAAACTCACTCAATAGTGTGAGGTAGCTAACCCGCACAAGAATATTAGCGGCACATTAAAAAGTTTCCAATGCAGGCAAGTTCTATGGTTTTAGAACGTGAAACTTGCCGCATTATTTTTTTTTATCGGTCAACAAGGAAACGAAAGCAAGGCTTAACGAGCGCCTCGGGCCATCGGCGCCACAGTCGGCGGGAAAGTTCTTAACCTCATTAAACATCCAATAATTCACCGCTACATTTGCATAAGGAAAAGATAAAGGCAAGACGCGCACGGCGCCGCCATTTTGGCATTTTTTTCAAATATGGAAGGGGATTGGGGTTGCCATTCGTATCGACATGCGAATTTATTGCGCTCGTTCAGCGTACGTTTCATTGCGTAATTTTGTACGTTGGGGTATTTTAATATCCCCCCCTGTTAACGAAACTCGTTGATTCGCTAAGTTGCAGTGGTTGCGTTTCGGATACGTAATGTAATTATTGTAATGTTATTGCTTGATGCTACCGCCGTGACATTTATTTATATTTATGGCGTCACGAATTATGATTTTGTTCTTTGCAAAAAAAGTTTCTCGGCTATGAGTAGCTACTATCATGTAACTTTTTTATAACATGGGTTACGTTGGTTGTCTATTAGGCAGACATATCGGGTGATCCGATCCACTCACTGTAGTGTAAACTACGTACAGCGAGACTCTACCACAGCCAACAAGTTATTATTTAGTTTTGGGGTACATACAGGTTTTTTATTATGATTGAAACATAAGTAAACAAAAACGGTACACTGCTCGTACAATGTTCGAAGTGCTAGCAAATCTACAAATAAAACACGAAGTGAATATATTTTTTTAACAAAAAATGTTTGATGTACAGCGCCCCGTAAACATATTTTTAACCTTGGCAACGGTCATGTTTTAAAAAGTCCTTGACAGTTCTATAACTGGCCGGCAACAAACTCATAACAGAATTTAAAAAAAAACAGTAAGTAAATAAACATTGAAAATATTTACCTATCGATGTCAAGTTATGAACGGGTGTGTTCGAAATACAAATTTTCTTTTTTACAGTTTGATCAACCGATTCTGAACTCTGTACCTTTGCCTTAAGGTTTAATACTGTGGTTTTATAGATTGTAAGGCGTGTAGTTGGCGGGTGACAATTGAGTCTATAAATAATTTATGGATTAATAAAAGGTCTGGTCACGTGGTATGTCCGCCATTTTACCCTACAACGATCCTCTGATGATAATTAGCGTGAATTGAACACAGAATGTAACGGAGTTAAACAATGTCTTCATTATATGTTTCCAAATGATTAATTTCAATGATTCAATATAATAGGACATATGTGTGATATGTCATTGTATAGCTTATTGAGCTGCCAATATTTAGGTAAGTATAATTATTACTTTAGGTGTCAATTGAGTTTTGATTATTCTTGAGGAAAGTCGTTACTCTATTTAACTACCATTTTATGAAATGTCTTGAGAAATATATATATGTATAACTGGTGTGTTTAACTATATGTTATTGTAACTATCAATCACGTTAAAAGGACATATACCTATATGACTTGATAATGCACTAGGCCGCAATGAAGGAGGCTTAATTAATGTCAAATATAGGCACAATATACCCTTAGTATCAATAAATAGTTCTAGAATACGTAAGATCTATTCGCTTCGTTGTTCCATAAGATCCAATACAACGGGTAGTTGGTAGTCGAGTCTCCCAACAAGGTCTAATTTGTCTTACACGTTGTGGGCCGCA
Organism: Hyles lineata; assembly: GCA_030180105.1. Taxonomy (NCBI): domain Eukaryota; kingdom Metazoa; phylum Arthropoda; class Insecta; order Lepidoptera; family Sphingidae; genus Hyles; species Hyles lineata. The sequence continues at coordinate 10,345,806 of JARJEE010000013.1, read as the reverse complement.
TTCATTATGTAACCACGGGACTGATTTGATTTTATGCCCTCTTAAAATGGTTGATAGGCTGTATATCTGTAAGTATCTCTGTCATATTTGTAGAAATATAAATTTGTAAAAGATTATATATTCCTGTTATTCGTAAATTATTTTTATTAAGGCACGTAGAGTTCAAGCATCAAAATACGTTTTATATTTTGTGGAAGAGTTTCATACAGGGTATACCAAGACTGCTACCGAAAACGAAGCGGGATTCAAACTGATTGGAAACTGGTAGTTTATGCGACTTCAGACACAATGCAATACAAAATGTTGCCAAAAAAAGGGACGATTTTATGTTGTTATTTTTTCCTATGGTCCTATTTCGATGGTGAATACATTTTTAAATAATAGTATATACCCTTTTATTTATAAAGACTAAGGTATTAAAAAGTTTAATTATTATTTTAGCAAAAACTATGGATTTACCACCCAAAAATGAAGATATTTAAAAAATAATAAAAAAAATTTCGCGTTTTTTTTTTTGCGAAATTTTTAAGTGCATTGTATTTGTAGTCCCTGAAACTACCACCCGGCTTCATTTTCGGTAGCAGTCTTGATATACCCGGTATAAATCCAACCAGAAATAAATATTTCCTGTACATTACTACTTATTATTTACGTAGAAAATTAGTCTATGTTCAAGGCCGGAAGCCATTTCTTAGTCACCTTTCATAAGAATCGATTTTGACATTCAGAATTTGGGAAGTTATGCTAATGGAAATCCCATCGATCTAGTTCACGGATAGAAAATATGAGAAAAAATGATATAAATATTCATCTAGTATGATAGTGGTGAAAGGGCGCGTCTTAGCGGCCGAGCGAGCCGCCCCGTGTCCGGAGGGCGCCGGCAGGAAATGTTACTCACAGCGACCAGGTGATTGCGAATTAACTCCACTTAATGCCGTTTCACATATAGATACATGTTCTAAATGTTTAAATACACATATAGATATATGTTCTAAATGTATAAATACAAGGTTTATAAATGTGATGTTAATACTGATGTGAAAAACAAGATTATATTAACCTGGACAGTAGCAAAACCAAACATCAATATAAATTACAAAGCGGTGCTTAGCATTTCGCTGCGCTTGCCGTTCTGAGACAGTTGTTAAGTCTCAATATGTCCAGTAGTTAGTCTGACTATAAAGTCCTTCAAATTGGAACACAACAGTGCATTTACACAGATGTTTGGTGGGAGAAATAGACATTGCGGTGGTACGTACCCAGGCGGCCCCTTACATATGAGAGACCTACCACAAGTCTTATCGGCAGGCACGACAGATGTGTGGAAAATATTAAAGAAAAAGAAAGAAAAATGTGGTTAAAAGTGTAACTGTAATTAAACGCAATTTCCTCGTTTAAGGAATCGTCATTCAACCCAATTATATTGGCTTGTTCAACAGATGTAGGTCTATGTATGTATCCGTAAAACTTTTGTGCTAGAAGATTATGAATATGACTTATAAGTTTATATTTGAATGCAACGCACTTCGAATATCATAAGGCGTGTTTTCCACCGACCCTACGTCGAAGCCAGACACTTTAATTACCAACTTAATATAAAAATCCAAAACTTATTAGTCCACGATTTTGTGACAACGGACAATATTTAAACAATTCTAATATTCCTATCGAACTCTATTACAAAACGTATCTACAAAAGTGTACACGAGCGTATATAAAACTATGTATTGATTTGTATTTAATATGAGTGGTTTATAGGCGTGCATCGGTGCGTGTAATGAATCCATCTAGCGCAGATATTGAAGGCGGCTGCGACCCGCTGAGACGTGTTACTTGGGCGCCGGGGTGCTGGACACGTGGTACAAGGCAAGAGCGATTGTATATAGAGGAAACTACATATATTTATTTTTATTTCGAATTATGTTAGCGTGGCTTAACACCTCTCAATCGTATTTTTGTAGAGGAGGCCCATGGCAAAATGGGACGAATATATAAAAATGTTTTAGTGACAGACTTCAAGCTGGGTCACATTAAATAGATTTCACCAAATTAGAGACACGCGTAATTTCAGAATATATTCTTAATCATCTTAAGTCATAACCATTTTTAGGCACAGGTAATCTTTGGTTGAACACGGCTCCTATTAAGTAAATTTAGTGTTGAATAATTTTTTTCTGTGTTTTGTGTATCACATTTTAGTAAATCAAAATGCTAACTATATTTTATGTAATTAATGCATGCAATGGTAGGCCCATTTATTTCGCCTTTAAAGTCAAATTAGGCAAGTTGCAGGGACTGGAAAAGTGCCTGAGGCTATGATGTTAGGCTTTGAAGACGGAAATATTATGTACCTGGGTGTAATCTCTGACCTTCCGAATAACTTGTGCCTTAAAATTTATTACGCACTTAATATCAGTGGAGGATAAATTCTGAGCAAATAATCATTGGTAGTCATCTCTTGGTATGCAATAGAACAAATCCCCAGTTTTTCTATAAGATTTTCCATGGATAATTATATTAACAAACCCGCTATTTCCTATAACCTATACCATATTAAACATAGCTAGCCCACCTACTTGGCGACTGATAAGTGGACGACAGCCCGCGTGGGCAGAGGAAACGTGATATAAACATATCGCTCTATTTATATGCACAAATGTACATATCTATGGCTTATGTAGGGATACTTCTATGTGATAAAAATATTACTAGGTGGATTATATTCATAGAACGAGGAAAGTTACAGACTGAAATGCATTCTCAAGCTGTTTTTCAATTCAATCTTCGCGCGCATGGCCGCACTGAGAGGAGTTAAAGGTCAATTAAACTGTTCCAAAACTAATGATTGTCCAAGATGTTTTGGCTTTCGAATGCGTTGTTGTCATGCTGTTTTCAAAATATTAAGAACAGTTTTTCTGTGTTCACATTTTACTATATTAGACATGTTAACACTGTTAGATTATGGATATAAATACTTGTTTTTATAATATGAAAACACATCTCAAACAAAATATTTAATACATATTTCTTAAATTTTATTTGTAGTGCCCAAAATCGCCTCATGCCAACAGAGATTAGATGAATTTGTATAGATTGTCATCGTAAAATCTACACTTAATGATTTAATTGACGTTCAATGTCATTAAGGTAGTATTAAATATTTGTTACATGATTCAATATTGCATTTTCTTCTCGTTCAGAAAAGTATATAGTATCTAATAAAAGTATTGCATCTAATAATAAGTCAGATGTGGGTTAGAGAATCGATTTGCTACAGACATTTATTTATTTCGATTCTATTTATATATACCGACACAGTAACTTGCCATTTGGCTCACTTATGTCGGCCTATAGTACTGCTCCAATCATAGCGGAATCAAAAGATTGCCGCAGAAGAATTTACGCCATCATCGGCCATCATGCCTAACTAATTATGTTCTGCAAATATTTCTAAATCAGAAAATCACTTCACCAGACGATTCAGAATCCGAGGCCTATCTACTTCAATAATTCAAGCATTTACAGAGGTCTATACTCAGCTACAATGATTCAAGCGAAGCCTATATCAAAATACAATAAAATAAATTACACATAAAAACAACTATAAATATATAATCATGAATTTCTTGTCTGTCTGCGTGTTTTGATTTATGTGTGCAGTTTTATTGCGTAATCGTGCCCTCCCCAAATACCGCCGTGTTGCGGTCTTATAATAAATTCAAATATTGAAATTGATCAGTTATGGCTGCGCAATCCACACCCTTCCTTAGTCGAGAATGTCTAGGAATAACTCGGTTGGATAACATAGTTTTCGGGTATTTTGATGTAATAAGTCAAACTGTGTGTATAAGTTATCCAAAATAAATTTTATTAATCCCTAGATATTTTTTTTTCTTTTTTTCTTATATCCAACCAGTACTTGATTATTTGACGTATGAGGATTTTCCGGAGCGATTTGTACTTTTATTTTATATTATTTATGTATATTGCTATATAAATCTCCTTTTTGTATCTCCTAAAGGTAGGAGTGGTAGAAAATGCCAACAGCATTAACTCCGCCTGTACAATTTTATTGTACGAAAAGTTTAATAAACAAAATATATATTTTGTGTCCAATAAAGAGTAAGATAAATAAATCTGTTTCTATATAGAAATGATGCTTATTGTTAATCGGTCATCAGTCCTTACGCCTCCCCTTTTTCTCGACCCACTCCCTCTTATTGCAATCTTTTCTAGATTTTTGCAAAGATTAGAAGCGCATCTGAAATCCCTAGTGAATACGTATTTCTTCGACAGTTATTTGTTACCATTAGTTTACTAGTTTATTTTTCTGCGCTCTAATGTTACAAAAATATAAGTTAATTGTTTAACAATTTCTTTTTATTACAATGAATGGCGAGACGAGCATGCCATTCATCTGATGGTAAGCGATACGACTGCTTATGGACAGTACCCAATTAAACAACACCACGAATTACAAAGCAATGCTTAGCATTCCACTGCACCTGAGACATAAAGTCTTAAGTCTCAATATGTCCAGTTGTTCCTCAGGCTAACCAGTAAAAACATAAACTTGACCTTTACAAATGCATCCGAATATGAACGGTAGACGGCACGTTTTTTCCTACATTATGAGCCCTATCTACAGCTGTGTATAAGAATGATTATGTAGATACACATAAGTGTTTAAATCACATGTGAGTTTAAATCACGTTTCCTCTGCCCACACGGATAGTCCGTTTGTTAATTGGTAAATGGAAGGATAATTTTTAAGTCGTTTGTGTCGCAGAATAATAACAGATTTATGGTAAATCTAGCAAATATGCAACAAAGTAGCGTAAAATCTAAAATTATATTTATAGTCCTTTGTCAATTACATGGGATCAGCGTAATGTTTTTTTTTTCTCTTTTTTTCTGCTGTATACTACTTACTTATTTATACAAAATTATTTTAAGACTGATTATTATACCTGATTAACTGTTAGACAACGCTTAGATATTATTCCAAAAACACTCGCCATCGCCACGCTAATCGCCATCAAAACAATGAAAAATTTTCGTCAGAATTGTCAACGCTGTGATAATTATTCCTGGACGATTATTTTACCCCACTCCAGAGTGCGTGAGTACTCTCGTTCATGAAATATTAAATCCAACTCGTCATTCATCTTGCAAGACGTGCCTAACATCAAACATAGTAGGGTTACTTTACCGAGCCCTTCTGCAAAGGGAGAAAAAAAAATCGCCAAGCAAAGACGCAATTACTCCTACACAAATATATCATTACTGTTTTAAAACACAAATCCAGTATGAATTTGTACGAAAAGCCCGCTTTCCGAACGGTAAATGTAAGCCAGCAGACTGGCTTGCTAAAAGCCGCGCTCTATCAAAGAAATGCTTCTAATGAATCTATTGATAGCTCAGCTTATGTGTGTAGGTTTGAAGTATTTTTTTAAATACACAAACGGAGGGCTCTGGCTGTGTGCGTGCAAGGAGGGGAGATGGCTAAGAGATGCTTTCTTCGGCCCCCTTGTTTCTTATACAGTGGTCAAACGTAGTTGATCTTTTTTGCGAACAAAAAAATTAGTATCTGACCTTGAAAAAATTTTACATCAATTGTAAATTAGTAATGTTGAAATGTGTTTTGTGTCATTCAATACCTTAACACCTAGACCAAAATAGCATTATTTATGTAGTTACCATACTTGTTTGTGAGGATAGTAACTTTTCTGTACTAGTTTTTTATTACGATAAAAGGTTTAATTTTTCTGTCAGCTACCAAAGAACTATAAATTTAAAATTTGAACACAGAATTAGTCATTAAATCGTAGAGGCATTTGAAATAAAATTGTGGGAGTTTTATGCGTTACACTTACGTTGCACTTCTGATGGCGAATTGGGAAACTTGGATACCATTGACTAACAACCGAAACATCTAACCTCGTAATTTAAATATTGATCGATTATTTTGCAAATAAGAAGCAATAATATTAGCTACAATCAATAACAATTATCGATTACCTACCAATAATAAAAAAATACATAAACGAACATTATCCTAATTTCGCACAACGATCAAAACCTCACATTCGCGGTACAAATCAGTCCCCTTACAGCAGTGGAGTCGGCCGATCGTCTCAGATTGCACACAGACGCGCGGCACTATTCGCGACCCTCACTCAAACAGCGAGGGCGCAGGCCCTTGCGTTCAAACTCCTCCTTTATATTTTCTTCTTTGTTATGTAAAAAAAATAATAATAGGAGAAAGGGGATCTCAAAATCGATACCCGAATGGTATGTACTCGGTATTGGGTGGATATTTTTTTCGGACGTTTTTTGTGTTGCGCGCATTTAGTTTCATTGTTCTTTGAATGTGTATTGAGGAATGGTGACCTTTTTATATGGGATGTAAATACGGTATATTCATTCAAATTTTGATTGTCATTCGATCGATTGGTCAATTACGTTCCTATAAGGTTGTAATGTATTCTTCAATATTGACGTTTGAGTCGCGTATTCGTTAGGAAAATGACAATGACCTTGAACTTTCAACACGTAAGGAGAATCTCATTGTGCATCAGTTAATGAGAAACTGTTTGTAAAGATAAGATAGGAATAAAATATAGGTAAATATTGGAGGATTAATAATAGCTTTGGAGACATGAGACGACAGCATCAGTTGTTTTTGAATGCCGTTAAATTGCAACAGTTTATAGTAATTAAGTTGTTTTAAGCCGAATATATTTTAGATTTTCTGGAAATTGTTATTAGATAGAAATTAATAAAAATAATCCAACTAGCAGTATTTTTGATTATTCTAGAATGGTGGCTGAGGGCTAAACCTGATAAAATTTACTTGCAAGAGGAGAGTTTTGTTCAATACATTGTGGCCAAAAGTTTATTCCATAATTAATTATTTCTTAAGTCTAAATTCTACCGAGTAAAAATGTCACATGTATCACTTAAGAATACCCCGGTAAAATCCGTGTTTGCGGCAAGATTATGTAATGAAATTCAAGCGTAGCACGATTACTTATTTTTTCACATGAAAATACGCCGCCAATTTGTTGCGTCTTTCTATAGGAAATGCAACAAAAATATGCCCAGGATATGAACATTTTGAATAAAAATACTAGAAACATGCAAAATTGTGGTTTCATAAGTTTTAAAATGACACTTTATAAGGCGGATATCCACTAAAGTTTATTCTCACGCTGATTAATTACCATTATATCTATCATAGAACAAAATACTTTTTTTAAAAAAACCACTAACCTTTCATGTTGCCAGCTACAATCACTAAAGAACGAACACACATCATCAAAATCAACCATAGACTGATCGCAGAGCTGGCCGTTGGTGACCTAAATAAAAAGAAATAACCGGTTTAACAATCTATTTTGTCTTTTGAAAACTAACAAAAGAACGTTTCAGATGTCCGCGGATGCTGCGTCCGTCGCGGTTTACGTGCGTATAGAAAAAAAACCTGTTTTTTTAAATAGTGAATGAGCTTTTGTCGCGTGATCGGTTATTTTGATTTATTCGATTTTTAGTACGAGAGTGGTGTATGGGAAATAAAAAGAAGCAACGCGCTCAACAGGTACCGTGCGGTACAAAAGTGTTCACGGATATTCGGAGTTTGTGGAAGAAATTGTGTATTGGAATTTAATTTTTAGGCGATGTTTGAGTTAGATTTTTGTAGTGAATGTTATATTTTGTTAATTCTTTTGTAAAAATAGGTTTTTTTAATAGTAAGGATAAAGGCTTCTTTTAAAATTGTGTTAAAGCCACAAGGGTTTTATAGTTAAGTCTGATTTGGTTGACAAATTGTTATTTTTTAATTTATTTTTAAAATAAAATATGTGAAATAAAACTGCAGCAATACATTGTTATGAATAATCACATTTATTTATTATAAACAAAAAGTAAGCGCGTACACGGAAAACTTAGAATACATTGTTAGTACACAAAACCATGGAAAACAATTTTATAACACAGCACTGTTTCAGTAATTTTCAATTACATGTTTTTCTTATATTACGTATATTATAAGCATATTATCTAATTGCTATAAATCGTCAGTGACTTGCAGAAATGCCGTATCTGATACATCAAATTGCAGTAAAATAAAATTTAATACTATTATTTTTTCTTTAAATATTCTTTGAGCAAATTTGATATTCATTCTACAAATCTCTGACGATAAGGGTATTTAAAAAAATTGGTAAAGTTTAACAGTTATGTAAGCGACGATACCTAAAACCGATTTTTATTCTTGCTGGAGTGTCAAACTCTATGTTTGTTCTTTTGCAAAACGACCAATAAACGAAAATATTTTAACAGTTACGATACAGTTAATGGAATTAAGCGAAGAATGGCTTTCAACACGTCAATGTGTGTTTTACGGTTGTACATTTCGTGAATAAAAAATGATCCAAGTTTTTTTGCTACGATTTTATCAGTAGCATTTTGGAGGTTTTGGACTAATTTAACTATTACTAAGTAGTGCTTTATTTTTTGTTTGTATAGGTATACATTTTATTAACAATGATTTGGGCTGACAAAAAACTAAATAAACACGATAATAACGATAATACTTATTATTTCTTCAATATCTAGCCATTATGAAATGCACTTTGAAAGGGATAGTATTTTGAAATGATCATCAAGCAAATAAATTCCAACAATTTTTTTTTTACAAACTTAGTAATAACAGATTGATGGATATTTTATTAGTTTAACATTAAATTTAGAATACGGCAACAACATATTTCTGAAAAGCGAACATATTATAACAGTTATTGATCTGATTAAAGAAATGCCATGAAATATTACTTTTTATTACCAATGACGGAGTAAACGGTAGACAAGTTTATTGATCATTTACATGTTGATATAGAACTAAGTTACGTAACGAGAACAAATCTAAAGCAAATATTATTAGTCAGAGCGTCTAGTTGGACTACAATAGTTTTTATACTTCAAACCTCTGATAACTAAGTTGGTATACATTTCAATTTAATTCAGTAATGTTCTTATTTGACTTAATTATATTATGGTTTATAAATTAGGAAATACTTGGCTGTATTTTTTATTAATAGTTTGCTGAATTTTTTTATGAATTGACAGATGGTTTCGTAGGCACTATTTTGACTTTTCAGGGTATTGTAATGTCTTTTAGACTCCAAAGTATAGCTTGGTAAATCAGTACAATATTTAACACACTTAGCGGCGCAGGCAGTATTAGTATTTTTAATGAATGTCACAATAATATGTGCAAAAGAAAAAATACATTTTTCAATGTATATTTTTGATTCGAACAATGGATAAAATATAGCTTAGATTTTAGTTTGTAAAGAATAAAACAACGAAGGTTGTTTAAATAATGTATTTGGTACAATGAAGTTTCAAGAATTCGAATAGGAGAGATTTCTTTCTGTGAATATTATTGAAACCTATTTACCAATGGAAATCAAACAGAACAGTCAGTTAAAATAGTTTTATATATTGCAACTACTAAATATTACACATTCTCATATATCATCTGTCTTTGTTTCAATATCACGACCTAATATTTTTTTGGTAAACCACAAGTTTTAACTTATATTTTATTGCTGGTACTCGCTATTATAATACAACAAAATATTTTAATTAAAAATATTTTTTATGATAAGATTTTTCTTGGTATTATTTCGAATGTAATTATTTCAGTACATTTTTCTGTAATGACGATATTTGCAATTGACAAATATTCCTGAAAATTACCAATTGATTAAATCATAAGTACTTATTCTTAAATGAATACAAACAACACAACATGGATTTACAGAATATAATACAATGATACTGTGTGAAATGACAAAAATCTTATTCTTTTGTCTCAGATCAACGACAGATATTTATTGTATGATCGATCGTTATGCAACCGCCCATAACGGAGAAGAACTAAAAATAATCCATATTTAGTATAAGTGGATTCAAGTATGGTCAAGTAACATAAAAATAATTTGGTTTTATTTCCAACAAATTGCGTATAGGTGGAATAAATGCCTGGAGTATTCTCTACCAGAACCTAGGCTGATGGAGAGATGAAAAGAGGTATGTGAGTAAATAACAAAAAATCTGAAAGAACGTATTTGTTACTATGATTATTTCTATTTTATGAAATGTGAAATGACTAGTCAACAAAAGCAGAGAGTACTACGTTTTATGATAAAATATAAAATCCGCCCTCACGAATGTCACAACAAGGAAATACCAAGTTTCAATATTGTCCATAACAGGCGGTAGTTTTAATAATATTATTTATTTTGATTATATAAGTTTTTGATGTACAAAATATGTTTTTTAGATCGTACAGTCTGAAATAAAACGAAGGCCTTTAACTTAGCATGGCTAAACATAATTGTTTTGTAAATTATTACTCTCACAATCACATCAACACATATACGAAAATACGTACAATTATTATATCAATCATCATTGTCAATGTATTTTTAGAATTACGATTATATATTTTGTTCTTTTTGAGAGATTCATTAATTTCATAAAAGTATTATTAGTTTAAGAATATCTAGGGCGCGGTAAAGTTTTACTTAAACATACCGATTGGAAATCGTAAATAAAGATTTTTTATTGTATTGAATGGAGAGAAACGAGAATACCTGATGGTAAGGGACACAACCGCTCATGGTAATAGTAAAACCAAACAACACCATGAATTACAAAACAATGCTTGGCGCTCTCCATTCTGATTCATTAGATGTTAAGCCTCAACAGTATGTTAACATTGTTTTTCGGTGGAAGAAATAGACTTGGCGATGGGCCCAGGCGGCCTCTCACCTACGACACACGTATCACCAGAATTTTATCCTAAAACGAGTATTTTACTGTATTGGTATTTAGTTTATTTTTAAGAATTTAATTCTGGATTTAAAGGACAGGCTTCGAACCAGCAGTATCGGTAGGAATAAGTTGAATCGTTCTCTTTTGTTTACCAAGCAAATTGCAATTACAATTATTTCAAGATATAGTGCATTACTTTGTATTTATTTTTTATATTTAAATGGCCATGGCTGACTAGGAATTTTTAATAAAACATCTGATAAAGTAACGCAACACAATTAATTTCATATACAGACTCATGTAACAGTTGAAAAGAATACATATGCAAACTTTTTCTGCCAAATACCTTCCTGCACAAATTACTCTTATATAAACACGCGTAAAGCATTATTTTAATTATTTTCGATCATAGAGTTCGGTTCAAGTTTAACTGATGACAGTTGAAACTTGAAAAACAATTAATAGCTACAATGAGAACCTAGTTTCACAGAAGTATAGCAATATTATTCCTAATACTATGATTTTATATTCGACTAGTTCCGAGATGAAAGTGAGTCCTGATTACCAAATGTATCGTAATGTAAGCGAGATGCCCCGTGTCCAGAGGACCGGTCCGGCAGCTGCGCTCTCCATGCGTCTGTTCGTCATTGTGCCATTGTGTATACCTGATCGACGACTACAACCCTCTATGGAAATTAGGAATATTATTAAAAATAGCTTCATTGATTTGTAATAATGGTTAATGTTATGATAATTTATTGAGATAGGTAAATTGGATTTCGTTTTTTTAGGATTTCATTTGGTGCTTAGAGGTTTCCTATTGATATTATGTTAATGACAGTATAAGTTAATAAAGCTGTTTTGTTAATGAGATATTAGGAACTATGTTTTCAATAAAAAGTTTAACTGGTATACATGCGCCACTCCTTTTAAATCGAACAACCATATTTGAAATTCTTAAATTTTTAATTTCATTTAGAAGCATTTCATTTAAATCTTCGCAGTGCCAGGGATTCAGCCCAACAAAGTCTCCGCCTACCATAGGAAAGAGTGACGTGTTTCAATTATTGTTTAAAGATATGCAATCTGAATAAACATATTATTTATGATCTTGGTGAGCTGTTATCCAATTTTTTTTAGATTTGTTTTACTTTTCATTTTTAGTTCAGTCCTCTCGGCAAAAGAGGGCGTGTCACTGCTATAGTAGCGCCGCGGTTGGCAATTATTAGTACTAGAAATATTTAGTAGCGACATCTATTGTTGGATAGATTTGTTGTGTAGTTTATGCTATTGCACGATAGATGGGGCTGCAAGTCAAAAGCGTTTACTAACAGGTTGTGTTTTTTTGACCGTTATGGTAAAAATGTAGAATTGTTTTTGACTTAGATATTTAAATCGTTGCTTGAAGTAATTCATGTCAAGATCTAGTATTTATTAGATCGTAGTTTGAACATCGATATTTTTTCTTTAATTTTCTTATGGAATCGATTTATATACGTATTTCTGTATACACAAAGTATATTATTTACTTCTGGATCACTAATGTATTTAAATTATTGTTTTTGGATTTTTTTATTTATGTAGCTAATATTATCCTATCCGCCTTTATCATTTAGAGATCTATATATCTTTAAGGTAAGGTATTCTTTGATTTCAATAGTTAAAAATGCAAAGATCTTTTATCCAATAATGTTGTGCAATTGCTTTTCTTCGTACACAAGTAAATCTTTGAATAACAAATAATCATCTAGTATTAGAAAAAATGCTTCGGGAAATTCACTTAAAAGTTGTTATGACGTCTATAAATTAGGCTTTAACGTATTAAGAAACTCTGAACATTAAGCGCACAATATTGATACCACAAATATTTTTTCATAATTTTTATTTCACTTCATTGAAATTACTGATCATGTCTAAGTGTTTTCCAACTGTGAAAGTGTTTTGAAGCCGCGCCGAATCTTCCACAGTGTTGCCAACATTCGCTCCTTTGTAAAAACACAATTTTTCGCGTCAACGGAGCGTTGTAAAGAAAATTACCGATCGGCTCTGTCGAAAATACCTCTGCAAGCACGCAATTACCCCTCTCTAAAGTCCGAAAACAATCTAATCACGCTGGAAATAAGGTTGTTTTTCGTACTGAAAATATTTTTGTAGTGGGATTTAGATTTGGTACCAGCCTAGGCTTTATCTGCCAGCCATGACCTGCTAAACACTAATGCGGTTACACGTCCCTTATTAAAGATAATTTTCAGTTAGTTAGCCTTTAGTGGTCTACAGTTGATAAAATGTTATGTCGATATTATATTTTTAAGCTTTTTTGCATCGTAGCATTGGTTTACTGGTATTTTGAAAACATTTATATTAATTCAACGAAATCGGTGCTTTTATATAAGTTAACGCATAGCTTGGTATATTTTTGTTCCGGCTCTATGGTCCTATAGTGATACACTTAAATAACATGAATTTCAATATTTATTCTAAGTTTATCAGAAGTTGAACTAAAATATAAATATTATGACACGTATAACCGTGGATATTATTAGATATACATTTTTATACCCAGTTCTAAAAGCAGCCATTTCCTATTTTATGTTGTTTTGAAATTAAATACAAAGTCGCGATTTTACTGAATAAGCGTTGGTTCCTCATTATCGCAAATATTTCAATGTATTTTGGGACGTTTGAGGTGAAATATATTTACTGGTGATATTAATATCTGCTTCGCGAATTTTCAGTACGCATTCAATGTATTTATGAATATATTTATTTACTATGGAACATACTTTGGATTGTAGAGGTGGCTCGTGCCTTGCAGTGTGATGTATATGGGCCAAAACATACTATGGAGTTCAATATGAATTTATTACTAGGACTATTTTTCTACGGATTAAAAAAAGTAAACTTTATTTATCTGATATTTAACATATCTTGTATTTCAAATTTAGTTACTTGACATTTAAGTACAGTTAGGCAACTAAAACTACATCTGCTAGTATTACAAATTCTAGAATATGGTTGTTGGGTTGTCCTTTTTTAATTGGAGAGTTATACGGTCCTTCCGGCTCATAGGCTAACTTTATCGCGAATATTGCAATTTAATTAAATAATTTAATTGTAAAACACAATTTAATGGTGCTTGGTGTTTTAGAAACCAGGAGAACGAAGTTAATGATGACAACCATTATAATATATTGAAATTATTTTCGTTTGCAATTATGTAGTTATTTTTTTTGTAAACTATGGCAGACAGTTTCTAATCAGAGTTATCTGCACCAAAAAAATAGTTTCCGCATCTCGTTTATTTATTTAATTGTATCGATATTATTATTTTAGTCGAGCGTATTAATACGCTGTGACTAAAATTATCTAATGAAGATATAATATAGTAAATAATTACTTACAGATAATTTAATCTGAGAATACGGTTTGTAGGGTATTAACTTAAAAATAATGGTTATGTTATGTTTGAGACTGTTAATTTAACTTCAGCCTTCCTTTTTGGGCTATATGGTTTATGGTTTATAGAACGTACGTTTTTTGTTTAATTGATTATTTAGTCGTCCAACAGAACCTATCGTTTTACGTGATTAAATTTTTATTATTATAAATCCATGAATTTATGTAATAGATGGCTGTAATGTAAGTGTCTTATGTAAAATATATAACAAATAAGAAAGAAGGATTTAGATTGGCTATGTTTGTGTTTAAGTTAGGCTTTTAAAATATATTTGGTGCTGGTAGATTTCATATGAAATAGTCTGGCAAAAGGCAACCAATGCATCAGTATTGTAAATATGTTTTGGTGTGATATTTTTCAAACATTATTTTGGTCTTTTTCTGTAATTATTATTCTATGGTTAATTATCAAATAGGATAAATATTAGAATACAAAACTGACAAATTATTTTGAATACAAAACTGACAAATTTGATTGAGTCTAAGGAATTAAAATAATTAGATATCACTTTAATTACTTCGTGTAAATAAAAATTGAATAATAACGTTATAAATTTATTAAAAAAACATAAAATTATCGAAATTGGTACGACACTGAATTGTTAAAATCACCTGTTTTCTAATTATGACCAAAGTTATTAAATATTAAAAGTTTAATTATTTTAAGTTAAGTAAATCAACATTTAATCGAGAGATAGAAGAACTATTTGTAACATAACGTAAATGATTTTGAATTAATTATTTCTGCAAGTCAAATTATTCCATTTTTCGCTCATGTATTTGCCTCTTTCGTCAGGGCCAGGATGTTTCATTAAATAACTATAAGAAATGACCTTTTAAAAATCCAATACAGGATAATATGCACTAAATTTGATTTGTCATCTGCTTGATGTCACTTCATTCCAGAAACTATGGCAAACAGACCAGATGATTAAATAAGAAAAACTAACAAATGAATTGCTGAAACTAGGAATGTAAGCCGATATTTTACATTTCACAGTTCATGACTAAAGATTCTCATACTTAAAGTTTCGTAGCTCCTTGCTTTACATTTTGATTTTGGTTAGACCCCGGTGCTTACCTAACAGGATTTCATTTCATTTAAAATCTATTTTTGTCGCCAGATAATATTATATTCTTTGAGAAATTTAGGAATATTTAACAAGCAAAAAACACGATTTAGTAAAGTTAACCCCAACTATCGTGTAGGTTCAATTTGGTTTACTGATATAGATTTTGTAGATTATACTCGAGTCCGGTGTTGATGGGACCATTTTAAATTATCAAAGTAAATAAATGAAGCTATTGAAGGATATTCTTTGAAGCCATAATGTAACATTAAAGCCAAAGAGTCCGAAAAATACGAATACAAAAAAAAAAACAGGATAATTCTGAGATCATTAAAGGTTCCATATTTATTTTGATCAGGATAAGAGAATATATAAAACAATGTTTTATAAAACAAATGATTATTGGGGATTTTTGTAATTTAAAATTCAGTATTATTTTATATCATTTATATGAGGTGTGTGTATCTATGAACCAAATTTTACAAGCTATTTCTGTGCTGTATAATTTTTAGCTATGAATGCAAATAAATATTATGGTAAATATCTTGCTAAAGAACAACGATAATTTAATTTAAACTATGTGCACCAAAGTTATATACTTCATACTTGTATATGACATGTGCTTTAAGCGGATAGGTTATGTACTTATGTATGATATACTATAAATAATACTTGTATATGTGTGAAGGCATCAAACATAAAAAACCGGAGTGACACCAAGGGTCATACCTAGCTGGTACTATTTTAATTTCAACTTGTCCCACTCAATAAGTATGGGCTGATAAATGCGTCGGTATGTGTTTGCGAACCATCCTATATGACCACTTACATTTATGAATGAAAATTTAACGCGTCCCCATATATACAGGGTGTATCATTAGCATAATGACGCCGGACGTCGGAAGAGGAGGACATAAATCAAGGAACCTCGGTCCCTTCTCGGCACAAGCCTTCTGAACAGCGAGAGGCATTCATGTCAATGAGATGTCCGAAAATCAGATCGATTTTTTGTTATTTGGCTGGTTTTAGATTATCTATTAAAGATTTTTGAAAAATGGATGAAGAAAGAAGCAATTTCCCTTTACAGTTAATTAAGTTCAAAACTGAGAGATATTTTTTGTGTAATTGCCAATAACTGAAATACCTAATGTGTCAGTCGAAGTATTATTGCATGACTAAACCTAAAAGGTTTCATTATTTGGCAGTGCAATAAGGTGGGTAATATAAACAACATTAATTATACATGAGTACTAATGAAGAAAGAAGCTGAAATAGAAATATTATTCGAGGCTGCGGCAAACATAAATATATCTAAAATGCAGTTGAAGAAGAAAAAAATGTATAATTACTTTCAGTTCCATTACAAAATCGTCTGAACGCAAACCCATAATAATTAGAGGCACGAAATGTTATAAGCAACGCGCAGACATTTTTTTTATAAAAAGACAAATGTCTACCCAGACAGGCCGAAGATAATTGAATACACGAGACCAAGCCCAGACAGTAAACTCATTAATAATTCAGACAAAAATATAGTCGGCACATTATCAAGAAAATTTCAACAATTGAAAACTGTCCGCATTAATTGGCCGCGCGAAACAATATTAAATTCTAATATAATAATAATGGAGGGTTAAATTTAAATCGTCGGGGGTGTGGGGTGGTGCCGCTGTTTTTCTCCTTTTTTCCACATTTCCCGTTAAGTGTGCGGCGGACTTTTCTTACCAACGTTAAGTGACTAACCGTGGCCAATTTGCGTGAAAGCCTTTTTTATTGGAACTGTTTTAGCTAATGAAACTTTTTGCCTTAACGTTGGCACTTTTAGTTTTCTTCGAGGTGTAATTAAGTGCTCGTTTAGGTGTTTGTTCGGAATTTCAACGTTTTTAAATAAAGAATACTGTTTAGATTTATTGTTTTGTTTTTGCTTTTCTTGCTCTAGTGTGGCTTAAATGTTTATATCTTTGCATAAATACTAGATCATATAATGTATTTTAGGATTTCTATGCTAATGATTTCTGCCCTGTAGTAGGTAGTTAAACAATGTATATTTAAATCACGATAATTAATCTACAAAACTCCTTTATATCCGTGCTACTAAATATTCCGAAACTAGATACAAAGGTTCATAAATCGAGCTCCACACTAAGACAAAGCAAAGCCCTTCAACTAACCGGAGCACGAAACCGAGCCCAACATTATAACCGTTACTAAATTTTAACAAAAGATAACACAAACACGTTATATTGATAGAGGCCTGAAATTTAATATGAAATATTTGAAACTGCGAACACTAGCGGACTCGCACACTAACAGCCGAAACTACACATACAAATAAAACTACACAAATACAGTGAAGCGTAAGAGGGGTGTCTTTGTTACACATTAAGGAAGAAGGGCATGAAGACGGGAGGGGGTCGACGCCCCCCGGCGGGGTGGGCCCGGCCCTATTTTGTATTCAGCCCGCTTGTCCGTTTACGATTTTGCGCGGGACTCTTGGAGATTTCTATTGCTCTGCGTTGCGTCACACTGTGCGCGAATTGGAATTTCTTTATTAGATGTGGTCGGCTGAATCGGAATGGGACTTTACCCACTGTCAATTTGGAGTCTGTTTGGCCGATATGCTAATACCGTTTGATCCGTATTTAGTCAGATATTTTTAGGGAATTTATAGTAGGAAACGTATAAATAAGTAGACAAAGGAATGTTAATACGGAATTTCTAAATACTTAGCACGGAAGAAAAAGTTTGGTGTTGTTTCCGATAATTATCTTCTTTCCGTAAGCGAATAAAAGTTGAGCCAGAGTTAATCCGGGTCGAGAGAATGTCGCATACTTTTTGAAAACAAAATAAAATTGGTCCGATGTAACTTCCAATCCCGAACACTGTACAGAAAAGGCAAATAAAAAGTTAAAGTTGAATCCAGTGCAAGAAACGTAGACTGAGAAATAAGTGGAATGATAAAAAATATCCAGAAAAGCATTAGCGTCGGATGTGGACCTTATAAGAAGACAATTTTATGCAAATCTTTTTCCGCTACTTTAGCATTCGAGGAACAAACTCGTCGACGCAAGGGCTGCCAGTTTTCTGATTCTTGGTTTAAAAAATATAGCGCTTTTAAACTTTCTCTCTGTATTTATCTTAACTAATTATGGAAAAACAAAATTCTTGACAATTAAACTTAACGTATTGGCCAGTCAAAAAGCAGAATATAGTCTTTTAAAATAAAATATTACCAAAGATTCCAATTTTGAAATCATTTCAAATAAAGAACATTTATTATTAAAGTATAGGGTTGCTATGACGGTTTATTTGATACGCAATTAAGTAGATTTTAAGGATCTTAAGATAGTCAATTACAAATTCATAAAGACAGCCCTACGGATGGAGGAATGTGTTGAAATTATTTTTCCGTGCCGTACAGGCGGTGCCAGCGCTTTCAAGTTACGACTCCATAAGACTACATTTTCACTCACAGAATAATTTGCATCTTTTTTTTTCTTTTACAAGTCTTGCATGGTCGGAGAAAGAAGGCGCAAAATTTTCATTGAAATGCTGAACCAGTCTTTTTGAGAATTAATTTGGAGTATATTTGTGGTGAATTTTCTTTTTTACAAAATACTATAGATTTACATATTCTTTGATAATGATGATTCCGCCATTTAGACTAAATATTTTTTAAGACAATTTAAAGCTGATATTTTAAATGTATGGAATTTGATGCTTTTCATTTTACAATTTACATTTAGTGGGCGGTACTTTAATAGGAAATATATAGAAACAATAGCTAAAAGTTGTTTTAATAAAATACAGAAACAAAAATTTACATTTGGATTTGATTTCATATTTTGTCATCAGAATTTGATATGAAGTCAAATATATTTGTATCAGCATTAATCATAGCAACACATTTTTTATATTGCACCGATCGCGTTTAGTTATTGCTCGTTTATACGTCGCGTGTAAATTAAAGAAATGCAAGCGAGGGCGAAATTCTAATGTGCCTCTTAATGGCGCTACGTTTTGTCATTCCGACTTACTATTTTGATAATTTTGTTGAATATTATGGGATTTAAAAGTCTTAGAATGATTTTCATAATGGTTATTTTATAACAAGTTGGTGTATTAATGTTATTATTGAATGATCTAGGCGTGAATTGGTTGACAAAATGGCGTCGATTAATTCTGTTGCTTCAAAATGGCGGCGCACTTTTGTGTAAATTGATAATTTGTCAGTCCTAAAGTTATATTCCTGTGTTTTATAAAGCTAATATTACGTTTCGTTTCATTGTTTTATATAAGCCTATTTAGATTTAAAATGAAAAGTTAGCACTGAATAAAATATTAATTTAGTTTTATCCTGGCAGTAATTAGATTGTAAACGTAACTTTATTGATTTTTTGTGAAATTTCCATATACCTACTGATTTGATGACATTTTTAATGCTCACTCTACCTCGTTGCAAATGGACTAGTTTTATTAATGTTTTGTATAATTTTCATTTTGTAATGCTTTTTCAAATGGTTTATATTAATTGATTCTAATAACTACCGTTTTGGATTTCGTTTCTTTGTTTAATGAGATGTCAGATTTGGATGACAACATTTTTCATTATTATTTTTCGTGAGTTTTATGAATGTATACATAACAAGTATAATTCTACGAAATAACAAATGAAGTAGGTAATTAGTTATGTAACCAATACAATTATTAAATCTCTAATTATCTTTATCACAACACAGTTTGATCTGGCATCAAAGCGAGTTATTAATAGAATTGCTAAATATTTTTCCGAACGTATTCCCGCCCCCACCGTGCATTATCCAATACGCAGCGGCGAAATAAATTAACAAACTATACAAAATATTTTACTCATTACGCGGCTAAAATCAACACAGCATATCATTAGCAGAGATTCCCCGTCATTGCACATAATGAGTGCAAAATAATTTTTCGAACATTTCGCAACATACGTAAATTATTCGTACATATAATAATTTTGTTTATGTTGCTTTGAGTAGGTTTGTTTAATGACGTCACGAATTTGCACAGCCACACAGGACTAAACAAACGCGCCGGCCAAACAAGACATAGAGGATAACCATTGCTAATGAAAAGCGCCGGGTTTCTGATTGCGGACCCGTTAACAGTCTTAAAGTTGTGAACACACACCGATGTACCGACCACCCGCCCCACACCGCGGCCAAAGCAAGAAGATATAAACATGGCCAGTATAAAATGATCCGCGCGTTCTCCTTAACTTGTGCTCGGCAGTGGATGAACAGCGTTGGGCGATGAAGTTTGGGGGGTCTGGTTGAGCTGGCCGGGCGGGGAGGGGCTGTTGGGGTTGACTACCTAAGGAGCATAAGAAGGAACCGCAGCACAAAACGGTACATAGATTAAGAATGCGGAGAGATTCTGACGTGTTTTAGCGCTTCATTTTTACCTATAGAAGCCATGAGATTATTTGACAGTTTTTTTTGGAGGGATTAGAGATGTCAAGAGTTTCATGAGGTTAAAAATAATTAATGATTAGATTGTACTCTATACCTTTCATTTCTATAATCATATTTTTAAGTATGCTTGCGCGAGAAGTTCTTTCATTGTGTTTAATGCAACGACAAGACCCTATACTATTACAATTCTTTGCGGCCAGTTATAAAAATTAGGATAAATTCTCAATAGATCACACACTTTTGTTATGTAATTAAAACAATTTTTTGTGATCTTTCAGTGGCTAAACGTAGAATTAAGTTGTGATTACAATCAATCGAATTAAATTAACAAACGGCTTCCTCGCGCCCACGTTAGAATATCTTAAAGCTTAAATAAGAATAAAACCTTTTTCGGCAAACCTCAGTTATCAAATCCGCGTTCTTTATTCAAAACTCAAGAATTCAAATTTAGAACATCGCATCTGAACGTTTTTAATCTTTTACATGGATGGTCAAGCAAGGAACCTTAAAGTGTGGAGCTGTGTATCGATCGCCGCCCCCTTTTCGCTTCTTACGCTGAGTTCGTGCGACCTCACTACATTACCGTCCAACCTTCATGGCTAGTAAGTAGTACATTTACACTAATATCAGCTGTTTGACCATTAATGAAGTGGGAATTTTATTTAAAATACATTGATTTTCGTAGCAATGGTACATGTTTGAAGATTAACCATAATGACGATAGTTGACAAATTGTATGCCAAAATTATTCTAATTTTTGTATAGATTTTGGATGTAGAAATACTTTATTAGGATGTTTATCCTATGAATGATTTGATTCGGGTAATCAATAAGTTTTGCTTTTCTCAGTAGTATATACAGAATTTATAAGTAATTTTAGTGTTACTTTACTAACAGCTAATTTCAGTATCACAACGAAATCGATTATCTAAATTAATTTTATAATCTTTAGTAAAACGAGTTAAAAAGTGTGTGTTGATGTCTGTTTTGGACTAGTTACTAATGAAGGGGGACGGCGGGTGGGGAGTAGTTATTTATGGTCATAGTTGACTATGCCGGACAATTCATCTTACATAAACCGGGGACTGCTTACTTTGGATGTCTGGGAATATATTTTGTTATTTTTGTGATAAGTAAACAAAAGTGAATACATTTTTACCGAATCTGATATTTTTTGACATTAGCGTAAAAAACTATTACGTTTTTTTTCTATTATTCTTGTTTCAAATTCAATTCGTAAGGCAAAATAAGAATAGATCAGTCGGGCGACCTCTACAGTATACAATGTATTTTGGGCTTAAAATTGTAACTTTATTATTAGACAATGAAAAGCTAATAAGTTTGAGTTCAGCTACGTCAATATAGTACAGCGAAAATTGACTTTGAAATGCCTTTTTCATGTATTTTAATTATGAAACATACTGTTTTAGTTCTAATTTTGATCAAATCGGAGTTAGCTGATACATTCGAAAACTGAAGTATTGTAAACTTGTTTTAAAAAAAGCAAAATAGAGTTTATTGCCCGTCCTTCTCTGGTGAAGACAGCTTTGTGAACCAGGTGGCAGAGAACAAAAGTGATTGAATCAAAAGTATAACATTTAGAAAATTCAATAAAGTCTTTTCATTTCATTGATTATCAGATAAATCTTGGTGGACTAGCTATGGTGACAGTGATTTTACTTTTAATATCATATTTTTAACTAAGATCAGGACTAAGAAGACAAGATTAACCTTATCAACACCAGAAGAACTTATAAAATAACTTAATTATAAGAAAGATTTTTTATAGTAGTATACGGTAGTAGTGTATAAAAAGCCGACAGTAAAAAGTATTTTCAAAATTTTTCGCTATAGACAGACTCTGATGATAATTATTGATGCTTTACAAACCAAAACACTCAGTTTAAGTTTCAGTAAAATTACATAAGATTTTTGTTGTTTTAGGTATTTATGAGTCATTGAACGACAACTATGAAATATGTATTCTAACGTTTAGTATTTAAATGTTATTATTTGGAATCTCGTATTTTATCAATGGAAAATCTTTAAGAATATAGCTTTTTTGGCATGTTTTTCAACACAGATAGTTATTATTTACACAGACACGAAGTAAAATTAATGTTTTTAAATCATGATAATCATAAATAATTTATTTGCAGATAACGAAATCTAATTTGTTAGTAAGGAACTTAAGTAATCTATCTATCTGCAAAAGAAGAATGGAGATTTTAAAAAAAATATGATTTTAAAAAAATTATCTATTAGTAGACAATTCCTATTTTGAGCCACCGTTCGCACAATGCTGAAAAAATGCTTTATAAAAAGATTATATCATATTATTTTTCCTCCAAATCTAACACTATCAGTAAAAATATCAGCCAGCGTTACCTATCCAACTGAAAATCGAATTAAATAAACAACTAACGTTATTCAAAACACAGATTAAACTAGTTTAAAAATTGATTCGACGGAATGTATTCTTCTCTGGCAGTGTGTCCATTAATTGTGGCGGTGCGAAACAGCGTCGAGTAGACGATTGCCGTGCGAGCATTCGTGAAATTGCAAAAAGGGTTGAGAGATTCCAGTCGCAGTATCTACGTTTTAATTTAATTGATAGTTTAATAGTGTTTTGGATCTCTGTGAGTCTGAAAGACTGTCGAATTACTTATTAATGCGACTTTGAATTGAATGTTATTGTTAATTTACTCGGGTTAACGTGCAGCATTTTAAAAGGGATTTTTGGTTCTTAAAAGGCTTGTTCCAGAAATATTGTTATCAAGATCATCTTTGTTGGGCTAGCAGATTTTATTATATAACACATACAATTAGTTTTTTGTAATGTAAATATTCGCAAGGTCAAATAAAGACTTAAAACAGCTAAATGAAATTGCAACACAGAATTTACTATCTAATAATAAGCGTCCAGATTTACTGACTTCAATATTAAATCGATTTTATAAGGATTTTTTATTTATTTTGTATGTCTTATACTTTCTGGTAGTTATGTGTAGGATCAAACGAGCGGGCTATCGGCATCTCGAGTGGTGATTAACTTGGTCGGCATACACATTAATCAACTCAAGTGCGTAAGACGAGAACGGACGAAAGTATCTCGTTGCCCGCCACTCGCATGCTTATTCTGATTTTTCTAGGCTGTACAGTCTAAGTTTTCTTTGCTTTTTTCCACTCAATATTTTTTCTACTTTTCTTTTTTGAACTGCATATTAGGTCGTAGGTACGGTATATTCCTTTGCTGCCTGGCACATAATTTCTTTTTAACATTTCTGTTTTATATAATTTTTATTTGATATTTCTTTTTGGAAAAGGTGTGAAAGGTAAATGAAAATAGTAAGAATTTACGAGTATTTTTAGAGTAACTCTATTTTTTTATTGCACTTAATGGCGAGACGTGCATGCCGTTCGCCTGATAGTAAGCGATACGACCACTCATGGACATTAGTACTGGAGAAATTCTAAGTCGGACAACGATCGTATTTTTATGAAAACTAAACGTGTATTTTTGAGTTCAAAACTATGAAGTATTTGAGTCCTACAACCTATTGTGCCACATGATTTTAAAAAATTGACTATTCATTCTGTGCTTTGAAAATCAAGACCATAACACCCATAGTATGTTTTATCAGTTTTCATTGTTTTGAAATTATAGTTGCCGCTACCTACGAGTCAGAATAGGGTTGTCAGTTGATCGTCATGCCCTTAATCTCGCCAGGGTTGGCTCTCAGGTGTCACACATCTCCATTAAAAGGGCTACGCGCATAAAGTGAGATCATATATTATTTTTAGTTTACCTTTAAAATCATATCATTTTGTGGGCGTAAGTCGACTCTTATAAAGTGCAGATAGTTATATATTATTCAATGGGTTTTTGAATTGAGAATGTGTAAATATTCAATAGTAAAATCGAGTTTCTGATAATTAATTTTTGTTTTTGATTCTATTGTGATTAAATGGATCATGGTATTCTAATTAATTTTCAGTTTAATTGCCATGAGAATAGACGATTAATGAATTAGATTCGTTAAATTACGTAATATTGCTAATGATATTCGGCCAAAGTAGAACTAAATATATTTTTGCTAATATTATGTAAAAGCATCTGGAATCGTATAAAATAATAATTTGCGTTTTCATAAATTCATGTAGCCATGAGAAAAAGGTATAGCTGTATTGATTTCTGTTTTTCTCCGTACGATAAGGCACCGAGGGACATAAATTCTGCTACAAGATCATAATTTTGTGTAATCAACGCACAAAATGTATGCGAGCATTAGATTTAATAACTTGTTTCATATAAAGGATCAAGATTTATGTCGGACAAGTAATTACATCTTTCGATATCTTTGTATTATAGACTGGAAAGAAGTAAATATGGCAGCAATTTTGTTTTTATATGATAAAAGAATTTGGAGAAATTAATTTAAATGTGAAATCTGTCGTGAATAATATTTGATATTCATTTATTTTACCGATCAAGTTGTTAAAAAACCTTGATATTGTGTTTTTAAAGTGCCTCTTCCTTTTATGTTGTCTTAATCTTTTTTGATTAACTTAAATGTCATGGAATAAAGTTGTCGGTATAAATTATGGGCAACTGATTATTACAAACAAAATTATTACAAAAAAAATGCAATAAAATCTAGGATTTCTGTGTGATGGTAAACTTGTTTTCTATTTTATTTCACTTATTATCTGAGAGGTATAATATCAACAGAACAACAATAATATTTATAATTTATAATTAAGTCGAATATTACTGGTTTTTTTATTATATAAATAACTTTTGAATCTGTTAGGATCGTATACTGCCTGCGTTACAAACCTGATATTATGATCATCAATAAAATGTATTACTAAATACATTCAATTGCAAAAGCTACTGTACTAAACCATCTGTCAAAGTAGTGGAAACTACCGAAATGTCCAACCGACGCTCGCAATGTAAATTCAACGGTGCCTTAAATATATCCACACATACTTAAACACTACTCTTATCTCTACAAAGACACGACCATCCTCAGAATTGGGCACTCCTTCGTGGAGGCTGCGCGAGGGGGTGCGGTGCCGCGGGCGGGGGGAGGGGCTAGGGGGCAAGACACTCGATCAATACCGACCCGACTTTCAAACTGCTTTCACCCTCACGAAAGTCGCCCGGACTATGCTCGAGCGGACGCCGATGGAATTGTATGGAGTTGTTGGTTCCAACTTTTACTTGGGATGATTTAACAGGAATAGAACGTCACAACTGATCCGATGGTCGTTTGGAACTTTACGATGTTCTAATAATTGACTTCGTTTTCTGTTTTTGATTTTCGACCGCTGTTCACTTACTTGACTTGGTTTTCAGTTTTGAATTTGGAACGACATTTTCTTGCAGCGGCTTTGGATGGATCGGGGCAGGTCCATGATTCTTTTTGTTGGAGTTTTGAGATTTTCTGTTAGTCGGCCAGGAGGCCCCGGGACGTAGTGTGTCTGTAAAGAAAGTAAATAATTTTAATATTTTTATATATTTTAGCATTGCATATTTTAATATTTTTAATCTTTGTTATACATGTATAATTGCCTTGGGCATTCCCTACTCTTTTATCTGGAAGCATTCGCTATAAATAGGGCGGTTGTGAATCTTCTGTAGAATTGTTACCACGCTGTGAATTACACTGCTGGTGAGAGTGACCAGTATGTTGCAGGATTGTAAACGGAACAATCGTGACTATCGAATTGTCCCGATTAAGACCCTGTAACACGTGGACACCAAGAAATCTTCTTTCCAGACTGTAATGTGCGCAACGATTCTAAATTTTATTCTTATATCTCACGGACCTTCTTAGATCACTAATTGTTAAATACTACACAATATGATATATTAGAATTTCAGCTATCCTACTGGATAACCCAGTAAGTGTTACTACACTTACTGGGTTTCAACTGCATTTACATATTTTACGAAAAACATCATAGGATGGATTATAACAGTGTATAAGATGGTTGTAAAACTGCAAATAAAAACAAAATTGCTATCATTGATCAATATATTTAAGTCTTTTAAATCGTACGTACATTACAAAAATTAATAAAATATCTGTAATTTGGAACAGACAGACAACAGAGATAAAAGAAAGGTATTTTGTGCTTAAAAAAACAATCCTAAAGAATCGATTACCTTAAAATTTCGTTTCGAGTCTATAAAAGTCGCAGTAACAACTCTATGAGTATACAAGCACGTCTTCGACGCGGTGTCTTCACGTACGCCTCAACCCCCTCGCAGCGAACATTTTGTTTCACCCCCACCGCCCCAGGTCTTATAGGCCTTACTTGGGTACGTATAATTTAATTATATTTCAGATATGTAAATGTTTTTGTATATAAACTTCTACGTAATTCATAAGGGTTGAAAATCGTATATTTTGTATTTATCAACAGCATTCGACTAAAAAGCTTGTAATTTTCAATTGTTAATATGTTTGCACAAGCAATGTTCATGGTATGTGTTTCACAATTTCAAAAGCTTAAACAGTTACTATGCGCCTTCGTACTCTACGCTCAGACCTGTGTCAGTATATTCTATACTATATATTTTGTGATAATTAGAAAGTAAAAGAAAATAGAATGCTTTTATTATCGCGAAATTAGCCGCATACAATACGGTACATTATTATAATAAAAAAGGAGAAATGGGTAGGTAGTTACGTATTTTGCGCGAATTACTCGCGACTATAGGCTATAATATGTATATGTGTATATATACTATAATTACAATAACGTAATATTTCACAATTAGTATAAGTTTAATAATGTCTTCGCGCTCATTGATACAATATTTATTTCTTTACCTATTATTTAGAAATACAATATCAATTTCTCAGTTCTTAAAGATATATCTCGTAAAAATATCTTTGTGAATAAAAAGAAAAGATTTTGTTCTTAATTTGAAAACCAGTTTCGTGGAATCAACCCTTTAACGGCTGCTGGGTTGTCGCGTGAGAAAACGGGAGATGCAGAGTCTCTGTGACCTTAAGGTCACTACTAGTTTCGAGATCTTTATGGGAATGATCTGGTACCGCATTAAAAATGAGGAATAACAATTGTGTTCATTTCAACTTGGTATTTTTATGGACATTGAGAAAATTATTCAATATTTAGTTTTTTTATTTTATTCTTTATCTTCCAAAAGAAGAATACATATAAAATGCATTATTTTAACAGATACAGTTTACTTTTCATGCCTACCATACAACCTAAAATCGCGATTATGCAAAAATAAATATTGAATAATAAATATTGCCCCAAGTACATAACGCATATTATGCAGATACTGCAAAATATTGCTGATAAAATTACGTCACATCCACGTCTAGACGTGACATAATCGTATAGGCTTGCATCAGTTTACCAACAAAGGTCTGACGATGTAACCGTGAGAACGGTCCGTCAACCGTCAAGCCAGACTGACCGTGCGGGCGCGCGGGTCACTGCCGCGGCCGGGGTCACTTGCCACCGGCGCCCACTGAAGGGTTAAAAGGGATTTTTTATTGTGCGACGACGACACGACACTTTTATCGATACCTGTTGATTGTTATATTTTTAATCGGTTATAGAGTTATCTCTAAATATCTGTGTCGAATTTTAGTTTTTTAAACATAAGTAACACATTTATTAGGTAGATGTAATTTGATGTGCGGTAATAACTTTTCTATTCTTATTTAGTTCAATTTGTTCTATCGCAATATAATAGTTCTAGTAATAGCTCTAAGGCAATTACAATACATTTGTTTTGTTTTGATTGAAACATTATTTTTATTGCAATATAGGAAAATATTTAAAAAAATATGATAATTCATCTTCTGGCATACATACTTATTGGAGTAGACCTATTTTCGCTTCTGATGCTTTTGGAGCTACATTTGATCATGATCATCAGTCAGAATATATTTATGCAATGGCACATAATCCAGTTGGCATGGATCGATAATATTTCAATAATCCATCGTCCCACAGATGGTTTATGTAAGGCTGAGACGGCATACAATTTAATGGCGGCCGTAGACTATAAATTTAAGAGCAATTAGACTTAATCGTCGGGTAGAAAGCGTGCGAGGATCTTCCGCCCTGGTCAGCGATCAATAGCGCGCGCCGTCAACATTTTGCCATGGTTTATTATGTAAATTACATGACACTGTTATGTAGGTAAATATTATATGAAATTATCCACAACTTAGCAAGAACGGCGGTAGATTTTTTGTTGTCGTTTTTGAATTATTTTTCTTGTATTGAAAAAGGGATGATTTAATTATGAGTGATAAGTCCCGCTTTATAGCTAAACAAACTAATCCGCTTGTAGAATATAATAAGCCCTAATAGATATATAGATAGATAGAGAAGATTAGATCAAACATGTTTATTGACCTAACTGAAAGCAATATGTTTAAACGAACTTAATTCATTAAAAAACAGCATAATCAACAAAAAAAGTTATACTGTCTTTAACGAAGAAGCACAAAGCTCAATTTCTTTTTTATTTCACATTTTCACAACACGAAATGACAACAATCTTCCAAATTCAAATATGAGCACCGCAAGAACAATACAATTTTGTTTTTACATCGAGACACATGAATGTTGACGACCCCTGAGTCCAGTAGTTTATGCTCCACTATATTACATGGTTTACGGCTTTCCTCTAAGCTCGAGGCGATTGTAATAAAATCTTGCTGGCGAGCGGCGCTTTATGAATATTGTCCCCGCCAGTGAGATAAGGCGTGCCAAACCATTCGGCTACACTCGTTTGCCAAACCCCACATTTGATTGTAGTTTCTTTCACTAAATTGGATTTCTTATGTCTCTATTTGTAATAAGTTTATTTAGATTTTGTTGTTGTGGATATCTGTTGATGTAGATGCAAATTTCTAACCATTTTATGATAGACTCGTGTCTTAGTTTACGCAAGAAGCGCACAGCGGATTGGTGGATAGATATAACTTTATTATTTTTTAACAACAAAACAAGTAACAAGTAAATAACACTCAACAGTCCTATGCATAGTCCTGCCCCACATTAAGATCGAGTCTTGTGTTGTGGGATCAAGAAGTACGAGAGACTGTTTGGTTCGACCCAAAAGATATGTGCGGGGATCGAACCCGCAGCCTCTCGTTTACAGGCGGCGTCTAACTGCGCCACGGAGTCTGTCAAATTTGGTCAATAAATTATCATAACTGACACCACGGACGGAATACTTTTGACGAACTTTCCTACATAAACTTCTTACATGAATGGCCTTAATCATTGCTAGTTTGTAGACCTATTTTAATTATCGAATGTTTTGTCTTCTTCGCACAAACTGAATTCAAAGTAGATGGAAAGAGACACAACATTCGATAACGTAAATAAGGTTAGAAACATTCAATGAATTAGGCCGTAACTCTAAAAGCACACTTCGTTTAATAAATTGAATCAAGGAATGATTCGTTATTGAATGTCTAATTCTGTTTCCATATAATGTATTTTTAGTATCAGACAGCCATAAGACTAGTTATTGATCCATTAAAGATAACTGAAACCATTATAACTGGAGATAATGGCGGCCCTGTGGATATTAAACTAAAACAACACTAGAGTTGAGGAGCAGCCGGACGGCAAAGCAGATTTATATTGCTACCCAACTAAGATCATAAAACTACACGCCAGCGACCCGCTATTAATATTGTTCCATTTATCATGACCCACCCACAGCCCGTCTTTTGTGTAAGAAACACACCCGTAACAACCGTGCGAACAAGTTTCGACAACGAAAACTATTCAAACGTTCGCAGCTAACAGCGCAACTTGTCCGGGATGTTCTTAACTCGGGTGCTTCAGCGGTCGCTCGAGGAAAATTGGAAAATTTACACACACCATTCCAATTTGGACTTTTTGCCAGCGCACTATAGTTTATATTAGATTGATGGCGGGTGATAGTGTAGCGCAAACGTCACGATGCACAATCAACTTTGTTTGTATGTGTGTAAAGTTTGTTATCGGTCAGCTGTTTTTCGGAGCCGTTCGGCGGAAGGGTAGAGTCGTAAGGAAGTTCGGCGATTATGTTTAGTCAGCGCTGCCTGTGTAATGGAAAGGAAGTAGGTATTGGGGCCTGTAAGATGTGGTCGTATAAGGCGGCCATTCGTGTTTCGCCCCCCCTGGGCTCGCGGCGCGGGGCGCGGGGTGCGCGGGTGCGGGGTGCGGGGGCGGGGGCGCGGGGCCAGGGACGATTTGTTTGTTTCTAAGGTCCGTTCTATTCCGCAGCTGCGGGTAGGATTTAAATTTCGCACTCGGACCGCTCTTTGTCCTTCTCAGTTGCTTGATGAGATGCCTCTTTACAACTTTAAATTAAAGTGTGCCGTGGTAAATGTTTTCAATTTGGAGGTTTCATAACGGACGCCGTAGAAATGTAATTTGAACGGATCTTACGTTGCCGTCATTTGCACGACTTCTCGGACGTTTATGTTCCATTCAATAACACACGTGAGAACTGATTAATTTTACGGGCAATGCGTCACAAACTTCTTTACAAATTAGGTTTTCAAGACCAACAAACACACATATACATCTATCAAACTTATTTTCTTTAAATTGATCACATGACATGGCAAGGCGCATTTGCTTGAGTACCGTAATAGCATTATAGTACTCAAGCATGTACGCTCATCTAAATTCTAGAAAGAACTTCAGGGCAACCTACGAGAAATTGTCTATGGTCCGCCTCCCTCAAATATTTCAAGAGCAATAGAAGCGACTTGCATCTAACAACCTATTACCAGGTCTTGTCATCTACATATCTACCCTATTCAAATCAATACCTAACAATAAAGTTATTTTGAACCATATTAATTACTGTTGCCAAATATTATAGCGCAATGTAAATAAAACAATCAATATTTAATTATAAATATTCTTTACTTTTAACATAGATATTATAATGCAATGTAAATTAAATATTCAATCTATAATATGTACATTAGCACCACTATAACCACGGCCTTAGGGAAAGTTTGAAAGTAATAGTTGGCTATACGTTAACCGCGACGCGAGAATATAATAGCTTGTATGGCCACCGCCTGAGAGCAAGTTAGTTATGTACTTCGCAACTAGAGGCAACTTGCGTGAAGACCGTTATGTACTTCGACGCACATACGAACAATGAATGATGTTTTCGATTAGTTTATTATTGTGTTTACATTGCGCTCTGTAGGGAGGTTGAAAAAATTGCAAAGAGTATGTATAGATCAATGTATGTTGTAATTATTTAGACTGTATTTATATTGGTTAAATTAAAAATTATCCGTAATGCTTAAAAATTACATGGAGTGTTGCAGTTAGCTTCTAAGGAAGCATTAAACCAATTATATATTTAAATATAATAATAAATAATGTCGGCTAGAAAGGATGAGCGTTAAATTGGTATAAGCTGAGATGGATAAAGCTGGGCTGGTAAATTGTTTTTAACAATGTCACATCTAGATCCAATTAGTTTATACTTACGGCGCATATCCATTGAGTATTGTTCGATTTTTAAAATGTGCTAATTAAAAAAATAGCTATCAATTTGCACGTCACCGTATACGAGTAGTTACTTGCGGTGTGTCTCATGGCTTTGTATCTAGGAATGTTGACGTGAACTTTAACACATTACACACATATTGTGGTTTAATTTTCTTTAAAGAATCGATGAATATTATTTAGGATCTTATTGTGTTGTGATTTTACAAGTAAACATTACAATACATATATGTAAGATTTTTTTTTTTGGCTCTTGAATTCAGGCGTTAAAGATGTATTAAAAGTCATTGCATTATGACATAGCCTTTACAACTAAAGTAATATATTAGTTTATTTGTAATCACTATATATACCTGAAGACTTGTAATTGGTTTTCAAATTGCTACACAACTGTTATAATATAGTATTAAAGCTCTTCCATGAAAATAAATTAATTAAATGAATAAACAACTACACACATATTTCTATAGAATAAAAATCGTACATACGATCATCAAATCACCTACATAATCATATATTCACTTATTTCATTATGCCCGAAATAAATAATTAAAAAATCACCTTAGTTTTTCAGCTAGCTATTCTATGTCTTTAAATTGATCAACCAACATTTTGATTAAAGATACATCCCTCAGATATACGGGGTATATCAAGACTGCTACCGAAAACGAAACCGGGTGATAGTTTTAATAAGTACAGACACAGTGTAAATATAATTTTCGCAAAATAACGCGAAAATTTATTTTTGTGATGTTTTAAATTTCATCGTGTTTGGTTGGTGAATACATAGTTTTGCTAAAATAATAGTGTAAACTCTTTTATTTTTAAAGACGCTATGGTATGCAGGGGTTTAAATTATTATTTTAGCATAAACTAACTAACTATGGATTTACCAGCCAAACATGACGATATTTAAAAAATTACAATATAATATTGTCACGTTTCTTTGCGAAATTTTTAGTTGTGTTGTGTTTGTCACCAAAACTACCACCCGGCTTCGTTTTTGGTAGCAGTCTTGATATAGCCGGTATGTGTCCTCTTGCAACCCCTTGAGACTTACAGGTCATTTAACCGTCTACGATAGGGACATTTACCCTTCCTTGTGCGCAGATGCCGTGCAAGAATATTTCCGCTCTAGTGACTATTAGTTCTATAAGCTTTCTAAGATGATAGCATAAAGGGATAGAATATATGTATAGGGACAAGCTAATTAGGGTACCCTGTCTCTCATTCTTTAGCCACAAGAAGTCCACTGCTGAACATAGGCCTTCCCAAGGATCTCTACAAAGACCTGTTGGAAGCAGCCTGCATCCAGCGACTTCCTGCAACCTTAACCAGATCGTCCGTCCACCCTGTAGGTGAGTGATCGACACCTATTAGGATAACTATAGGGCTAAATTAGGACTAGACCTTAATTTAATAAGCCAATCAACACTTGTGGAACCCAGGTAGCATACCTTTATTACCGGCTTTGTAAATTTAAAGGGAAAATGAGAGAGAATGTTTCCATTTTAGAATATTAAGGTTATATGGGAAAAACATGTGAGTGTAGATCGTGTCCTTTTATATATAGCACTAAGTGGTGAGATAAGCATGCTATTCGCCTGATGGTAAGCGATGTAGCCGGTCATGGACAGTAGCAAAACCAAACAACACCATGAATTACAGAGGAATGCTTGGCATTTCACTGCGCTTGCCACCATCACATAAGATGCTAAGTTTCAATATGTCCAGTAGTTAGTGTAGTTTTTAATTAAACCTTTTTATATACAAATAGCAAAAAGAGAAACTACAACGTTACTAAGAGAATATTTTTGACATGGTTTTCCATCCATTTCAGTGTACTTTGACATAGAATACAAAATTCAAATACATGTATGCCTTATGAAGCGAATTCGATCTTAATTTCCTATTGAAGCATTGTATAATCATACTTATTTTTACATATTTATTTCATAGATAATTTAGTTAACTATCTAACTACAGCTTCCACATCTACCAACATAACTCGAGAAAAGCCGCCATGAAAATCTAAAAACTAAACATCGGTTGAATCCAAGCCAAGATCAGATTGACGTGCCGAACTAATAATCGTGGGGTGGCACCCCCACCCCGGCAAAAGGCGGGGAAGGGCGCCGCGGCCCCAGATGTGGGGTGAATAAGAACTCCGAGGGGTGTCGAGGAACTTGCGGGGGGAACTAAGACTAATATCAAACGGGGTGTTATAAGCTTACATGTATCGCCGGACGGTTAATTATATTAACGATTCTGGACAATTTTAATATGAAATTATGGAAAATATGAAAATGGAATTGGATTTTTTAATGGAATGGAAATTATCTTAAATAGATATGAAAATTGCTTGAGTTGATTGCAGAAATTAATACGATTTAGTAACACGTTTATAAGCCAAATCTACAGCTATTGTTTTTACAACTGGGTGTTGTGAGACTTAAAGCCTCTCAATTTATGTAGGTGACCGTTTAGTGTAGTATTGCTTATTGAATTATCTCTCTAGCATACTTCAGTTTATACTGCACATATTGACAATATGTTTCAGGGTATAGCCGCAATGAGATGGTTATGTCATGCGGACTGTGAATAAACTCCGAATGTAATCTCATTTACAGGTATACAAATACAGTAAGACTTTGAGGTACAGATATTGAATAGTAAGATCGTAAATAGGTAAAATCGGTGGCAATTAGTAACTAGAATCGGTAGCCAAACATGCTAAATAGCGTTATATTAATTACCAACTTAACGCAGCTTCTGTATCTGTATAAGCCCGTATGCGACCCACTGCAGGGCACGGGCCTACTCTACATTCGAGAGTACGATTGATAGGGGTTAGGCTATGTAAACGTAGGTTCCCGGTCTGATTTTAAACCACATCTTTTCCAGTGATCAAACAAAGGGCACACAATAGCTTATAAAAACTCTGACCTACAGCAAACTGACCTAACGCACGACAATTATTTCCAAGCCCATTTCTTTACGCAACAAAAAACTAATCCGGCATAAACGTACACATGAACAAGTCGGCACTGTTAAAGGGACAAATGACCCAATTTCCTTGAGTGCGCCAGCCCTTGGGCAACCTTCAGTCGGCCGTAAGGGCCTCTGCGACCGAACCCTGCAAACTACAAGCAAAACTGATTTTCGTTTGTTCGTTTATACAATTTTAGCGCGAGAATTGAGGTAGGATAAGGATTTCGCGATATTTGTTAATGATAAGATGTTTTAATTAAATAAATAGATTGCGTGTAAGGACCTAAATAAATGTCTGAATGTTCGTGTTAAGAATCGATTGTTAAATCAAAGTCGTAATGCTGTTTTGAAACATTCGTTTAAGCAATTGATTTTCGATTATGTATACCAATTGCCTTACTATAACATCTCGATTAGAGAAAACGAAACATATTATTGTACAAAGTGACTATTAATGAAATCAGCGTCAAAATTAGCATTAAATTTTCTCCATTCAACACGCAGGAAGCCCGACAAATATCCTTAAAATAATTAAATTTTCTCACGCAAAGGCTTCAATCCGCGTCGTAAGGGTTGGGTCTCAGCCCTGCCCTAAAGAATGGCAGCAATCTTGCGGTAATTCTACCAGGGTCGGGCGCAAACTATCGCTATATGTATACTGCTAAAATATACATGTTTTGGGACGAGCGTTTTCATTAAAACTTGCATGGCTTCGCGATAGTATTGCCAACCGCTTTTGGTACATGTTTGTATTTATAGTAATCTATAGGAAGCGGACGCGGGAAAGGATACAGGCTTATTAATTTGAATTTCGAACCTTATTTTTTTTAAAGGCAGACCTTTGCTGAAATTTACCATATTATTGTAAATCATAATACTTTAGTTATGATGTATATATTATGTTTATGCGTGTAGATGTATGTAACATGGTCTTAACAAAGAAAAATAAACACTATGTTGTTTCCACTTTTACGCGTTAATTTTAAATTAATGTTTCATCTAAATCCGATAAGAGTGTGTGTGAAATTTTAACTACAATTATTATAAATAAAATAAAAAATAATTTAAAATTTTTTTGAGGTATGTTTTCATAATATGAACAACAATAATTTATACTTGTAGTTTAATAATATTAGCATGCCCAATATAATAAAATGTGAAAAGAGTTCATTCCTGTTCCTAATATTTTGATAACAATGCATTTGGGCGCCAAAAGATCATAGACAATCTATACAACTGTTTTGCCTATGATTACAATCGAACGGAGAATCTCGATTCTATTTTTAAATCAGTAATTTCTTTTTAAAACGAGTCTACGATTAAAAAGAATACATTCCGAGATCAAGTGCTGATTGGAAAAAGGTGAGGTGGATATTGCATTGATACTTTTTGCTTCATAGAGGCGATAGGGTTGTAGAAATATTAATATTTTTATGATTTTGCTTTGCGACACTTTTTAATTGTTTTGTTGTTGCATAGTGAACCATAATAAAGATCATGACATTTTTTAAGGTTTTATATGCCGTCGTTCTACGCTTATTATTTTTTTACTAAAATGATTTTAATTTTAATAGATTTGTGATTATATTTATTCTTATGTATGTGACGAAGTTTGTACAAAACCTAATATACTTACATACTTGTTAGGTAA
This sequence comes from Hyles lineata, assembly GCA_030180105.1. NCBI lineage: Eukaryota > Metazoa > Arthropoda > Insecta > Lepidoptera > Sphingidae > Hyles > Hyles lineata. The sequence continues at coordinate 10,308,793 of JARJEE010000013.1, read as the reverse complement.
TTCCAAATCAACTGACTATACTGCGTATAACTAACTACATTTAGTTTGTGGAAAAATATATTTATGTCCATTGTAATCGTAATGAATAGCAACTGAGTAACACGTAGCGAGTAGCAAGTACGTGACAAAATACGATGCCAGCCCGCGCGTAAATATCTTGTATATTATTTACATATAAAATATTGCTTAAAGTTGGTAACCCGGGGCGGTAGTTAAGGAGGAGTTACCGATGAAATATGTCTTAGGGGTGTCGGGCGAGGGTGGAGGGGGTGGCGAATTAAGGACGGTGCCTTAAGCTCCCACATTACGCCTCAGCTCGATGAGAAACTTATTAAAGTGGACAGGGGTGGGTCAGTTTACGACTAGTGAGGCTAATGGATGATATCGGACCCCTTTCAAGGTGCACTTACTGTAGACGTGTTGAATCGCAAATTATTTTTGCCGAAATAATGGATTGTACATTTTTTATAATCTTTACGTGCTGGCGATCTTGTCTTTTGGCCATTTTTTTTAAATATTTTTATTTTAAATTTTTTCGTCGCTTGTATCTTGAAGACTCATTGTTGAGAATGCATAAATAAGAAAATACAGTACAACAACAAGAATCATTTTTAAATGTGCTTGGATATATAGATATAATATGTACGGTAAACTATACTTTAGATATAGATACATCGAAAACAATAGGTTTTAATTTTATTATATTGTTCTATATCTTCGAACAATTGATTTAATACATTTATTTAAGTCTAGAATGTTTTCTATGTAGTGTGTAGTCACCAGGATAATTGGCTACGATGTATCTAGGTTTTTTAAATTAAGTCTAGAATATTACAACAGTTCAGATTTAATTTTCAAGAGAAATAGCTTAAAAACAAAGGAAACAGAATAAACAATTATTTTATTTTAATTAACATTGTTATAAGACATTTATGGGGTCTTTCTTGTTCAATGCGAAAAATATACAGGAATAACAACCGTAACCCGTTACTCATACGGTTGAATATTTAATACTACCATTTAATATACCATTACTTAATAATATTAACTACATGGTGTAATAAAACTAATTAAATAATATGACTGTATTGAAACCTACGACTAATACCTTATGAAAAAATAATAGATATTTTGACATGGAAATTATATTTTTATTGATTGACGATACGGAAATGATGCTGACTATTGCTGATAGTATATTTAACATTTCTATTGTGCGTAATTCGCAAGCAAATGTCACAAGTGGCCTGAAACGGGATTGCCAAAGCCCTGAAATCATAGTGACGACATACACTGAATTTTCTAACGTGAGTCTTAACTTATCGATAGTTTTAACGAATAATAAAATCATTGCAAAGGGAATGTTCCCGTCATTTCAGAGGGAACCTGCAAATCTGAGAGTTCCTTATAGGAAGTTCAGCCTACACCATAAAATGGTTATGTCGGACAGACAGCACGAAAATTAAAAGTAAAACCGGCTTACAAGATGGCTGATTATTCATTATGAATGTTTTTTGTTTTATGCAATTAATGGCGAGACATTCATGTCGTTCGCCTGATGGTAAGCGATACGAACGCTCATAAACAGTAGTAAAACCAAACAACACCTGGAATTAAAAAGCAAGGCTTGGCAATCCACTGCGCTCGCCATCCTGGGATATAAAATGTTAAGTCTCAGTATTATAGTTACTCTGGCTAAATTGTCCTTCAAACCGAAACACAACATTGCATTTACACGATGACAAGATTCCAAGTTAGTAAACATTCAAAATGAATTAAAAGTAATTAAATTTAGTCTTATACTTAGATGCAAACATGAATAATGCAGTGAAACAAAAATATTAATAAACCCTTTCTATTATCTTATATGCTGCGAGCTTTCAATAAATCCTAAAATGTTCTATGCATTAAGGTTAATTGAAGCCTTAACACAACACTAGCTATTTATAGGCGCGCAAAACTAAAGGTGGGCACCCAGAATGTTTACAAAGCATTTGCTTAATAACTGAAAGTTCGGGGGAGCGGGTCGAATTCTCCTAATACCTAATAGACGCGGAGCCCGGGTCCCTCGTTACGCGTTTATGTCGTGATTTTTACTAATAATTTAAATGTACATTTATGATTATCAAATCACGCAGCGTTATTCTTCAAGGTATCTAGTGCCTATATTTACAATTCTATAAAAGTACAAGGTTATTGTTGACTGATTATTTTTTTATCATGAATATCCAAAACACCTAGACAGTCGTACGTGCTTTGTCTTTTTGACTTTATTTTATTGATTTGTGAAGAATTGTATGGTTTTAAATTCAATCTCAAGTCTTGTAATTCATTGTTAATGACTTTGCCATCGGAATAACATATTTCGGACACTGGATAATTTTCCGAAAAGCAATGTGAAGTACGAAGCTAGTTAAATAAAACATATCTTTCTGTAACATTCATAAAAAAAAAAAACTAAATGTCAACCCTCATTATATTATATACCCCCATATATTCATAGACAGTTTTAAACCTGTTTTAGTTATCAATATTTGTCTTCATTGCTCAAACTTAATTCAAAAGTAGCAACGGGAGGAAAAATTCGATAACTAAAATAGTAAGGTCCGATTGTACATATATACCCCGCACATAACTACCTATTCTTCAACACACGGCAACTGTCACTATGTCCAGCTCCTCGACAATAGTGTAGCCTCTAACACCAGTGTGGGCGGCAACTATCATTAAACTAGGAGATAGCGGCGCGTGTGTGCGTGCGCCGAAGCGTTGCCATGGCGACGTATCTTTAAGATCTCCCTCTGTGCCCCGTCTCAGTTTTCTCCTTTCTCCTTTGCACGCGTTTCTTGTCGGGAGGCGTGAATAAGTACGGTTGGCAGAGAAAATGTTTGCGTGGGAAATTAGTTTGCTTTTGATTGTATAGGTTTGAAGAGTGGCATCCGTTGCCAAGTCGGTTGGTCGGTTTTTCGTGATAAAAATGTATTGGAATTTAGTTGATTTACATTTAATATGGAGATTTAAAGCGTTTTGTGATTTAGAAGACAAAGACAGGTAGATAGAAAGACGAAGAATTAGTTTTCGAGTTTTATATAATACGTTCAGGTATAAGTGAAAGCTTATGGTTAACGCTTGAAAATTCCTGTAAAACTGTTTATATCCCATAAATGTATAAGGGAAATCACCTACTTATGCATCAATCAATTTATTACAAAAATGAAAAATCTAATCGAAAGGCGAACATTAATTAATTAAGAATTATTAAAATTCAGAATTTGAAGTGAAGTTGTTTCATATTTAAATTATAGCTTTAATTAAATTACGGTCAAGCTGCAACTATATGGTAGGGTGGATCATTCTACAGTATAGGACATGATACTACATAAATACTATTCACTCTGCGCATTAGGTTTTCATGAGGCTCAGCTTAGAAAATTCTGGTTGTGTTTTTTTAGAATATATTTACTGCCTATAATTATAAATGCGTATAAATAAGATAAAAGAGTTTTATATTAAACGTTTAGTCATGGTTCTAACTTTATTCAACTCTATAAAAGTAGTGAAGACGAAAACTCAAAAATTGACATTGGCTACCGTTATCCCATAATCACGTTTGCTTGTAGACACATGATTTTTACGACAGTTGTAGAATTACTTGTATCATTTTTTTTGATTAATTTGTTACATAAAGTCCAAAATTACCAAAAATATATTAATAATTATTAACCAAAAATATTCTTCAAAAGTGTCGCGTGCTTTTTTTGCTACCAGTGCGCAAAGGGTTAACCGTGGTGCGGGGGGTTGAAGCTCCACTAATGGAGTGGCGACCTGCCCCCGCCCGCGTTCCCACAACCCATAAAATTGTAAATTAGTGATGAGCCGGCTGGGCCGCGCGACGCTTATCGATTTATTGGTTTTAGTGTTGGTCATTCGTTCAACTTTGATGGATTGATTGGACGCTTTCTTTTAGTCCAATGTTGGTTTCCAATCCCGCTGCAGTTAAATTTGAACTCGGTTTAGATGAAATGTAATCGGATGCGGCGCGGTAACTTATTTAGTTGAGTTCGCTGGATGAAAAAACGCATGGTTTTTAGTTTTTAGGGGTTGGAAAAATATTATAAAAGTTGATTGGTAGAAGAAGAGACTTCGCGATGCTTCTATGTTCTGATACGTTGGGTTTATGAAGATACCGTTTAAAGCACACTTGGGTAATAAATAAAAATGTCACTCACCCGATCACATATTTCTTGTTACACTAACATATTTCAAATCACTGCGAGGTGTCACCTCCGCAGCATCTCTTCAATGACTAACGCGAGATTTTTTTAAAACCAACTATTAAACGTTACATTATATAAATATTTATAAGTGTCCAGTCGCGTCCGGTCAAGGAGTTATGTTAATAGGCCTTACTATTGTCAGCGAACCGGTTATCGCCGGACAAATTAAGGGTGCTGAGTCCGCGACCGGATGTTATTTTACCGGTTTCCGAAACGCGGCGCAACCCTATTCATTCGACATTAAAGTTGAATTTCGAACATTTTTTTATTCCAAGTTGTTTTATTTAAATTTGACAATAAGTAAAGGTGTATGCATATAGAATAAGCAGACAACAGAGTACAGCATCCCTTGTGTCGGAGATTTGAACTCGCTGGTCTTTTTGACCCTGAGCCATTTTAGTGTTTGTGTTCGTGTCGTGGGACTGGTGTCGCGATGTGATTCTGTGGGAACCCGCCGGTCTTGGAGACCTGGTCTGATTAGAATTAACGTAGGGTTGTCTCTTTTATGAAATAATCTGCGTTCAAGGCCTGCGGGTTAAGGATGGATTTCTTTCAACTGGTAGCAGGGGTCGTTTATCTCACGATAATGAATCCGGCGTCTGAATTACATGTCGAATGATTGTAAGTGCGCAGACGTTCAGTCATCAATGTTTGCCAATTCTTTTCGACAACCGGTTAACGCTTGTAAACTTTGTGAAAACATCTGTATCTTTTATCTAATGGATTTAATGGATGTTTATCTTTCTCACAGTATTTCCTGTTATTTTATATAATCTGGTTTTACTGATCAGTGCTTGAAGTCAAGTAACGTTTGAATACCAAGTCAAGTAAAATGTGTTCAAACTTTTTTGCTGTACTCTATTCGTTTATTCTATTCAGATTCTTTTTGCTGGAAGGTTCTGATATTCACGACAGGGATGTTTAGTGGCGTTCAATATAGAAGTTTATTTTCAACAATATACAGTATGTAAAGGCTGGTAATTAGATTCATGATAATTCTTTGAAAGAACGTTTATTTTTAATGGTGGTAGGTCTATCATATGGAGGCTGAACTATTAGAAATTGAGACCTTATATCTTATGTCTCAGGATAGCGAGCGCAACGGAATGCCAAGCATTGCTTTGTAATTTATAGCGTTGTTTGGTTTTGCTTCTAAATGTGAGCGGTTGTATCTCTTACCATCAGTCGAACGGCATGCTCACCTCGCCATTCACTGCAATAAAAATGTGCTGACGAGTCTATACATAAGTAGGTAGGTACATATATATCTTATGCATAGAATTTCTATTAATCAGATAATTGGGCCTATGTTCAACAATGGACTTTCTGTGTCTGAAGAGAGAAAGAGAGATATAGACAAAGAGAGAATGTGACGTCATCAACAAAAAAATATAGATAGATATGGAAGGAATCCGTGTGAGAAATCCCGTATCACGTTGTATTTTGATAAGGGAGCGGGCGGCGCGCTTGTGATAAGTGGCGGGCTCTGTTTCAGAGACAAATATTGATACAACCTACGTTCTGCGAATCTAGTGAAAATGTTCGAAAGATTTAACATATTGTTTTATATGTTTTTGCCTAGTTAGCTTCTGTTATCTTTTAGTAGAGAATTAAACTTAATATCAGACATATTATTTCAAATTATAATTAATGCAGAACATGGTAATAATTCGTATTAATTGTTCAAATTAATTATGTTTTTGTTTATTTTTCATTGACACCCGAAATTCTCGTATTATATATAATATCAAACAGTAAACACAATGAAGTGCGTGGTGGCCTGTTGGTAAACGGACCAGACGCGGCTGCCAACATGTTCACGGTGGTCGCGGGTTCAAATCCCAGGGCACACCTCTGACTTTTCGGAGTCATGTGTGTATTGATAGTCAATCACCACGCACTAAAACGGTGAAGGAAAACATCGTGAGGAAACCTGCATACCATAGCGGTTTAGAAGAATCTCTATGGTATGTAAGTCCGCCAACCCGCACTAGGCCAGCGTGGTGGACTATATGGCCTAACCACTCTCAATCGTACTGTCGATTGTAGAGTAGGCCCGTGCCCTGCAGTGGGACGTATATGGGCTGATACAGGAAACACAATAAAAAATATTCTAATCATTAATTGTAATTTTAAAAACGTACAAAATTTATATACGTAGTAAAGAGAAAGTAATATATTAAAATTAATCACAGCTTTTATTTCGTCGAAAACTTGTTTATTTTGTAAAGAAGGGATAAAGGCTCAAAAAAAGTTTTTTTAAATAAAGTATTTAAAGACATTAAGAACATTTATACACGTTAATTTAACTATTAATTGTTTAAAGTTAAAACTTGTCGACGTTCTTCAATATAAACATGTAATTTTTAACGGACTTCAAAAAAAGGAGAATGTTCTCAATTATTGTATTTTTCTTTGTATATATAAAATAGAACTGAAATCAAACCCGTGGAATCAATATTTGTTGAATTTCCCATTGAAACTAATAATATTCCATCGTATTGATGTATTATATTGAGTTGCATGTTGTGTAGGGACAGTACTTTGCCACTCCTACCTCTGTTCGGATTCATTTCCTGTTGCAAATCGTCTTGCAGTCTGCTCTCTGCGATGAATTATTTATACTCGACATTATGTACTTGAATATAGCACTCAGATACTTATGTATAATGCTCTATGTTTACTTCATGTTTCATGGTAATGTCTTGTTAAATAATGGTAAACTAAAACTAAAACTGATAAATATAAATTTTGAAACTATTGGACAAAAGAGTGTTAATTAAAAGTCAAGGAACTTGTGAAATATGTTATGGTAAATAATACTAACTAAACATATACATTATACATATACAAATGTAACATACATAGTTTGGCAAAACACAGTTTTGAATGAGGGCGCTAGGATCGAATTTAGTATTAACATGACAACCCGATAAACTACGATGGATAATATTTAGATACTTGTTATTTTTGTTTATTGTTGTTAATAGTCTCTTCGTTTATTTCATATCACAAAAGAAATAGAACCGTACGAAAACGTATAGAAATACCTGCGTATAAAATTATTCAACGAACACAATGACATTTTTAATAGTGTTGCCGTAATTGTATTTATTTAATACCAATTGTTACCGCATTGTACACTTTTTTGCCAAGACATATAAAACAAATAGCAGTTTTTATCATCATCATCATCATCATCATCATCATCATCATCAGCCCCTTACAATCCACTGCTGGACATAGGCCTCTCCCAAGGTACACCACAGAGCCCGGTCCGTCCGAATGCTTTATGCATTCAGTTGCTGCCGACCCTCTAGTGTAAGTTGTCCCGCCATCTTGCCAGAGGGCGTCCTACGCTACGTTTGCCAAGACGTGGTCTCCACTCCAGAACACGCTTATCCGTTAACCGTTATCCCGCTTATTACGATACGTTATCCGTTCTGCGACATATGTGGCCAGCCCATTGCCACTTCAACCTACTAACTTTCAGAGCTATGTCGGTCACCTTGGTTCTCTGACGGATCACTTCGTTTCGAATTTTGTCCTTCAGAGGGACTCCGAGCATAGCTCTTTCCATAGCACGTTGAGCGACTTTTAACTTATGGATTAGCCCCACAGTCAGTGTCCACGTCTTAGCAGTTTTTATATTGGTATTCAATATAACACTGTACTGTATCAGCCCATATATGTACGTACTGCTACAGACACGGGCCTCCTCTACAATCAAGAGTACGATTGAGATATACCACTATAATTATCTATTTTTTCTTTCTTTCCTAAAGCACAATTCAACCATAATTTCATATATCAACCATAGCCGAGTTAATCATTTCTGTATATTAGCTAACATAAAGAATATTCCAGGGATGTAAAAGGCTTTAATGTCTTATCCGGTGGGAGTGAAATATCCCGAGGCAGTAAAGGAACACTTAGACGCCGGTAGAGCGTTGCAGAGAGGTAGAGTCGTAGGTAGAGAAACGAAACAGACAACAATGTAATCACCATAACGATACTTTACTATCACGCCGTGCAAATTACATCTTGTGTTTGCAAGTTAGGAGCTGATGGCGGTTTTTGTAAGATTTTCAAGAATTCGTTGTTATAAGAGCCAGGATATTGCAAGGTGATATAGGTGGCAGAAGCCAAAGACTACTTAGAAACTTTAAAATGTGGAATTTGAAATTCAAGCATTAGACTGTTCAGGATTAAAGATTACTCCTTCCTTTATAAGATGTGATTCTTCATTACTCTGATTAAACTTTACACAGGCTGTAAATTGTACAATAACAGAGGTTCATTTCACAGTTCAGAAATATTACTTTGCAAGATTTTTCAATTTAGGAAGTTAGGTTAACCCTCAATGGGATTATAACTAAATGAGTGGGTTTTCAGTACAAGGCTTCCATTCAAATACATTCTAAATCTTTCCGTTATATACCGCACTATATTAACAGGTGCATTAGGAATTATTCAACACATTTTTGGCTTTTAATTATTTGTACCCATATTTAAACTATACAATGTATTTACCAAATGAAATCGTCACAGTCATAATCCTTGTCCAATCAAATCGCCTCCGCTCATGACTCAGCCCCCATCATCCAGCCACTCGCCTTAGGCGCCCTACAGATAAACACTTTATGTGCGTGCACGAAGTCGTTTATGTGTTTAGTTCGGCTATCGCTCGTGTTCCATCGCTGGCTGATAGTGAGGCTTAGAGCTACCACCAGCCGTTTTATTACCACTTGCCCTCGTGATTTGAGCCTCTTGGATTACACGTATTGCCCTTGGATAATTGGATTCGTCTTTATTTATTTATTTAACACTTTTTTATACAGCAGATTCAAAAGTAGACAGAATTAAATGAAAAAAAAAACAAAAATGCACAAGTCTTATTGCTTGAAGGTCAAATTGCTTGAAGTCATTTCTGCTAGACATCCATGAGATGAATAAACGAGAACGAACGAAAGTTGGGGCAGCTTTAGGTGTATGAATAATCTTTTTCTAATAAAACTTTGTAAAAAGATATTTAAATTAATAAATACATCCAAGAGTCACATACATAGTCCTGACTCCATACTCAGATCAATAAAGTCTTGAGTCGTAGGTATCAGAAACTAAGAGAGACTTTTAGATGTCACAAACATCCAGACCCGAGACAGAGAAATATTTGTGGGCCTCACAAACATTTTCCTCGGTGCGGGGATCCAATCCACTGTCTTTCATTCCGTAGCCGGCCGTGTAACTGCGCTACGGAGACTTACATGTTTAATAGTAGGATTTTTTTCTGATCCATCCTCAAAAGTAGCGTTAGTACATCTAGTGTCCGTCTTCGTTTTATTAAGTGTTTCTAACACTCGGTACATGATGGGTGGAATGAATTAGGAGCATATTTTTTAAGATGGATGTTGAAAGTATAGTTATAGGGCACAATTTGAAAATAATAATAATATAGTAGCTTGTTCAAGTGTTGTGAAGAACATTGCATGAAAATCTGCGTATCAGAATTCTGAACAAGAATTAAGAATGTACGAGAAATTCAACAGAAATTCAATGGTCGAGTAATTAAGTAGTCATAAAATCTTAACCGACGTTTTCTGCAATATGCATAAAATCATCATGCGCTAACCTCAAGGTAAATGCTATTCAAGGACAGTTAAAAAATACACAATTCCCGCTCTAGCACGATCTACTATACCAGAGTACGTTTAAAAAAAAAACAGCAGACGTTCTAAAAATCTCCTCTGCTGAAATGACCAGAATGGCACGACCTAGCAGATGCCCTATGGGTAACATTTTTAGCCACGTTTAAAAATACACCAAGATGCAACCCTTCCATACGTGTGTTCACGCTACACGCCCGGCGAGGTATCGGGGTCGCCGCGACCACGCACCGCACGCATCACGCGTTTATATGTGAACACTATTGTAGCGTGACAAACACTTGGATCTTTCTGTACCGTGATTTCTTCCTGAACTGTAAACGTATTGCCCATGGTTATAAATGGATCTATTTGCACATAGTACAACTGCCCTACCGTACTATTCGTCACGCTCCATATATTCACTGATAGTGTGTCATGTAGGGATCTATTTGTTTTTATTTTTAAGGATTAGTGTATATGATACGTGACAAATAGTGGTTTTCGAAATATAAAATTATAAACGTGACTAACCTGTGCACTTTTGTAATGAACTTATTTTACGGTTAATAAAACAGTTTATACGGGAGGGCCATTGTAGCGTGACTAATATTTGAAAAGAGATATCATGATTTTTGCGTAAGCTATAATTACAATTATATTATTAATGAAGATATAATTTGTCCCGTGACAAATACCTACTTGGAACTTTCTATTCTTTCAAATTCTTTCTTCTTTTCTGTCTTGTTAAATATTTAAATGAAATGCATAAAAAACCTGTGTAAATTCAGCGTAGGTTTGTCCATAACGACCAGATGACTGCGTCAACGCTTTAGTGCCAATTGAATTCCAGCATTCTTTTCTTATATAACACAAGCTGATTCATAGACAATTTTAAAATCTAATATAGCTATCAAACGCTTAGTTTTCTTCGCTCAAATTAAATTCAAAATTCATTGGCAAGGGACAAAACATTCGATAACTAAAATACGTTATAAAACCGTCTCTGATTAAGGTCGGTAGACTTCTATTCGAGACTTTTCCCACAGCCCATATTAACGCTAGACCACTAAACAATACTTATATAATACATAAGCCGACCTTTCGGCATACGCAGAGTAAATATACATAAGAACAGGATTATGCAAATGTTGTAAATGCTGTGTTAGTGGCTAATCGTTGCTCTAAATACCAGTCCAGACGGATTGCGGACTAAATAAGATTTTACGAGCCAGACGAATTGAGTGCCTCACGCCCTTCAGCGAAGGTGATCTCTTGTTCAGAGTAAATTGATAATACCTTCATTTGGAATTATAATTTTGAATTATAGAGGTCTATATATGTTGATATTTTCTTTATATTTTATGTCTTGTAGCAGTCACTAGAGAACCGAGACGATTTGGTTCAATTTCGAAGTTGTGCCAATATTCTGTAGGTCGGGTACATTTCTAACTTACAACATGATTAAATCTTCAAAGAATTTGTTTATTCGTTTATATTTTACAAGCACATTAAAGTTTAATGAAAATATAACTTAAAATGTTTTACTTCTTTAACTAAGCTAGACTGATTTGCAGTTTGTGTCAAAATTAAACATAATTATGACGTAACGAACGCTATAAACCGGTGTTTTCTGAAATAACAGTATATAACAACAAGATTTTTGTAACTTTCACTAAATTGTAAACTGGTTTTGAAAAGAGCAACACTAGAGTTTCTTGCTCTTTTCTGAACCGGGTGGTAGATAAAAAATGACTGGATCTAAATGATGTAGAACATTATAATACATTCAATAATTTATTTTCATTTTCATTTCCAGTAAACAATCCACTTAACAATCAAACACATAGAACAAGACAAACCGTGAGTTAGTCTTGTATCGCAGGTGCCCAACTAAACTGAACTGGCTTAAACTGGTTATAACAAGTTAAGGCCGCTGGGGGGAGCGCGCCCGCGGGGCCCGCGCGGACGGCGGGGGAGGAGGGGGTCTAACTAGATTCCTCCCAACTTTCTCGTGCTAGATAATGATCTTCGGTACGTGGGTGCTCGGATGATCGCGCACAGCGGGGCGTTTAAACGCCGCGTTTTTGACGCTTGTTTGTGTCGGTGAAAATTTGGCAGGGAATTGTTGGTGATGCTGAGGATTAAGTATGAAAGTGTCTTTTGGAAAGGCGTATGTTTTAGTTAGTTAAGCAATGAAACGATAATGACAATGATAATAGTGATATCCTTATTTTATTAAATATCTGGCTTATTTTCATTAGTAAATATTTATAAGAAGACCTAACGACTAATGTCAGCCACTGAAACGATTGGTTTGACGATTTTAACATATAGAAAGACTCAAATCTTATGATTTCTACGAAATATGTTATTTCACGACGTGTTGATTAAATATTTGGTTTCTTTCGTAGAAACAGCGTACGTTGAAATAATGAAATTAATCATGATACGCCTACGTGTCTACGAGTGCTACGGTTACTACGAAAAGCGTAGCAATGTAGACTATTATCTACGATGCTACGAAATATCGTGCGTGATTCTTGAAACAACTCTTGTTTTTGAGAAAGTTAATTGTGGTGCTAATGTAGTTTTGGCGATATGTAAACGTGTATATAAAACTATTTATTTATACAAGGCGTTGGAACACACTATTTGTGTTTAGAAATGCATTAAGAGAAGTGCGTTTGGTTTGAGTATTATTATTTTAAAATTTGTTATTTACGACCGCTACTTTCATAAGCAATTATTGCACATAATTTAACCCAGAAACATTAATTTGGTCTGAAAAATAAACATCATCAAAATCACCAAACACCACCAATCAACAAAAACTTATGTTTTTTTCCAAATCAATTCAACCTGAAAATAAATATCTGTAATTTTATATGTAAGCTATACTTCTGAGGAATGGAACTACTAGCTATGATATGATTGGGTGCTCGCGGAGTGACGTCGCAAGAAGATGATTAATTGACCGCGCGGTACAGCGCCGCGTCCGCATGCCTTCGCAACATTTGGTTCATTTCAATCATGTATAGTTGTTTATAGTGGAAATAATATGTGGAAGTAAACATGATTCGATATGAGAGGTATTTTTTCGTTGGGATGCGTTTGTATGAAGAAGTGGTAGAAAACAAATAAAAAAATGATAACTAGTTATAATTTTGTATCAATAATAAGTTTAAGGGCTGTGTGTGCATGTTGGACATGAGGCTGTATATTTTCTGTATGTTTGGTACCCTCGATCCAGGCATGCCTAGTTATGGACCACGTTAAAAACTGTTAACAAAAAGTAAACAAGGAACTAATGTGCAAACTTAATCTAATTTTATGATCTCATATTGTATAAGCGTTAAAATATTGTAGCTTTTTTCATTTTCAATACCTTTTGATGATTTTAATGTATACATGTTATTAGTCAATATTTGAAAATATTGTATTTTTGACAAGATGAATACTGATAATATGTTTTTGTTTTTTTACGGAACAATGGCTCGGCAGTACAAATTGAAAATATTACCGTTATTGAAATGTAGCTTAGGGATTAAAATGATCTTGGTTTGTCAAAAATATGTTTATATCCCACCAACAGCACTCTTTGAATCTGTTCTTTTTCCACGTCATAATCTCACTCTTGCATCGCCATGTAATAATGTCATTTTACTTTTCTTTATACATTACTCATTCGTGCTTAACCATTCAGTCCATTCGTTTACACAGACATTCCCGCATTAACATATATATTTGTGCATAGATATACTGTGTTTTCATTTAATCCAGCACAAACATCTTAAAGACCATTACAAACATGACGCAGACGGAGCGAATCCACGGTAATTAAACGTCAAACTAAAATGTTGAGCACCCCAGTCGCTGTGCTCAACGACAAACTATCTCGGAAACCGGGGAATTTACATATCTTCATCAGTGAAAATGCGGGGTGAAGATGATTTGGCGAAATTGTGCGGGCAGCCCGACACCCGTGGGGCGGGGGGTCGCGGGGGGTCCCGGGAGGTCCCGGGGGGGCCGGACCCCCGAGAGATAATTGCTCCAAGAGAGCGCATGTCTTCATACCACTTTTGTGACATACATGAAAGTAATTCGATTGGGTTTTGGGATAATTACTTAGTACGTTAGTCTGTTTTGTAATGGGAGATTATAGCGTAGTCTTTGTTACATTTAATGTCGGAGTAATTGTGTTAGCTTTGACATTGAAACGCTGGAAATCTGGTAATGTCTTTCATACAGAAACAATGTGTGTGTAGAAAACAGTGTGTTCTAGGAAATGTATAATTATATTTAAAAGAAATAAACGGGTTAGGAACAAAATAAGGCATAATTGTATAAAGCTAACTATAGTATTAAAAATATGATGGGGCTTTTGACAATTAACGTCAAAAGCCCCAATTAAATAAAAAAAGAAACGGTTGTTGAAACTGGTTACGTATGTGAGTAGCAGATACATTTAAAGCCGTAGTTATAGTATTTTAATGTATTGTTGATAAGTACTTTATGATAGGATTGTTACAAATATTCTATATTGAAATTGATTTATGTATAAGAATTAAATCAAAAGTACCCTTCAACGACGACTGCATTAAGACATCGATAACAGTAGATGAAACGAAAGTGTCATTTTAGAATCAAGAATAGTATTGTTCTATAGTCTCTGTCTACCCTTTTGAAAAACAGATGCGAGAGCTCTGTTCTACGTAAAATTTAGTTGCTTATGCTATGATATAAGGTTGTTACATGACATTTAATTGTACATTTTAGTTTACATGAAATTGATTGGGCTATCGATTTGTTTGAGTTGGCATTAAAAATTATAAATCTATAATTAAAATATTTTCATGTATAAAGCAGGTAAATTATACAGAATTGATCATGTAATCAATTATACATATACTAGTCGATACTCGTTATATTGATTACTGAATTAAATTATTTAAAAGAGAATTGTTGTTATGTGAACTGGCACATACACATGTGTACATATCTTTATTTTTTGTGGCATGCCAAAGATACTATATTGAACTGTATTGCAATGTATGAGCCTACATACGAGTAGTAAGGCCAGATAGCACACCGCGTTGGTGTTGGTTGGCGGACTTTACATATCATGTTTTTTTTTTTACAAATCGCTATAGTATGTAGGTTTTCCTCACGATGTTTTATTTCATCGTTATGGTGCGTGGTGATTGACCATCAATACAAACATGACTCCGAAAGGTCAGGTGTGTCCCTGGGATTTCAGCCCGTGACCAACGTGAATATGTTGGCAGTCGCGTCTGGAACGTTTACCAACAGGCCACCACTCACGTTTTATTATAGTGTACTTTTTGGTATTTTACATACATTACATAGATAAGAAATGGTAATTATGTCGTATGAATTTAATTTTACTTAAATTGCATCAAAATCGATGTAGTCCACTGTTGGACATGGGTTATCCAATTGTATATTATCGAACTTGATCATTACATATTTATCAGATTTTATTTATTTCATATACCAATATGTCTTGAAAATATTACGAGAGTAACAAAAATTATTTCTTTACAACTACGCCGAACGTATGTGTATGAAAGCATCTGTATTTTTTGTGTATACTAGCTGATGTATAGTTGGAAAAAGATTGTTAAACAATATTATAAAGTCACCTCAAAATAGTAATAAGGAAAAAAAAAAACAATATTTGTTGAGAGACAGAGGCCAGTGTTCCGCTGTGGACTTCAAGATTATAATGGTAATGACTATAATTTGAAGTCGCTTGAAAAAGATGAAAGCCATTGTAGTTGAAAACTTTTTTGAAATTTGGCCCTGGCGCCGTCTGGGTTTGTTTACTTTTCGTAAATCCACATAATATGTATTGTTTAGATTGGAAATATTATAATACCTCGGACTGGATTATTTGCTGGCATGACAAAGTGAAATTGTAATTGGTCAATTGTGGGTGGATTTATTGGCACATCTTCCTTTTACCTGGGATTGCCAGGCACGAGCTTGTGTATGTAATCTTATTAGAATATTGCAATTTTAGATTTTTTTTCAAATCTTAGAGACAAATTAGTTTGTCCAATTAGAAAATTTGTCATTGGAATCATTTCTAATACGCTGCTATCTAGCGACGAGTAGATAAAGTAATGTATTTAACTAAACAAAATCCAACAAAAATTTAAGTCAGTAATTTTTATAACATAATTGAAATTTCTATTTCTACATTAAAATACCTATATTATACATTTTTTGTCCACGTTTATAATTTTCTATCGTATTTAGCGCCATCTGTGGTGCAATGGCTGTACTATCAAAAATATTTTTTATTGTAAAAAATATTTGTTATGTTATTTGCAGTAACTAACATTTCAATTAAAAAAAAAATAAAGAAAGGAAATAAATAATTTGATTTATATTTCCTAAAATTAAAAGTTTCATTTAAAGTTCTGATACTTTCTTCTTTGCTACTAACCGATAGATGGCGCTAGATGGCCATATAAATCAGAATGTACAGAAATTTCGTGGATTTTCTCCCGTTCATCGCTTAATACCGGGTCCTTGATTTCTATGGTATGTTTTATAGAAAACAGTTAGATTTTTTTTTTGTATGTCTATTGCCTATTACTAAAAGAAATATACTGGATTTTATGACCCTGACTTAAAATGACATAGTTTACATTTATAAATGAAACAATCAAACACTTTCAGGCGATAAATTATTCTAAAAAAAACTAATTTAATAGTAACTAATTTCGTTAGGTACTTTAGAATTTTCGCAGCCCAATTTAGTAATTCCCTTAATGTGGTCATTCGTCATATAAATAAAAACTGTGTTTTATGTTGTTTTATAACTAAGGTCCAGTTGACGCAATTAACTTTAACTTTGACGATTTTAACCCTTAAAGTTAAAGTTAAAGTCAAAGTTAATTGATGCTACTGAGGCTTAGGATTAAATTTTTCTATATTCAGTTATAATTACATGGGCAAAAAACGCTTTGATTTTGGTATTTCGCACTTCAGAATGTGGGTACTTATGAGCATAGGTTTAGTTTTTTATCAGTTGAGTCAATTGGTCGTTTCACAGTTGTTACTGACTCATCTAGGACTGAACGTTACGGTAAAGCAGTGATACCATTAGTGTAATTTGTTATAAACCTGACATATACTACCTGAAACGCGACAAATTACGGCAATCGCCAATACAGGCCTTATAATATGGTTATAATAATTTACACAATATTTAGAAGATACATCGAATTAATTCTATTGGTATCATTATGGGGGCTGTTAATAATAATTTTCTTAGTTAGGTTCTCAGGTCGATTAATTAAATCTGTAATTTTTTGGTCTTACAAAATTTCAATTTGACACAAATATTCGAACTAATATATATGTTTCCTCGTGTTTTGCTTAAATATGCCTGCGATGTTTGTGTGACGACAAAGCCGGCAAAATTATTCTGCCTCAACAGCTGATCAGAACACAGTATATTATTCGTTGCCCAGTACTCGCCTCGTTTGTGGTTTGCAGATAGTGTTGGTAATAAAAACGTTTACTTAATAAGTAACATTCCGATTGCGTTCACTGTGCTCTGATACATCTGATTTTGGTACGTCACGGAGTTAATTTATGTGCATTTTTCCTAGAGTATTTTTTTTTGTACAATACCAGTCATATTTTTTAGTTATGTAATTATAATGAAAATAGATATTATTTTAGGATTAGATTGTGTTTTTGGAGATGTTTTTAAAGTTTAAGATTCTAGTATTTAATAAAGTGTAGTTAACATTTTTATACTATTGAATGCTGTTAAATTTATCTTTTTTTACTTTTTTATTGCATAGGTCCGGCCAACAGCCTGAATGCTACAGATCACCTGGTATGGTACGTAATCTTAGCGACTCATCAAATCGGGAAGTGAGAGGGAAGGAAAAATATACCTCTTGTATTGGGTATCCGGCAATCTCACTTACCAAACGAAAGGCGACAGCAAGGCTTTTGAAAGATTTCCAGAGAAAATGATAATAATTTATTGAATCCATTAAAATGTACAACATCATTTAGATTCAGTCATTTTTTTATCACCTAGCGAGATAGTGATACCGTTCTACTCTCAATTGTAGAGGAGGCGCGCGCCCTGCACTGCGACTTATATGGGCTGATACGATACAGTACATGCTGAGTCATGACAGACAACACCTATTACTACCACTCCCTAAATACTATGTGGTTCTAGCTGAGAAAAATTGTAATTAAAGGGATTAGGGCCAGTGGTATGCGCAATTATAACTGAACGCTGTTCATACAAAAAACTGTATCTGTATCTGTATCAGCCCATATACGTCCCACTGCAAGGCACGGGCCTGCTCTACAATCGAAAGTACGGTTGAGATTGGATGGGCCATAAACTACAGGTTAAATTACAATTTAGATTAATTATTTGAGGAACTTATGTTTGAGTATGTTGCCGGATTCCATGCTTAATTATGTTGCTTGAGTCCTTGTTATATCCAACATGATTGATGACTTTAGGATACAATATTCCGATGGCTCAATTTGCCCATATAAGCCTTCGTTAGGACTTTAATTATATACCTTTCCTATAAAAGAACCTTGTTTCTGGTTTTGATGTAAAATACTTGCAATACATTATAATATGTTTTTCTATTTTATCTTGTTGAACATAAACTGTTCTTTACTGACATGGGGTATACCGATATTCAAATTCATTCGAAGTCTATATAGTAATAATCCATAACGGACTTCGACCAACTAATAAATGTAATAATTCGATTGACAGCTTTTTTGTTCCTTGTTTTCGAAAAGAAAAACCATTGAAGCCGTGTTGAGAAATAGTGTTCACCAATTTGGCTTCATGAGAACGAATATAATACATTATCCCCACCAGGCTTTTTTATTGCTATGTATGGCAAACCGAGCATGCTATTCTCCTGATGGTAAGCGATATGGCTGACCAAGGACCACTCATGGACAGTAGCAAAACCAAACACTACCATGAATTACAAAACAATGCTTGTCATTCCACTACGCTCACCATCCTGAGTCGTAAGATGTTAAGTCTCATTATGTCCAGTTGTTACTCTAGCTACAATGTCCTTTAAACCGGAACACAACAGGGTATTTACATGATATAATGTACTTTGCGATTTACACTGCTGTTTGGCGTGAGGAGTAGACGTTGCGGTGCTACCTACCCAGGCGGCCTCTCACGTAATATGAGAGAACTACCAAGTGTATATTTTATAATTCAGATAATACTGGCTTACATTCACTACACTGAGTATTAGGTCAATGTGGTTAAATGTGTTTGACTTGAGACCACTTATAATTTTTAACATCTAGCCCTCTAAGGAAGGCGTTAATAACAGCCACATTTTTTTAATGACAAAGATTTATTTTGTGATGTAATTTTAATAGAGTATGACACAATTCTTTGAAGTCGAGACTCACATAACAGCAGAACGTTGCACTGTCGAATTTTTGTTGCAGATACCAATGGTCAATATTTGTGGGTCAGGTTTTCTTCAGTTGACAATACGAAGTAGTTGAATGTTTGGGCTATTTCTGGACTAATATTTATTTTATTTATAATGCTCGACTTTTTTATATGGGTATGTCCTATATATTTTTATAGGACTTTTTCTTATGGACAATTTTAATACGTTTTGCTCGTTAACTCTTTTAACAGGCAACAGAATATTAATATGAATTAATGTGGACTATTCTGTGAGTCCTTTATTCTATTTGAGAGTCTTTTATAGTAAGAATTTCGGTTGGAGTTAAATAAGTATACTTATTTAATCGTAGCTGAGATGGCTTTATTTTCATCTCGTAATAATTTGAGTTGTATTGTATGGACGAGGGCGTTTATAGTTACAACACTATTTCATATTAATATGTGTACTTTTTAAAAGTAGGTGTGCTTGCCTACCTTTTCTGGGGAAAAGGCGTGAGTTTGAATATATATGTGTATGTATGTATTTTTTTCATTATCATATTGATCATCGTTCATTTTATATAATATAAATTTTGTAATACAAAAACGAAATGTATTTTCACATCTATTTTTGATATGGTCTACAGATACTGTTTCAGCTACTTGGCTGCCGACTTCTAATTATTGCACTTTTAAAGTTTTAAACTGTTTCATAATTATGAAAAACTCGCCTGTTGTTCATTATCGTTGAACATAATTTATTCGTACTTTCGAAAGATGCATAATTTTACAAATAAATTACAATACCAGGTTCCTACCCTAATATCACAAAATGCTGTTGGAATTAAAACGATGTGTTAATATAATATAAAATGTGAAAATATTTACCAAATATGATAGTAATTCTTAAATGGTTCGCAATATATTTTAAAAGGGTCAATTAATTTATTTGAATGTAATTTAAATAGCATGGTTGTATTTGAGAACGTTATTGAAAGAAGTGTGATAAGAAAGGCAGAGCGGGGTTAGAATTATTATCCAGCACTATGGTTACAGGATAAAGTGTTGATGGTAAATGCAAGTTTGGGTACAAATCATGTAACAAAGTGGTTGATTAAGTATTTTAATAGCATTTAATTTGTTGCTTGTGCCTCAAAGCTTTAATTTTCATATTTGGTAAGATTTTTATTTCTATTATATGTGGTGTGATAAAAATGCGCCTTTCATTACATACTGAAAGAAAAAAAAACAGTTCTGTTTTACAATAAAATGAATGAAAATTCAAATTCATTTTTTATTATTTTAATAAATCATTAACATTTTGTTTTCGTCCTAGTTATAGCAAGGATGCCGTTTGCATATTTTCCTCACAATCCAGGACCTCTCCTTGTTTGCATCAGAATTGAGCAGACATATATGCAAATATGAATGACTGTTACATTTAACGTAACCTTTTAAATCAAATTAAAAAGTAGTCTTTTAAAAGTGATATAAAACGTAACTCTTGCATTTTTTATTCGATCGATGGATATTTTATTTGGATACCACTGTTCTATCATAAGGTGTATGCTAGTTATTTTGATATTCTCACACTGTCTCTTCAGATACAGGAAGTCCACTGCTGAACAGAGGCCTCCCCATGGATCTCCACTTTAAGTTATTGGAAACGGCATGCATTCAGCGACTTCCTGCAATAATAATTTAAACCCTTGCGTACCATAGCGTTTTTAAAAATAAAAGGTCATACACTGTTATTTCAGAAACATGTATTTATGACCCAAATAGGTCGAATATAGGAAAAAATAACAAAAGTAATCGTCGCTTTTTTTGCAATTTTTATATTTAGTTTAGTTATCTAGTTGCATTATTTCTGTAGTTACTAAAACTACCACCCGTTCACCCACTTCGTTTTCGGTAGCAGTTTTACCCTGTACAAATATTTTTTATTGAAATGAATGGTGAGACGAGCATGCCATTTACCTGATGGTAAGTGATACGACAGCTCATAGACAGTAGCAAAACCAATCAACACCATGAATTAAGCAAAGCAAAGCAAAGCAATACTTAGTATTCCACAGCGCTCGCCATCCTGGAACATAAGATGTTAAGTCTCAATATGCCCAGTAGTTACTCCGGCTACAAAGTTCTTCAAACCCGGAAACAACAGTGTATGTAGTACCACCCGACTTCATTTTCGGTAGCAGTCTTAATATACCAAGTATAGTCCACCACACTGTCATTGTTTAGGTAAAGTGTATTAGTTACCATTTTTACTATTTAAATGGTCAGGTTACTTATCAATAAGTTATATTTCAAACAAGTATTATTACTATGAAGCTCAGTTCTCAGAACAGGTAATAACGATGGTTATTCAAATTTAATGAGCCTACATACAGGGAACACAATGAGATGTTTTCGTACATTACGAATTCGTTGGAAATCTGAGTGTAGTTACAACCACGATTTTGGTAATATTATAATTTAATCAGGGGCTTAAGAGAAGAAAGTAATAACGTTTTTGTTCGAGTATTAATAATGAGTGCTGATTTATTCAAATATCTTCTTTAACTTATGATATTATTGAAATATAATGTATTTTTACGCTGATTTAAAAAAATGGTTCTCCATTTTTTAAAATTAGGGCTAGAATGATACAAACAATTGCGTAGACTTCTTAAACCCAAATAATATTTTTCCAAATAATCAGTATATATTCTATTCACAGTACATTGCAATTGTGAGGCGTCAATAAAATACTTGAAATCAACGGACGAATTAAGCCAAAATTAATACCAGTCTTCGTCCGCCGTCGGGTAAGCAATATGGCTGCCGGTGGCCGGGCTCCCCGCGCCCCGCCGCCGCGTCATCTAACAACCCTCCTCACCCCCTCTGTCGCCCGTGAGAGATTGCTTTTTTGCGAGCGAGAGAGACCTTCCACACCCTAGTGTTTTGCGTTCTAAAATATTTTCACAATACGATTTATCTCATTCTAAACTACATTTTATGTTTTAGGCAATAGGGTATCAAATCGATTGAACGAAGAGGGTCGGTTGCGTCTATTCGGACGCAAAGCTCTAACGTGAAAAGTGTGAAAAAGCGAAAGAGATGGATAGAGGCGGCCGTCTCGGGCGGGGCCCAAGTTTTCGTGAGTCGTTCGTAGCTTAGATGTCGCTCTGTTCACACATTGGGCCGCCGCGTACGCCAGAAAGGGACGGATGGATTTTTCGCGTTTTCTTTTTTTATTTGGTCTTTATCTTGCGGGGGGCAAAAACCGGTGCGTTAGGGGAGCGTGGGGAGCGGACGGGTAACGACCGCTGCGTTGCGTGTAATGTTTTAGGGGGGTAGTTACGTACAAACATACATAAAAACGTATAGATAATGAATAGTGGTGTAGAATGTTTAATCACGGCTTTTTGGAGTACTTAGCTGTGTTGTAGAAATATGAGATAATTACTGGCAAAAATGATTTTAGTAAATCGAAAATCGTTTGATGTGAAAATGATGAATTCGCTGGCGGCGTTGTGAATGGCCGATGTCTAATTATGGTCGGCCGTGTTTTGGCGGTTAGTTTTGTCATGCAATCGTAAAAATGTCCAATTTGCCGGCATAAATTGCTGTTTACTGATTCATTTTGAACTCGCATTACGTGCTTTAGAATGTGAATTGGTATTGTTTTGTTTAAATGCGTAGCCGCATCGATGTGTCTGGCTGGACTTAGGCACCACTGTTTCATGGTATACCAGTATAACTCAGATTGGGTTTACTTAGTATGGTACTGATCTCAGTGTGGTGCTGTTACTTAGTATGGTATTACTTAGTACGTTTATATATAGCCTGGCAGTCTCCGTAGCGCAGTTGGTTAGACTCCGGCTGTGAAACTAGAGGCCCCGGGTTCGATACCCGCACTGAGACAATTTTTCTGAAGCCCAAATATTCGTCTTAGGTCTGGGTGTTTGTGAGACCGAAAAGTCTCTCGTAGTTTCTGATACCCATGACATAAGACTTAAATGATCTTAATGTGGATTCAGGACTATGTATGTGACTGTTGCACGTATTTATTTATTTGGGATTAGGAAATGTAATCTAGTCTGGGGATTTCCGACAAAATTATGTCGACTGACGAAAGGCTTCTTTCAGTTGAAACTCTTTGTGTACAGTTATATTAACTAACTCAGTCATTCTATCCAGCTAAAATACTTTCTTTAAACGCCAACGGAGCAATTGCGGCATAAAAGCCGTTTTCTCTTTTTTGTATTATTATTTTTTTTATTTATTTATTTATTTATTTATTTAAATCTTTATTGTACACATAAAAAAAAATACAACATACAGAAACTAAAAATATATAAAAAGTACAAATGGCGGTCTTATCGCTTAAAGCAATAATAAATAAGCAATAATAATATTTTTCTTCTTAGATCTTTATTATTATATCACGAGGATAATTATAGATGTTCTAATTATATATATTAAAAATAATCTTATTTCAGTTAAAATCAAAATCGATAAAGTAACTTATTTATGTATTTTCCTGATGTAATGTTTATTTTAATATATTTTTTCATTAATATTTAGTCTCCAAATCACTTTAGTATTGTTATACTTAGGAGTAAAAATACACATTCAGGTAGTGTTAAAAAAATGTAGTCGAATTGAGAACCTCCTCCTTTTTTTAACTCGGTTAAAAAGTACGGTATATCAGCCCTTGATTAATCTTCCCCATTGAAGGGCCTGGAATCCGTGTTGTATGGGCTACATAGTTTTTTATACTCCATTGTCCTTTAAAATTATTGCAAGGTTTTTCAGATAAAATACACGTATCACGCTGGTATTTTCTCTCGTCGTTACAATAAGCAATTTTAATTTGTATCTACATTTGTAACTTATTACTTGATTTATAACTTAAGAATACTGTGAAAACAAATAATTTAGCTCGCAAATTCAGGGTATCACTGACTTTCTTAAATAGGATAATTAGATGGTTTTATAAACCAATATAGATCACTTTTTTCATAAAAGATTTTAAACGCATTAGATCACTTTTAAAATGTGTTTTGTGTGCCAAATCTTTAAAAATTTAAAATAAAAACTAAAACAATTTTTTTCCTGAAGTCGATTTAACGTCATGAACTGGTGAAATTAATTATTATCAACACCACATTGTTGATAATTCGTCATAACTAAATTATTGCATTTTTGGAATTCAAAAAAACTTTGATTATTCGTCTGGCATAATTAAAATGCATAAAAACATCTTACAACTTTAAAAAAAATAAATTAACAAAATTCTTTGTTGTCTATAGCAGACGAGTAGATTAATATTCAAGAAGGGTCAACCGTGAGAACATGAGGTCAGGGGTCAAAGCGACCTGTGTAATGAAGTTTCAAAAGATCGGGTCAAGACCTCTGACCCTTCGTGTGCGGGCTGGCATAATCTTGTTTGTGGATACGATGGACCTTGAGAACTGATTTGCATGAAGCTAAAGTATAATTGTGTTATAATTCTTGCAAGTAGTGCAAGGTCTTTTGTACCCTAACGGGTGTTGGACGGGTTAATTTTTATGCGTCTGTTTATGCAAGTTACAATTTTAAATGGAATATTTTGTCTTCAGTAGTTGTTAAACCGTGTTTGATAATGTAGGGACTGGTCAATAGTGTAAGGAAACCCTTTCATATATCAACCTGTCTTACTTTCTGCTTAGTGTTATCATGGCTGGTCTAATAGTCCAATTTCATGCTCCACCTTCGTTATTTTTCTTCTTATATCACTATTGGCTGTTATAATTATTAGTTATAGGTGAAGCAAGCGCTTTTTTTTAAGATCTTGGGACCACTGCCTAGTTATGTAGAGTTTTATACTAGTTAGTCGAAACCTAATCTTCCTAAAATTATGAGGGTAAAACTAATATATACCAGATGTACTTGTGTGGGCTGGCGAAGATGTTTTTAATTTGTGAATAAATTACTGAAGGTTTCCATCATACGTAGCTGCGATTTTAGTGGTGAGTTTATTTTTAATTATCTGTATTTCTTATTAGTTTTAAGTGATAACTGTAATTAATGAGTATAATTACATGACTATATTATTATTTAACTTCTTCAGATTGATATTTATTACAGACTTATATTTGCCATTTGCAATATCTACTGTTTTTTTAAATGATACATTTTTCCAAACATGTGACCAAATTTCAATATATTTTCGGGCATATTGCTGTGTTAAACTATTGTTTTTTCTTTTTTTAATAATATGCTATTTTAGTGCAAATAACAATAGCATGGATAAAATCTATGAACGTTGTTTTAAATCATTTATATTTTAATAGGAAATCCGAACCGTCTATTTTTATTGTTATTTTCTATACATTATTTTTTACGTGATCTAGCAGAACTAATAATATAAACGTTTTTATGTTTATGTTGTTATAACATGATTTTCTATGGAAATGTGTCGATGCTTATTGATCGCTTGAGCGTTCTGAGAACTGATTTTACGTAGAAAAAAATCGAAAATAAATCATGAAACTCCTGGAAGTATTACATAAAAGATAAAACGGACTTAGCTCTTCTTAGAATTTAGATCATTATCGCAACTTATTTATTTATTTAAAAGCCATTGTACACTAGTAAATAAAAATAAAAATGTAAATTGAAAAAAAGTTTAAGAAGAGTACAATGGCGGCCTTATCGCTCCAGGCGATCTCTTCCAGGCAACCTATCATATGAATAAGACAGAACGACAATTTGTGTTAGCTGTGCTAATGTGAAAATTTCTGAAAGATTTAATTAGTAGTCGCTTCTTTGATCTTTAGAATTGGCACGCCATTGAAGTTGTTGCTTTTCTAATTTTAAAATTGCAACTCAAAAAAACTAGCACCTAAGTTGGATAACGTAATATTTCATTAAAGTTAATACTGAGATTGTAGTAACTGAAATAGTATGTAGAAAAATTACATATGGTATGGCATATTTGCTACCAAGATACCCACGTGTCACCTTGTATTTTTTGTATCATGGTGTAAAAAAGGAAAACCCTATCGCCGTATAGGACATAAATTATGACACCGGGTTGATAATGAATCGAAAAATCCAATATAACTTTTCTTAGCAGTTGTAATCTTGCCGTAAATCCACCGAGGCAGTATACAAAATTACATATTCTAAATATAAAAAAAAAACACCTACCACTCACGACCCTACGGTATGATAAAATCTTGTGTTGCGAGGATAAGAATCAAACGGGATTTGTAAGTGATAAAGCCACGCTGTTGTCAGCCATGGCTCAGCATGAATCGGCAGACTTATCTACGGCGGTACCACTATCTCACTGAAAATAGACATGAACAGCTTGGTTGTCGCGTTTCATTCGGTGATTGAGATATCCGGATGCCCAATAACACTTTCCTTTTTCCATCAATTTTTCTTTCTACTTTCCTCCCGATTTGATGGTCCGACAACGTAACCATGATCCGTTGTGGATGTTCATGGGCTGCAGTGATCACTTACCATCAGGTGACCTGTCTGTTCATTTGTCAGACGTAGGAAATAAAAAAAATACTCCGTTGTGGTGTCGCAAAATTCTATAAACAATATATACAATAAAAATATGTTAAAGATAATAATTAATATACGTTTTTACTTTTATAAATAAGTTGAATTCTTTTTAATTATCTATACGTATTTTGCTAATTATTAAAGAACTGTTGGCTCTAAGACTCAGCACATCTCCATATTCAATTTAAGTCACAAAACAATCCATTATACATAATAGGAAAAAAATGCATACTTTTGAAATTATTGATCAAAATTTTCAGGCACACAAGTCCTCCCACAATGTGTTTCTTTAGAATTAAACAGACTGTTAAATTACTTCTTCTTCTACCTGGCTTTATTCTGGCTGGTGCCAGGATCCAGCTACCAGCTTATTTTCCTCAATTTCGCCCGATCCTCGGCATCCTTAATAGTAAGGCCATTGACCCTCATATCTTCCTGGACGACATTTAGCCAGCGCTTCTTTTTATATTAATAAATAAATACATCCATCAGTCACATACATAGTCCTAACCCCACATTCAGATAAATTAAGTCTTGTGTCGTGGGTATTAGAATCTGCGTGGGAATTTGCGGTCTCACAAACGACCAGACCCGAAAAACATATTTGTGGGCCATACATACATTTTTGTCAGTGCGGGGATTGAACCCGCGACCTCTCATTTCAGAGTCAGCGTCTAAACAACTGCGCCACGGAGGCTGTCTTACTATAAACCATTAATTAAATCCCCAAAAAATATTATCTTGTTCGGTTCCACATAACCAACTATAATTCTCGTTGCTGCATAATCTAAATTCTTTTAACATTCATCGTTTGCATTCCGTATATTATTAACCTCTGCAACGTCCACTTGGGGTGGTCAGCCAAATTAAAAGTCTGTGAGACAAAATTATTACCGAAAATATGCAACGTTACTAAGCGTGAGAACGCATTAGCAATTCTAATATTAAGATAATTCTTGAGATGACCCCTTTCGTACAGATTGCTTCACCTGTACTTGCATAGCTAATTACAAAATTAGCATAAAGCAAGGCGAAAAAGTATATTTCACACAGTTGTTTTTTAGTTGCGTTTTTAAGGGTTGGGTGAGAAACGGTTGAGACCGTTGCGTAATCTTTATGCATTTTTTATTGCTAAAATGACCGGTGATTATGGTAAGCTTTTTTTGAAAAGAGATTTATGACAGTAGAAAAAAAGTTTTCTAAAAGATAGAGACTTGAATCTATTTTAAATTTGGCAACTGGACGGGTACTCAGAGTGAATATTATTTCACTAATTACTGTTCATTTGACAGAAACAATACCTACTCATGAAACGACAATAAGAGAGGGAATAATTAATTTCATACAATTAAAATATGAGCTTGAGTCTTGCGGCTTACTTGGTAGAAATCAAGTCCGATTTTTAGCAATTTGAATTAATTAGGTTTTGTATAATAAGAACAGTAGTCATAATTCCTTACACTTTTATGTCGTTTTAAGCATGACTTATTACATTTCTATCAGTTATGTTTTATTGCTCGATTCGAATTATAAGTCACCGGAGATTGCGAATATCATTTTCGTAACCTAGATATAGGTACTATACGGAAATTTATTATTAACCCCTCTCAACGAGAGACTCTTTCTTCTAATTGATGTGAATAAATTATTATTATATTATCTTATCTCTTCTTAATAAACTCGGATAAGAGAGGGGTTAACATTACGAGTAGTCCAAAGCTTTAGAATTGACTGAATTATTTTGAATAGCGAGGTATTCGCGACTTTATTAATATACCCGGATCTATTTTGGCATAACATGATAATCCTGTTATGGCAATGTGTTCATTTAAAAGTAAAAACAATGTACGAAATAATCGAGCCAATTCTAAAGCCTGGGTCTAAAGTTAGTCCCACGCTCATCCAAGTCTATAAATAAAGCTCTTAGAGATAATAAATAATCGTTAATCGAAAAATTAACAGTATAAAACAAGACACCATTCACATAGGCGATTGCGAATTTGTATTCCAATCGCAAGTCAATAATGGACCTAATCTTCGCTTGCATAATTGAAGGCGTGCTAAATAAGGCGGGTATTACACGAACTTCGAGTCTGGATATAAAGTATTCAGCGTGAGGGGGGCTGTACCGTGCTGGACACGTTTGTTACTACTGTTTATATCGGATTTACCGATTTGTTGCCATTTACAGCTAATTGAAAGGACAAAACGATTAGATAGGTTGCTGTACTAGTGCGCACTTCGTTTTGTGGTTTCTGACTGGTATTATTAGGGTTAGAATATTTTATAGGTGTGATAGGCTCGCCACGTCTATCATGGGATGGAACACAGAAGGTGAAACGTGGGCGTCCTGGTCACACCTCTCCTTACCTATTCTGGAAAAACGGCGTGTGTTTATGTATGTAGAATATGTTTATGTGTATACTGTTGATGTAGAAATTAATGAGTCAATTGATGTGGCACAGAATTGATATGTCGCGTATTTAAACCTCTAACACCACGAAGTGTTGGAGGTTTTGATCTATGCTGTGGAGATGCAGAATGATTAAGATATTTCGTTTGTCTTACCCATCACTTATACTGCAAGCTAGGATTATTAGTGGCACGCATCTTGATGACACCGAGAATTGAAGTTCAGCTCAGCTTAGTCTCCGGGAATAAATTAATAGAAGGAGCTAAAAATATTTTTGTCCACTTCTCTCCGTAAAAATTACACACATATTTTATATATTATTTGTGATCTGATGTTAGGAATATCGGAAAAATGTGTAGGGCTTAGTATTATTTCTCGTCTTGCAATATTTCCGACAAATTAAAATAAGAATGCTATAATTGGTATTGGTGATAAGTCTCTCATATGCGAGAGACCGTCTGGGTTGTTACCACCGCAATGTCTATTTCTCCCGCCAAACTGCAGTGCAAATGTATTGTTGTCTTTCGTTTTGAGTTCGAACATCTTATGTCTCAGGATGACAAGCGCAGTGGAATGTTAAAAGCATTTCATTGTAATTCAAAGTGTTGTTTGATTTTGCTATTGTTCATAAGCGTTCGTATCGCTTACCATCAGACGAACGGCATGCTCATCTCGCCATTTAGTGCAATAAAAAAAAGAAAAATACACTGGCTTTCATAGATCAGCCTGCCTCAGTCGATCATGAACAATAATAGTAATAAATTAGACAAACAGTATATATGGGCTGTAAATCCAGAAAATATACAAAAAAACGGATGATTTGCTTTCATTTATATGGAAACGCATTGATCATTTGTGAATTTATTATTTAAATAATTAGGCGAATTAATTCATGATTTATAATCATGAATGTAATAATTTATGTCTATTTTAAATAAATAAACACGTCTCTTCCATCCGATGGTTGTCCGTAAGATATTGTTTTATGCGATAAGACCGCCATTGGTACTTTTTTATTTTGCTAAAGTATATTGTAATTTTGTTTGTACAATAAAAATTTATATAAATAAATATGTCCGAGTATAGCTGGCATTAGGACGTGTTCCCAACGTTCCTTTCATTTGCGTCGGCATCGACGTGCGATAATTTATTAGATAATTAAATATTCTACCGGAACCATTGCGTTCAGGTAATTACGTTTTATATCGGACGCGTTCAGTGTGAACAAGGCCTGTTTATTTTTTATCTAATTAGTTATTCGGATTTATTTGTAATTTGTTTTTAATTTTATTTTTATCTATTGATTTATTAGAGTTTTAGGGTCTCATTTATTGGGAATTTTTGTGACTAAAGTATCATGCATGTTCCGTGTAATTAGTCATTCTAATTATTCACAATTTTATGAATTAACATTGTTGGTTATTACATGAAACTAAACATACATTTAGTAACAATTTTTGTTGTGATTACGACCCCGTCTTTCAAATATAAAACCAAAAAATCCACACCCAAAATCAAAGCCCAAGACCGACCGCCATTACAGTCGGGGGTGCGATTAAAGAAAATTATAACGCGTACTATCGATCGGGGAAGCGAAGGCGTTACCTAGCAACGGCCTAACCCTTCAGATGCCGCGAGCCGCTTACTTTGCGGCGAGGGACCGGGGGCGCACCTACCCCCGGTTTTAGGGTTATGAAAACCGTCCGTTTGAGGGTTAGATTATCCTTTGAGTGATTGTGGGTGTAGGTATGTTTGGATATAGATGTTCGATGTGTATATGTTGGATTTTAGATTTGTATTGGAGTTTGTTAAGCAGTTAATAAGTATTGATTCGAATTGTAAGGATTTACTGTGTCTTTGACCAGAGGCGGCTCGTGAAATTTTTTGATGGGGGTTCACAAAAACATAATTGAAAACTAGGGCTTACTATTTATTTTATTTGTATACAAAATCCATTCGCCGGTATTTTTGGCGTGCGAAGATATCTATTACTTTCTTGTGAAAATCAGAAATTGAATTAATTAAGCGTTTTTCTATGCTTATCATACACTAGCGGCCCGGGTACAATTAGATTTCTGTATAATAATATGTACGTATTATTATCTATATATATAAAAGAGGAACCTGACTGACTGACTGACTGACGTATCAACGTACAGCCGAAACTACTGGAGCTAGGAAAGTGAAATTTTCCACAGAGGTTTCTATTATGACGTAGGTGAGCACTAAGAAGGGATTTTTGGAAATTCAACCTCTAAGAGGGTGAAAAGGGTAAAAAACCGTTGTATGGAAAATCGAAACCGTTAAAGTTACAATTGTCAAACTTGGCACTTTAGTTAGTCATTTAAAGAGAAAACTAACTGCATACTTTGTTTGTCTAAAATAAGCCATAAAAGGGTTAAAATAAGGGTTGAAGTGTTGCGAGTATAGGGTGATTTAATGACTGTCTAATCAACGCACAGCCGAAACTACTGGAGCTAGAAACATAAAATTTTCCACAGAGGTTCCTATTGTGACGTAGGTGAGCACTAAGAAGGGATTTTTAGAAATTCAACCCCTAAGAGGGTGAAAAGGGTAAAAAACGTTTGTATGGAAAATCGAAACCGTTAAAGCCACAGTTGTCAAACTTTGCACTTTCATTAATCAATCAAAACCCAATATAACTGCATACTTTATTTTTTTTAAATTAACCCTAAAGTGGTTAAAATAAGGGTTGAAATTTTGTAGAACCGAACTGTCTAATCAATGCACAGCCGAAACTGCTGGAGCTAGAAACGTGAAATTTTACACAGAGATTCCTATTGTGACGGAGGGTAGCACTAAGAAGGGATTTTTAGATATTCCTCCCCCAAGGGGGTGAAAAGGGAAAAAACAGTTGTATGGAAAATCGAAACCGTTGAAGCCACAGTTAGCAAATTTTTCACTTTTGTAAATCTATCAAAAACAAACACAGCTGCATACTTTATTTTTCTAAAATTAACCCTAAAGTGGTAAGGGTTGAAATTTTGTAGAATCGAACTGTCGCATCAACGTACAACCGAAACTACTGAAGTTAGGAACTTGAAATTTTACACGGGGCATCCTATCATAATGTAGAGCAGCGCTAATGAAGGATTTACTGAAATTCAATCTCTAAAGGAGTGAAAAGGGTGAAATTGTGTTGTGTGGAAAAACGAACCGTGAAAGGTACAGATTTCAAACTTGGCAGTTTAGGTAGTCAATTAAAAACAAAAATAATTTCTTCCTTTTTTTTTCTTAAATTAGCCTCAAAATAAGGGTTGTAATTTTGTATACAAAATCGAAACCGCTGTTATTGGTACGAAAATTCGTATTTCAGCTACCTATTATAAACACAAGAAATTGGCATGCACTAATTTTGGAAAAATGGCACGAAGGGGATTAAATTTTATAAAAAGTATTTAGGGTTCCGTGTATAACAACCCTTAAAAATTGAGCTTGATAGTATAATTCTGTATAATTTTAAGAACTGGATAGGGAAAGCAATATTTTAATTTTTACTAATTTTGTACGTTGTTCATAAGTGTAAGAGTTTCACATTTACGGTCAGGGAAAAGGAAGGAATGGACGGAAGGTTGTGTTGGAATATCGGGCATAAGCAACTTTCATTTTAAATATCCATCAATGGGTTTCGCGCAAATAATACTCATAAATAAAATTGTGCGTAGTTCCGGGATTATAAATATTAGAGGGAGGAATTTATTATGTTTAATAGTATTTACTTATTATAGATAAATAATGACCAATTGTAAGGTTTTGGCTTTTTATGTTTTAAGTCGCTACAACTCCGGAGGGAAGTCGCCTCTCTAAGCGTGTTCTACCGCCTGTATCACGGGGAATGCTCTGAGGAATTGTTCAACTTGATCCCCTCCTCTCCATTCCTTACCAGAACCACGCGGGCTGGCTTGCGAAGCCACAGCTTGTCGGTCCAAACCATCCCGGCGCGAACCAAACGGTTCTCTAATTCTTTTTTGTGCCGCACCGTCAGGCTGTGGAATTGTTTGCCATCTCACGTGTTCCCTCCTTCCTACAATCCTGGGTCCTTCCGCCGTAGTGTGAAGAGGCACCTTAGCAGGCCGGCATAATTGTTTCCATTGGCATGGGACTGCCGTCCGATGCCAATGGATACTCTTCCTGGGCGGCATTTGCGTTTACCATCAGGTGCAATGCCGCCACAATGTCGGGCCACAATTAAAAAAACAAAAAAAAAATGTGGAGTTAAAGCGGGAGATCGTTGTTGATAAAGTAAGTAATATATATAGCCAAATGATTTGCCCAACAGGATGCTCACTAATAAATAGTGACTTAATTCGGAGTTTTAGAATTTTCTCAGTTTTAGGGGAGAAATGAGGACGTAATAGAAAACATATTGTAAATAAAGTTAATAACGCAGACGAAGTTGCGGGCAAAAGCTAGTTATACATATAAACCTTCCTATATAGGCACGCTGCCGCCGCCCCGGCCGGCCAGTACCGCCGCAAGCGCTACGTCACGCAATTTTAAATCTGTAATATCTTCGAAAATATTCATTTAAATCTTGTGCTGTAAAGGACCATATAGATCTATATTAAATCAACAATGTATTTAAGCTATTTAATTGGATAAGGAATAATGCTGTATTGGTTAAAATCGCTTCGAAAATTAGCCATTATTTGTCGTAAAAAGTAAATGACAAAAAAATGATATTGTGGTATATCCATAAGAGATAGACATATACCATCGCGGAGTTTTCTGTAGACCTTTTCAATGTGTACAAATAATTAGTACATTATTTTGATAAATCTCGTAGGGTTCAGCCTGCGTTTGCAATGTAAGCGGAAAAAAAATGATAATTAACGACATCACATTAGAAACCTCAAAAATAACAATATTTCTCCATTATTTAATGGATGTTATTATACATGTAAACCTTCCTATTAAATCACTCTATGTATTTAAAAAATGAAGTGATAATACATTGAGACGGTCTTGCGCCGTACGAGTAGTATTTCGCGTACCTGAGTGACGCGTGAGCGGCGCTCCAGATTACGCTTATTTCTCATACGATATCTTTTGTTTCACGCGTCAGCCCGGATCGATGCTCTCTTTCGCACGCGTTGAATACAGTACTAAGAGTCGTACTAAACTTCGTTTCATAGGAGCGCAATCGCTGGCGCTCCACTCGTTACAAATTGACGCTACATGTACCTATATAGGTATTTATTTTTATAGGCATAGTAAAATATAAAGAATGTAATGTAAGGATCTTATGTATTATAAATATATATAAATTATTAAATTAGCTACGTATGTAATTTTCGTGGGAGTGCACTGCACCAGCGCTCTTTCGGATGAGCCGCCTCTGTCTTTGACTATTGTTTATGTTATTGGGATAGTGATGAAAGTTTTTAATATTCGAATAACGATATGAACAAATTCAATTTTTTTTAAATTGTGGATCGAAATTTCATCAGCAGTTGCCTAACATTTTATGTATGTAATATACAAATATTTACTTCTAAACTTGATTGACAAAAATTTAAATATGTAGTGTTGTATTTTGCAGACATTGCAAATATTCTGCATTTGTGTTTAACAGGTAATCAGACTCCAATTAATTGTTATTTGCAATCACTGGAACACTTAAAACTTGATTCATGAAATTGTACCGAGTACTGCAGTTTAATATCAATAAAGCATTATTCAGACCCCAAATATAAGATATTTTTATCGAGACCAAATTTTTTAACTACACGAAAATACACCTCATTACCAACTCCTATGCTCCTATACACTCCTAATTATACGGAACACAAAACCCGCGACTAAAAACTCGCACTTGCCGTCGTATTTCGGCATTGATCCGGCAGCGAGCGCGCCTGCGTGCTGCCAGAAAAACGAACCGACCAAAAGCAAGGTCACACACTACAAGTTCTTTTTTCAAATTCCAAATATCGAATGGTGGATCAGAAATGTTGCTTTGCTTTGGCGAAGTTCAGTGGGACAGTGTTATGACGGCGGCGAGGTCGTGCAGACGTCTCCTGATCGATGTATTGAATATTAGTATTGGAATATTCTAGAACGCGTATGCACTTGTACTGTGGTATGGCTCTGTACTGATGTCGCGGTTTGGGCGCATTGGTAGGTATATATGCATTGAGGTATCATTTCTAAAGGTACAGGATAGTACCAATGAGATGTCGAAGTATGCTAATTACTGAGAGAGGATTGCGTTTCATGGCGTGCCATTTGAGACGTGTATGTCCAGCAGACTGATATAGGCTGATGAAAATGACGATGACTAAATACAGATTTTTTGGGATCAATGGCTTTATTTTGACGATCTTTTCGACTGCAAAGGAACAGTAAAAGTTTAAATATCCGGTCCTTTTTTATATTAACTTCTGTAGGAGTTAAATAAATAAAAATATGATACATAAATGTTTAAGAGCGTTCACTTACGAAAAACACTTGCGGAAATACAGCAATTGGGGACGCAGAAATTACACAAATTACGACGGAATGCAATCGGAAACTGTATCATTCGTTTTATAACACTTAATATTTTTAATAACACTGAAATTTATGTATTTAATACTATATATGAAAAGAGGACAGTTAGTTTTTTCAATAGAACAACAAAAAACAAATAAACAAACACTTATAAACACATTCAGCCTAATTCAAAGACATTTCAGTTACCGAATATTTTGTCTCTCTCCGATTACTTTTGAATTAAGTTTGAGCGAAGAAGACAAAATATTATATCTAAAATAGACTTTAAAATTGTATATGAATAAGACCGAATATGTACAAATTAATAAGACATTATCAAGTCCTCATAAAATATTTCAATTTTTTGGAACTCATGAGTGGATGAATTTAAAAGGGGATTGTCCGCAGCATAGGCGCGCGTTCGGTATAGTAGATTAGTGATCCAGGAATGGGAAACCAAGTGTACAATAATATTATAATAAAAATAATAATATGTGTGACGGAACATACAAGGCGAAATGTGGGTGTTGTAGTAGCACTTTTGCCTACCCCTTTTGGGAAAACGGCGTGAGATTATGTATGTAAATAAGTAACGGCATCTAGTCAGGACATTTGACGGAAACCTAGTTTTTTTCCTTACAATTTCTATCATACGATCTATACGATAAACTCTAATACGCATTTATGATTATACAAATATCGTGTACCTACATAGATTGAGGCATTGGATTTGCACGACGAAAACCCTTTTGCTGTTTCTGTGCTATCATAGAAAACTACTTCATCCAAGATAGTATCACTATGTTCAACCACATAAATATGGATATCTATGTTCAATCAAAAGGCTCGTAATTTTTTGTGCCGCACGCTCAAGCTTTGGAATTGTTTGCCGACACGCGTGTTCCCTCCTTCCATAATCTTGGGTCCTTCCGCTGTAGTGTGATGATCTTAGCAGGCCGGCATAATTGTATCGATTGGCATGGGTCTGCCCTTTGATGCCACTCGATACTCTGCCTGGACGGCATTTGTGCTTACCATCAGGTGCAGTGCAGTCATTATGCAGGCCCAGTATAAAAAAAGAAAGTGCTGAACATAAGCCATTTCCGAGGATTAAATCTGTCAACATGATTGCATTACTCTTTCTTGCTTTTGTTTTTTTAAAACTCCCGGTGTAGGTGGTAAATTACCACTATTCCTTAATCAAAGATGACAATAAAACTAATTATATTAATAAAAACTCTTTATTTAAAATACTGTAAAGTTATTACAAAAAAATAAAAATATTGAACATAAAATAGAGCCGAAAAACGTCGATCTTATCGCTAAAATCGATCTCTTTCAGACAACCGTGTAAGAAGAGCAGATAAATTGTTAACATGTACGGTGCATTTATAATACTATTACATAAACTTACATATCGACGGTGAAATGCCAATAACTCCTAACTGACAAAGTCATAAATTTAAACAAACAAAAAAAAAAGTTTAATTTTTTGATAAATTAAAAAGTTGTTAATATATTTATTAATTGGAAATAGTAATAATGCAAATGTATAGTAAAAATATTTTTAGGAGATTTCAGAAAAGAAGATAAGATAGAAGATGGAAAGAAAAAGTTTATTTCCCAAAAAACTACAGTACGAAGGTATTGGTACATCACCGTCGATGTACAATAGGTAAATACACCATTGATAACCAAGATCCCTCCAATACCGTAGGTCATACAGCGGCAGTTGACACCCGTCTAACACAAATCTAATATGCACTCTCACTATCGAGCGTCGTACATGTGTGTTTGTAGCGGCATTAACCACGCTGGCCGGGTCAAGGCATCGCTTTCACTGTCTTTGAGTAGTACATAGCCGATATGTGCATCCGCTCCCTCAATGGACGGCAAGATGTGGGCAGAGCGATGACCTTTCATACTTGTCTACTTGTGTCGTGTCTGTAGTGAGAGATGACAGATAAGGTTGGAGTTATGGAATTAATTAGGGTAGGTGAGTTAGTAAAGGTAGTTTAGGAATAGTTGGAATTTTGGAGTGTGAAGATTTATGGAATATGGATTT
Organism: Hyles lineata; assembly: GCA_030180105.1. Lineage (NCBI taxonomy): Eukaryota > Metazoa > Arthropoda > Insecta > Lepidoptera > Sphingidae > Hyles > Hyles lineata. Next base: position 10,270,887 of record JARJEE010000013.1, on the reverse strand, counting down.
ATCAAATGTAAAGAATGGAATATGGTTCCAATGATTAATGTTAGATTAATTATAATTCATACCAATACAGATAGACTCGTGGTTGTGATAAGAAAATAGTCCAAGTTTTGAAATCATATATGAGCATTTTTTATAATAGTTCTTTAAACAGAAATCAGGCAAAAAACAGAATGTTGTCTACATTTGGTTATCAAAAGGCTCATCAGTTATACCGATGATATCGCATTTATATGATATGTGACGAAAATAGCTGAAAAACGATAAAAGAAAAACAAAAACATGGAACATTTTTGTAGAAGTAATGCGATCTCAGGAAAAGGATGAAATATAATTTTCCATAAAAATAAACCTGTAAGCTTACTAAGAATGAATTCTGAATGGAAACCAATTTATTTAAGATATCTGCCTTAAAAACATTGCCAGAAATAATATCTTGTATGAAAGACTTTTTAATGAATACTCACAATTAAACGAAAAGGCAAAAGAAAAAACTTAATATTGAAGTATCTGATGCTCTAATATTAGCCTTGTCAAGGGCGAAAAAGACAAAACTAACTCACAATACAACTAAAGGGGTAAAGCAAAATCTTCAACAAAACATCTTTCAGTCTTCTAAAACTGTTCAAATGTCAAAGGTGTTGAAATGATCGCTCCGATAAATCACCGTGTCATGTGTTCCCGTGTTTAGTGTTTACGTACATACAGCGTTGTGTAAGGTGAAAGTGACCTGTTATGTGTGACGTCACAATATGTAGGCGAATAGAGCATTAGCTATGTAACGAAGCGTGTACCGTCAGCGCAACAATCTAACACCCGCGTTGGAATATTGATGGGTTGCAAGAAATCTTAAACAATTGTCGATTTTAACAGTAGTAAATATATATAATTTGTTTAATCAGTTACATTTATTTAACTGACATCAACATAGTTCTCAACTCATAAAAAATATCATTTTTTTATTGCTTAGTTCCGGCAAATGCAATGCTAAGTTATCACTGCCGCCCATGATTATCCACAACACTTGGATCATGGATGTGTTGCCGGCCAATTCGGAAGGAGAGGGGAAAGGAAAAATAATGGGAGGGGAAAAGGGGTATTGGGCATCCGATAATCTCAAATCTTGTTTAGTTTAGTCGTACAGGACTTTTTTACTCTACAAAACAATTCCACAAACAAGTGTTTGTCGTTTTCAAAATATTGTGTCTCGATTTATATATCGAACCCGCCGTTTTTAATACCTACAAGCCACTATAATTACTTCCGAATCAAGACAATGTATGATAAATATGCATGTGTTTATTGATTCATAAATATTAGAAATAAAACAATTTATTTTTCTGACCTTACCCCATTCTAGGTATCGTAGCCCGGGGCTGCGTGTATCGACCATCGCCTCGGCCTCATTGAGTGCCAATACTATGCAATTACAGTTACCGTTTATGTGTGCCGTTTACCGTCCCACCGCCGAACAATCATGCACTTTATTAATTGTCGGTCGTTGATCGCCACCGTGCACGGAGGGGTTAATTTAGAAGGCTAGACGCGATTAGTTGAAAATTTGGTTCAGTTTATCAACATAATAGACCACTGGGTATATTTATTTGTAGTTGATTGTGTCTTTTGTTGATTGGAATGGTGTAATTGATTTAGCTATCGACCATTTTGGGCGATATACCTTCGAGATGACATTTTTAAATGCCATTGAATCTATAATGGGAAAGTTCATAGCTATTATGAATATTGTCTGTTAAAATGGGAAAAGGTGAAACATCAACACTTATAAATAAAATGAAGCCAGTTGTATCACTTTACCCATCGCTTTATGAATGCAGCAATATTCCGAATTACCCAGTATCGTACACAAGCACGAAAGTATTTCCACTAATTTAGAACAATTCTAAAACGAATTTGTTTAGAGAGGAGCCCTCCCAGTGATATTACACCAGCCCGCCTTCCGTATAATTTGGGTGCGAAATTTACATGTGTCGACTTAACTCGCCCTTCCTGAGTGATTGATGACGCATCGGGAAATTATATTAGCGGGGATGAAAAAGAGGGATTTTACTTTTTTGTACTTCCACGCGTCTTGATTTTAAATAAATTACGGTGAGTTTTGAAAATTCGTTAGGTATTTATTTTGCAAGCAAGAGCATTAAGGTCCTTTGGGTAATATAGTAGCTGACTTCGTTCGCGATTTTTTTAACATTATTCGTTTCATTCGTATTAATTCCTAAACGTAAAAATCAACTAGCGACCTACCCCGGCTCCGCTCGGTTGCAGAAACACTTTTTTGAAAATATTCTATCGCCTTTGTTCATCAGGGATAATCCAGGACTCTAATGGTGAAAACATTTTTCAAATCGGTCCGGTAGTTCCAGAGCCTATTCGATGCAAAGAAATAATCAAATCTTTTCTCTTTATAGTATCAGTATCGATTTTAGTTATTGATTTTGTCTCTTGTTTAAATATAAGAGCGTTCCTTTTCTATTCATAACCTATAATGAGGTAAATGAGAGAGAATGCTGAAAGCAACGATTGCTATTGATATCCTTGATAATAAAAAATACTATAAAATCGCAAACCTATATAAAACATGAAGCGAGAAGAGCCCATTACATCGGTCTTGGGTAAAAAAGGTTTGGGCTGAAGGGCTCGCATCAATTAGCAGCGATGGTCCGGGCAAACAGGACCGGTTTAGGCGCAAATAATCGGCGCCTCATTTACGGACCGGCCCAAATACCCTCTGTTTACTAGTCATTAGGCATGAAGATCGGCTAACGAAAATTATTAGGCGTTTGCACAGCTGCACAGTTTGTTTATTGTGTTCTAAGCATGTTTTTGGAGCTTTTTTGGGTTAATTAGATTTCTTGGTGGCACAATTTATTTGTCTGGATTCAGTTATGTTAGTACCAATGGTCAGATAATGATAATGAAATGAAATTCGTTTATTGAAATGAAATTTGGTTTATAATTAACGTTAATAATATTGGAGTATTTTAGCTTCATGTTTGTGTAGAAATATCAGTCGTGTCTGAAGGAAAACGTAATGAAGAGTAAATATAATTGTATTACCAAAACCCTCCATTGTAAAATTAAACTTGTGTAAAAATAGAAATGAAATTTAAAACATTGCATATTACTTTAACTTATTTTAATACTCAAAAATTCTTTGTCCGAAAAACTCAAGCAAAATGTAGGTGCAAACTTTTAATAACTAACTCATTAACCGTAGAATGCGACGGGTGGATAAAAAGTACCCCGGATTCCGCGCAACACTTAAAAATCAGACGGTCCGCTCTTAATTTCCGCAGCAGTGTACACGACGGGCATAATTTTTCTCGCGCCATTTACTTGAATGTCCGTCATTTTGGAGATTTTTCCGCGAGACGGCAAGGGGAGCCAAGTGCTAAAATGCAAATCACGAGCCGCGGTATTAATATTAATATTGGGCCGTGCAGATAAATAAACTGGGGTGGAATTTATGCACGGCTACCTTAGTTTCATGAATTATGAAATACTTAGATGCGATGTTGGTGTTTAAAAAGTATTTATTCTTTCGATGTTAGGTCAGTATACGTGAACGTATGCAAGTATAATATATTTTTGTATTATGTTGTTATTTTTGTACGGGTACGGCATAGACAACAGTACATTGGCTGTATCAGCCAATATACGCCCCACTGCAGGGCACGGCCTCCTCTACAATCGAGAGTGATTAAGCCATATTATAGTCCACCACGCTGGCCTAGTTCGATTTGACAGACTTTACATTCAAAGGTCAGTACATCTGATGGAAATTGTAACGTAGTCCAAATAATGTATATCAGAAAGAGACTGGTGTCTTATGTCGGTCGACACAAATGCGCTGACCCATACAAAACCGAATAGGTATAATATACATAGCATGCCTATGTGCCCAGAAGACGGCACACATGAGTCGCTATCCGGCGGCTATCCTAAACGTGTATGATAGCCAGAGATAATAATGCCGCCAGTTAACTCAATCTAAATTGCAGTGCATTTGCGGTTAGGTACAGTTACATCATCGTGACAGCATAAAAAAGTTATATCTTTATTTTGTTCGAAAATGATAGCAGAATGTAATATTTGATTAGTTCATTTAATTTGATATCTAGATTGTAATTCTACACCAAACCTATACGTTACCCCGTCTTTATTCTCGCCCCTTTCCGTCCATTTACCGGTGAAGATGCACGCACCAGATAGTGATTGGTAATGGCCAGCGCTAAATGCCTTCAATGGCGTCGTTAGGGTTAAAATTAAAAATGACCGTGATGCAGCGTTTTCTTTTTTGTTCCGAAGGGACGGAGGCGAATTTTGTTGAAAGAATATTTTGAAGGGACGGCCTTTATGACCCGGGGTAGGTGTGGGAGGGTTATTATGTTAGAGGGTGGTTAGAAGGGAAACGGTAGCTGACACTGCAGAGATATAATGAGTTCCTTTTTATATTTTTCATTATGTACACGTCGGGTGTTTGTTATGCTTTTCTTTGTTACCTTGGGTATAAGGTATATTATATTAGAGTACATATTTTATTCCTACACGAATATATTTCTCTAAAAAAAAAAGTATTAGGCCATGACAAAACTTCACCCGATGTAACGTCAATCTAGATTACCCGAATTACGTGCCCTACAATGCCCCAAAAGTGCCCTTTTTCAGGATTAGCCGTTTACATCATCAACTGGATTTTTTTACGCTAAAAAATAAGCGTTAAGAGTTGGTCTGGAAATTATTATTAATGGAGTGTTGCGAAGAATGTTTTTTGGCTCGTACCCGTTTCCAGCCTAAGCTTTTTACCCGGCCCCAAAACCGGGCAATTTAGTCTGTCGCGCCGAGCCTGTTAATTAGTATTTTAATTAAAATTAATAGGCGATTATTCGGAAAATTTTCAAGGAGATAAACTTTTAATGGCGATGGTATTTTTGAGCTCCCAGTAATGCGATTTGAAAGGAACGGCTGAACAAAAAGGGGTTTTATATTGAGCTTTATTTTTGAAAATGTATCTGTATTTATAATCAGCAACAAGAATATTTTCGCTTGTGTTTCAATAAAAGTTTATCCTATATTCACTGTTTAAAGACACAGTATTAAAAAGGAAAAGGAAATGGATGGAAAGGAAATGGCAATGGATTACAAACCGTGACAAAAATATTCGTCAGTCGTTTTTAATACCCATAATAAAATACACCATATTTTAGGGTCAGGACAAGGAGGTTTTTTTATTTTTCTTTATTCTTTAATATTTTACAAATAAAATTAATAGGTACAATTAGCGGTCTTGTCGCCCTGGGCGATTTCTTACAGACAACCTTTGGATGGACTTAAGAAAAGAATAAGAAGAGAGGGCAGTATAGAATTTAAAGAAAAACATGCTCTTAAAAAGAATGATTTATAATGAATTTATTATACACAATATAATAAACATAATTTTATAATAAATTTTGTTTATCTGCTGGAAATTACTATATGCCCATCGTATGCCCTGTCGGCCTAATTCATAGACAGTTTATGATCTACTTTACTTGTCAAATGCTTCCTCCTTTTTGAATGACTTTTGAATTCAGTTTGAAAAGAAGAAGACAAAATATCGTCAACTTAAATAGGTTTTACATCTGTCTATGAATGTATGATATTCTCATTTTATTTATATCCTCATTATTATTTCTAGCAATAATTACTTATAGCAGTAGAGACTTTTTTTGCTTGATTCTATTGTGGTAGAGTGGTTGATTGAGATGTTTCCTCAGGCTTCTTATCTCCTGGCTATATATAGGCTAGGTTTATGCCGAACATGAAGTTGTTTAATAGATATAAACATAGTTACATGTATAACGAGTAGCCATGTAAACTACACTCTTCATTAAGTTCTAATCTAGTACATTTTTTATTCTAAAAGTTCATGAAACGTTAGAAAAGCAGATTGGAGCACACAAACCGCCATTGTCTAAGCGCGTGAGTAAGGAACTGGCCCGCCGTGGCTCGGCCGCGTCCGAGCCCCGGGTGCCGCAAAACGTCCAAAATTCTCACGCGTGAAAGTGGCGCCCTTCTTTTACCTTTTTCCAATGGCTATCGACGAACCGCCTTTCGATTTCATTACGGACATCCGAAGTTTTTTATTTTGAAATCACGGCGGGCTCCACGCGGCTCCGTTTTTTATTTGCCGCCGTTTCGTCTGTATTTTTTTCCACGGTCTCGTTTCAGTTTTTTATGCACGCGACCCGCAAACAATACCATCGCGGCCACCGAATTAACTGCCGACTTTTTGCCTTTTGGCACCAATAAAAATATTTTAATTCGGCACAAGCGTGTTAATTAATAATTAATATTTTTCGACGGCGGCGGTTTAATGGCGCCGTTTAACACGTGTTCCGATGCGATTGTTTTTTCGCGCATCGTTTTCATGAATGGAATGATGACGTAATAGGATAATGTCAGTGCCGACAATTTTACTTTTTTATTGGGCTGCGTGTTGTTGATTTTTTTTCGGTAACGAGCGCCGGCCGGTCAATGGGACGAATGCATCGGCATTTAATTTTCAATGTCATTATCACTTTTACAATGAGTGTACTCATCACGATATTAAATGTACGTACATTTTTACTTTTGGCGATGTCTGTGTGGGGAGTTTTTTCAATGGATTGACTTCAGCTTTGCGAAGTCACGTAGTGCGATGATTTTAAATGTTCGGTGACTGGTGTGCGTTGTTCGGTTGTTAGAACTGGTTTATTGTTATTATAATACAAGTTGTAGGGCACGAGACAACGATTGCGACTGTTTGACCTCTGGCCGTTTGAGGGCGATTGAAGACCGGTTAGGTCGCAAGGACCGCACGCTTCGAATTAGGGTTAGAAGTTAAAATATTTATTGATTATTTTTATTCTTACTTGGGGAAGTTTTAACTCTAGAGCTTTAACTCTTTAGTAGTGAACACGAAGGCGTACCAATATAATGTAAACACACTTATTATATATTTATTTATTCAAGACCCGTGGTGGTTACAAATTTGCTTACACTGAAAGAATACAAGCAATATTAAAATAAATAGAACACCTTATTACGCACGCGATAAGAAAAAGCATTGATATTCGAATTCTTGCGTATTCTCACACTTTTGAGTAGCTTTCCGAAAACTATGTCATACTTTCTGTCTTCCCAACCAAAATAAGTAATATAGTGACTAAGACCCACAGTCAGTATATTCATATGGCAGTGAAACCTCTATAGCATTGTAAGGATGATGAATGACACTCTCCTGGCAACAGAGAGGAGTATATAGACAGTGTTTCCTTGCTAGTTACGAAAATAGCATTTATTAAAACAATTATTTATCCAGCAGTGCATTGCTTAGACAGGTGATAAAAACATAAACACAAGATTTTATTAAAAGCAGTGCACCCACTCACGCCACTGGGCTCTTATTTGGCCCTTCTACCCGTATCTAGAGAAGCTAATTAGCATCAAATGGCCATAAAACGGCGTCCATTTGGCGATGTTTTAAAACAGAGCAACAAGAAACAGTGAGCGGTGGAGTGCAGAATTCACGGAACTTGCCACTCCACAGCCCGCAGTCCATAACACTTAGCCTCGCCCGTCTGCCGAGTGTTTTTCAAATAGTTTAGCCAGATTGTTTTGAAACTTTATCGTGTATGAAGATAGCGTTGATCAATTTCAATTCCCGTGTGTAGTTTTTGGTAATAATATTAAAAGGGTTAGGGTTTTTTACGTAGTGTAGTTTATGAATACTGTTTTAGGTATTTGTAGAAGTGGGGCTGTGTTGTTGTTTCAGTGGAATATTGCTTTGTAATTCATGGTATTGTTTGGTTTTCCTACTATCCATGAGCGCTCGTATCGCTTACCATCAGGCGAATGGCATGGTCGTATAACCATTAATCGCAAAAAAGCTAGATCCTTGGTATTGTTAAACTCCACGAGCGGTGATGACCGCTCAACATCAGGCAGGACGCATGTTCGTCAGCCTACGAAGGAAATAAAAAACTACAGAACCGGTAGGTCGGCTCAATCCGATTGGTATCACTGTGTCATGCAATTCACGTAATTTTACCCATTTTCAGCCCACATCAACCCATTGCTGGTTATAGGCCTCTTCATATTCACTCCAAATTTGTATGTCCTGTGCCAAGCGAATCTACTATTTTCCAACGACCCTTACAATTCCATCCGACCTTCTGGCAGGTAGTCGACCTCATAGTCGCCGTGCCTCTCTTGGCCAATACTTCGTGTTAGACTATATAAACCCGATTTCGAAGCCGGTTGGCTCAGAAAACTCTTTTCTGATCGTTTGTCATCTAGTAAATACAAGTATTCTCCCAATAGGTTCTCCCTAACATCTTTATCTGTATTAGCCCGTATAGTTCCCACATAAGGGCACGGGTATCCTCTATAATCGGGAGTGCCTTGGAGAGTGGATAGGCTATATAGTCTACCACGCTGGCCTCATACGGGTTGGTGGACTAGAAAAATAATTTACACAAACAAGAAAATTTGTAATTACGAAAATTCTATTCAACAAATTGCGTACCTTTCTTTTACCTAAAAACAAAAAACCGTTGATTATCATCTGTGCACGCAATTCCCAGAGCGGAAACCCTTTTGTTATTGTCAAATTAGCCAATCCTCAAGATAACAAAAACATCCCTTTATGCCAAGGGACAAAGCCCTTTTTATTGACGAGCGAAATTTATTCAGGGCGGGTTTTAACTATCTTCCGTGCATATAATCCGGGGGAGGTGGGGGTGGGCACAGAAAGGGTTGAGGTGAGCACCCTTCGTGTACACTTATCTGGGCCTACGTAATTGTTCAAGTTTTGTAAAGGGTTTTCAGGCTATGTGTTTAATTAAATTAAATTTTTGATGTGATAAAAATTATATAAGGTAAAATAGAGTAGATTAGTAATTGGTAGGTGTGAAGCGAATAGTGTCCTCATACCTAAAGGCCAAGACTTGGTGTCTTATTTCGGGATCAGGATTATGTGTGTGACTGTCCGATGTATTGTTATATATTTACCTACATTGGAACAGGTCTATATTTGTAAATCAATTAGAACATATTTTCATGGTATTACTGCGCTGAATTTACTGATTTTGGCGACAAGATGATGCGACCACGTTTACTGATACTGGTTCCGAGTTTCTTCAATATTTGGAGTTGACTTCAAGCGACAAACAAAGCCTATTGCCCTTTGCTTGAATTAAATTAACCCAACAAGCATAGTCCTGAAACCACACTAAGATCAAATCTTGTGTAGTGGGTATCAGGAACCCCGAGAGACTTTTCGGTCTCTCTCTGTGTGGCGATCGAACCCACAGCCTCTTGTCTCACGACCGGCGTTTAACCAACTGCGCCACGGAGGCTGAAATCAATCTTTAAAATCCTGCATGATTTTGCTCTTGTTGAATTATTAACGATATTGCTGCTCTAGTGAATTATGTATTTAACGCATGTCTATCAACTGTCCTCACCAACATAAGTTTTCTGTAAAGACCCATCTACATTCAACCTTCCCAAAATATGATAATTTTATGTATCATCCAGGCAGTTCTTAAACAGACCGTAATACCGCGCTCAAATTTAAGCACACCCCAGCGGTGTTTTTATTAAAGACATAAAACCTAGCAATTCGCAACGCGAGGGGAGAATGGGCGAATTTAACTATCCTTGTATGTAATGAGGCGCGGGGTGTGAGGCCGGCGCGAGGGGAGACCGGGGATTAGGAGGGTGCGTCTTGCAAACGGTTCTGCGTGCCTGCCCGCGAGCGGTAGCGATTTGTCCCGACATCCCCCGACTACCCTTGTGGGCTGCGGCACGCGTTCTCAAACTGGTGTTGTATTTAGGCTAAGTCTGGAGTGTTTTGGGTTATATTTCATTATAATTGATTAATAATTTTCATCAAATTCGTAGCGTTTTGATGTTTTTCTTAAATATATTACTGGACGATTCCAGTGTTGTAAGCGCAAATGCCGTCCAGGCAGAGTATCAGGTAAGAACAAATGGTGTTGTATGTTTGACTCTTGGTTATTGCAAGTTTAATATTTGTTTCAATAATATAGAGTCTAAACAATTTGTGAGTTTAGGGAGCTAACAGTTTAGTAAAAAGTTAACAGTTTAACATCTCAAGAACTACTTTAAACTAATTCCATACTGTGTATATGCATAACGCGTTCATTTAATTGAAAATCTCATATTAAAACCTTTTAACCCAAAAAAATAGTACTTGTCCCACTCCATTGAGATTTCCCAAGTTGGAACAAAAAACTCGCAAGTTTGAAAACCGCTGTACAAACGAGTGTTTACGTCGCAAAAGGTGGTCGATATGGCAGATGAGGCCCTTGTGCTAAACACATACCTCCCTATTTATCCGGATTGGACCGGGCATTATGAATAACACAGACTCGTACTAGTTCGTTCATTTGGAACCAATTTGTCCTTGATGGGTTTAGGCGACGCGATCGAAACATGGGACTTTGTTGCTAATTTTATGAAAGGCTGTAGACTGATTTGTAATTTGTTTGTTGCAAATTGGGTTCATTTAGTCCTTCAATAGGCTAGCGGGGGGACTAAAGCATAAACTTCATTGGTCAAACGTCATTGGTGAGAGAGTGGGCTGTCTTAGCTTAAAATACTGGATAAATGTTTTTATAAAATATTCTTATTTATTTAACAAATTCTTTATTGCACCCAATATACAATAAAATAATAAATAATAAATGACGTTCTTAGCGTTTTAAGGCAATTTTTGCCAGACAACCATGTGATGGATAAATGAGTAGGAAAGGGCAGTGTGAAATAAAGACAATGAAAGCTCGGAGTAATAAATAATATAATAATAAATAACCTTAAAGTAATAAATAACCTTAGTCTATTTAAATAGTAAATTATCAAAGTATATCGACTAAACTTATTAACGTAGAATAAATACTATATTACATTGGAATACTATTGTATTAAAGAAATAAAATAAATATTTTCTCGATTGAACTGCCTATTGTATAGGAGTTCTGATTTCACTAGTGGCCTGTTATAGCCCGTACCAATACGGATACCTTGTCCTTCTGTACACAAATGTCCAGTAATACTATTGGAACTAGTTCTCACAGAATATAATTACAAAGTTAGGTTTTATTGTTAGGTACGGCCGTCTTTCGAAAATTCGAAATGATTTCGCTATGTATGCTAATGAGTTGTAAAAAATGATAATATGTATAAAAATAATAAAACCTAGCAGAATGTCTTGCACGTTATTTCTTGTCTTCGGCAGATTATCTTGCTCGTTCAATTCAGTTGATGGCAAACGGTAATGGATTTAAGTTAATGAATGCCGTGTCCCTATATAAAAAAGCCTAATTACTGTCTACGGCGTTGTATATATTCGACACACACCGAAGAATTTCATTGAAAAGTTTGCTCTTATGTAATAAGAAGGACCGCTGATAAAATACCGTACAATCACAAATTGTGGTCAGGGAATATCAATGAACACTGCGATACCTCTTATGCACCAAACACCTCTTTAATTACAGAATAATATTAAATAATTAACTTAAATTTTACAGTAAATTGGTGAGGAAATTATTGGTTGTACGACTCCGATTGCCTTGAGTAAATAGCTTAAATTATCACGATTAAAAAGGTCGTTTTAAAAGAGATTTCTGGCATTATACAATAAATAAATTTTCATTGAACTTTAATTGCGGGCAATAGGTTTTTATTTTGTTTCGTCAGTCGGGCAACATTTCGTTAAGCTGTTGAAAAGTCAAATAAAATGTTCGGTGAAATTGTGTGTTTCATTTATTTTTCATGTGTTCGCATGGAGGAACCTCAGCTACTATTTTCCTTCAATAATATATAGCAACATTGCGTCGGTACCAATGGTTTGACCCTTTTTTTCTACTATCGAATCCGTTGGTTGCTATTCGGATGGATATGAATATTCTACAGCAAAATATTTTAAAAGACTTGATTCATTTGTTTACGTAATGATATTTGCTCTTGATAGAAAATTAATATAACTTAATGGAAAGAAGTGCGTGGTGTTCTGTTGGTAAACGGACCGGACGCGGCTGCCAACATGTTCACGGTGGTCGCGGGTTCAAATCCCAGGGCACACCTCTGACTTTTTCGGAGTCATGTGTGTATTGATATTTAATCACCACGGACTAAAACGGTGAAGGAAAACATCGTGAGGAAACCTACATACCATAGCGATTTTTAAGAATTTCTGTGGTATGTAAGGCGGCCAACCCGCACTAGACCAGCGGGTGGACTATATGGCCTAACCACTCTCAATCGTACTGTCGATTGTAGAGTAGGACCGTGCCCTGTGGGACGTATATGGGCTGATACTTATACTGTCACTAATGGAAAGAAGAAACCTTAGCCCTTCATGTTGATAGAAGTACTTTATTGAACGCAATCCATTTTTCTTGACAATGAGTTCTTATTAAACACAGATGCGTAGTGCAAGGGACGATATCGATACTCCACGATCGAATCGAATCGTAATCGAGAAAGCATTGCACAGTAGGGGTTGTGTATGAACTTTTTTCTTTGCCGATGGACGCGGACGAGAGCAAACATCGAGTTCAAGAGCGCATGGTGTTGACCTCCACGCTGTGAATAGTTTTCGGATATATGTGATTGTGTTGTTCTATCGATCTGTTTACGATGCGAACAAGGAACTCGTTTTGAGGAATCGTTTATTTTTTATGGATACAGGTAAACTGATTGAAATCACCTGTTTTCTACGATCCCATTGACGGGTTTTGCGTGTTTTAGTTAGAGGGGAAATGTTTTGTGTGTGCTTTTTGTCAGGTTGCTTTGGTTTTTAAGTAAAACGTATTCATTTGTTCTTCTTCTTTGATTAATTGGTAACTTTTCACTTATTGTTAAGAGCGTATTGGAGCGAGGAGCGAGGTTGGGCATCACAATTTTTTATACTAAAGACTTAACTTTACTGATAAAGTACTTGCCACTCAAAAACTACATAGTAGCATACATACATAAACTGACGCCATTTTCCCAGAAGGGGTAGGCTGAGTTACAACCAGGACACCCACGCCTTGTATTTCCTGTGCCATGATGTGATAGGGAGAGAGCCTATCGCCATTTCGGGCACAAATTACTGACTACCTAATAATTATAAAGAAATACAATATCACTTTGCCCGACCCAGGCTTCGAACCTGACATCACAGCTTTGCAATCATGCTGAAGTACAACTGCCTAAACAAGGCAGACAAGTAACCTAGAAAGGATATTACTAATACATTATTTTGATTATGTTTCTATTTTTCTTTCAATAAATAAAAAAAAAACTATTATTAACTATTTCTCCTTTTACTTTTTGAATTATTGAATTCAAATGTTATTTTCAAAAAAGAATTCAACCTCAGACTTCAATATTCCAATTCCAATATGTATAAATTATGTAACATATGATTACATAAGCAGCTTTCGTCATGTACAAATCTGAGGGGTCTGTCAATACCTGCGGTCGCGAGGGGGAGTTAATTAATCGTTCTCAGTCGAGCCAATTTGGCAGACACTTGAGGAGGGTGCGGTGGACGTCCACACCTGACATCTTCGATAACACTCACCTTCCGCTGACGGACACCTGCCCTGTCACCCGTTGTGAGAAACTCTAGCCAGGTCTCGTGGAAATACATATAGTAGTTATATATACATTGGTATATTTTCAGGAGTGAATTTATTGGCAAATGTATTTATTTATTTACAACAAATATAACATCTTAACAGCCGAGGCCAATACTACGCTATATTATAAACGAAAAGAAATCTAAAACAGTTTGTAATTCGAAATTAAACAATAAACATCTACAATAGAATTATTTACAAATCAAACAGAAATAAAAAAGCAAACGCATAATTTTTAGATTGAAAAACGAAGAGAATACAACAAAATCGGAAGAAAATATGTATTTACGGATCTCACATTCCAGTCAGAAAACATGACATCAATTATAACAAAAGTTTTAAGCACTTAAAACTCACAGCATATACTAACAAAAAACAGATACATAAGCGGGCTATGTACCAATTCCACAGACCTTTTACATACCAAAGTCCGAAGGTTTAAATAAACAAAGTTTTTTGTCGAAATCCCGTGAGTTAAAACATCAAACAGTTTAGGTGGGCCGGGTGGGATCGGTACATTTGCTTAGATTAACGGCACGCGTAAGGGCCGGCTGGACCTTTGTGTGTCGGTATTCGGACGAACGAGATAAAAGAGTGAGAACGGGATTTTATTGAACAATGATAGGGTTAACTCATAGATCCTTTTTGTGTTATTTAATATGTGTTGATGTAATTACAGTATTTTTAACAGTTAATTTTTCACCCTAGATCGAAGAGAAGAGAAGTCGGAAATGGAAACCTCGTGTATTCGGTTCTTGTACTGAAATCAAAAAAAATTGTATCACGTAATATTTTTAAAGGCTCTTTGTGGGTACTTACCCTTTACCCGCCAGAGGGTAAAGTTCAAACTCAGTTTAATAACCATTAGAATATAATCCATAATGTATATTATACACACTTGTTGTATAACATGTTGTTATGAAAGACTAGGCAAAACACGGGCTCAAACTGCTCAGTCAGTTTTCGCTATTATTTTCGTCGCACGATTGACTGCATACACAATCGATATACATGCAATTATGATTCCTTGATAAGTCGAAATATATACGTGGAACTGCCAACATTGTAAAGAGTGTAATGATCTTAAAAAATATTCACCCTAACTCAATTTTCACGGCTGTAGTTTTATAACCTGCTCAGAGTAGTGGGCATTTGCAAAGAAGTGAGTGGGTAAATACGCCAGTAAGTACATAAATAAATAGCGTCATGACTAAGATGCTATATACCTAATACGCTCATCAAAATCCTTGATAGAAACAGTTATTCCATTCGTGCTAGGTACGCTTTATCACCATCATATCGACTTGTTATCGTTCCTCAGAATACACCACAAAAAAACTGGGCCGAGTTAAATCTTGTCTGTTTTTCGAGCTATTTTTCTCAAGGGCCGCACGTGGCGGGTGAATTATCGCGTGGGAGGTGGAGGAGGGTGGGGGTAACCATTGGGGGGAGGGATGGCCTAATTTTTTACGTGAAACCCTCAGAGGCAGGCTGAAAGAGCTTGGGTATATGACGGTATTATCAGCGTTAGCGATCTTATTGAGGGTTAGGTGGAAATTCAACTCAAAATTAAGTCTTTTATGGAATATAATTTATGATCTGATGGCTTTGATACTTCTTTGAATGTAGCTTTTCTGAAAATATTTTTCCGTAAAATAACGTACATTTTTCGTGATGTGTGGTTTTATTTTCTGATTGCGGACAAGTTCATGGTATGTTAGAGTAGTTTTATGTAACTGTTAGTGGTAATCGATCTATTTTAATGATCACGAGTGGTAAGAGTGTTGTCCAAAATCATAGTTTTTGTTTTCTCTAGTTACAAAAATAGTTCCTCTTGTTACGAGAGCGCCATGGCATGACAGTTGATTGCTTTGATTCTAATGTTTTTTGTTTTACACATTTTTTCAACAATAATTCATGTAAGTATTTCAGGTATAGGGCTTTCCTATGTACTCTTGAACACTTAAATAATTAAATTAGGCAGATAATATTACCGAGCTAGCTGTAATAAATGTACCAAAAACGATAAATCACGCATAGCATATGCTGCGCTCCGCTCATAAATTACGAAGATTTAATTAAATATTACCGAACAAAATCTTACGGCGGCCATTTTGGACCTTCATCCCACCCCTTTCTGCCCGCAACAGACGATTTCACTTCGCCAAATTTATATTTGCCTTTTTAGAATTTTCCATTAGAACAATTTAGTCTTTATGTCGGGGGTGTAAAGGCATATTTTGTGTGAGTTTAATAATATTATTTGCAATGTAT
Source organism: Hyles lineata (assembly GCA_030180105.1). Lineage (NCBI taxonomy): Eukaryota > Metazoa > Arthropoda > Insecta > Lepidoptera > Sphingidae > Hyles > Hyles lineata. Next base: position 10,254,919 of record JARJEE010000013.1, on the reverse strand, counting down.
GTGTCTAAGTAAATTGGTCTCTTTTGTGCCCAGTCCTTCCGCGGCATAATTAGGGGCGAACCCTCGGTATGAGATTTTCGGGCCGAGTTTAAATTGATTCAATCGAGTCCTGATGTTTCGCTCGAGAGGTTCCGAAACGGATGGGTTTTTATTTTTGGGTCCATCTTTTTTTCCAATGTTTACCTATTTGGAACAAGGAATTAATTAGTCGGTACCGTGATTTGCTCCGGATCGCCATTCGATTGGGTCGTGAGAAAATCTCTTTGTTTTACACATTTTCTGTTTTATTGCAATGTCACTGGATTAGTGTCTGCATATTGATTTTTTGTATTCTTTATTTTTTTTCAGTTAATTGGGGTTTTAAATATTTTTTATAACATTAAATAAGGTACAAATGATTTACCTGATGGGTAGTGGCCATTCTCGATATAATATTATTATGAAGCAAGTACGAAGTGCGAAAAAGATTAGAGTAGTTATAATTCGGCATTCAATCATTATTTCATAAAACTAAACTAAGGTGCTGGTTGCACACCAAGAGTAAAAATCATAGAATTTAAAATTAAAAGTTGACGACGTTTACTTCATGGTTTGAACGGTTATTCACGCTAACGCTTTCGACTGCAGGAAATATGTCTAATGGGGCAAAAACTCAGTGATTATAAACTTAGCCGATATATGACCCCCCTTCTATTGCCCCTCTGTGAAAACCATGGCGAAAACACGTATGTTCATTAGGTATCTATTCGTGACTGATGAAATTTCGTGAGGCTATTAAGGACAGACGTTCGATAAGGACATAGTATTTGGCGCATTGTAGTCTTTACCGTTACAATACCTTAAATATATTTTAATAATAAAGTTGTTTTCATAAAAAGTTTATAACAATTTAAAAAAATGGCAAATCTATTCAAGAGTGGGATAAGAGCAGGGAGAACACATGTAAGGAATTAATGAATAAAAACATTTTTTTAAAATCCAAATCATACTTTTACACTATAATGAAACATATTCAGAGTTCAGACACCGGTGTGAAATTGTACAATTTCACAGAAAACCTGAAAATAAAACCCGGAAGGAATTTGGTCCAGCATTTAATTTTGTTCGAGAACGAAATTAATTTAGATACTCTGCTACAGTTTTGCGTAAAAGGAATTCAGTCGATTCACTCTCTGTTTACAAAATGTAAGTAAATAATATTTTACGACACTAATATATTAAAATATATTTCCCTATCGCGCCCTGTAAGACATCTCAACATCATCGCAAAGGACATTGATCTCAATTCTTACAGCCTGCACAAATTCACGGAAGTAGCTCAACAATACAAATCTTAGAATAATAAGTTTCTTTTTTTTCTTCGAATTGTTTAATTATGTTTGGGATGTTTATTGTTTTAATTTTTAATGTCATAGTCTATATTGTTTTAGAGTAATTTTCTTTTTAAATATGGACAAATGATTTGGTGTGTAATTATTTCTTCGATTGTTTTTGATATATATTAATATCAAATTTAGTAGAATTTCACATAAACTGCGATGTAACATATTACGTTAAGTGTTTTATTTTCCAAACAGACCACAGAAACGAGTTTAATTTTCCTTACACGTTTAAACAAATTGAAGAAAAATGTTGCTCTACATAGAGATTTTCTCTACGTAATACATAGAGCGTGGTGACGTAGATGAAGCACTCTACCGTATTAGATAATCAAGTGAGCGCAGCTGCAACTCGCGGTCATCCATCACTTTGCGCTGTTTTTGTTACGCTTACACATTACATTATGTGGTAGAGCTGAAGGAGAGTCGGAGAGTCGGAGAGTTGAGGTGATTTCCTTTCTATTGATGGTAAAGTTTGGGTTTGGTTTGTTAGATATACGCGAACGTCATAAAAAATAAACCTAACGTTTACAGATTTTATCACATATTAAATATTTTTTTAAGATTTCATCGCGTATTTAGTTTATTTTTTAATTTCCCAATGTTTCGATTAATTTACAACTTTCGTGGTCACGGGACAGGCTGAAGTACGAGTTGTAGCGACTGTGACAATTTAATAGTATTATTTTACAATCATTAAATTAAAAGTTGATTTAAAAAATCTGTTTGGTTTAGCGATCCGATATACACGGGACCCGATCTATTTTGGTGTTTGTTCTCCTTTTTACATTTTATTATTAACTTGCTTACATCATAAAGTGACTTATGAAAATTCTATTTTTTCAAAAATAGAAAAAAAAAAACATATATAAGTATTTACTGTTTAATAATTACTTTCTGATATTCAAAATGGTTAGGATTCTGATAGGTTTTTTTGTCTTTATTTTTATTTATCGTCCAATATAATGAAGCTTACTTATTTATCGATATTCTTTTTATATATCGTTTTTCTTCTCTTGTAATTTCCTTATTTCTTACCACTTTTGTAAATTAATTGACTGTATTACTGAGTATCTGTACCTGTATCACCCCATATACATATCAATGCAAGACAAGGGCGTCCTTTACAATCGACAGTACGATTAAGAGGGGTTAAGCCATAAAGTACTACGCCGGCCTAGGGCGGATTGGCATTGCTGGGTATAATTGCGACAATATTATCATCTAATATTTTGTTATAATTATTGTTGAATTTACGTAATAGTAAGCTCTTTTTCTGTTTTATTTAGATTTCCAATCTGTTTCTCAGAATTATCTCCTGCCATTACTCTCCAATTTTGTATCTTTCTCTTCTACAACAATATCAATATCTCCTCTCTGCCGTCATTTTATGACCCAAATCACAAACAAGAGTTACAAATTTAAACTCAAAACATCAGACATACGAAACTAAAGCGCAGAATTCTTGTTAACTCATTTAAATAATACAATACATTGTGGTATTTAAAGCATACGTCTACGGTTAACTAGAGGCGGGCGGATAAATTATTTAGCCGGGAACTCTCGGCTATTTCCCGGCGGTACAAAAGCTTGGTTTAGAATTATATATGAGTGGAGCTTAAAGTTTAGAAGCTCGCTGTGCAAGTCTAAAAGCTTAGGTCGGCCACCTTTGTCGTGCGATAGAGACGGCGATTAATTATATGTTTTGTAGGTGGGTTTTGTTTATTGTACTTCGATGTAGGATTATGTGGAATTATTAGTGTTCTTAGTTGGATTCTCATAGTGTTATGTTCTTATAAGAATATGCGAGATAAATTGACCCGAAATTCTCGTAGAAATAAAATGTATCTAATAAGAATGAGATTTTTCAAATAAGATTAGCGAGGAAATAACTGGTGAATATTATTATTTTTCGTTAATGGTTTCGTTAATAAAAGGGACTCTTGGCTTGGCTGAAATGCCATCACTACTTTGCAAAAATTCAACATTTCGACACCTATGGTCGAAAACATTTTAAATCGGAATAGTTATGAAAGTCGAAAACTTTTTATAACTTTTGAATTACACACTCTCGTCTGTTACGTATCTTACATATATATGTATTCACGTAAGTATAACAAATATTTCTTTCGCGTATTCTGGTCACCTGTATTCGTTTCAACCAGGCCTACCTAATTACTTCAATCTACGAGAGAAAACTATTTGTCATAATTAAGCTATACTTCTCGGTCACTGCCTCGATGGTGTATTGTACTGCGGTACGATTACAAAACTGAAGCCTCGAGATCGAGTCCCGGGTCGGGAAAAGTGATATTGGATTTTTCTATTATTATCCGCCCGATATGGCGTTAGGCACTTACAAGGCTAAATGTGGGTGTCCTGGTGGCACTCATGCCTAGCCCTTCTGGGAAAAAAGCGTGAGTTTATATATGTATGTAAGCTACACTTCACACGTTATCAAATAAATTGTAGTCACGAGTATAAAACATCGCTATCTATAAGTGTCCTGTCTGCGAGATTGCTAAGTCTATTGGAGGTACAGTCGGCAACATTAGCGAAAGGCCGCGAGCCTCAGCTGTCACGCCTCCAAACAGCTGCCTAATTGTGAATAGCTACTTGTCTGAAACGACGGATCGGACTCTTCGCTGCATCAGATGAAACAATACTATGTATTTAGGCCAACCTTATTTAAAGAGGAAATTATATAATTAACTTGCGGCCTGCACATTTTTTTCAAAATGGCGGTAAAAATGTTCAATTTCGACTTAGAATATCGGAGCATAGGATCCCTCTAAACCGATTGTGAGACCAATCGGACAATGAAAAACGAATAAAATTTAGTAATGTTTGCTAGATTTTTCACTACTGCTTTTCTAGTATAGGTCATAGCGTGATGATATACATCACGCATCGCATTCTTCGATAAATGACTTATCTAACACAAATATATTTTTTCAATTCAAACCAGTAGTTCCTACACCGTTATAGAGCGTGGTGGTTGACTATCAATACAAATGACTCCAGCATAAAAATATCGATGTACTAAGTTTCTTCTCATATTCTTAAAACAACCTACCATTAAACCATCCTAATTCAGAGTTATAACACAAACCACTCAAGAATACACCGCAAGCGCTTAAGAGATTAAAAACAGCCATCTAGTTTTTTACAATAAACATTTAAGCGAAAGATAAATGTTTAATCCACCAAAACGTCAAGTTAAACGTAAGTTATGCTTAAGCGAATCTTGCACGGTCGAGTTAAAACGAACAAATACAGCGTATGAACATTAAGCCAGACATGGCTAGCCGAGTTTTGTTCCGAGACTTTACTCTGTTGCAATTAATTAACGGTTTAATTTGAACGTATGTGCTGGTTAGAATCTAAACGGTGGTTTTTTTTATTGCAATGAGTGGCGAGATGATCATGCTGTTCGCCTGATTGTAAGCGATACGACCGCTCATGAACAGCAAAACCAAACAACACTTTGGATTACTAAGCAATGCTTGACATTCTACTGCGCTCGCCATCCTGAACACAAGATTTTAAGTCTCAATATGTCCAGTAGTTACTCTGGCTACGATGTCCTCCAATCCGAAACACAACAGTGCATTACTACGAGTATATTATGTAAATTGTAAAATCGACAATGATAATAATTTCAAGTATTAAGTGCTGTTGTGAACTCGTGTCAGCTCTAATATAAACCTCAGTTCTTGATGTTATGATTTATGTGTAATTGTATTGTTTTTTATTCAATACATTAACAAATATATGGAATAGTTAACCGTCAATCTATAATGTGTCTGCCGAACCTCCATGCATATTAAAGTCAACGGAACAGTCTTTCATAATCGTGGATGAAAATGGCTCCGATCGACATGACAGAGGAGTCAGTCAGCCGGCTATTTCCGTAGAATCCGTTATGAATCTTATGAAATTATTCATCGGCGGAATGGAGCGTCTGCGGTACGTGTCAACTCACTATGTCTGCTATAAGTCAGGCTATTTGAGTTATGTCATCGGCTATCCAAGTTGAGAATCAAATATCAGCTAAAATTATTATGTCTGGAATACTAGGTTAGGCAATTGTTAATATTTATTTCAAAATAGGAAGTAAATACTTTCCAACCAAACTAATAGGCACTGTTTGACATTTCATACCATAGAGTATAGTAAAACACTGGGTATTTCATACTTTTCAAGTTTAAACAACTTTGTACAGGCGTAACTCACACTCTATAAACCACAAGTACATGGTTTAACGAAGAATGTTATTGAAATTGTGTGAGTTACGCCTATACAAAGTTGAAAAGTATGAAACGTCAATAGGTGCCTATTAGTTTAGTTGAATTATAAGCTTGCTGGTCAATGTATTATTCCCTTTGCTTAATCCTGGGTATTTTAAGTGAGTTAATGATAAATTAAGTATGTACCTTTTAAGTTAACAAAGGTACATACTATTATTCATTGCCTACTCTTCTATCCATACTTGTGAGCTCGTTTTGTCTCCTATCATGCACCCATATATAAAGTAGTTAATAAAAATGTTGAATGTCCTTTGTGAAAGTTTTGTGAAACATTAAAATATTGGAGAAAAATCATTTGTGTCATATTGATAAAAAAACGAAATAGGAGACGTATATTTTGTATTGAATTAGTAAGTCATATTTTTAAAGAGGCCCTTAATATGTATAATTAATGCATGAATTTATTATTTCCTCAAACTCAAGGATAGATCTAAATATAACCTATGTACAATAACTATTAAGTATTAAAGAGACTTAAATGAATATTAAATAACCACATTGAAAGTAGAAATTTAGATCAATACAAAACTAACTACAAAATGACGAAAAACGCAGAGATTAAAGATGGAATATATGGTAGGAGACACAAAATTACATTTCAATAAATTCGTTAACTTCAAAGGTATAAAATTTAATTACGCGTGTTAATTTAATTGGGAGGTACATACATGCCAGACAATAGTGAAATAATAAGAGATTATAATCGTAATTGTCGTCAATGATACGCAACGACGCCAATTAAATTATATTACAATGAAATTATTCGATGACTTTGAATAAGTGAATATATTTCGTAGAATATTATATACATACATTCAGAGTTTATGTATGTGTGTGTGTAAATATATATAGTTGGTAGTTTAGTCGTACTAAACTATAAGGATTTATTATTAAATATGAATTTATCACAATAGTCTCAGTCATACTTCATAGTTTAACGATGATAGCAATAAATCTTACAGTCCATCAAAATATTCCAAAACAGTAAAAAAATAATAACCGGCTACGTCAATAACTGCCATATTTATCAATTTCATTTAAGAACTAAAAACGTTTTAATTTGAATATTTCATTTTGGTTTTGAATGATCTTTGTTGACAGTGGTCGCAAACGCAGTCGGAGTTGAAACACGCTTGCTTCTCATAATTTTGTTGGTGATCAGAAAATTCCGTTAAAAATTATTTATGTTGATACCACACTCGATTTATTAAAAAAAAAATCTAGAATACATTTGGCACCAAAAATCTTTGGTGTTGTTTTTTTCCAATTTTGATGTGCCCTGTGTCACTTTCACAACTAAAACGAACATATTGATACCGCTCACATAAAAATACGACAAGCCGTTTAGGCTCTAGTGCGAGCTAAAGAAATATACATAGACACCTATACACGCTCTAAAAATATAACCATACTTCTTTCGTAGTTTAAAAAAAGAATTAAACTTAAAAAAAAGTAACACTGGTTGCAAACGAAAGAATCCATTTCTCAACAAAAGAATAAATGCGGTAATTATGCTAAGTCTGTGAATTATTCCAGTGTAAGTACTGGGCGTGCAGATGCGGCGAGATTAAACGAGAATAGATTTAATTGGAAAGCCCCTGTGTCCAGACAAATAGTACTGTATTTATTCGCGTCTTGGGCTTACCGTGCTGATTTATGTGGAGTCGGGTAAATAATGTGCCGGGTCTTGGAAACTGTTCCTGTGTTGGAACGTTTATTTGCAAGCTTCAGGTTTTTATGTTGATGGGATTTATTTAGGGGTAATGAAATGTTACTGATATTGTAGAAACTACGGAGTTTTAAGTTCGATTGTTCATTCTTTCAGAGATATTTCATTTCGATAAATATTTTGGCCGATAGGATTCGTCACCTTAGATAGTTGTAGAATTATCACAAGGATATTTGAGATAAGAACTTTTATATGGATATTCTGTAAGGAACAGCAGAGGAAAAACCCTCCGTGAAAATAGTATCTACATATTTGTTATCGGCATAGTATTTGTTAAAGAAATATGCTTACAGCATAAAAACACGATCACCAATTCGTAAGGTCCTTCAGATATCGAAGATTAGAGCAATCGGACCGATAACTAAAAAGTTCAAAATTCCGGACGCAATTATTAATTCTGACCATCAATTTATAATAGGACTTATAACTAATCAAATTTCGTTTGCGTCGCCCGGTTACACGTCATTTTCATTACCCTCTCGTCAAGCATTCATCATCCTACTCCACAAGTCAAGTGTGCGTAAAGTAGTTTTCTTCATAAAATGGATATTATAAATTAGCAATTGACATTTCAATATCACGATACACACCCAAAACTCCATACATCAAAAAACATACTAACAAGTCCATACAAATCACACCCAACCGTTATCCATTCACGTATTTACACCACGCAATTGAATTTGTTTCGTATCGTTCTAAATAAATTAGTTGGTTGTGGGGCCAAGCAATTTGGGTCCTGTGACAATTGCCGACAAAAACTAGACGCAGCTGCCGCTGGAGGTAAATTGGAAAGCCGATCTCATTAGGATCCGACTATGTCGCCTAAGTATGACTGTGGTTTGAGAATTGCTATTTGTATGATGTTGATGTGTAATCTCTTTATTATGTGAGTTTGTTTTTTTGTTTCATATAATAATTTAGTTAGTAATAATCTGTTCCTACACTTATGTGCTTTTACGGACACAAAGGAATGGCATAATATTATTATACCACAAATTAATTATTACTTATATTAATTCAATTAAAAAATATATCAATTTATATCTACTAAACATTCGAGATGATAAATATTTAATTTATTGTACATGCTTATGAAACAATTTTAAATAACTTAGATATTTTTGCAAATAAATTGCGTTTTATTGCTTTAATATTTAAATGTGGGCGCCTAATTAATATAATTTAGAAAACCAATACCTATATATTATTTACCTTCGTCTTCGGCCCTACAATATCGAGTTCTAAACATACGGCTCTTTTTACGATTCTCAACAACCACTATATCATAATATCTCTAAATCCATATTGCACCAAAATTCCATACATTGGCAAAAAATACGGTAGAAAATGAATTTCCCATGCAGTTAATGAGTCGATATAAAAGCTGATGCAATCGGGAAGAGAAATGAGATCTATTCTATCTAGGCTTCTCCGACCGCCGCTGAATCGACACTTTCTTTTGTGCCAGCAAAGGAAATTGGACATTTATTTCACTAGACGGCCCATTGTTCACGTCATTTTTAATTTAGGCAAGGTTTTGTGGATTTGGTGTGTTATTTTAATTAGGTATCTTTAAAAGCTTTTTAGGGATTTTTACGCTTTTGTTAGTGCAAAGGTCTTAAAAGGAGGTAAGGTGGTCAACGAAGTGATATAGTTATCAGTTAATTAAGATACAAATTACGTTAATTGTTTAAAACAAGCTGATAGCTTTGGAGCTATAGAAGTTATTATTTCGTATTTAACTTATTAAAAACTACTAACATTTTGATCGAGACATACTTATGCTGTGAAAGACAGTCTCATTTTATGAACAGTCGTATTTATGTCACGTACATTCTTTGAATAATTTCTCTTACTCATGTAACATGTTATAAAAAATACAATTTCTTCTTTAAAACGAAATTATTAACAGAAGTTGTGAAGGCATAATGAACGTGTCACAGGCGCGCCCCCTAACGGCCGAAATATCTTATGAAAGAATACATAATGAGAGCGCTGAAAAGGGAAAATTGATATGAATTTTCCGCCGAGCCTTCGCTTAAAACTGGGGAAGGCTTTGTGATGGGACAAAAGGAATTATAAACAAGTAATTCGAGCGTTGAAGGGTTCTGTACATACGTAAAGGGATTGGGGATAACATCGCCCGTATGTGCGTCCGTGTATACAAGTTTATCTTGAAATATTCATGTTATATTAATTTTCTTAATCTGTATCATATATACGCCCATATACGTCCCACTGTAGGATACATTGCAGGCCTCCTCTACAATCGAGAGTACGATTAAGAGTGGTTAGGCCATATAGTCCACCATAATGTGGGTTGGTGGACTTTGCATACCACAGAAATTCTTGTAAATTACTATGGTATGCAGGTTTCCTCACGATGTTTTCCTTCACTGTTTAGTGCGTGGTGATTGACTATCAATGCACACATGACTCCGAAAAGTCAGAGGTGTGCACTGGGATTCCAACCCGCGACCACCGTGAACATGTTTGCAACTGCGTCTGGTCCGCTTGCCAACAGGCTAACACGCAATACATTTTCTTAATATCACTGGTAAATTATAGGTTTTTTTAATATTTTAATATCTGTGGATCTCACAAATATTTATCTCAGTGAGTAGATCGAACTCGCGGCCTCTCGTTTCACAGCCGGCGTCTAACCAACTGCGCCACGGAGGCGGAGTATAAAGCGAAATACTAGGGTAAAACATTGAACTTCATTATGCTATATCCTGCTGAGTTTTCATTTACCACTTACAAAAAGCCCTTATATTTAAATAGTAGTTTCACATATTAAATGCTGTGAAAGCTAAGCACGAGAGCAAATTAATGCGTACGTTATAGCTGACAGTGTTACAAACTAATTAAAGCAACAGAATATCCGAGGTAAGTGTACAAATTTTTGCAATGATCGTCGGGTGTGTGTCGTGTCGTTTTAATGAGGGATTGTGTGCGACATCACGCCGGCTGTGTGGCGCAAGAGATGAGCTGAAGCGGGTAATATATGTAATTATTTGATTAAGTTGAAAAGTATTAGGAATTTCACATAGGGACTGTTACTTAATTTGCAAGTTCAAAAGGTCTTAGAATGATTAGGAAGAAAATATACATCGATTTTTTTTAATATATTGGGATTTAATAATGTAGCGAGTGTACTCTTTTTATTTGCAAGAATGCAGAGACAAGCATGCCATTCACCTGATGGTAAGCGATACGACTGCTCTTGGACAGTAGTAAAACCAAACAACGCCATGAATTACAAAGAAATTCTTTTCATTCCATATGAGAGATCTACCACCAGAAGGATATCAGTACTCCTATAATCTATATCCATTTAATGTCATCTCTCTCCATATAACGTGATTTCTCAATCTTCGTATAATTGTTTTGAGGTGAGACGATAGCGTTAGGATGTCTCCATGAAACCCTAACGGTTTCCTCAAGAAGATATATGGTATTTATTACATAATGTTTTTTAGGCCTCGTAGTAGAAAAGACAGGTGTTTAGCTATTGATGTGTTTGTATGATTCGACGCATCTTTCACTCCCATATTTTTCTTCTACTGTAATATTATTTTTCAGATATTATTGTTTCGATTTAAAGATAAGGTTACATCCGAAGGAGATTCACTTACTTCGGTCCTTGAGATATTTTTTTTCTGATTTTTGATAATTAGTCGAGAAACACCAAAAATATACCCCCTAAATCTCATGACAAACACCAAGCGCGAAATTTTTGTGAAGTATGCGTACTTTACCGACACGCCCGCCAGTTACGTACAAATTCATATGTTTCACAGAGATTACTGGCTACCTATTATAATAAATTTCACCTAAGCACGGCGACTGCTTAGTGCGGAGTTGGGACTAAAAGTGCCTTTGTTTAACGTAGCCTAATGTTTAATAAAGAGCGAAGTTGCGCCGTGAAAAAACATGATATGTGTATTGCGAATGCTGACTTTTATATTTTATTTACACGCCACCAAAGTTGAGGTCTTAAATGCGTGATACAAAATATATCGCGCTTTGCAAATTAAATTTTAGGCGCGGGCTGTAAGAGATAATATTCGTGTTTTGAACTAATGTATCAGAATTTTAATGTAATGCGAATTGGCACTTAAAAATACAAACTATCACATTTTTTATACCTAAAAGACGCAATTAAATACGCTTATATACAAAAATATATAACAGAAAACAAATGATTAACTATGCGACCTACATAGCAGAGAGAATTTTAAATGGGTCCCCATGTCGGTCTTATTTTACATTTTAAGTCTTTGCCGACCCAGAATTTATATTCAGGGGCACTTCGGGCGGCTCGAGAGACCCATAAATAACCGCTGCGGGGGTCCGGACCCCTACTTTACCCGGGTGGACCCCCCTCGACGGTCCGACCCGCAAACGGCTAAGGTTACCCGGGGAAGATGAAAGAATACCCTCATATATCTTTTTCAAAGTGCGGATTGTTTGAGAATTTTAATTTGGGGAAAGGTCGAAGTTACGACCGCGCTGGATATGCATTTTATTTAAAAGGGTAATGTACAATTTATCTTTATAATTACGACTCTATAGGTATATGTATGTTGGTAATGTAAAAAATGTTACTTCTACCTAATATGTTTGCAATTCAGAAGAAATCTATAAGATCTGCATAAAGCGATTCTACCGGACTCGTGAAGAAAAATCGTTTATATATAAAGCAGAAAAAAATATCGATACGATCGTTGCATACCTACTTTGTTTTCAGGTTTCAACAAGTGAAACCTTGAGTTCCAAACCATATAAGTATTCCCTCTAGATAAATGGGATCAAATCAAAAAAAAATTAATAATTACCAAAAGATTTATTATATCAGCGCGGTATTAATGCCTCATAGCATACCTTAGGCAAGACTATTTAAATACCAAAGAATATGGTCCTTTGGTAACCTAACCCTTTCCAAGTCTACCTACCTACCTACCTAGTACATAAACTACCTACTCTCAGAAAATATGCCTGCGTAAATAATCGACAAGAGTAATTAAAAGTACCACGGCCACTTGATTAAAATGTGTTCTGGCATACGAAGAGGGTTTATTTGCACAGGGCCTGCTCTGCAAATAAGGCTCTCATTAGGGAGTCTTTGCGACGCATTGACGGACTCTTTTCATATGAAATGACAAATAAATACACGTAGGGAGGTTTTGGGGGTTTTTCAAGTGTTTTATTATTAATTGGAAAGTGGTTGGATGGTGAATGGTACTTGCTTTGTTTAGTAAGCATGTTAGACAAGGAAAAGTTGTAAGCGCTGCTATAGAACTATTAAATGAAAAAAATCGCGTATGGGTTTATAACGTAAAAAAGTGCTCAATTTAAAAAACAGGGATTAATACCTATTCCTTTGAGCCGCTAAAATATAATTTTGTCTACAGTGTCCATTATAGGGTAAATTACGCAACAAAAATGCCAAACAAAAAACAACAGCTGCTCTTACAATTGGACAACTTGAAATAACAAAAAAAAATGTCTACCTAAAAAAACACAAAAAAAAACAAAAGGTTAAAAGTTGTCCTTATTTGAATTTTCATTAAAACTTTCTCCCGTCAGGAACAAAGAACATTTATATTAAAAAAGTCCGGCCGCGGCCAGATAAATATCTGTAGTCTCGAGAGCGGGCCCGAATTTCAACTTTTCTGTCATAGACTTAAACGGAAAAATGCAGACCGGACACTCCATTAGTGACTTCATTAGAAAGAAAGAACGAAACATTTATTTGTTACAAGCAAAGGTTTAAAGCTTTACTTATATTTAAAAAACTTATATTGTACAAATTTAACAGTGCTTGTCACAAAACGGCTCATGCTTAGCATGTATTAGTAATAAAACCAACGCTGGTCTTCCGCAAGGCCAAAAAAGATTTACTTTATTTTTTTATATAATAGGTATGTATTTTTAAATTGTATTTTAATTAGTTTTGTTAAAAAAAAGGTGCAATCAGGATTCATACAAGGAAAATCATTGTTTGAGAGCAGTTAATGAACAAATAAAAACTGTAATTCTGAAAAAATATTTAGTTCAGTCATTGTGCACTCTCAAGAAAATATTATTTCACAAATAGCATTGTAGACTGCGGTGTAATGATCACACAGTGACCACTAAAGTTTATTTGACAGCTTCTGTGGCGCAGTTGGTTAGATACCGGCCGTGAAACGAGAGGTCGCGGGTTCGATTCTCGCATCGAGACTAATGTTTTTGTGAACCACCGATATTTGTTTCGATTCTGGGTGTTTGTGAGACAGAAAAGTCTCTTGTAGTTCCTGATTCCTACGACACAAGACTTGATCTTAGTGTGGGTCGGGACTATGTATGTTGGGTGTTATTATTATTGGTATTATTTAACTTTTGGATATTTTTTGGTGTTTCAAACAGATCGGTAGATAGTGTCAAGAAATAGCCCTGATTGCCTATATCAATACTCAACATTGCGCTCAATTATATCGCTTTCGTATAGTCTTGTGTTTTTATTTTGCCAAAAACGGCTAATTTGACTTCAAATAAATACCTATAGCCGAGTCTACCGAGGAGCTGATCCGTGTTCCCTCCCAACTCATTACTGGAGCGTTGCGCGCCGCAAGACCCGCCCCGCCACCGCTCGGCTAACTTCCATTCTGTTACTTAGGGCCGCCATGCGCCGCGCCTGCTAACTATTACACGTTACAAATTTACAAAAAAAAAAACTAAAATTAAAAATATTTTTGTGTTATTTTATTGCAATGAATGGCGAAACGAGCATGCCGTTCGCCTGATGACTGACTGACTGCTCACTGTGTATGGGTATTTTGGCTGTAAGTGGTAATGAAGAAGTCATTTAAATGGTTTATTGAAAATCAAAATTGTTAGTATTTTGATGTAATAATTTTATTAAAATTTGTTTTAGTTGGTTACCAAATTGGTTTTACTAAATATAATTTATTCCGCGCTTATATTACTCGAGTGTAAAATCTGTTATACATAACTGAGGGAATATTAAAAAACGAGCTCGCAATCCTTACAGATAATATTAATTGATGGGAAGAAACTCACATGAGGGGTGTTTTTGCCATGTGGTAACGTGGGTTACGAAATAGGCTAGGATCTGCAATTAGAAGCATAAATCTCGATTTTCTTCGTGCTAAAACGTATATTGAAAGTTTTGGTTCCGATTGCCTCCATTAGCCGAAGGTATGATGGAGTGCTGATTAAACCAAAGAGATTGATTCAGAGGCACATTATCTAAAGTTTACCTATCTGTATTGCCTTTTCATCTATGTTATTCATATTGCTTGGAGTAGGACATTTATGTCCTTGGATGATACCACATGTTAGAAATGTTAGAAAAGCCATCATAATACTTCAGTTAAAATGACTGTGTTTCGCGGATTCAACTATGAATAATATAGAGACTTCAGTGTATGTGAGTTTCAAAAAAAACCTTGAGCCTAAGACATTAATATAAATATATGGACAGGGCGGAAAGTGCGTAAAGTGTTCCGACATACGTGGTGCGCGCGCTCCAGTACATCTCTTGTGGAGCGTTATTGAAATTAGTCTTTGCTTACAACGATTTTGAAAATACTTTCTTGTATTATGACAGAAAGTGTTATAAAAATGAAGATAACATTTTTTTTTCTCCGTTGAGACCAAATCTAGTAAATGAAATTGATTCAATATTTATTTTAGCGCAATTTTCACGGTCATCATTTTGTAACTTCAAATGTACTGAAGGGCCTATCTTTAGTTTTTATACATAATGTATGTTTGTATGCGCCCGCGTATTTTAAAAAAGTATCTTTTGACCGTGAGGCTTATAATAAAGTTTCACCTTAACTAAAAATGTATTTCATTATACTGCCTTAGTTATTAACTTATATTTATATCACTAGAACTTCAGATAATGAAACGAAGTTGAAGAATAAATTCAATAAATTATAATTTTCAATCTCAAGCCTATTTCTTCTCAGCATGTATGAAAAACTGAATTCCCTCTCAATGGAATAAAAGCTAAACGGATTTATTCCCTATAATGGGAATAAAACGGTTGTTTGCGCGTTCAACCCTGATTACATTAGCGATCGCAATCTGTAAGAGCCGGTAATTAGATTTCAGCCTTCGAACGCAGATTGCTAAATTGAAGAAAAGTTAAGGTGACTTATGACGGGAAATTAAACCGAATGCCGTTTGTAATTTGTTGTCAGTTTTGATTTATGGGGATCATGGTTGAGATTTTTATTCTTTGTTTATTACTCGTAGTTTAGTGGCCCCAACCCGCACTAGGCCAGCGTGGTGGACTATATGGCCTAACCACTCTCAATCGTACTGTCGATTGTAGAGTAGGCCCGTGCCCTGCAGTGGACGTATATGGGCTGATACAGACAGATACAGTTTAGTGGCCTGTGGTTTAAGTTTAGGTAAAAGAATCCACTCGGAATTTTCGTTTTAAAGAGCGTGACTTGGGTGGTTGGTTGTATTCGAATATACAAAAAATCTTGATATCACAATAGTTTCTTTCTGCTACTTTTACAATAATAGTGCATAGAATTCCCAATTTAAACACATCTCTTATTTTTCAATTGGGATGAGAAATATTATTGCAATTTATGAGTTTTAATTTAAATTTTTTCTGTGATTTATTTTCACCAGACCCCTCTCATTCGTAATATCGGAGATAAAGAAGTCCCATGCTCTCTTGTGGGTCATTACGAACTGATAAATTGCAATATTTATAAATAAACTCATGCAATTTGAATGCCCCGTGTAAGAAAACATTTTCAGATGTTATTTATTTTTTTTTTATTTATCTGTTTTTATTTTGATATATCAATAACGATTAAATATATATACGTATATCTATCGCTTTTTCATACCACGATTAAAGCATCGAAAAAAACGTACTAAAATATTTTATACAGACAGTCATAACCGTACAGTTGGGCGTGCAAAACGCAGCGTTTTCACGCCCGTTTGTTCCGCTCAGGCGAGTCCTTAGGCGTGAACACATCCACCATAGCTGAGGATGGTAACTTTTGTACAATTACTGCTCGGCCACGCCACACAGCGCTGTGCAGCGCTCAGCTGCAAGCACCGTCTGCAAAACAACAAGATATTCATCATAAAACAGACATTTTATGGTAAGTAAACGCCTATTTTCAGGAGTAAACTTCTTGAGGCTGAGCAAGTAGGAGATATTAGTAGTATTATGTAGTTTTAGCTCTTAATTTTACTTTTAAATTGTTCCCAGAAAAAAAGAAAGACAATGAATGATATTTCGATGTCGGTTTACCTAAGCTTTTTTAAATCAAGAATTCATTTTGTCGATATCTAGTGAACCATGGAAAAAAATGAAAGAATAAAGTGAAGCTGATGGTAAGTAATTATTGCATATAAAAACCTAAAGTACCTAGTCCTGGTTGAGGACTATGAATGACCTGCTGGCTATTTAAATAGGGTGGAAAACCATGCAGAAAAAAACAAAGAAATAAAAGAGAAGAAATGGCGACGAAGTTGCGGAATTCGGCAATATCATTTAAAAAGTGAAACGCGATGGTAAATTGTTCTATTTTTCTGTGGCACAGCGGCATCATCATGTTTACATGGTACAAGGCTCTACCACTTATAAGATATATTAAATCCTCAAATCTATTGAATATGCAGACCGTATCCGCAGAAGTTAGGAGCACATAAATTATAGCCGCCAAAGGATAGGAACGTGGTCAAACTTTGCACTTTGCCTGTATTTTATAACTAATGGATATATATGAGCGGTTAAAACTGCTATGTACAGTGAACTCGTTAATTGGGAGTGCGTCTACGACTCTGCATCATCTAGACCAGAGGTGGGCAACATTTTATGATCCATTCAATTTCTTGTCGTTAATTTTGTAATTCAGATTTCATAATGAAAATAGATAAAAAATATATATATTTAGCATTCCACTACAACCCTCTACTTCGCTATATTGTTTAAATTAAAGTGTGTATTTAAATACCTTCTTTTGTTTTGGTTTTTAGAGGCAAACTTATACTAAATGTAGGCAGGTTTTCTTGTAGAATGGCAACTTAAGGTGAATTAAACCAATATAAGGTTCATATTTTTAAAATAGTTTTTTTTGTTGTTCTAGTTTAAAAAACAAAACAAAGTCCAGATAATCTAAGCGCCATTTTGTTTTCTGTGGCATAGATCCCGCGCGCCAATGGTTGGCTATTCCTGATTTAGACATTACTAACTTTGTGAGGTTTAATAGTTTTAACTTGCAGGGATGCGCCGGAGTAGTTCGTCAAATTGGATCCGCGGAGTGGTCTGATTACGTAATGGCGTTCACTTCGCTTACGTAAGGACTACGCTATTCTGAAACTTTTCTTCAATGTTTCGGAATTGGTAATACTTTGGGTAAGCTATCTCTGGTGTATTTGTAACTTGATTAATTATAGAATTTTGAAAATGTAAGGTAAAATGTAAATATATACATCCAGACTAGACAGAAAACAAGCCAGGTGGTAGTTTAAGTGACTACAGACACAGTGCAACTCAAAATTTCGCAAACTTTAATCCCATTCGTACTATAGCATCTTTCAAAATAAAAGGGTGCACGTTATTATTTTAGGAAAATCTATGATTTTACCACCCAAATACGGCGATAGGGAAATAATTGTCGCTCAAGATTTAATTATGTGTATAAGTTGTCGAAACTTCTACGAATATTGAAGTAGACCATAATGATGTTAAGTTACACTGCGTAAAAATCATGACGTGTATTTTTATTGAACACTGATAGAGAACAATGGAACAAACCCAAACTACCAACCTTCACACAAAACTTAAATGCTAACTACCAACATAATAGTAAAATAATAATATTTACATTGATACTCTTCAACAATTTACTTGACACTAATTGAAGAAAATCTTTATTAAGGAACAATTTAATTGACGTCAAAAGTCTAATTGTGCCCGTTAGTGAATTAAAAGTGGATATTAAAATTCCTGCAGAGTTCATGAAGGGAGGCAAGCGATTCGGCCGTGTGTGAAGCCACATCGAAACTATTCTGCTTACGGCGCAATATTAAATACTGTTAAATATCCACACTAAAACCCGCGATGCTAAAACTAAGCTTAATCAGAGCAGCTTTATTAGTTTGCTGAAATATTTTACATATTAAATTGTTACGGAGCTGGATTTTAATGTTTTTTGGTAATGGCTGTTTATGGTGATGAGGAAATGATAAATGGGTTTGGAAAATGTTTTATTTGTGATTCGAGTGTTTGCTGTTTTGGAATTTTATTTGTGTAAATTAGTTAGAATGTGTGTGTGTGTGTGTGTGTTGAAAACATAAAAAAAAGTTTGAACAATTTTTGATTTTTGTTTGTGTAAATTAGTAAGAATTAGTGGGTTATGAAAACATAATATAAAGTTTGAATAATATTGGAATAGTTAAACACGAATTTAAATAAGTATTCCTTGTAAATAATACATACTGACGCCTAGATATTAAAGGAGGCAAGCAGAAAGCCGTTTTATTTTTTCGTATAATTTGTTTCAAAATGTATAATATATATAAATTCTAGTAACAAACAAAGATTGCTCAAACCGAAAATTCTCATGAAGTCCAACCAGAGATCGAAACCCGAAAATCACGTTTTAATATTAGTATAAGTTTTAAAAATATTTGATGGGGAATAATTTATGGAGAGATTCGACTTGTGATATTGGATACAAAAAAGCAGCTAGTGCAACTTTCATAGAATAATACAGACTTAAAATAGTATTATTATAATATTGACGTATTTTCATTCGCCTTACCCAAGTCCCATTTTATAACAAAACCATTTCCACCAACAGTATAACGCGCGAGTTATTTTTAAGTGATATGATACAACAGTCGCCACCTGGCGGCGGTGGCGCGAACTCAAAGCTCCACCGACGAAGGGTCCTCGGGTCGGAGCTATTAATTTCCTAAGGGATCTCGCCCCATTATCCCTTACTATGGTGCGCTTTCTCGAATGTTCATTTGTTTTTTTTAGAGTGAGTTTTATTAGGATAATTTTTACAATAAGGCTTAAGTATATAATAAAATATGAATGCACATTAAATGTGTAAAAAATTTAAACAAAGAGTAAAAAAAAAAAAAAAAAATTGACACACTCCTATAAGTGGCTAATGCCTAAATGTTACTGTAAATCGATGTTTCTATAAAATATTGAAGAAGATATAACATTAAACATAAGTACGGGAAATGGCTATTACCCAGAGTGTATTTCTAGATATTGACTCAGGATACAGTTTTAACAAAAGAAAAAAGTAATGGAGCCAATTAAGAGTCAATCGAATGAAGTTAATTTAAACTATTAGGCTCTGCCCGGTTAAATGATTTAAGGTCTAGTTGTGTAAACAGACTTTGACGATAATTTTAACTATGACAACATTATCGCCATATATTTGAAATGCTAAATGAAAGAATCCTTAAAGCTAAAGTAGTGGTCAAAATCAGTTTATACATCTAAACCTATGAGTTACAAATATATTTTATTACTAACTGTATATTTTTCCGCCCATATCAATTGAGTTCTTTCAAAAACATATTTATTTATTTGATTGTCCCTATCATACTTTGTTCCTAATACGTATGAAATATTTTGTCTGTAACTTTGATATGGAATGCATGATATTTTAGATGGTATCTTAAATTATACCCATATAAAGCTTCACCGTAGAGAAAAACCACATTAAAAAACGTTTCCTATTTTATATATAGAAGTACACATACTTATTACCCACATACAGACCAAACAGCATTCCTTCAACTTTAACATCATGTTAGTTAAAAATGCCAACTTCTTCTTTAGGAGAAACATTTTCAACATGCCGATTACTGGCCAAATATCACATAACTAACTAACGATTTTTCAATTTCAATAAAAATAAAAAAAAACAAAAAATCGTGATCGAGTTTCAATCGAGTTCCCACAGTAAGGGGCGCCGCGTTGGAGCTTTTATCTTCACGCGCGCATGACTATCCCATGGTAATGTAATGAAAAATTACGAGAATCAGATAGCAACTGTCTCCGAGTGGTTTTGTTGGCGCCGGGCGTCTAGCGCGCCCAGATAGCGCGTAATGTATGGACTCTAGTTACATTTTAGGCTTTTATATTGAATATTTGAATTAATGAGAATGGAGTTTTGTGAATTTGGTCTTATATAATTAGGCTATTAAGTTTTAAGGCTATGTTAGATACAGAATGATTTGGAAAATGACGGCTTTTTGCTTGATGACAGTCTTTTAGGATTATTTTGTAACATTTGTCAGTAAAAAAAGCAAACTACTGATTACTTAATCAGCCCATATATGTCCCACTGCAGGGCACGGGCCTACTCTACAATCGAGAGTATGATTGAGAGTGGTTAGGCCATATAGTCCACCACGCTGGCCTAGTGCGGGTTGGCAGACTTACCATAGAATTTTTTTTTTAAATCGCTATGATATGCAGGTTTCCTCACAATGTTTTCCTTCACCGTTTTTAGTGCGTGGTGATTGACTATCAATACACACATGACTCCGAAAAGTCAGAGGTGAGCCCTGGGATTTGAACCTGCGACCACCGTGAACATATTGGCAGCCGCATCTGGTCCGTTTACCAACAGGCCACCACGCACTTACTACTGATTACTGCTTACCGATGCAAAAAAACATTTAGATCCTAGGTTATTATTATTATTCTAAAGCTCACTGCTTATACGCTGCTTTAACCAATGAGGATCTTTGGAATGGATAAAGTTAATGATGTTTTGTTTTCTTCTATTACAGGGTACTGCTGCCAGGGATATACCTCAAGGAAAGTGAAGAAATGCCCAAGTAATTCTGTCTGCATGCTTGTTTATTACCTATTAATTTTAATCTAAAAATATGATGAACATAGAGGTATCTAGCTTAAAATTTGAGGAAGAATATTATAAAATTTATCTTTGAATAAAATAAGTAATAAAAAGCAAAAATATAGCTGAATGATACTAGATTATGAAGGCTTATTTTAAATAATGGCATTGAGTTAATTAATATTAGTTAAAAATATTTCTTTTTTCTTTTTTTATACTATCATGTTTTTTTTTTTTCTAATTACATATAGTAAATAGTAGTTTTAATGCACTGCTTTAATTATCGATCTCAAGTTTACAAAAAAATATGTTAAGCATTGCGATACTAATTAAAAGGATAATTAATTGAGCTGCAGTCCCACTTCATTGGTTGTTTCATTTGGCTTAGGGCAGCACAGACAGGCAGTAAAAGTTTGGACCTGGGTTCGAATCCCAGGTAAGATAAACGCGCTTTAAGCTATATTTTTGCGGCGCAAGCTAACGAGTATTTTTAATTAAGAGATCAATAAAATTTTAATAATATTATATTAAATTACGATTATTGATGATTGATTCAGTTTAATACCAAACAAAATAGAAACGTTTTTTATTTCGTTGAAATAAGAAAAAAAGAAAATACTCAGTCAGTATAGTACTCAAGTAAAAACTCGCTGGTTACGCCATTCAAGTTACATTGAAAAGCAAAAAATCGATTTTGCATGTCGCAAGCCGGGGTACGGAATGGAGTCTCCAATTTGCTAAATTGGTTGTTCTGTTTTTTTTTTTGTACTAAAATTTGTCATACTCATGTATTTGATACTATGTTTTAGATGCTCAAAAAATTAGTTGCAATATCAGTATGGATATACATAGAATTTTTATTTTCTTTGTCATCAAAACGTGCGTACACGTCTTTCCGTCCCCAAGGCCGGACGAGCAATGCGTCTTCAACCCTCCCGCGCCACAACTACACTCACCCCCACCCTTCACTTCAACCCCCCTAACCTTTCCCCAACGGGTGGACTTTTTAATGTCCACCGCCTTTGAATTCACTCCTGTTATTACTTTGATTCTCAAAAGTGGAATTTTGTGGACACGCCACAACCTAAATTAAACCCTATTTTTACCAGAAAATGGTATATTTTCCATCGATAATTTAATAGAAGTTAGATCGGTATCTAATGGGATATCAGTAGTACTGTACGATCTTTGCAGAAATTTGTTCTTACATTTGTCGTTATCGTTGAATATTTAGACTTTAATGGGTAATGTATAGGGTGCATTTTAGATTGGCGCGGCTTAGTAGAGATATGCCCAATCCTCCGGCGTAGGAATGTAGGTACAATAATTTAAGCAAGGGGTGGAAAGCGACGGAGAGTTCTTTTTGGAGTTTGTGTGAGTGAGATGTGCGTAGAGGTCGAGAGGGTGCGGGTTAAACGCGTCACAGAGCCGAATCAAGGAGTTTTTCTAATTCGTAATTGGATTCTATTGATTTTTTTGGACATATGATTTTATAGGTACGGAATGAGTTGCGTAAAGATCAATATGTAGTTAAGTACGTACGTAATTGTATATAGTTATGTGACCTGTTTCATGTATTGGAGTGGCTAGTGAATAACATTTCAGTTTTATTTTTTGACTGAAATAAAAGTTATCTTAATACCTCAAAAAAGAAAATGTGTGATAATTAGATATAATTATGTTTCTACTTTCGATATGCCGATCAGTTTCTCGGAGTTTTATATAATCATGTTACGAGGCAAGTATATTGTCGTGTGTTTAAAGTGGGTTTCACCATCATTTCGATTCTTCGACAGCCTCCGTGGCGCAGGTGGTTAGACGCCCCCTGTAATACGAGAGGCCGTGGGTTCGATCTCCGCACCGAGAGAAATGTTTGTGCGGCCCACAAATATTTCTTCCGGGTCTGGGTGTTTGTGAGATCGAAAAAATCTCCCATACACATGATACACACGACATAAGACTCGATCTTAGTGTAGGGTCAGGTCTATGTATGTGACTGTTGGGTGTTATTTGTTTATTTTATCATTATAATTAATTATCAGCCCGTTGCAGTCCACTGCTGAACGTAGATCTCTCCCAAGGTACGCCTATATAGCCTGGTCTGCTGAGGTATGTATCCAGTCGCTACCGGGTAAGTAAGTAAGTGGCTATATCAACTTAATAATATAATAAGTTAGAAATATTATTCTTATGAATGGTTTACCAGTAAATGTTAATAGAGAACTGAGTGCTGCTACTATCGTTCTTCTTGACTCGAACATGAACTGAAACGAAGTAAACATATTTTATACACAAGTGTACTTATTATTAAAAAGACTAATGCGGATAGTGAGCAGACATGTGAATATAAATTCCAAAATCATTGATTTGGTTTATAATAATCCACAGCTTTATTAGTGCGTTAATTAAAAAAATGCAATTGAATAAAAGCTGTGATTTGTCGAAAGGATGCGGCCATTTTCAAATCCCGCTCTGTCTCCCATCAACACCCCAAATAGGCCGACGTTGCGAACGCTAAAAACGTACCCCTTTCTCCCCTTACCCCGATTTTTAAGCCTACTCCCTCCACCCCCTAACTCCCGGGTTAGCCAGAGGTACATTTATGCGCAATAAATTTTGACCGCCAACGTTTATTCAAAATGGCGCCACTGCTGGCTTTTCTGCCGCTCAAAACTCCACTCTAACTCAATAGATATTAAGTTTAAATTTACGGTTACTTTTCCACGGAACATAGTCTATGTAAAAGAAACGGGTTTGGAATTTTGAAACCGACGATCGGGCTTTGCTAAATTTGACTTTGACTCTTTGCTATAGAGTTGTTTATTGTTTGGTGTGGTGATGTATAAAAGAAGGTGTCACTTTTGTAGGTGGAGAGGGGGTGGGGGGACACTATTTACCTAGCTCTAGATATCGTCGTATTCTCATTTGTCTTGGTGATAGTGCGGTTATAAAATCCATTGTTCTGACGGGGCATGGCGCGCGTGAAAGGTCGGGAAAGAATGTATGGCTTTGGTAACAAAGGAAGTTATAGACAAAGGGCTTTGTTTTGTCTATGGACTGGACCATATGTACAATTATGAACTGTGTGACAGTCGGCGAGTAATGGCAGAGAACGCTTTGTGAGATTCGCAGATTATATTTATTACCGAAATTGGATCGGTTCGTGTGATTATTTAAGTTACTATCTCCTCGAATGATGTCATTTCTATTAGAGCATTTGTGGCGGATTTTAAATGAATTTGCACATTGCTTTGCACTGGTACGTCGAATCTGTAAACTTCGTAATAATTTGTATGTTTTTTTAGACATTTAAACATTGGTACTTTATATAACTAATAAAGAGAAAATAACAATTTTAACAACTAATATAGATATATTGATAGAAACAATAAATCTTCACTATCCTTGTATTATTAGATATTTATTACATAGAAAAATATGAGACTGCAGTTATTTCGCGGAAAAAATTGTTCCGGGAAGCAACAAATTGTAATCATTACGATAATATTTCTTCAATATGCAACTAATCACGATACGCTGACTCCATATAAGTTTGAAAATTAACATATAAAGTCAAAATACATAAAGTATTGATAGAGACTAATTACGTATATAATATACCGTTAAATAGTAACGAAACAAACAGATGTATTAAGTAAAAGCGGATATTGTTGTATTTTCTATTATTATTGAGAAATATATAGGTATGCTTTTTTCTATAAGCTTATCTTGTAGTCAAACAATGTTTATGGCATTTAAAAAGCAAAGTACCTAATTCAATAAAATTACTGCCTCTTCAGCTCCCAATATGAAACGGAGCCATCTAGCGGGCAAAATTTGCACTAAGACCGACTGTTACTACTCGTATTATGTGTATTGACTAGTCATAACCCCTTAATTGCCTAAATGAACAATTAACCAACATTCCATTTCATTTCAAACAAATTTCATTTCACTGTATATTGTTATACGAGTATAAAGAATATGACTTACATATTTTGCTTGGAGATTAGTTCTCAAAGTCTTGGTTGACAGAACGGGCGTCGTGATCGATTGGTTTCGCGGGGAGGACTGAGTGAAGGCGCGGCGCAAGCGACTACCACTCGATGAGGGTAGTATGAGGGGAGTTTACCCCCGTTGTGAGGGTGCGGCTGTGACGTACCTGTAAATGTATTATAGTTCATATAACATATATGTAGGTACTATCATATTTTAGTGTATAATATATATGTATGTAGCGGCCCGTCTCAGCTTCGCCTGAATGCGGATGATGTTTGATTTCACTATGTACCAGATATATGTTATTGTTTTTACAAACTGAGACACCCCGTATTTTTTGAGAGGAAATTTTATTTGTATTATACATAGAAACTTTCCTCTTGAGTCACTCTATCTATTAAAAAAACCTTTAAATATCTAAGAATACATAGGGACAGACAGACGAAAAACGACTTTGTTTTATACTATATATATGTAGTAATAATGCAGGTACTATAGTTTTTTTTGTGATATTGATTATACCTTCTACATATTAATAGCAATAGTACTAATGATAGTATATGCCTTCGTCAAAATTGCCATATTGAGTTGTATGGAATGGCCTGTGGTTAGCGGCATCTTTTGAAGCTATGGGCGTCTTCACATTTTGGTGTTTTCTGTACTTGTGTGATAAATATAATAGCGCCTTGAACCTGCATCAGTATAAATTAACTAAGTAGAGTCCCCTTCTTTCACTATTGAGAAAACTGTAGCAAGACCTGGAATGTAGTTCCTAATGGGATTAAGTTAAAAAAATAATATAGTCGTGGTACGAGTCCGCCATTCGCCTGATGGTATGCGATACTACCGCTCATGGGTGGTCGCAAAACTAAACAACACCATGAATTACAAAGCAATACTGGTCATTCCATTGTGCTCGCCAATGTTTAGTCTCAATATGTCCAGTAGTTATTCTAGCTACAATGTTCTTCAAACCGGAACACAACGGTGCTTTTCTACTGCTGTTTGGTAAAAGAAATTGACATTGAGGTGGTACGTACCCAGGTACGTACACATATGAGAGACCTACCATCAGTATTATCACTGGTTATAGACAGGTTTCCTTAAAATCCACTAAGCTTTCTTACTAGGTAGTATTTCAGATTGTATATTTAACAATCTTGGTCCAAGAGGTATGGTTCACAGGTGTCGCATTGGTAGACGTAATTTCTCATAGGAAAGGCATATTATACAGTCTACTCTACTGAACATATCTTGACCACTAAGCAAATTACTAATACTTCCGTCTACTTATGACCATGAAAGCTGTAAATCAATTAAAACGCCGGGAAGTCAGAAAGAATTAGACCAAACCGGTTAAAATATTTTTATTTCAAATATGTCGAATTAGAAATATTAGAGCAGGTCAGCAATCACAAAGCATAATCAAGTCTAGGATAACTGTCTGAACGATGTTGCATTTACCACCAAATGCTGTCATTTTACTGCCACTTGGCCGTTAAAAATAACTAGTGGAATTACAAAAAAGATGCTATACCACCAATTCAATCCTGTGACTTGGTCGTTTCAGTTAAAATACTACTGTTACAAAAAATACCTATTCCCCATACCAAACCGATATCGATTTAAGAAATATAGTAAGCAATATTGTCGAATGTCCGTCCTAATATTTACTTTCCGTACGTTAAATGATTGATGGCGGGTAAGGTCCCCAGGGAAATATCCGCTACACGCGACCGTGCACCCTTTTGTACCGCGGCAGTCGTGATAAATATATACCAAAAAGATATATGTGTATTTCGCTTCTTTCAGGTGTAGGTGTATTTTAAAGGTAAAGTTTGAGACTATACTGCACATGTTGTTCTTGTTTCCGTGCTAGTATAAAATGTGAAAAAAAAATAAGCAGACAGATTTATATAAAATATTTGTTGTTTTTTTGTCCTTGGGCATGGCTAGACAGCGACAGCGAGCTAGGTGGTAGTTTTAGTGACTACAGACTCAATGCAACTAAACATTTGGCAAAAAGCGTCAATTTTTATTATCATCGTGTTAGGGTGGAAAATGCATAGATTTTGATTAAATAATAATAAATAATAAAACCTTGTGTATCATTGCGTCTTGAAAATAAAAGCATGTTCATTATTATTTTATTAAAATTTATATACAAACCAAACACGATACCTAGGTGAAAAATATTTGAAAAATAGTAGTTTTTTACATTTTGCGACATTTTTACCTTGCTGAAAATTCTTAAATAAATATATCTATGCGTGTACATTTCACGTGGTTATAAGTGGAGAACTATTCAGCTAGAAGCGATATTCGATAACTATACCTTACTTTTCTGGTGTTAGGTCTCTCTTATGTGAAAGGCCGCCTGGGTAGGCACCACCGCAATTTCTATTTCTCCTGCCAAACAGCAGAGTAAGTGCACTATTGTGTTTCGGTTTGAAGGATATTGTAGAGAGAGTAACTACTGGGCATATTGAGACTCAACATCTTATGTCTTAGGATGGCGAGCGCAGTGGAACGCCAAGCAATGCTTTTTAATTCAAGATGTTGTTTGATTTGCTACTGTTCATCAGGCGAACTGCATGCTCGTCCCACCATTAGTTGCAATTAAAAAGAACTATATCTAGTCATTATATAATAATTTTACTGCCTGCTCAAAGCTTAACCTAAAAAGTTCAATACTAGCTTGTTTGAATATGACCGGTGTTACATAACGTAATTTCTATTAAAATGTAATTATACACAGTCAAAAACTATGCTTAATAATTTTGTTACATTTAAATGATTCGTTCGGAACGCCCCTGTCCACTCTTTACAAAACAAACAAATGTGGACGAGCGTTATTTTAATTAAGTAGACACACTTATAATTTCGAAATGTTAAATATATTTAATCATTGAACGGAATACAATAAATCTGAATTTAAATTTAACATGTATATAGGTGTTTCAAATCATGTATTTGAATTGCCATTGTGAACATTTAGAATTGAGAAAAGTTTACGAAACAAACAAAACAAAAATTGAGTATCCTGGTAGCACTTCTGGGAATAAGGCGTGAGTTAACGTAAGTATGTATAATATTAATATAGTATTCTAAATTACAATATTAAAAGAATATGCACCACTAATTGAAAAACCGCCACTCTCTGTTGGAAAATTACTTTAGCAGCAGTCAGAATCACCCTTACAAGCGTTGAAAATGTATGAATCGAAACCTTCCCATGGTAAAACAGCAAGACAACTATGTATACGGACCCTCAGTACATATTTACTTGGTCGCCAGACCCGCTCCTTGTATAAATACGTTTAAAAAACAAAGGGCCATTAGTATCGGAAGTGAGGGTCTCATCAAGATAAATAGAAATGTCACGATGATGGATTACCGCCCCAGGTATCGAGTGACAATCTCAATTTTGTCGGGTAATCAATTATTCACGAACCTTATTGTGTAATGAATAAGGTTGAAAATTGTGTATAAGTTGTGTGGATCGGTGAAGTATAAAATGGTTTCTGCAAGGCTGCATCCGCCGTTATCTGTACTAAGTAAAGAGTATTTGTATAAGTAGGTTTTAATACATTATTTTTACTTGATTGGATGGAAAAGAGGTTTGCACTTTATTCCAAGGATAGTTGTGATAAGTGGTATTTATATTTCCTATTTTAGTTTCACTTTTTCATTAGAAGCGACTTATCGGTTAATGAAATTGTATTGTTTAACTGTGTCTTCATAATATTTAATAGTACTGTTTTCCTAGTATAAGCTTTATTAGATCCTTCTTTGATTTTAACTCTCCGTTTTGAAGTTAAGAGTTTAAGTAAATACCTATAGATTGTCTACCTTATGACGTCCGAATGCCTTGCCAAATTTTCCGTATGGTTTTTCTCTCTTCATATCTCATTATATTGGACCTGTTAATACTATAGATTACGCGTATAAATGTTTCTTTTTTATATTATGAAATCATATTTCAAACAATGCGTTAAATATATATTTTTAAAATTTTCAGTGTAGTTTTGAATTAACTTTGAGCGAAGAAGACAAAACATGCGATAGCAAAATTTAGTTTTAAAACGATATTTGAATAAGGCTGTAAATATCCACCGAGTTTGCTCCTATTTTAGGAAACTAAGAAGGATTAACTCTTGCTGATGTGAGGCAGTTAGAGAAAAGCATCCGCCTTTAAATATTTTCCAAATTTTCGGGAAAGCGGTTCAGCTAAGTAATCGTATGTCATATTTATTACGGACCAAATTGTTGAGGTACCCATCTTCTTCCATTGAAACTGCCAGTAGACAGAGTATAAGAGAAGGTATCCATATGTGTACCCGTAATAATATTAGTATGGATACATTTGATAAAGTAAGTAAGTAGATAACGGCTTTAAAAGTTGAAAAAGAGAGAGACATACCAGACATATTTTTTCACATTGGTATTATAGATCTGTCGCTAGCTTTCAAATCGGGAATGCGTAGAAAATAGAAGGCAAACGGACGAAAAGATAATATAAAAGGGTACTGGGCCTCCGACAATCTCACTCACCGAACCAGATCAATTATGTCGTTTACATCGAGTTCCTGTCAGATAACGGTTTGGTTTTTGTCAAGTCATACTATACTACTGCACGGTAAGTAGTGTCTCTATATTTTTATGCGTTTGAAATGCTTCAGACAATCTAAAGAACAGTTACTAGAAGTAATCACTGTATTGTTTTATTGTTCGGTTATTAATGATCAGCCTCATTCTCATTTTAATGGTATGACTACTCGTATAGCGATAACTACTGGACATAATAAGACTTAATATCTTGTCTCTTAGGATGGCAGGTGCAGTGAAATGCTAAGCATTGCTTTGAAATTCCAGGTGTTGTGTGTTGCAGGAATTGCTTACCATCAGGCGAATAGCATGCTCATACCGCCATACATGGCAATTAAAAAAAGAAATTAATTATGTTCTTATTTATATGAATGAAATATTTTTCAATCTTATAATAATAACAGAATACAGAATACAATAATTTTTACGTCAATATAAGAAGGAAATAAAATTTAATATGTTGCAAAAGTCACTTTTAACATTTATTTACTTTGAAAGTAGGGTACAATTTTTATACACAGACAATTTCCATGCATTCAGGAAACCGTCCGGCTTATTTGTATACAAAAAGATTGAATTCAAAGAATCTGAACGCCCGCTTTGTTCGCGCCCTCAGGCATACCAACATACTTATTATATTTCTACTGCAATTTACCATTTTTACTTTAAAAATCCTACTATCCTACTTCCTCTTAATATTATAAAGAAGAAAGTTTGTGTGTTTGTCACTTCTTCATGCTCAATATGTTGGACCAATTTCGACGAAATTTGTTGGGAAGTTAGCTAATACCCTAGATTAACAAATAGGCTACTTTTTGTTCCGAACAAATGTGGGAACAAATGTTCCTGTGGGATAGGCAACGACTCTTTCCGCTCACACGACTAGACCAATTTTATTCAACTTTAGTATAGAAGTAGCTGATACTCTGACGCCTGAATCAATGCATAGGCTATTTGTATACCATGGGATGAGCAAAGAATTCAAATATGGGATTGCTTGGGACTGAATGTAGGGCAAATGAAATAGAAAATAAAAGGACAGGACGTGATGTAACGCGCAGGACGAAAAGCAGTATAAAAGTGTCTGCTCTCAAGTGAAGCCTGGCAGGATCGCTAATTAAATAATATGCGGTAAAGAAAATCACTTATTATTTACAATGCTACTCATAATAAGCGGAGTGCAGACCAAAAATAAAACTAATCGATTGAGGAGGGAGATCTCTCCTCGCCGGCTATTTATCGCTTGAAACATATTTATTGGTGGTAGTTCTTTCTTATGTGAGTGGCGACCTGAGTAGGTATCACCGCAGTTTCTATTTAGCAGTATAAATGCACTGTTGTATTCCGGTTTGAAGGGCATTGTAGCCAGAGTAACTACTGAACTACTTGAGACTTAGCATCTTATGTCTCAGAAAAGCGAGCGCAATGGAATGCCAAGCATTGCTTTGAGATTTGTGTTGTT
Organism: Hyles lineata; assembly: GCA_030180105.1. Classification (NCBI taxonomy): domain Eukaryota; kingdom Metazoa; phylum Arthropoda; class Insecta; order Lepidoptera; family Sphingidae; genus Hyles; species Hyles lineata. The sequence continues at coordinate 10,223,537 of JARJEE010000013.1, read as the reverse complement.
TAGTTTTACGAATGTCCATGGGCGGTCGTATCGTTTATTTCGCCACAAATGAAATAAAAAAAAAATAAGCCTGTCTGAATTAAATCAATATAACAATCGATACAAGGGCTGAACCAAAAACGCGTCGCAGGTGCGTGGGTCAATACTGCGAATTTTCCACCATTATGTACTTCGGTGGCTATCCAGCCGCCTATGGATCTATCACTATAGCATCAGCAATCTCACTCACCAAATAAAACGCAACAACAAAGCAATTACGTATTCGCGCTGGTCTTCTATGTAGCATAATCAAATAATCAAAACTAGATTTTAATCACAAACCATATTAAACAACAGTTGGAATTATAAACTGTTTTTATGTACAACATTTTCGGGCGGCGATGAACTGCTTTTCAGTTTGATTACGTTTCCATTAAACACGGGAACTATTTACAAAACCATATAATTAGAGTTTTAAATTAACTCCATACGCGTGCTGTTATTCTTGTACAAACAAACGCAGCCTGTGGAAACTATAATTAACATTTCAATTGCAAAGTTCCATTAAAACAGTTGTCTAACGAAAACTAAAACAGACGAAAAAAAAATACAAAATGACTACGCAAAAACAAAATGGAAGGCCGGCTTAGGGATGATGGGGCGGGAGGCAAAATACGCATGTGCGTACCTCCCTGCGGGGGGTCGGACCACCCGCGACCACTTGGGAGGGCGCGTTTTAATCTATATCAAGAATTACTGTAGCTTAACGTTTTTTATTTTTAGAATTTTTCGTTTTTTCCCGTTTTTTATTCGTGTAGTGGCAATTTCATTAAGTTTGCAGAACTGCAGGTGTAGTATGCGCTATTATGTCGATTGAATCGCGGGTTATGGATGCATCAGATATTGTAGAATAAAATAGAAACAAAGGCTCATTAAAACATGTTTTAATTTGATATGTATACTTCATCAGAATATACTTTATTCATTTGCCAACCCGCACTAGACCAGCGTGGAGGACTATATGGCCTAACCACTCTCAATCGTACTCTCGATTGTAGAGGAGGTCCGTGCCTTGCAGTGGGACCTATATGGGTTGATATTGATTAGAGACACATTTTTAAGTCTATCTAGAATACAAAGAACATGAAAAAAATTGTCCAAAAAATATTTCGATATTTTTTCAGCTTATTTCATTGGATGCTTTTTCTCTTTTCTCTCACAACTTTCTGCGTTCTAATTCTGATGTTCTCTTTAGTATCGATGGGTTTTGTATCGTAGGCGTCAACTTCTATACCCCGAAAAGCTTAGCCACGCCAAATATTCCCGTACAAGGGACAAAGTGAGTCTGATGAATATAGGCAGAAATGGAACAGAGGCGTGGAATTTAAATTCAATATTCCTATCTACCTCTGTAACAGACGTATGTGGTAATTGTGAAGATTCTGAAGATTCGGGATTATCATATTATACGTAACAGCTCGTGTCACACATGGGAAGGCATATTATGCGTTATTATTAAGGCAGTGTTCGATAGCGGCAGACAGAGACCATGGATTTCCGCTTTGCTCTTGATTTAGACTTTAAGGACATATTTTATTAAATACGTACAATAAAACGTTGTCTGGCAGAAATTGACTTAGAATAAGACCGCCATTTGTACTTTATTGGTTTTTATTGTCCCTAAAACTGTTATTGTTTTTTACTGTGTACAGTTAATAAATAAAAAGGTTTAGATTTTGAATGTATAAAAATAATGTCAAATTTGAAGTGAGCCATCTTTCATCATCATTTGCGCTAATCTGCCTAATAACTGTTATTATATATCAGTATGTAGTTAAATGTTGTATTCCTGAATTTCCCTGACACCTAACACAATTTTCCTTCTTTTTGACAAATTTTTATCTCATGGCTTTCTCTACCGTTTATCAAAAATAACATATTTCAATGAAGTACATTACTTGCATATTATTGGGGACAAAAACTGTATTGTATCAGCGAATAGCACTCAAAACCTTTCTATTTTCACCTCTATGATCTGAAGAACTTGTACAATATCATTATTCTTAGATTGTATATACAATTGATGACTTCAGGTCTACTGTATCCTTATTCTCAAATTATTTATCTCAGTCTTTCTTTAGCGGTAAGAAGTCCACTGCTGAATCTTGGCCTTTTCAAGGTTTAACGTATTTAGATCTTAAAGTAATAGATTTTTCTATAGGTACCGTTACATTTTAAGGCTTAGTTTTTTAATTTATTTTAGGTATTTATTTATATTCTTTATTGTACACCAGGAAAAATAATAATAATTGCTAATGGAATAGTAAAAGCACAGCAATGAGTAAGTTTAGTGAGAGAGATAGTGATGCTTGAATTGTTATTTAAATGATGACAGTGTTCGAGTTATTGGTTAATAAATAGTAATAAGTTTATTTTACGATGCAAAATTTGAAACATTATACTCTTTTTCTTATCTCTATTATAAGTGATAAGTGAATTAACAACGACGGTAGTACAAAGTCTCAAAACCTTATATCAAGACTGCTACCGACAACGAAGTCGGATCACGTTTTTTTGCAAAAAAAATTGTTGCATTGTGTCTGTAGTCACTAAAACTACCACCGGCTTCGTTTTCGGTAATAGTCTTAATATACCCTGTATTTTGGATACTAGCAACACAACTACATTCAAGCGCCTAATTAGGCAGATCGTGTATGCTTTGAAAAAGCAAAAAAAAGCCCGTGCGTAGTGTCGATAGCGGCCAAAACCCCACCGAGGCGTCGCGTCGGCTTGTTTGCCTCGCATTTCCGTAAAAAAAAGCCGTGTGTACATTTATCATGTAAAAAAATCGCAAAGCCGCGCACGCTCACAATCCACGGCGTTTCTTGAACATTCCCCTTTGACGTGAGAATAATTTGATGCGGTTTTATTAAGGCATGTAGAATTAATTAGAGGGAGCTTTCATTTTCCGCCGCAGCTTACGGTGTTAGGTATTCGTTATAAAAACATTGGAGGCGTTTTCTTTTTTATTGGACGTTTGCACAAAAGAATTTTAATGAGTCCACTCGCTTTTTATGCGATGTTTTAGGTTTTGAATGTGTTTTTTTTATTGTTTGTTAAATAGATATGTGGGTGCAATAGCTTTATGGGGTGGGTTATGAAATTATTTGTTTGGTCACGTATATACAGGATGTTCTGTACTTGGATAATAGTTAGTGTAACGCATGCATAATATTCAAACGCAATTGAAATTGCCAAAGGAAAGAAATAGTCGGTGTGCCAGATTTAATAATTATTTTTTCCTTTTTCATCTTATAATTACATGTATTGTGCGAAGAAGTATGATAAAAAGCATAGTTTACTTTTTTTGATACAATTTCCTTGATTTTCAGAATCTATTGCTCAAATCTACTATGGACAAATTGTTCTCATCTGCACAGCAAACCTGTTTAATTCGAATCGAAAAAAATACGCCATAAAAATAAATTTATAATCACAATACATCACAGAATACGCAATATCAAATTACACACCGAAATAACATTGAATAGGGCGGTATTACTATAATATCGACACAGTAAAGTAAGGTAACACTGCCTTCATTCTCAGATATCAAACAAAATCTCTTATAAATAAAAGAAAAGAATATAATCAGAATATAAAAACAAGACCATTTAATTAAGAGCTGTTCAGGAAGTGCTCGCTTTCGCTAACTAAATAGTACAGAGTCTTCTAAAGCCGAGCCTATCCAAAGCCCAATTATTCACTTTGACGTGAACCATAGATAATCATCTGTCACGCGACGCTGCGCGGGAAAACTGACCAAATTACCCCGACCTCCCATTTTTCATACATATTCTCTTTTTGTGTTATATTTAGCAGGAAATTAAAGGCAGCCGGGGATCAAGTAACAGTGGCGTTTTGAAATGGAAAAGCAAAGACCCGGGAATGATTTTGAGCCGGGTACTCTTTGAGCCTAATGTTTATAAGATATAAATGACATTTTTGGGTTGTGATGAAAATAATGTTTGTTTTGTTCGGGGCTTAGAATGACAATAATTTTGCATGTAAATTGTATTAGGTATTTACTAAATGACATGGAACGACTTTATGTATTTATTCTTAGACTATATACATTGTTGTCGAGCTACATAAGCAGTAATGCTATGGTTTTTTCTCCCATTAACGCCCTTTATTTTAGTGTTTTATGAGTTTGGATCAAATAACAGTGAACCATTTTTATTCCACTGAATATCATTGAATGTATGATTCTCTTAAAAACCCATTTAAAATAATTTACACTTGTCACTAAAATCTAAAACACAAGGTTCATACACGGTACCTCAGTATACAGGTCGCATTTAAACGAAATCAATTTAAAAACGATGCCTCCAAAAAAATTGTTACGCATTTTTCCCTTTTCATCTAAAATAAAACGGTTGGGTATCTAACACGTACACTTTTATATAATCCGAAAAGGCCGAATTAAATTTTAGCACGTATAGACGAAAAAAAGGAGCCCAAACAGCCCTTACAGCCGGTGAAAAATGGAATATTTCTTTTTGATTACAACAATATAAATTGTGTTCTCCAAAATGTTTCAATTTATGAGCTGAAGCGATTTGCTTTGTAAAGTCGGAGAGTATAGATTTTAAAAATATAATTCTGATAAGAAGTGAATTTACTAAATTATTTCTATCCGCCCAGCGCTGAATATCGTAAACGGTAGTGGAAAACTCGTGATGGACTTACTAAAGTGTTTCGTTTCTATATTTGTCTGTTTAATATGTCGTACACATTGTACACCGATTTACAAATTTACATTACATTTACACGAAAAGAATACAAAGAAAATTAAAATAAAATGACACCTTTTAAGGCTATCACAACAAGTAAAAGTAACAATGGAGTTAAAATTCAAAGACAAAAAAAAACGAAAGAACAACATAAAAGAAATACATAGCTATCTAAGTGTATATTTGTATGCTCTTAATTGATCCTGGTTAGGGTTGCAGGAAGTCCCTAGGTGCTAGCTGTTTCCAATAGGTCAATGTGGAGATCATTGGCAGGGGCCAATCTTCAGGAATTGAGAGATAAGAGTTAATCCAGTAGCTATACTGAAGTCTTTTAAATATTCGCCTACGAGTATACCGGCCCTTAGCTTCAAATTTCTATTTTTCAGCAGTATATTATAGTCCAGTACAGATAAAGTATTATTATTTATTTATTTATCGTTCTTGGTACTCTAATGACTGCCCTCTCTTTTTTTTCGTCTCTTATTGTCCATCCCAAGGTAGTCAGTAAGAGATTGCCTCGAGCGATACGACCACCTTTTGTACTGCTATGTAATATAATGTTTTATTATTAAGTTTATTTAGAGAACAATACAGGATATAAATAAATGACTGTCTCTAACAATTGGAGACAATTATGATGGTTCCAGTGCGTCCTACCTGTTATGACCTACAGGGCTAAGACTTGGACACTCACAGCACGACTGGTCCGCCAGCTCAGTGTCGCTCAGCGAGCTATGGAGCGTGCTATGCTTGGAGTCTCTCTGAAGGATAGGATCCGTAACGATCTTATCCGGCAGAGAACCAAAGTCGTAGACATAGCACATAGGATTAGCAAGCTGAAGTGGCAGTGGGCTGGCCACATTTGTCGAAGAACCGACAACCGCTGGAGCAGACATGTTCTTGAGTGGAGACCGCGTCTTGGCAAGCGTAGTGTAGGACGCCCACCGGCTAGGTGGAGTGACGATTTGCGAAAGGTCGCTGGCAGATGCTGGATGCGACAAGCCGAAGACAGGGTAAAATGGCGCAACTTGGAGGAGGCCTATGTCCAGCAGTGGACAACAGTTTAGGCTGATGATGATGATGATGATGGTTTACAGTCTACAGAATAACTTATTCACGCACCGCTGAAACGTTGTGGGCAGCGTATAAATGAATACAGGGGTCAAGAAATATAGTTTAATCTTAACGAATATTATAAAGAAAAATATAGAAAGGAAAGATTTCATTGTTTGTTTGCATTTACTAACAAAAACCAAATAAATATGACATAAATAAGTTATACCTAATATTTTGTAAATAGAAAATAAGTAGTACTTGTCATAAGAGCCATTTAATTGCCTACGTTACCAATAAATTTTAATTTCATTTCATTGAATAGGCTCTGAAACTACAAAATCGATTGGAAAAATTACTTTAACCACTAAAATCCTACATTATCCTTGATGAATACAGGCGATAAAATACTTCCATACTCCACACAGGGGGAGACGGGCCGGGCCGCTAGTTTAGTTTAAATTGAAACGTTGTCTTTCTCTGTCATCTCTCCCTGAAGATTGTTATATACTTCTTGTCTTTCCGCGTGTTTACCCAACTTGCGCCACCGCGTCAACCCTTTTTCCGAGTACGGCAAATTAAGCAGGGACGCCCTTTGCGGGCTCCAGGCAAAAATTCAATTACAAACTTCGGGCCCATCGCAAGAGCGGACCTAAAGGGTGTAACTACGTTTTTTTGGCCGTAAATTTTTATGTGGCCCTTTACAAGGTCGTAAACGGGGCGGTTTTATGAATATTCCATTTACGCCGAACCTCCAGGGTATCTCGACACACGGCATTATGTATTTGAAGTTTACGGAAGGGGAATCCGCGTGTTTGTTTTACTTGATTTGAACGTGCGTGGGTTTGCGTATATAGGGTATATAGGGTTCTTATTTTATTTACATGTATATATAGAGACTATATGTTTAGTCAGTTTGTGAAATAGTTTAACTTTAAGACGATAAATGCTTGAATATTTTCTGGATATTTCCATTAAGTTTATTTAATTCAGTATGTATATGTACGTGGGAGCTACAGAAATAGATTAAAAAAGTGGATTGTTCTATAAATATAGGATAATTCTATAAATATAAGACAATTTCACAAACCAAAGAAAAGTGGCGGAAAATATAAAACTCACTATTTGTTTTTAATCCGACCACAATATCCTGTGCTTTTAGAAGCATTATTCATATCGTAGACAGCACCGCGTCATGTCGTGTTGACCAGCAAAGCAAACTCCATCCATATACAGGGTTTATCAAGATTGCGACTGAAAACGAAGCTGGGTGGTAGTTTCAGTGACTTCAGACACAATGCAACTAACATTTTGTAAAAAAAGCTAAATTTTTGTTATTATTTTCCCATCGTCGTATTTGGATAATAAACACATCGTTTTTTTTAATAATAGTGTACACCTTTATTTTTAAACGCAATAGTACGCAAGGGTTAAAATTATTATTTTAGCAAAAACTATGGACTTACCACTCAGGCATGATGATATTTAAAAAATCCCAAAAAGAAATTGTTGCGATTGCGTTGTGTTTGTAGCCACTAAAACTTCCACTCAGCTTCGTTTTCAGCCACAGTCTTGATATACCCTGTATAAGTTTTTATACGTATAAAACGTTGATATAAAAATCATTAATTACCGCAGAGCAATTAAAGTGCTGGGAATGGCGCAACATAAGCATAAATTTCAAAGTAGGGTGTTTAAACGCGTGCCGTCTCTACAAATAAGCTAAACCTTTAGCAAAACGTTGTTGGCATTACCATAATGACTTTATATTGTACTCGCGACTCGACGACTGAATTTTAATGACGCCGCACCGCATTTCAGTTTTTGTACGCAAGCAGCATATAGGTTACATTTGTATGAGTGCTTTGGGGGTGCTCTTTATGTACTTGAACTGTGTTATGTTGTATAAGACTAAAGTAACAAGGAAGCCTATATACTTTATAATCGTAAATAGGCTACGTGAATCAGTGAGTAGGTAGAAAAGAGAGACCGCATTGATAATGTATGATCGGCAATAATTTATGAGTCTCAGTGTTGATGAGATTAAAAATTATTCGATGATAGCTATTATTTAGGATATGCATCTTACTTTGTGGTTAAATGAGTGTGAAATGAGTGACGTGAATGTTGGAAATCATAACATGTATTTAATAGCCTCCGCGGCGCAGTTGGTTAGATACTGACTATGAAACAAAAGGTTGCGTGTTCAATTCTCGCAATGATACAAATGTTTGTATTGCCCACAAATATTTGTGTTAGGTATGGGTCACAAAGTCGCTCGTAGTTTCAGATACATACGACACAATACTTAATTGATCTTAAAGTGGGGTTTTCACTATATGTGTGACTGTTTGGTGTATTTATTTATAAAATGAATGTAGATGAGGCGACAAAAGGATCGAGTTTAATGATAGTTAATTTCTTTATATACATGGCAACCAATAAATACATAAACAATATAGAATCAAAATTTTCGATGAATTTATATGTAACGAATATAAAGCAATATTATTTAATTTAGATTTCAATTTATTATGTTTGATAGGTAAAAAAAGGTTTTCGAAAATGTTGCAGAAAAGCTTCGGCGATATAAAACGTGATTAAACCGCCATCGTCGTTAAAAATCAACCTCTGTCCAATGTTGCCACTAACCACCCTGCGATGTTACCCCAATTCCCAAAAGATGTAAGGAAGCCCAATTAAGAATTCCAGTAAATACACCCACGTTCATGTAATATGTATAGCATCGCAAACAGATGGGGCAAATCCGTACGATTAGCGCAGCGTCGTTACTCATTACGCATTCCCGCGAAGGCTTTGAAGGTAAAATTACCCCTTAAGGGAGGGTGGGGGTGGGTGGCAATGGATAATAAATGACGCGGTCGGACCCGGCCTACCCCGGGGGTTAAGTTGCCAACTTTTTGTGACAAATTGCCGTAAAAGTGCGTGCCCCTAAATCGTGGTCGGCTGGAAGGGGTGGGGGTAAAAGCGTGATGCAATGTTGGTTAGTTTCCAGATTTATTGCTTTTTATTTAGTTATTATCAAGAATGCTTTTTATTTAGTTATTATCAGATATTTTCCTTTTTTTAGTTTCATCCTGATATAGATTATACCGATAGAGACTTTTTTGTCTACTATAAAATACCTATGCTGAGTATTTCATTAGGAATATTTTTCAAAACAAAAGTGAAAATAATATAACTCTCGTAATGGACAAACATTGTTGTACATTAATATTACCTTTTAAAATTACTTCGCATTGTGGACTATACCTAAGCAAATCGCTAAAATAGATAAGAAAACGTAATTATGCAAACTATTAAAACTCATTCAATATAAATGTCATCTGGGCGCAAAATCTAGATTTTTAATTTAACACATTTTTGTACGAGGTATCACTTTTTTATCTAACTCTACACATGCCTGACACGGACTATATGGCCTAACCTTTCTCAATCGTACTCGCGATGGTAGAGGAGGCTCGGGTCCAAGGGGTCGTATATGGGCTACAATACTACACATGAATGTTACCATAATATTTAAATCTCTAACACCTACGAACACCTGGCCGCTAATTAAAATAATGAAAACTAATTTCCCTGCTGCAAATATGTTTTTATTTGGCGCTCAGTAAGACCTTTCAAATGACGCGAAGTCCACACTTCCTCGGGGCTAATGGGAAATGAGAAAATTAATTAAGTGGGGCAAAAACAAACGGACAAGCCAATAACGGTTTTGTTTGTTTAGGGGCAACTTTGGAGCGATTCCGCGCTATCCAGCTGTAAGATACCCCGGTTCGTGTTTGTTTTCACCCCTTACACAATTTGTTTATTTAATAATTTAAATTAATAAACGATTTTTTAATTGTGTTAGATTGTCAGAGTAGGTATTTAGGTGGAAATACATAGAGGAGGCCTGTGTTTAGCAGTAGACTTCCTGTGGCCGAGGCGGGAGAGATAGGCATAAATAATATATTTAGTCGTGGCCATATTAGGCGTATCGAAATGTAAAAGAAATAGGAGATTGCCAATAGTAATAATGTGTACGTGATTTTAATTTAATATTGGGTGAAATATTATAATTTCACTTTTGTTTGTAAACAATAATATTAAAATAACATCTATTGTATTTATCAACCAACACTGCATTGTGTTTAAATCGTTCTATTTAAAGTATTTTCATAGTAAAATAACACAAAATGTGAGTATTTTACCAACTTTGTAAGAAGAACATTATACGTCCTATATCCTGATTACTGTTCTATGTCACCAAATAGTACATATCGATATTACTTGCTTCTTGAGTATTACCTCCTTATGTTTTTATCAACTCGAAAACACAAAAAAAAAACTAGCCTATTGTTCGTGATTTCGATTTCAGGAGAGGCCTGCATAAGCTTTTGTTTTGGAAAATACTAGGTACTTTTGCATAAAAATTAAAACGCTAAAAATTATGAGATCAAAGAACAATCTGTTAAATTGGAAATAATATCTGGCTGAGTTCACCCCATCCCGTAAGGCTCAACGGCGCAAACGTAATAAAAATACCGGCCCATAGATTTTAGCATATGGTTATATTGACGACCGTCCGAAATCCCTCCGAGGCAAACCTCAAAACATAACTCTTCATAAACCCTCCAGAACGAAACATGAACAGGCAACGTTCCAATTATAAAAGGCAGCCGCCCCGAAAACCCTCGGCTTTAGAAAAAAAAACATAAAAAAAAAAAAACAAAAAAGTTATTTAAATAAAACCCAGCGCCGGGGCTCTGTGTGTCGCATAAATTGCCTTCATTAATTTCCGGACCCTGCAAAATATTGTCTTGAAAGGATAATCAAATACAAAAACTGGGAAAATGGCGGTGCGTCATTTCCATAACATTTCCCCGGCGCCCCTCCACCCCCACGCCCCATTTTCGTCCCCTTTTCCGGTCCCTCCGTCCCCTTTACGAGTCCTCCAATTACAAACCAACGGCGCAGCTTAAGGCCGGCATTAGAGAGAATGGTAATGGGAACAATTATATATACTTGCCACATAAAATTCCATTATGCCTAAATGGACCTTTTTAACAATATTATACTCTATTAGGATTCATGACAATGTAATATACCTAGATGTGACTGAGATGCTTCTTCGTCCATGGTTCATGTAATGTAAATATAGAACCTTTGAATGATAATAAATAATGGTTGATGGTTCTCTCAAATGTAGTCATAGAAAACAGATCCAAGCTGAACACCAAAAGCAGCAGAGAACAGTAGCGGTAACCATGGGTAGTTAAACTTCTGAAAATATTCATGCATTTAATAGTATTTTGGTATCCTCTCTCATGTGGAGAATCTTCAATGCATTCGGATGCATCTGGTGGCCTAAAACGGTGGCCCAATGGGTACTTGATAGCTGACGACATCGTGGAAGGCCAAAAAAACGCTGGCGTGAATAACTAGATGTTTTGAAGTCTGAATGTTGCCTGAAATTGCTTGGCCCAGCAGTGAGATGATAATTATTTAAAAAAATCTTCTTACATTTTTTGTGTGTTGCAATTTCAATCCATTCGTTTTAGATATATTAATTAATCCGTAATTTTATTTGATTCATTGATCCTTTTTTTCTTTTTCTCCATCGTATTCCTTTATATTCATATCAGGTACGTGATGGGTCATAAAATTATCCACTAAAGTTTTTATGCAATCCTGTGAGTGTCTGGACTTGTACTAACTCAGTGGCCCAGTTGTACTACGGTACGATTGCAAAGATGAAGTCTCGGCTTGGAATTCCGGGTCGGGCAAATTGGTTGGTTTTTTCTATGCAATATCAGGAATTTGTGCCCGATATGGCAATAGGCTTCCCACCTATAATATCGTGGGTGGGACTTATAAGGCAAAACGTGGGTGTCCCAGTACCACTTCTTCGAGTTCACCTACCCCTTCGAGTTCAAAGGAGTGAGTTTATAAATATATTTATGTATGTGTATACGAGTTTTAAGTTTATAGCAGGCAGCGTGGTGTAGTGAATAAAGGTTAAATTGAAGATGCTTTATTGAACCGAAGCAACATGTATTAGAATTCCGAGTTTGGTTACTCACTTGAGCTTTTTCACTCATGGACAGTAGCAAAACCAACCAACGCCGTGAATTACAAAGCAGTGCTTGGTTGACATTCCACTACACTCGCCATCCTAAGACATAAGATGTTAAGTCTGAATATGTCCGGTAGTTACTCTGGCTACAATATCCTTGAAACCGGAACACAGCAGTACATTAGGCTGTTGTTTGGCGGGAGACATAGACATTGCGGTGGTACCGAACTAGGCGGCCTATCACAAATGAGCAATGGACCAGAAGAAGTAGGTATTTCTTGTTTTGTAGTTAGCAACCTTGAGTTAGCTGGCGGTTTCATTTTAAGTAGGTATGTGGAGATGGGTTTAAAAAAAAATATATAGTTATGATGTGCATGTTTAATTATGGAAATGTGAGTAGCCTCAGTTTTTTGAAGTTTAGGATATGGGTTCACAGCTGTCTCTAGGTGGTAAGTTGCTTATTATGATATGTCTTTTTCTGCGAATATAATAGTGAATTAATCAGACCATATTCTTGCTTTGCTCAGCTCTGAAATCCTTTACAACTGAAAGTTCGATCGATAGAGCTTAGGCCTCAGTGTATTATTACATATTAAATATAACATAACATCATTTTACAACAAAATCTTATAAAAATATTTAGGGCCCATCATGAATACATCATTTTAGCTAAGATACACCTCGTAGTAAATCTAGGTCGATTAGCCTTCGAAAATAGAGAAAGCGAAGTTTTTTACTCTATTTCGGTGGCAAGTGAGAACAGATACTCGTTGCTAATTTTGCTGTCGGAAAACAAATGCAAGGGCACGAAATATTTCATCCGGAGCCGACGTTTTCAGCACACTGATTGTATTGTAGCGCGGGTTCTCAATTTAAAAAATACAGCCGAATATCTCCCAACCATAGATATATACCCATAATATAACCATAGAGATAGTACTATACAAGATCATGATTATGGAAACTTTGCTAAAAAGAGACCTACATCAAAATTGTAAAAATATTATATGTATGAGAATTAGTTAAAATGGTTTCAGTCGTTGTAAAGTTAAACGGTTTCCATTCAATTCTTGGAGAATATAAAATGTAGCAACGTCTGATGGAATCACTATAAATAGTTAGAAATAAATAGGCTATTTGTATTAAGCACTTAGAAGTCAATAAACCACGTTGCTTTTATTACAATCTTGTGAAGTATTTGACTTGACAGAATACAAGGTCCTAGTCTGTGCTTTATATCTATCATGTCATGATACCAATGGATTCAAGCATGTTCTGTGATAAAATTACGCCATTCGAAATGCTATGTGTATGTATGTTGGTGCGTCTGTACTACGCGTATAATTGTACGTAAGCGACGAAAGCAACTGGCTCTCGACGGCGGCGCAACCAAATCCCTCCGCTTAAAATTTTGCACCATACCTTTTTATATAAAGCACTAGCCATCTGCCTTTTTTTACTTGCATCCAAAAATGCACTCTATTTTATAACGTCAAAGACTGAATTTGAAATAACAAAACGTAAAGCTCGATTTGTGCAAACCGTACATTGGAATATAGTCCGTAATTTGTAATTGGTATAACCGAGTTTAGATTGCCGACGAGCCAAATGAGACTTTGAGAAAATTCGCATTATGTAATAAAAACATTTATTTTGTCCGTTTCCGAGTAAATAGGACTCCTCTTCCCCTTATGTACTGTGATTTAGTGCGCGCGAGATCGTTTTGATAACTCCTTTTCATATTTCGCTCGGCGGAGCGTTATCTTAGTAGGAAATGCGAGTATTACGTTTTTAAAAACGTTCTACTATGTTTATTCTTTTATTCTGTCTCTCATTTCATTCCTTGGTGTTCGGTGTTAGTTATAAAACAAAACGCATTCAGCCAGTATTTATGTCCTTATATTAAATTTTTAATTTCACAAATGGAATAATCCAGTTCGACGCGTTCGGATTTTAAACCGTTTAATTTGTAAATGGCGCAAGTAGCCAGTTATGCAACCTGCAGCTGCCAGTATTATTGCAGGACTGATTGTGTTTCGACCTCCAACCCTTTGAGTGTCATAACAATAAGACGTTTTGTCGCGATTATATTCCAAACCTGTTTTCGCGATCTGCAGCACGATGTTTGCATTCCGTGTACCTGTGCGCGCTTGCAGATTCAGACCCCTTTAATTCCGAAAACTCGTTCCATTCTTGTGTTGATATAAAACGGTTATTGTAAATCAAGTTTTTGCAGGACGCTGCAGCGGCGAAACGTTGCACGGAGCTCGGATAAAATGAGCGACTGATTACAATAGGCTTGAAATGTCAGATGTGATCTCAATATCAATGTGACAATGAAATTGGCCATGTAGGAGCTCCTATACAGACGTCATTCGAACGAAACATGTTTCGAATTTCAAAATAACATTATTAAATGTGTGGTTTTAATATTCGTGCGATCTGTATAAAGATAAAACGTGAGTGTTCTTTTCAATTAAACTTGTATTTTGTAATTCTACGATTATAATCTCGTTGACAAAATTAGTGAAATTAATAAGTTAAAATACCAAATTATAAATATCTATATAGACTAAATTACCAATATGGTGCGTTTTATGTCGATTTTATTATAATTTTATTTCATTAATAATATGTAAGAGCAGTTCCTGATGTGTTATAATTTTTTTTTAATGATTTCTTAATGCGAATGTTACATGTGTTAATTCAAAACTTTGTAAGTTTATAAAGGATACATTACAATGACATTAAAGATTTTAAATAGTATCCAATTTAATGTCAAATACTTGAAGATATTTTTACGTAATCATTTCAATCTGGTTGCCAACGATCATTTCAATTCGCGAGGTTGAAACAAAATACAAAAATTATTTAAAAAATATCACCTTAGAACTAAATGTATATAATTACCTGAGACTGCGTATAAATAAAAAAAACCCTAAAACTGAAACAGAGGTATTTTTATCTTCATAATACTGTTATTTAGCGGTGAAGTAAACATAGTGTTTTCAACACGAATTCTGCGCTTTGTTAGAAAACTCCTATTCGGAATTCATGAGTTTTTCCACTGGAAAATGAGCTGTTCACTTGAATAAAATTTTATGGCGCTGTGACACTTGTTTCTTAGTAAACAAATTGTATATTTTTTACTAACGCTGTTAAGTATTTATATTATTATCATGTTATTTATATCTTAAGTACTATTGGACTAAACCAAACCATACTAAGTCATGTAATGGAATAAACGTAATCCCCTATCACTCGTAACAAAAGTATGTCATCAACATTGGGAACTTGGGAGTATTTTTTTAAATGCTGATAGGTATCTCGTACCTGAGAGACCGCCTGGGTAGGTACCACCGCAATGTCTATATTTCTCCCGCCAAACAGCAGTGTCAATACACTGTTGTATTTCGGATTGAAGGACATTGTAGCCAAAGTAACTACTCGATATATTGAGACTTAATATCTAAGCCTCAGGATGCGAGCGTGCTTTACAATTCAAGGTGTTATTTGGTATTTGCTGCTGTTCATAAGCGGTCGTATCGCTTACCATCAGGCGAACAACGTGCACGTCTGGCCATACATTGCAACAAAAAAAGTATAAAAGCTAATTTATGCAGTGATGAAAATTTAATTACAGTATGCCGGCGTCTACATTAATTGGTGGCAAAAACTGGGGGTCAAGTCTTAGCGACTTAGAACACAATGTGGGAATGTTAATCTTGACTATTCGAATTTTTGAAACTTGGAGGGATGAATCTGTAAATACTGGTATATATATCGTAGATCGTCTACGGTCTTTTGGCCTGCGAATGTGAGATTTTCAAAATATTGCTAATATTTATTTCTCTATTAAACGCATTGTTTGAGATATGTTTTCATAATATGAATAACAAGCTACTGGTCACTAAAGTAATAAATTACTAGGTATGAAGAGATGTAATGCTTTATACGAGGTAACCAGCCTATTACAGTGTAATACTTAAAAATTATAGCGAGCAAGTCGCTAGTGCACTCCGCAGTATGTATCCGCGGAAGGCTTTCGTGAATTCCATCACACTTTGAATGGAATGACATTTCGATCAATGTAACTTAATTATATATTTCATCAATAGAACTTTATTAAATACCACAAAGTTCTCAAGTCTTCCCATAATAAAGATCTATAATATTGTACAGCCTCCGTGGCGCAGTTGGTTAGACGCCGCCTGTGAAACAAGAGGCCGCGGGTTTGATCCTCGTACCGAGAGAAATGTTTGTGCGGCCCACAAATATTTCTTCCGGGTCTGGGTGTTTGTGAGACCGAAAAGTCTATCGTAGTTCCTGATACCCACGACACAAGACTTAATCTTAGTGTGGGGTTAGGACTATGTATGTGACTGTTGGCTGTTATTTATTTATGTATTTATAATATATGATATTAATCAATAGATTTATAATTGTGACCATCAGCTCGGCACAATATCCTATACAAGCTACTAAAGAAACGAATTAATCTTCAAATACTGTAAATTTATTTGTAAAAATTCCCAATAACCAACCAATCGTCTGCACCAAGTCAAAAGCGTATAGGTACAAAATCGTCGAAACAGTGCAACAAGAACAAAAACATTACCTTTTCCCGTCGAAGAAAAAAAAACTCAAAATATAAACACGAGCGAAACCAAACACAGTCTTACAGCGACAAATTAAACTAGGTACTAATCAAACCACCCTCCCCTCATAAAGATTGTACATAGAGGCGCCGGTAAAGGGTTGCACCCTTCGCTCAGAGCTCGCTTTTGCAGCGAAACCGCGCTGCAAATACCTATTTACTTTCTAAACTGCCATATAATGCGGTCTCCGCTTTAGCTCGCTTGCAAAAACCAGTTTTCTATAAACAAACTTTGTTGGTGGAGTGCAAACTTGATATGTCGCTTGCGGTAGAAAATGTTCCTGATCTCGGCCACTCTGTGATGAAATTAGTTTCAGTTTTTTTATATTAAGGTTATGGAGTATTTTTATAAAATGCTTGCATAATTTAATGTGTGGTATATTAGGTTTATGAAATTATGATAGAGTTCAGGTATATGGTAGTTGAAAATATGTCAAGTATTAAAGTAATATTGAAAGACATTTCTTTATTGATATTTGTTTCAGGAAAATCTTAACAGGTGATACTTTGAAAATATCTCATTGTACTTATCTGTTTATATTTAAAAACAGTTTCCTTATGATATAAGGAAACTTAACTTAAAAATTGAAAAGTCCAGCAATTACTTTATAATATATTCAATACGAATTATTAAATTTATGGCTCTATAAAAAATTTTACAACGCTTGCTTCCATTAAGGTAATATTGGTAATATAGTTTTCGAATCAAAATACCAATACACAGTTTGCATTTGAAATAAAATCTAACCAAATCCAAGTAAACCACGAAAAATATCTGTTTATTTGCTTGCACAGACGCACGGCATATGGCCGACGCGCATTCTACGCAAAATGACAACATTCGTATGCGGACAATTGTTGTTGTGTACTCAAGGCGTGTTTTTTGTTTTTTTGTACTTACATAGGTCTGTGTGGCGCGCTATGGGGAGTGTTAATTATTTATGAAAAATAGATAGGCGCTTTGTTCCAAGCATCCGTGGCGCATTTGTGATGCGATGTCTGGCGATACGACTGGGCTTGTCCGAGACAAATTGTGCGGGAATAGTGGGTTATGAATCGTAGTGGAGACTGGGATCACTGATCTGTGTATTTTGGGAACTATTTTGATATACCCAATGTTGGGGAAACGCTTCCGAAAACGATAACAGGCAATAGTAGTAATCATGCTTATTATGATGGTTCAGAAATAAAGATACATTGCGGTGAATAAAATTCATCTTTTTACCATTTTTTGTACTTTTTTCACGCCCAATCATGGTAGTATATAGTACCGCAATCATTTGTCTATGTTATGAGGTCAAAAAGTATCTAATAGTTTCTGAGTACTGATTGATAAGTACCTACCAAACTAGAATTATTTTCTCAGCGTATATTGTATGTTACTGTATGTGTGTATTTATTTATGTGTGATAATATTATGTTCTGAGAATAGACGTACAGACCTCGCCATTCCCGCCTTATGTATATTGGTATTAAATATTAATGTGCAAAAACTTATTAAAAATAATTGTTATCAACTTTACACATTCAATTAATTTCCCTTAGCGATAGGCTTTTGTTATCCCGAATTACTGAAGTACGACTGCCCTTATCAAACACAAACAAATCAAAACATTCGATTTAACAAACGTCACGAACAAATTCATGTAAAACTATGCGAGTTAATTGGCTGTGGAAATCATTAAACCCGTACTCTCCCTGATAATTTAAGTGGCGACATCAGTTTGGGTACGTAGGCTCATTATCTCATGTCATGTGACAATGATTTAGATTAGTTTTTTAATTTGTTTAATGGCTGTATACGGATTCGCCTTCGGCACTAAATAGGGATAAGAAATATCGTTCTTAAGTTTCTTATTTCAAAAAGTTCCATAGACACATTCTATTATATAGTCTTTTTAGAGTCTAATTTTCAAAAATGGAATTTAGGCGATCGCTAATTAAATCGGGACCTTGGCAGAATTTCCTGCTTATAGGCTAATCGACTTAAGTTATGGTTTATCAGGTGTTAATTTTTTGTAAGTTGATTTACCAGCGAAGGTCATAATATGATAATTTAATAGTAAAAAGTTTTACAGACGAATAAATAATACAGAAACGAATGTGCATAATAGAAAACTACTATGCCTATAAAGCATAGATAATCTTTATTTAAAGTACAACAACCAATTTTTATAAATATTAAATAAAAAAATATTACGGTACCAAAAATGAGCATTAATGTATGTTTTACAATGAGTTATTTTCTGTAGAAATAAAAAAAAAATCTTTTATTTCTGAAACCTTTTGTATTCGAAATGTCCATGTTAACTGAGGAAATCACAAATAAATGTTACCCAATTGGTAATCCTATTATTGGACATAAAGAAAAATTATTTAAGCTTATTCATGACCTTTTTTGTTAATACGTTTCACGCAAATATTCCTAATATATAAACAACCAAATATGTACAGATTTGTGGGTTTTCACCAAATATTAAAAAAAATACTATACATCAATTCAAACGTATACTACGGTATTCTATTTCTAAAACTCTGGCCGTGAACATTACTACAGTGAATGGCAACATAAACGGAATGTATTTCAAAAATGGAACAATAACCTCTAACTCGGCCAGGGACGGCGTTCGCTCAAAAAAACGAAGTGAACCAATATTTGCTCCCGATCGGCCGACACTTCCGACTGACATTCTTTTGTCGACGGCATTGTACGCGCCCGGTGTCGACGATAGATATTCTATCGATTGTTTGTCGAGCTTGTTTGAAGATATCGGACCGTTTTAATTGATCTCTTTAATTAGCTTATGTTTGTTAATTGATTAGAAAAGTTGCGGTTTTTGGATTGGTTAGTGTGAATAATTGGTGCATGGATAAGAACGATTACGTTCTAGGTATAGTCAGCTGTTTTTCAGTTTGAGATATGTCATTTTAGTGTTTGTTGTTGTGTTTTCTGGATGTTTTAAAAATTTTGCTACATGCATTACTGGCTCAAACTGCTCAAAAGCGGATCAAACCCGCGGCCTCTCGTTTCACACCCAGCTTCTTACCAACTGCGCCACAAAGGCTGACATAAAAATAAATTAATTTTGTTTATTGATATTTGTAAACCGTGTTCATAATTTTAAAACACACAAATATGAGTAACATAATGTTTAAATCTTCACAATTTACGTAATAAAAATACATTGTTGATTTATCCTTTTTTAGTAATGTGATAGTTTACAAAAAATGATTTTTATCTAAAAAACGATATGCACAATACACATCTGTTTGAAACTGATATTTATATAAGCTTTTATGGTTAGTACTATCCTTTACCACCTGGTCAATACCGATTGTAAAACAAACGAATATTGAATAACAATATCGACTAAAGCTAATCGATACTGGACAAATACTGGCCACTGCAGCTTTATTGATTTATCGATTGTTTGTGTGACGTGGTTGGCTATCGAATTCTATATTTAAATTTCCGTTTACTTATGGTGGGAACTCTAATGATGCGATTGGCTTACAATTTTAATTATTTTTTAAATTATGTTCTTTTGTTATTTGAATCTACTGGTATGCAAAAGGTGCGGATTATAATGCGCCTGAAAGTTAGTGCATCGCAGTCCAGTTACAGTGTTCAAAATATGATTAAATATTTCTTGTGGACATTATTATGTTAGTCTACTTAAAGTCGGATATACACGAGCTGAAACTAAAACTTCATATACCTACTTGCGCGGAACATTAAGGCAGTCGCTACACATGTGCGCTCGGTAGTCGCTTTTAAGGTGATTATTCTACTAAAAATAATGGTGTGTGACTGAAAAATAGCAATTAGTAATTATAAACAGTGTATAAACCGATTGAAATAGTTTTCTAAAAAATCTGCAATGGAAAGGCGCTCTAAGACAAGACAAAGAAGCAGGCCCACGGTCTCAAGGTTGACTATAAAACCGCTAGCTTGAAGTCAAGGATCGTATGACAAGTCATACAAACAAGAGCTGATGCTGAGGTGAAGTGGAGAGCAGTGTGCAAGAGGGCAATAGTTCCTGTAGGAATAACGTCTAACAAACGTAGAGGCAAAATATTAATTAAAATTCAATCATAATACGATACAAAAACTACTTAGTTTGACGGCAAGCGCAGTATCGATTGGCTCCACGATTACCTACCCCATGCCGGTAAAACATGTATTTTTGTGTCTTGTTTAAACCTACTTCTCAGAAAAGAATTGGAATAAAAACTATTATAAAACCAGCGCACAACTAATACCGTAAAATCTCATTCATTCTGCACGCAAATAATCCGTTTAAAAACATCTAAATTCAAGTAAATACGGCAAAAAATACGTGCCGAGCCGAAACGACGCCATCTTGAATTCGCGAGGCGTCACACCGTTGTTTTTTTATTAAAAAAGGCCTAAGTACGAGACCATTATACATAGGTATTGTGTGGGAGACATCAGTGATTAAGTGCCTGACATGGATGATGCGAAAATAGGTCTTCGCACCACGGAATAAAGCACAAAATCGTTTGTATGAATTTTGCTTTTTTTTTGCCGGCCCGTGTAGGGTTCGAGGAGCATTTAGCGCGCCCACCCTCGCAGGGTGAGATTTCTTACAGTACGCTATATTATTAATATCCCAGGGGTTGCATAGAGAAAAATGGGGAGCATTGGAAGGGAAAACGTGTTTTATGGCAGCCCTGGTGCGGGAAATGGCGGAGATTATTACGAGGACCCTCTTCGCATGGAATAGGTATGGCGGAGTGTATCGCGAGATTTATCACTGTTTACCCAACGAGTTTGTTTAAATAATGCGAAATTCAGTGCATTAAGGTATATTTTCTATGACTGCATTGTTAAAATGGATTGCATAGATTTATAAAACGGCTTTGTTACTAGTATATTTGCGTGATCTTAGAGATAAACGTATGTATATACAAAATATTGCAATGAAGGTAT
Source organism: Hyles lineata (assembly GCA_030180105.1). NCBI lineage: Eukaryota > Metazoa > Arthropoda > Insecta > Lepidoptera > Sphingidae > Hyles > Hyles lineata. Next base: position 10,202,019 of record JARJEE010000013.1, on the reverse strand, counting down.
TTTTAAAAGCACATCTGTAGGTCTTATTAATTGAATATGAATATGAATACACCCAACGGTCACATACATAGTTCTGACCCCACATTAAGATCCAGTCTTGTGTCGTGGGTACCAGGAACTTCGACAGACTTTTCGGTCTCATAAACACCCAGACCCGAGAAAAATATTTGTGGGTCTCACAAACATTTGTCTCGATGCGGGGATCGAACCCGCAGCTTCTCATTTCACAGCTGGAGTCTAACCAACTGCGCCACGGAGGCTATCGTAATAAAACTCTGCGTACTTTGTACATAATATAATAAATACTGACTTATATAACTAAATGAACACCCTTATATGTAGATGAGATAACTCTTGTATGATGCATGTATGTATATTTTGCAAGGTTTAAATGAAATTTACGACTCTTCCTTCTAGTCCATTAATTTATAAACAAAGTGCGAGTGGAATGAGATTAAAGGACGCGGGGACTCGCCGTACCGTCCTTAATAGGGATTACTTAATTATTTGATACGTCATGGAATACATTTTAATTGCGTTTTATGTAACACTAGCGGTCGGGCCCGGATCCGCCCGGGTGCATACACGTTTTTAAATGGCGGTCAAAATGTTTAATTCTGACTATCAGTTTAGAATATCGACCAATCGGACCACGAAAAACGAACAAAATTTCCTCGTATTTGCTAGAAATATCACTACTGCTTTCCTCCTATAGGTCATCATAGCGTGATGATATATAGCCTATACCTGAAAAAATCATTCAAATCGGACCAGTAGTTCCAGAGATTAGCGCGTTCAAACAAACAAACAAACTCTGCAGCTTTATAATATTAGTATAGATTATTTCAATTAAGAATATTTCTGATCTATAGATGTTTGTACCATAGGTCCAATAAGAGAGAAACTATAAGACTTAACATATGTCTGAGGATAGCGAGCGCAGTGAAATACCAAGCATTACTTTGCAATTCATGTTGTTGTTTGGCTTTACTGTGCAAGAGCAGTCGTATCGCTTTCTTAATACCTACATACAAATTCATGAAAATTATGATAAAATGATATGACCCCCATTTTTGCTATTTTTACTTTACTTGAGTATGGGCGCGTTGTATAATTTAAGAACAAATGGAGAAAGAAATGGAAAGCTATGGAATTTTGTCTTTGCATGTACGAATGTATTATAATAATGAATTTATGTATATTTGATTAGTCACCTTAGCTAACAAAACCTTTTACATAATATTTAATTATCTTTATACATCGGAACCACGTAGGAACACCAAATTGTTTTTTTACCCTCTAAATCTTTACAAGACAGTTCCATCAATCAATCTCATGGTGTAGGTGGCCGGTGTTGCATAGTAAGTGCAACGGTGAGACGAATTTCCGACCAGGTACGATCGTTTAACTCGGGTAAGCTTTTAGCAGAACCGTCTGCGTACACTAGGCAAGTTCTGCAATATTTCACGTTTTTGACGATTCATTACTTATACATGTTTGTTTCTCATGATATATTTACACACTTTATGATTTTAGTAAATAATATAATATAATATTAAATATTATATATCTTTTTACATTTAACTGATTCACCAGCAGATTATACAATAATTAAGTAAACAATGAATTTCAGATAAAATTATATTGTTCACTTACTTATAGGTGGACCTATCTACATCAAACAACTAAAAGGCAGGCAATAAAAAAATAATAAGTATATTAGAAAATAATATGGATATCAAATAATTAGTAAATAATATAGAAATTATAATACACGAAATAGTTTTCTTCAAACATAGGTTTCGGGCCAGCAATGGACCTTCACTCCTAGAACGCTGGAGACCAAGTCAAAAATATTTTTATTTTGTAGATTTTAGTCCCGGAGCAAAATGTGTTCGTAGGTATTTGGTGTAGCACTACCTGGGTTTTTAATGTAATGATTTAACTTTAACTTCTAAAATAATTAGTCATAGATCAGAACAACATAGTCCGTGAAAACAAGACTATCCAAAAAAGTGACAAACTTTTTTATAAACAAAACATACCTGTTTTAATTTTCACGCGTACACGAGTCACAGACTCGCAGTTTCACTGCGTGATTGTCAGGAGAAATGTTCTTTTTTCCTGGAATACTCTACTAGAATATATATATTTGTACATAGTAGTTTGAGGAGGGTCGCGTAGTGTAATCTATATAGATATTAATAGCCTTTTTCAAATAATATAATGCGTAAAAAAATACTACACACAGTACAGTTAATATTAAATTGTAAAATAAATTTTGTAGAAATATATATGTTGCAAATACATTGATCAATAAAACAAATTCACTATTTACATTTATAGTCTTAAGCCTCAGGAAGTCCAGTGCTAAACATAGACCTCCCCCAAGGATCTCCACATCGACCTGCTGGGAGCAGCGGCATCCAGCGACTCCCTGCAGCTTTATCCATGTCGCCCGTCCACCTTGTAGGTGGACGTCCGACACTACGACGTCCGACGTTTATAGTGGCAATGTTAAATACAATATAACTCCGATACAAGTGTTGTAAGGTTAATTGAAAACTGGGGTATAAAAACTTATGAGACCACTAGTAATAGAAAACTACCAAAGAAATTTCAGAGCCAAAAAAAAACTAGACATGAAATACGCTGATGTTCATCATATTAAACTTTTCTTACTAAAAGACCTTATATTCAAAATTTAGTCAACTTCGCGCTTATTATTATACTGAAAAATATTTTTTACAAAAAAACGATTTGTCATATTTTTTGTGACCACAATTATGTAACTGTTTACTATACGTTTTCCATTTTCTAATCTATCCGAAAAGCCATTAACCACGGTAATTGCCGCGTCTCCCCTCAACAACAAAAATTGCTTAAGGGCAAACAATGCGGACACAATCAAATTGGATTGTATTCCATTGTGCCAAAGTTTATTTTACAATGGAACAGTGTACATAACTATACATAATAGGGCCTCTCGTCTAGGCGCATAATGGGGTGTCTCTATTTTTGACAAAGGGGACTTTATGTATTATTGTTTTAATTTATTCACGAGTCTATTCCGCTATAGGCGAACAGACGTTGTATGTATTATATAATATGTTTGTTGTAATAATGTATATAAGAATAAGCTTAGTACGTAGTGTTTTTATAAATTGTTAGAAAAACCGGTAAATGATTTATCTTACAATTGTGTGTATATTTTTCTTTTTATTGCAGTTTTTTTGAGTGAGTGCTGTCAATCAGATATTTAAAAAAATATTGTATAAAAGTATATTAATTTTCTATATTAATCCAAAAAAGTTCCCGGATAGTAGTTTAAATTTTGTATCTACGTTTTCTTTTAAAAAATGCATAAAATTTAGGCGAATAGCATATTCGGATCGTTTTTAGTACAACAAGAAAAAACAGGTCAGCAGAAAAACATATATTTTAAACCCGGTTTATAAATGTTGGTACCTAGATTAAACTGGCAAACAATAAATAACTTCTAGATGGTAGTAAAATAATTGTAAAAAATAGGCATAATTTAAGGAGAAAAACCAACTAGATTTTGGTACAATTTTAAAATAATTTATGTCGATTAAAAAACAGTTGATATTTGTACGACATAATAACAATTCTCAATATTTTGGATTATCGAAATATTATGTAATGCAAATTGTGAAATATTTTATTTGTGAGTATTTAGTAAATATAATAATCAAACGTATAATAAAATATATGTTTTGATCCTACGAGGATTATTTTAAGTGACGTCGATTTGTACAGCGTTATTCAAAGCTCTCAAAATCCATTAACATGGAAGGTACGCGTAAAATAAACCTACGCCGATACGTAGAATGAATAGACAAAATCTAAATGCTCAACTTCAATGGATTTCCAAAGATAAATCTAGATGGTATGAAGTAATTTTAGATGTCGATTAATCTAATCTAATTCAAATTAAATTAGTAACAAGGGTCCTAGTAGTGTTTCTGCCTTCCTATTCTGAGAAAAAATGTGAGTATATAATATAAGTATGTAATATATGTATACAAGTACCATTCACACATATCATAGAGAGAAATTCGAAGTTTTATGTCGTAAGTTAAAATACAGCGAGAAATTTTGGGTATCACATCTAGACCAAAATAAATATTTTTGAACCACATAACGTTATACAGTCGCCTCTTAACCAGGTGAGCCACTAGTTAAAAACGAAGATACAAAAAGCTAAACAAAGGTGCCTCTTGTAAAAAAAAATCTGTGCGCTTTTATAATCACGTAAAATTACCGATTCTGGTTTATATCAAACAGATTAACGAAGCATCTATATAATTTTTCATATATTTGGGGTAATGATGTCTCCAGATGATGATTTATGGGAGCTGGTTTCTACAGTGTAAACTACAAAAAACGCTACCAAAAATATCTCCCACATAACAAATATACAAAATAATATTCAATATTCATATTGTTCACAGATTGCATTCTACAATTAATGCAATTTAAAACAACCTAGTTTTAGTCCTGGGACCAGTGCGGATTACTTTAGAATTTCTTCTCCTTGCGTCGTGTTCGTCAGTATTGAGGGTCGTGATCTCCCTCCTGTATCACTGTGTATTCCATTAATTGGTTCTGTATTTTTTATGGTAAATAATGCAAAATGGGGAGATGAGCATGTCATTCGTCTGATGGTAAGCGATACGAGCTTATGGACATTTGTCTGCTAGAATTAATCAAAAAGTAATGTAAGTTTTTCGAAACATTAAATTACATGGTGCATCCACATTTCAGTGTACCTTTGTGGAAATATTATATAATTTTACTGATAACCACAGTGTTAGACAATATTCTTTAATATATAACATTTTGTTATTAGATGTTCCTGAGTCACATTTGAAAATGTCGCTCAACACAAAGTAACTGATAAATAATAAGATTGAGTAATTAAGTTTTCCCTAGGTACGCCACACAGCTTTATTTATCTGTGGCGTATCTTGGGAGAGACCTATCTCCAGCAGTGGACTGCAGCGGTTTGATGAAGATGATGATTAAGTTTTACAACATATTAACTACCTATTAGTTATATTCACCATTATACTGGCCATATTTGTCCATTGCGGACTAAAAGATACCTTTATAGCTTAGGCTGTATTTCAGCGAGTTGGCTTAGTGCGGGTTGGCGAATTTAACATACCATAGAACATCTAATAACGATCAGTTCGCCAGTTTCCTCACGATGTTTTCTTTGCCATTGCAGTACGTGGCAGTTGACTGCAATAAAATGTTCATTACTTATTTATAGCTATTTATTTATTATTTATAGCTTCTAAGGTATACGATGATACGAACTGTGACGGATTTTATGATCTTTGTATGATGTCTTCTGTCTGGGTGAACACGAAAATCTTGAAAGCAAATCCGACCTTCGGCAATCAAACTCACCAAATGAAACGCATTGATATTCCTTCACAGCCGTTATCTTTGAGACAATGGTTGTGGCAGCCCGTTCTTCCATGGGCTTAACCATCCTTGGTAACCTATGGTATTAAACTGCCACTACCACTGGACTTATTCTAGACAGTTTTACAACCCATTTTAGGTATTGAATATTTTGTCTTTTTCGCTTAAATTGAATTCAAAAGTCGTTAGAAAGGGACAAAACACTCGATAAAACTAAAATAGGTTTTAAAACTGTCTATATATAAGGCAAAAAGTCAAAAAACTCGACTCAACAGTTCACAGCGCTATTCACACCGACGGAGACAGAACCAAATGGAGAAAGATCGTTAGAGAGGAAATGATACAGAAAGCTACGACCCCCAATACTCAATATATAATAATCCTCAATAATACAGGAATACGACACAAGAAGAAAGAAAACTCTCATCTTTCTCTATCACTCTCTCTCTCTCTTAAAGTACAGAAAGTCCACTGGACTTAGGCTTTCTCTAAGGATTTCCACACTCATCATAAATTTGAATTATGTCGTAGCATCCTTCCAGGGTCCGCTTTTCTGCTTGAAATCGCAACCTAGTAGAACTAGTAGCAAAGAAAGTTGGCAAGTTTTTGATTTTCATCAGAAGACAACAGGCATGATCATGAGGCAAGTCTTGAAACTACACCAAAATAAGACGATTCAAAAAAGTCAACAGCAATACACACACAGAGATACACTACAACGTTCGCGACGAATGTTCTGTGTCGGCACGTATCCAGTCAATCGGTCCATTCATTAATAAATTCTCCCCCAATAAAATAACAAGAAAACCGGTTTCACCCTCGGAATTTCAACCATAACTCCTCTACTCACCACCAGGTGGAGCTAGTTTGAGCCTATATTATTTTGATTTCATTTTCCTATTTTATACTATTGAAACATTTTATAAAGAAAATTAAGTCCGTGTTACATTATTATTGCACTAAAATAAATACATATTTAAAAAAGTGCTTCCAAAATTGTTCGATAGATGGCGTTATTTTCAAACAGATGTGGAATGCTACGAATGGCGTAGGCAACAACGTTCGTAGCATTCACGTAGCGAAGTGTTGAATGTTGCGCTATAAAATTTACTTATATTTAAAATTATTACTATTTTTTGCTTTGGTTTGGTTTGGTTTTTAACTGAGAAGATTATCCTATTAGTAATTTATTAATACTGTGTTCCATTTTTTCGTTCTTAATTAATCTTTGAAATTTTTGATTAGTACGTAAATCTTAGCTTGCAATTCCGTGATTTAATTTTATATTAATTCAAATTACAATATTGTTAAGTAAAAGAAATCCAACTGTTAAATACTGCTTTAATTTATGTATATTTTAATTTTTCAACAGTTGATTACATTAGAGTTAAAGATAATTTCATTAAAATTACTTCACAATAACTACGTATTTTACACATAGAAAAAGAAATTAATTAGATGTTAGGTATATTTACGATTTATTCTAAATATTCTGTGTATTCTTGCTAACCAAGACTGTATTGGTACTGCCAATAGTCTAAAAAATCCATAGTCTAAAAGGAGTATCCACCTGAAAGAAAGTCTCTCACCACCCCATACGTTTATACCGGCGTAGTCAAAACTCGACATTACCAGGCTCATTCGAAACACCACTTGCATGGTTCGCTTGTCGCTTGTATTCCATCACCGTTATCTTAAGAAAAATATAAATATTGAAATTTGGTGAGAATTCTACTTTATCGGTTTTACTTCAGTGCTCAGTATTTAATATTATAATTTTTCTTTACTCTTAAAATATGAGAACCACGATAAATTCAATTTCTGAATAATGTTTAAAGTTTGGTCCTTTTATTATTTTGGCTGAAAAAGTAAATGCTGTTTTGCTTCTATCGGTAGAATACTAATAATCTAGCATTTTCTAGCATAATCTAGCATCGGTAAAATACTAATAATCTAGCATTTTTACTTGAAATAGTATGATTTCTGTCGCTTTTTTCTTCGGCAAATAAAAGTGCGAAACCCTATTTTACGTTGCCAACCTAAGTCCCTGTTAATTTTAGTGAATTAACAATTGATAAAACGACTGATATACGTACCATAAGGAACCAGCTTGTGCATTTGTATGACCTTTCTGTATTCACATGGCAACATGATTAAAATGCATTTCGTGAATTCATTGCAAATTATCGTATTCATTGGTGAGAAATGGATATTTTTCATATACATACACAAACATAGAAGTCTGTTCAAAACCAGATCTGCACAAGCTGATATCGGTGCAGCACTCTTTGGTGTTTGGGTTTTCTACCACCTTATACAGCGAAATTATAGTTTCATACTTTTATACCTGGTATATGAACATTTCAACAGGAGCTATGGAGTGTTATCATTAAAATAAGTTATTGGAAGCCGCTATTACATGATTTCTTTCCAAAATAGTCTTCCGTCCATATGCTTGGGACTTGCTTAATGCCATAAAAACTAGGTGATGCCTGAGATATGTCTACTAATTTAGTTTAAATATTGATTTCTTTATTACTGATTTGTAAATTGTATACAATGCACTGAATAGTTCATAATGAGCTACGGATTTTTCAAAATTTACACCACTGCTCACGACTCTCAGCCTCTTTTATCTATGTAAAACTCGTTCGGCGTTAACAAATTAATCAAATTAAAAAAAAAGGTTTCGTTTTTTTAGTCGATTTTTTTTACTGCAATGAATGGCGAGACGAAGATGAGACAGTAGCAAAATCAAACAAACCCATGAATTACAAATCAATGCGCTTGCCATCCTGTGAGTTAAGATGTTGTGTCTCATTATTTCCAGTAGTTATTCTGACTACAATGCCATTAAAACCGAAACACAATAATGCATTTATATTGCTGTTTGACGGGAATATTTTTTTGCAAAAACCATTACTGAATAATTGTTTTAAATCTGCAATAAGCAAGAGACCATAAAAGTATATCAGTTAGGTATCCAGTTCAAACAGATTGACATAATAATATCGGCACTAGAAGTCACTTCGTTTGCCAGTACAAAAAATGCAGTTAGCAACGGCTCCATCAGGTGAGCAAATATTTTAATAAACTACATTTTACACTAAGTACACAAAGTACGGGTTTTAGTTGAAAGTACCATACTTCTTGTCATTTATATCAATTAGACAAACAATCATCGAATGAAGATACCATTCAGTAAACAGAGTAATCAAATATTTAAAAAACGAGGAAAGTCCCAGAAACAACCGATCCTTTAATCGGTAGGACTCACATACAGGGTGCGTGAGATATTTGTTTTTACGTAACTCCACTTCCCATGAATTTCCATGAATGAAATCTCGATTGCATCCTTTATTTTATATTGACTGTTTTGTCCATTTTAAATGAGCCATTGTGAGTTTGAATATAAATAATTGTCACCAATATCAACTTGTGATTTCGCGGAAAAAGTCTCGCAATAACTAGAACGGGGATTGAAGGTCGAACTCAATGTGCATTGGTGGTGACATATTATTACCATCATGATTTCGACCCTCAGTAGTAAGTCTTTAATATGTAATAGACCGTGTAGATAGATACCACCGCAATGTATATTTCTCCCGCCAAATACCAGTGTAAATGCACTTGTGTCCCAGTTTGATGGACCTTGTAGCACATATTGATACTTAACATGTTATGTCTCAGGATGGCGAGGACAGTGGCTTTGTAATTCGTTGTGTTGTTTAGCATACTACTGTTCATCAGGTAAATGACGCGCTCGTATCGCTTTTCCTCGCAATTAAAAAAACGGAATATAGGCTAATTTTGAATATATGAATATAATTAAAATAATGATATTTTTTCTGGTTACGATTATGAGACGTCAAGGCGAATTAATACACTTTAATTAAAAGTATTTAAATTTTCATAAAATGTCTCACAAAAGTGTAATCTAAGACTGAGAGTATAGACATACTATGGTATATTATATTTTAAATAGTTCAATATTATACAATACACAGATTGTATGATATTAAAATTCTAGTTTTTATCGGCAGTTTCGATTGATCAAGAATGTAGTTGGAACGTTAACTGATAGATGGCGCTAAATTGAAATGAAATATCAACAGTTGTTTTGTAACTTAACTTTTGTTAAATACCGTACGGACCATTATTCTATTCTGTCACCATACATGAACACCCTTTTTTTTAATACACAGTTGAGTACTTTGGACTGGACATCATAACAATATTAATTGGTTTATTGCTTTTTTTGGCAAAAACGGATCTATATATTTTTCCTTATCTTTATAAGTTTTAATATTAAATGTAGTTACTGTTTTATGTTGACAGTTGGTTCTAAATAATATTAATAGGCATTCTATTCTTTACAAAGCCGCTTAACAGTGAAATAACAACTCTCCATTCATGCCAAGTTAGTTTCCCATTCGAATCAAGCCAGACGTATTGAAAAATATAACGAAATCTTCGGCACAAAAAACAGCGTACTGTGAGGGACGCGGATTTTTATACGCCGCGTAACCATGGCAACGAAGTGTTTATTTTTCCTGAGCCTTATTTGATTACATGGAGTTTGTCGCGACAGACTGAAACTACGCGTTAACGAGGCGTTGATTACTTTCAGAGGGTTATCAACTAGTTTATTGTGCTTAGTTCAAGCCTGATTGGAATTTCTAATATGTCGTAATTGAGTGTTAAGACCTATATCTGTCTAGCTAGATAAATTGGTTACGTTCTATAATGTAATATGAATAACGAAGAGATATTTCGATGTCAGTATATTAGTTCATACGCTGCCCTATCGGCTATCAGCCCTATCAAACCACAAGTAATAAATTCATGAACGTATGCATGTTTTATCAGACGCGATAAACGCAAAATATTTTTCATTTGCTCAAAATGTTGAGCACACATGACAGTAACTGTTAGTCGACGCGCGGAATTATGAAAGACCATGATTAATCAGCATCAACGCAGTACATACGCTTTGTTCCACAGCTCTATTTACTGGCACATAACGGTGACATCTCATTATATACCGCGACTATGTGTACCCACCCGATCGCGTATCTAGGAAGTTTGCACGCAAAAATCTAGCGCTAGGTGCTTGCCCCCTGGCGCACGCACACACACAGCGCGCCCCCCGACACACACGCGGCCAAGGAGCGAGACTGCGTGTTAGAAAAAGACAGCCATAAAAAACACCCGCTGGTGTGAGGCGCTGCCCCCAAAAAAAGCACCAAAAACGCTATCTGCGCAACTTTCCGGCGCAGAATCGTTAACGACTGCCGCTCTCTTTATCGTACACGCCGTGCCTCCTATATTTCTATTTTTTCTCCGTCTGCCATTAGACGTAAGACTATTGTGCGTGCAAATGAAAATAAACCGTATACCGAGTGAAATAAAATAACATTCACAACGCTCCGAACGTGGCGGATAGATTGTGCGTCGGTCGCTAGACGCACACACTTGCACCGGAACAGAAATAACGATCGCATTTTTGACCGAAAAGGACGGACAGATGGCTGAAAAGAGAAGAAAAAAATGACGACCATTTTGCTTGGCGCACCTACGTCGCGAGCGGGCTGGGGTTTTATGTATGCTATCTTTTTTGAGAAAAAATCCAACCAAAACAAATGCACGTGGCCGGGTGTTATGACCGAGGTTGGGAAAAATTCTCCCGTCCCGCTAAGAGATGCCGTTACGGGCGCGGCATTTTTTTCCCCGCGCCATTTAGTTATGGAAAAAATTACGCGGTGGCGCTTTTGTTTCGAAGAATGCCTCAGCTGCTTGTAGACTCATTGATATTTTAATCACCTACTTATCTCTGCGATTATACCGAGTATCGAAGCCATTAGCCTTCGTTTGTTTTGCTACTTTGCGTCTTGTTCTTGGCTCTTTTTTCACTTTTATGTTTTAAACGTTCATTTCTTTGTTCATTTGCGTACATAATTCTTCTTTTAATTGAATAAATAATTCAATCTTGAACCATTGACTTGAATGTAAACTTTTGTTAACTATTTTGTCGCGATTACAATGGCATGGCGATTAGATACGTCATGATAATGGTTATATTATATTAATAAATTATAATAAACAGTTACAGATATTGGACATGTTTTGCAAGATTCTAAAGATAAGAATGCTTAGCCGAAAATAAAAGCAAATACCAAATAAAAGCAAAAAACAGTTTTCATATTTCAGGAGCAAAGCTTGAAGGTATCATAACTTAAAAGCTTTTGGTTGTGAAATATTAGACCATATCTGGAAAGCTAATGTAAAAATAGCAAAAATCTTACTGTTATCTCTAGAGATAAGTTGAATAACAATAATTGTCTAGACAACTGGTTATATTCGATTTTTTTATTTGCTGTGAATGGCGAGATGAGCATGCCGTTCGCCTGATGGTAAGCGACACGACCACTCATGAACAGTAGCAAAACCAAACAACACCTTGGATTACAAGACAATGCTTGGCATTGCACTGTGCTCGCCATCCTGATACATAAGATGTTGAGTCCTAATATGTCCAGTAGTTACTCTGGCTACAATGTCCTTCAATCTTAAACACAACAGTATATTTATACTGTTATTCGGTGGGTTTATATACGCATATAAAACTCGCTTCAACTTTGTTATATTTTTTGACTACAAAATTTTTCACTACCCATATCTCATATTTACACTCCTTTGGCGTTACATCATTTCGTTGTCTTCGAAATCCATCTCTTTAACGCATCGGTAAGTCGCACAGAAGTGTAAATTTTAGTGTACTACCTAATACTCAATAGTCATTATATTATAAACTATCATTTTATGAGAAAAGCGAGCTCTTAAGCTTCCTGTAAGGACATTGGTTCGATATTGAAAAAAGGAACTGAAACCATTATTTTCAACAGTACTAGTAGTTTTTGATAGAGTTTTACGTCAAGTATAAGTGATGATAATGATGGTACAATTCACATATATCCACAAGTGTAATAGTTGATCGAAACAATTATTCTAATATGTGAATAAGTGTAATCTTAACTCGGACACATCCACTTGCTACACAACTTTTCTATCGTTATAAAGGTTTGGCGTTCCCTCTTTCTGAGGTTACGAATATTGTATCACCAGCAAAGTTTTTGGCATAGAATTTATATTTGAGCTTGAACATAGCTTGATGATGAATCGGAATATGATGTCGCTCAACTCATTTTATTTCAGAAGATCCGCTATAAGTATTTTTTTACTGTTTTTGCCACACTTACCTTATGCCAATGCAACATAATTATAACACACATTACATCGTAATATTATAAACAATTGATTTGTAAGCTATGATTTTGATTACGATACTTCGGCATTGCCTTAATCTTATGATAAAACTAAATTAAATGCAATGCAAATATTTTGTTACCCAAATAAAGTGTAATGCTAGGTCTATTATTTGAAACCAACCTTGTATTTTCTCCTGCCACTAGACTAATGACTCAATATATTTCAGCAGACAACAATTTACGTCATAATTATTGAATGAATAATCTATCTCAAAAAGACAAGCAGTAAATTAGCGTTCTTTTAATAAAGTAACAGCTCATTACAGCTTAAACTATGTGTCGTAGAATATGCTAATAAAATATGATTTTATGAATATTCCATCAGGAAATTGTGAAGCGGGCCTTAAGCTGTGATGAAAGCGCTTTAAGCGAAGCTAATGAGGGCCGAAACAAACTTCAAGTTAACACTCGGAAGAAACATAAATGAAACAACATTTTGCATGGCTCAATACTTTATTTAAAAGATAAATGATTCTTATTAATTGATGTATATTCATGTATTAATAACCAAGATAACCTACAGTGGTAAAAAATCTTATTTACTAAGAATTTGTTTTCGTTCGTTTTATTTTTAAATTATATTCAATTAATTTTTTTATATTAGTGGATTCAAAAAACAGTCATTATTTCTCTATTTTTTTCTCTGTATTTATTATTTTAGGAATTCGTTTCATGGTTTGGATTTGTGTATTACACTGGTTCAAAAATTTAAAAAAAAGTTTATCAAGAAAGTAAAATTGTTCCCACGTAATATAGGTACATTTTACTGTCGCAAAAAATATATATTTGATATGTTATTGTATAATATTTCCATAAGCTTCAATTTTTGCTATCATGATCGAAATATCAATTATTTTTATATTTCTTGTGCCTTAACCATAAATATTAGAAAATGTTTGTAAAAATTAATGTAGTAAAATTATTTGTTGTGTGATAGTTTTATCTTATGCGATAAATATTTTAAGCCCATAATCATTTAAATTAAATCCAAAACACGGCACACTAGTCTCTATTAAATCATTCTATGCTTTATCTATAGTAGGCATTGTCCAAACATATCCAATAAAAAAAACACAAATACGAACGCGGTGTATTTATGCTTGAGACACATAATTCGATTTGTAACAAGGGACGAAGCGCAAAAATGGCCAAGCGGAAGCGATGCTAAGCAATCAGGTTGAAAATGCTTACACATTTTCAGACGACGCGACGTGGCGCGCGATCTTGTTATTTCACCAACTGCAATTGGAAAACACAAGGTTTTTGATACGGCAAACATTACAAATACAATTTTCTTGATTATAAAATGGTATATAAAGTTTTTTTTTATTATTTATGTTATGAATATGATTGATGCATAAGTGTGTTTGTCTATCTTTGAGGCGACAATAGAATGTAATATATTTTTTCTGTATAGTCGTGTCATAAAAAGATATATAAATCATATATCTTACAGTTAAATTAATTTACTGGTTAATATTTTTAATTAATTTGTATTTTTCTTCAGGAAAAGCAATCTATATTTATAAAATTGTATCTTTTGCTGTTACAGTTATTATGTATTGTGCCAGAAATATTGTACACAAATAATTATCATAACACTATTATTGATTAGCTATTTATCTGTAATAAATGCATTTTTAACTTCTAATGTATTAAAATATTTGGCTTGCTTTTTTTTTACTTTTATTGCAAAATATAGATAATAAAACAAAGTACCTCAGATAGTGAGCCCTGACGAAATGTCTCTGACGTACAATCGGGATTCAGGATGCGGCTCCGATTCCTCAAACTGAAACATTATGCAAATTGTGTTATATGATAGCAAAGTGAAACATTGGTCGAGGAGGCATTTTGCATTCATAAACTTTTTTTTCATTTATACAGACAGATTACAAGCCGTTTGTAAACAGGAAAGGAGCTTTTATGACTACTTAAACAAAACCAAGTGAAATATGTAGTCAAAATATAAGATACTGTTTGTTTTCCAAATAAAATATGATCATAAAATCAATGTGTTGTGGAAATGAAAAGTAGACGCTCCGTTTTAGATGCCTACCACAAAACATATCTTACTACCTTTTCACTATTAGTAGGTCACTCATGTAAGAAGCTACCTGGCTATGTACCACCGCAATATCTATTACTCCCGGCAAACAGAAGTGCAAATGCACTGTTGTGTACCAATTTGAAGGACATTCTAGCGTAAGTATCGGAAATATTGAGACTTAACATCTTATGTCTCAGGATGACGAGTGCAGTGTAATGACAAACATTGCTTTGTAATTCACGGTATTTGGGTTTTGCTACAATCCATGAGCCGTCGTATCGCTTAGTATCAGGCGAATGGCATGCTTGTCTCGCCATTCATTGCAATAACAAAGACACATATTTATCTTGATTGCAACATATCATAACTTGAATTGGTATTTTGACTGTGGAAGTCTGGGAAAGGAAGCGAAAGTCCTGAACCACGAGAAATATTTCAGAGCACTATGTTTTAGGCCCAAAACGAGTTTTTTTTTCAGTTAGTTTTAATTATTTTCTGTTAGATATAAAAAATCAATGAATGCAAATAAGTGGTTTAAATAGTAATTGTAGTCATTTATTCAATAACTTTGATAAATAGTAAGCGACTCTAAGTTGATATAAAAATTGTTCTCCCCTAAATATAATTTTTCGTGATATTCACATATGTTATTTAATTACCAAACCAACCGCAGTTCAGCTAAGTGGTAAAAATACTCGTATATATATAGGATGGCCAAAAATCGTGAAAACTAAAATCTACTAAAACTAAAATCAATCTCAGTTTTATTTCAAATTTTAAACAATATTACGAAGAATGTGGGTTAAATGAAATATCATATTATGTTTATATCATTCTTTATATAAATGACTAATAGAAAAATATTTTTAGTACTTTGTACATACTTTTAATGACTGCACGCACAAAACAGTACTATATTTATCTGTTCTGTGACTGCACGCATTCGGGCCGAGTGGCCGGAAGTAGTACAGACACCATCACTGCATCTGAAATTAAAACAATAACAACTAAATATCCAATATATGCCAGTAAATAGTATAGTCGAACAGATTATTGCAATATTACGGTATATTAGTGGCTAGTGTACAAAAATCTGGCATTTGTTAGCAATAAAAATCAATTTAAAACATTTTAGTTAAGCATTACAAGGTATATCCAGGCTGTGACTGGAAACGAAGCCAGGTGGTAGTTTAAGTGACTTTAGACACAATGCAAATAAAATGGTTACAAAAAAAACGCGACGTATTTTTTTTCTATCATCGTAATTGGGTGGCAAATATATAATTTTCCCTAAAATAATAACGTACACTCTTTTATTTTTAAAAGCGTTATAGTATGCAAGGGCTTAAATTATTATTTTAGCAAAATCTATGGATTTACCACCCACACACGATTATATTTAAAACAATTGAAAACAACATGGTCGCATTTTCTTTTCCAAAATTTTATTTGCTTTGTGTCTGCAGGCACTAAAACTACCACCCGGATACGTTTTTGGTCACAGTCAATATATCTTGACTGTAGAACAAAATATCAACTCGTGCTGAAGATGACTTTGAAAAACATCTAAAATAATTTAAAATATGTTACCGTACTATGTTGATGATTGGATGAAACTAAGATGAAGTCGTGCGAATGACCATCAGGAATGCTACACCACCTGAAAAAATAAAAGAATATGACGATTAGATCTGGCTTTTCTATTACAGAATGAAAGTACAGTTACAGAAAATATATATCGGAATTATGATAATAGATTCAACATTTGATTTATTTGTTGCCGATTCACCGATACAATTCACGAAATGCTTGAACAAACTTTTGACCCTTAACTTCTATACAATAATTTAGTGCTTAGTACAAATATATTGCTGTTCCTCAGTAAGGGTGACGTAAATAAAGAAGGTGACAAAACCCTAATGATTTCGAACAATTCTGTGTATATATGACGTCATAAAACTCTTCACAGACTAGACAGAAAAATCCAAACTCCATACACGGTATAATTAAGCTAATTAAGTACATTCAGCGGTAAAAGCGGTTATAACAAAATAACATTAGTTACCGACGACGCGAGTGCAAGTTTTAACGATAAGTTTGACTGTCTGATATAAACTGAATTAATTGCCCTCCCGAGTGCTTTAATAGGGTATGGCTTTATATTCTATAATTAGGTATTGTCGCCGATACCTAAGCTTCTTCTAGTGCTAATGGTAGTTTGCGTACAATTCGGAATTTCAGAATGCGGTAGTAGAAATATCACAGAACGTTAGAGACACAATTCGTTAAGCTATTTATAACTATACTATTAAATAAACTAGTATTTTAATATGCCTATAACTCGTTCCACTTCAGCAATCAAAACGTTTGTAAACATTGATGATGCAATACAATATCGGGGCATCCCCAACAGCATTTTAATATAATTCTAAGTTATTTAAAGAACATTATACCCGGCAACAAGAGGTACTTTCATTGGATTAAGAGAAAGATGACGAGACTTTTATCTTTCTCTTCATCTAAATAAAGTACCTCTGGACGCCGGGTTATATTTTTGAGCGAATGAAACACGCTTATCGGTCGATCAGCATACAAGTACATAGATTAAAAGTGCGTTTAAGAATATATTACTGTATATTCAATAAAAAAAGAAATTTCAGTTCTTACAATGAATAATACATACTTCTCTGTAGTGTACTGTCAATACAAATATTTCCTATAACTTGAAAACTAAATCACAGTGATATTGCCTTAAAGTTAAAATGCAACCAATATTTAATGATAATTTCCATGAATATATGAAAGTGGAGCGCAAATTGCGTTTTAAAATCAACCGGCTGGCTGTCCGGCGCGTTATTAATGAACGCAAACACAAATATTTCCTAAAACCGAAATTCTACAAGTTTGTTCAGCTGTAGGTGAGTGATAGCGACGTGCGGCTGCAGGTGCGGCACATCTAAATAACGCAGATACCAACTGTACAGCAGGACTTTTGTAACTGTGGACTCATTGTAATCTCATATTTAGTTATTTTTATTGTGTGTTCTGTTGATTTTATATTTGGTTATTTTAATTAAATGTTCTGTAATATCGAGGAGAGGATAATTTTGTGATTAAGTTGTTATTTATTTTCTTATTTAACACTGTGTTGTATCAGATATATAAACGTAGACAGCTAAATAAAAAAAACACAATGGCGGTCTTATTGCTTAACGCAATTTCTGCCAGACAACTATGGGATGGATAAAAGAGAACGATAATTTAACTTATTATATTATTATTATTTTTTGTTTTCGTCTGGACAAAAATTTAGCAAAATATTTTTTTACATAAATAATAGTGCATATGATGTGGGGTATAAGGGCAGATAGCAAAAGAATATTGAATGATAATTTGCGTAAGAAATTCGCTGTAAAATTGTTTTTGTTTCTCGATCATTCTAACATTGAAATTTTTCTATATATTCCGGAGTAATCTGTGTCCGATATGTCGATAGGCTCGCCCCCTATCATACAAGGCGAAACGTGGGTGACCCGGAAGCACCACTGCCTACCCCTTCTGGTAAAAAGGCGTGAGTTTATGTATATATAAATATGAATTTATGGTATGAGTAACTTAGAATATTATTATATGTGTATTTTAGGATTAAAGAATTATTACTTGGCCCGGTACATGAAATGGTACTATCCAACCACTGCAAACCAACATCGAATATAAATTTTACTATCAATCGGTTGGTAAGTATGTCGATGTAGTCACCGATATTATACCTTGGCCGTAGGTATCCTTACCTAGTCACTTCCATTTTTTCTTTCTTTCTTATTCCGAAGACGGGCGAGTATCTCCCAAAAATCTCGATAATGGGCAATGTTTATCCCTTTTCTTTAGATGGCTTTCTCGATCCTGTGGTAAAAATAAAATAATTAAAACTGATGTTTTGGCAGTTAGTAAGTGGCCACCGTCGTTCATAGACTTACGCGAAACTACTAAAATGATTCTGTGAAATCATTCCTAACATGTCATGAGCGATCCTTTTTTTATATTTCGTTAAACATAACTATTCTAAAGAATTAAACAAGAAATACAAGTTTTAAATCTTGTAGTGGGACTAAAAGAAAAGGAATGCAAACAAACCTACTGATATCACTAGTTTTGTTTTGCGTTCTTTATCTTTTTCTCCCAGTACAAGATTTAACATGTTTCTATCTTGTATAATTCTGATTTTAAAAAGTTCTTATTTTTAGATTTTGTACATGAATACTTTATGATAAATACAATAAAAAAATTGGTGTCAAATACCCTTTCGCTTTATTTGTATTTATAAATAATGTTTACTCTATAAATATCTAATCTTTAAGATTACAGATGTATACATAGATCAGCTCATAGTCCCGGAAATATTGAAGCATTCTAAAGCATGCAAAGTGTGAATATTAAGTGTTTAACCCTACACCATTATATGCACATAAAAATTAATATGCACGTTATTCTTATGAATATGCATTAAAATTATAGCTAACTCGCTTAACGAGGGTACCCCAACGAGATTACGTTTTAATCGATCCCCACGCGTCTTCGAACTAATTGGCGTGAATTACCGATCAAATGCGCAAAAATCTGTTAAAAACCCGCCTAATATGATTATCGGGGACTTGGTTTTATTCGGAATTTGTGAATTTAATCGGAAACTAAGTGAACCCTTCACTTAGTTTACATTAAATTTTTTCCAAATTATAAAAATGCATTAAATGGTTCGATTTAAATAACAGTAGCACTTACCTATCTTGACCACTATTTTTTTAACTGTTTTTCTTTAGTATTTTATTCACCACTGATTTTATTCGGAATTTGTTAATTTAATCTGAGTAGATAGGTAGGTTCACTTGGTTTACATCTATTTTTCAGCAAATTATATAGATGCATTAAATGGTTCGATTTAAATAACAGTGGCACTTACCTATCGTGTCCACTATTTTTTAAACTGTTCTGTTTTTATTTATCATTAAATCATGGTATCTGAAACAAATAAAAACAATAAATTATTGCGTTAATTATGAAACTTGAAATATAATAGTAACATATTTTGTTACATGTTTTATAATGATAGCTTGATAATCAAAGTCTCTACATCTAAGCATGTAGAAAAATATTCAATAAAATTATAATTAAACTATGATACTCTACGTGAAATCAGAATTAATAAATAAACAATATGTAAATACACGTTATATACTTAACCCCAAAATATAATACATATCTTTTGGCGTAGGTATAAAAATACGAGAGACTTTAGTTTTCCCAACATCCCGACCCGAAGCAAATACGTGTGGATAATTCAATTCTGTTTCAGTGCAGAAATCGAAAACGCGAATTCATAGAAGCCATGCCACCTTCAGCTATGCCAAAACGGAAGAGTACCTATTACTATTTATCAAAGTTACGTGTTTACTTACTATAAAAATACACTAATTTCATTTCAAAGAAAAATCTTAAGGAATGATATTTTGAGGATTTTTTAATGTGTTAAACGAGGCCTATGTCCAATGACGATAGTTTTTTAACAAACTTAAAATTAGATGACCAAAATGTATACTCGTATTACGTCACGGATGTTTGACTATCAAAATGTCGTTATAATAAAATGCCAAGATGTAGAGCAGTGTACGAACCCTGCCTACCCTGTGTAGTTGAGGGGTGACAAGTTTTGAATAAAGCGTAAATATATTGGGGTGTGAGTGTAGTTTTGGTCGAATTCGCGAGCAAAATGTGGGCGGGCGCGTCCATATAGTATATATCGAAATATGACATGCATTTGTAGAGTATGCTTAGAAAAGATTTTTTTAATTAATAATTTTTATTATGTGATGCTTTAAATGTTTCGGTACATGAAAATGCACCAACTGTTTAATTTCAATCTTCTTTTTAACTATACATACTACGTAAATTAGAAAACCTAATTAAAATGTTGTGAGGCATTATCAATGCAAACTAGTAAAATGACTAAGCGAAGAAATAACTCTGTATTTTTATCTGTATATCTTTTCTCAAAACTTCATAAAGTAGCGCAACAATTTTCAATAAATTATAAACAATATATTTATGCTAATCCAACAAACTTAAGAACGACGGCTTGCATGACCATACATTCCAAAAAAATCCCGTGAGAAACGTTTATACCCATAAACTTAATATTAAAAAATTCACAAATCACAATAAAACGTCGTTGGGTTTCCACATAATTATAGAAAGTATTTGAATCACAATAGGATGCTGGGCAGGAGATGACCGTGAGATCTCTCGGTCATAGTTCATAGTTCAATTATTATGGTAAGTGTTACCTTGAGTGACCCGTTGACCGTTGACTATCTAATGTTAAGGGTTACTTGCAATCCGGTTTAAGTAATATTTCAATCGCGGCGACCTTTGGTGTAAGATTTTACGATGTTTAGATTTGTTTGTTGAAATTAAGACTCTTTTTTTATTACTAAAGATATTTTTTGTTCGAAAAGCGCTAAGGGACGATATTGTGATGGATCATTCTTGGTATAGATTTCACAGTGGTCATATTTTTTGGTCAGTGTTGTAAAATAAACCCTTTCGACATTATTAGCGGATCGTCATGATAGTAGCGAATGGTAGAAAACCACGTCTGATGCCATTTGATACTCTATCTGGATGGTATTTACTCTTACCAACAGGTGCAATGCAGTTACTGTGCCGTGACCGAAATAAAAAAAAAACATTGTTCTGGTCTCTGGAAAAATGTTGGTCCAGATAATAATTATAAGTATTAACACACATTGCATATGCCTTATTTCATTTGCAAAAACCTTTTTAATTGTCTCTTTGATATCCTGCCATTTACCTACATTATATATTAATAATTTTTCGCTTACTTTCTGTCCGTTTTATCTGCATTTCATTCGAATTCTACAAAGGATTGCTTGAATTCACATCAGGGTGGTGGCGAAGGTGGATCACTTGACGACGGCAGCCCGTCTGTGTGTCTCACACACACATGCACTCGCACACACACACATTTATTATTTATACGTTACGTAATCATGTTATTCATTATGAAGTTTTTCGATGAAAAGCTAAATTCAATAAGCGCTCTGATTTTACTTAGAACCCCGTATTTTGAATGGCGTAATGTAATATTTCTCTTTGATTTTTTATTTAATATTAGATTTCTCAGAATGGTGATGACATAAGTAAGTTTTAATTGATTTTATTTGGTTTATTTGTTTTTTTTTTATTCGAGGCTTAGATCTTGTTCGACCAGGCTAATTACAAGAGACATTAAGAATTCAAGTCGATTTTTAAAATCAGACCTAATTAAAATTAGATTTTAGTATTAGTTATTTTGTACAAAAAGGTTAATGTAGGTTTTGAAATAGCAAAGAATTCACATAAAAGTTTATCAAAACCTAATTGCCAACTCATTATGTAACCTTAATTATACCAAAAACATTAATCAAATAGCCTAATCCAACAACAATATAAACTAAATTACATTTCCATTCATTATAACACAAACAAAATATTACTCCAAGGAGTATATTCTGAACTACAAAATCCTAACACAAGACTATACATACGCGTCCCGGTCTCCGACACAGGGTCTCAGCGCGTCGACACAGCGTGGAAATTTGTAATTATTCGTAGAAACTCGCCGGGGTGGGGGTAGCACAGTGTCGATAAGGGAAAACAGTATATAAGTTAACGAATCTAATCCCATGTGAACGGGACGTTACAGCCCGCGGCGTCAGTCGGACATTGTGTGCGCGCTGTAAGTGTGTGTGTAAGGAGAAGTTAGATCGTCCACACTTTACCGCGGACCTCGATAGGAGGTGTACCCAAAAGGATGTATTGGAACTAGATTATCTAAGCGCTAATTATATGTTTTTATTAAATTCACCACACACCTTCTTTATTAATACACCTCTGAGTTTTCGGAGTCATATGTGTATTGATGGTTAATCATCACGCAATATAAACGAAGGAAAACATCGTGAGGAAACCTGCATATCATAGCGATTTGTAAAAAAAATGGCATGCAAGTCCACCAACCCGAATTATCCTAACCACTCTCAATCGTGCTCTCAATTGTAGAGGAGGCCCGTACCCTGCAGTGGGACGTATATAGACTGATACAGATTAAATTAAATTGTATCGTAAGTAAATAGTAGTAGCTTAAATGCGATGCAGGTCATGGGAAGGTCCATGTTAAACAGGGGACAAAGTCAGTAGATTGTAATGGAAGTCATGATTAATTTGCTGTGACCTCATTAGAGCAATCATGCTCTATAACCAAATTATGGTAGAAAACATTATCATTAGTAAATTCTGAAACTTTTTGAACCTAAATATAGCTTCAGCAAATTATGTTCAATGATAAGAGAATAAGGCCTTTTTCAACTTAGAATCACGTCCGTAAAGTATTTACTATTAGAAGCGTAATTTACTTTTTAGACCAGTATAAAAAGTGTCTATCTTTTGGTTATGAAACGGCGTAATTTACTTGGCTTTGCGGCGGGTTAGGCCGCCCGCAGGTAGGGGTAGGTAGAAAAATAACTACTCAGGGTAATTACGAGGTTCGGGCTTTAATATATTCGCATCACTATTTACACCCGGCACTGTTGCTGGTGGTATGCAACGGGAGTCACTGGCCTTCACTGGACACTGATCCGGGTCTTCGGCACGTGGCGGAACCCAGCGACAGCTCGCCGGCGAAGTCAGCTGCCACGTGGCCGGATACGGTGCGCAGGTCAGCGGCGCGGCGCAGGCTCAGGCACAGTCAGGCAGGAAGCGGTGCGGAGCAAAGCGGGCAGCAGGCACGGAGTCAGCTCTCCGTGGCGGAAGCAACGTAGTAGGCGAAAAACCCCAGCGGGTTCAGACAGACGCGTGGTAGCACGCGGCTTTTAGGTTAAAGAAAAGAGGACGCGAGCGACGTTACACGCGTATTTAAGCGAGCGCCGATGACAGTTCGCACGTCACGTTTGACAGATTTCAGAAATTGAATCAACCAATGAGCGCAACGGAGGCGTTGATTGGCATAGACAATAGGATTTATATCGACTATTGAGCTATAGATCGCAAATATAACAGGTGACATTCTACAACGTCACAGTACCCCGCCGAAAAGACCAGGATTTTACTTATAACTGAATATGAGTAAAATCCGTCTGCCTATTTAGCATTCTTGTTAAATTACACTTTCATTCCATCCTCTTACATACTTCATCTATACAAAATGTCTAGCATCAAAATATATTATGACCAAGACCCTAAACACCAGAGAATCCTTTATGATACTAAAGGACTCTCCAAAATAACAAGAAGAATAATTGTAAAATAGTAGATGTTAGTAAATGGCGAGATCTGTTAAGTGTCGCTGTTAATGTCATGTATTTAAAAATAAACAAAATGTTAAATGTGTGAATATATATTAATATTTGTAGTTAGTGAGTTTTAAATCTTTGATGTGCCAGGTACCTAGTGGATTACCGTTCATATCTTCTAAATCATATACCAAAGGTGATTTTTTAGAAATAATTTTACACTTTATAAACTTGGGAGCAAGTTTTCTATTAAAACGAGGACGCGAGCGACGTTACACGCGTATTTAAGCGAGCGCCGATGACAGTTCGCACGTCACGTTTGACAGATTTCAGAAATTGAATCAACCAATGAGCGCAACGGAGGCGTTGATTGGCATAGACAATAGGATTTATATCGACTATTGAGCTATAGATCGCAAATATAACAGGTGACATTCTACAACGTCACAGCTTGCTATGCAAACGAATCAACACATACAGCATACTAACCAGAGAATACCTCCTGCTAACGTACTAACCACACAATTGTATTTGGATCTATTTATGTGAAGTATCCAGAAAGTCGCTGGATGTAGGCCGCTTCAAAGAGGTTGAGATGCAAATATTTGGGAGAAACTTATAAGACTAACTATAAGATCTAAGACATTACTAAACGTAACCAAATGTATAACCAAAATATGACCAAAAACGCAATCACGTTCCAAACTCTCCACCGGCGGTACACTGGTCAGCTTCTAACATCATTAATCTAACTTTCGTGCTACCCTTTATAATAGTTCGGTCCGTTCCCTGGGGCCGGCGCGCGTGTGCAAGTCTGCGGGGTGGTGCGGGTTGAGAGGGGGGTGCGGAGAGGGGGGGGGTGTATTAACATACGAATTTGGAGCTATCCACGCCAACCTTCTTAAGGGGGGAGGACGAAATTTAAGTTTTGCTTCGCGTATTGATCCGCACCCGTTTTTGCTAGTGGACGTTGTGTGAGATTAGAATTTCATGTTTAATTTTGTGATTAATTTTAAATATTGAATATTTTATAAACATATTAATTTATAGCACACAGTAGGATGGTAATGGAGTTTGATTAATTGGGTTGATAGTTTTTCTCGATAAATTTCTTAGTCGTACATTCAGCAAAAAGTAAAAAGTTTTTGTCATCAATCTACACTATAATAATATTATAAAGAGGAAAACTTTGTTTGTTTGTTTGGTTGTAATGAATAGGCTCAAAAACTACTGGACCGATTTTAAAAATTCTTTCACCATTCGAAAGCTACATTATCCACGAGTAACATAGACTATATTTTATTTTGGAAAAAAATAGGGTTCCGTAAGATATTTGGATTTTTCGGACACAAACTGAAAAAAATCAACCAAAGAAGTTACTTATTTTGCGTACGCTGCCTAAACTACAAAAGATAGAACCATAAAATGTTATAATTAATTGTAGATCTTATAAATATCTACAAAAAAGTCCGCGACACACTATACCTATCTATGTCGAGTGAGGCACAACAACCACATTTTTATTTAAAAATCTTGAATTTTTTTTTTGGACTACGTTTAAACGCGTTTATTTTACGCATGCTATTAATCCTTATCAAAATTAATTATTTCATCAATAAGTACAGTTTATGTTGATAATATTTGGTCTTTGAATGATTAAAATTGGACGTTTGGTTTTGAAGTTGTGGTGAAATTAAAATATTACGATTTCTGCTGCACGGCCCGTTGTATAAGATATATATGGATGTTTGTGGAGAGAAGGGACATAAAGTAAAATAGAATCGAAGGTACGGGAGAGGGCTGGGATAGATCACAGATTTGTTAGGACGAAATTTAAATGCACGTTATAAAACGGGATGGATAATAAAGAGAAGGGACGGGACGGATTGGGAAGCAACTGAACAGGCGGATGAGACGGGATTGAGCCGGACAGTAGGATAGCTACGTCAAGTTTAGGCATACAAGAGTTTATACGAAAAACAACATGTATTTGGTGTGGAGTGGAATCAAAAAATATATGCACCCAGGCGAAGCTGGGTCGGGCCGCTAGTTAGTTATATTGACATAAGAGGGGTTTTGAATGGTACGACAGAGTTTTACCTATAAATTGCATTTAAAAGTACTGACCTAGTTACAAAACCTTGAAAACATATACAATTTTTACTGATAAAATATTCTAATGAAAATACATAAGTAATATAATATTATATGAATACAGATACATAGTCAAACTAAGTGGTTTGTGTCACATTTAATTCATATATTATCAACCCTTCGTATCTAGGATTTGACTCTTTATTGATACTTGAATAAAATTGCTATGTATGTTATAATATTAGGATCAATCTGCATTTTTTAATAGTGACGTGACACTTTACACCAATCCTGTGGGAGGCGCTGTGCAAATTACATACAATATTGACTTGCAATAGATCATATACGTCTGATCAATAGAAACAAATGCCAGTAATTGCTTCTCAAAACTCCGTCTAACGAATAAATTAAAAACTACAATTTCACGTTCTAATTTCCTTACAATGCAGAGTTATTCAGCTCTCTAATTACAGCGCAAAGGACTTTCAACACAGAAATATAATATTTATTTGCTTCTCTGAGGAGTATATTGCGCCGTCTACATTGTTTATGGTATGTTTTGTTAATGGACTTTTAATGGATTCTCCTTAAACGACTGTTTTTTTGTATGTATTAGCATATACGTCCTACTGCAGGGCACGGGCCTACTCTACAATCGAGAGTACGATTGAGAGTGGTTAGGTCATATAGTCCACCACGTTGGCCTAGTGCGGGTTGGCGGACTTACATACCATATACATTCTTTTTAATTATTTTTATTACGTATAAATGTGGGTTAAAAATAATATTCATAATACCTCATTTAAGCGTCTTTAGATACGTAAATTCAACTGTTCAATGTAATTATTAACTTGCAAAAGGTCTATCGATAATTAATTAATAACGTTAATTTTCTTAACACGGAAATTTACTTTGTAACAAAAAACACTTGAGACGTAGATACAATATGCTATTTTAATTAATTTTTAATATTGTATGCTATTTTATATACGTCTTCAAAGGTTTTTGTTAAGTGTATACTCGTATAATATGCTATTTAATATTGATTTTGAATACAATTACCCAATGTTTAAATACCAGCCAATAAGTTTAGACAATATGAAATCAACTATTTTCTGTAATGTTTTATGCTGTCCGTCTACCCATTTGGTTGCAGAAAAAACGCTGAAAAGAATCCGCTTCCAACAGGTCGCTTTGGCCTTTGGTTAAACTTGGGTAAGATTTATAGATAGCAGCAGTCTTCTAATGACTGAAAATGACGATAATCATCTCAGGTCAAGCAATGCTCTATCACCACTTATCATCAGTAATAATGTTTCGTAAAATGCAAATCGCATTTTTTAATTGCAACGAAAGTTGAGATTGGCGTGCCATTCACCTGATGGTAAGCGATACGACGGCTCATGAACAGTAGTAAAACCAAAAAAATACCTTGAATTAAAAAGCAATGCTTGAGATTCCACTGCGCTCGCCATCCTGAGATAAAAGCTGTTAAGTCTCAATATGTCCAGTAGTTACTCTGGCTACAATGTCCTTCAAACCGAAACACAACAGTGCATTTATACTGCTGTTTGGCGGGATAAATAGATACTGCGGTGGTACCTATCCAGGCGGCCTCTCACGTACGAGAGACCTAAAGTAAAGCATGATGGATGTACATCTTGTATATTCAATGGGCCTCACAGCACTTATTAGATAAACTGATTGGATCTCAGTGGAGAGGAAATGATGCAAAAGGACAGCGCGATATGGAATCAATTAGTATGCACCCACAGTGTAGATACACCGCCCTACTATGGAACCGTTTGCGAAGGAAAATGTCGTATATAGTGTATACAGAGTGAGTTTGATAATAAATTGTAAAGTCGAAATAATTACATTTGATACTTTTTTTTAGCTTTTACTTTCCATATATCAAACTAATTTACGGAAGCAATATACTTGTATTGGGATAATATTTTCTGAAATGACACGTGCGATTTATTATTATGTTACGCTATTAAAAATATGAACAAAATCCTTAGAAATTGTTAAATAATTTACGTAATAATATAATCAATACAATTTTAAGGAAAATTTAACTTAATACTATTCGCATATTTTTTTCTTTACTTTCGTTAATCATGTAGAATATAAAAAAGCGTATTATTATAAATAAAATTATAACCAAAATTTAGTTTATATTGGCACGGCAGTGACTGCGTTGCGCCTGATGAAGTTACGTCAATCACCTAAAACTGTACACGAATCGATTACGTATAGACATATGTGTTATTTATGTTTTTTGTCGAACCGCGAGTAACACGCGTCAAAAAGTGTCAAACAAACCGTGAACAGCATCACTGAAAACACGCAGGTTATTTATTCTCTATTATAAATAACATTTAGGGCTAGTTTCACCAGTTCTTGATAAAGTCCTAGATAGCTATCTGGTACTCATGTGTCAGATCATTACATAGTATAAAACAAAGTCGTTTTCTCTGTCCCTATGTCCCTTTGTATGCTTAAATCATTAAAACTACGCAACGAATTTTGATGCAGTTTTTTTTAATAGATAGAGTGATTCAAAAGGAAGGTTTATATGTATAATACGTACATATTATTGTAAAGAAATCTATATACACCCGGGCGAAGCTGGGTCGGGCCGCTAGTAATATATAAATCTCTGTTGCAATAGGGTTGAATTAAGTATTTTTTAATTCTTAATATTTAGTGCAGTCCTACAATGCATCTCAGAAAACAAAGAAGAAAATTACTTTGTCTCAACTTAAAAACCGTAAACAAAATAAAGATAAAGTCACCCAAGTCTCACGTTACGCCAACAAGATAAGGTTGGCGACAAAAAATGGGTACATTTTTCAAGAAGCCGTGGAGATTACTGTCGTCTCTCCGTGGTAAAGGATACACCACGCCGGCGCGGCGTCTGTAAATACTTGGACAATTTTTAACAAACATCTTTTGACTTTAAGTTAGAGACGGTTTAGGAAATTCATTTAGCTTTTTTTAAACTGTAATTGATGGAAGTAATTCTACTTTTAGTATACAAAAAATAATATATTATCTATTTTAGAACATCATACTAATCTGCAACAATTTTACCCATCGTCAGTTGTTGTAACTCAACAAAGTTAATGATAATTTCATGAAACACAGACTGCTACAAAATAAATAAAACTACACCCAGTTTAGTAATATGTAATATAGTCTTCATTCTTTGCTTAAGATTCATTATTTGTAAGTGGTAGAGTCAAGTTATACTAAATGTATCCAATACCAGAAATCAGACTGTCTAACTGAGGTGGTAAAGGTATCTGACAGATATCGATATAAAGTAACAGCGGCCCGACCCAGGTTCGCCCGGGTACAGTTCATTTTTAATTCACGTCAACATTAAAACCATATTATTTTGCGTGTTTCATATAAAATTTTTAGCTACCCATTTTTTCCAATACTTTTCACTAACTTCTTTCAAACTCTATAATATAATTCTCTAGAGGTACTTATTCTTTTATGCAAGGCCCTCACTGACTTGGTAAATTCTTCTTTAGAGCTTGATGCATCAGATATACCGATATAATATATACCGATATATTAATCTCATGTCATTGGGGTGGACATAAAAACACCAGCACAACTCATTCTGTATGCAATGTAACAGAAATAAGCTGAGTGTCTGCCGGCAACACCACAGGCGGGAAATTCCTATGCACATCTTTTGATCTCAGATCGATGCCAGTTCAGTGGTCGGGCCTGCGTCTCCAATGAACCGTGAGGGCGCATGTCCAATGATGTTTGTTTTCTCTCCGGACTTGCAGCAAGATTCGTTTACATCCTGTGTATATTGATGCATTTTTTTTTTGGTTTGAGGATTTATTTGACATTGACTAGGTTTAAAGATTTTTTATTTTGGCCCACATAAGGCCAAGTCCCACTGAAGGCCCCTGTACTGAAAGACTTACGATTGAGAAAAAACTTAGGCCATAAAAACCATCACGCGGGAATGTTGGAAAAAAGGTTAAAGAAAACGTTTGTTCTATAATCTAGGTTATAAGTCGAAGGTACATTTTTTAACTATAATATTATGTGTATTGGTAATTAATTTACAGTCATTTTATCGATGGAAAACAGCGAGACAACCTATAAACCTGAAAGATTTGTATAGGAATTTCAAAGATATTTATATGATAGGCGGCAACAAAGGTAATAGCAAATCTCATTTCGTAAATTTCACCCATACAAGGAAGTTAAAAAATTAAAACGTTAACTAATAAAGTGTTTAGCACTAGATAATTATGTGTGGAATAGTTAGTATTTTTTTATTAATTCACATTTATAACATTAGGCTTGGCTAATCAAGTCGGTAAACACACAATAATATAGAATATGTATAAAACTGCAGACAAATGCAGCCGTATTATTTCATCACACGACACAAATAAAAGGATTTACATGCGCCCCAGTACAAATATTTGGACGCATCAAATTTTTTAATAAATATTCTACTGAATTTTGCATTTTTTCAATGAATTAAGCCGGGTCACGGCTTTAGAATGATTTCAATATGTCTGTATATAGAGATTTTTACGTTTCAGGAACAATAAAAATATTCATTATCTTCTATCTCCCATTATGCCTTATTTATATGAATGCAACGCAATACTTTATTACAATATTTGTAGTAAAGATTGATGGAAATCACATGCCTTTTGATTTTTGTTGAAAATGTAATAAAGTTGAAAATCACACGATTATAAATTCATCTGCAGAAAGTAAAACATGCAACTCAAATCATTAGGCCACCCTAAATACAAAAGTAAACGTGAAATTCGTCGCCCTACTTGAAAACAGGCGGAGTATTGAAGAAATTGTGCGAGGGAGGGCCGAAATTCGTTTTATCTAGCACCTCCCTGTGACAGGCCCTTATGGACCTCCGTGCGCGTTCACACAAGTGGAAGATATTAAATGCCGACTCACTTTTTGACGTGATGTGGGAGTCAACGCCCTGGATGTGGATCGGGGTAAAATAAGATGGACTTTGGTACGATTCGAAGAAACAGGGACGGAAGAAATAGGGTTTACAAATTCTAGTTTAGTTTAGTTAGTTCTTTTGGGGATGTTAAAAGGCTTAAGTTGTAAGCTAAAGTTGTCAGAATAAATACGTTTAGATACAATTTGTGGTGGGTTTTTACATCCCGGAAAATTTCCAGTACCGCATTTTTCGGAAAAGTTCTGAAGTTCTCTCTATTATTCCTTACTATTTAGTCTGTATTTCATTTACTAGTATAATACAAAGACAATAAGATTTGAATATTAAAACCAAATATGGAAGGTGAAAAATCAGAACGAAGATTCTAATCTGTTCTACCTGATACCATATTACATAATATCCAAGTAAGTATATACACCGTACCCTTAGTGTGTACGCGAATCCTTGCCTATATTCCACCCTCATTCCCCCATCTCCCCCGTCCGTTAGATTACTCCAAGATCATCCGCACGCACTTCCCCTCTTTAATTTCGACTCCCGGATTCATTATTGCCGTATCCTTTCGCGACCCGCTTTACTCTTATCTTTAGATTGTGTGGTTGTGTGTGTGTGGGTGTAAGTTTATGTGTACATGAGTTTAATAAAAGTATATACTTTATATACAGATGGGTTTTAAGATATGCTCGATTTTTTATATTTTGCCTGTGTCTTGAGAAACCAGTTAAATATAATTTTTATAACAATAATTGTTTGTGTGTTTCATGTTGATTGCAAAACGTTAGATCAAATAATACAATATTATATTCTTGAAATTCATTCATCATGCCCAATGTTGTAATAACATTAACGGTTTTAAGGCCAAATATGAATTCTTGAATTAAAATGCACAAGGTCTCCGACCCCCTAAATAAGAATAAGACTTTTATTTTTCGAAGAGAACCATTACGCTTAAACAGAAGTTGACCAGAATTGGTTATGGAATTTCATCATTTTAAAATTTGGACATTGTTGGATAGAGGTCTGCGGCTTAAGCCACGAGAACTCGTAATAATATCGAAAAGCATTTAAATTTTAAGAAATACATATTGGTCAACAGAAATATTTATATCGGCAGAAGATTCATGTAGCTATATTTCAAGGTTATTAACAGTCACATTTGTTCTAATTAGTAAATATGTGTGTGTATGTGTGTGTCTGCGTATGTGTGTGTGCTGATTAATTTACGCAGTTCGGATTCTTGTTAGGGGCCCAGCCGCCACTACTTGTAGTTGGGCCCCACGATTTACATGAGGATTTCACAGAAAGGGTCCGTTGATTTACGCCCCAATGGATAATTTGCCTTCTATAATGATTCTAACTAAATTAATGGAGTCTGTGTTTTATGTAACACTAGCTGTTTATTTCATAGTTACCTAATGATATGTAATCCTTTTTAAAATTCTTCTAGATTAGCTCTTTGCTTGTAATATACGGAAAATTACCTAAGCCTAAGCGAGTAAATTATTTATCCCATAGTATTTCTCCCTTCCAAATATACATATAAAATGAAAAGCTCAAATCGGAAGACAAACCCTGGAACTTAAAGTGTAGTATTCATTCACGCTATTAGGGCCCTATTATCATTACTTACTTACAATATTGTGCTTACGATAAAAGAAAAATAAGCCGAATAAACAAAAATATAAGCCCTACAATGTAAAACTCCTGTTTACCTGTTCAAAATGTACAGGAACATTGCCCTAATGGGCAAATGTTATGTTAATACATAACTCAAGTATTGACTTTGTAACACGCAATATCTTGTAGCGAAACACAGCTTCAATTTAATTAAAGTGTTGCAAACAAAATTCAAAGAGAAATCCCCGATGCGGGACGGAACTTTACCACTATTCGGCCATTTTGGAAATTAACAAATTCCCTTTTATAATGGCGAATACGAAACAATGTGGTGGAATACTTAGCACGGGGATGTCAAATCGACTTAAAATTATAATCTCTGCGCAATCGATTTGGAACTTTATTGTTATTAGTATAGAGTTTATTTTGAAAGGCATTGTGGGAGATTTAGAGAGAAGATTAGTACAAAGTAACACGTATTAGGGAGCTAATGAATACCACAAGTCAACGTTTCGTTCGACTAGAATAAAAATGAGGCTTGGTACCGTCGGAGCTTTTCTGTGAATCGGTTTAACTAACAATTGTCGCCGTCGTATTCAACTAATTGTCAACTATTTTAATTCACTTACATTGGAATGAGCAAATTTTCACTTCCTTTTCAATTTCTGGTGTTTTTAGACACTAATGTAACACCGCTTTGTATTCCATTTGCTAAATCATATGAATGTGTTTGTTGATGTGTAAACATAAGATTAAATGTGTTAAATATTAACAATAATTACTTATTTATTGTATTTTAAAAGTAAAGGCAGAGTTAATAAGTTTAATCAAAAAAATTAACACAAATTTAAAGCAAAAACCATTTCGATAAAACAAGAGATAGATTGAATAACAATAGACTCGTGTAAACGTTTAATTTGACACGAATTATTGTCACCATTATCAGCCTACAGTAGTCAATTTTTGGACCTTAGCCTCTTAAATCGCTAGTTAGGTACTGAAGTCGATCTGCGACTAATATCATATATCCCCACTATATACGTACATATGTTACCGAATAATATTTTTTCATAAAATTTAACCAACACATTAATTATTCGTGTACAAAAAACACAAAATTAACTAATAAAACTTTGTGCCGGTAATCAAAGCAAAATATTCGGATATGTTTTACAATATAAGTAAACAGGAGGCGTGGTAAATGGCGGTTTGATAAATTACATTCGGAATTAACGACAAAAACAGTTTCGCAAACACTATAAACTACGAGTATTTATTTAATAGAATATTATTTTAGGCCTTTCATATG
Source organism: Hyles lineata (assembly GCA_030180105.1). Lineage (NCBI taxonomy): Eukaryota > Metazoa > Arthropoda > Insecta > Lepidoptera > Sphingidae > Hyles > Hyles lineata. The sequence continues at coordinate 10,167,833 of JARJEE010000013.1, read as the reverse complement.
TCATGCGAATGTTGTTTAAATAGCTAAAATGTTCATTACATTATATACGGCATTGGAAATAAAATAGTGCCTGAATAATGACATATTTTTTATATGTGATTTAAATTACAAAGAGACACGAATGCAGTGTGGACCAAATAATGCTGATTATAAGGCGGTCTTATCGCTAATAAGCGATCTCTATCAAACAACCTTTGGATGGATATAAAAGTAGGAGAAAGAAAGTGTTAGTTCGCATATAAGTATTGACCGATACATTAATTTAATAATAAACAATTAAATGATTGTTACAATAGCTGTCAGATGTAAAGACAACAAAACGTCAGGAAAAAGCGCCATCTTTTCAAAAACAGAACGCCGTGAAGGTGGCAAATGGCGTCGCGGCGTGCGCTGCGCGACGCACGGTGTGATAGCAGCATGGCGGGAAAGGCACGCGAATGGCGCGCAACGCCCGTGGGTTAGGGATGAGACTTGTACCTATATGACAATTAGAAAATATTATCCTAATCAGTGTTATACGCCAGCCTTTTTAGTTTTATTGCTAAAATGTAGAGATATGGTAATCAAAGGAAAATTATGTCGGCTTACGTATTCCTGCTGTTTTATGTTTTCTGTTCCTGGCAATCGTAAATTATGTACATATAAAGGAGAAAATTTATTTATTTATTTATTTATTTAAAACTTCATTGTACACCTAAAACTAACAATATAGAGATAAAAGACAAGAAAAAAAAATGTACAAAAGGCGGTCTTATCGCTCGAGGCGATCTCTTACAGACAACCAACCATGGGATGGATAAGAGGGAACGAAAGTTTTGGGGTACCATGAGGTGTACGAAAAGATAAATGGACATATATCTATAAGTATTGGAAAAGTTATTGGATCTTGGGTTATGCCACCAGCCAGAGGAGAAAAGAAAGTAAATTAAAAGTATTAGCACGGGCCATGCAACTAAATATGGAGCACCTCGGATGATAGGCACATGGGTCCTATAATAGGTCGAATTATCCTCATAATAGTTAACAACAAAATTCCTGTTAAAAATATAAAAAAATCTGGAATTCCATTGCAAAAACACGTTCTAACATTTCACATGCATGCCAAATCAGAGAAAAGCATGCTGCAGCCCTAGCTAGTGGAATATCTCGCGGGCCTCCTGTAATTGAAAACGCAGTGTATTCCGACAGTTTTAATGGTCCTTACATAATTCCCGCACGCACACTATATAATCGTGTTAGACATTTTGATACCATCAGCGTTTGTGGCAGAATTCTAACGTTGCGACAGGTTTTGGGTATGGCTTCTGTAATTCTTGAATACTGGTCAGGTTTCAGTCGGATTATGTGCGCACATCGACTCAGAACCCTGCAAATGGTACATTTTTAAACTATCACCATTTTGTCTCTATAAGGATATAGACATACTACTCCTAACATTTGCATGCAAAAAAGTACTTGTATAGATATTTTCTTACACCATCTTATTAAGCACTGGTTAATAGATTTTTTGAAAAGAGAAAATTAAATTACATTAATTCAACTAGATCAAAGTAATCAAACGAGCGGTAGTCGATTTCATTTCCGCAACGAGTTAAAGATCGCTTTAAAGCTGTCTATGATTTTATGTCAAAAAAACCCGTATTTCAATTCGGAGTTAGAAATATATTTGACTTTTCCGTTTATATTTATTGTAAATTGAAATACATTTTTACAAACATTTTCCAATACGTCAACATTGGTTAGTTTTATTTACACAGGTATTAATACGGTGAAAAAAAAAAACCCGTTCTTTATGGTCAGTTTTAGTCGGATGCCTGTGTATGTCACTAACAAACGATGTTCGGATTGCTTTTATCTTTGTACAGGATGCGCGGAGCTACAGCCTTGTTCAATTTTAATATTGATTTTATCACAAACGCTCACAGCGTTCAAATATTATTTATAATGGTATTACTTTAGTAATATTTGATTTGTATTTTACAGCCTGTTTTAATATTCATTCGATTGTGTATTAATGCATTTGTTTATAACTAGCAGCCAGGCCCAGCTGTGTCCGGAGGCTATTTTTTTAAATTGGATTTATTTGCCCAAAAATTTTTAGTACTGTAAATATTAGCCATATTAAAGCATTTTTTTGCTTAGAGTTGCTATTCCAGATTTGGTTTTATGGATTTGGCTTTTTATATTGCCATATTGACCGAAACACATAGTTAAATTGGACTCTGATTTAAAAAATATCTACAACCGCAAACTGTAAATAAAATTATGTTTTACACTGAAATTATACAAGTTTATACAACACGTACGTTGCGTACCAATTGAGTAATATAAGATTCGTCTAATATTTAGGATTTTAGACAAAAACCCTTTCATCTCCGAATTATTTCCTAGCTCATTTTACTCTTTCAACGTCCATAAATTATATAATATTCAGGCCGACAACGTCATGTACCAGGACGCTGGGTTTTTGTTATATAATTTAACTAAACGCAACTCAAAAGCGGCGCAACAACAAACTGCAACTACAAACTTTGCGCCGCTGCTTAGGTAATTGTTAAACCTACCGTGCCCGCTTTTTGCCGCAACATTACGTCAACTACTGGCAAAAGTTGGCAACTGGCGCGGTTCTGGCGGAACTAAAACTCTAGAACTTTCTAGACTATATGGAACCCACAAAGGTACGCTGCAGCTGCTATCAGAACATCAGCGCTATCTGCTTTTCAATGCAAATGAGTTGGAAAAGTCCGATGGAGTAAGAAAACAAGCGAAGTTGCCGCGCGATACGCTAAAATGGCGCCAAATGACGTTTTGTTACTACTCTTGCGGTTTAGCTAGGAACATGCGGTTTTTTTTTAATTATCTTTATTTTTATTTTTTTAGGGCCTTAGTAACTTGCGTTTTGAAATTTGTATTTCCAAAATTAAATCAGGAATGTATTTCTCACATTAAAAGCAAATAAATGTTATATATTTTATTCATATGTAGTATGTTAGCGCATTTATACGGACATTTTGAAACTTTCAACGCTTTAATAAAGATAAATTTTATGGATGAATAAACAGACAAAACAACTTTGTTAAGGATTTAATTTCACTCAACTTTTAAAATAAATAAATATTTTGTGTATTGGTCCATGTTACAAGGAATCATTGCATGTCCGAGAACACCAACAGACATTTCGAAAAATTTAAGAGTCTATTAACACGCAGCTCTAACCTTACTTAATCCCAGATAAGGTTTCTCACCACCACAAGAACAGTCATTATAAGGCAATAAAAAATATATGAATTCATTGACATGTAATAATGACAGAAATAAGGATTCCCATAATATAATATTATATAAAGCATAATTTCTTTCATCTCGAGGAGCGCCAGAGAGCTACCCCGTGGACAGAGGCCGCGGGGGGCGGGTGTGGACGCGCGGCGCGGGGGCGGGGGGTGCAGAAGTTTGTGATAGTTGCGGGCGCAGCCTTTGTGGGACCGCCCACGCGTGCTGCACGCCACAGTGGACTTATCACTATCATTATAGTTACTATTTCATACAATTATTTATTTTTCATATTTTTATAAGATTCTGATAAGGGAAGTTTGATTCGATAGTGTGTAGATTAAAGATGAAATTATCATTAGAACATATTAGGAATCCTGGTCAAATGTTTTAATAATGACTTACTTGTGAAAAACAATTAAATGGACATAAGAATTTGTCATGAAATTGTAATTAATTTTTGTACAAAATTCATAAATCCATAGAACCCACTGATGCATCTTGTTTCGAAGTTACCGGTGCGCCTAAAACTTTAATTTACAACTTTATTAGAGGGACAATTATGCAAAACCAACAATATTAGTCCAAGACACATCCATGACTTTGGTGAACTTACATGAGTATTCACAGTAAACAATTTAAGAAAAAAAAACAATTCTGCATAAAAATTATGGTATTTGTGAATCTTAATACTCGTACTAAGTAGAGCAAGGCTTCATCTATGCTCAACCTCAGAAAAGTTTAAAGAATCCGTACACTATTTTGCCTGTCAATCAGCAGTGTATATGCACTGATGTGTTCGGGTTAAAGGATATTGTAGCCAGAGTAACTCCGGACATATTGAGACGTATCATCTCATGTCTCAGGATGGCGAGCGCAGAGGAATGCCAAGTATTACTATTGTCCGTGAGCGTTTGTATCGCTTACTATCAGGCGAATGGCATGCTCGTCTCGGCATTCATAGCACCAAAAAAATAAAAAAGGATAATGTTCCCTCTGAGGAAACATCGTGAGGAAACTTGCATAACATAGCGGTTTATAAGAATTTCTATGGTATGTAAGTCCGCCAACCCGCACTGGGCCAGCGTGGTGGACTATATAGCCTAACTACTCTCAATCGTACTCTCAATTGTAGAGGCCCGTACCCTGCAGTGGGACGTATATGGGCTGATACAGATACAGATACAGAATGTTCCCTATGTACATTAAATGTAAGTATGTATATAATATTATTCATATGCAGTCCACTGTAGAACAGCCGTTGTATCTGAGAAAGTAATTTATAAAGTTGGATGGCTGCACGATAGCTTCGCATTATTTATCTTGCTTACAGAACATCTGTTACACTTTACTTTGTCTCGTAGCCGACATGTTACTTTTAATCGTGTTGCTGGTTCAACAGCGTAGAAATAACTTTCTATTTTATATATAGCTTTTTATTTTCGTTTAGTTAATTCTCTTGGAGTCAGTTGTATCTAATTCTCTAATTGGAGGTCCAAGATATGCCTAGTTCGAATACTTCTGAAAATAGTAGTTTTAAGGATCTCAGCATTTTGTATCAAATTATTTTAGGTGGTTTTAAGACTTACAGATACAGTCTATATCTTCGATAATTTTTTTGTCATTTCAAGGTACATTAATTAATATAATTTTAATTATATTCATTTAGACTAGTAAGTATTTTTTCTGTGATCGTTTGAACCCATTTGTTTTTCATTTTTCGACTCTAATATTAAATTTTACATTAATATTAATAAAAAAAGGTTATGACAACTCTACAATCTTTATTTATACCTTTTAATGTTACTTTAATTGTATTTTTTCCGTATAATTAAATACTGCAATATAAATTATCTTTCTAATATTGGCAAATATTACCGTGAATCGTAAGATTTGAAGGGTTTTGCTTCTCGACTTATTTTAAAACGGCTTCAAATAAAATATTTAAATTCACCAAAATACATTGTAAGGGATACGTAACGATCTTCTCGACCCCAGCTTCCCATCTTAATTCGAGTTCAGTGACCTGTGGACCCTTCACGATTAATGTCCAAGGGGTCCGCAAGACTACTAATACGCAGAAATTAAGACGACCCCTCGCCGTCATCTGTGACCCCCCTATAACCCCCCACGACCCCCCGCCTTTGTTGCATGTGCAAAATGGTCGCGGATGGCGAGTTTATTTCGCAAGTATATAGACTTATATAAAAGGCAATGAATAATTGTTTTGTTTCGCAAAAACACATTAAGATAATACAAAAAACCGTATTTATAAAAGGGTTAAGCGAACAATACATTTATCCGAAATAGGCTTATATTATCCCGAAGAGTTGACGAAAAATAGAGCTGGTTTTAATAAGAATGGCAAAGCCTATCAATAGTTAAAATACTTCATTTCTGCATCAACTTAAAGTTAAACCGCTAACAAGATAATATAAACAACTTTCATTCTTAAACTTGTGATACAATAAATGATGATTATTAAAAATACTAACGGTCTTATTCATACAGTTTTAAAAACCTGTTTTAGCTATAGAATATTTTGTCACTTTTGCGCGACTTTCGAATACAATTAGAGCAAAGAAGACATTTGATAACTAAAATACGTTTTAAAATTGTCTTTGAATAAGACCGGTAATATTTTGAGTTTGTTTTAAGGGATATTCTTCGAAACCCCTACACCTATGTATGTAAAAAAATATTTCGCCTTTTGAAGTTGCATACTTTCTCATCGTCATCGGCACGTTGCAGTCCACAGCTGGACTTCCGGCTCTTCCAAAATACGTCACAGAGCCCGGTCTGCTGGTATATGCATTGACTCGCTGCCGGCCTTCTCGTGCAAGTCGTCCCGCCATCTGACCAGAGATCGTCCCACGCTACGTTTGCCAAGATACTCTATTCCTCATTAATAAAGATTATATTTTATTCAAGTATTGTATGGGTATTGACAAAAAACATATCGAAGATTTCAGGAAGTTGCTAGATAAAGCTCGCTTCGAACAAACCGCTTTAAAATACTTACTAGAGGCTCTTTTTCAAGCAGATTTTTTGTGGCTAAGAATGACTGGAAATGATAGGATTTAGAATGAATTTCAGCGTCAAAACAACGCTTTTATCAGGACGATATTGTGTCGGACATTTACTGATACATTGAAATTACGCAATGTGAAAATTTTCCAAATTAGACATTTCGATTCGCCGACATTATTCGAGTGGAAAACTAATTTAGCACAAATGTAGTAAAACAAATAACAAATGTTTCACTTATTCAATTATTACCCGTACAATGTAACGCTCCGGGCCGTGATTTAGATTAATGGCAAACATAGCGCCTCTGTCACCGGGGGTCGGCAGAGATACTCGCTTATTACTTCTATGACGTGATTTAGGACCTGTGCATGCGATGTCGGATGGGTAAGACTGAGTTGCTTAACATCTTGCATAACCTATGATGTTGTTATTCACAAATCCTGCTTTTTTGTACAGTTTCGTTTCATTGTTTGAAATTACAACGGTAACATGTTTCGTGTTGTTAATAGCCAGCTTAGTAGTTACTTTGGCGTATGGGATTAGTTCTGTCTTGTGTCAAATAAAAGGAAGACTACTAAGAATTTCCTTAATGGAAATTATCGTCTTTGTTTCATCTTTGTTTGCTTCGCCATCCGTCTTCCTCAGCGTTTTCCATGCAGTCATATCTTATACCATCCTTCTATTTTTTTAAATTTTAATCATTCATCCTCTATATCCTTTCATCTTGAGTACTTTCATTCGTTATTATTTTCCCACAACCCGTTCCATATCAGTTATTCGTCTTGCGTTTCATTCTACTAATATTTGATAATTTTCCATTCCTAGTTAATAAATAATTGTTATAAAAGCTTTTTAATGCGCTTTATCTACTAGCAAAATTGCAAAAACTGGGGTTTTATACTTCGAGGTAGGTATTTTCACTAAAACTTGGTTGCTGAAGTCCTAATTTAGCTAACATTCGCCCTTAGAAAAGCCTATCGACCAATGACTGCAGCTATTATTGCAATCTGATCAATATTATTCTCAGAATGTCATAAGTGTTAAAAGAAAAGCAGAATAAATTGTATTATTACTTTATTTAATTGAATGAGGCGACGAATACATAATGAATACGACTCCAATTTCCCTAAATATAAGCAATTTGGGTAAATCTAATAATGTACTAAAGGAGCACATTTGCGATTATATGCGAGCCAAGGGATTTATAATTATTCAAAAAGGGTCGGACAGAAACTAATTTTAGTTACAAAAGCAAACATTCAATAGTGCAGGGGTTGTTTTCCCCGATAAGTGCTGGGTGGGGGTGGAAAAGTTTGTATTTAATTGTCTTTCGCCTCATGTTAGGTATATTGTTGCCGTAATTTTGCTTCTCTCGTGTCTGTTTCGCGTGGATTAATTAAGAAACTAAAATGTTACGTTGGTTATAATTTTCATGCGCTATTAATAATTGTTTCTCGTAGTAATTTGTGATTCAAATTAGGTACGAATTTAAAATGGTTCTGCGACAGAATGGTTTGATCAAATATTAATTTGCTTATTTAAAAGTCGCCGAAAACCATATGCTTTTTTCTGTCCCGATTTTTGATTGATTACCAGAAAAATGTATCCCAAGGACAACGTTTCGTACCTTCAAGATTCACGACTACGAACGACGACGAACAATGTGCAAGAAAATGTCGCCTATCTCTATGCTTTTTTGAAACAATTGAAACCTATGAATTACTCGTGAAATTCCATAATTATAATTTACCATTAAAATTCTAACCTAGTATATTCCATAGAAAGAATCGCGAGGTCTCCATCAAGGCTCATATTCACTACTCCCTTTGAAGCCACATTATGAATACGCCAATCCAAATAGTGTACGTCCAAGTTGATTGCTAACGCGAAGGCTAGCAATTAAAACTTCTTTGTGTGGTTGTACCCGGGTAGGGAGGGGCTGAGGTAAACTGGCACGGGGCGGGGGGGGGCGGTCACTTGACTGAGTACGTAATTGGAAAACTTTCCCTATGGACGACCGGCGGTGACGAAGGTTGCCTGTGTCAATATGTTTTACGACAATTAGGCTGGGAATATCTTGCCTAGGGGCCTAGAGTGCCTGTTTTATGTAGAATGGAAAAAAATGTGATGGAATTCAATTGAAAAAAATGTTTAATTCGATAGGTAATTTTGTTTGATAAAATGTTTATTTGATTTTCTTTATATAATATATGTTATTTTCTTAACTTTTCGTATTCGAATGAATTCAGTTTCGTAGATTAATATATAAGCGCCCATGTAGACATTCGTGAATTTACATTATAAAGTCGGAGACAATTTGTCCAACATACAATAGCATCCAGGTCTATAAACCACATAATCACCAATACTTGTAGTTAAACGTCTGTCAGTTGATCAATAACTATAGCAAGCAGTTATTGCAACAAAAATATATTTTCTGTGAACACCACCCATGATATCTGTGCGCCATTGTATGGGAGGAGTACAGGCATACCTACCAGGTAATAGTTGCAAACACTTTAATTATGTTTGCCATTCATCGACGACGCTTTGTGTAGTGGACGCCATCCATTGGTCCGCAACTATTGTCTTAAGAGGATTCTAAAGTGAGCTATTCTGAAGTGAGCTTTTAATGTACAACACTATCTGCTCCACTGTCTATATTTTGATGAACAATAGTTATTGTTGTTCCCAAGCGATAGTGATGTGTTAAAGAGACGTTTATGTGTGCTGTTTTGTAAAGTAACTTTTCTTATTGTTGAATTAACTTTGGAATTTTTGATGCGTTGCTATTTCCGAAATCTGTATTTAGAGTGGTTACTCAGAGTATCTATTCAACTATAAAATGACATGGCTTACGAGTCACTTCATGGTAAGTGGCCAGCGATTATTAAGATCCGTAACACCAGAGAAAAATATAAATGTATTTTCGTCCTATAAATATATTGTGATTTTCTTTTTAAATTATATAGAGCTATACTATCACTACAGATTTATTTGGTATATTTAAAACTTAAGAAGCACTAACAAAACGTACACAAACAATTAACATTGGAGCGTCAACAGCGCGACTAAACATTGTCACTGTTTACAATGAACACATTATATTACGTTCAAGTTTGTGTGAATAATTAGCTAATAAGTTGTTTGCCGACCGTGTTCGTTTCGCTCTGTTTCATTCCTATTTCAACTAGACTCATAAACAATTCTAAAAGTCAAAGGAACGTAGATATATAGGTATATGCACCTTTATGAAGTCTTTTGAGTATCTACTTCCAAATTGGTAATTATTTATCATGTAATCGTATATACCTATTGCTTCTCTCGCACCTCAGTATCAGCCCATATACGTCCCACTGCAGGGCACGGGCTCCTTTATAATCTTTTACATACCTTATACATTCATTCGAATCGTAATTTTAAGGAGGTTTCCTCACGATGTTTTCCTTCACCGGTATAGTGTGTGATAATTGACTATTAATACGCACACGCCTCTGAAAAGTCAGAGATGTTCACTGAGATTTGAACCCCCGACCACCTTAAACATGTTGGCAACAGGTCAACAGGTCCGCGTCTGGTCTTTTATCAACAGGCTACCACGCACTTCTCTCGGACATCCGAAGAATTAATTCAATACAAATATTTGTCATAATAAACGATGACGTAATTTATTAAGACTACCTAAGTCTATCAAATATCTTAGTCTAAATAAATTCCATAATTTAAGCATTGGGGTAGAATTTTAATAAATCAAATGACATCCTTTTAAATATTTCGCCATAATTACATTTTCTAACCTCTTTGTGTATTCTTCACATCATCATGCCACATCATTCCATTGAACTATAAACCTGTCTTTAGTCCTAGATTTGGTACTACTGACACCCTGACTGTATATTTCTTTTGCGTCCTTTATCTAACAACCAAATCCATGCGAAAAATATAAAATCTGAAACTATGCCTGCAAAGTGTCTTCTTTCCCGAGATCCTGGGAGGACGCTGCAACTGCGCTCTATTGCCACACTAGTATTTATATTCGACAAATTACTGATCACGATCCTTTGCTTTTCCTATCTTTAGAAGCTTTGAAAATATTTGCTCTATACACTAAATTCTTCTGTATACATATCTGAATTTAAAAAATTATATTGTTTTTTCGGGTGTTTTCCTAATCCTACATGCTGCGCTCGTCACAAACTTTCGCTCTAAAATATAAAAGCAGATCACATTATTCGTATTTCTGAGCCAGTGTGTCTCTCAATGGAAGTGGTCGAATTACGTACTATTATTACCCGCGGGTTTACGCGTGTGATCATATTTATCCCGGGGGTGCTTTTAATTTTCCCTGGATGAAACTATTTGTGAAACGCCATTACGTAAATTGCAGCCTTTGTGATATAACTCTATTGTGTAGAAATGTGGATGATGTTTTAAAGTAATTCCCAGAAATATTGGTTTTGTGATTTGGGGATAGGCTTAGGCTAGCAGCTTTAGTGACAAAATGTTTGCGGCCGTCCGCATAACGAATAAAGTTCATAAAATTAGAATTACAGTTTGAGAAATCGTATTGTGACGTCGATTTGCTGGACCGTACCGCATTATAAAAAATCTCAATTTTCATTTCCGATAATACACTGAATAGCATTATTTATAAATAATATCTTCGTTCTTGTAATCTTTACTGGTGGTATGTCTCTAATATGCGAGAGCCCGCCTGGGTAGGTACCATCGACATGTATATTTCTAAACAGCAATGTGAACGCACTGTTGCGTAGCGGTTTCAAAGATACTTTAGTCAGAGTAACTACTGGACATATTTAGACTTTACATCTTATGTCTCAGGAGGACGAGCGCAATGAACCACCAAGCATTGCTTTCAAATTCATAGTGTTGATTGGTTTAGCTACTGTCCATGAGCGATCGTATAGCTTAATATTAGGCAAATGGCGTGCTAGTCTCGCCATTCATTGTAATAAAACAAAAGAAAATTCTACTCTATCATCCATTCATTTTAAACTACCAGTCTGTTTTCCTCAATTATCAAATTATCAACATAGAAGCTGATTCTACTTAGTCCGCTGAGTGTAATGAAAAGTTTATTGTTGTAGTAAATTGTCCTACATATTTTCCCTATTCTATACTTAGGTACTAAAAGCTACAACAAACCTATCATATAACACCAAAACGCCAACGCGGCTCTGTAATACCATACTGCACACTCAATGTTTTATGTATGTACAAGAGTATATAAACTCAAGTGAAATTCGTTAAAATTAATTTCGCCCACCCTCATTAAACTACGGGACGAAACTAGCAAATTAATTATAAAATACGTCAAAACAAGGCGCAAAGTTCGAGCGACCCATCTGAGACGTACAAAGGCCGTCCTTAATTCGGGGGTCCAATGTACCCCGCGTACCCTCATCTCTGGGTCTAATCTGACGCCCCTCCATCGATCTTACGAGTAAGCAGGGTGACTTAACCCCAAACGGGGGTGGCATGAAAGAAAATCGCGAGGGTGTTTGAGGGATTATTTTTGGGACCGATGCGTCTAAGCATTGGAAAGGGTTAGTTTTTGTTTGGTCATGCTGTTAAGTGAAGTTTGGGATGGTGAAATTTTGTTTGAATATTTTGATGTTAGGAATACTATCGTACAGTAGTCTTAACATATTTATGGACTAACTACATAAACTGTGGGAGCTCAGATTCAATTTCATGCGGAATAGTTTTACGATATGCAATATACAAAAAAAAATAATACACATAAGGTTATGTAGTATTTTATTAGGAAAATATATTATCTGACTTATTTATTTACTTGTTGAAGATACCTTAATACACCATTGAAATAAATATAATCGGTAAACAAAAACCTAAGGAAACGTGCACATTCGAAAACTCTGCATAAGGCTAATGAATGCGTGTGAAGTATATCAAACAACATCATACCAGCGTTATGGACAAGAGACGATATTCCTTCAAACACAGAAATAGTCCAAGCCGAGCCGATGATTCAATATAATTATATTATAATATATATTGTAAAAAAACAGTATTCGTAATTCATTAAATAATGGGTATGAGCAGGGCACATTTCAAACTTTTCAGAGTAATGTAATGAGTTATCCAGCATTTCATGGTGAACAAAAACATCGCGAGTAACTACCCATAAGGAGTTTTATAAGACCAGCGGAGTCTCTCAATTACAGAAGCGTCTGTAACAACTACAGATAATATCAACATCGACAAAATACCAATTTATCCCCAAACTCCCCTATAAATCTTTCACCAAAAATGTGAAACTCTACAGAACCCTAATCCGGAAAGATGAACGCGTCGGACACATCTAATATCTAAATTGTCACCCGAGTCACGAATATTCTACCAGCGAAAATTGTCCAATATACTCGGACGTCATCTTAGTGTGGGTGGGGAGAAGGGGGCATTTTGAGGAGGGTTTTATTATAGGTCCGCCGAGCGGTTTGCGGCGAGGAGCGCGGGGCACACTTCTTACACCAATTGATGGCAGGGCTGCCATTTTGAAGTTTAGGGACTGTGCCGTTCGCTTGTATTTGTAATGTTTGCTATATAGAATACGTATGCTTTAGTTTTGAAATGTTAAGTAAAAGTATGATTTAGATTAAATAATAATAAATAAATAACACCCAACAGTCACATACATAGTCCTGACCCCACACTAAGATCAAGTCTTGTGTCGTGGGTATCAGGAACTACGAGAGACTTTTCGGTCTCACAAACATCCAGACCCGAAAGAAATATTTGTGGACCGCACAAACATTTCTCTCGGTGCGGGGATCGAACCCGCGGCCTCTCGTTTTACAGGCGGCGTCTAACCAACTGCGCCACGGAGGCTGTCAAATTGTGTAAAATGTTTATTTAGTTTTGTAAAGCTATTGACATAACGCAAGAGAATAAGTGGCGGAGTCCTATCGTGGTCTTACCAACACAAAAGATTTCAACAAACCCATTATGAAGTATTGTAGCCTCTTTTTTCGCGCCCAAAATAGGTCCTATAATAAAAAATAAGTATATTTCTACATCCTTCTATACGAAACCACAAACAATTCTTGCCTATGCGGTATCAAGATAAAGTGTAATAATATGATATCAGTCCTTTATACAAATATAGTCGCACCTCTCTCGAGGTTACGATTGTCCTCTACGATTGATACAACTCACGCAGTAATTCTTGATACAAGGTATATCTAACCATTGTACCCGTAGTTACTCTGGCTACAATTTGCTTCAATCCGAAACACAACAGTGCATTTACACTGCTGTTTGGCGGAAGAAATAGACATTGTAGTGGTACCTACCCAGGCGACCTCTCACATATGAGAGACCAACCACCAGTGAACCTTCCCGTAATAACTTTTACAATAAAAAATATTTACCGTAAAAATTCCATAAAAAAACACAACCCTGGGCATCCCAGTTAGTGCGTACGCCACCCACATTCGGGCAAGAAATTACATACTTTAATCTTATCACGAGAATAAAATAGAATATTAAATCGGTGTGCCGGCGACGAAAAGCCGACGGACCGTACTAAACAACGCACGCTACGGATAAACACATTCGATTTGACCGGACAACCCGACAACCGGACAAACGGACACCCGACCCCGCTTTGTGCTAATGAATTCTTTTTATTCACACAAGAATTCTAATTGACGGCTGGGGTAAGAAATTAAAGCGCCTGCTTTGTGCCCATGTAGGCCGGTCGATACGTTTCTACGAATTATATCAGATTAATTCTTACGGTTCATGTTTGGGGTAGATGTTGGAGATTTTCATTAAGGCATACAAAATATGTGTTTTCTAATTAGATTTTTTTAGTTGGATTCTTATAGTATAAGCTGATAATTATTAGCTTAATCCGTGTTAACTATAACGGTCTTATACCTGATACTGTTCCGAGGATGAGTTATCAGAATTCATTTAAATCACAAAACTAGTTACAGGACTACATCAGCTCACCCATTTAACCTGAAACCACCTCAAATATGCTAAGAAAAGAAATGTACCGAACGGTTGACTATAGCTTGGGATAGACTGAAAAATCGTAAAAGCTAACCAACTTGGCTTTAAATAAATGAAGCAATAAAAATATATTACCATTATATACTTTTATAGGCTCGCACCCTAACACATCGTGGGAAGGAACACACAAGGCGCAACGTGGGTATTCGGCTTGCTAGCCGAACTCTCTACTCCCTCTGCCTACTCCTTCTAGGAAAAAGGCGCGAGTTTATGTATGTACGCTACGATACGAATACATTAATGAAAATGATGTCCATCTACGAAGAAATGTTTTTTTTATTATTTACGTAGGCGGACTTTCAGCCCGCCTGATGGTAAGCAGTCACGGGCCAGTTCGACACTCATACTTTCAAAATAACAGAGACATGACATAAAAAGTCAGTGCATGTATCGGGGTGATAAATACTTTTTTATACCTTTCTCAAATAAGACCAATTTAGACCGCTCGGCGAACACGGAAGCAGGAAATTCATTCCAAGACCTATGAAGTCAAGGAATAGTAAGGAATAGTTATTAGAATTATTTTTTTAATTATAGCTGGACAAATTATTGGGTAATATAAAAACGTAAGACCCGTGCCTTCACATAATTTACTATATACTACAGGAACTACGTTTTCTTTCAGGACAATACGTAGCCTATAACACTCTTCGGTTCTTAAACTGTATCTGTATCTGTATCAGCCCATATACGTCCCACTGCAGGGCACGAGCCTACTCTACAATCGAAAGTACGATTGAGAGTGGTTAGGCCATATAGTCCACCACGCTGGCCTAGTGCGGGTTGGCGGACTTACATACCATATAAATTCTTATGAACCGCTATGGTATGCAGGTTTCCTCACGATGTTTTCCTTCACCGATTTAGTGCGTGGTGATTAACTATCAATACACACATGACTCCGAAAAGTCAGAGGTGTGCCCTGGTATTTGAACCCGCGACCACCGTGAACATGTTGGCAGCCGCGTCTGGTCCGTTTACCAACAGGCCACCACGCACTTCTTAAACTATACATGCTAAATATTATTACGATGTATTGCTCCAATACCGTGTGAAAGATAAAGTATTTACGGGGATAAAGTAAAATACCAAATCAATAGTCTGTCGTCGAAAAATTTCATTAAACACGCCCGGGAGACAATCCACGAAGTAAATGAATCATACAAATTAATATTCACCCTCACATCCACCCGAACTAAGCGCAAATACCCTTATTATTTCACAAAGGTTTCTAAACACGGAGACGCACACACGCGCGGGTCCCTATCTTGCCATATATCTAAGTGTTGGGCGTCGGGTTCTCCTTATCCTGTCCCCCTTACTATATCCCCCTCTCCCGAACGTCCCCTCATAAACACCGTTAAACACAGCCGCGCAAAATTGTAAAATTCGGTCTTACCGGGTTTTGTCTCTGTCTAACCGGGCGTCAATTTGTTAAGATAACATTGTTACCGTTCGGATATTTACGAAATTAATTAAAAGGTTAGTAATTAAGGGAAACTGCGATTCCGTTTCGGATACGATGTCGGATTTATTGGACGCGGTCCGTGCGGAATGAAATGCAATTCTCAAAGATATTATGTATTTTATGTAACGTATTGTAATGTGGGATTGGGAGATTGACTTGTAACGTTGAAGTTTGTTAGTGGGTGGATGGATTTGGTTTTGGAAAGGATGAATACAATTCCAATTTTCCTAACACCTTTTTTTTTTAAAAAGCCCGAAATCGCATTTGATAGCGTTAGAAAGAATTTATCTGTCATAGAAAAAAAAAACTAAAAATTCCTAGAGGAAGGCTTTCGTAGTTGTTCTGTCATAAATATCCCTACGCAACGCATCAACGCGATCTCTCCTACCACGGGATTTATTATATTAACGCAACCTTAGACATTACAGGAATGTACCATTACCGCTCAACACTAGGTAGGGGAAGGCCGGGTAAAGTGAATACCCCAGGCAAAGCGAATACTCCCCACTATTCCTAAATTATTATTTTTTCATTCAACACGCCATCACTGTTACGTTTAGCCATCTTGGTTTAATACGCGGCAAACATAGAAGCGAGGGTCCGCGTCGCGTCCCATCCGCGGAGTGGAGATTTGTATTTTCGTAAATAAAAGATTGATTTTACGCGGTAATACATTGATCAATTCTCCTGTATTACTAGTTTTTTATTTATACGAATGTCTTAATTTGGTAGCATATCAAAGTAGTTTTTTATGGTATATTTAACAGAAAGGCATAATTATTAGTTTCTGTATAAATTGTGTTAACCTCAAAACTTACCTAGTCGGGCAAAGTGAATAGGGCAAAGTGGATATGGTCCACTTTGCCCTATTTACTTTGCCTGCCATTTCTCATTGGTGACTTATTATCTAAACATGTATTTTATTTGTTTCAGATGGTGAATAAATATTTAAAAAAATCTAAGCAAGGGACGTGGGATGATTTTTTTTTTTATTGCGATGAATAGCGAGACGAGCATGCCGTTCGCCTGATGGTAAGCGATACGACCGCTCATAAACAGTAGCAAAACCAAATAATACCTTGAATTACAAAGCAATACTTGGCATTCCACTGCGCTCACCATCCTGAGACATAAGATGTTAAGTCTCAATATGTCCAGTAGTTATTCTGGCTACAATGCCCTTCAATCCGAAACACAACAGTGCATTTACACTGCTGTTTGACGGTAGAAATAGACACTGCGGTGGTACCCACCCAGATGGCCTCTCACATATGAGACCTACCACCAGTAAAAAAAGCTATGCAAACGGCTATTGGTTTGTGCAGAGTTGGAGAATCAATAAAAAGCACAGCTAAAAAGTATGGTTTGGCTTATGCGACCTCGTATAGGCAAATCTTGTATAGGTTAAGTTTTTTTTTTTCAGTTTATCAAAGTTATTTTTATGTTTTCAGAGATTAAATATGGGTATTCACTTTACCCAAGTACTGTATCCGCTTTACCCGGGGTACCGGGCAAAGCGAATAATTTCATTCTTTTTTAAATTTTAATTGTAGTTGATTATTGTTTAAATATTAATGGTAACTGATGTCCGTATTTGTACGAGCAATAAATAAAGACTGGTTTCTGATAATTATTTTGATTTTGTATTGTATACATTTTCTGCTATAACCTTAAATACCTTAAGGTATCCACTTTACCCGGCCTTCCCCTACTGTTAGAAAAAAAAATCGATAAGTCAAAAATATTCAATTAAGTACGAGCATTAATATTCTAGCGTCGCGGTAGCCAAGTGCCGGGGGATAGTGCGGGCGCCCACCGGCCTACCCTCCCCCCACCACCCCCCACAGGGGGAGGCTCGGCGGGATGATGGCCGAAATCCACGTTTTTAGGCCTAACCAACCTTTTTAGTATTCACATAAAGCTTTGTGGTAGTTTTAACGTGTATTTTGATAATATCGAACTCCATTATTTATTACGGATTGATTATATTGAAATTTTAGTCGAGTTTCCAATGAATTGTGTTACATTTATATGCGATGTAATTAGAGCAGCTTTTTCAGTTGTTTCCAGTGCTCTCCAATTGTTCTAGGTAAGTGCATTTAATTTCCACTCTGTTTACTTTTATGTAATGTGGTTGATGATTTTTCAAACTATCTACATCTGATCATATTCTTTTATGTTATTCTCAGAATCTATACTAAATACTTAAAAGTATTTCTGTTTACAATGAAGCGGCTTTCCAGAAATCGGTTTGATGTATGCGGTACGAAAAATGATCTGTTTGTATGCTTTATGGCGTCAATGTTTTCTTTGTTACAGAATACTTCAATTGTAACCTCAATATGTTCATTATTTATGATTTTAACTATCTATCAAATAATTACTGCATGCATTACCTAACAAAACAAATAGTAATTACATCGCCTACTTCACAAAGGATAAAGTATGTCGTTGTTTAATCGGTTTATCAATCCAATGGCAAATTGCACGTACGAAACTAACTTGTCTGTTCATAAACACAGCAACAATATATAAATGCCGACGCGCCACTATTAATCATAGAAAATGACGTAGCGCATTGTGTGTCTCAGTTCGACTCAAAATTGTGAAAACCTCTCCCGGTCGGCGCAGGCGAACTAATAACGCGGCACGCTCACACTTCGGAAAATGCCCGCCAGGGGGGTACTGTACGCAAAAAAAAAACGTTATTTTTGTTTTACTTAACTTTTTTTTTGTATTTGTAAGGTAATTAGAAATTTGAATCTTCTCGGTGTTGAATGTTGAAGAATTCGCTTGATTAAACGACTTCGTTGCTGAAAAGTTTATAGAAATTAGATTATAGACAGTCATTATCGTCTTAAACTTGATTATTTGTTTGGTAGTTACTCGAAGTCGAGTTAAAGCTATTATTGCTTTATACTTCTGCACCTCAAGAGATTACCAGCGCGACCACCTTAGATCCACCTCACACAGTCTAATGGACGGCTGGGCTAAGAACTTAAAGCGCATCTGCTTTATGTCGATTTAGAAACGTATCGACGTTGCTATATATTAGATTAATTCTTACGGTTCATGTTTGGGGTAGATGTTTGGGATTTACATGAGGTTCCTAACATAACTACACAAAGCAACTTATCTTCTATACATCACTTATAACAACCAATCATCGTCCCAGACAGCCTATTCACAAAACAAAAAATAAAAGAAAAAAAAGTGCAATATTTTTTTCCTTTTTTTTTTCTTTCCGACGCTACAAGGGCTTGACGATGACGCCGCGTGGTAGTGTGCGTGCTGACTGGTCGCACGTGTGTGCGCCACGCGTGACATTCTGCAACCGACGTGATATATTGAGAACTGCTCCAAAAATCGCTATTTATGTAGCTAGGTGGCCACTGCCCACTGGCGCGCTCGCGTAATGCGCCGTACAGTTTAGTTCGCAGCTTTTTTGTCGCAAATACATGGTTAATACATAGTAGGCATTTGATAAATCGAATGTTACGTAACTATATTTCTACATTCATTCATAATACGCTGCTGAAGACAACCTCTTACTTGATTTGGATGATTAGACTTAGTCTACCATGCTGGTTGGTCGAGGTTTTGAAAGTATATGTTCAAAAGCCTTAAAACTCTTTCCTATATATAAACTTATCCATGGTATTTCAATCAATATAGTTACCGATAATGAAACGCCTAACTCAAATTAATATTATAGTGTCATACATCATAATCCGTATTAGGAATACCGTACATGCGTCACATGACAGAGTCGAAACAAATTATATTAAAGTGCAAAATTGTCGCGTCGGTTGGACCTACGACAACAAGATTATCTAGATGCGGAAGATATTTATAGATGACTCTATATATACACAGTAATTTAATTGAAGAGTCTACTTCATTGTGTAATCTAGCTTTATAATAGTAAATAATAATTAATAACGGCATTATTCTGAGACAGTATCAAAACCTATTTTAAGTATCAAATGTTTCGTCTTCTTCGCTCGAGCTAAAATCAAAAATCAACAAAATATTCTGTTACATATTTTAAATTTGGCGCCTTTTTAATGTGCACAGAGTGCCAAACAGTCACTGGTTTATTGTTACTTTTTTTGTTTTACTCTGAGCTCTCTTCTTTCTGCAACACGCGTCCATGTACATTAAGTATTTTTGTAAATCCTCAAGTGTTAATATATCAGTTATTATCTTTCAAATAATCGTTTCATTCTACACATACGATAGCTAAAATAGGTTTTAAAATTATCTATGAATGACGCCGTAAGACTTAATCGTACGCGACTAATCAATACTCGTAACTTGAAGGCACAATATATACCACTACACCCATTTTAGTCTATGTAGATATCGGGTACAAAAATATATCTTCAAGTCTTTAAAATACATAACGACAGCCTGCGTGGCGCAGTTGGTTAGACGCCGGCTGTGAAACGAGAGGCCGCGGGATCGACCCCCGCACCAAGACAAATATTTGCGGAGCCCACAGGTATTTGTCACGGGTCTGGGTGTTTCTAGGATCAAAAAGTCAAGTTCTCTCATAGTTTCTGATGCCCACGACATAAGACTTAATCGATCTTTTGTATGTGACTGCTGGGTGTAGTTATAATTATTATTAATAGATCTAAAATTATGCAATCAAAATTCCGCGCCGGGTGTACTTATAGTTGCAGGTTTGGTCATTAATTGATAAAAGCTGTACCACAAAATAAACCGATCGATTACGTTCTTATTATAAACCACTTAACGGCCTCGATTTATATAATTTTTACTTGTGATGAAGATTAGGCGGAGGAAATTGTCTAAGTAAAATATATTTTTAAAATTATCCAAAATATATAAAAGAGAACTCTAAATAATAATTATGTTTTAGAATAACTAAATTTAATAGAGATTAATTAATGTTTATTCTCTCTTTGCGGTTGGCAAATTTATTTCTTTTTTATTGGCTACATTAAAAATGTTTTCTAACTAAGCGACAAATATCTAGTCATTCTATACTCTCAAGCGTTTTTAGTTTTTTTTTTTTAGCTCAGGTTTTTAGTAACATTCGTAAAACTAAGTTTTATTTTGCGTTTACTCACGTAGGCCAAAAATTAATATCCCGTAGAAATAATCATCTCAAAATTGTCCGTTAATAGTAATCACTTTACATATTGAATGAACCTATACAAATAATTGTATAATTAGTAATTAATTAGATTATGTAGGAAAAGAATATTGTAAAGCTAAAAAATTAAACAGTGGATTGTTACATCTAAAGCTTACGTGTTGCGATGGGCGGGATAGCGTCTGGCAAGCAAGAGTCGGTAGGTTCGACCTATACACGGTAACTTTAATATACCATAAAAAAGAAAGATTTGATTATTTGCTTTATTATTTATTTATTTATATATACTTTATTGTACACCATAAAATAGGAAAAATAACAGATTAAATACTTAAAACTAAAGACATGGTAACAATTGGCGGCCTTATCGCTAGCTGAATATGATATTTTATTATATGATTATTAAAATTGGCTCTGAAACTACTCGACCGATTTGAAAAACTTTATCAAAAGGGCGAAAGGCATGCTCGTCTTGCCATATATCGCAATAAAAAAAGACGCAAAGATAAGACTCATTATCGTCCTAAAAAAATACGTGCAAAGGCAATTTTTGAGTAAGTAGGTGAAAATAATAGACTTAAATGAAAATAAATAATGGTCGGTCATTAAATAATACCTATTCATTTGTGGTCAACGTGGCTCAAAGTGCCATGGAGCACTCAGTGTTAGGCAGATGTCTCCATAATCCGCAATGAGAAGATCCGACAGTGAACAACTAACTCGACGAGGCGATTGTCGATGGACTATGGTGATAACGGAAAAGTGGCTTAGAGAGACCAAGAAGAATGTACTCAGACCATCTGCTCAGGTATAACCCTGGGACTTTCCGCCGCAGCGTGAAGAGGCATCTTAGCGGGCCGGTATGATTGTATCTGTAAATGGCATGAGACCGCCACGTGATATCATTCGATTCTCTATCTGGACGACATTTGCCACCAGGTCCAATGCACTAAAAAAATGGTTGAGATTGGCACACGACCGAGCAAAGTGGTGTAGCAAAGAGAAGGCCTGTATCCAGTGAATGAATATGGACTGAAATGATCATGATGATGCTGTAGAGTCTGGACTGCATCGCACTTGCTATCAGCTGCAGTGCTAGGAAACGGCCGTGCTAATTTTAAAAATTGAATAACAATAATCTTTGTCATCCTTTGCGCTTAAGACTGACAACTAAATTTAGTCCAGCATAAATTCCCGTGATAAATTCGGTTAATTGTATAATCCACTGGTAAATGAGTGTATTACATATGACAACGAAATATATCACGGTCAGCGGGATTTTTATTAGATTTTGTATAGCCATCTTACTAACTTAATTCTTATAAATATGTTAATACCATAATAACAACCGTTTTATTTAGCCTATAGCAGTTCCGTTTTTATTAGGAAATATAATCTAATGGAGGGTAGTTAGCTATCTTTTAGTTTGAATCTAGTGATCGCGTGCGTACGCGTAGCGCGTGCTCTGCTGCTGCGCTGGATTTTACGCCTTTTGCAGTCGTTTAGGTTACCGCGATAGTCCCAAACCTGGTATTAACGATGCGTGAATATTTGTCTAGGTATTCATAAGTTGGTAATTATAATAGTTTCGATGCGTAAAGACGCGCCGATGAAGTGCCTTTGCTAAGCGGGTAGTTGTGGTATTTTCTGAGTTCGTGCGATTATGTTGAGGTCTGAATGAAGTGAGCGAATCTAGTGTTGGTGTACCGTCTGGTGCAAGTGATGTTTAGTGGTTCAAGACTGGTCTAGACAAAATGTGCCCGGGCACATTTGTCGGTTTCGAGCATCCGGCTTCGGTGACGGTGGTCCGGTGAGTTTTTTACAATTATTATTTGACTGTTATTTTTTTATTGGTATATCTTTCGCTGTATTGTTCTGCCTTGAGTGCGTACTTTGAAATTGCCTTAATTTACTGTGTGTCATAACAAACTATCAACAACACAAGAAAAATGCTGCTTATGTAGTCTTTTTTATTTAAGGGAAGACTATATTTTGATAATTAGCAACTACTTACCTATCCAAGTAAGTCACGAGAATCAGGTTACTTTACTCCGTCAAATCTCTCATCAGCCCACCTTAAGGCACATATGTAAAGTACACCTAACACTTAAATTAATTAGGTTCAATCCTTCTTTCCAAGTACCGCCAGTCCTCTCTCATTACAGACAAAATACTTACATAGTGCGAGCACGCAAGAACCTAAACACAGTTTGCGAGAAATCGATGTGGACCCTTTTAATACAAGCGTTGCTTCAGTACGACGGTTGCCAACCCTTTCTTTATTTACGAATTAGTTTAATTTAATTTATTTTGGCGACAACATACTATTTTAATGCTACTATAACATTGTTACTAGTGGTAGATCTCTCATAAGTGAGATAGGTAGCCGCTTGGGTAGGTATCACGGCAATGTCTATTTCTCCCACTAAACAGCAGTTTAAATGAAATGTTATGTGTCAAACCGGGAGGTTTGATTAGACATATTGAGACTTATTCCTTATGTCTCAGGATGGCGAACGCAGTGAAATGTCTAGCATTGCTTTATAATTCATGATATGGTAAGAGTTTGCTACTGTCCAAGGGAAAGAAAAAAATAGACAATTAAGAAAAGCAATAAAAATAGAGTATCTACGTAGTCAGTTAGCTTTTTCACATAAGTAGGAGAAATGTATGCTTATTTTATATTGCCAACCAATAAAACAGGCAGGTAACTCTTTGATAGGTCAATATCCAATCTTTGTTCCAATCAATATTGCGTTGGGTCTGGGAGCAATGACGCTGAAAAGCCAAGTTTCAGATACCTACAACACCTTCATAGAAATATTCCAGAATTCGATTGCTATAAATAATTACTGTGTATTATTACTCTTATGTATTTCGTTAATTTTCTTTTATTAATTTTAATTGAATTGTATGATATAATAGCCTCAAAAGTTGTTACTTTTATTTTAATTTATTTTGTATTTCTTCGTATAAGTAAAGTAACCAACCACTAGTTGTCCTGAACGAATAAATAAATAAAAAAAAGATTTTACAATATGATCAATTTGACAAGTAGAGTATAGTTTATTATACAAAATTCAGTATTAAAATAACAGATGAATGTTGGTCGTCAGTGTAGGTAGAAGAACGATTTTGACGTTTTTTAAATCTCAATAAATGTAATCTAGGTAGTAATTCGCGAAAGTTTGGAAAACAATATCACAGCATGTAAGGATAGAATTCGTTTTCTATCACTACATTGTTACTACCGAATTTGTATATACTTATAGTATTTTTTCTCTGCATTCCTCCATAAATTAGGAATGGTTGGGACTTGTTATCACCATCGCAAATTACCTTTCGTTAAAGAGATACCAAATAATGCATTATTACCTACTCAGTCGTAGTCAGGGTCAAGTAAAAATGATACCTGCATTAGAATAGTCCTTTGGTATTTTACTAGAATTAAAATACATCCAACATTATTACGCTGCGAACTAACCAGCAATATATCGTCAAAATCGATGATTTTAGCCAGAAAAAATAGGTACAAAGCATTTATGATACACACATCGATGTAACCCCCAGAGCCTACTCTACGGATAGACGCGAAAGTCAAATAAAGCGAAATCATGCATTCATTCCACTTCACGTACCATCTCATTTGCAGCCCACAGTGGAGGAGCAGGCGTGTGTGCGTATTTAGGTATATTTTCGAATTTTATGCCTACCACGTTCAGCCGGCCTATGTACGAGTGTAGTTTTTGCCGCGGGCGTGTTTGCGACCGTCATAACGTGACACGTCACCGCGTATGCTGCCCCGTTTGTTTGGCTAGGGTGGCGGGGCTACACCCGGCCTGGTTTTTAGTTTGTGTGCGTTATAGTTGAATGATAGTGCGGAACCACCCCCGTCATCGCGTTGACTATTGCGTCTGTGTTAGGAACATTTAAAATGCCCACCCCCTTGACGATCCCTGGGCGGCCATTTTCTTTTTTGTATTTTTTTTAGCAAATTATGGTCTTGTTTCGTGTTTTTTTCTAAGCTCGGGATATGTTTGCTCCTTATATTTGACTATATGATTATATATTACACTATTAAGCAATAATTAAATGACGATGCAAAAAAAATATATAAATATCTGTAACCGAATTATGTAACTAAATGAAAACTAATATTTTTTTCATTATCATTATGATCCATAAAAACGTATTTTATTTACGTTTAAGTTCTACCACTCGCCTATTATTATTTTTTACGTATCCGTAAAAATCGGAAACCGACTCCCAATTAACTCGCGTTCCTTTTGAAATCATCACACAATGCTGTCAGTTCTGCCTACATAATAGGCACGAAAGTTTTGATTTGATTATTACATTTATTTTTTATGAATACATTTTTATAACAATATTCATTTAAATAGATATAATTGGTAGATTTATTTTAGCTCTATATTCTAATATTCTGTATTGTTTATTGGCCCATATAGGCCACTGCAGGGCACGGGCCTCCTCTATAGATAAGAGTACGACTGTGAGTGGTTAGGCCATATCCAGCACACGGGCTTAGTGCGGGTTGGCGGACTTTAAATACCGTAGAAATTCATACAAATCTCTATAATATGCAGGTCTCCACACGATTGTTTCCTTCACCGTTATAGTACATGGGGATTGGCTATTAATACACACATGACTGCGAAAATTCAGATGTGAACCCTAGGATTTAAACCTGCGACCTCCGTAAGCGTATTGGAGGCCAGGTTTGATCCCTTTAACAACTAATCTAAAAAAACTTATTTAAATACACGTAGCGTCGCGTCATTACCTTTTCTTTTCTCAACAACACTTAAAATCCCTTTTGCCTAGGCTATACTTATTTCCATAGTTTTTAATTAATATCACCACTGACGTAAAATTATTCTGTTAACATATTACTAAACACAATACTCATACATATTATTGATGGCCACCATTGCGATAAAAAGCAACAGGCCGACAAAATTGTCTCTTACCAGTGGTTATTAGATATATTAAGATAATTAACTTACGATTGTTGCTGTAATGCCGTGCCCGCAAAACATCCGAAGATGCCTTCAAGTTATTTAACTATTAAATAACACTAATTGAAACAATTTTCACCCAATTATTATTTTACACATAACCATTGTTTTAAACTCACTTCACACATTAGTTCACTGGTCAGGTCAACGGTCAAATACGTTATGATAGAAACATCTTAAGGGCATCGGTCACTCTCGCTTCTCACATAAATTTGTTTTAATTTACATTTATTTATGATAGTTGGGGTCATCCCGTCAGGTGAGTGGGTCCATCTCACGACAACCGGTTGCCTTTCCCAACAAACCTATTGTGTGGGAACTGAGATTAATTCATACATTTTTATATCCATAAGATGATATTATCAGCAGCTGATACATTGGCGAATTATATCACTATTAAAGCGAAATAATATTTCCGGATCGAGAAAAGTTGCATTCTTTAGTCTCTGCCTACATCTATGGGATACAGGCGTGACGAATCTTATGTATGTATATATATCACTATTATCTACTTATAGGTTTGGCTTATACTATCCGGTTTTGATCGGTCCGGCATATAATATGTCATCCGGTGGCAGATAATCAACTCCGATCGGTGCGTTTTAACGAGGTAAATTCCCCTTACCGTATTCCAAAGGAGGTCGAAGGGGTTATGTCTGACTCTAGCTTCTAATCTTGCCCTCTTGCGGGTATAACTTAAACACGGGCATACTGGCTTACACCCTTCAGTGGACACCACGGTAATGATTGTACTTGACGGCGTGAAGAAGCCTGATCTTCCTCTGTGTGACTGTCAATGTACCATTGCTGTTCCAACTGGTAGTAGGACACGCCTGCCACAGCAATTATGAAATAAACAAATACACCCAACAGTCACATACATAGTCGTGATCCCACACTAAGATCGAGTTCTGTGTCGTGGGTATCAGGAACAACGAGAGCCTTTTCGGTTTCGCAAACACCCAGGCCCGAAAGAAATATTTGTGAGCCACACAAATATTCACAGGCGGCGTCTAACCGCCTATGCCACGGGGGGTGTCTTTTGTATACCTTGATAGGCTACATGGCGCAGTTGGTACGACACTGGCCGTGAAACTAGAAGCCGCGGGTTCGATCCCCGCACCGAGACATATATTTGTGTATACTAAAAGTATTTGTTTGGCGTCTGGATGTTTGCGAGGCCGAAAAGTCACTCATGGTCTTTGAAATCTACGACTCAAGATTTTATGTTCGTGTTGGGTTAGTGACAGTTGGGTGTATTGTATTTTATAATGAATTATTACCTACCTTAGCCTTGTGAACTGTGATGTTCAAATTTTAATACTTGAGTTTGAGAAAAAAGACGAATTGCTATGCCTAAAAATAATTTTCAACCGAACATGGCAATCGAGATCGATACATAATTTAAGTGTAGAATGAATTACAAAAAAGGAGGGAAAGAACTGCGTAAAACAAGGTAGCAAAAATCTTTGAGAGAATGATACGGTAGGGAATTCTAATTTCTTTCTATGTTCCAAAATCAGACTTTATTCATTCATTCAGGTTCATACCAAAGTTAAACCAATCCACTCTAAAATAGAATTATAATATTTGTAATATTATACATGATACATAGGTAAATTAAATTCGGCCATAGACATTAGCATGCTACAAAACAAGTAGCAATCCACACTTCCATAATTTTAAGTAAAGTTTTAGAAGACACTCTTTTTGTTAATCGGCGCAGTGGGGAGACCGAACCACTTTTTTCCCTGAGGATTTCAGAATGAGTGGTCTGTAAAGTCGAGTACTAGTTCGAGTACGAGAAAACTATGAAAGGAAAGAGTACTTGTAATAAGTTGTAATCTATTATATTGTTATTTACTTATACACGCATACATCCTACATAACTATATCTTTGAAAAGATAGTCAGAGGTGACACTAATATTATTCAGGGTAAAAAGATAAAGGAATATTTAAAAATAATGGAATTACTTTTGTTACCGGTAGAATTTCAGATATAAATAAATACAGTTTATAAACAAAAGTTTTTTTTATGATTTTCATGCTGAACCTAATGTTTTTTGTTAAGCGGACTCATTGTGTAGCACAGGGTCTACACGTTTAGCCATTTTTCTTTTAATTTTTATAATCTCCTAAAACAGTTTTACAAAATGCCAAATGTCATAATATTTTCGCATTTTTTATTAATTTAAATTTCCTTTACCTTCACCCTACACTTCGCCAAACTTATTATAATAATAATATGGTCCTAAATATGATACACCTATTTTTATTTAATGTAGATATCGTTATTGAAGTACAACGCCATCTTGAAATTATTTGTGCTAACTAATGATAGGATCGATATGTTGGTCACTCACGTCAATATCTCACCGAAAAAGTATCACAATATTTTACTAGGTGGCGCTATACTACAAAATAAATAACTTTAAATAAATTGGTTATGTTTTATTGTGTACTCATACTTATTTCTAGTGTAAATTATTTAACGTGAAATTAAAAACACAGTTATTATTTACTTTTGGATGTGTTTGAAAATATAAGTAAGAAACTAAACATATAATTATTGTCTATGACAGTGCACTGTGGTCATTAGTATAAAAAAATACAAGTAATTTGGCGGGAAATGGGAATTTTCTTGAGATTGAATAGATATTGAAATGGTTCTTAAAATTTAATTACCTGAGTATGTTAATGAAGTTTTAAATTTAAAGTTCCTTTTATAGACTAAAAGTGGTGTAAATATGTAGTAGTATAAATCAATCACAGTTATGAAACTTAAAGTAAGTAACCAGTTTGTCATGTTATTGGTCGAAGTTTTTTCGAAAAAGAAAGAGCGACAACTAGTTTTTAAATCAATGGCGACAACAGTCCGAGATTACTTTAAAAAAACCGTTTAAAAAATTTAAAACCCCTGTTTCAATAGGGCTAGAATATATTTTACGACGATCGCAATTCAAAGACTAGGCCTTCGATGTTCGATCCCCGCGATCAACAATTAAACATCTGTTGATTGAAGGACTAGGATTATTATATTTTAGTTATTTATAATACGTGTTCTTGGTCACGAAGTGATATACCTACCATTAATACATTTGAACGTCAATGGTTATGTTTTATACTAAAATAAGGGTGAGAAGTATATTTACGTAATAGCTATATTATCATTCTGAGATTATCATTCATTAATATAGTCGAGTATAAAACTCAGCTATCGTTCATTTAGAAATTATTGTATGTATTGAAGTGTAAATCAATTTACAACCAGTAATTACAGCTCATAATAAGATTTGCTCAAATAACTATTAATAACCAGCAATTGCAGCGCAAAATAAGATACAATTTACTCATATATAATAAAATAAAAACATCTATTTTTAGTAATCTTAATGGTGTGATATCTGGTGTATATTTATTTGATATAGCTTGATCTAATGTTTTCTACCAGATTTATAATTTAAAAATGTTTGTCAAAGAAACATACATTTAAATGTTAAAATGAATGGTTAAAATAATTTATTTTATATATTTTCTTATTTATTTTAACACTATTCACTGATAACAAAGATAACAAATTGCATTTTCCCAAAATAAATATAATGTCATGTCAGCAGTTACACAGTAAAAGGAAGATATACCTACTTAGGAAAAATAAATAGCGCTCAAACCAAGTTATGTTTTGAAAGCACATAATTAATGACAGGGTTTGAACATATATTTATTGTAAATATTAAAGAAGCGTATATTTATGGTATATATCAATTTCGTATGAAACCGATATTATTATTATATTTTATTGTAATATTTGTGAATAACTTATTGCATATGTGTTACATAAACATGCTGAAATTTCAAAAAATACTTAAAATTTTTATTTATTTAGGTACTTACTTAATGAAACCAAAACATAAAATTTCCTTTTAGATAAAGTAAATTCAGCTACAAAAATAAATATTAAAAAAACATTTGATATACTTGTATTTATATTGGATATATTATATCCATTGATACATATATATATATATATATATATATATATATATATATATATATATATATATATATATATATATATATATATATATATATCCTCAAACCTTGATTAATATTAAGCAACTAAACTTAAACTCACGTCTTTTTCCTTAATATAAGGTAGGCAGAGATAGATGTATAAGGGGTAGGCAGAGGTAGTACTAGAATATCCAAGCTTTTGCTTTGTATGTTTTGTCTCACAATGTGATAGGGGTTATTTTATTGCATTAGTTACCTACATTTTTCATACATCTGTAATGTTTATATATTATAGGTACATATCTATGTATTTCCTAGCATCATCTCGGAATTGCATACAATTCGTAGGAAATATATATGTTTCACTGGTTTAGCCTAGGCTGTATTACTTTTTCTTATTGATAATATGATAAATTAGTTTGACATATATTTTTATTTTTTAATTCATGGAATGGCGAAACGACCATGTCATTCGCCTGATGGCTAGCGATACGACCGCTCATGAACAGTAGCAGAACCAAATATCACCATTAATTACAAAGCAATACAAATCCTACATAAATATATGAACAGCGCCGCAAGGGCGTAAAGTGTTCCGACGTAAGTGGTGCGCGCGCTCCAATACATCACTAGGGCAGCGTTACTGAAATAGGCATCCCTCACAAGGATTTCGAAAATGTTTGTTTGCTGGTATTATGAAAAAAAGATTAATAATAATGAAAACAACAATTCTTATCACGTTTAAGACGAAATCTATCAAATTAATTTAATTATATATTCTTTAGCGTGATTTTCACGGTCATCTTTTTGTAAATCTAAATGTTCTAAAAGGCCTATCCTTAGTTTTTAAACGAAAGATTCAAACTCAAATTTGTGCTCACAGTGACTGAAGTTACTCTGATGTATATTCTTACAAGTTGAGTATTAATTTCAGATTTTGATAATGATTAATTTGATAATATTTTCTAGTAATAAATTTATTTTTCTTGTTCCATATTTCTGATTTCTATGCTAATAAATATAAACTAAACATAAAATAATGAAAAACAGAAACACAAATAATATAAATAACTAAAGATAATGTTTATAAATATAAAGTTCCTAAATATAATATATAAGTATAAACTTTTTCATCCCTTTACCAAACGAAAGTTAACTTAGTATGTAAAGAGACGTTGCATATTTTATGCAAGCTTTTCTGGCGATATGTCTCTATTATGTGAGAGGTGAATGATGAGATGAGAGGTTAATGAAAAATACTGTTTCAAAAATATTGTAGCCAGAGTAACTACCGGACATATTGAGACTTAACATCTTACGCCTCAGGATGGCGAGTGCAGAAGAATGCCAAGCATAACTTTGTAATTCAAGGCGTTGTTTGGTTTTGCTACTGTTCATGAGCAGTCGTAAAGCTTACCATCAGGCGAATGGCATGATCGTCCCACCATTCATTGCAATAAGAAAGCTAAAAAAGCTTAATTTCAGCATCAACATGCGTTAGCCAGATTATAATGAGACCTGATAACACAGTTATTGTTCGGAGAAAAATTTTTAGTCACCTGTATCGAAATCATGTGCCATGTTCGGCAATGGTTCTTTTATCACATTTTGTAAGTACTAAATCATCATGATGTGCTGATTAAGCGAAATTTATTACCAAACAAATTCTTGCTAAGGAAAGATAAAAGAAACAACCAATCATGC
Organism: Hyles lineata; assembly: GCA_030180105.1. Lineage (NCBI taxonomy): Eukaryota > Metazoa > Arthropoda > Insecta > Lepidoptera > Sphingidae > Hyles > Hyles lineata. The sequence continues at coordinate 10,136,118 of JARJEE010000013.1, read as the reverse complement.
TTGCTTGAATTTATTAAAGAAAACAATAAAGATGTATCCAATGAAGAACGAGGCAAAAAGGATAGATCAACAGTTAGCGCAAGGCAATTCTCGGAGTTTCACAACGAGTTGTCTGCGGGTGATGCGACAGATTCGAGGACCTCTTGCACGGCGTGCGCCTGATGCACTTGTAGAACTAGAAGACGTTGCTGCAGATCCGGAGTTCTCTTCGATAATGACAATGGTCGGTCTTTCCGCCGGTGGGGGGCTAGAAACTGCAGTGGCCGAAGACTCAACAACAGTATTGGGCGCATATGTATTAAATACATCAGCTCTAGATACCGGGGCCTCAACAGGCATATTGGGCCCTTGTGAGTCAAATTCATAGTTGTATCCCGTAGGTGAAGGGACTGAATCAGTCGATGAGCTTGCAGATGCCGCAGCTGATGAGCTTCCTCCTTCAATGACGATGACTTTTGGTCTTGATGCCGATGAGCTGGCTGCTGCCGCTGAGGCTGCAGCACCAGGGCCCTTTGATCCGTGCCTGTAAGAGCCTGGGCCGTAAACGTCGTCAGATTCATAAGATCCGTCAAATTCTGGGCCGTATGGCCCGTATCCGCCTGAGCCTCCAGCACTTGATGACGCAGCGGCTCCTGCAGACGCTCCCGCACCGCGGCTTGGGTCTCGATGTCCGGGTCCATAAGATCCAGATCCAGCTGCGGCTGCAGCGCTTGATCCTCTACCTGGACCATAATATCCGTCGCCAGACACTACATCGAGATCAGAATCGTATCCGTAGTTTGCACCTGCGCCCAATCCGCGTCGTCCACCGTCTCCAGCGGTCGATGCGGCTGAAGACGCCGCGGCTGATGAGCTTCCTCCTTCAATGACGATGACTTCTGGTGTTGATGCCGAAGAGCTGGCTGCTGCCGCTGAGGCTGCAGCACCAGGGCTGTTTGATCCGTGCCCGTAAGAGCCTGGGCCGTAAACGTCGTCAGATTCGTAAGATCCGTCAAATCCTGGGCCGTAAGATCCGTATCTGCCAGAGCCTCCAGCACTTGATGACGCAGAGGCTACAGTAGACACTTCCGCACCGCGGCCTAGGCCTCGATGTCCGGGTCCATAAGATCCAGATCCAGAGGCGGCTGCAGCGCTTGATCCTCTACCTGGGCTATAATATCCGTCGCCAGACACAACATCGAGATCAGAATCGTATCCGTAGTCTGCACCTGAGCCCAATCCGCGTCTTCCACCGTCTCCAGCGGTCGATGCGGCTGAAGATGCAGCGGCTGATGAACTTCCTCCTTCAATGACGATGACTTCTGGTGTTGATGCCGAAGAGCTGGCTGCTGCCGCTGAGGCTGCAGCACCAGGGCTCTTTGATCCGTGCCCGTAAGAGCCTGGGCCGTAAACGTCGCCAGATTCGTAAGATCCGTCAAATCCTGAGCCGTATGGTCCGTATCCGCCTGAGCCTCCAGCACTTGGTGACGCAGCGGCTCCTGCAGACGCTCCCGCACCGCGGCCTGGGCCTCGATGTCCGGGTCCATAAGATCCAGATCCAGCTGCGGCTGCAGCGCTTGATCCTCTGCCCGAGCCATAATATCCATCGCCAGACACTACATCGAGATCAGAATCGTATCCGTAGTTTGCACCTGCGCCCAATCCGCGTCGTCCACTGTCTCCAGCGGTCGATGCGGCTGAAGACGCCGCGGCTGATGAGCTTCCTCCTTCAATGACGATGACTTCTGGTGTTGATCCCGAAGAGCTGGCTGCTGCCGCTGAGGCTGCAGCACCAGGGCTCTTTGATCCGTGCCCGTAAGAGCCTGGGCCGTAAACGTCGCCAGATTCGTAAGATCCGTCAAATCCTGAGCCGTATGGTCCGTATCCACCTGAGCCTCCAGCACTTGATGAAGCAGCGGCTCCTGCAGACGCTCCCGCACCGCGGCCTGGGCCTCGATGTCCGGGTCCATAAGATCCAGATCCAGCTGCGGCTGCAGCGCTTGATCCTCTGCCCGAGCCATAATATCCATCGCCAGACACTACATCGAGATCAGAATCGTATCCGTAGTTTGCACCTGCGCCCAATCCGCGTCGTCCACTGTCTCCAGCGGTCGATGCGGCTGAAGACGCCGCGGCTGATGAGCTTCCTCCTTCAATGACGATGACTTCTGGTGTTGATCCCGAAGAGCTGGCTGCTGCCGCTGAGGCTGCAGCACCAGGGCTCTTTGATCCGTGCCCGTAAGAGCCTGGGCCGTAAACGTCGCCAGATTCGTAAGATCCGTCAAATCCTGAGCCGTATGGTCCGTATCCGCCTGAGCCTCCAGCACTTGATGACGCAGCGACTCCTGCAGACGCTCCCGCACCGCGGCCTGGGCCTCGATGTCCGGGTCCATAAGATCCAGATCCAGCTGCGGCTGCAGCGCTTGATCCTCTGCCCGAGCCATAATATCCATCGCCAGACACTACATCGAGATCAGAATCGTATCCGTAGTTTGCACCTGCGCCCAATCCGCGTCGTCCACTGTCTCCAGCGGTCGATGCGGCTGAAGACGCCGCGGCTGATGAGCTTCCTCCTTCAATGACGATGACTTCTGGTGTTGATCCCGAAGAGCTGGCTGCTGCCGCTGAGGCTGCAGCACCAGGGCTCTTTGATCCGTGCCCGTAAGAGCCTGGGCCGTAAACGTCGCCAGATTCGTAAGATCCGTCAAATCCTGAGCCGTATAGTCCGTATCCGCCTGAGCCTCCAGCACTTGATGAAGCAGCGGCTCCTGCAGACGCTCCCGCACCGCGGCCTGGGCCTCGATGTCCGGGTCCATAAGATCCAGATCCAGCTGCGGCTGCAGCGCTTGATCCTCTGCCCGAGCCATAATATCCATCGCCAGACACTACATCGAGATCAGAATCGTATCCGTAGTTTGCACCTGCGCCCAATCCGCGTCGTCCACCGTCTCCAGCGGTCGATGCGGCTGAAGACGCCGCGGCTGATGAGCTTCCTCCTTCAATGACGATGACTTCTGGTGTTGATCCCGAAGAGCTGGCTGCTGCCGCTGAGGCTGCAGCACCAGGGCTCTTTGATCCGTGCCCGTAAGAGCCTGGGCCGTAAACGTCGCCAGATTCGTAAGATCCGTCAAATCCTGAGCCGTATGGTCGGTATCCGCCTGAGCCTCCAGCACTTGATGACGCAGCGGCTCCTGCAGACGCTCCCGCACCGCGGCCTGGGCCCCGATGTCCGGGTCCATAAGATCCAGATCCAGCTGCGGCTGCAGCGCTTGATCCTCTGCCCGAGCCATAATATCCGTCGCCAGACACTACATCGAGATCAGAATCGTATCCGTAGTTTGCACCTGCGCCCAATCCGCGTCGTCCACTGTCTCCAGCGGTCGATGCGGCTGAAGACGCCGCGGCTGATGAGCTTCCTCCTTCAATGACGATGACTTCTGGTTTGGATGAGCTGGCTGCTGCCGCTGAGGCTGCAGCACCAGGGCCCTTTGATCCGTGTCCGTAAGAGCCTGGGCTGTAAACGTCGTCAGATTCGTAAGATCCGTCAAATCCTGAGCCGTATGGTCCGTATCCGCCTGAGCCTCCAGCACTTGATGACGCAGCGGCTCTTGCAGACGCTCCCGCACCGCGGCCTGGGCCCCGATGTCCGGGTCCATAAGATCCAGATCCAGCTGCGGCTGCAGCGCTTGATCCTCTGCCCGAGCCATAATATCCGTCGCCAGACACTACATCGAGATCAGAATCGTATCCGTAGTTTGCACCTGCGCCCAATCCGCGTCGTCCACCGTCTCCAGCGGTCGATGCGGCTGAAGACGCCGCGGCTGATGAGCTTCCTCCTTCAATGACGATGACTTCTGGTTTGGATGAGCTGGCTGCTGCCGCTGAGGCTGCAGCACCAGGGCCCTTTAATCCGTGCCCGTAAGAGCCTGGGCTGTAAACGTCGTCAGATTCGTAAGATCCGTCAAATCCTGAGCCATATGGTCCGTATCCGCCTGACACTCCAGCACTTGATGACGCAGCGGCTCCTGCAGACGCTCCCGCACCGCGGCCTGGGCCTCGATGTCCGGGTCCATAAGATCCAGATCCAGCTGCGGCTGCAGCGCTTGATCCTCTGCCTGAACCATAATATCCGTCGCCAGACACTACATCGAGATCAGAATCGTATCCGTAGTTTGCACCTGCGCCCAATCCGCGTCGTCCACTGTCTCCAGCGGTCGATGCGGCTGAAGACGCCGCGGCTGATGAGCTTCCTCCTTCAATGACGATGACTTCTGGTGTTGATCCCGAAGAGCTGGCTGCTGCCGCTGAGGCTGCAGCACCAGGGCCCTTTAATCCGTGCCCGTAAGAGCCTGGGCTGTAAACGTCGTCAGATTCGTAAGATCCGTCAAATCCTGAGCCGTATGGTCCGTATCCGCCAGATACTCCAGCACTTGATGACGCAGCGGCTCCTGCAGACGCTCCCGCACCGCGGCCTGGGCCTCGATGTCCGGGTCCATAAGATCCAGATCCAGCTGCGGCTGCAGCGCTTGATCCTCTGCCTGAGCCATAATATCCGTCGCCAGACACTACATCGAGATCAGAATCGTATCCGTAGTTTGCACCTGCGCCCAATCCGCGTCGTCCACCGTCTCCAGCGGTCGATGCGGCTGAAGACGCCGCGGCTGATGAGCTTCCTCCTTCAATGACGATGACTTCTGGTGTTGATCCCGAAGAGCTGGCTGCTGCCGCTGAGGCTGCAGCACCAGGGCCCTTTAGTCCGTGCCCGTAAGAGCCTGGGCTGTAAACGTCGTCAGATTCGTAAGATCCGTCAAATCCTGAGCCGTATGGTCCGTATCCGCCTGAGCCTCCAGCACTTGATGACGCAGCGGCTCCTGCAGACGCTCCCGCACCGCGGCCTGGGCCTCGATGTCCGGGTCCATAAGATCCAGATCCAGCTGCGGCTGCAGCGCTTGATCCTCTGCCTGAGCCATAATATCCGTCGCCAGACACTACATCGAGATCAGAATCGTAACCGTAGTTTGCACCTGAGCCCAATCCGCGTCGTCCACCGTCTCCAGCGGTCGATGCGCCTGAAGACGCCGCGGCTGATGAGCTTCCTCCTTCAATGACGATTACTTCTGGTGTTGATCCCGAAGAGCTGGCTGCTGCCGCTGAGGCTGCAGCACCAGGGCTCTTTGATCCGTGCCCGTAAGAGCCTGGGCCGTAAACGTCGCCAGATTCGTAAGATCCGTCAAATCCTGAGCCGTATGGTCCGTATCCGCCTGAGCCTCCAGCACTTGATGACGCTGCGGCTCCTGCAGACGCTCCCGCACCGCGGCCTGGGCCCCGATGTCCGGGTCCATAAGATCCAGATCCAGCTGCGGACGCAGCGCTTGATCCTCTGCCCGAGCCATAATATCCATCGCCAGACACTACATCGAGATCAGAATCGTATCCGTAGTTTGCACCTGCGCCCAATCCGCGTCGTCCACTGTCTCCAGCGGTCGATGCGGCTGAAGACGCCGCGGCTGATGAGCTTCCTCCTTCAATGACGATGACTTCTGGTTTGGATGAGCTGGCTGCTGCCGCTGAGGCTGCAGCACCAGGGCCCTTTAATCCGTGCCCGTAAGAGCCTGGGCTGTAAACGTCGTCAGATTCGTAAGATCCGTCAAATCCTGAGCCGTATGGTCCGTATCCGCCTGAGCCTCCAGCACTTGATGACGCAGCGGCTCCTGCAGACGCTCCCGCACCGCGGCCTGGGCCTCGATGTCCGGGTCCATAAGATCCAGATCCAGCTGCGGCTGCAGCGCTTGATCCTCTGCCTGAACCATAATATCCGTCGCCAGACACTACATCGAGATCAGAATCGTATCCGTAGTTTGCACCTGCGCCCAATCCGCGTCGTCCACTGTCTCCAGCGGTCGATGCGGCTGAAGACGCCGCGGCTGATGAGCTTCCTCCTTCAATGACGATGACTTCTGGTGTTGATCCCGAAGAGCTGGCTGCTGCCGCTGAGGCTGCAGCACCAGGGCCCTTTAGTCCGTGCCCGTAAGAGCCTGGGCTGTAAACGTCGTCAGATTCGTAAGATCCGTCAAATCCTGAGCCGTATGGTCCGTATCCGCCTGATACTCCAGCACTTGATGACGCAGCGGCTCCTGCAGACGCTCCCGCACCGCGGCCTGGGCCTCGATGTCCGGGTCCATAAGATCCAGATCCAGCTGCGGCTGCAGCGCTTGATCCTCTGCCTGAGCCATAATATCCGTCGCCAGACACTACATCGAGATCAGAATCGTATCCGTAGTTTGCACCTGCGCCCAATCCGCGTCGTCCACCGTCTCCAGCGGTCGATGCGGCTGAAGACGCCGCGGCTGATGAGCTTCCTCCTTCAATGACGATGACTTCTGGTGTTGATCCCGAAGAGCTGGCTGCTGCCGCTGAGGCTGCAGCACCAGGGCCCTTTAGTCCGTGCCCGTAAGAGCCTGGGCTGTAAACGTCGTCAGATTCGTAAGATCCGTCAAATCCTGAGCCGTATGGTCCGTATCCGCCTGAGCCTCCAGCACTTGATGACGCAGCGGCTCCTGCAGACGCTCCCGCACCGCGGCCTGGGCCTCGATGTCCGGGTCCATAAGATCCAGATCCAGCTGCGGCTGCAGCGCTTGATCCTCTGCCTGAGCCATAATAACCGTCGCCAGACACTACATCGAGATCAGAATCGTAACCGTAGTTTGCACCTGAGCCCAATCCGCGTCGTCCACCGTCTCCAGCGGTCGATGCGCCTGAAGACGCCGCGGCTGATGAGCTTCCTCCTTCAATGACGATGACTTCTGGTGTTGATCCCGAAGAGCTGGCTGCTGCCGCTGAGGCTGCAGCACCAGGGCTCTTTGATCCGTGCCCGTAAGAGCCTGGGCCGTAAACGTCGCCAGATTCGTAAGATCCGTCAAATCCTGAGCCGTATGGTCCGTATCCGCCTGAGCTTCCAGCACTTGATGACGCAGCGGCTCCTGCAGACGCTCCCGCACCGCGGCCTGGGCCCCGATGTCCGGGTCCATAAGATCCAGATCCAGCTGCGGACGCAGCGCTTGATCCTCTGCCCGAGCCATAATATCCATCGCCAGACACTACATCGAGATCAGAATCGTATCCGTAGTTTGCACCTGCGCCCAATCCGCGTCGTCCACTGTCTCCAGCGGTCGATGCGGCTGAAGACGCCGCGGCTGATGAGCTTCCTCCTTCAATGACGATGACTTCTGGTTTGGATGAGCTGGCTGCTGCCGCTGAGGCTGCAGCACCAGGGCCCTTTAATCCGTGCCCGTAAGAGCCTGGGCTGTAAACGTCGTCAGATTCGTAAGATCCGTCAAATCCTGAGCCGTATGGTCCGTATCCGCCTGAGCCTCCAGCACTTGATGACGCAGCGGCTCCTGCAGACGCTCCCGAACCGCGGCCTGGACCTCGATGTCCGGGTCCATAAGATCCAGATCCAGCTGCGGCTGCAGCGCTTGATCCTCTGCCTGAGCCATAATATCCGTCGCCAGACACTACATCTAGATAAGAATCGTATCCGTAGTTTGCACCTGCGCCCAATCCGCGTCGTCCACCGTCTCCAGCGGTCGATGCGGCTGAAGACGCCGCGGCTGATGAGCTTCCTCCTTCAATGACGATGACTTCTGGTTTGGATGAGCTGGTTGCTGCCGCTGAGGCTGCAGCACCAGGGCCCTTTGATCCGTGCCCGTAAGAGCCTGGGCTGTAAACGTCGTCAGATTCGTAAGATCCGTCAAATCCTGAGCCGTATGGTCCGTATCCGCCTGAGCCTCCAGCACTTGATGACGCAGCGGCTCCTGCAGACGCTCCCGCACCGCGGCCTGGGCCTCGATGTCCGGGTCCATAAGATCCAGATCCAGCTGCGGCTGCAGCGCTTGATCCTCTGCCTGAGCCATAATATCCGTCGCCAGACACTACATCGAGATCAGAATCGTATCCGTAGTTTGCACCTGCGCCCAATCCGCGTCGTCCACTGTCTCCAGCGGTCGATGCGGCTGAAGACGCCGCGGCTGATGAGCTTCCTCCTTCAATGACGATGACTTCTGGTGTTGATCCCGAAGAGCTGGCTGCTGCCGCTGAGGCTGCAGCACCAGGGCCCTTTAGTCCGTGCCCGTAAGAGCCTGGGCTGTAAACGTCGTCAGATTCGTAAGATCCGTCAAATCCTGAGCCGTATGGTCCGTATCCGCCTGAGCCTCCAGCACTTGATGACGCAGCGGCTCCTGCAGACGCTCCCGCACCGCGGCCTGGGCCTCGATGTCCGGGTCCATAAGATCCAGATCCAGCTGCGGCTGCAGCGCTTGATCCTCTGCCTGAGCCATAATATCCGTCGCCAGACACTACATCGAGATCAGAATCGTATCCGTAGTTTGCACCTGCGCCCAATCCGCGTCGTCCACCGTCTCCAGCGGTCGATGCGGCTGAAGACGCCGCGGCTGATGAGCTTCCTCCTTCAATGACGATGACTTCTGGTTTGGATGAGCTGGCTGCTGCCGCTGAGGCTGCAGCACCAGGGCCCTTTAATCCGTGCCCGTAAGAGCCTGGGCTGTAAACGTCGTCAGATTCGTAAGATCCGTCAAATCCTGAGCCGTATGGTCCGTATCCGCCTGAGCCTCCAGCACTTGATGACGCAGCGGCTCCTGCAGACGCTCCCGCACCGCGGCCTGGGCCTCGATGTCCGGGTCCATAAGATCCAGATCCAGCTGCGGCTGCAGCGCTTGATCCTCTGCCTGAGCCATAATATCCGTCGCCAGACACTACATCGAGATCAGAATCGTATCCGTAGTTTGCACCTGCGCCCAATCCGCGTCGTCCACTGTCTCCAGCGGTCGATGCGGCTGAAGACGCCGCGGCTGATGAGCTTCCTCCTTCAATGACGATGACTTCTGGTGTTGATCCCGAAGAGCTGGCTGCTGCCGCTGAGGCTGCAGCACCAGGGCCCTTTAGTCCGTGCCCGTAAGAGCCTGGGCTGTAAACGTCGTCAGATTCGTAAGATCCGTCAAATCCTGAGCCGTATGGTCCGTATCCGCCTGAGCCTCCAGCACTTGATGACGCAGCGGCTCCTGCAGACGCTCCCGCACCGCGGCCTGGGCCTCGATGTCCGGGTCCATAAGATCCAGATCCAGCTGCGGCTGCAGCACTTGATCCTCTGCCTGAGCCATAATATCCGTCGCCAGACACTACATCGAGATCAGAATCGTATCCGTAGTTTGCACCTGCGCCCAATCCGCGTCGTCCACTGTCTCCAGCGGTCGATGCGGCTGAAGACGCCGCGGCTGATGAGCTTCCTCCTTCAATGACGATGACTTCTGGTGTTGATCCCGAAGAGCTGGCTGCTGCCGCTGAGGCTGCAGCACCAGGGCCCTTTAATCCGTGCCCGTAAGAGCCTGGGCTGTAAACGTCGTCAGATTCGTAAGATCCGTCAAATCCTGAGCCGTATGGTCCGTATCCGCCTGAGCCTCCAGCACTTGATGACGCAGCGGCTCCTGCAGACGCTCCCGCACCGCGGCCTGGGCCTCGATGTCCGGGTCCATAAGATCCAGATCCAGCTGCGGCTGCAGCACTTGATCCTCTGCCTGAGCCATAATATCCGTCGCCAGACACTACATCGAGATCAGAATCGTATCCGTAGTTTGCACCTGCGCCCAATCCGCGTCGTCCACTGTCTCCAGCGGTCGATTCGGCTGAAGACACCGCGGCTGATGAGCTTCCTCCTTCCATGACGATGACTTCTGGTTTGGATGAGCTGGCTGCTGCCGCTGAGGCTGCAGCACCAGGGCCCTTTGATCCGTGCCCGTAAGAGCCTGGGCTGTAAACGTCGTCAGATTCGTAAGATCCGTCAAATCCTGAGCCGTATGGTCCGTATCCGCCTGAGCCTCCAGCACTTGATGACGCAGCTGCTCCTGCGGACGCTCCCGCACCGCGGCCTGGGCCTCGATGTCCGGGTCCATAAGATCCAGATCCAGCTGCGGCTGCAGCGCTTGATCCTCTGCCCGAGCCATAATATCCATCGCCAGACACTACATCGAGATCAGAATCGTATCCGTAGTTTGCATCTGAGCCCAATCCGCGTTGTCCACCGTCTCTAGTGGTTGATGCGGCTGAAGATGCCGCGGCTGATGAGCTTCCTCCTTCAATGACGATGACTTCTGGTCTTGATGCCGAAGAGGTGGCTGCTGAAGCCAAGCCTGCTGATGACGCAGCGGCTCCTGCAGACGCTCCCGCACCGCGACCTGGGCCTCGATGTCCGGGTCCATAAGATCCAGCTGCGACTGCAGCGCTTGATGATTTGCCTGAAGATATTTTTTGTTCAACTTCGATAGCTGGTCTGGCATGATGTCTTTTTGGGCCTGAACTACCAGCAGCTCCGGAGGCTGCAGCTGCAGATGATGATGATACTTCCCTACCGGGAACCTTTTTTATTACAACATCTTCTTCAATAATTGACTCGTGACCGGTGTCATCCGTTTCAATTCTGAATGTTCGCACCATTTTCTGTCCAGTAGCGATATTAGGCCGAGGTCCTTCTCGTTCAAATCGTTTAGTTACTTTTGATCTTTCGAATAAAGTTCCATTTTCTACATCAAATTCGTCGGTTTTCTCGATTCCTGTCTCTGTGTACAGGCTTTCCAGTTCATTCATTGTTCTCTCAATGTAGTCTGCAGTGACATACTAAAAGATAAAAAAGAACCCTTGTTATGTAACTTTAATATTGTAATGTCTTAATGCATTACTCTGTGACGCAAAAAAGATCATATTTAGGAGAAATTGGAATGATAAATGTATTCTAAGAATTTTGTGCAATAGTAGGCACCTTATCTCCCCGGAAGGTAACATAAAAAAAGGTGTTTATTTAAATGAGTTAGCTATAAATGAACGAAGGGACATAATATATTTGGATTTTAAGCGCAAACATATGTATTTTATTGATACATACATAATTTCAAGCCTTTTTCCTGCTAGGGGTAGGCAGAGTCTCTACTAGGATACCCACTATTTACCTTGTGTATTCCCTCCCATACATGTTCTTTTATTTCGTTAACAGTCTAACGCCCAAATACTGGAACGCAACTTAAATATAAATTGCGCTTAACTACGTTAATCCCGCTTAAATGTACTGGATAAGAGGGCCGTACGCTGTTAAGAGCAACTTATTATTTGAATGGCGTTCCAGTATTCGGGCGTTAACGACTTAAATATTATAGGAAGGCGCCGAATTATATAAGACTAATCAAAAGTAATCAGAATGATATGTTAATACTATGACGAAAATATACAGATTAATAAACAATAGATCGTTGGAATGAAAATGTTGATAATTTACATACACAAACTTAGGGAATTTAAAAGCTTTTCGTAGACATTTCGTTTAAAACTCACCTGCAAAGCGCAGCACAAGATCACAAAGGCTGTTACCCTCATTTTGAGAGTTGTAACCGAACTGATACTGCTGTCCAAGTCTATGGGGTTTATATACAAAAAAGAACCTAGATTATTGACGTAAGTGTACAAATTCAACAAAATTATATAGTGCAATACAATAGCAACGAAAATTTAAAAGAAATTAATCCTTTATTGAAAACAATGTAGTTACTATGAGCCGCACAATATGTCACAATTACAGCTTGATTATGATATTGTTTTAGAATTATTATTGTCTTGTGTTTTTCTAAATGATTTAGATACCAGATAAATAAAGGTAGAAATTGAGTATACCGATTGGTACCGTGGGTAAGCAAATTAAATTTTTTGAAATTTTGTGAGTTCGACTTATTAAAGGGATAGGTGTATGTGTGCCCGTGTAAAGAATTTATGTAAAATACATCTAGGACACAAAAGAAAAATGAGCAAGTATTTAATAATGAAAGTGCCCACCACGCACCTGTTGATAAACGGACTAAACGCGACTACCAACATGTTCCCTGTGGCCGCGGGTTCTAATCCCGGGGCGCACTTCTGTCTTTTCAGACTTATGTGTGTATTGATTGATTGACATCCTCCGTGGCGCAATTGGTTAGACTACGCCTGTGAAACGAGAGGTCGCGGGTTCGATCCCCACACCGAGAGAAATGTTTGTGCGGCCCACAAATATTTCTTCCGGGTCTGGGTGTTGGTGAGACCGAAAAGTCTCTCGTAGTTCCTGATACCCACGACACAAGACTCGATCTTACTGTAGGGTCAGGACTATCTATGTGACTGTTGGGTACTATTTATTATTATATTATTATTTATTGATATTAAATAACCACGCACTAGTGAAGGAAAACATCGTGATAAACCTAAATATCATAGGGATTAGAAATAAAGCATATGGTATGTAAAGTCAGGCAACCCGCGGTAGGCCAGCGTGGTGTTCTATATTTCCTAACCTTCCTCAATCGTACTCTCGATTATAGAGGAGGTTTGTGCCCTACCGTGGAACCTAACTTTATGAGCTGATGCAGATTTAATAAAAATACATACTTAACTTATCCCAGAATATCTTATTATGTAATTTCTTGTAAAAATCCTAGGAGCGTTTATCAAAAAATAATTTATTTTCTTCTGTGAGTGAGATTGCTTGAGATTCGAAAGCTGGTGTTAGGAAAGTTATTTCGCTTTAGCCTTTAGGGTGCAGCCTCTGTATGTAAATCCAGATTTGAATATACCTCTTATCGTCGGATAGTCTGACTTGCACTGCATTTAGCATTAGGAGTTTTTTTGTATAACAAGTTATTGACATAAATATATAGACAGGGTAGACAACGCGTCAATAGGGAATATGCATGTCATTTTTTTATATTTTTAATCAATTCTGTATGTTATTACATTATCGGAAAAAAATATAAGTCTTTGAAAATATCAATCAAAAGAGTACAAAAAAATAATCAAAACTGCTATCAGTTTCGAAGCATTCAAACGCCATGTTGGCGCGAACTCGCTGTGACGTCAAAGGTTGCGTTATGAACAACATAGTATTTGGATTAAGTTTCTTTCATGAATTGCTTCAGAACTGTATTTCGCGACAAAATAATCCATTTTATTTAATAGTATAAAGAAAGCACAAAATAACTCATAAACAAACGTAAAACAACAAGCTAAAACTTCATAAGAACGCAACCATTGTCGTCACTTTCCTGTTCAAGCAATAGATCGCGTTTCGGAAAAAATGCGCGGCAAATTTGAAATGACATTTTTTAAGTATTTATTTTACCGATTTAGAGTTGATAAATTAAAAAAATATCTTTAAGGTATAATTCTATATTAATAAAGATTACAAAAAAAAAATATTTTGACTTAGTTTAAAGTCTGATGCATGTTCCCTATTGTGCGATCCGACGTAAGTGGTGCGGCGCGGCGCTGCAATGCCTTTCTAGAGGAGTGCTATGGAAATACTTGCTGGTATTATGACAAAAAGTTTAATAGAATTAAAGATAAATAATTCTTATCACTGTTAATTCGAAATCTATCAGATTAAGTTAATTTAATATTTATTTTAGCGCGATATTCACGGTCGTTTTAAAACTCCAAATGTACTGACGGACCGATCCTTGGTTTTTAAATCAATGTAATAAATATTTTCTACAAACTCACTACAACTTATCCTTATAAATAAATACGTGCAACAGTCACATACGAAGTGGCTTTTAATACAGAAATACTAGTGGGCACCACAAATATTTGTGTTGGTGCGGCGGCGATCGAACCACCTACCCGCGACCTATGGTTTCAAAGTCGGCGTGTAACCAATTGCCCCACGGAGGCTGTACAGGCTTGGGTAACACCAATAATTGCTTAAAATATTTCATAAAATTATCAACATCTAGAATAACATAACCCACAACAGTTTCCACAGATTACAATATCATGTGAAAAAAGAACTGGTGCGTTCATATATAGCCATGCCCTAGATACACAAGATAGGACTTATATGCTACAAGATTACAAGTTGTTACAATTCAATACGATGACAAGGGCACAAATCATATAGCTACCTACTAAGTTCGATAAAATTGCGTACAATTATGTCTTCTATTGAGATGGAGGAAGATGGAGTACATCTATGTCATTACAAGCATCATCTGTTATTCTGTTACATGAACGACAAATTGTTTTGATAAACACATGATTTACGCATGATTTTCATAGAAATACTCTATGCCGTAGAATTTCACTGCTGATCTTAAGCCTCCCGTAGGAATTCTCACGGCGATGTACTCGAAACGGCCTGAGTCCAGAGTCTTCCTACAACCTTCAAAGTTCCTTGGAGTTCTTGTGACTAAGGATGACAATCATAATGATGACAATGATCAGCTGGAGAGTGACACAAGCAATTTTTTTCATTCCGCAAAATATAAAATTGTTTTGGGATAGAGCTGGAATGTCAAAGTTGATGACGTCATAGGTAAAAAATAAAACATTTGGTAATCGCAGTTTTATAAATCACAATTATATTAATGAACGCGAACACTTGCGCATATATTGACGAATTAAGATGTAATACAACGTACTTCTATTATTTTATTCATGATTTTACGTCTCCAATACAAAAGATTAATTTCTGTCGTATAATGTGTGTTTAATGAGTAAATACACCTGAACAATATTTAGACGTTCGAAAACCATTGAGTTTACTGTTTTGGTTTGGTTTGGCTTTATTTTCAAACTCAAAAATCTATTATAAAATATAATGTATGTGACTGTTGGGTATATATTCATATTTTTCATCGAGTAATAATAAATAAGCGATGTATGTATGCTACATGGTGTATATTAGATTAACGACGGAAATCGCTGGATGCAGGTCGCTTGTTATAGATCGCTGTAGATACCCTTGGAGAAGTCTACATTCAGCAACGGATCTCTTGTGGCTAAAGATGATAATTTATAATATACTAGCGGCGCCCCCCGGCTCCGCCCGGGTGCGGATACACTTTTATTGGAAAAACTATATCATGTATGTTCATCATCAGGGATAATGTAGAATAATGGTTTCTTAGATTTACACGAATGTTACACATTGAAATAAAAGTATTATTTACGGATTTTATCGCGAAATTGATTTAATTTTTACATTTTTATCTTCCCGACGTTTCGATCACTTTACAGTTTTCATGGTCACGGGGCGGACTGAGGTATTAGTCATCCGCTCAGTGACTGTTACAATTTAACTACCCTAATTTTACAGATTTATTTAAAAAGTTAGTTTATTTAAAAAGTTAATTTAAAAAGTTTAACTTTTGTTAAAAATGTAAAAATTAAATCAATTTCGCGATAAAATCCGTAAATAATACTTTTATTTCAATAATGTAGGATTCTAATGGTGAAATATTTCAAATCGGTCCAGTAATTTCAGAACCCATTCAATGTAAACAATCAAATCATACATCTTTATAATATTAGTATAGAATTGCGCCGAAGTATCGCCACGCTATGTCCTCCAAGCTATGCCATAGTGCCACTATTATTGCTAATTTCTACTTTCCTCTTATTAAATGAGTTTAGAGAAACGCTGACATACATTTCTTCTGATAACACTGATTCTTAGGATACTAATATAAGTAAAGTTTGGTAGAAATCTTAACATTTATTGTTTTCTCGATTTGAATGGTCGGTAACATCCATGATCCAAGCGCTTTGTATCTTGATGGGCGCAGTGATCACTTACCATTGTCACACCTTTAGAATTAAAAAGACCTAACTAAAAAAAGATATTTTTTTTGGGAAACGTTCTTTAAAGATTTGTAACATAAGATCTATTCTATCTTGTCTATTTTGTTTTGATTCGGTCAGTTTAATATTAAAGTTTACAGGACCTATGCAATAAAACAAAAAAATCCATGCGTTATATTAAAGTTGGTTTTAAAAATCATTTTATTATTAACTTCCCAATTTACTACTCCAAGGAACTATCAAAATATTTTTTACTATGAAATCAATCACACGCTACTATCGCGAACTTCCTTTACTAGCTTTTTCACATGTAGTTATCAAAATCTTCTCATTATTCCTCACAAAATATTTTCTTTTGTATGTTTTGATTTTCTTGTTTATTTCTGGATCGATCTTGGTTGGCAAAACCACTCCATTGTCTTGTCTCTGATTGTAATAGCAATGCGTTCTGAATAAAAGGCCAACTAGAGAAATATGAATGTGATAACTGATAAATCTGTAAAAAAAGGAATAGATACTATTAATATTAATATATATTTTTTATGAATAGCGAGACGAGCATGCCGTTCACCTGATGGTAAGTGATACAACCGCTCATAAACAGTAGCAAAACCAAACAACACCTTGAATCACAAAGCAATGCTTGGCATTCCACTGCGCTCGCCATCTTGAGACATAAGATGTTAAGTCTCAATATGTCCAGTAGTTACTCTGGCTACAATGCCCTTCAATCCGAAACACAACAGTGCCTTTACACTGCTGTTTGACGGGAGAAATAGACACTGCAGTGGTACCCACCCAAATGGCCCCTCACATATGAGAGACCTACCACCAGTATTCATCATTTTCAGAGAACACAATCATGATGTTGGATGTATCATAAGAACATTGTATATGTATGTGCCTCAATTTCTTTGGTAGCAAACAAAATACAATCAATATATATTATATAATATAATCATATCAAAGTAACACTGATATACATTAATTAATTTCATGATTATTTAATTATTAATATCGTAATTAAAAAAATATGAAAGTGTCAGGTCATATAAAAGCTTAAGCTGAGTTCTAAATAGTTGTTTTACTTTATCATAAAAATATCTAACGTTTGATAAGAAAAAGACTCATCAATAATTTCCAAAAACAATAGACTACGAAAACCGTTACCGTACATAGCCAAATATAAAGACACCATCATAATACACAAAAACCTAATAATCATCGGTCATAGTATACTGGACAGTCAACTGATTCAAAGAATCCCTAATATAAAGAAGGGGTCAAGATAAGATTGTAGATATAGAAGCCAGCTGTGTGCACTATACGTAACATCTGGTATAGAATTTTTTATCAATTATTTTCACTACATTGACAGATAATACTTTCTTGGGTAATATTTAAAAGAATTGGGACATTTCGGTCACAAGATTTTAATATGAAAACAGTTTATGAGCGTCGTATCGTGCCGAGTGTGTGTATTTTACACGCTTTATATTAGCTTCACTTGTATGTTTGTTTGTATGTTTGTAACCGACTCCTTAAGACGCGATTTTGACCCACTTTTTTTTAGTGTCGTTATATTTCCACCATACAACATTACTGACGTTGTATGGTAACCATATGTTTAATCAATCAATAATTTGTCAATTCTGCCCGTAGGAGTAAAAAATAAAATAATTCATATGAGTTATGCTTTACAACAAAAAACTAGTAGAAAAAGTTCACTTTTTCCGACCCAGACAGTTTTTGTACTGCCACGCGGTACAGAAATAATAAGGATTTAAACTAAGAATTTTGCTCTCATATTTTACAGATTTTTATTGTATTGCTTAATAACTGTGGTTTATAAACGAAATATATTACATAAAGTCTTTAACCAATGTAAATTAAATATTTAAAAAGTTTAAATGAACCCAGTGAAAATATTTCAAATAAATTAATTTATTTGAAAACTTTAATCATCAAATCATTTGAGTAACTGAATTAATGATAAATACACCCAAAAGACTCAGGTATGTATCAGGAACTACAACATTTTCGGTCTCGCAAACACCCAGACCCGAAACAAATTCGTGTGGATCACACAAATAAATATTTGTGCATCTTGGTGCTAATATCGAACTCGGGGCCTCATGATTCACAACCGACGTCTAATCAATGCCATAGAATAAAACATTCGAACGACTTTTGAATTCAATTTGAGTGGAGAACACGAAACATTCAATAACTAAAATAGGTTTATAAACTATCTATATCTATCTACAAATAAGATATATATAGGTATATATATCTTCGAATAAGGTCGTTAGACTATAAAATAGACATATATATCGACAAAGACGGCTAATATTTGTCATTTAAAAAGGCACTATCACATTTATAGCGTATATATTTTTAGTTTTACCCTTGGGTCTATAATTTGCATCTATTCCTGCTCCAACATCCATCCTCAAGGTTAAGAATTAACCAGTGTTGCTCCACGATGTTTTTAAGGTATTGTCAGGGTACACGGTCCATTGTAGTCACTCCCCGCAATAAGACCGCCGCGCCTGCCCAATTGCCGCTCCTGTGAAATAAAAAATCCAACTTTACAAGGGATTTTTTGTTATTTTTTATTGTGTGCGTTTTAAGTTGCTTTGCAAGTCGCATTCAGAATTGTTATTGACTATTGTGTCAATAATTTTCAAAGACTGTTTACTTGATATTTGCACAGTATAATAAACATTAGTCAGTTTCTCTTCATCCCCCTTACCTAGCCTATTTTTTATTTTTATTTTTATTTAGGGACTTTTATCCAACTAAGATACATCACTCGCAACCAAGTCTAAATAATTATATTAAGTCTAAATTGAGTATCATGTTTAAAATTTTTAGAGTAAATCGCCACAATTTTCGTACCACGTTATACACCGGAACGCTTACGCCGCAAAAAACTAACAAAGCAACGTGTGCTCTTTCTAATTTCGCTAAACGTTGGTATGAGTGATTACTATGATTGATAAATTATATATTTGTAACGTATTTGCAATAATATAACGTTCTTTCAATATGTTAAAATTAATGAGATGTGTGAATTTTGGTAGTAATTGATGACGTAATTCAGCAACGGCTTCGTCGAACAGCGTAATTATCTATTTACACGGGTAGATTTTCTCGCGGTGAGAATCGTATACCATCATTGCATGACATAAGTTACACCATACAACTTTTTTATATCCTGACGATTATCGCATATTCGAGGCGAGAATCTCTTCTCGTATAAATGGGGCTAAATAATTTAGATAATTATCTGCATTAAACATTTCAGGCCCGACCTTACATTAGTTTGCTAGCTGGCTTAGCTATGATGTACAATCAGAATTGCAACTTTAGAGTTGGAAATGCCCACAATACTAAAAACTCTTAGCATGAGAAGAGCGTATTGTTCTTCTTAAAAATAAAATAAACAGGATTTTTTTGTAGGACATCATAGATTTGTCAGTGCTGTGGCCAAACCCGCGGCATATCGTTTTGCAGCTTATTCTGTGAAACAAAACCTGTTCAGGTTTGAGTATTTTGAAATTGTAAATGGTATCCATCTACTTTCCAGGACTGGACTTACAGACACAAATATATTGGTAATAATTATATATTTGTGAAGGGAAACATAATGAGGACATAATGAGGATTTGTAAGAATTTCTAAGGTATGTAAAGTCCGCCAACCCGCACTAGGCCAGCGTGGTGGACTTTATGGTTTAACCACTCTCAATCGTACTTTTGATTGTAGAGGAGGCCCGTATCCTTCTTTGGGATGAATATAGGCACATGCACTACAGTATATTCGTAATACGTACATATCTACTAATCTACTACAAAATAATTTAACTTGACTAAGAAACCTATCATTGTATAAGTTGATTTCTGTCTAGTATATTGATACTAGACAAATTAATCAATGTCCAAATCAGTCGAAGATACACGCGTGTTTGGAAAGGCCCACAAACATCGTAACACAGTTCTTCGATCGTAAAACCACCCCATGTTGTCAGGTCCGTCTCAAACCTGCGCCTTAATTAAACGCCGAGATTTATTGACCACTCGGCTAGGCGTGTTTGTGAAGCTGCTCATGCATTTTTAAGGTTGGTACTTGGTACACTAGTAAGTAGTTTATAGAATATTTTTGGGTTAAAAAAATAAAGTATCTATATAGAATATTGCTATTATATTAAAATTAAAAGTGCTGCAAATTTTTCCTAGTTGCTAATTATATTTTTTTTGTATTTCACCCTCTTCGATATGACAGTTATATCAGAAATATAAATCAACGAATAAAATATGTACCTAGTCGAATTTTATTCAATGCATAGTTTCGCGCAAAATGTTTGGCATGATAAATAATTCTTTATTACAATAGACACGAATATACTCTCTTTGTACATACTAGCATACTGCACGTGTGATTTTATTAGACAAATATGCGATTTTTTATTAAAACAATAATACTGTAAGGACTTCCGATGTCAATTCTATAAAAAACGAAGTTCTTTGAATTGTAAAGAAGCCATTCCTTTGAACTCTTTCGTAACTAATGTAGACAAGTCAATCGAACACATGTCACCTTTTACCATGAAAACTAGTTGCATGTCATAAATATGGTAGGAAAACAAAGATGCCTCATTCCCGCAACCCCTACCATGGGTATGAGATAGTTTAGACGATACTTGGATCGAAATCGACATGTTCTTTAGACCAGTACCTACTGTTACAAGATTTCTGATTTTTAAATAATACTAGTGGTGTAGACTGCCTTGGTGGCGTAGTTGTACCAGGGTACGGTTACAAAGCCGAGGTCCTCGGGTTCGAATCCCGGGTTGAGCGAAGTGATATTGGATTTTTCTATTCATTATCCGCCCAGAGTCAGGAATTTGTGCCCGATATGGCGATAGGCTCGCCACCTATCACATCGTGGGAAGGAGTATACAAGGCGAAAATATGTGGGTGTCCTGGCTCCTCTGCCTACTCCTTCTGGGAAAAAGGCGTGAGTTTATGTAAATAATACTAAGTTTCAAATTTGTGAACCCCATTTCATAAAATACTTTTTCTTTATCCATTCAGTGTGGCTTTTTTCAAAACCATTGTAAATATCATGTTCTTATAGTAAACAATTAAACTCTATGACAAGGATTTCGATACACTCAACTGTTATACACACTGACCAGAGATTTTTTATATCGTAACATCCAGACAATCCATGACAATTGTAAATACTGATATTAAACTCACTTTAAGAGTACCTTCGTATGCCCTTAGTAAGGGATTCTATTAAGACGTTAGCTGCAGTTAAAGGATGTCGACAGCAAAATCATTTTACCGTCATGGACATCATTATAATCAACCTGTTAAGGGCACCCGGAACTAATCAGCTACAAACACAACCATATAAAAATTTATCGCAAAGCAAAATAGCCCTTATTCCATAGGAAATAAAGGATATGACAACAGCAATAGAATTAAAAAGCGCAGTGACGGTTACCTCTCGTAAGTTTCAATTGGTTTGGGTGTAGTTTTTTGTTTCTTTTTTCAATTAAGGAATCATTAGCAATATGCTGCTGGCCAGTGTGATAGGAATAAAAAACTATGCCATAGAATTCTTTGAAATCGACAGGTAGTATAACCTCGCAGTAATTATAATAAGAATATACGTAATATTAATTTCTCAGATCAGGGCAAACAAGAATCTGAGATGAATACAGTGTTTCAACTTTGGAAGTGTTAAAGTAGAGCATAATGTGAGAATGACTAAAGATAATAATCGTCTCAGTTCTTACTTTTGTCACGATAATACTCTGTTTGAATCGGTTTGTACTTAAAAATCACTGTAAATCTTGCTTTCGATTGTGGATGGAGTGGGACGTACATGGGGTGATACACTACAGTACTTATTACTTATGGGGTGTAGTTGACCAGATAGAAAAAAAATATAATGCCTACTATGGGTCGAAGCTATGGATGTAACTTTATTTTTATACTTCACCTACTCGTATATTTCACAGGAATCACTAATTTATGTCGGCTGATGTAATATTTTACTTCTACCCACGGGTCTTTTTAATAAAATATTTTAGACTAACATCTTTATTTACACAATGAGCGTTTGTAGATGGAATACGTGCCGTTGTAATTCGCAATATCATAACCGAAACGCGCAATACCAACATTCATAGCAATAAATCAATTAACAAGCATCAAAATCGTGAAACAATCGATAAGCCGATAAACTATCGGCAAACTCCAAAATCACTCCAAGTTCCCGATGAAATCTTTTATCGATTCAAACTTCGCGGTTAGACAAATCACTCGTTAAGTTAACCGCCAGTGAGACAGATCGTTTTAGTGGTAAATCGACTAATTGGAACAGGCCAGCCGCCGCGGAACTTAGCTTAACTAACTTAGCTAGTTGCCAACAAGATAGTGTTTGACAAATTGGCGGCGTTTGCTAAGTTAGCGTCGAGATGTAGGTCCGCCATGACAGGCACTAAGTGTTGGCTTCTTGTTTAACTTTATCAGACGTGTCTTGTTTATATTAGTGTTGCTTCCTCTGGAGTGTTCGAGTCAATGTTTTATTCATATTTGTAAATATTTCGACTATGATCGACTTTCATCAACTGTCTCGGTGGCGCAAGTGTACTACGGTAAGGTTGCAAAGCTGAGGTCTCGGGTTCAAATTTCGGGTTGAGCAGTTATATTGGATTTTTCTAATACCAGTCGGGAGTAAGGAATTTGCGCCCGATATAGTGTTAGGCTCGTGCCCTATCGCATCGTGGGAAGGATCATACAAGGCGAAACGTAGGTGTCCTGATAGCATCTCTGCCTACCCTTTCTGGAAAAATATCGAGCAAAGTCTAGAAGGAAATGTGCAAGGCTTTAGTCTAATAGTGGGGTCACTGGCATTGGTATTGGGACTATGTAAATAACATTTTAACCCTAATTTAAACGATTGGTATACCTAATCCATATTCTATTTTATTTGCCTGTAAACGTGAGTTGCATACGAAGCAAGATAATACTCTTTCTACCGGTTTTTAAAAGACAAGAATATTTAAGATTTTATAAAAATGGAGCTAGGGGAGTGTTAACTGTTAGCCTATAATTATGTAATTTGCATATACATTTCTGTTTTTTTAGTGAAATGTGTATGTCATATCCATTCATTTGATTATTATTAATTCATATTTAAACTATTTACTCACAGAAACAATTATTTTAAAAAATACATATTTACGAGTGGTAGAGCCACGCTATTAACAGAAATTAGTCAGCAAGAATTGGCAGGTCCGTCCGGAGCGGTACCACTGTCTCACAGGAGACCGACGCTAAGCGACAGCCTTGCTGTCGTGTTACATTCCGGAAGGGAGATTGCTGGATACTCAATACCGCTTTCCTCTACCCATGCTTTGCCTTCCCGCTCACTTTTCGATTTGATGGGCCACATCCATGATCCAAGTGCTACGAATATTAATGGGCGGCAATGATCACTTTTCATCAAGTATTCGCTCATTTGTTAAACTTGTATAAAAATAAACGGCGCTTATGGCTCTAAAGAAATGTTTCATGGACATCCATGAGGTGGATTTACAAGAAGGAGAGATCTTTCTCTCCTCCATGCTCTGCCTTTTGCCCTATGCCCTTTCGGGTAGTGTAAAAATTAAAAATGAAATCTAAAGATTTTGATATTTACTTATTCCTCTAATCGTAAATGGTGCTCCTGGCTAGCAGCAATGGTTATAATCAACTTATTTACATTTAGATTGATCATGTATTTATTATGCGAATGTAATTATAATAAAGAATACAAACAAATGACATATTATTAAAAAAACTAGGATACTCATTATTGACGCTACTTATTATTACTATTTTTAAACATCTTAAAAACTGGGGTTGTCACCCTTGGGTTAAGACGCATCCTGTTGCTTTCTTGTGTCCAAGGAGTATGACGGAGTGGCGCGTGCGATCAGATGTCCATTTTGTTATAGGAATTTAAGGCTTATACGAATATTATAGAGTCCTTTTTTTCCAAACAAACAAT
Organism: Hyles lineata; assembly: GCA_030180105.1. Taxonomy (NCBI): domain Eukaryota; kingdom Metazoa; phylum Arthropoda; class Insecta; order Lepidoptera; family Sphingidae; genus Hyles; species Hyles lineata. The sequence continues at coordinate 10,112,400 of JARJEE010000013.1, read as the reverse complement.
ACCCGTAACGCTACCGGTTGGCACATTTATGGAAATTGGAGACATCCGCTCGTGTGTCGGGCACGCGTCTTGTGTTTTATGGCATGCATGCATGCGTTTGTCCAGGTGTCAGTTTGAAATTGGAATTCTTTTTTTTTGAATAATATTTAAATTCTACTGGCTAAGGAAATACAGCACATACTGCATTGAGTACTGTCATTATTTTTTTATGTTTACTATAGGCCCAGATATTTAAAATATCACAGGCTTAAATTGTTTGAAACTAGTAAACAAATATCTTTTGCGATAGTTATTGTATACAATCGAATATTTAGTGTCTAGAATTAAATTAGTAAATATGTATATTAGGTAGTTATTACTCATAACATGCAGTTGGTCTAATTTATGTTTACTCATATTAAAACCAACAAGTTAATATAATTATGTACCAATAAAGTTAAATACGTTAGTTCCGTCTCGGTAGAGTGGCTGATTTTAAATTTCGAAGACGCATAACGTTCCCCCATAACGTACAAGTAAACAGGGGTATAAAACTTAGGTTCAATTCGATTCAAAAAGTTATTTATAATGATCCAGGCTATCTATATTGATTTTATTACACAGCACTGAAAAAATGATATTGTATTTTTTAACGTGCGCCGTAGCTGGCCTTCATATTGAGAGAGTCTAGTTTTTACTAAAGTTAAAATGTAGACAGTAATTGTTTATTGCAATATGCAATATCTCTATAGAAATATATAGTAGAGAAACAGAATAATAATATCAAAACAAAATAGGGATATATTTCGTGATTCCATTTACATACATACATAATACATAATACGTATCATAATGTGACCCTGAACTTATGGAAACCGCGATTAAATGTTTTCATGCATATGTTTCAAAACAATTATAATTTACTCAACATTGTATATCAAGTTATGTAAATATTGAAATATGTGAAGTTCCAAATCACTTTGCTTGTTTCGTATTTACCGTACGTTCATTATTATTTGTCTTTCACTGGTTGTAAGGCGTTTAATTTCTTCATTCAATACAACATGCTGTTTATCGATCACATAAATCTTAATTATTGTATTCTTTTCGGCATTTCGGATATGACGTAGTATTTTTGGTTACACAAATACCTTTTTTTAATTGTATGTATAGGACTGGGTGTAAATCAAAGGATTTACCCATGGATAAGTGTTTACCACAGTTCTGAAGCACCAATGGTATAATGGGAGTATATTTGCTGTACTGACTTTGATGATCATGGAGAACACTTGACAAAAAATAATAATACGATAGATAATCTATCAGATCTTAATAATAGTGACTTGGTAGTCAATATCGTGAATATAGTTTTATGGTTAAAGAAAGCGTCATTAGCAGAAAGACTTTGGGTATAAATGACGAAAATTATAAAAATGAGATTTAAAGGAGCGTATAAGGAATATTTTTCGATAGTTGGCGACCCCTGGGTTCGGCAGGCCACAATAAGGGCGCGCGACGGTATGACCGTTAAAAATAACTCACCGTGCAATACTTCCTACCGCAGGGACGAACTTCAACCACAGTTTAATCGATAAATAATAAGTTTTGTTTTGGTTTTATTTATTTGCCTGGGTCTTACATATTTATATTGCCAACATTTTGTAATTTATATATGAATCTGACGTTTTTCTAAGGAATGTTGTCTATAGTCACTGTTAATCACTTAAGGCAGATCGGGACGGCATCGAAAGGCATTTCTCGATGCTATGACATCAATTAAAACAATGGAATTTATGTCGTATTTCCACCAGATAGATTTGAATATCCTTTGGTAAAAAATAAATCCCTTGCCATTCCGTCCGGGTCTGCTCTGGCCCTTATGCTGCAATCGTTCTTCCCGGTTAATGTATTTTTTAATTATTTTAGTAAATTGAAATTGCTACAAATTATTGAAATGGTAGAGAAAACTGATCACCATAATAACAATAATATTATTAATCCGGGCCGTATAACATACAATGCAAACATTAATAACTACTTAAATCACTATGTTGTTAGTTGATTGCGGGTGATAAATCTCTTATATGTGAAAGGCCTGGGTGTGTACCACCGCAATGTCTATTTCTCTCGCCAAACAGCATTGTAAATACGTCACCAGAGTAACAACTGAACATAATGAAATTTATCATCTTATATCTCAGGATGGCGAGCGCAGTATAATGCCAAGCATTTCTTTGTAATTCATGGTGTCGTTTGGTTTTGTTACTGTCCATGGGCAGTCGTATTGCTTACCATCAGGCGAATGACAAGCTCGTCTCGAAATTCAACGCATAAAAAATACTGAGTACGATCCTGGCCGTCTTTTATATTTACGAACAACAATATTAATCGTGAAGAAAGCTCACCCTTCCTACTAAAGCTTTTTTTATAACATGTGATTCGCCTAGACTGTGTTTCCTAGGGGATAGAGACTATTTTACAACACCTGTATCGGACCATTTGCCTTCGAACAACTGGTTAGCTTTTATGCCAAGACGTTCCAATTGACAAAGTCACAGTTTTTATATCAAACTTTTTTTATTATTTTAATGTTTGCACAACACTCTATTTTCGTTGGAATTTTGAATATCCTATAAGAGGATATGAATAATACTATTTATTAATATTTCAAATCAAATGGTGAATATTGATTCGTCGCTAGCTTAAAATTGCTGCCTTAAAAGCTTTATTACCAGTTACTCAGTTACAAAATAATTCATAATCAAAATCATCTTCAGTCTCGGTAAGTATTTTAATGAACATAGGAAGCTTCTCGCAAAAGTTTCTACAGCAACCTGTTGAAAACTACCTGCATCCAGCCTCTTTCCGCAGTGTTTACAAGATCCTCTTAATTTTGCCAGATCCTATTATTATTTGCAAAAAAATTATATCGCCAAACAAAATTATTTCATGTATGTCACAATGTCTTTATGACGTAAGAAAGAATGCAGTACTTGTTCTTCATACGTCTATACCTTAATCTTACCTCACAAAAAATATTTTCGATAATGAACACCCTCGATTTAATTCTTAACGGCCACTAAAGGTAACAAGGGCTTATCATCCAAACAAATAACCGAAGGGGACCGAGGGGCCCGACGTAACGTCTTTTCGCCCTTAAGACGATTGAGTTCCTTGTCGACCGCCGCACGAGCGGGCCGGCTGTGCGCAACCCCAAACAAACCCGCCAAATTCAAATTTGACAGTTCTATTTTATTTTATATTTTTCATCAAATATTTTAGGCCAAATATTTAGACTTTTTAAATAAAGAAGTCTACTTACAATTCGTTGGGGTTCAGGAATTCAAAAGTTTATTGTTCCAAATTTGAATTTGACGTGAAGTAATCAGTGCAATATTGTGGATGTGTTGTGAAATCTATGGTCTGAGAAGGTGCTTTAATGTGTGCTGTTTTGGAATTATTTTTATTAAATTAAGGAACAACCTGCTGTATCTGGAAAGGAAAGGTAAGTCGAAATAAGGTAAATATACCAAATATTTTATTAATTTTCATAGTGGATACTTATTTATCAATGAGTTTTAAATAAATATATGCAATTAATTATAAAATGCATGACGTATGTGAAAACTGCACGAATAACGATCCATTATAATATTGTTGGGACATGTGACTGTCAAGATTTATCTACTTATTAACCCTATTGGCTATTAATTAACAGCATCGTATCACCAAATTTAATCTGTTTAACCGAAGCTGTTTTAACCGAATATATTAAACATACAACTGCATATATTATATGCAAGAAATAAAGAATTTAACAATGCCTTATTTTAACCACATAAGTACTAACAATATTCTTTACTAAAAAAAATGTAGGTATCATTTACTTTATTAATATTGGTGATACAGTAAGGGTTAAAACAATATAACAATTAAATCTGGCCAGTAAAAAAAGATAAAAAACATATGTATAGTCTATGGTCGTCAGCTGTTCAACACTGGAGTGAATGAATTCCCGCTATCGGCCTTCGGGATTACCTTTTATCTTTTATCAGATAAGATAAGATCTGTGTGCAGTAGTTTTACCTCTACACATCTGGTCACAAAAAGGTAAGTAAAAATGTTTATTTTTTTACAGCTGATTTCTTTTGTGAAGCATATGGTTGTATCGACTATAAATTTAAAATTTCTAGTAACTTTATCTCAATAAATATTATGAATAAAAAGTTTTCATGTCATTAGTACATCATATTAATGTATTAACGTTAATAAAATTTCAATGAAGGCCGCGGTGGCGCAGTTGTACTACGGTATGATTGCTAAGTGGTGTCGGGTTCGAATCCCGGGTCGGACAAATTGATATTGGATTTTTCTATTCTTTATAATTTGTACCCAATATGGCAATAGGCTCGCCCCAATCACATCATGGGACGGAAAATATAAGGTGAAACGTGGGTGTCCTGGTTCCACCTCTGCCTACCCCTTCTGGGAAAAGGCATGAGCTTATGTATGTATGAATATTAATGTATTGAGTACTTATATTATATTTAAATACTAATGAAGCAGCATTCACAGAGTTCTCCTAATAATGAAGTGAAGTTCCGGGTTCGATTCTCAAGTCGGGCTCTCGACTGTCTATGAGTATTTCAGTTAGCGACGTCTCACATTATTTGTCCGAGATTCAATGACCGGTAAGAGTCCCCTTAGGGATGACCTGGAAGCCTAATTGATTTAATAATTAATATATTTTTTTAACCATATTTTTTCAGTATAGTATGTGTAATATTTAATCAAAGAAAAATGAGCAGAAATCTGACTCCGTCAGGTGGGATGCAGTGTTATAATATAGAGAATTTCAATGTGAAATTATTTTTACATTTAGTTACTTAGGCCCGTTGCATAAACTTACTTGACGAGAACTTTAATTTCAACAAAGTTATTGCCATGTGAGACGTATGCATATGTGTGGAATTGACATTTTCAAAATTATGGGCGAAGTTAGTTTGTGTTATGGTGCCTTAGTTAATAATGGTGTTATTAGATTCTTGACACTTTAATTTTGGCCAAGATGAAGAAATCAAAATATATTCACTCATGTGATACTTCATCTGAATATTCAAACTGATTAACTATACGGATATTAGTAAGAAAACTAGACAACAATTACAACATAGAGCCTAATCTCAAACATGTAATTAGCTAATTAAAATCCATTAACACATTACGGAACTAACATGAAACCCGACATTCGAATGCAAAAAAACTTACACACACCCCAACAGCGCAATAAAAAGCTGTTTCATTACGGACATAATAAACAATACGTCACAACAGTGGTGTCGTGTCGCGTGACGTCATAATTTGCACCGCCGCACCGCACACACACCGACGCCCAATACGTAATTGGGACGGTGAGAGCGCGGGTAAAGCAAAAAAGCACGTTATTTTTAAACGTTAAACGAAATAAAAAAGTAATGAGTTATTGATTCGCCGGTGGCCAATGCACTGCGACCTTGGCATTGCGTCCGGTAATGTAATAACGAGAGGTCAAGGTCGATGTTTGTTTACGTGCGCTTCAGTGGTGTTTTTTTTAAATTTAAATATGTGCTCCTTTGATAAGCTGTTGTTTGTAGTGCGAAGGCTTTGGCTAAGATTGGTCGCTACAAAGTTTAAGAGCGAAGCCGCGTCTTAAAGGACGAAATTTACATTTCGTCTCAATTCTATGCTCAATTTTACACATAAATCATACCTAATTAAGTACGTTGAACTGTAATGTATTATTATTAACAGTATAACACAATCACAAACTTTAGCTTGACATGCTCTTCAACAGTCATGATAACCTAGGACTAGCAATCCATGCTTGTCTTACGATGCTTATATCGACATACAGATATCCCCATAATGATTGTTTAGGAGCCGCTAAAGAGACCTATGCTAGATGTCAATTTTAGGTGTCTGATAATATATATATGTCTGATATATAATCTTCGAAAACGGGGTGAAAGATATTGGAAGGATTTTTTTAGTCTCGCCAATTGATCGAGTGGCTATAGCCTAGTTTTTCCTTGAAGACTGTACTGTAAAAGACAATAACTTCCGGTTCACATTCTTCATCACGACTGACTACACTGTACACAGTTAGACCGCTTTTACAATCACGTATCCTCCATAGCATTATATTGTTATTTAATCATTTGATTACGAACAACAACAAAACATTAATTACTTATACAGGGTATATCAAGACTGCTACCGAAAACGAAGCTTTAGTAGATTGTTTTAATGACTAAAGACACAATGCAACTAAAAATTTCAATAAAAAACGCGTCGTTTTTTTTTTGCGATGTTTTAAATATCATCTTATTTGAGTGGTACATTCATTGCTGAAATAATAGTGTAGCCCCTTTTATTTCTTAACACGCTAAGTTTAAATTATTATTTAGCATTAATAGCAGTTTTAATATACCCTGTAGGCTGTATGTATAATGGGAGGTGCCCATAGCCGGTTTTTAGTTTCTGTACAGGATATACGACGCGTATCTTCATACAAGGTTGGTATTACAAGGCTTAATCCTCCATCATATCACCAATTGATTTCAAACCCGATAGACGATTCCAGCCAGAGCACGCGATCCCTCACAATTCCACGATAAACAACACGCCACTCATCCAAAACTAATCCAATTAAAATTTTAATCATTTCGTAATTCGCATTCTGTAGCAGGCGCGTGCAGCGGCCGACCGCAGGCCCGCAAGAAGCAGTTTAATTGTCGCCCAGATTTACGAGCCGGGTATGTGTTTGCCAAATTGAAAGTTGACTATAAATTACCACGTCCGAGCGTTGTCCACTACTATCTAAATGTTTAGGTACCGTCTTGGTCATTTGAGTAATTAGCTTGATTTATTTAATCCGGGTTTTAGTAATTTTATTGTATTTATGGTAGATGTAGAACTAAATATTGTGTAGAAATGCAAGAATGAACGTCGCATCACTTAAGATTAATTTTGAATAATTGAAATAAAGCTTACAACTTGGCAATTCTACGTCCCGAAAAATAGGCAATACCCGAACTAAATTAAAAATACAATGAAATTACATTAAATAATTTGAATTCAATTAGAGGTAGAGTCATAGAGACTAAGTGAACGAACATTTTCGGCAAATATCTCTTTTTTTTTTTGCTTCAGACGGGACGGCAAATTGTAAACATATTATGGACAATTTTTATGAACCCTCAAACAGATTTATGTCTAGCAGTGTGAAATACTTACATATGTGATAAAGACATTATTATTCTGCGACGACAAAACTAAAATCGCTCAGATATTTCTGAATTTCCCTTACTAAGTTTCCCTGTAGTATGTTGTTATGTGTAGTTTTCTAACGGTACCTGAGGTATCCTAAGGTAATATTTGTAGATCTTATTAAATTGGTAAATTATAAAAAAAACACCCTATTGGATTAAAAGCAGCGGGCTTGAGTATCTAGTGTACCAAGAAAACTAGTGATCAATTCCGTAGTAGAAACTTGGCAAGGAACTTAAAGTCTGTGTTTTGAAAATATTATATCTAGCTATGAGGACAAAAATATATTTAAAATTAATTTACAAAAGTTATACGAAAATTAATAACGAAAGACAATGTGGCCGAAGTGAGTCGTCGAGGCGAACAACTCACTAAGTCCTTCGTTAAAACTTCATTATTTCTACATCCTGCGAACCTTATTGAAAACGAAAGGTTCCGCCGAAAGAACCACAATCCTTTGCAAAGTTCTTTACAAAACTTATTTCGTTAAAGTGCCCTACACTTTTATAATACTTATTTTAAGGATTACTACCCCTTTTGAACGAACAAAGCAGAAATCTTCGAACAAAAGGAATCTTTAAACATGTTTTAAACAATGACGAATGATTGGCGTAACGGAGAATTGCTTCTGTGCCGAAGATTGCGGGTTCGATTCCCATGCAAACATTTATTTATATGACAGGTATTTATTCCTGTCTAGGTGTTTGTAACTTTAAAATTTAGTTAAGGGGGAATTCATAATGTGGTATAATATTTAACAAAATTACTAAGGTCTTTGCCTAATGGCTTGTCTCCTATAACTCTTTTATACACGTATATCCATGCACAAATAAAAATCATGGTTACGTTTGTACTCAAAGGTCCCATAGACGTCATAAACTGACTTTAGATTCATCCCCAACATTTTAAGAGAACAATGTTTTGTCACATCAAAAAGGACGACAATATTCTGATACAAAATGTGAGACTTCAAAATCTGTGCTGTAAATTATCATAAGCACCACAACCCACATGCAATTATCAACTCTGTCCCATCTGTATTCAGTTCAAAATCAAATGACTAACATGCGAGGTGTGTTGCAGATAAAAAACTAATGAAAAAGTTTTTATTTATCCGTTCTTAACGCTGTTCACGGGATTTGATGCCCAATATAGATGGATATACGGTTGATAGTCGTGTGGTTTTCAGCTGTATCTCCAATAAAACGTAGCAAATTCAAAGTTATTCGAAATGGTAAGCGTTAAAGGTGTGCCAATAAAAAAGAAGTTAGCTTCTTACGATGCGATCAGAAGGTGCGAATAGGTCCGGAGGTGATGGTCGTTCGCAATGTTTATGTTGACCAGCTTTGTTACTCGTTACTTTTGGATCTTTGTAATGCCTGATATAAAGAGGTTTATTGCAGAAATATAGGCTGGAATAAAAAGTTTTTTTCTAATTTGATTTTGTTTTATTGTCGCGGTATCTATTGGACATGTTATGAATATTGGTAACTCTCAAGTAGAAATAACTGCTGTTTTATAAAAAAAAAAGAACGAACTTACGGCTATAACAAAACGTTTTTATGAATAATTAAAGCTACAATCGGTCTGTCTTTTTCTAGAATATAGTTCGTTTTTTAAATTATAGACAAATCGTTGTTCTTTTTTGTTTTTTGGCTACGTTTATTTTGACTTCTCCTACAAGTTGAAGTGTTGAAGTGTCGTCTAAATATAATGTTAATAAGAGTCGAATCACCTCTCTTCGATAGACAGAAGAATGTTGATTGGTATAAAATTACATATGCAATGGCTTATTTTACAACTTGTAAAAATCATTGTTACAAATTTTAAAAGATATACGACATGAAGGCTTTTTGGAAAGTTACGAATGTAGTGAGCACAGTATTCTATGTATTTTATTTTAAAAGCCGCTAATAAAGAATTAACAGTCATACAGCTCCAGGCAATTCCTTACATATAGCTTTTAGATGGATAAACAAAAGTAGGAAGATACGACAGCTTAAGATGTAAAGGATAAGAGCTTCAATAAACAAAAGAGAAATAACGTTATTTTAATGCAATTTACTGTCATAATTTTTTAAATGATAAGTTTAAATAAATAGCCTGGTTATGTAACCATTATTATGTATAAATATCAGTTATTTATGATTTTTTGACTAGAAATAATCTCACCCTCACATCCGCCAATTACAATTACAATTTCTGTAAGCCAATACAGATACCGGCAAATGTACCATTTTATTGACACCGATCCGTAACTCAGTGAGTCTTGGGATATCTGAGAAATATAAACACCCCCTAAAGTTACATTTAAAACCCTGACTTTACACTAAGATACATAAAAATCATGTCACGGTGGTTATTAGTAACTACGGGAGACTTTTCGGTCCTACAACACCCAGTCCAGAAACAAATATTTGTGGACTGCTCTACCTAACATTAGTCTCAGCGTGCGAATCGGACCCGCGACCTCTCGTTTCCCAGTCAGCGTCTTACCAACTACGCCTTGGAGGTTGTCAATCTCTAATCTCAGTTGTGTTTAATCTCAAAAAAAAACACTGAATATATTTTCTACTTCTCTTCGTAGCAAAATGGAATAGAAAAGTTATGAACTAAAGAGTCATTGTATAAAAATACTTTTACGGCTAGATAGCCAAGATTATTCACCAAGAATAATATTATACACGATCCGTTATTCAAGCTATTATAAAAATCAGAAGCCCTTTACTGTCAATAATTCAAATCCTATGTTATGACTAAAATTATTCCTAAATAACAAGCCTTAATCTGTAAAAATAATTTTATATTAAACCCTTTTGGTTAACCGTATTTAAAAATATAGTATTTTATATTATACGGCACCGGCACTATTATACAGGTTTTTACTTAAATCTCATTTACAAGGGGAGAGTTTCTCGCGGCGAGAATCGTATGCAATTATCGCATGACATAACCGCCATAGATTATCGTGTTCTGACAAGTGTATACACAATGCAACTTTTATGTCCTTGCGATAATCGTATCTTCGAGGCAAGAAACTCCTTATTGTGGCTGGGCTTAATTGTTAATTGGTAACGCGTGTGATCTGCAATTCTGGGTTTTGGATTCAATATCCGGATCAGTGCAATACCATGAACTAAAGTAGTAGAGCCCGACTACTACTCGTTAAATCTGCAGTACCAACAAATGGGTGGACTTAACAGGTTTAATGTAGCATTTCGTTACGTGTTAGATTTCCAGCAGCTTATAGATAATGTTTGAATACCCAATAGATACCATAAGCGATTGTGGAATACTTATCACAGTAACCCATGCAAATATGTCGCATTTCAGGTTCATATCGACCGAATGATAATAATATTGTACTGTATCAGCCCATATACGTCCTACTGGAGGGCACGGGCCTCCTCTACAATCGAGAGTACGATTGACAGGTGTTAGGCCATATAGTCTATCACGCTGGCCTAGTGCGAGTTGGCTGGTAAAATATATATCTTAAAAATATAAAAAGGAATTTCATAAGAGGTACAGCCATGATGTACTCAGGCATGAATGGGTAGGCTTGTCCGAGGCGGTACCACTGCCTCACAGGAGATCGACTTGAAGCGACATTTTTGCTGTTGTGTTTCGTTCGGAGGGCGAGATTGCCAGATGCCCAGTACCCCTTTCCTCTTCCCATCCTTTATCCATCCCGCTCTCCTTTCGATTTGATGGGCCCGCAACACATCCACAATCAAAGTGTTGTGGTTGTTCATGGGCGGCAGTTATCACTTACCATCAGCTGGTGACCTGTTTACTCGTTCGCCGGACCTATACAATAAAAAAATACATTAAATCATTATGTAGATGATCCATCGACCAGTAAAGGACATCACAAATTCGCCGAACTGTTGATAAAACTAAAAATACAATAAACTGAATCCTAATCAATCCAAACATACCCAACAACCAAGCAAAAATATCCAGAAAATTGTAATCTTAAAACAGGCGCCTTATTACGCATCTCCATTCTCGAGGCAGTTAACTGGAAGCTCGTAAAGAAGTAGGGGCTATAGTATCGCTATTCTCACGGCGACGAGTCAATCTCGTTCCAGTTAGCAAGGAATTGACAACGGGTTTACGATGCACTTAACGTTTAAAATTACAGGGGTGGCTTTACGACCCTCCACATCTTTACGCTCTGCGGTGACTTTGGAATTGGATGAGACTAGTGAGAAATTATAGTAGGGGTATTGGGAGTTCGAATTTTAACTAAATTCATCCAAAAAATAGGCCTGGATAGTTTGAATCAGGATTGCAGTCAGTCACAAAATATTTATCAGTCATGTCAATGAAATATTAATAAACCTTTTTTTTACATCAAGCTCACATTACTGTAGGATAAGAACAGGTAGAAGAAGAAATAAAACAATCATTTGTATTCATAACTGTTATTGTAAACATAATCATTATTTTAAATTTTGTTTTCAAACAGTAGTGGCGTTAATAAATGAAGCCAGTTTTGACTGTAGTCTAAATGATTTTCCTGCCTGAGATGTTATTCTACATCGTGTAATACTGACTTGAATTAATATATTTGCTTTAGCGTTTTCTACTGATATTATAATTTTCCGACGCTATAAATCATAACGAGTCAAAACAACATTTACATGCGTGCGAAATTATCATTCTAAATGAGGTAGCTCGCTTGCTTGTAAACTAATATTATTAGAAGTGAAATATATTGGTTGATTCGTCCACTCTATGCGGCAGTGAAGTATCATAGCTACAGGGTCTCCTAAACAGACTGTGGTATGTAGAACAGTATATTAAGAAAATGAATAATTACTTAATACACTGTTTAGTTGAAAAATATTATGCAAATGCTTGATCGATTCCTAAGGTTATCAATATGAATTAAATTACGTTGCAAGATTTTTTGTTGACATTAACACGCAATTGTGACTACAACCTAATTTGAAGTGCACATACATCCAAGTAAAGTATTCAGCGAGACATATCAACAAAACTATTCCAGCTTCCTGGAACCCAGATTTACACAGACTGAACCGCAAACGGGACGAAACACTTACATGGATTACTAAGTTACTATTGCGAGTTATTCACCATCATGTATCGTAGTTTCTATCCGAGCAGAGATATATGTCATCGTTTATAATAAACCAGCGGCTCAGCCCGGATTCGCTCTGGTGCAAGCACTTTTTTACTGCTTTTCTGTCCTGTCCCGTTAGATCCCGTCCCGTCTCAATCTATTTCATGACTCAAGACATTCAATTCTATCCTCTTATATCTAATTTCATTCGCTCTATATTATATGCCTATGTGTTGGAAAAACGTAGCAAATACACACATTTAAATTCCTTGCTCATCCTACTTGGGAACGTTACATTTTTCGGAATAAAATGTAGCCTATTTGTTAATCTGAGGTATCAGCTACTTTTATACCAAATTTCATCTAAATTGGCCCAGCTGCTTAAGCGTAAAGAAGTAACCAACTTACTTTCGCCTTCATAATATTAGTATAATAGTACACCCAACAGTAACATACATAGTTCTGAACCCATAATAAGATCAATTAAGGCTTGTGTCGTGGGTATCAGGAACTATAGGAAACTTTTCGGACTGACAAACACCCAGACCCGAGACAAACATTTGTGGGCCTCACAAACATTTGTCTCGTTGCGTGGATCGAATCCCGGCCTCTCGTTTAAGTCAGCATCTAACCAACTGCGCCATGGAGGCTGTCGAAATGGATCTCAGTGTATGGATTATAAAAGATAGCGCTAAAGGGTCGTCTAGCTTTCATAAGACGCAGAGGATACTGATTCTTCGTTCGACTTCGCTTCACTCAGCCATATTAAATACTAGTTATACCCGCGACTTCGTCCGCGTGGAATTTAAAAAAAAACATTATTTATCTAAAAGATTTTTCTAAAATAAATGTAGCCTAAGTTACTCCTTATTATATCAGCTACCTGACAATAAAAGTCCCGTCAAAATGGGTCCAGCCATTTCAGGAACAAACAGACAGACAGACAAAAAAAATCTAAAGTCATTTTCGTTATAGGTATCGTGTATTAAACGATATGTAGTTGGGCTTATATGTATAAATAACGTAAACATGTTCGTATTTAAAATTTTATAACAAATTATTAATGAACTGCTTTGATTTAAACCACTTGTAACTTTTGTTATAGTCACTAAATTGTAAACTGTTTTTGAAAAGAGCAACGCTAGAGTTTCTTGCTCGTTCTTCTCTAGTGTAAACCGCTTTCCGAACCTGATTGACCCGAAAAAATACATGTGGATCACACAAATATTTGTCTCGGTGCGTGCATCAAACCCGCGGCCTTCCGTTTCACCGCCGGCGTCTAACCAATTGCGCCACGAAAACTGGCATGGTAGTTTTTTTTTTATTGCTATGAATGGCGATACGAGCATGCCGTTCGCCTGATGGTAAGCGATACGACCGCTCATGAACAGTAGCAAAACCAAACAACACCTTGAATTACAAAGCAATGCTTGGCATTCCACTGCGCTCGCCATCTTGAGACATAAGATGTTAAGTCTCAATATGTCCAGTTACTCTGGCTACAATGCCCTTCAACCCGAAACACAACATTGCGTTTACACTGCTGTTTGACGGGAGAAATAGACACTGCGGTGGTACCCATCCAGATGGCCTCTCACATATGAGAGACCTACAACCAGTTTGTATTGAGGCGGACACATCCAGCTACCACAAAGTAAGTCTCCGGCGATCTTTATCTCCAAAAGAAACGCAACAGCCTAGATTTTACTTCAAGTCATTTATCTGTGAGACTTAAGCCATACAAGTTAAATAGTTAATACTACAGGTTTAACGTTTTCCAGCTAGACTCTACCACTAAGAAATTGTTCTACACTATCACGATGCTTTTAGCATATAATATAAGGTTTGTGAATATCGCAGAAACATTTAACTTAACAATAGATTGAGTGCATCCGATCCAGATAAAAATCCAAATCTATGAAAGATTTTTTTTTGGACATAATGTTTTTTTTTAACAATCCTTGCCTAAAGAGTATTTTTTGCAGTCAGAGATTCGAACCTGGGGCTTTGCAATCAAGGCTGAATTTATCCATCCCAATGAGTTACATTTTTACAAAAAATATTGTATGAAACAGTGTTTACCTAGTAATTTCATACTTACATAAATTTGTATCTTTATTTTTCCACATTGACATATTTTCTTTATAGCCTAACCACTCTCAATCGTATTCTCGATTGTAGAGGAAACCCGTACCCTGCAGTGGAACATATATGGGCTGATACAGATATTTTCCTTCCTTAAAGTTTAAGAAAACATATTCATTTTTAGCCAGAACTTTTAAAACACATCTTACAATTAATACATTACAAGCTTACAATATGCTTATAATGCTAATCAATTAAAGGTGAAAATATATGTACACATTAGTTTCAAACTAAACGAAATAACTATTAATTTACCATATTAATTTATCTCAAAAACATCATATAATATGAAACTTATTTAAAATGGCAACATATTAAATTTTATATGAATAATTTAAATTTTAAAGCTCGTTTTCGTAAATATTTTATTACGTTCAGAACACCTAACGCCATCTATTATAATGAGGGCGTAAACTAATTTAATGAGCTCATTACTTGATTTAATAAATATCATACATTCTTGACTTTACTTGACGAAGGAAGCATGAAATATGTATTCGTGGTGTCCGATGTGTCAATCCTTGCCTATAGCTTACCAGGTAAGTACTCAAACGTAGAGATTCGACGACATGATAAAATCGTTTTGTAAAAAACCAATAAAGAACTAAAAAGAAAATGCAAACGAAAATGGCCGTTGAATGCCCGGCGAAGTGAACGTTGCACTTTCACGATTAAAAAATAAAAAGAAAAATAAACGACGGCGTTAGAAATGAACCATTCGACAGATAGTTCTTATTAGACCCGACACGGCCGCTGGCGCTAGTGTCGCCGCATAATTTTACTTGGCGCGATTAGTTTCGCTATCCGACACCGCAGTCTTAGGCAGCACTGTACATATTAAAGCTCTACAACGACTCTATTTTTTTTATTTTGATCTTTTTTATTTTTTCTATACTAAAACATTAACAGAAATTTTGTTTTTTTTTTGTTTCCTATGTTTTTATATTAAATATAAATCATATCTAAATAAAAATAAAATATATCATTTAATCACTATCAATAAGCCATCCCAATCGCCAGGGATCAAATATGCTTCGCTGTTAGAGAACTCAGGCGTTTATTTTGGTATTAAGTTGGCAACAGTTTGCGGTGAATAAAAATAAAGAAAAGCATCGCAGTGGAATATAATTCGCGCGTTAAAAAAAGATATTGAAATCTGTCGATCACATGATCGGCGGATCGAACCGGGTCAAGCACAACAGGTGAGTTGCGGAGCGCATCAACTAAAAAATAAAATATCGAAATGCGAAAAAATAATAAAAATCAGCAAATATAGTAAATTGAAAAAAGAATAGTTCGGTCCCGCTCGCACAAGCGGGAGGGGTGTATGCGCGTCCTTGTCGTGAGTGCGCGCACGTGGTTTTCGGTAGTGCCGGTTCGGGAGTGCAGAGGCGGCGCGGGTGTGCGGGCAGCCGGAGGACGCGAGGGCCACATCCCGTCGCGGCCCGCGCCGACCGGCTGCGTTGCCCGTAACCTCCGAATGACCTCATTTTTTTTTCTCCAATGTAAATATTCGGCTCGTTTTGCCGCATAGTCTATAAGTGGTATTAAGTTCCTTCGCCGCGTTCAATTTTCTTTTTTTTTTTGTTTTTACGAAAACAGTTAATTAGTGGACGCTCCGAATCGACTACAGCTGCGTCGAGTACTTTTAATTAGTGTAAAAATTTTGTTATTAGTGAAGAAGAACTCGACTCTCTCGGACTCGATTAATAATTTATAAATATTGTATAAACGTAGCGGATAAGTTTTGCGGACTTTAGTACTGTTTGTTATTTATTGTGGTGTTCCCGGGAATATTTGCCGACTTTGCGCTCCCGTGCAGTGACTGCCGAATATTTTAATATTACACAAATACAGGTAATGTGTGATATAAGTGATTTTATTGTGGTTTTTGCTTAATTTTATTTTGCGTTATAATTTGTTTTTGTAAAAAAAATATTTTCAGTAACGGTTTAAAATCAAAACAATAGTGTGCCGTTTTGCAATTATTTTTTAAGTATCAATAATTATAATAACTTTTTTAAATGTAAAAAGAAAATGATTTTATGATCGCAAGATAAATAATTATCGGCGTAAATATGAAATAAATAAAGTATTCATTTCGCTAAAATTACAATTTTCGGATAAAATCCAATATTTACGAATAATAATTTTTAACAGATTTTTTTTGTCTCTTAATGATAATTATTGAAAAATTCCGACCGCATAAAATTTTCTCGTTAAATCTATTTTTTTTAGATAAAAATACATAACTATGTAAATAAATTAAAAAAAACTTATGTTTTGTTAGTTTATTTTCTTCTTAGCATCAGAATATCGTTTATTTTACAACCATCGCGGCCGGCGCGACGGCCCGCGATTTCTCAAAATACGTAAAAATAGGAAAGAAAAACTAAAACTGTGTACAATTTCACTTTGTAATATAAAATTTGTAAATCGTGCAAGTTATTCTGCATATATAAAATTGTTGTTAATGTTTTTTTTTTTTCTTATAATCAATTCATATTTTTTATATTAAATGGCTTTCATTTTTCATAATATTGTTTCCGCTTGTCTAATGCAATGTCCTAAAGCGTGATAAATCACCTAAAACATTTTCGAACGTAAAAAATGTATTTTCAACTCCCTTGCAATCGGCCAGATTCATCTTAAAAAAAAAAACAAATCTACATTTTTTTAATCTATTTTTATTCAAATCACTACGCATGCCAGTGACCAGGAATGGTTTAAAAAGTAGTCCGAATTCCATTTTTAAACACATTGACATTGACAGAATCCGAAAAGTTTTTTTTTCTTAAAAATAAACGCAATGTTATCGTAGTGGCGATGCCGACCAGTGGTCTTTAAAAAAAGGTGTGTGATGGGTCGACGACCCCGATGCGGCTTCGGCCGGCGACAGCTGGACCGCGCTCAGATAAAAGAATCATATTAATTCATACTCGCACCGGTCCACTGTTTACAATTTACATATCCACACTCCGCGTAATGTGTTCATTTGTGTATAATATATTTTTCCACGTAAAATAATAATGAAAAATTATGAATGAACTGTTGAAAAATTTAAAAATACTTTCACTCGCAACGCCGTCTGGTTATTGGGGATGAGTTATTTTCGATACGTTAATGTTGTTGAAATATAAAAAAATGTAGTAATATTTTTTACGTTTTACACACAGTGTTGCGCTCTGTATACGCGCAAAAGTGACGTAGGTCTTAAAGATATGCTTTTTTGTTCTTTTTAAGACGTACTCAAATATGACAATTTCACATTTACACTGACTAAACAAGGAACTACGACTTTTAATCTAAATAAGCCTGAAGGAGGAAAAAATTGATATTGGACGGTTACGTAACAAAGTGAATCACAGGGCCAAAACGTCAATAGATCGCAAGAACAAAGAGGCTTCATGTTGAAATTTTTAACTATCAGTTACTAACCGACTTGTGTATCGGTCCAGAGGAAAGCGTGTAAGAAAAGCTCTGAAAATCAATTTAAATGTCTTAGTCCGGTAAATACGTTTGAAAATGAATAAGTAGCAACCCGTGTTAGTAATGTTTATCGTGAGAGGGTAAATTTGTTGTTTTGGAGGCAATATAAAGAAAACAAATAATATTTTTCTCTCGGGTCTAAACTGTGCCTAATCTCTAAACCCAGTTTCTCAACGGAGGTAGAGCATGAACGCGTACATCGCAATGAATGAGTTCCGAAAAAAGTGTGCGTGACGTCACGGGCGCGCCGCTCTTACTGCATTAATATGTGCAATCGACGCGGCCGTATCTCATTGATATTGTCGGGTGCCGATTACCGGGGATTTTTTGCGAATGATTGAATTTTATTTACAATTAACCCGGCCTCGGCGCCGGCGAAAGCGAGAGTGACGATTAAATGCCATTTAAAAATAAAACACCAGCCGCCATAACATTGCAATGTCGATAATTTATACGATCCCGGTGACGTATCGGGCGGGCGACTTGCGACTTGCGAGATACTAGCGAGTGGCGGGCCCGCCGAGCTCGGCGCCTGCACAGACGGGCCGAGGCGTCGCCGACAAACAAAACAAACGAATGCTCCACGAAAGCGTCCGGGCCAAGTGGCGAGGCGTGAACAAAACGTCTTACACTGTAAGAAAACGCCCCACGTAAGGCCGAGACGGGGAGTCGGCGCGGCCCGCCTAATTTGTCTTAGGCGGAAAAATCGCGGGGCGATTACAAGTGGCTCGTAACGAAGTCGGAGCGGGCCGGCGGGGCGCGGGCGGCGGCGCGGGGCGCGGCGGCGGCGGGCGGGCGCGGGGGGGCGAGGCGGGTGGCGGCGCGGCGGGCCGCAGCCACGTCTCAGTCGTCCGTCTGGAGTCGCGCCGGCCGGCCGGGCCGCGCGGCGCAATACACGTTCCTCGTGCTCTTGTGATTATAAATTTTAATAATACAAAATTCCAAAAAAATTAATAAGTAATTAAAATTTTAAAAAATCTAACCGCGTCTAATCGAAAATATTTTTAGGCTAAAACCCCTCGACCTTTCAATTTTTTGACCTAAACTGTTGGCAGTGGACATAAAGAAAAAAAGTTTTTTGCGAAATTTTTAATATTTACGTCGGTTACATTTGTAAGAGATTAAACGTTTGGCCGTTACTGAGAATATTTTTTATTTGAAAATTTTATTTTTCTTAACTAAGTAGCGAGAACTCGAGTGAGCGTTCGATGAGAAATTAAATGTAAGCGTTGAATTAATGTTAAGTAATTAGTTGTAATTATAATATTGACTGCCACAAATATCTTATGTAATTAGTTTGTTTGTAAGTTGGACTAGTGTGTTACATACGGACACTCCATTTGTGCTGCAACAACATTCCTGGACCAAGGTTCTCATCTTGAGATATCATAGCGTTTTCTTTACTTTGTTTGTTTTTTTTTTTTTTTGTAAAAAAGTATGCTAGTATTTTTTTATTCATTTTAGAATTTGAATTTGGAAGCGTTTAGTGTTCTAATCTCCCGCTCTAGATAGTCTCCGTCGGTACTTTTAGATTGCATGGTAACCGTTTCGCTCCGTTTTTATTTTTAAGTTTGTATAAAGTAGCTGTTTTTTTACCAGTGGATGATTTTATATCAAAAAGATACCAGTTACTTTTTATACACAAAAAAGAACCGTCAAATAAAACGGATCATGTTTTGATTATTTTTTGTTTGTTTTTATGAAATGTAGAGTTCCACTTTTTGACATAATTTCATCAAAAAATCACCTTTTACATTTTAAATTGTTTTTATTTTGTATATAGAATTATTATCAATGTTTACTGATTGGTAAATATTATTAAACTTTTATTTATTTTTGTTTTGCTTGTTTTATTTTTATTTTGCGACCTTTATTTCAGTGAAAAATTAGTGTTAAAAAGTACGCCTTAAATTGTGCTCTAAAAATCTTAGATGTGAAAAACTGAAAGATTTTCGTGACGCTGCAATATTCTTAAGGTGTGTGTGAAAACTTCAAGAACACGAGATGTAGGATTTATTCTTTAAAGATAATGTACCTAGATAAATCAGTGAAGAAAACAAATTAATAGTGACTATTAATAATGATTAGAATTTCATGTTTAGAGCGCGGGATTTTTTCCGCCGTCGCGACTTTTCAATGAATTTGGTAAAAAATACCAGATTTTCTTTGTGAAAAGATTCTAAACATTCTCTGAAGGGTTCTACAATAACAAAGTTAATCATCTATCATCATCTTATCTTGTTATCATCTTTTTGTTTAATATAGTGTTTGAAAAACTTTAAAAGATTAATCTCTGTGCTGTAAAAAACAAAGAAAGGAATAAATAATGCGTAATAAGTTTACTGCCTTTGTTGTTTCCATTTAATTTTCTTTGAAATGTATTTGTAATAATTGCAACAAAGAGAAGATTATTTGTAGACTATATTATAGAGTTCTTGGTACAACTTAAATAGCAACTTGACCATACGTAGAGTAAGGAATATTTTATGTTCGACGACGGTAGAGATTTCCATCAACTTTGACATATAATATGTTCTCAATAATATGTTAAATATAACCTTTGTCTGAAGACCTCTATCGGTGTTATTTTTGCCTTTAGTATTTTAATTTTAATAACAAAAAATATAAAATTTAGGCAAAAACTGAAACAATGTCTATGGCATGACGACATATCCTCTGTCAATAAATTCACGCAGGACACTAGTTGGATCGCTTTATTTATATTTGTTCTCTTTCACGTCCTAGATTCGATTGCCAGGCTAAGTAATTCCTTGTAAATTATTAATTCTAGAGCTATAATTTCTAAGACACAAGATTATTAGTCGCATCGTAATAGAAACGAAGTGTTATTACTTCTTTGTTTATCCTTGGCGTAGTGAGGCAAGAAGATGGCTGTGAATCAAGAGGTCACAGGTTCAATTCAAATTAATAAAACGATCACATATACGGTATGATGTTTTGGGTTATGCCGAACTGAACATATTCTTATTGGATGACGTGGGGGTGAAAACAATCTTGCAGTAGCTGATAACTGCGATGTAAGACAATCGACTACTATAAAGTGTGTATCCTTGTAGTGTGTGTTTTGTTATTGATAGTACCGTGAAGTAGAATGAACTTTTTTTATTGCAACGGACTTATACGAGTATAATCTGGTAGTTCGATAAAACTTTATAAATTCTATGATGGAACGTAATAAAACTGATCCAGTGTGCTGAATTGTTTTCTCATCAAATTTATAATAACATAGGAAAGATTTAAACAATTAATTGCCTCCTAATAATCTTAAACATTTTAAGTCGCTGAGTAAAAATGATATCATGTTAAACTTTTAATCAATCACAACTATCCGATTTAAACTAAGATATTCTAGATTTGTCGGCATTAGAGCAGATTAGCTGAATGGGCGAAGAGGGAAATATGAAAACTATCAAACCTCCGGGTATAAACAACCAATAAAAAGTAATGAAAAATCTTTAGTTCGGTGTTTCAGGAATCTACTGACTGTCTCAGTTGAATGGGTACATTTTTTTATAGACAAAATCGATTATGTTCTGAACTGACTTCGACTCAGAAACACATATTAGCTATATAGCTAGGAAAATCACTTGAATATAGTTTTTGAGATGATTTTTTTCCTATTTATCAATAAAATTGCATCAATAAAAGATACAAATATAAGAACGAAGACTTTTTTTCTCATCACAAACTCACGCCATTTTCCCAGAAAGGATAGGGAGAGGTACCACTAGGGCACCCACGTTTCGCCTTATGTGTTCCGTCCCACGATGTGATAGGAGGCGAGTCTATCGCCATATCGGGCACAAGTTCCTGACTCCGGACTGATAATCAATAGAAATATCCAAAATCACTTTATTTCTTTTAACTCGTTATTCGTGGAACTAGTAATCGTATACAAAATATATTTTGTATCGATTGGCCAAATTTTTGATTCAAGTATAAAATGAAAATATTATTAATCCATAAAATTTCATACATTATTTAGATTCAGCATTTTTCTTAACTACCATCCGGTTCACAAGCGTGTTTGCGACAGAGAAAAACGGACAAGAAACTCTATAGTTGCTCTTTTGAAACAAGTTTACAATACAGTAATTATACAGGATTCGCAGCGTAGTTGGATTTAGAGCAGTTCCTAAATGATTTGTAATAATTAAAAGTAATATCGGTTGTCATTTTATACGGCTAAGTTAAGTAAAATGCCAAGAGATGATGCCAAGGTGGAATGCCAAGAATTACTTTGTAATTCAAGGCGCTATTTGGTTTTGCTACTGTTCATAATCGGTCGTATCGCTTACCATCAGGCGAACGGCGATGGCGAGACGGCTATCGTCTCGCCATTCATTAGAATAAAAAAAAATTCCCAAAACGCGGAATCGGTACATACTGTTCTACCAAACCAAATAAACCTAATTAAATGTTATCATTTTACAAGCAAATCGGGCGCACCAATCCAAACAAGCAGCACCCGTTCACGAGTATGACGCATGTGCCGTAGACAATTTACCGAGCTGATACTATGAGTATTGAAGCCGGGAAAAAGGAAAAAAAAGCATGAAAAAGGTTAAATTCGTGAAACGCAAAAAAAGCCGTGACTCGACTAGTTCTTTTATAAATTGACAAAAATTGGCTAAGAAGATATCCCACGCAATATAAAGATCTGTATTAGTCTATATACGTCTATATTGTGGGTTCGCGAATTTTACATACTATAGAAATTCTTACACTATGGTATGCAGGTTTCCTCACGATGTTTTCCTTCACCGTTGTAGTGCATGTTGATATACTATCAGTCTATCAATACACACATGACTCCGAAAAGTCAAAGGGTTTCGAATATAAAGATACTTAAAATGAATGTTATATATGAGCAATATGCTCCATATTGCTCAAACCATAGATTACGTCTTATAACTTTTCACTCCGAATTAGAATCCTTTATAGCAATGTAGTAAACTAATAACATATTTCTCTACGTGAAAGAGCGTATAGAGCCGTCGGATCCAGTTATTTCCATTTGCCAAAGGCGGTTTCAATAATCTTTACCGGAATATCTTCTATTGGATCGCCGACTAGTCGAATAAAGTCCATCCGATAAGCTATATAATTCGGTTTAATAAAAAAGAGATGTAATTTACTATAAAGAAGTAGATGTATGAAGACGTAACATAATCTTTTTATTGCTATGAATGTTGAGACTAACATACCATTCGTCTAATGGTAAGCGATACGATCGCTCATGGTCTGAAGCAAAACCAAACTACACCATGAATTACAAAGCAATGCTTGGTATTCTACTGCGCTCGATATTCTGAGACATAAGATGTTAAGTCCTGATGTATATAGACATATCGGCCTGTATAGGTCCCACTGCCGAGCACGGGCTTCCTCTATAATAGGTAGTACGATTGACAGTACTTAGGCCTTGTAGTCCACCACGCAGACTTTACATACCATAAAAATTCTTATAAATCGCTATGCAGGTTTCGTCACGATGTTTTCCTTCACCGTTTTGGTGCATATACTTATTACTAATAAGAATTGTGAAATAAATACGTTCACAGCCACTTATTTTCCCTAAGATGGCATGGGTAACCAAAACCCAGCCGGGCAAAAATTAAGTCTTGGAAAATGAACATAAAATGTTTTAACACCAAATATTCCCACAAAGAGGTGACCAACTTTGGAATCAAATCCACATTACCACACACTACCGATTGTGCGTATCAAAATAACTAATATATGGATCAAATGCACTGTTTTAAGGGTCGTACTATCGCTTCGATTAATTTTAATTGGAATAATGAAATGGTTGCCTCCAATACTATTAGATGGAAGATTTTATCGCCAGTATCCACACTGCAACGAATTTTCAATCCTAGAATACGTAGATATGAGACAAAGATTTGATTACATAAATATATTTTATCTCGGTACGGGAATCGAACCCGTAGCAATGCATCAGGTAGCGAATAGCAAGATAATACATCAGTTTTACGCACTGCGCCACATAGGCTGTCATTTTATCAAAATATGTATATTTATATATTTCGAAAAACCCTATACTTTTCTTTCTATTGTCCCAATGCTGAGCAGAGGCTTCTCAAAAACCCTTCCATTGAACGTATTTACAATCAGCAATAGGTTTACAAATATACATAAGTCCTTATACACATCCAATATAGCTTAGGTTCTAAACAGCGAAGCATGGGCGGGGTAAGGCCCACCAATCCGGATTAACGCATGCAAGTCTATGTAGCGACATATAGTATTACAACACTAGATTACTATGAACAATTAATACTTATAAAATAAGAAGGAAATATAAAAATGACACTCTACTGATCAACATAGAAATCGTAATTATAGATAGGTAGAGGCTTTCGGTGGTAAAATACAATTCCTGATTTTAAAAAATAGGTTTTTTATTCTATAATCATTTTTCTTTTCCGTTGTAACTCAAATGATTTAATACGAAACATCGCATCTTTCCGTGCCTAACTCTTTATCACCAGTAAAATTTTGTTCAAAGTATTATAAATTAATCACTGCATACTAAAATTTCATTGAATTTATAAAAAGCAATTTCCGATAAATGCGTTTTGTTAGAGAAAACGCACGAATACTGACGAAATATATCTCTCAATTTTGTGACTGCCAATGTTTCCATTTTATCTATCGTGTTATCATTAAATAACTGGCATATTATGTAAAAATAATAAAGTCTAATCGATTTTAGAATAAATCTCTCTATTTGGTTTTGCTAACTCAGTTTCTGAGCGACGCAGTGTTTCTTACTACAATCCTAGAAACTTATTTTTAAAATAGGGATAGAATTATAAACCGAACAGCTTACAAAAACTGGAGCCCATATTCATAGAAAGTTTAAAAATCAATTTTAGCTATCGAATGTTATGTCTCTTTAGAGCGACTTTCAAATTCAATATGAGCATAGAAAACAAAATATTCGATGATAAAAATCCAACCCGCACTAGGCCAGCGCGGTGGACTACATGGCCTAACCACTGTCAATCGTACTCTCGGTTGTAGAGGAGGCCCGTGCCCTGCAGTGGGACATACATATACTCGTAGGAATGTGCTGGTACAGACAACAAAATACAAAGGAGGGTTATAATTTAGATTTCAAATCGTTGTGTTGATTATTTGAATTGACTCATCACTCATATCTTGTTTATTCTACAGACTTTAATGACGTCAGAGAAATTATATTGTTTCCACGATTGCTGCCTGTTCTAATACGTAAAATTATGGAATTGCACACAAATAATGATTCCCGGTATTAATATTTCGTGCTAAAATTACACAAGGATCATCTAAACCGCACTATATAGAGTCTAATGCAGACAATTTACTATAGAAATAGCAATATGATAGTATTTATAATACATCTCTCATTTATAACACATTTTAAATAATGTGAGTGGCTCTATATTATTAATATATTCATTATGAGGACCGGAGTATATGCATTTGCATTTGCAATTACATATTTAGGCCATTTTAAAAATATTTACATGTAACCATGCCATATTTTCATTGTATTTATTACATTTTAAGGCAGGTTACCATAGTCCCTCTATAGACCTTTAAACCTATAATTATAACAGCGCCACCTATCGAAGTAGCCTTAAACGATTATTGATTGTTAGTAAGTAGTTATCCATAAATTGTCTGAGTTCATCATTTGAACTACAGATGGCGCTATAAACAAAGTCGCAGGCGCATCTCCGTATGGTACCATTGATATTTTCAAAGATGTCGCTACTTTATTTGATCCACAAAATTATTAAATTACTGAATATTAATATTATATTATTAATATTAAAATAAAATCAAACTGAGTGATATTCTGTACTATATCAGCCGATATATACGTCCGAGCATATCGCGTCCATATATCGCGATTACGATTGAGACGGATTGGGCCATGTAGTCCACCACGTTGGCGAAGTGTTATTTGGTGGACATCCCAATATGAGTGCTGTAAATATTTTCTTTCAAAGTAATTTGACAGCGCCATCTATATTTCTGTATAAACTCACCGATAACATTAGTCACTAATGTGTTCGTTAGATGGCGTTAGTAATCGATTCGCGTCATTGTATTTTGATTGAACAATTTTACCTTTTCTTTTCACACATTGCATAAAAATAACCGTTTCCTATATTTTATTATCAAATTCGAATATTATTAAAGTATATTCAAATAACTTATAATGAAATTACAGTCGTTAACGACGAAATTACCTATAAGAAAGTGAGGTAGGCGTGTATCGTCTTGGTTATGTGGGCGGAGTGTGTGCGGCTAAACTTCTAAGAAAGTGGGAGTGTCAAGACGTAGGAGGGCCGAGTCCTCTATTGGCTGAGAATGTTTAGGTAGCCGACGGAATTAGAATATATCGCCGATCAATCCCGAGCGGCGTTCCGTATATTCTATTGTTTGTTAAACTTCATATTATTTCATTTCGTGACAATAGATATTTGATTTGAACTGTTTAGTTTGTTTCGAGGAAATATTGTAGGGATGTGGTTGGTTAACAAAATATTTACTTTTTAAAAACTAACTTTAAAATAATGTGATATGTAACAAATTTTGTGACAATATCCAGTTTCATCTCAGATTTTAATTTATCTTTGATACCAACGCGTCAACCATTTTCTCACAATCAAAAAGTATTTTAAAGAAGTTTTTTTAATTTATCATTGATAAAAGTGGCAACAGTAGGAACACTTACCTATTTAGACATTGTTATTACCCAACTTACGAATAACTAGAAAAAAAATACGTTCTTACATGAGCAGCGGTAGCCGCTTACCCACAGGCGGGCCGCTAGCTCGTCTGCCTACAAAGGCAATAAACCTACCAACAAAATAAATTATACTGTGCTATTATTTTCATATCTTGAATGTCAACATCCAATCAATACCAAACTTGGCTCCAACATTCAACTTATTCATTCAGGCCAATCATTGGGTCCAACATGCCCAAATCTTAAAGACAGTAAGGCGTGCTAAGAGTCGTGGGAGGCCCAAGAAGCTGGGCGTGACGCGGCGTGCGCAAGACGCCGGGCGGGGCCTGAGTACCGCCAAGTCCCACATCGATCCCGACACGATATATTATTCATTGGCTAATGTTATCTTTGCCAAACTATAACATTTGATTTGATTAATGTTTTGAGAGAAAATATCACATTATTTTGAATGTTCGGTTGAATTAATTGAAGTAAATATTTATCTGTCTGTATCAGCCCATATTCAGCCCTCTGCAGGCCACGGACCTCCTCTACAATCGGGATTACGATTGAGAGTGGTTAGGCCATATAGTCCATCATTACCACTCTCAATCGTACTGTTGATTGTAGAGTAGTCCCGTGCCCTGCAGTGGGACGTATATGGGCTGATACAGAAAAGCTATGATCTCTTCTTTTGCATAACTTAATTATAGTCACAAAATATTGGTTTGTTCTAAATGTCAACCAGACCTTTCATTTTTAATTTATTTTGAAGTTCTGTGTTACATTTGCCCTATTTAAGAGACGCTGAGGTTACCTTGAACTTTCTTAAATTAATCGCTCTGAAAAATGTATCTACAGTAAAAACCAGATTATCAAACACGGTGACCATACATTGACGAACTTGTACTGAAACCTGCAACCTCTATTACAGAAAGATAACTAACTACTGCAATTTAAATCGTCAGATAAATAAGAAAAATTATCTTATGTCTTTATAAACTTAATCTAAATTGGGAACAATAATATTTGACTAACCAGACTTATTTTTTCAGACAACTACCATCATCAAAGCAAGTCACGTGCACCGGTGGCCACATACTTTTCATTTAGGTAAGTTTTTTATACTTTTTCCAAATAAGTAGATATTTTTTTAACTAGACGACAGACGTCTCAAAACAAAACAATTTTAATTTATATGAATTTGGATGTATTAGATATAACAAATATAGAAAACACAATTTTAAACATTAGAATTATTTTTGATCAATTATATAAGTAGGGGAAATATAATTATTATGTTTCCATATTATTGTAGGTACTAAATAACTATTTTGTGCAATACTACGAATGAAAATATTACGCTACTTTCTGGGCCTGTCGGATAAAAAAACTGTCGAAATATTTATATTACTTTTAAGACCAAATACCTGGAATACACACGAAAATTATAGGAGGCAGCTAAATGTTCAAACAAACTGCAATTTTTGAAGATTGTAAGTATGTTGCGGTGTCTTTTGTCTGTATTTTGGGCATTTTAATATTCCCTTTGAGATAACAGAGTCGTCATTTATTCGTATATTTAAAATGTGCATTTTAACTTTAAGGACTTGTCGCCCTAAAGTCTCTTTATGTATCAGTCGTTAGTACCTACATAACTACAGTAATATTATTGTTGACGTAAACACAATCGATGTTTAAAATGCCATAAGCGCCGCGCAGTTTCGCCGTGTCAATAAACCTTATTGATTCCAAGAAAGACTTAATACAAAGACAAAGAACAAAAGCTAGACATTCACCAATAATGTATAAAAAAGTAATATATTTTTTCGCAGTTAATTTCTTAAAGATCAATAGACAGTAAGATATAAACAATTATTTTAATTATGTCACATCCTCGTGTTCATTCCAATCTAAAGGTCACATATTAATATGACCCGTACAACATCTAAGCGCTAAAAATAAACTGTTGACGTCAAACGTAAATAGAACCACTAACAAAATTAAAACATCCACGCGGCTCTATTCCGTGCATGCATGCAGGATCATTACTTAAACTCCATCTTTTTAAACGCCACCCAGAAAGGCTGAATAGAGACGGCCCTTGAAACGGTTTAGAAAAAAAAAGAAAGCTCACGCATTCCATTGTACGCAGACACGTTGAAGGTGGATCTCATTAAGGGAACGTTCGAATTAAGAACCGCGCGCGATGGAGCGGGAATCTTAGCGATCATTACGTGAAACGGAACGTGATGCTGTCATGGCGTCGTCTTTTATGTTTATTTTATTTTATTTTATGACACTGTACACAATTTTTTGTGTAATATTTTTTTCTTATTCAAATATTTACATAGTTGTCTTATATCCAGAACATAATTCGAAACTGTGATGAAAATTATTTTTATAGCTAAAAGCATTTATTGTTCTAATTTAGATACCTATATTCTCTTGCTATATGCAACTGATTCCGGATAAAAGAACTTAAGATAGTACTTGTAGTTTTAAAAAGACCAAAAACATGTACTTACTTATTATCATTTCTTGTTAATGTTTTCTGTAACCTTGCCATCATCACAAAAAATATCGCACTTGAAGATTGTCACTTTACATTTTTAGGCAATCTCAAATCATTGGCATCAAAATCATTGGCACCTGCAATGCAATTCCAAAAGCCTAGCCACAATATGCCTCCCTGGTTAAACTGGTAAGTGGACATACAGACAGATCCTGATACCCCAAACACTTGCGAGGGTCACAGACGGATTTTCCGTAAACTGTTATACAGAATACCTCAGCCGAAACAATCTTACAACAAAAGGCAGGGGAATCGTTTAAAACCCAGATATGGTAACAGATTTATAGTCAGCGAGTCCATTCATTCCATTCACTATTCACGTAACTGCTGCATGGTAAAGCAATCTTAAGTTGTTAAGTCGCATCTCACTCGAGACTTGAGCCTCTCAGTTTAATGGAGAGGCCGGTGTTTCTACGCCCGCGGTCTTTTAGCTTTTGCGACTCATTTTAAAATTGTCTTTCAGCGCTACCGAACCGTTTTGTTGCCATTCTTTTACTACTTCGATGGGTTCTTATAGAAATGATGCTACGATTAGTACCACAGACGTTTTAAATGCATTGACGTTGAAAATCTTCCGTTTAACAATGATTACTGTTTCTAATTTCGTTGCGGATTGTGTGTTGTATTCAGATAGTTGGTGGTCTTGATGTTTGATAACGATTTAGTGTGTTTTGCTTTTCATGGTTTATTAAAGTTGCAATATAATGCCGATATCACGTCTTATCTTAATGAGTATCTTATGTTATGTGTTCTGTTGTTTGCTGTGCCTTTTTCGCCATGAATTGCGTGCAAAATGTTCAATTCATTGAAGATAATATGGAATTAAACATCCATCTGGATAATGGAGTTACTATTTGCTTCAAAGGTTTCTATCTTCTCCGAAGCACCAATTCAAGTTTAAGCACAAACCACGATCTTTTTCACTACACTAATCACAAATTGCAATCAAACCCATATAATATTAAATAAATATCTAAAACACAGCATTAAATAACATCATGATATCTCCAACCGCATCAATCAGTTCATAGCACACACATTAGAAACCATTTCCTCCTATCTTAATTTATATATTCTGATATTTCCAAACACAACACGTATCGTATGTAGACGTCGTTTCTCATCTCAGTTGCAGATATTCTGGCCTTACGTCACACTAAAGGCGCAACAAAACATCACCATGTATTAGTGTCTTTACGGATTCCGTACGAAAGTGTATTATTGGTTCTGAGTATCGAATGGGTAATTAATTCTCTGAATACGAAGACACGTCAAACTCGTTTATAAACATTATTGAAACTGGTATTTACTCTTTCTTCATATTAACACACTCACATGGATGTATCAGGATCCAGAAATGACGAGACACTTTCTTATCCCTATAAGTATATAGTTTGAATTGTGAATAGCTACCACGTACTTAATCTATTTTTAAGATTTTAACCAGAAAAACAATTTTTATATCGCGGATGAGGCGCTGGAATTCAAAGATAAGGGCTTCGAAATAATTTCGCGCAAAAAAAATCACAGTCTAGAATCAGCTAAAGTGAATGCGTTATCAATACGAAAAGACAGCTACTGGCTGCAAATTCGCAACGTCTTACTCATATTTTGGCGCCAATTCTTGACTTGACGGCTTAATCTTGACATTTCGACAAGCATTCCATTTTTAAAAACTGTTCAAGACTAAGGAACTGCAACCATACAGTTTATATTTTTTTAAAGTTTTTCTTATAAAAAGGAGGTAAAGAAATGGCAATATGAGCCACTTAGGTTATTGTTGGCGCGCAGTGGGCACAAAAGAAGCGGCGCGTTGCCTCCCCCGCCCCGCACAATGAGGTAAGTCGGTGCAAATTGCTCGCGAGACGCCTCACAAATTCAATGTCGAGGTGTGAATGACGGAAACACACGGACGCATTCTATGTGGGGAGACGCGCGTCTTCATACGGAATTCTAATTTAACTTAGAATCGGGTGAAAGTCCTGATGTACGAATAACTGTTTTATTTTAAAATAATTGTGTTCATAGTTTAGTAACTATCCCATGAATATTGCTATTAAGTTCTGTTGGAATCAATTATAAAAAATACATTGCCGCAGTTTGATGGATAGTAGAAAATGTCGTATAGGTAATCGATTTTTTCAACCATTCGACGTTAACCCCGTGGCGGATTAGTCATAGAACCGAAGTCATATATGTCGCAAGTCCTGCGCATTAGATCTATCAATCCATAACCTAAAGAACCTATAGCAGACCCTCAATAAAAGTTACTACAAGACGTTTGCTTCAACCCATTTTTATGCCGATTTTTACTCTTTAAATACCAAACCAAATGCAATATTTAATCCTGTGCTTATTGTCCTAGCCGCAGCGTGTCCGCCCCGAACCCCCTCCCATAAATCCTGATCTAAGAGCGCAAGTTGTCACGGCGGCTTGAGCGCCAACACCTCACGCGCCGTCACCCGCGAATGCCTCTCGCCAAGAATTTATAAAGTTTTCGCATTAACACTAGTGACTAAGTGTTATATTCTTTGCGTGATGAATGGAGCCTCGTGTTGCTAATAGTTTCGCTTTGTTCAAGTCTCCGCTTTCCTTAAAGTATTTTGCGATCTACAAATCTGATGTGTGATGTTTATGGGTGTTTGAGATCGTATTGATTTGGGATTCTTGCTGTTAATTTTGTACTTATATTATGCTGTCGTTAAAAATTCATGTAATTACAAACTTGGTTTTAAAGTTAATGATTGTGATGCCAATAACAGCACACTTTTCAAAATATTTTGGGTCATTCGAAAAAATCAAACGACAAATGAACATAATTATGTGCGTAATTTCTTATCTAGTCACAGATTTACTAGTATTCTTAGCCCTCTTGAATCAATAACTTACTGAACCCCAAATGCATTATTTCATCTCAAATTATCATACCAAGCGATTACAGCACAACAATACCAAAGTCTGTCGAGCAAACTTCTACTTCATAAAAATCCGCTAATTGTCTCTGATATAATTATACTAACAAATGACCATAGAGTATTGTCCATTCCCCCCGCATCCGCTGGCACCGGATCTGGCACGCACTTGTGCGAGATACGGAACCGCGTGCCGTGAACCCACTTCCGGTTCCTAAGCTTCCACTGTTTTTTACGTACTGTCTATTTGCATTTATTAATTGTCAGGTGTACGTTAAATAACTCTATGGTCATTATTTATAAATCCAATTATGACTTAAAAAATATATTTTTAAAGCTTATGTTACGGATGTCAGAAACTCCAAGACAAATTTCGATCCTTTCAAGTCGACATATTAACCAATATTTTTTTCTGTTTTAGTAGATAGGTGGCAATTATCACTCACCACTGGTTCAACCTCTAATCTTTTCGAGTACTAAATCTCACAGTTGGTTTCTTTGACGACCAAAGGATCATAGAACCATCGTAGAGATGTGGTAGTCCAATGCTGCTGATACATTATCAGCAACATCAGTAGTCACTTTGTCATGTCATTATAAAAATCAGCAGTGGTTTCCAATTAGAAGAAAATTCTTTTTTTTTTATTTCAATGTATGGCGAGACGGCCATGCCATTCGTCTCATAAACAGTAGCGAAACAAAACAACCCCTTGAATTACAAAGCAATGCTTGGCATTCCACTGCGCTCGCCATCCTCATACATGATAATTTCAAGTCTCAATAAGTAAGTAGTCTCAAGACAATATGTTCAGTAGTTACTACTAATTTTCCATGACAGCATTAGACATTTCAATGCCATCAATAGATTCTATG
Source organism: Hyles lineata (assembly GCA_030180105.1). NCBI lineage: Eukaryota > Metazoa > Arthropoda > Insecta > Lepidoptera > Sphingidae > Hyles > Hyles lineata. The sequence continues at coordinate 10,079,254 of JARJEE010000013.1, read as the reverse complement.
CGTTGCCTAATATAACGTTTTTTTTTAGTTTTAATTTTCGCTTCTGAAGACGATAGAAATTCAAATACGAATACTTTCGATTTCCTAAATAATACAAGCGCGAAATCGCCCGATATCGTATGTCGTCCCCTGACCAGGTGCGGGGTAGGCAGATGGCGTGCCTTGCCTTGTAAAGAACCGTGGAACAATACCGCATTACGAATGCAAATGGGGTAAGTCTTGTAGTTAACAGGTTATGTCATGACTTTAATGTAATTGACGTATTGTGATGCTTTGCTGAGTTTTGAGTTAGATGTCGAGGTGTATAAATTGGATAATTTATTTATCTGGTTTATCAAATTTGAATTTTCAAAGAATATTGGTAAAAACTTTAAACTTTGGGGGTTCCAAAATCAAAACATATCGGATAATTGCAGATTGCACGCAAATGGCTTGAAATTTTTAGTTATATATCCCACGATCCAGGTTTAGCTTTTAACATTAACTAGACTATTTTAATCGTATTAAAGTTTTAACAGTTTTCGGTCTTGAATCCATTAAAGTATACTAGTACCTCCATTTTAATGACTAGATTAATCATTTTCCTCGTGTTTATCTTCAATTGCATAGGAAGATGGCCTTCAGATTTTAACATGGCCACTTAAGCCTTAATATCTCCAAAATGTCAATGTAATAATTTTCAATAAAATAAATAGGTCATTGCCAGCACAACGCATTCCAATTAGAACAACAGCACATCTTCGACACGTAATATTGTAAGTGAAAGGGTCGTAGTCGCTAGTCGCTAGTCAGTAGTCGGTGTTAGTCGGTACGCGACTACACAGTGCACACTAGTCGCCGTGCTAGTCGGGGCGGGTCGCGTGGCGCGGCCAGGTGCACGCTCGATGCTCCCCTTCTCTGTCATCTCAAATATAATAATACTTATTATTACAATTCCTTATTATTTCTTGCTTTTTTTTAATTGTGCCCCGACTTTTACTCCTTTTGTTCGCGTTTAATGGCGTTTATTGTTTTGTGTTCCTTTTTATAATGCGTTGCGCGTGCCGGCTGCGTCTGCAAGATTTTGTGGACATTTTTATTTTATTTTTCTCTCGTCCGCGAATTAAATTAGTTGGCTATGGTTTGTCTGTGCCTTTTTTGCGTAATGGGGACTCTATTTATGAATATTTTTTCGGTGTTTGTATTTCGAATTTTTGTTGCGTTTAAATGCCAAGTGAGTAGTGAGATACTTACTAAGTAGAACGTTTTTAAATTTGGCTTCATTTCGATTACCGCTAATAATTATTGTAAAACGAATCGTATATTCTTCAATGCTACGAATATTAATGAACTTAACAAAAGTAATAAACCCAATTTTGCTACAATTAAGATTTACCGTACAAATAAATAGTCCTTTCTTAAATAAGCATCTTTCATAGCCATTTATCTCCCAAAAAAGATCATTAATCTTTCAATTTCACTGAAATCGATATATATACATATATATAACAAAAATCCCGTTTGTCAAGACGCATAATCTTGTGATTCCACTCACTGATACGCAATAAATATACCATTCGTCAATAATCTATTCGAAAAGCGGCAAAGACGTGCACAAGTTAAATTGGCCGAATTCCTATAGAACCACACGTAACAACATCGGTGAAGATCCGACCTCTGCGGCCAACTTGGTAATTGATTCCCGACCAAGTTTTTCAACTTGCACGTGTGGTCGCATTGTTTTAGTCGATATAATTGTCTTGGAGATTCATTTATTTTTTAATTTTAAATGTTATTCGTTAAGAGCTTGGCTGGTTTTATCTAAATTTTGTAAATTAAAAAAAAACTAGTCTATGAATTGTTAAATTCTGGCTGTTATTTATCATGTATTTATTGTTTGTAATTTAAAAATGGAACGTCTTTATACATTTCATTGATCGAATATTATACCGCGTATAAGTTAAAATATTGTGGGAATTTATTACTTATTAGAAATTCAGAAAAAAAAACGTACCTACAACTGGTCACGTCTCTAATTTTCTTTTAGTGTTAATATTTTTATATATTGGCAATCATAGATTTAACTGTGCTAGCAAACAACTGCCTAGTGCCTAGTGCCTACCAACCTATTTGAGAAAATCATATCAAACCGGCTCAATGTTATCTCATCAGAATCAAAAGAAAAAAACATATAAAGTATTAAAGTAAATGTTGGTTGTCTCCACGTCGCCAGATGTCGCCGGTGTGGAGTTTCTCGTCTGTCTTTACTTAGGTTCGATTACCGACAAATGTTAAGGGGTTGTGTTTAATAACACTTATGGAAACGTTGACCCCTGTACAGATTGAACTGTTTCAACAAGACTTAACCAGTAGTTCAAATACAGGCACTCACACGCATAGTAATGATCCCACGTTGAGATAAATATAGTAAAATTGTATGCCTTTGTTATCAAAATCTTTCTTTTATTTTAGGTTTTAATATGTCGAAACTCTCAGTATAAATACACTAATTAAACATTAAAATAAATTGTCCACCTTGTGAGCTCGAAAGCTTTAAAATAATCGGAACGTCGAGAAGTTAAAAATTGCAAAAATTAAACCAAATCCGTGATAAAATCCGTATAAAATAGTTTTAGTTTAATGTTCATAAAATTCGCAAAAATCTAAGAAACCAAAATGCATTGCAAATATTCTACATGATCATTATCTTCAGCAAGTATTTCAATTTTGTTAATATGCATATTGGCTTCCCATAAAATTTTCTCCAATTATTTATTGGCAAAGGATGGAATTAAACAAAACAAAATCTTTTGAATCAATTTAGTGGTTAAAAATATACTTAACTCTATTGCGAATAAAAAGTAAACAAAAATAAATTTCAATATAAATCACTACAAAATATTTTTCCAAGCCCAAGTCTTGAATGAAATTTGTTTCTAATATCTATAACACCCGTACGATTGTAAACGTAGTGTAGCAACCCTAGAGATATAAAAAAAAATGCAGAAGCTCCAGTCAAATCGGATGCTAACAATAGACGATATCCGACTTACGCCGACAAGGTGCGCCAACACGCGTCCAACATATGTTTTGATCAAACTCGCCAACACAAACGTTGGACAAAAAACTACCCGCAGATCAAGGTGTTCGCTAAATTGCTTTTTTTTTTGTGAATTTCAAATGCTATTTTATCTATCGGTTTAGTTTACCCTTTAGTTTTGACGCATGCTAATATTTTTTACGATCAAATATTATTATGGATATTTATTGTTTGATCTAAAAAAACTTGCAAGTCATTTAATGCAATACTGATTAGAAAAATAAATAGAAATAGACACGTGCTAAGAAATTATTTATTCCTTTAATTATTTAAATCTTTATTGAGCACAAAAAAATATAAAAAAAAAGAAATAAGAAACAAAAGTACAAATGGCGGTCTTAACGCTTAAAGCAATGTCTTACAGACTACTATGGGATGGATTTAAGAGAAGGAGAACTTTAACTATGACTCTTATTAATACATAGCATAATACTACTATCTTCGATCACAACCAGTGTCTTTTTTTCAGAAATTGTAACCGTTTTGGACCAAATACTACCAACTTTGGTTCCAAAATATTGTCAATCACGTCGCAACTCAGCAATTGTAATTACTCAACCCTCCACCGCTTTTAAAATTCCAAATTGTCAATAGTGTGGGCAGATGTAATCAGCGGCTATAATGTGTCAAAGTAACCCTCCCACGACGAATAACTTAAGTATAAGAAAGCACATGTTGCGCTCCCCCGACCACGAAAGTACCGCTAAAGTGTTGTACGGCCATAGTGAAAGCGATTTAGGGTTAAATATAAAAAAGCTAATGAAGAAAATGGATATTCAAGAAATATTATTAGGTACATACGTTGTTAAACTAAATTGTAATAAATTTCCAGCTACGCAGTAATCTTATTTTAATATTTTACTATATTTTACTAATATTTTATTGTATTTATTGCAGTTTTAACCATGACATCTACAAATCATCTAACTTTTCATACATACATACATACATAAACTCACGCCTTTTTCACAGAAGGGGTAGGTAAAGGTGCTACAAGGACACCCACACTTATATGTTCCTTCCCACGATGTGATAGGAGACGAGCCTATTGCCATTAATTCTTATCCGAGCGGGCTGCTAATGAATAGAAAAATCTAATATCCGACCAGGGATTCGAACCTTAGATCTCAGATGTGTAACCATACCGTAGTGCAACTAAGCCGCCGAGGTAGTATTTTTAACGTGTAATAAATAATTAAATGTTTTGAATTAAACTTTAATTTTTCAAATATTTTGTAAGCGTATTTCAATTTGGTGTATAATACATCATATAAATCAAAAAATTATACAAACACGCTGTCAATAAAGCCCCACATTTATTATACTCTACTCAATGTTTACGCTACCCGGCTTGTCTTGAGACGGCCGGGGTAAGACACCAGGGGTGTCACGCAAGCCGCCCCTCACACCCGCAACGCAAACAAAGGGTCCACGCCAATTGCCAATTATGTGGTCATGCATACACTTTATTCACTATTTTGTGGTTTATAAAGCGCTGGTTGTGATTTTTACTGATTTTTATGCGGTAAAATTAAAAAAAGACTAATAAATTGATATGTCCATCGAAAAACATGAAATGTTTTTGTAAATAAAAGCAATAAATGTGAGACAATAGATGTTGGTAAGTAATTAAAATAAAATAAAAGTATACATACGTTTAATAAAGGTACATATACGTAAAATGATAGTGCTTATATGTGTACCTACCTATAAGTGCAATACAAGTAATTATACAAGACAAAAATAATTTTCACGTCTCAGTTAGGCAAGCATACATATATTAGCAATCAAATTATAAAACACAACATAATTAATATTGAATATTTAAAATTAAAATGTAGTGTAGAAACACTTTACTGCCAACCCTGAGAGCTACGAAAACGTTTATCTTAATACGCCGTTTAAGATTTCCTTTATCTCAGGGCGCTCGATGGCCTTTTAAGAGTGTTTTCTCACTCTGTCCTCTCAGATAATATTTTATACATTGGTTTTACAGATATTTTAATTTAAGCGCCATGAAATTAACAGACTTTATCTTATTTTTATATGTTTATCCATCGGAAATCGGAATAAGGACTTTATTTTATATCCATCGTTGGCCAGTGTTGTCTATGTACTATCAGCCATAATCCCTTGTCTGTCTCAAGTGAGCGGTCAATTTTATATGAATACAGTCTAAGCTCAATGCTATCAAAAAATCAAGCTGATGAACTGGCCGGATGTAAAGTCTTTCCTTCGCATCTTATATGTAAAAATCTATTTTTAAAAATATATTCAACCGCACGTTCTTAATTTGAATTTATCAGTTTTAAATTAATTTGCCTTTTTACGAATACGCTTGCTTGGAGGTTAAAATATTTACAGGTTCATTTGTAATTCGTTTATATTCCATTTAATCGTATGCGAATTTCGCACAACTCGTATTTAAATGTTGTCTAAGAGAAAATCCACAGATAATAAGCTTACGTGGTTTTAAGTGTCTTGAAGTCTTCTTTTAAAGCTAACTAAATTTTCGAACATAATCTCTTTACAAAACGATTTAATTCAGACGTATGAATATTTCGGTTTTACTTTAATTGGAATTATATTTTCCACATCTTTCAAAGGACTGTGGAAGACGAAGAAAAACGTAGACAAATCTGTTCACTTTTTAAAAGGAATAAACATATTCCCACATATTTACCTATTCACCGTGTTATTAAGCACATAAGAATTATTATTAATCTTTTCATGTTCTGAGCCCGCAAAATTCGTTCGACTGAAAACTTTCTGATAGATTATTCAAAGCATAACCACGTTCTCAGATTACGATTAAGATCCTTCCTAGATCGAAGTGTACACTTATTGTCAAAGGATACATATAATAAAAGCCTAATAAAATAAAAAAAAGAAATTCCAAATTCAAAATTTCCAGTATTCAAAAATACTGGCATCAATACATGTTCCTATGTTAACAGTTTAAAAAGTAAAGTCTTGTGACAAAAACTTTACAAAACGAGCCCCGAATGGTCGCGACCGTTTAAAATTTGGAAAGTAATATTTGTTGACACGGCAAACAGGAACACATTGCGTCTAACAGAAGGCACTTCACAGGACGATGAACTTTGCCACTTTTTCACTATGAATTCGGTTATCTTCCGTCCTTTATTGGAGTCTTTTATGCCCATATCAAGTATTTGTATATCTATTTTATCGGTTAGATTACGGAACGAAAATATTTGCATTAGAATACGCGTGTTTTTATTAGTATAGTTTTGTATTAGAATTGCACAAAGTACCCGTAAAAAATATGTGGTATTATTTTTTGTAAGGAATAGTTCAGGCTTGTCCTGATAGATGGCGCCACTGTAGTTTCTACGACCCACAAATATACTGAAAAATAATTCGCTTCTGAATTTGATTTTTGGCAAGCAAATAATACGGAAAATACATTTACCCACAAACCTGCAGGAATAATTCCTACTACTCATACAGTAATATTTATACACTTATTATAAACATTAAAAAAATCGGTTAGTTAAGATTTTTTTTGACCCTTATAATGTAAGTAGTTAAAATATGTTTCTCACATCCGGAGAAAGTTTAACTTTAATTAACACAAATAGATCAATATCCTCTGTACTTTCTAATTCCCTCCGAGTCAGAGGGCGACCCTCTTTCCCAGGATACTTTCTATTACACCCTTGTTAATGATCTCCAAAACAAAGCGGCATGCTGTAAGGTGTTGCACGGCGTTTTATTTATTTTTACTTTCATATATTTTATATATTTTTTCTCGGTTCGTATCCCGACGCAAATTGATATTAGATTTTTTTTTCGTTATCAGCCTGGAGTCAGTTTACTGAGAAAAAGGCATGAGATTATATATGTATATATGAATGTACAAAAACCGTAAGCACACAAAGTAAGCAAAACTATTATACAAATTGCAAAAAAAATATTAAGCCTACAATAAATACAGAAGTTTTGGTGACTAAAAACAATTTTTTTAGTAATAAGTATTTATAATCCTATGGAAAAGCAGATGATAAAAATTCAGTCGTTAATCCACCATCCAAACAATCGTTAATCCAAAATCCAGCAATTGATTTCTAGACATTGTCATGACAATCTTGGCCTTAAGCACACAATGGAAGCAAAAAAAAATATATTTTTATTGTACACTAAAAAAGGATTCTAAATATTTATATTCAAAAAACTAAAAATCAATCCATAAAAAACAATTAATCAATCACAATGACGCGACACAGCGAACAATTGCAATCAACAAATAAAAACAAGATCGCGTCACGTTGAACAATTGCGCAATCTTTAATATCCGCATCCGGGCGTTGAAGACACGCTTTTAATATCCGAGGAACGATGGAGACAATCCTCTTAATCAGCGAACAGACATTGTATGAAACGGGGCCACGCACATACAGAATGATTAGCCGCTTTGTGCGAGTCCAGCCGCGTCTACTTTTGTGCTCGGTACTCGGGTAACTTCGGTCGTGTGGATTGCTACGTTATGAGTTGTTTGTTTCCTATATTATTGTCTTTTTTTCGCATGCGGCCTTTTTTTCGGTTGTGGGTTTTTAATTTCTTTATGTACATATGTGCTGTTTGCAATTGGCTGGTGTTGCTTTGGGCTTAGCGATGATTGGAGTGTTATGTTTTATCGTAATCATGCTTTTTGAAAGCGATTAAATGATATAGAGGGATTTTGATATTGTGTTTACAGTATATATGGCCTCAATCATAAAGATATGTGGCTGTTATATATTACACCTATAAGTTGAAAATTCATGTATAATTGAAGAACCTAAATGTGTATATATGAAAACCAATATTATTTTGCAACAATTTGTCACAAGTTCTATGTACAGCACAGTACATAAGCAGATTACATTAATCCCATATAAGAAGCGGCAACAAAACGCAGTGTGATCTAATTACAAAATACGTATGAAGTAAACGTTGATTAAAAATAAAATCGCTTAAAAGACAAAGGACCAACCGCGGTGATTTGGTTTTATTGCAGCACGCCGGGGAAAAAAATCATAACGTTACATAGGAAAGAAAGAGCCGAGCAAAAAACACAATAAAGATACAATGTAAACAAGTTAGGGCGTACTTGAGTAGCTCATTACGTCGCAGATGCGGCCCGTATTAGTCGCTTGGCTCGTTTGAGCCTGAGCGAGGCTCAGCCGCGCCCGACTCATGGCTCGCTTGAGTCACGAGCCGGCTTCACGAGAGACAACGCGGGCCTTTGTTTAACCTATTTCGGTTTAGATTACGCTTTTACCGTGATGAGAGCTTTAATTAATTAAAGATGTTGCTGATTATAGAAAATATGATAGAATGCGTTATGCGTCGCTCGCGTCACGTGCTTTTTACGCCGCTGAATGCCTGAGTGTGGCTTTGTGCTAACTAGTGTTGTAATCTCGTTGTTCTTTATTCAAAATACAAATGCTTTTCAATTAACAATTAGTGTATAATTACATTCTTATTTTCACATAGAAAACAATTATTAATTTGAAATTATCACACATTGCGCTAAAGTAAGTGCAAGTAGTTAAGTAAGTTTCTTGTCTTGAGTACCTAGGTATCTAAAAGACAAAACACAATATTCATTTTCACAAAATTACTAATAACGTATCTTAATTAAGATTTTGTTCATAAAATTCAAATAAAAAAAAACCAAAAAGTCGAATGATTTCGAGAAAAACCCCCATTCCATATGAGGATGTCACAAGGAAGCAAACGCTCGGATCCGATTATCCAGCCGGGCGGGTATTCCAAAACATTCGATATTTGATGCTCATTTGAAGCGTTCTTGGTGGTTTGTTTTAGGAGTTGTTTTATTAGCGCACTCGTCTTTCTATCGTTAGCGATAGGTTTTGTTTTGTCTGAGTACATTCTGTTCATTATTTCGCGACGTGGAGCAACATTTAGAAGGGACTTTTTGGACTAATAAGATCAAAAAAACACATGTGATGCCTGCGTACAATGGGAACAATGTACAAAACGAATTTAAGCTTGCCTGAAATTTCATTGTCCTCGCTAATTGTCATACGATGTTAGAAGCCCTTCGATGTTGAGTATTTTGAATATTTTCAGTTCAGTGTTTCCAATGGATATAATAGATACTTTCGTATAGCAAACGGCACTTATAGATTTTTTTATTGTGGCTTTGTTTTTTTTTCTCCGTTGTAAATATTTTTTGCCGTCTAAAGATAGCTATGTGATTTTTTTATTGTTAATCCAAGCAAGGTTTCTTTTAATTATTGAGTCGAACATTACAACGCCGTTCGTTAAGCACCCGTGATATCCTATAAAACATCTTAAAAAGATTATAACGTCCTAGTAAAATCTATCTGTAGTATTAACAGATTAAATATTTAAGACATCAAATCTATAAGAAATTAAATTCAAACAAGCCAAGTAAGCGCTGAGCAGTCACATTAGCGATAATAAAGCGACAAAACGCCAAGACAACTGGCACAATCAATAAACGCGACAAGATCGCGATAGCGCAAGCGACGCGCGACAAGCGGAAACCGACGCGTACTCCGGCGGGGGACGGGCGACGCAACACTGCGCTCTGTTTCCGGCGACAAGTTACGCGCCGGCCAGTTCCGCAATACGAATAAAGGCAAAATTTTTAATGTAACACTAGATTTTTTTGGAAAAAGGTTCTATGTAAATTTGAATGCGAGGCTGCGTATTCAGCCTAGCTCCGTGACTTTGCAACGGAAATGTCAAATGGACTGTGCGAACGTCTGCTTTGCTGAACATTGGCTGTTGGATGAGTATAAGTAACTATTTAATCTCCATGGTAGTTTCTCAAGCTAATAAATGGGAAGAGCATTGGGTAGCAGAAGAAGAGTAATCATTTTAAAAAGTGAAATTGACGATGATTTAATTGTTAACTATTACTTTAAACTTTAAAGTTTTGACATTACTTTGACACGTTTAAAAATATAAAAACATATTCCGTGAAATATTTCATAATGGCATCATCCCAACTTCTGATTTCCATTTAAAATCTGTCTTCCAAGTACTTCTAAATCTCCACGCAATATTTCAAAGACCTTTCAAGAAAAAATGCAATAACTAGTTTGTTAAACGTAACTTCATACAAACATCTCATAAATAAACCATAACCCAACAATTTAATCCAAGCAAATAAAAATGTAAGAAAGCCAGTTAACAAGTAATGACGTGTCGACAAGATCGCGATACAAGTCACAAGCGTGGAGCGATGGCCATAGCGCACGGAAACGAGCTATGTAGTAATGCCGCCCTCTTCCGGCCACCGTCACGCACCAAGGAGAATGTACCGACCGCAGAATGGGAAAGCTCTAGGAATTTATTATGTTAAATTGTTTATTACGCTAACATTTACTTATGGTTGAATAGGAAATAACAGTTATCCGTAAAAAAGACTTAAAGAGAATTAAGTATGGTTAAAAGGTATTTTTAGAGATTTAGATAATTATTTGTTACTTTCTGGTAAGTAGATACTCAAATTTCAATTCTAATTGGAATATTATTTCGTGAAATTTTATATCAGAAATAAAAATTATATTCGTATTATCACTTATAACATTGGAGATAGCTTATTGCTCTCCCCGCTATGCCAATATGTCATAAAGTTATACTACATTAATTTTAAATGTACAACATACCTCTACGTTTTGTGATTTCTCAAAGTTAAGAAAACAATAGCTTTATAAATTCTGTTAAAACTACCCAATAAGGCTTAATGATTAATTTTCATTTTTCTAATATAACTATTTTTCTATCCTTACACAGGTGTAATAATTGCATTAAAGTCCGACAAAGGGGTCCGGTTGCGGAAGTAGTAGTTACTACAATGAATTCAACACGTCAATCGTAGCAAATCTGAGTACCGTACTGTATTGTCAACAAGAACACCATTCAGCCCATTCCCTTGCACCATAGAGAATCATATGTTATTTCAACAATCACGTATTGACGCTAAGGGCTTGTTTATATTTATATGGAAATGTCATCATCGTCATTGTTATCCAACACAGAATAGGCACTAAGTATCATACTGCTGGCTTCTGCCAAAAGTAAAAATGTCAAAAAGGTCGCAAGAAGTTGTTATATGTAGCCGTAGAGATATTTTTATGAAGTATATGCAAATGATTATACATTTTGTGGTGGGCTACCTGACATATTATTGAAATAAAAAGAGTAATAACTCATTTAAATCAACAATTTGTTAATTTTTAAACTCCTCGTTTACACTATTGAAAAGGTCGCATCCTTGTTAACAGGGATCGTCTTACAAAAAAGGTTAAACTACACACGACACCAATCTATACAAAATGCCGAGTCCACGATAACATATAATTTAAAAAACGTGTTCCTATTCACGCAGAAGGAAGCGGCAAGTGTCTCCACTTGGCGCAGAGTCGCTCGTATATCTCTGCCTGTTCCGTTACGCGATATCGTAATTATATGTTTTCCGCTCATCTCTTTTGTGGTGGGCTTGTGTGCTCACCGCTTCCTGTCTTGTGCGTGCTTGCACATGGAGTAAGGTATAAGCGGTAGCGTTTTTTAATAGAAATTAAAGTAATATTATGCAATAATATTTACGGCAGCCTCCATGGCGCGGTTGTCTAGATACCATATTGTTTCTGCTACCGACACAAAGCATAATATATATTAGTATCAAGTTAGAACTATGTACCTACTTATATAAATTAAAATAAAGGTTTGTTAAGTCAAGTGTTATGCATTTAAGTAGTTAAAGAGCTTGGGTATTTCTACACTGTATATTATTATCAACTAGCAATCCAGTTCATCCTGGATCAGAACACCGTTTTTTGAACGTTTATTTCCTGTCCTATCCTATACCTGTATTTAAAGTTACCAATTACATATATAACATATTTTTTTTTAAATAATTTATTGTATTTACGATCTCGAGTTGAAAACGCTTTAACAAAATCACGGGCCTACAGAAATTGCGTATCAAATTTAAATTACGCGACCGCGTCCGCTTCCGCTGCGCTCATCACTTGCACCCCACCATAATGAATGTATGCGCTTTAATTGAAAAGGGGGATGTGATTTAAACAATTATTTTATTGAAGTGTTTGTGATATTTTTATTTCCATTGTCCCATACGGAACTAATACACCACTTGTGTTGCATTCACGTCGTAATGTCAAGTTGATATTTTCTTTAGAATATTACTCGTTTGAACTTTTAACTTCTGTTCAATCTTATTAGTTTGGTTACTTGGTCGACCGGGTGTTTAAGAGGTAATAGAGAGAGCAAGGGCAAGTTATGAGGGAAATTTTGTTAAATGTGACATCTTAAAGACTCCAAGTTTAGATTTAGTCTCAACTATCTTATTATCTTGCAATGTCTTTCTGTAACTGTTAACTTGAAAGTAATGAATGTTGTGTGATAACTTTTCTACTATTAAGGTACATCTTTTAAAACTTTTAGGGTTTGGCTAGAATTATGGATTTATAACTTCAAGAAATAGGTATTCTTTACCCATACCATTCGGTTAAGTTTCTAACTCTTTTTTCCACAAATTAATCGCAAATAACTGATTAATAGACCCACATAAAAACATTAACACATCAATAAACAAAAATGTCCAATTAAAAAACCTTCAAGCAGCGTTTTAGGGTTGCGCCAAATGTCACGCTTTTCTAACCCTCAAGACTGTTCAAACAGATGGTATACTGTGGGAAGCAAGGGAACGAAACCAATTTATGTCCAACAACACCTTATTTCATAAAAAATAAGGTTTAATTTCGCAAATCAAAATAATGATTAAATTGGTAATTTATCGCTAATACCCATTTTTGATTGCTGGCTAATTGTCATTATGTTGTGAAGAATAAGGCTTATTTTCGTGTAGCAAAGTTCGATTTAATTTGGTCGTTTAAAGATCGCATCAGCGGTTGAGATGGAGTATTAGACATTATATTCAGCGGGTGAAATGTATTTATTGTGCGATTTAGGGATGTGTAGGGTCGCGTGCGAATTAAACTATGGATTATGGACAGAATAAGGCACACTGACACACATTTGAAGTTATAATAAGGCCATGAAAATTACGTCGATCAGTGACTTACGAAGAACCTTATTAGAAAACACTTATTGGAAAACATATCTGAATATAAGAATGCATTATAAATAAGTATACTTTCTTTGATTTCTCAACACTTAGGCACAGTAATAAGTCTAACACGATTATTGCTTTGGTGTTGTTAAGTCATAATTTAATCTATACTAATATTATAAAGCTGCAGAGTTTGTTTGTTTGTTTGTTTGAACGCGCTAATCTCTGGAACTACTGGTCCGATTTGAATGATTCTTTCAGTGTTGGGTAGTCCATTTATCGAGGAAGGCTATAGGCTATATACCATCACGCTATGACCTATAGGAGGAAAGCAGTAGTGATATTTCTAGCAAACGAGGAAATTTTGTTCGTTTTTCGTGGTCCGATGGGTCGATATTCTAAACTGGTAGTCAGAATTAAACATTTTGACCGCCATTTTAAAACGTGTATGCACCCGGGCGAAGCCGGGCCCGACCGCTAGTGTTAAAATAAATTTATTCCGTAAAGAATTGACCACTCAACTCAACTTAGACATCAAATCTGGACACATGTAAAATTGTGAATGAATTTATATATTTCTCGCAACTTTCTCATCGCCTAAATGTTCAAAAAGCACGGAATCATTACAATATTAACATCAAAACAAATCAGACATAATTATTTAAGATACAAACAAACGAAAGCACTATTAAAAACAAGAATACCAAACGCATTTACGTTAGACGTCCGGCCAAAAACCGCAACAAAATGTCTACGTCAATATAAAATCGAAAGCCAATTACTGAGATATGAATGAAACAAGAGCAACGACTCAGGCAAAGGACGCCGTTCAAAAAGCCTAGATAGGCTTTGTGTCCACCTTTGATTACCTGGACCGTCAGGACGTGTGCAGTAAAGACAATGTGCCAGGGAAATGTAAAAGGAGGATTACTGTTTCGCCGTTCGCGGTTTGCGCTCGGAATTAATTTTTTTTTTCGTGTGTATTAATGTGTTTTGGCTGTTTGCGCGCGTTGCTTTTGCGTGGAAGTAGTTTGGTTTGTTGCGTTGTTGGTTTATGAGTTCTTAATTTAAAAATCAATTTGGTTGTAAAGGTCATTGCGAAATATGTAAGTTCTAAAGTTGAAAATCAAACATGGAAAAATTGTAGATTCTAATAGAGATATATTAATAATCTAATATCTTTTAAATATTTTATGTATTAATGAATGATTATTTACATTATCTTAATGTTCCAAATCTTTAATATATAAAAGAGTAATTTTGAAAACCATATTATAGATAATAAGCATTCACAAACCCGCATAAGCTTTCTTTCTACGCAGTTTTTGTGCACAATCGGAACCATGCTACCGCAGATTCGATGCTCCAGATTGTATTTAATTCAAAATAGCAAAAAATCGAGTTTGATATCGCCATATGTCGGCAAGGTGCTGTCGACAATGAGACCAAACTCTTTCTAGCGAAAGGTGCAAATTTTCAAGTAGGTCATAATTTTTTGCTCATGAAATGTTAACACGTGCGTCTTGTATTGTATTCCAAAAAGGTTTAGCTTACAGGAGTTATATAACTTATCTATTTAATTATTACTGGCTGAAGAATATCCGTAAGATCTTGACTTGTTTATGTCATTAGAGGGGAATCACCCTTTAGGAAATAGTTCACACACAAATTAGAATTGATTAGTTATGTATTCAATTATAAGTTATAAAAGTCAATTGTTTTTTATCTTACTCTCGACATCTGTATATTCAGTGAGTGTGAGATTCTTAGTCATTTTAATGTATAGCATCATTAGTCCTATTGCTAGAGTAAAGAAAGTTAAAAAATAAACCATATAAAATCATTTAACTAATTAAATTAATCGTACTGGTCTCTCATATCTGAGAGGCCATCTGAGTAGGTACCACTGCAATGGCTATTTCTCCCGTCAATCAGCAGTCTAAATGCACTGTTTTGTCTCGGTTTGAAGGGCATTGTAGCCAGAGTAACTACTGGACAAATTGAGACTTAACATCTTATGTCTCAGGATGGCGAGCGCAGTGGAAAGCCAAGCATTGCTTTATAATTCAAGGTATTGTCATGTTTAGCTGGTGTTGACATTATTGGTTAATTGCAAGAATCCAAATGTCGAATAAAGATTACACATTTTGGAATTCAGAAAATCTAATGAAGTAAATATTTTCGTACTCTTATCATTCCACTATAAAATATTTTCAGCAACCCGAATCCAGTCACATATAAAAATCAATATATAAGTTTAATAAAAAATACAATTTCCATTTTTGCAAAACATTAATTCCAAAGACGCATTCTAAATTTGAAATAAACCGCCATATAGCACGCGTGGCGTCAGCTCGCCCCATCGGAAGCAACCCCCGCGAAAGGTGCGCGCGCGCATGCACGGGGGGCCAACACCCCTATTATCTTTAACATTTCGAAGTCTGTTTGCAAGATAAAGGCAAGGGGAGCCGGGGGGTGATTTTCTTTATTCTTCACCCGGATTTATTATTATTTTTTAGTTATTATTACTGTGATTGTATGGCCGACGCGTGCGCACATGTCCCTAAGAGCGCCACCCCATATAACTGCGTTGTGTAATGCTCTTACTTGTTTTGTATTTTCTACTTATTGTTAGAGGATTTATTGAAGGTTACATTAGTGGTTGGCGACTTTCCTATTATTATTTGTAATTGAAATATTGTTCTTCTTAATAAATTATTTTGTAACGTACAAATGTAAGAAACACAAGAAATGAAGACGTCTTTGAGAAGTTACCGTCACCTTTTCTTAAAGAACCGCTATGATTCACAAAAGAAATTGCAAGCAAAAAGCGCGAATCCGAAATTCTTCACAAAAGCTCTTATTTCTTTTTCTTAAGACACGTTTTCGAGCAACCCAACGTCTTGAGCACTTTGTAAAGAGCTTACGACGAAACAGCTGATCTTTTGTGCCACCTTACGTTGAAAATTGAAGTCATTCAGACCGATTTGTACCTTAAACGACCGCGAAGAAAGCACTTATTCTTTAACTTATCAAACACTTAAGCGTTATAATACACACGTCTTAAGCAAACCACCTTTGCCATTCAATTTTCAATTATAAATTACAGAATTTAGAGTAGTAATTTGTTTAGCTGTGTGGAGTAGAAGAATTAAGGTTGATTTTCCTTAAGTAAAGGAGGCACGTGTTAAAAAGATAAAATCAACGCACATGTTCTTTGATCCGGTGGTTTAATGCGTTCTGTGGGCGTATCGAATGTCCCCGCGGTACGTAGTGGCGCCTCCGACCAGGTGCCACTCGGGTTTATTTATTTCCGTATTGTCTTTTAAAATTAAATTTTGAATTAAAGATGCGTTGCGATCGGAACGTCTTTTTAATTCTATGGGTGTATTTCTACAACTTGATTTGGGTCTTATCTACGGTTGAAAAGTTACGGCGTTGGTTGCAGGAAGTTGCTGGATTTAGGTCTTTTCCGCTAAGTCACTGTGTAAATCCTACTTAGCAGTAGAATTGCTGTGTCTGAAGATTATGATTTCTATTAGATTGAAAAAAAAATGATCACATTTTAAATGAAGTAATGTTTCGATTTGAATTTAGAATACTCCTTCATTTCTCATTCTTTTTTGAATCTTCAAGAATATAAAAGAATGCTATCAGATTTAAAAATTCGTTTCCATTTTCAAAATTCAAATCGATTGCGAATACTCGATTAGAGCGTTGCGGTATCGATCCAACATGGCGCGTAATCCTGCAGACAGCGTACTCAGCGCCCACTACACGTACAATAGTTACTTACCCCTCGCCACCTTTGACCCTGCGCTTGAGCAGCTGCGCGGGAAACTAAGATGGCTACCGGCAGGGGTGCATCGCGATCGATTAAGTGCCGTGTGCCGTACGATAATAATGTTTGTAAATAGGGAAAACTCAACATAATCAATGTTTACTGGTAAATCATATCTATGATAAAAAATTACGCGCAATTTTAATAATATTTTTTGATTAGAAACATAGCTTCTAGGTTTGGGCTATATGGCATAAAAAGGAATGTGCAGTCATTAATTGTATCGCGGTTTTACTACTACACATGCTTCATCTTTTTCTAGCTTTTTTTTACGTCTCCTACACATATTTAAAAACTATCAAACCGAATCTCTTTTATAAAAATTGTATCAGGAAAAATCCAATGCGGTCAAAGAAACATTAATTAACTCCAAACAAATTACTATTCTATTAAACTATCGATTCTTTAGCAATCGCAAACTACGGAAACCAAACACTTCTAAATTCAAATAAAAGAACAAAAGGAAGATCAATCAATCATCCGCCGAAACAACGTTCGGAAGCGCACGCGCCCCTACAGATGCGATTCGCAGCTTTGAGTCGCAAAAATATATTAAATGGTACCATCTTCAATCTGCGGACCCCTATACCGCGTGTCAATGTGATATTGACAATACTGCAGATCACTACAGATTTCACATCTGTTTTGTCATTGTGCGCAAAATATTTCGAAGGCTAATGAAAGAAATGATAGGTATTTGACGGAAATTGTCCTAAGATTTATATTACTGTCGATATTTTACATGGAATCATTCTATATCAGAAGTAGAAAGTTTAATTGTTTTGATTTTATCAACAAAATTTAACTGTACGCTATTTTGTTTTTCTACAATATTTTTACATGGAAACAGAGCAATGAATTACTTTCATGAACAATTTTATGACGTTTGATTAACAATAAAATTTATTAGATACTATTTATTTTTTCGGGAAATTATTTATGTTTTCCGAACTGAAAAATTCACATAGCTTTCAAATATTGGTATCGTAACACTGACTTCGTGTTCAAACGCAGCATCTTACCCAAAAGCCAATGTATCTAACAAATCGAAATCCTCAACTCGCAGGCAAATGTTTTTCTATTTAATCCTCCGATTGACGAGCCAAGGTGCGTTAGTGTGACAAATGTTCCGCTCGGTTACATCGGAGAGAGCACGCGACACTGCCCCGATAGACGGCAAAGGTGCACCCCTTTCTCCTCTCTATTATTACTCGACACAATCGATGGATCGACCCTAGAAAAGTTTAATGTTCGAGGGTCTTACAAACGATCGATCCGGGGAACAATCGCCCGCGCTTTGCATTAGGGAAACTGTAATCTTGCCATTTTGAAATTGGAATTTTTATTAATATTATTTTTCTGTTGGGTTGGCAGTCCGTAAATTACGAATGAAAGATGTGTATGATATAGCAGTGTTACGTAAAGCACTTGACGGACTATTTCGGGTCATATATTTTTCTAAATTGAAAGAGATGTTGCAGCCAAAGTCAAATATATATCCATCAAAATATACATTGTATAGTCACTATTGGCCACCAAGGAAATAAAATATTTACTACAACAATGAAAATGTTCTGCTTATTGTTTCTAATACGAACCAATATTACACAAATATTGCATAGTTTATGAAGATATTGGATAATTTCCTGAGCTTTATATTACAGCAACGATAGACTTTTGTCTCAGAGGACATCATTGAAACAGTGGACGCTTCGGATAAAACAGCTGCTAATATTTTAATATTTCTACTTAAAATATTAATTGCTGAATAACTACCTATCAACCGCTTCTTAATTAAAACCATCTTCACAATCTACTTATTTGTGCAATGCATTGGATAAAGGCAGAACTACGGTATGTCTGTGGCCTATCTTTAAAAGTATGCGCGTTTGTAATATAAGATGAACGATTTAAATTTTGCTAATAGCTTGTCCAGCAAATATCAACAAATTGATTAAACATGACATGTGTGTACATGCATAGGTCTACGCCTCTATCAACTCTTAAACCCTGAAGAGGTAGACAGAATTGTCATCATCTTAGCTTGTTTTTACGCTGGCATATTATATTTTTCAAACCGAAAATTTCTCACATCTTGAATTTCCCCATCTGTACATCAAACGTAAGACTTGACGATTCCGAGCAACATACGGCTCCTAGAAGTATGAAACCTAAGCCAAATCTATAAAATAAAATTATTTACAAGAACAAAATAACAAAGAAAATATTGCTTAATACAATGACCACGTATAATTACTTACAATATTAATTTAATTTTAACTGTCCTGCGCTAATCTAGGCTTCTATTGCAGCGGTGAATAACACTAAATAGTTTCTATAAAATTGTAATTTCTATACACAATTTAATAATTACAACGTGGTAATGTACTTATCGCATAAATTGCATATTGTTGTTTCCCGTCCACCCTCTATAAAGGATGTCATACACCATAGCCTGTAACTTCCGCAACGCAGGTATGAATGATTACACCGTTACCCGGTCATCGTCACTTCCGCTGTAAACTTGTTACCCTGTGCTTTATGCTTACATTACTTTTTATTTGCGACGTAAATTAACTATGCTACGTAAATGTTTCGAGGCATAGACAAGGTATGGTCAAAGTTTTTTTTTGTAATTTGCGATTGGCATAATAAGGTTTATGTATAGGAAGTTGCACCAAATAACCATATTCAGGAAATGAATTGTGATTGACATCATTTCAGGATATATTTTATTCTTGATAAAAGTCTTATATGGAAATATATAGAAGCGTATTACAACAATTTCCATGCTTATATTATAATGCAAACAAGTACACATAAACAATCTAAATCCTAAAATACTATCTGGAGCGTGAACAGAACATGCAAACATTTTAAGCACATAAGTTCCTTGTAGTTCCTTACTTAATACCCGTGCACAAAGTTACGTCCGCATCTTGCAGCTTTATGCAAAGCAAATATTGCGCCAAAACAATCCGGAGTCCGCACCGTTCATCTCTTAACCATTAATTAGTCGCACCCCAGTATCGGTCGTAATCAAGCATAAAATTAAAACTTGGCACACGCCAAGCGTCCAACAAAGGTAAGGGAGTGTCCACACCGCACGTACCTTATGGCACAGCAATTTGTTCAAGACATCTGGCCTCACACCTGCCCGCGCCCCGCTCGCTCGCTCCCCATACCGATACTGTTACCAACCTAACAACACTCAACACCGCACGTTCCAAATTCAAACGCACGTCACTCTTCAGAATAGAGTCGAGAATAACTTTTATAAACGCAACCGTCAATTACGCTTGTATATGGTTTTGGCACAAGGTCCAATGCCCCTGTCATTCTAGCTAACGTGTGCTCATTAAAATTCGGAAATGACTAACAGTTTTTCGAGTCCAATTGTCGTAAGCGCGGTCAAGTGAGACTTTACGTCAGGAACTTCGTGCGGCGATAGCGCTCATTATATGTCGCTAGTAAAAGCAGCTGAAACGTTTAATTTGTTTCCTGTCCGGAACAATAACAGACATCTTTCAATTAGGCGCATGTCGCGTCTATCAAACGATGTTTGTCCACTAGTCGGGCCGGCCGTCAATCTCAATAGTCGGGGAGTAAACACGATGCGTACGTCCATTCACACAGTCGTGGCCAAGACGTGTGTAGGACAGCGGGGAAGTGTGCGTGCCCATTCAAGACGGTACGTTGCGTCACTTCCGCCGACGTCACGCGTCTTACAAGTGGGCGTGTGAACGCGCCCCAACGCGGTTTGTGTTTTGACAGCTCGCTTTCCGATGCACCGATTGATATAAATAAAGGGTTGAATAATGAAACCAGTTTCGTACAACATATCATTAAGTGTCTTGTTAGCGATACACGGAATATTATTTTAATAAATATGAATGTCTGAATTATAATATTCTGCTTTCTTTACGATTGTTAAGTGATTGGAGTATTTTTTGTTTTGTTGGCTCAGACGTTTTAATATAAGATATTTTAAAGTAGAAATGTAAATCGATCCAAAACCATAATAAAGTTGAAATATTAGAAATAAGCTACGAAAAATTTCAACGTTTAATTCAATGCAGCATACAATATTCAACTCCCAAAAAAATATCAAATTATGTCACGACAAATTATGAATGATGAAACTGTTCAAGTTACCTTCACCGACAATCTTAGGCATCACAAATGTCTTTAATCTTCGCATTATCTTGACAAAAGCATATTACAAATTATTTAATTGTCCAACATAAAATGCGCTTCCGTACCCCAGTTTTGACTTTGCAAAACCTCAATAAGTCGACCCCAGGGGTCTGAGGATGCGGGACACGTATAGTGGTAATTTGGCCCAAGTAGACCAATTCGTTGGTCTATTGTGCTTCGAGGGCTAAGAATCGTTCCTTCAATTCGGTAATGCCCGCATGTCTCAGTAATGTTCTTTGTAGTGCTTTCCGCTTCCTGGTTGAGAAAAAAATAAATAAAAAAATAGTGTAATATATGGTTTTATGATTTGTGTTTGGGTTTTTCTTGAGAATGCTATAGAATATTTAATTGTGATGATACAATTACAACAACGATATTTTTTTTCACAGGCCGTCGTAAATTAAAGATAGACATAAGGCAATAACACTATTTGCATTGATTGATACAAATGATTAAATCTGGATATCCAACATTTATATTCACAATCCATAAAATACGTTTCCACTAACCAACATATTTGATGTAAATAAAAAAAATACTACACACCTTGTACGCTATAAAAAGTAATTGCCAAAGTCCAGAAGTCAAGAAAGCGAAACCTCCTTTGCAAAAAAACTTTTTTGTGGAATACAAAAAAACCTCTTTTATTTTCTTTGTGCAATATTTATCCTCAATGAAGGCGATCGGTCACGTAGCTTTTATGTTGTGGGCTTGTCGGGTGTTGATACGATTAAAACATCTGTACTATGATTAATATCTGCAGGTTTTTTTTTCTTTTTTTTTAACTTAGACTTTGGCTAAGTGATAGAGCGTTGAGTCGGAGTTTGCGGGTTCAATCCATGGAGACATATTTCTTTAACGTACCGATATATATTTCAAGTCTAGGTGTAAATGAAAATTGGGTTTTTAAATTAATTATATCGAATAATTCAAAACGTAGCGGATTAAAAAAAATTGAATAGTTTTTATGTAATTACTTATTAGAAATTATTTTGATGGAAATTATTAGACGCATCACAAGCTGTAACTTCGAAAAAAATATTAAGAAACTCAAGTACCATCGAGTAGCATCTTGCTCATCTTTGCCTAAAAATTATAATAAATCAATTCATTACAATACTAAATACACAATCAGGAATTACTTCCGGTGATTGAGAGCTTCCTCTTTACAATGTATTTGAATGGGATACAAACCATAAATATAAAGTACATAATGGGACACACGCCTACACCTGGTATGGAACATCTTTACACACTTCACGACTTATTGATACAAATTGCTCATTATTGGGTAAAGCAGCTTGAATGGTTCATGGAAAGTAGTTGACGCTGTCCAATTCTGGATAAATTGAAGGTGATTTATGGTTTGGACTGCGAAGTACAACTCACTAAATACGGCGATGTGAGTTTGGTATTTAGATTGTTTATACAATTAGATGACTTTATAAACTTTTTCGGCAACAACCGTCAGAAAACGACATTGTGGATAGTCGATCTTAGCGTCACGACATGTTTAGAAAACTGGAGTGTACAATATATCCGTATAAGAGTAAAAGTAATCTAGTATATGGATCAATATATTGGAAACTGATTTCTGTTCATTCAAAATTTAATTCCCTGTAAACAAACAAAACGCATTCCTTAAAAAAGAGTTACATTTAATGCTGGCTGTTTAATTCAAATTTGGAACAAAAAATCAATAAAAATGACGTATGTTTCAAGATTGGTTATGACGGAAGAAACAAAAAAACCCGGCTAGATTTCCCGGTGTGCGCACGCGCCCGCCCCGGGTGGTCGCGCACGTGCCCGCCCCTATAGATTCGCGTCGATAAGTAGTGCTGTACTCCTTATCGATGGCTGAAAGGTGGCACCGCTTTAATAGTTGTTGCTTAGCCGTTTGTTTTCACACATAGAACATCTTTTTTTGTTTTAATTGGAGGTGTTTTGTGCCAGTATTTTTTGTTTTTTATAATTTAATTAAATTCCAAATACCTTTTATTTCAAGGTTTATGATAACATAATTTATTATTAAGGATATACATAGCTTAGCGGGATCATTCCGTCGTCAAGTTGGGGTTCGATTCCTAAGTTTTAAACGATTAGTTTTGGATCTAATATTAGTTGAAAATATGGGAGACATAAGGATAGCAATCAATTCTAAAGCCATATAGCAACCCGAAGAACACATACAATATAGCAACGACTCACGTAAATAAAACAGTAGCCGGTAAAAAAATTATATTCATCGAAGTCGGTATGGGCAAGATTTTATTTATTGAATTACTCGACGGTGGAGAATTATACCAAAGAGACCTGCAACATGGAAGCAAATCTATCGATGACGTACAAAGAGCTATATTTCAATAGACTTTATACAATTTCGTCCAATGCCTTTAAAAAATTCTTTATTAATGTATGAATATTTTTGTTTCAGTTCCATCGGAGGCCACGGGCGTGTTTTGCACCGGATAAGTGTTTAAAATCATATTAATGGTAAGATTTTTATTATTATACATGATTTTACTAGCGATTCTAAGTAAATAGGTCTGGTTTTAAAATATATCGTTCATTTTGCAGTTTTATTACAAATGGAAGAATTTCGTTGCAATTGTTCTTAACTATAAAAAATGTTGTTATCAAAAAATATACAGAATATTTACGTGTATTATAGAAATAACTGAATTCGATGGACTTATCTCAGATGTAGTCATGTACGAATATAATGCACTAAATAGCACTAAAATAATATTATATAGAATTCAAATAAATATTCAATATTCACAAATATGTCAATTTAGCATAACATTAAATTTCATACATCAATAACAATCTTCCACAACCTTCAACACCATCGAACCCGCACCGATATAACTAAAGTTTTACACAAGCCCAGCACATAGGAGTACATAAGCGGCAGGTTTTCGAAGCGTCTGAATAAAACCGTTCGAATTTCGCACACACCCGTATTTTGTCTGTGGCCTGACAGGGGCGGACAGGGCATGAATATCGGATAATCAGACGAGCCGGACACTTGCCGTATGGCGGCCCTGGTGCATTTATAAAATTGAATCTGAGGTGACGCTTCACATGTTAAACCTTGACGCTGTCTTCGGTGCTTGGTTTGGAGGCAAAGATTTTGCAAAATAATTAATTGTTGATTAGATTTTATTGTTTATTATTCTTGTGTGCAGTACATAAAAAAGAAAAAGACTTACGAAATATGAAAAATTACTACATACAGATGGAGGTCTTATCTCTTGAGGTGCTTTGTCTGGAAATCATGTTATGTTATTAATAAGCTAGTCATGTTTTCTGTAGGAAGCGTAGATTAATAAATTGTAATACTTTTAGTAAATGATGAGATTGAATTTTACTTTTAACGCTTTATACTACTTATTACCGACAACACTTTCGTAATACTTATCTATCAAAGATGAATTTCTATACTTCCAAATCCTGTAACTAAATTTTGTGTTATCTAATACCTTTTATTTCTTTTTCTATAGTCTAAGTGTGAATTTTACATACAAAGGAACGTATCCTTTGCCTAACTTGATAGACAGAAACTCTAAACTATGTCGCCCTTATGCGCAATTTTATCAACTTTTTTCTAAAAAATACACCCAAGCCGTGGCTTTTGGAAATAAAATCGGTTATCACAATCATACAGTCCACACAATAGATAAACGGAGGGTGGGCCGGCATATTCGGCTATTCAAATATTCACGAGGACCGCGCAGATAGGACTGGTAAAAAAACGTATGTGTGGGACAGCCATGTGCAATTTCATTCCCGTAATTAGTTGGATTTGGATGTCTATTTCTACCGCCAAACAGCAATGTAAATGCAATGTTGTGTTTTGGTTTGAAGGACATTGTAGCCAGGGTAACTACTGGACATTGAGACTTAACATCTTATGTCTCAGGATGGCGGGAGGAATTCCAATTTCCAAGCATTTCTTTGTAATTCACGATGTTTGGTTTGAAGGACATTGTAGCCAGAGTAACTACTGGACATATTGAGACTTAACATCTTATGTCTCAGGATGGCGGGAGGAATTCCAATTTCCAAGCATTTCTTTGTAATTCACGATGTTTGGTTTTGATACTGTTCATGAGCGGTCGTATTGTTTACTATCAGGTGAATGACATGCTTGCCTCACCATTCATAGCAAAATAAATATGTTTAGTATATTTAAAATGGAAATAAATTACTTATTAAGTTTAAATTTGAATATTTTTCCACCGTGCGTTATTAGACTCATTTTCTTGAGTTCAATAAAAATTGTGTAGTATTTAAATAACCATGTATAGTAGTGGGGGAGATGGTCGTCCCTTATCGTTTGACATAACTATAACCTGATCGAAACCGGATATACATAGGGTGAGCCCAAAACGCGACATTTTCGACGACAAATTTTCAACGAATGCATGGACGCTATTCGGGCCTATACAAAAATTGCACATTCTACAAACTTTTTTTTTTGACGATCTCCCTTTCCGATTGAAACGCAGTAGCAAAACTCCCATTGCTTATTACCATCGATTTTACTATACCAACGTAATAAAGAAAATATCTTATGTATTTTCGTGATTCATAACGAAACTATGTAAATAAATACATAAATACTTTCTATGTGTTGGAAATTACATTGTATTAATTAGGGCATTTTCAAATATCTGTATCAGCCCGTATATGTCCCACTACAGGACACGGGCCTCCTCTACAATCGAGAGTACGATTGAGAGTGGTTAGGCCATATGGTCCAGGACGCTGGCCTAATGCGGGTGGACTAATATAGGAAATATATCATTCTAATAAAGAATCGTGCCTCTTAAAAGAGAAAATGATGAAAAGCAATTTTTTTGAAATGATTTTTCAAAAAAAAATATTTGGAATACACAACAATATGTCTGCTGGCCAGTCATCCTGTATACAATGGTTGTTAGTGGTCGGATGGATATTTCAAGTGTCTGCGAGTGCCGTGTCAGATATTTCAAGCCTTTGGATTTTTGATTACATATATGTCACTCTAACATATAGTATGAGAACGGTTTTGCTAGACTTCGTAATAGATGAAATATCAAGGTTAATATTTTATTAGCGATACAACTGTGTTGTGGACTATGCGTCCTATGCTAACCCTTCTCAATCGTACTCTCGATTGCCCTGCAGTGGGACTTATATGGGCTGATACAGTATAACAGCTGATACAACACCATTTGTTGCTAAATGGCCACAATATCGGTATTTGGCCTTAGGAATACGTTTAACTGTCTCACTATTATGGTATAATTACAACGCTGAGGTCACGGGTTCGAATCCCAGGTGGAGCAGTGGTGTTGGATTTTCCTATTCGTTATCAACCCAGAGTCAGTATGTGTTCGATATAGCAAAGGCTCGCCACACACATAAGGCAAAATGTGGATGTTCTGGTAGCACCTCTGCCTACCCCTTCAGGAAAAAGCCGTGAGTTTATGTATGTACGTATTTAAACAATCTTTAGTACATGCCGTATAGAAGTCCGGAACATTCAAAAATTAATATTTTGTTTTTCAGAAATGTTTAGCCAGCTAAAAATCCAGAACATTTAGTAACATTTCTACGACCAAAAGAATTCTCCCAAACATTTGAATCAACAATAACAACGAGTGAATCCGCACACAAACACTAGTTTAACAAATAAAATCTATCCGTGTAAAATCGATGAATAGAACATTAATCAAGAAGGCAGTTTTGAACACGGGAAAGCCAAAAGCCATGGCCGCTTATCAGTGCATAGTCATCGGAAATTCGAAGTGATGTGTAGCCCCGAAATCAACGTGTATGGAAATGAATAAAGCATTACTGGCTTTTGCTGAAATCTTTCTAGTGCAACTGAGATATTTATTTAATTTATATATGTTTTATTGTACACCAAAATGACAACCTCTGTTGCGCAATTGGTTAAACGAGAGGCCGCGGGTTCGATCCCCGCACATTGATAAATGTTTGTGTGAACCACAAGCATTTGTTTCAGGTCTGGGTGTTTGTGAGACTGAAAAGTATCTCGTAGTTTATAATACCCACGACACAAGACTCGGTCTTAGTGTGGGGTCAGGACTATGTATGTGACTGTTGGGTGTATTTATGTATTTATAAATGAAAGACACTTCCAAAACACTGCGGCCTTATCTAGCTAGCTGCAATCTCTTCCAGGCAACCTTTGGATGGACTGGATTATTGTAATCTTTTGTAAGATAATACAAGTTTAGTATTTTTCGACGCTATTCATTTGATTATTTGCTTAATAACACCCGTTGTGATTATGAAGAAAAGGATAATATAAGGAAACTTTTTTTATTTATTTTTTTTATGGTAAATAGAATCTACTAAGTTATAAGCCAGAAAGGTGGACAACGATCTAAAATCCGTTTCAATCACATACGTAAAGGATGAATATCAGGCCAGCGTGGTGGACTATATGGCCTAACCACTCTCAATCATACTCTAGCGTAGAGGAGGCTCGTGTCCTGCAGTGGGACGTTTAAGGGCTGATACAGGTACATATTAATTCACTATTAAATGCATTTTATACTCTTTATTGTACATATTAAGTAAAATCATAATTAAAAAAAAATGGCACCATAGGTGATTATATCGCAGAAATATATTTATTTAATAAAATATGTAAACAAATACGAGTATTGCATTTCTAATATAGTAATAGCAGTATTTAAGTGTTAACTCCGTTGTAGTGAGCGGTGAAATTGATATTAATTACATTATGCGAGTTGTTGAGTAGATAACTTGTATACGTTATGCATTTATTTCGTTTGGGGAATTAGTTTTAATGTCAGTTTAAAAAGCGATTGAGCTGTAAATCCAAATAATATTATGTGACTTTACTGCCCAGTGAGTTAGAAACCGACTGTAAAAGAAAAGACTGAAGGTTCGATATCTGAAATGAGACCAATCAACAAATGTTTGTCGGATATATAAATCTTAACCTGAAACATCTTTGTCATTTCTGTTTTCAGACAGACAGGCAAACAATCACATACATAGTCCTGACCCCAAACTAAGATCGTGTCTTGTGTCGTGGGTATCAGGAACTACGAGAGACTTTTCAATCTAACAAACACTCAGACTCGAAACAAATACCTGTGGTTCACACAAATATTTGTTTCGGCGCGGGGATCGAACTCGCGACTTTTCGTTTCACTGCCGACGTCTAACCAACTGCGCCACGGAGGCTGTCAAACTATATGTATATATGTGATATAGCACTATTTAAATTCTGTTACCTATATTTTTGATCAACTAACGCCCGTATAGTCAAACGCCATTTAAATATTAAGTTGCTACATAGTTGTACATTTAAGCGGGATTTGCGTACTTAACGCCCAAATACTGGAACGCAACTTAAATATAAATGGCGCTTAACTACGTTTATCCCGATTAAATGTACTGGCTAAGTGGGCCGTGCGCTGTTAAGAGCAACTTATTATTTGAATGGCGTTCCAGTATTCGGGCGTAAGTGCGACATAATATTTAAGTCGCGTTAGAGTATTCGGGCGTAAGTCAGGTGGTTCATTCCGCGAGTTGTTTGGCCCCAGTTTCGGGTTGAGATAAGACATACCGTGTCGGTTATGAGTTTCTGATCACGGCCGCGACGCCCACCGACTATCGAATTTGTGTTGCATTAACACCTGCAAACCTGCAACCGACTAGAACCAGTCCGATTTATCTTCAAGAGTATAGATGTGGGGTCGCAGAGTTGTTACTTGTTTATTTTAATTTATTCATTTCACGTGTGTATTTGTGTTTCTCTTTGTTACAAAGTAGGTCTTAAATAAGTGAACCGATTTTGATGTAATCATACCTTAGTTCAACTGCGACACCGAGGCAGCACTTATATCGAAGTCTCTATCACCTTATATACCTGTAGTAATATAGACAGCCTCCGTGGTGCAATCGGTTAGACGCCGCCTGTGAAACGAGAGGCCGCGGGTTCGATCCCCGCACCAAGAGAAATGTTTGTGCGGCCCACAAATATTTCTTTCGGGTCTGGGTGTTTGTGAGACCAAAAACTCTCTCGTAGTTCCTGATACCCACGACACAAGACTGGATCTTAGTGTGGGGTCAGGACTATGTATGTGACTGTTGGGTGTTATTTATTTATTTATTTTGAGCATGCCGTTCGTCTGATGGTTAAGGACACGACCGCTCATAAACACCTTGAATTACAAAGCAATGCTTCGCATTCCACTGCGCTCACCATCCTGAGATTTAAGATGTTAAGTCTCAATATGTTCAGTAGTTACTCTGGTTACAATGTCCTTGAACCGAAACACAACAGTGCATTTATAATACTATTTGGCGGAAGAAATAGACATGGCGGTGCCTACCCAGACGGCCTTTCACATATGAGAGACCTTTCTTGTCGTGTACTGTGAGATCGTGAGTCCTGTATCCCCCGGTTGAGTAGAGGCGAGATCACGCTCCCTGATCTGCCTTTCGGCAAGTCCACCTCCGACTGTGCCGGTAGTGCAATGCTGCCATTCATATTGTCTATGTCTATACCCTAAGTTTTGTGCCTCCAGTTGAGTTGTTTGTTTCTTTTTCTTGTGGTTCTGGCAGGCGAGAAATTTTTGAAGCATTTGTTTTGAATATTGAATGAAATAGTTTTAGAGTCTTGGTTGATGGTATTTTGAGTCTTGTCTTGTCTCTCACATTATCTGTTTATTTGCTTTTGGAATTAGTAGCTTCATTACTTAAACAGCTTTGTTTATCTCCAACTAAGACAATGCAACTACAAAACAAAATAATTAGACCTCGTTGCGAACACAAAGCGATATGACAATAGATTAGTTTTGTATAACGACAAAGAATATTCATACAAAGCATGTTTGAAAAACAAACTAAAGTTAATATAAGGAGAATTCAATTCAACGTTTGCCATATCTAATATTCTTTTCAGCGGTGTGCTGCAAATACAAAATCTATTCCCTCGCTGCGTACATAAGTCTTATGTACTTCCGCGCGAACGCTACGGCCCTAATCAATATAAGTAGGCACTACTCATTCAGACGCCATAATTCCGTTAATAAAAATACAGAGAGGAAGGCTCAAAGGGGGCGGTGGGGGTCGGAAGCGCAATGGGCTTCGGAAAATTCACCCGGTGAATGGGAAAGCGCGGCGATAGACAAACAGCCCGGCTGACCCCGCGCCCACCCACTGCCCCCCCTCGCCCCCCACTACCTGACCGTACATTTTGAAATAATGCCCCCCGACGGCTCTGTTACCTTGCACATTCGAATTTTCAAATGTTGCGCGGCAAATTCGAATTTCGAGCGTCATTTACTTTTTAAAACAAAACGGCCGGCGCTTCGCGAAATTCGAAATTCGGAAGTTTTTTTTTAAATCGCCAGTAATAAAATAGTGGCACAGGCGGAAACGTCAAACGCAAACGTATCTTAGTAAAGTTAGCGCGCGAACGCACCAGAGAGGTTATAAATCTCGTCGACACGAAATGGCTGACCAGCGCCATCCCCCTTTCACAGATCTATACTGCTATAGTCGTGCTGCAAAAGTGTGCACCATAAATTTTATACAAGCACCAGTGTGCGGTAAAACTAGAGGTTTGCGAGTGTGTGTGTATGTGTGTGTGAAAATTCGTGTTCGTCCCGTAAGAGGAGTGGACAGTGCCCAGTATTGCTTTGTATATGTGTCGTGTACCTACGGAAATGGTATCGAGCCTACCAGATACACGGCTGTAACGGATTAATCAAAATAAATTTTATAGTACAAACAACGCGCAGCACTGACGTGAGGTTAGCTTGGCGGCTGATATAATTAAACTGTTTTAGGGTTAACCGCAATACTATTATATTGTGCATTTGCTTTACTGAAGTTATATTGGCGTCGTCAACAACTGCTGGTATACGTTAGACCGATCAAGAATGAATTTTTTGCATTCAACAATACAGATATAAGTTACAAAAAACACAAAATGTATGTGTTATGATTTGTTCTGTATGACTCTAGTCTACACGGGCTGATACTAAATCATAAACATCGGAAAAAATACTAGCTATCATTTTTATATCTCGAACGGGAATAAGGACGCATCCACATGGCTATAAAAAACGCGGCGTCCGACGCCCAAGCAAACGCCGACTACAAAGCAGCGAGTAAATTTCCTTCATCAAATTTTACCTTGTCTGCTCATACATAGTTCACAGGTTACATAACATTACAGCGTCGCCCGAATTCCCGTCGGTCGAGCAATTTTTCGCGCCCTTTTTACTTTTTTCCTTAGTAACGAAGTAACAGGCCTTTCATGTAGCTTTCCATTCCGACGGTTCGAAGCGCTGAAAGAAGTGTGAACCGGGCCGTGAGCATCGCCAGTCAGGTGTGGTTAACTCTCAGAGGACGATGGACTTCCCCCGGGTCGAAGCCACTTAGTCTGCTTCTGTCACTAAAAATAACAACTCGTTTATTTTTAAAAAGCCTACCGTTCCGAGCGCTTGGCACGCTGTAGGGCCGCTTCCAAATCTGCAAACCTTTTAACCGGTACAGTCGAAAGCACAAACACTATCCTCGGCGGCGGACGAGGATTGAATAATTAATTGAATGCGGTATTAGGCTGTCAACATTGATCGCTGGTTTGGTGACGCATGTTTTACTAAACATCGCTTTAATTGTCTGCTACACGCTCTCTTCCGCCGTTGTTAGTTTATAGCTGTCGTGCATTTTGTTACGCAACATTTGGAACATACACGTTACATGTATCAACGAAAGGTGTTAATATAAATGCAACGTTTTGTATTATAAACGCTAGAAATATTTACTATTCTCGAATACTTTCAGTTGTCGTAACTAAAGAGACATCCTATAAACAACATTAGCCACGTTGCACGTACAATGGCATTGTGAAGAAAGCGTTGAATGTCGTCAACACAGACTCGTAATTAAGTCCAAAACAAGGGAGCTAACACACACATAGCGGCGTTATCGGTTACGCACTTATATTTAGTCGTGGACGTAGAGTGTGCACAAAAACGCATCTTTTCCCCCATCCACCTAACCCACCCCGGCGCGGCGGCCGGCGGGCGAATACATTCGACTAGCCCATTTGCAATATCGCATTGTGTGAGTGACTGTGCGCCGCCGCTGCGTGTGTGCGCCCCGCGCCGGTGAGCGCGCCCGACGCCCGTGTGCTCGCCCCACACAGCCGCACGTTTGCTTAGCCCGTGCGTAGTTTTACGTGTACACTGGTTTTCTGTACTGCGCTTTAACAAATTTCAAATTCACAAAATCGTGATTGGTCGGTATTTTGTTTGCACAACGGGGACGCAGCGACGCCGCCGTTTAAAATTTGCTACCAGATAATTCGTTTAGCAAAATGATGTGTTTCATCCGATTACGTTTATACGTACAGTGATTTTGATATGACGTATGAGTTATTGAATTGCGATGGACGCTAAAGTTTGTTTTCGTATCGATACATTTGGAGATTAGTGTTGGTCATCAATTGCAAAATAAATTGAATTATTTGAGGCGATTTTGTGACTAG
Source organism: Hyles lineata (assembly GCA_030180105.1). NCBI lineage: Eukaryota > Metazoa > Arthropoda > Insecta > Lepidoptera > Sphingidae > Hyles > Hyles lineata. Next base: position 10,046,475 of record JARJEE010000013.1, on the reverse strand, counting down.
ACATTCAAATTGCAAATGGTATGATAGAAGAAGGATATGATAAAAATAAATGAGATGATTATTGAGAAAAAAGAGGCTGTCTAGTTAGTTAGGCTGTTGTTTAGTTATTTATGTTCAATTTTCTTAAGATCCCTTGACTTAAAAGTAAAGGTTAATATACCTTAACACTTAAACATATTAATTCCTATCTAAACATAATCTAAGAAACGATGCTTTAAAAATACAGGGGCAACAAAACCAGAAGAAAATAAATAAATAACAATAAACAAAATTGATGATTTATAAAAACATACATCATCCACATTCACAATTGGCAGAGCGTGACAAAAAACGCATCGATGAATCATTACCGCGACAAATGAAGCAATTAAGTGTGCACGCGCCCCAACCATAGACTACCGGAAGACATACGGTCTAATAGCCCTCTAAGATTCCAAATATCAATTTCGAACTGGTCGCTCGGGTGCGTCCACGTCATTTCACTTTTCAAATTCGGAACACGACATGCCGGAAGTGCGCTACAAAAACTAAACCAATCAACCCAAGACAAATTCCGAATTCGAAATTGTCTATTCACGATTAGTTTTTTTAAGAACAAGAAGCACAATGATATTAGGAGTCTGAATCTATTCTCACGTTCACAAGTATGCAAAAAATAATTGTGCGTAGGTAACTTAATTATTATGTATTAAACTGACATTTTAGACTGCATATTATCTACTTAATTAAAATATTGTTACTAATATAAGTCCTAGAATGTTGGACATGGGCATCCTCCAAAACTGAGATTTGTTATTGTTGAGCTTAAGTCTACCATGTTGGCCTGGTCCGGGTTGATAAACCTTACATACCGTTGAAATTGTAGAGAACTCGCAGGTGGAAGGTATCCCCGAGTTTATTCCCCCTTAAAAGAATGAATGATACATCTGGTTGATAACATTCGAATTTCGAACGCCTTCAAAACAATATCTACGGCTTCTTTCAAGACGTATTGTTTAATTTGAGAAGGGCGTAGTGTGGAAATTGATCTACTAACTTCGTTCTCAAGACTCACAGCCTATTTTGAACCTTATACGGAAATATTAAGGTGTGAATTCAATGTTTTTATATTTTTTATCAAATTGCTCAGTCACTGTACACATGGTGAAAAACGTACCATACATATGTTACTAGAAATGTACACTTCGCTTAATTATTGTTATTTTAATTAGTGAAAAGAATTCTTTACAATACGTAACCGACCCTAATGTTTAATGCCAAGTCATGTTTTCATTCTTGTAACCCTTTATGCTTTTGTGTCATAGACAAGTTTTGACACCGCGGATAACTATGACTTTTTGAGATCAATTTCTGATTTAGTCATTAATTATTAAGTTGTGTAGATAAAAGATTAAATGAATTTTATTCTACCTGGCCAAAATGTAGTTTTTATATGAATTTTTTTATAAAACGACCTTGTAAGTCTAATCGTGTACTTTATAAAAAGCCACAAACGTAGACACTCAAACTTCCTACTTGCGGCTCACCAACTAGATACGCTACCGTTAGACTATAAAAAAATGATACAATAAATTCATTAACGATATATTATAAACTCAGTCCACGTCTTTCGCTTTACAATAAAATATTTGTATTTACTTGACACTTTCGGAGGAGGGTAAATAAAAATCTGGTATCAATTTAAGTAAATTACAGTATATTTTACAATATTTTCGCGAGCAATCTCTTTCATTGGAAACCAAGTAAATATTGCGGGACTGGTAAAATAAAAATACATTTTCTCTTCACCTTATTGTTTAAATATATTAAACAATATTCATATGTTATACCACTTCTGGATATGCGTTTATTAATGAGCGTTCAAACACGAAAAAACAAAACATTTTTATTACAGTGTGGCAGGGCAACTATTTCTCGACTTCTGGCTATGTGATAATATATCTATTATATCTAAATCTTCCAGTGTTTTTCTTCATCGCTAAAGTGCGTAGTAATTGTCCACTAATACACAAATAATTCCAAAAAGTCAGAGGTACTGGGATTCGAACCCGCGACAAAACGGCCACCACAATTATCGTTCCTTAAATAATATATATAAGCCTAAAAGATCCCATTGCTGGGCAAAGGCATTCCCTATGCTCTTCCACATCTCTCTATTGAGAACAATTTCCATCCAGAAAAATAAGCAAAATGGAAAACTATGGTGGTCACATCAACTGCTAAAGACAAACGTCACCTAATAATCATTAGGGCTATTGAAGTGGGTGGTGACCTGTTGGTAACCTGACCAGACGCGGTTGCCAGCATGTTCACGGTTCTCGCGGGTTCGAATCCCAGGGCACATCTCTGACATTTCTGAGTCATGTGTGTATTGATAGTCAATCACGCACTATAACGGTGAAGGAAAACATCGTAGGGAAACCATAGCGATTTGTATGAATTTTATGTATGAATGGGCTGATACAGCTATTCCCGACCTCCATTGATGATCCGGTAATGTATCCATCTCAACAAAAACAAAAGAATTCGTATTATAAAGGTGGGGTCACAGCGAAGTTCTAACACGCGACAGATGCGCGGCGGCCGGTACGCCACCTCGCGACAGCTTGTCCGACCGTTGAGCAAGCGGTAATTACACGCTAAAACTAAAGGACATGAGATCTACGTTAAGAATGCGTAGATAGTATAATTAATATAATGGTTTTTTCAGTATTCCAAGCTACAACAGCACTTTGTTTTTAGTTGTTTGATTTTACTTTAAAGATAATCTATTGTTAAGCTAACCCGCACTACTAGACCGGCGTGGTGGACTATATATATATAGTCCTAACCATTCTCAATCGTATTCTCGAATGTAGAAGAGGCCCGTGCCCTGCAGTGGGACGTATATTGGTTAATACAGATATTGTTAAGCTATTTTAAAATGCCATAATTAATCCGAAATATTAGGAAAGTACAATTTGTCTTTCAGAATTATTTTCTTGCTGGATATATTAAGCTCTAGGAACGGAATATACAAAATTATCAATAGAAAATTGTATGCATGATCCAATTAAAAATTAATCAAATTCCTAATAGGAAATACTGTTAAAGTATATCTATAAATTCATCGGTCTACGTCCCTCAAGTAACGCTGCATCGCGCGTCCATAGTGCCCCAAAAGACCGCGCCGCGCAATATGCCGCCCGGTGGACGCACCCTAATGACACGCAAACACGCAATATTCACAATCTTGAGATTTCATCTAAGTAATTAGGAAAACCGTTTAATTTTTTTTCCGACTGTTGAAAGGAGGGTAACGTAAAATTATTACATGATTGTCGTGTTAAATTGTAAGTACTTCATAGTATTCAAAGACTAATTCGCGTAGCACCAATGTGCTGATGTCTAAGATATATTTAATATATAAGAGAGGCAAAAACATCCACAAATGCAGGACAGAAAAACTAGTAAACGGTGCAGGAAGCTTTAACTGCAGGCCATTTCTAATAAGTGACTGGAAACCCTTTGGGAACGCTTAAGCTCATCAGTGGGATTCTTGAGGCTAAAGACAATGAGATCCGATAATTATACCCAAAACGTCAAAATCACATGTCAAATCCTTTCCTCTAACACAAACTAATGTCAAAATATTCCCAAAACCGCACATATGTCCGGTTATTTACAAACATTTAACTGGTAAATGATTCCCGGGTCCCATGGGAACACTGGCCTCAAACAATGTGTCGGAAACAAAGCGGTGTCCCAGCGATCAGTGGGAGAGCCGGGAACAATGGCGTCTTAAACCACAAAAGAAATCGCCAAGACGACTGCAAACCTCTCATACGGGTCAATTGTTAATTGTACTCTCTTTGTTTGTAACTGAATACTTTATTTTAATACCATTTTATTTGCGTTTGAATATGATTTAAATTGTATATGTCTGTCTGTAGTTCGACGCGGGGCTTATTAATTGCATATTCTTGGAGAACACTGTCTAAAAAAATTAACTTCGATTTAGACAAGACATTTATCCTTTAATATATTAATTCAATGCTTAGTTTTAATTGTCACGACTCAAGGGTTATACTGTTTATTGTATTGCATTATTTTATATAATACACTCTTTCCAATTTAAAAAATACAAAATATAATCTCTCACCCGAACAATATAATGAAATAAAAAATCGAAATTAGACCGCTTAATAAAAATCTCCTAATAAAATCAATTCTTGGCAGTTTGCACACCGGATAAGCTTCCTCAGCGCTGTTTCTCACAATCAAAAAAAGATTTGTCACTTGCGAAGGGGCTGAGTCCCGGAAAGAGCTAGTTCCCAGGGCGGTCGGCCAGCAAACGATAATCACCCTCGCCTGTATCACTTACAACCGCTGGCTGGGCGAGTGACCCACCAGGGCGACATGTTCGGATACACGCTTGAAATATCTTTCAAAAATATATTTTATTATTTTTTTGGGATGATGAGTAAAATTATAATATCCATATAATAATACTAATTCACTTTAAGTGGCTTTTCATTAAACAAATAATACAAATGTAACAAGATAATTCCAATACAACAGAAAAAAAAGTCGCGTTTGCTTTTTATTCTCTCTATCATGTTCTAATCAATCATATTTTTAATTACCGTCACTCAAGACCAAATAATACAATATTATTCATCATACATAATACTATATTAACATTAAGTACGAGGCGTGTATCCGATCGAAAAGTGCGCAGACGCCGGCAGACCGGCGGGCGGACAGGAAGGAAGTGTAAGGCGAGCGCGTGAGAAGCGCGCCATCGTCGTGGGAACTTTCGGTGCACAGGTGCTCTATTGTACTACGCCGGCACTTGATATACTTAATAACTAGTGTAGGTACATCATATACTTGGAACACGGTTGCTTCTACTTTGGTTAACAGCGAGTAATAAGATGGTATATTTGTTATAGACACATAAGTTGATGGTTGGAATGTGAGCTGTTGAGAACGAGATCGCGGTTTTAGAAAACAAGTTTAAAACGTAATTCCTAGTAAAAGGCTGTATCCGTATATAGCATTTTGACGTTCCTATTATTGTCTATATGGTCTAATCACTCTCAATCGTTCTCTCGATTGTAGAGGAGTGCAGTGAGACGTACATATATGGGCTGATACAGAATAACTGTCAGATGAATAAATAATATACAAATGTTATTCCTAGTATACTCGACCGCTCTAGTATTATCAACATCCATAGAACCATCAGACAAACTATAACCTCACCTATTTTCATAGCCAACACACCAAACCAACAAAATCATACCACATCATGAGCCTCAGAAGTAACCCCGATCAGAATAAGTTCACACCGTGCGACCTTAATAAAGAGGTCGCCACATTTCCCAAAGATAATCGTTCGCAAGTGATATATCACATGAGTCACGCAGGGACGCTGTCACAAAAAAAAGATCCCGCCAATCGTTCCATGCTAAAGATCAGGGAGCGACGACCTGCCTCAGTGCTCCAATTTATAAAAATCAGCGGGAGGAAATATGTATTTAAATGGATAATTGTAGAATAGTTAAGATTGCAAACATGGTATTGAGATTTTTTATTTAGAGAATATACTAAAACTATACTGGTGCATCAATGCCTGAGCTATTCTTATCAAATTTAGTTTTTCTTTGGGTAAGATTAGCAATAGATTGTTACTCTCCGAGAGTTTTATTTAAACGGTAAAAACGTGTATTTTAGAAAACTGGAACTCGCATTTCAATAAACTAACACCACTTGTCTCTATTACATAAACAAAAATCACCTCACAAAAATCCCAACAAAACAATTGAAGAAATTTTCAACCAAGAATTTTCACATCAATTTCATCGATCTTTCAATCACAACTTCCTTTGCCACTTAAAGACTGATCATCAAGTATACGTACCTCACTCCGCCGGCCGTCCATTACTTACGTGGGCCGCACTGGGATCCACCGGAAGGAATCAGGGGCCGGGGCCACAATCTCGACATCCGGCCGGCGCGGCTTCCGGCCAAGGCGTGACGATGTACGACCTGCGCACGCGCCGCCATTGTTAACAATTAGTTTGATTGCTTTTGTTATGGTAAAGTGGTTGTTAGGTACAACATGGGTTGTGTGTTTTGACTGAATCGTTTAAGGTAAAATATTTGAGCACACCGACCAGTCTGATCCCGCTGGTCAGAAACGGGTGCCGGGCCAAATTAGTGAATGCATTGAATGAATTATTCTTTGTAATAAGAAACACATAGACATACACATAATTTTATTTGGCATCAACACATACAATAAGTAATATAAAAAACAAATATTCAGTAAGTAATAAAGTAATGTGAGTACACAAAAAAAGAACTGAAAAAAATATAGAACAATGAATATTTTAAGTGCATGCGAAAGCAATGTGATGCCAAATCTGAACACCGACTCAGCATGAGGTGATTGAAAGAGAGTTATTAGTAGATATATTAAGGTATTAGCGTATTTTCCTGCATGCTATTGAAGTATGCTAAAATATATACATGTTAAGGATGAATAAAATATAAAATTAATTTTAAACAGTATAATGAGTTTCCAGCAATCAAATCAGCGTTCAAATTTGAAGAAAAAATAGATAAGAAAAATTTGAATAAGCGTGCATAAAAAATCTAAATTTTATTAATTGTGGACGTTTACATAATAATAACATTTTAAATTCGTTGTAAAATCATCACTAAATTAATACTGAAATGTCTATCAAAACCTGCATCATTAGAATCTGATATTTACTACCACAAAGAGAGCTTCGTATATAAAAATGATTTACTTACGCATTCCCCTTTGTGGCTTGCGATCTTTGAAACAATGCAACTGGAGGAACATTTACACTGTTGTAAGTACAAATGAAGGGCGAAATCCGACGGCGCCTTTTATAAACATCGCTCGAAGGTATTTTTGCGTCTACAACCCCCGGGTCGATCTTATTCCGTATAACGCGGGGGTTTGGCTAAAATAGAAGTAAACAAAACGTGTCAGGTGTATTAATAGTGAGAGATATTGCTTAATAACTGATGGTGTGATTTTTTTTGTTGTGCGTAAGATTGGCGTGTGATGCGTGAAATGGAACGTCGTGGAATTATTATTGGATGTGTTTGTGGTAGAGGTCCAAGTGTGGTTGGGTAAAAGATAGTTTAAAAAATATAGAATTAATATATTTTTTTTCTAAGACTATCCATTAAAAATAATTATACTGCAGTGCTTACAAATTTTATTGCATTAAGTAGTAGGCAACTTTATTACAATTTTGAAAAAAGGGTCAGATGTCAGTTATAAAAAAAATCTAATTAAAGTAAATAAATATATGTATTTTTGAAATGATATAATATGTCTTTACGACCATAAATAAATTAATAATTATCTAGCCATCATTAAAGTAAGAAATACCTTATTTAAGTACTTCTAACCTTGTAAAATAACACGTCAACCCGTCAAATAAATCCAAAAATATTGCAAATTTGTCTACATTAACCCTCAAACAGGCACATGTAGCGGAGGGACATGTAATTTTTTCACAACCACGCAAAACGCGCCCCTAATATTCCTTACGTGTTTATAATTGGCGGTAGTAGTGCACATTAATTATTCATTAACCCCCCTCATTTGCGACGACTTGAGAAACGCTAGTTAACCGCCAGAGTGCGCCACTGGGACGCCGGCTTATTTTTTAATTGCTTTCTAATTTTTTTCCATCGATAATGTTTGTTTGTGTGTTTTAATTAGATGTTTTTTTAGGGATTTTTTATTTGAATAGCGCGTTTTTTGTTTGCCATTGTTTTAGGAATACGGTCAACATTATTAGGTCAATATTGGAAAATGTTTTGTGGAAATAATGGGAGGTTTTGGCAGAGACATGAAATTGAATATATACAGCAACGAATAATATAGGATAATATAGTAATGCTTAGTTTATATATTTGTAGCTGATTGATATCAGACCAATTAATATTTTATTATCTATTGAAACTATTTGTCAAAACTACAAGGAGATTATTTTTGCAAATATTAAGAAACGTGGCTTCATTTTCAAGACTAGAAATCGCAAGTTTTATTTATCATATAAAATGAGTCCGCATATACCCAATAAAAACCTATGCAACTATTACAAATAAGCCAGCAAATTACTAATCAGCAATAAAACTTGAACAATTAAAACTAGCGTTTAGCAACTAATTACAAAAGAGTTGCAACCGTTGTAGCTCGCGGTGTTTGCCCCAGACCGTATTAAAATAGCAATGTTGTTCTTGAGGCGGCGAAGGGTTGGGAGGTCAAGCCCCCGCCACCCTGTGCGTAAGGGTTACCAGGTGAGCCCGGATCATTTGTGCATTTTCGCACTTTTGAACGGAAAATATACATACTTAATCTTTGCGTGGCAACCCTAGCTTGATTTAAAAATGTTTAAAGAATAAAAAATGAGTTGAGGAATATTTGTACTGTACTGTACCAGCCCATAAACGTGACACTGTAAGGCCCGGGCCTCCTCTGCAATAGAGAGCACGATTGCGAGTAGTTAGGCCATATAGTCCACCACGCTGGCCTAGTGCATGTTGGCGGACTTTTCGTCGCATATAATTTCTAACAAATCGCTATTGTATGCAGATTTGCTCACGATGTTTTCCTTCACCGATATAATGTGTGGTGATTGACTATTAATACACACATGATTCCGAAAAATCAGAGATGTGCGCTAGGATTCGAACCCGCGACCACCATGAACATGTTGGCAGCCGCGTCTAGTCCGTTTACCAACAGGCCACGCACTCAATGAATATTTAGGAAAAATAAACTTAATATTTAGGTGGAAAAAATCAGTTTTAAATCCTCAAAGAAATGTGACAACCCTACGCGTAGTCGAGATGCCGCAGTGTTAAATTATGAGGAAAATCGACTGGAACTCTAACACAGTTGAGCACGGTGCGACACCGTGTGCGTTTTCTTACCACATCTTTAAGGAGTCGTGTCTTATTCCGTGTAGATGGAAATTAACGTGCAGACGACACTGAGACGTCACTAATTACGTCATCTAAAGAAAAGATTCATTTGTTTATATTAATTCTAAAGGGATCGTAATTTGTTTCGCATTTTTTTGTTTTAATTAGTGAATTAAAATTAATTAAAAAGTTTTCTTGTGTGTATTTCCTTGGAAAATTTTCTTGACGTTTCGAGGTTACATTTGGGATCGTTAAAATTCAAATATTATAAAACCTACTTATATAAAATCCTGATTCACAAATCTTATTGAATGGACTGACGTCAAAAACATCTTCTCAATTTTTTTTAGTAGTGGATGGAAATGTTACGTTCAAATGTTTTTTTTTTTAATTGTAGTTCGATTTACTGTTTAATCTTCTTAAATGTTCACCCTCATTATACAGCCACAGGAAGTCCACAGCTGAAGATAAGTGTCCCAAGGATCTCCATGTTCAATAGAAGTATTCAAAGTGACTGCAATCTTTATAAGGTCATCTGACATACAATTTGTAAAATTTTAAAGAAATATATATCCCTATCTTTCTGACATGACGATGATCAGCTTTCTTCCCATTTTTGCCCACTTTACCCTATTCATGACGCCACCAAAAATTGCCTAGTTAAAAAAAAACTAAATTTAAATGAAAAAACCAGCTCAGACAGGTTAGAAACCTCAAAACAAACATCTAACGCAAAGAAAAGGAAACGTAAGAAATGTCGAACGTGGCGCACAATGGCGCGGCTGCGAGATGCGTGAAAACATCACAATGTCATGTATCAAGTTCAGTGCGGGGTTAACCAACCGTCCCGACACGGAGGTGCTAAACTCAGCAGGTGTTATATTTATATATTAAAGTATCAAAACTTGTAGACTGCTGGTGATAGACTGCCTGGGTGGTGTAGTTTTAATACGGTATTACAAAGCAGAGGTCTCGGATTGTAATCCCTGGTCGGGGAAGTGATAGTGGATTTTTCAATTAATTATCAGCGCGGAGTCAGAAATGTGTGCCCGATATGGCGATAGGCGAAACGTGAGTGTAAAGGTTCCTACCAGCACCTCTGCCTATCCCTTCTGGGAAAAAGCGCAAGTTTATGAATGTATGTATTTACGAATGCTCTACCACCAAATATACTGTTTTCCGTAGTTTTTATGAGAATATTAATAGCAATAAAGTATACATTAATATTTATTAAACGTGTATAACTTGACGATTGATCATGTGTAATTTAGAAGTTTATTCTCAATATTGAAATTCTCATATAATTTAAATTATAAGAGAAATTTAGTGTGTATTTTTTGAGATCGCAGGATTATTACGTGGATCGTGGATTAAACGTCATAGGATAGTAAATAAAAAAACCAAATTCCCTAATCCTGAGTGTAAATTTAGTCGAATTGCTGGAAATATGATGTTTCAGGCTTTTATGTGATGCGTCGCGTAGGTGAGGCAAGGTAAAAATAGCTTTCAAAGAAATTTTAATCAAGAAATAATTTATTATTTAGTAATATTGGATATATCATTAATTAAACATTTATTTGTTTTGTAGACTATATGGATCAGGTAATGTATAGCTGAAATATATGATTTTGGAGTTATATTTTGTATACTTCGATTACTAAAGACATACCCCCTTATTCATAACAACTTAACGCGTTTATCATAATCACAAATCAGTTATTTAACAGCTAATTAACTTTAGAATTACCGAGACTCATATTTAAACAAATAAGCATAAATATGGCGGATGTCTGGCAACTGGACGTTTGATATTACTGTCAAGTGAATGAAATCCTATTTTCTGTGAAGTGGTAATAATAGTTAAAATAGGTAGAAAAGAACATTATGAATAGCAAAATTTAATGAACGTTTTTATCTCTTCTTAACATGATTTAACCAATTAACGTTTACGTGATTGATTAGCGGCTTTATGAATAAAAATTTAGTACAAAATTAAATTAAAATTAACAAAAAGCCAAACCATTATATTCTTAGTTGCATGTCGTTGAAAGTGACTCCTTACATGTAGTAAGATTTAGAAAGGACACAATGGGCCGCGCACAATGGCTGAGTAACTCGATACGTTCCTAGTGTGGGAATAATTAGAGCATTCGCACTCACTACGTTTGAGACGGTCGCCTCACTACTTTTCTAATTAACGCTGTTTAGAAACAGCCAGAGAGTAGACATTTGACGACTTAGAGATAATTGGTTTTGCTCTAAGGTAATTAGAGTTTTTTTTTTTGAATCTATAAATGATGTACTGAAGTCTTTTTAGAGTATTTTGTTTGTGTTAAATAATGAGCATAGATGACGATTTTTAGACATTGTGTAAATTTTTGTTTAACTGAAACTCTAATTGATATTAACTGCTTTACCAGGTTTTCATCATACTGTTTTATTACTTATGTGTTTATCAACAGAACAACGGCTATTCTTTCCTTAATTCTTTGTAACCTCTTAAATATCTATTACAGCTTTGTTAACATTGACACACTATTTTAAATATATTTTAAACATACTTATATAAAATCAAAGAGCATTTAAATATGACGCACAGCTTATTCCCATTCAGCGGTGCACAAACGCCCTCGAACGCAAAGGATGGCTAGATCGAAATCCGTCATCCCTTTCACGCATTATTTTTTCTTCCACTAAAGTCTAGGCAGACTTGGGGTGGTCTGTCTTACCCCTTTTGGGGGGTACTTGAGGCCCTTATCTGTCGTAAGTTTGTACAACGTAGTGGATCGTAGGGGACCGTGATGTATCTTGAGTCCCGTGTTGCGGTAATGTCGATGACTGTGTACAGTCATTTTGCGAAACGGCTGACATTTCGCGTGAAATGAATTTGGCTTTCTAAAGGTTTTAGTTTTATAATCGCTTTTATTTTTAGGTATAAATATGAGTAAGCTGCCTTATTAAATAAATAAATAATAAATAAATTATGTATCATCTAGTAGAGGAGAGCAAACAAAAGTATTTGGATAGAAAAAATACGCCAGTCTGAAAGTAGTATTTTAAATGTAAAGATAGGATCACTGTATCCTGAAATGACATGATTTGTAAACGCTTAATAACGCTCTTTTATTATACTTGATATAAATAAACCTAAGATAACGTCTTATAAGATGCATATGCAAAACTATAAAATAATACGCGGTTGTTTCGACAAAAGCCTAAAGTTCGCCAAGTGTCGGCAGCGCGTGTCTACTTATGCGTATAGTATGCAAGTTGAGGGTATATTTTTTATTTCCTTCTCCCCTGGCCTGTCTGGTCTTCCATTTTCACTCAGACTTCAAACAAGCACCACAATACACTGATTAATGGCTAGACGACCGAGAAAAATGCCCTCCTTGCCTTTTATTTAGCGAGAGTGGCCACACTGAAATAATTGTATTTACTTTATTCGTGCTGCCACAATGCTAATTAAAAAACTTCGATCAACATCTAATAAAGAATCTTTTGCTCCTTTCTTAAGTTTTTTTAAAATTTATATCATGGGAACTCTTTGTAAGTAAACGCTATGCGTATGAAATAATATACGCAGACAAATGCTTTAAAACGCAGGTACGTTTTTATTTAACTCGTGTTATTAGATTCGGCATTTTATTCACAAAAACATCAAGCATGAGAGAGCACGAAGCCCTCCGAAAATATTAACTAACTTTAGTAAGTCCTAACCGTCCGAAATACTTTTAACAAACATTTTTATTTGACTCTCCAATCATAAAATTAAACTGCGTGCTCAATACCGAAATTCGTGGGCACACGAAAAAACTTTAATCACCTTTTTTACATAACGAACGAAACGCACACTTAAAAAACTATTCTAAAGCCGATCCACATCATAAAATCGGCTTGCAAATCATCGATTCTCAGAATTTCCAACTGGAGTCCTATTAAAACGTCGGTTAAAAAATAAAAAAAAATGTAGGGCCAACACTGAACCCTGTAATGCGGAGGCTTCCCGCCTTGTAGTTAAGATTGACAGACGGAAGGGTTGAGGGGGTGGGGGCGATAGGGGGAGGGAATTGAAAGAGAGTGGAAAAATTATACGTGGCAACCGACGCATCTTAACTTCCGAGGCTGCCTTCCGAGGTGCGTTTGCTCAGTCGGAGAGGCCAGTGGCGCGGTCGCGGCTGCATATTCATTGCGGTTAAATTATTATATTGTGTCTACGGATTCCAAAATGTATTTAAGTGATTTTTGAGTCAATATTTACCATAATAGTGGTACAATCGTTGCTGTAAACATTAAAATACAGTTTGATCAAAATAGTTTCGCAAAATATTTTATTATCATAAAATATTTTATTATCATAAAATATTGACGTTTTAAAATTCAAACTTGATTGGCGAACAACTTCTTAAGTAATTAAATCTAAAATGGCTTTTAAAAATGAGTTACTTTTAAATAATAAAGAAAATAAAACAACACGTAGTAACAAAAAATGTAAACAAACTCGCGAATTCCATAAGAAATATCTGCCAACAATATTCCACGTACACACGAAGAAAATAAACATGTGAAGGGGAAAAATGTCACTTCAAAGAAAAACCTAACCTCATTGGCGATGCGATATAATTAAAGGAAAAAAAAAATAAAAAGTCCATGTCAACTCCTTGCACTTTTCTAAGTATGAATTATGCCGCTCGGTGTATTCGTTAAGGGGCGGATCTATTCATTCTTTTTGTCCGCTGCCAGCAGTTAAGGAGGTCCGTGGAAGGGTTGGCGCCCCCCTCCCCCCACTCCAGGCCTCCCACTGAACTTGCGACTCGAGAATATTTTTTTCTAGACTACTCGAGAACGTTGGAAATCGACACACTTGCCGGTAGTTTGTTCCGCTCGCTACCGCTATGATAGTTCGAGTGACTTTCCGCTTTTGAGAACATTTTTAGTTGATTTTTTTTATTTCATTAACTGTTGAGAAATTGTCATTCGTAATTTCGTTTGAGATTTTTTAATGAATGATTCTTTTTACTTTTGGCTCCAGATTTGATGTTTAGGCACGAGTTTTTTGTTTACAATATTAATTAAGTTTGTTTCTGTGAAGTTTCAGTTCGAAAGAAGGATAGGTTATGTAATAGTACTCGTAATAGGTAAAATATTAAAATATTAAAATAATACGGAATTTCCGCTATAAATCCACACATTTTCCACTCGCACAATATGCGTAATCAAGGCTACATTCTTATCTTTTCAATAACAAACCTTAATCTATACTCTCGACTCGACTATTATCGTCTTAACGTATGCACATTCTGAATATCTCATACAAGAGTAGTCTTTTGATGCGTCAATACTATTTAAACTTCGGGATATGCTTTAGCTAAGGAAACAAAACGGTGCAAGAAGCTACTTGTTTCCTTAACAGGAAATATTTGTAAATAGTGACATATTTGATTAATAAACATATAAGAACAACAATTATTAATTCATAAACATAAAAACCAAAAAGTCTTGTTCCAAATATCATAAGCAACATAAATTATAACATTATCGATTTTGAGCAAATTATTCCTATTTTTTATCGACATCGGCAAAATTAAATTAGTCGCAGCCACATCCCTCAACGAACCTTGTAAGACGGTAATGAACTGAATTCCTCCGCTCTTTGAGTCCGCCTGTCGCCTCGCAGACACTCGACCTCACGGTGTCTTGCGATGCGCATCTTTATGAGGCTCAAGATGTGTTCTGTAAATTACATTCACTGAAATAAAATATTTTTTCAGGGTTTATACGCTCAATTATAATTATAATGTTGGTGGGTAGTGTTCGCTAGGAATGTGAGAGATTGAGACTCTAACTGGACTGAGGTTAGTCCGCTTGTTGAATGTGACTAGGTACAGCGTTGAAATTCTTGTGTATAATATCAAGATTTCTTCAGTTTGTATTAATACAAGCAAAAATGTACATACGTAACTTTATAACATTGATAACGTGTGCCATGAAATCGATCTCAGAATCAACTGCTTTCGTTACTAACTAGGATTGATGAAATGTTTGCTCTTAATAGTATAACATGTTGGACTATATGGAATAATTACTCTCAATCGCACTCTAGACTGTAGAGAAGGCCCGTGCCCTGCAGTGCGTGTAGTGGGACATATATGGACTGATATTGATTATAGTACTTACAAATAAATCGTTTCGGATTCCAATCATACTTGCGATATATCTAGCAATCGTTTCATAACCACTCGTACTGACCGTCGGCTCATCCATTTAATTTAAATTTAAAATCCTCATTACTCCCATAATCACGGCATTACAGCGGCATACTCTTAGCATATATTGTTTTTTTCCTTTAGTCTGTGGTTGCGTTCTGTTTTAGGCCTTTTTGCCTCCGTTCACGTATATGTATGAATTGTGAATGAGCAAATTTGTTTAGATGGTTTCAAGTTTTTCTCCTTTTATTTTCGAATGTAAAACGCTCGTGGCGGTGAGTAATTATGGTCAAAATTGTACTTATGTTTTGATGTTTGGTAGTTATGATGTGTGATGTGTTATAAATTTGGTGGAAGATTAATGTTGAAAAAAGTCTGGGGTTCGAAAAATTGTGTTAATTTTGCTATTCGTGCGGAATACATTTGAATATTGCTACAAAAAATTCAGTTTTAATAATTCGGATAATCATACCGATAAAAAAAGCAATATAGTTTCCGCGTTGGTAAATACAATACTCATACGTTCAGATAAACAATTAATAAAAAAATATCAGCAAAACTGTTTTTTTTTTTTTACATTCAAGCAGGAAACAACTGAAATAAATAAATAACATCGCCTAGATAACTATTACAGGATAACAAAATATTCATTTATTTTATTTTTACGTACTAAATGTCTAAGGGTATTTTCCCGGGCAACCTTAATTTACGATTTTTTAAATTGATTTCAAACGTATTACCTTGTCTGTTAAAGTACAACGCAACGTTTTCGTTAAAGCGACGCAATGAAACCGTATCAATGATCAAACGAGCTGAAACTTGCCTTCAAGTACGATTCAAGATAGTACACGCGAAATTACCATTTGTTTTGTTTTAAAATTAAGCGTCTGTATTGAAGTGTTTGGGCAAAGCCATTAGTAAACACGTCTTCAGTAATGCACCTGAAAATTGACGTAATTTGTAGATTTTTCTATTTATTTTAAGATACTTAAAATGGGAGTTGTTATATATACGAAATAAAGATTTATTTCCTTACTCTTCTTTTATCCAATATAGATCTTCAATTGGTATCTTAAGCCTTTGAAGGCAATAGAAGACGCCTTTAACTTTATCAAAAAATGAATTATTTTGCGATATTTCAGCTGATGTAGAAAATCATAGAACAATATCCACAGATACTTCCTATTGTAAAAACTAGTTATTTAAAACATTTATAAGCAAAATCATTGGAACGTCTTGAATAACTTAGCATGGCTTATCTTGCACACAAGTCCGGGCAAGTTACGCACTTAACCTCCCCTCGGCAAGTTTAAGTTAACTAGTGGAGATTAAGATTTGAGATCGTTGTCTTAGACGGGTTAAGTTTTGCTTAATTGCGGTTTGGATCGGTGAGGATTTTGACCTGTTAAGTTAGGGTTAAGTTTGTTAGTTCAAGGTTTGAGTAACAAATATTATTGTTATTTGTAATAAACGATTATAAACACATTGCGTTGGAAACGTTAGAGTGCATGTAGTTGTTATGTGTAGAAAGTTTACCAATACTGAAGCGTTTATTTATTATTTATTTATTTATACACTTTATTGCACAAAAACAAATTACAAATAAAATGAAAATCACAATCATAAAAATAATCGTTTAATACAAATTAAAACAGTTTATTTGTTCTTCCAAAGGATTGTTGATTTCAATTTCCAAAACGTGGCCATTTAACTCATTATCATCTTTTCAAAATAAATTGCTTACTGTCATCTGCAAAAAAATGAATTTTTTTTTAGTTAAAAATAAATGGACTTTGTAAAAATGGATATTACTATATTTTATAAGCAATATATTTTTTGATATGAAAATATTTCAGAACGTCATCTTTATATAGTAGAAGAAGGATAATGTAGCTACAGTGACTACTGTACATTATAGGACTTAACATCTTATGTGTCAGGATGGCGAGCGCAGTGGAACACCAAGCATTGTTTTGTAATTCATGGTGTTGTTTCGTTTTGCTACTGTTCATGAGCGGTCGTATCACTTACCATCAGGCGAACGGCATGCTCGTCTCGTCATTTCTTTCAATAAAAAAACTTATCGATTATATCCGCCAGATCACATACACTATGGTTGCCATGATGCACTCAATTATTTGTTACATTACATATAAAAAACCACAGTGGAAAACCCAGCTAGTCACACACGAAATTAATGAATGAAATAACATACTTGTAAATATATGATTGTCAAGTCATTGTCGAGATGAGTAATCCTGGGATCATGTGGCATCTAGACAAGTGTGATGACTGATGATCAAATCATTGCGGGGTATTCAGAAACATAGAGAATTTAATTCACTTATTTAAATTTATTTATTTTGAACTTGGGGTAGAGCCAGTTGGACAGTTTGAGGTCTTAGGTGCATATTTACTTTTGTTTTTTGTTATGAAAAATACATTTAATATAAAACAAAAAAAAAATACAAGAGTATTACCATTTTATTTCATTAAAATACTTGTTATTGTGTATACCCCCTACCAACTGGGTATACCCATAAAACATATATTTTTTAAACTTAAATACATCGCTCTTATTGAAAGGGAAATTATAAATGTTTTATAAATCTAAACAGATGAAAGGAACAGAAAGGTATTTGGAATGGTTTTGAAAGTGTTTTAAAATTATACATAAATAAACAAGAATACTATTTAATTACTTATAGAAAAGTCCTCACATTCCGTGATAGCGCATGTGATACAAATTGTAAAGTCTGCAATTGCTGAACTAACAATAAAGATATTTATAGAAATATTTTTAATTCATAGCACAATTTTTTACATCCAATTCAATTATGAATCCTAGGGAATATCGCAAAAACACTCACAACTGGAAAAAATTCTATGCAGGCTAAACAACTACATGTCGTTATATGGAACGCATAGATTTGTTCAGAAAATTAGTATCTGTGATGGCTTTTTAAGTCTCAATTTTATCCAGACGACACATAACTGGTGGTAGGTCTCGCATTTGTGAGAGGCCGCCTGGGTAGGTAGTAGGTAGCACCGCAATGTATATTTATCCCCCAAATAAATGCACTGTTGTGTTTCGGATTAAAAGACATTGTAGCCGTAGTAACTACTGAAACTTAACATCTTATGTCTCAGGATGGCGAGCGCAGTGGAATGCCAAGCATTGGTTTGTAATTCAAGATGTTGTTCGGTTTTGCTACTGTTCATGAACGGTAAAAAAAAATATGTTCATTGCATTAATTTGATAAACACGATGACTCGTCCATTCAAGGCGACGTATAACGCATTAAACTTTGCATCTAAGTTTACAAACAATGAGTAAGACTAATTATTCGTGACTAAACAATTAATCGTCTAGCGGGCTTGTAATAAGAGAACACGACTAAATCGTGTGGTACAGTCTTCTCTTAATCACTCATTAAGGATATATCCTTTTTACAAATTAATACGCGCGCTCAATTCACGCGGGCCGGTTTCGCGTTTAGTCACCATACACATGCCGACTACTAGACATTAACAGGAGTAATATTATATAAAAATATATAGACATTGGGCCAGCGTGGTGGGCCAACCCGCACTAGGTCAGCGTGGTGGACTATATGGCCTAACCACTCTCTATCGTATTCTTTATTGTAGAGGAGGCCCGTGCCTGCAGACGGACTTATATGAGCTGATATAATACAGTAAAGTATATAGACATTTACCTATGACTAAATATAAGATGATATGAAGATCTTTGTTTTCAGTTGAAATTGTAACCGATTGAATAGCAAGCAAACCTAATATAGTATCGGAGAAAGATGAGATCACTTCAGTTAAAACACTTATGCGAATCAGCTCAAAACTGATCAGAAACACGACTTACGACAGACGATGACTCAAAAAGTATCTGCGCTCGAGCGAAGCCGGGCTGGTCCACTGGTAATTTATATGTTTACTATAGGTACAGATTTAACCTACCACCATCTTTAAGGCCTCCAACAATCTTACTCACAAAACGCAACAACAAAATCCTACACACAGTAACAAGTACGGAGTAACAAAAACCCAGAGATATGAAACAGTGTAGCAATAGGACGTGTAGATAAAACAATAACACGTAAATTAAGAGTGCGCCATATACGCGAGGCGACAATTAGCGCAAGTTAAGCAGGAAATGCGCGAGGATGTGCCGATATAGATTTAACCTTTGCCGCATCCTATGTCTTGGTAATATATTCGGGACAAGTGACTCACTCCAGTGACGCCGGACGAATGCTTTTTGATTTGCACGACATGTGTTGTAAGATTTTTATGGGGTAATTGGCTTGTTGATTGTTGACTTGGTAAAAATGTGTGACACATTTGATCAAGATATCAAATGATACAGTTGTTATGATCGCACGTTTTATCCTTACTTCAAAGTAAATATTTATTTTTGTTTGTTTTAAGACATGGTTATTTTCTATACAACTACTATTAGTTACTGAATCATTAATACTGAAAATCCTATATACATAAATCATTATAATAATCATCAGCCCGTTGCAGTCCACTGCTGGACACCTCCCAAGGCATCTCCAAAGGTACGCCATGGAGCCTGGTCCGCAGCTTAATAAATAAATAAATACACCCAACAGTCACATACATAGTCCTGACCCCACACTAAGATCGAGTCTTGTGTCGTGGATATCAGAAATTACGAGAGACTTTTCGGTCTCAAAAACACCCAGACCCGAAACAAATACCCGTGGTATACACAAATATTTATTTCAGTGCGAGGATCGAACCCGCGGCCACTCGTTTCACAGCCGGCGTCTAATACACATAAATGTGACTTCAATATCTGCAACCATTACTATTCTTATTTCGTACAAACAAAATTCTAATTAAATATTTCCGTAAAGAAGTTCAATTAGCTTACCCGCAATTAGTACAACTAATTAATATAATCATTGTATTCGGGTCGCGTGTTACGTCGACATCCTGTATGTATAGGTGTGCAGACGCCATGTTTACAGCAACGTGTTGGCAAGATGCGTTTCATTTCAACGCGTTACGAGTATTTCTAATTGTTCCCGTTTAACTTTATTGAAGCAATTAGTCTTACTTTTTAGGTGTGTATTTATAGATCACGAAGGTTACGTTTTAGTTTTTTTAGTAATGTACTTTAAGTACGTGGTGGCCTGCCTGATGGTGACGGATCAGACTCAAATCCCAGGGCACACCTCTGTCTTTTCGGAGTCATGTGTGTATTGATAGTCAATCACCACGCATTATAACGGTGAAGGAAAACATCGGGAGTAAACATGCGTACTATGACGATTTGTAGGAATTTCTATGGAGTGTAAAGTCCGCCTACAAGCGCTAGGCCCGTTTGGTAAACTATATGGTCTAAGCCCTCTCAATCTCTCGATTGAAGAATAAGCCCGTGCCCTGCAATGGCTCATATATGGGCTGATACCGATATATTCTTATATCAATTTAGATAAACATAAAATAGGAGTGTTAGGTATGTCTCTACATATTGATGTTTAAAATTACATAATATTATTTTTATTCATTATTTTTGTCAACCAAGTAACCAATTAGGACATAAACAGATCTATCAACCCAATACCTAATTTTCTCCATAAAGCAAGATAAAGAAAAGATTACAAAACGCAATTATTTTTACTACACACACTTGAGCCACGCCACAACGGTTATTGCCAGATATTACACTTAGGAACAATCGCCATTAAAACTGCAGGAAACTTATCCCGTTACATATGCATGTTGTTGCGCGGAGTTTGTCGGGGTCATTCATAACCTCCCAAAGTTTCCCGATACACACGGACGTATACAACGCAATGCGAAACTATTCTTTGATGAGCTTGGGTTATGAGAAATTGTTGCTTGTTCGTTGCAAGACTTGTTGGGTTACTGTGATTACTTATAGCGCTATTGGCATGTGTGATTGACGACTTGACATTAAATTAATAATAATATACGCTTTATGCTAACATACACTTTAAGATACATACTACACTGCTGAACAGTGTATGTATACCGATTCCGCGGTCTGGGCGACCTCACTTAACTGTAAAAAAAATATTATTATAAATAATTTATGAACTGCTCTGAATTATAACTCATGTTGGATCACTGTACTTTAACTTATTTTGAAAAGAGCAATGCGAGAGTTTCTTGCACGTCGAATGTCGAACGTCTTCACACTTTCAGCAGATGGTTACATAACAATCGGAATAACAATCTACAACTAAAAATAGAAATATTATTGAGATGACGTAATCATTGCCTTTCAAAAAAGTCTGTATCTGTATCAGCCCATATACGTCCCACTGCAGGGCACGGGCCTCCTCTACAATTGAGAATACGATTGAGCCACCACGCTGGCCTAGTGCGGGTTGGCAAAAAAGTCTACGATGGAAGAATATCAAAATTATATTTTTTATAAAAACTGAACGAGATTTTCTTCAATAATTTAAATACGAAACTAATTTAAACTATAAGTAACCTGGAATTACTCCAAACAGGTACACAAACTAACTCACATTGTAAACATACATATATTTGAGCAACATTAACTCCTTTCCGTGCCTTACATAACAAGCTGTGTAAATCGCTAGCCAAGCGCAAATGAAATGTGTCTCTTAAATTTCCACGCGCAGACAGACTTCGGTATACTTTGGACGATGGCCAGGAGTCTTTTTGGCCTCAAGATGTCGTTTGTACCAACTCATAATGCCGGTTCTGTTTAGCAATGCCTCGGATACGGCCATAGTGTTGGTATTACATGTTTGGAAATTCTTGCTGAGTTTAACTCGCCGTACGTGTGCCAACGAAGTTAAAAACATTAAGTTGGCAGCACTGTTTCACTTCAAGGTTTGTTGAAATTGAATTTGGAACGGATATTGAGTTGTAATGAAGATGTTACAGATTGACTATGATCGGGGATTCTGTGAGACAGTCTTTAGCGTGGTCGACAAAAATGTTTACACTTATTAGTTTCTAGACAGTTGCAACAAAATATACAAGGTACTTAAGTGTGTAGTGTTCGAAAAAGAAGAAAATTAATTAAAAAAAACATTTTACGGTGTACCTTAATGGTTTTAATAGCCAATTAGGATGTAAAAAAAATATTAATCAATAAAGCCGATAGTGAAACACGTTTAACTCTATTACAAAAAGTATTCAAAAGTGTAAGAGATAAAAAAAATACAAATCCGCGATACAAATATTTTTTTTTTCAAACTCTGCGTACATTTTTCTATTTTAGATTTATTTTGTTTTGGCAGCTCAACGCACAAAGCTTTGATACATAAAATATTCCGCGAATTTGTTAAAACAAAATAAGTTACAATTTCACTAAACATTTGGCATGTTTTTTTGGATTCAAATTTAAAGCAACGCCGGCAGATTTTTTTTGCATGCGGCAAACGAAATATAAACAAAGTAACCAAACGATACCGCGGGATGTAATTATAAAAGGTTTTAAATCCTACCGTGTTTGTTAATGACTAAAACACATTTTTGGATTTTTATAATTCAAACAATATTGCTTTTTCTATACCTAGTTTGAAAAACATTGGAAATGCACTAACATAAAAAAAATCTGACTCTGCTGACTGACATCTGACTGCCTCGGTGGCGTAGTTGTACTACGGTACGCTTACAAAGCTGAGGTCTCGGGTTCGAATCCCGGGTTGGGCAAAGTGATATTGGATTTTTCTATTCATTATCAGCCCAGAGTCGGGAATTTGTGCCCGATATGGCGATAGGCTCGCCACCTATCACATAGTGGGACGGAACATACTGGCGAAATGTGGGTGCCCTGGTACCTCTGCCTATCCCTTCTGGGAAAAAGGCGTGAGTTTATGTATGTATGTATGTATAAAAAAAATCTAATTTCAAAAGTCTCCTATAATAAAACCAACAACAGCACAAAATGAAGACACTTAAATGTCTGCAAAACTAAATATCGACTCCCGAAAATCATCTCAACATCACTAATTCCAATCATAACTAAATAAAAAAAAAACATGTTTAATAACAGGCGAGTAGGTACGCACTTGAGCGATCAATTTAACTATTAGGGCCGGGGTTCCGTTCCTTGCGTACGGAACCAACCGTTCAATTGGCCCGGCTCGCGGCTAACGAGGAAACAATCTTGTACGCGTACCGCTTGCCCACGGAACACTAGTCAATCTCGACCCGCGTACAGCGGGGGACACACTCATAACATTCAATTATATTTTACATATGTGAGTTGACTTTAAAATTCTACTTTTAAGAGTTAGCATCAATAGTCTTGCATAAACTAATTTTGACGATAAATTTAACTTTGACAATGTCATTGCCATGTATTTGAGACGATCTTATATCAAATATTGATCAAAGTTATGGGCAAAGTTGGTTTGTGCAACTAGACTTTAGTGATCCACGTAAATATCGTTTTCGGGTTCAGCAGATATTTACAGTTATATTGAGATCTTTGTAATAATTCCAGTATGATATAGTATTTTATACTACATAAACTGCCATTTAACATTTACTGCATCTTCCATATCTGAAATTTTGAGGGTTTTTTGAATCCCAAAAACCCATACCTGGATAAGTACTCGAATTTCCTTACCACGTACACATTTTAACAATTATTAATTTACTCTTTTTAGCACAAAAAAAAATATTTTTGTTCTGTCTTTTTAAGACGATAAAACAATGGCTTTTATCGCCCACTTACTACGTAATACAACCTCATTTTGCAAATAAAAAACCAAATAATTAATTTCTCTCAAACCATTCACTTCAACTCACTCATTCCCTGACCAATCCATTCACTTTTCAACTCACTCTTTCTCTGACCATTCATTTCACCCTACACATTCCTCCAACCAATCACTCGTTCCATCCAAATCATTCACTTATACACCCAGCCTTACATGACACAGCGAGAGGAAGAGACAATTTTGTTCGCATTTAGATGTGGAAGCCGCGTAAGTATAAGTGGTAACTGGTAGGTAATAGCCGGGGATGTTTTGACGGCCCGTCCTCGCTAGGATGTCTCTATTAGATCAATTGGAGTGCAGTTACGTTGCAGGCGCACAAGGTTACCGTCTGATGTATTTATTACTGTACTGGATCGTTTTAGAAGCGTACAGTTAAAGTGTAGTATGATTGGAGATTTAGGGCGTTTTGTAGGTTTATTTATATAATTTACTGTACACCAGAATTTATGAAAGAAGAAACAATAAACAGATAAAATTCTTAAAAATAAAGGCATGGTGACAATTGGCGGCCTTATCGCTAGCTGCAATCTCTTCCCGGCAAACTTTTCATGGACTGGATTATTAAAATATAGAATTAATGGGGCTGTACGGAGGATGAGATAATATACCTACATTATAAATACATCTTTCATCTATGTATGTGACTGTTGGGTGTTATTTATTTATTTATCTTTGATTTGTAAATATTTATTAGTAAATTAGTGGGGATTTGAACGAATTTCCTTAGTATGTAAAGTCTAGCAAACCAAATTAAGCCAGCGTTGTAAACCATATTGTCTGACCTCTCTTAATCTTACTCCCGATTGCAGAGGAGGCCTGTGCCCTGCAGTGGGACGTATATGGGCTGATATAGATTGGCGAATTATTAAGCAAATACCTATAATCAAACAGTTTTCAGCATCCTGTTTCGCGTAGTTACCTCTGTCTAATAGTATAATAAACAAAAAATCATTCAAAATCGGTTCTACATTTAAATCTCATGTTTCGGATCAGACAAAACTCCAATCGACACACATCTATAGATCATGCGTTATCGTCAATGCGGGGATCGAAACCGCGACATCTCGTTTCATAGCCATCTCCTACTCTCTCATCTCCTAAACTCTAGCAATTTGTTCTACATAAACAGCCCACCCACAACACATTCCAAAAACGTATGTTAGCAACATGAAACTTGGTCATATCAATTGGCAATAAGGGTGGTCTAAAGGGGTGGTCACATTAGCAAACAACCCCGCTTATCACCCATGGGACATTGAATTTAACACTAAGTAATTAAGCATTATCGCAGGAAACTATAAAAAAATATGTTATTCTTAAAAGTAGCGTATAATAATTTGAAGCGTAAAAACTTAAGGACGGAAGTGTGAATGGTGTGGCGAGCCGATAATGTGATGTTTTCCTTCAAATGAATAATAACTGGTGTTTGTGTTGATAAGAAACCCACCAGATGTGGCGCTGAGTTATTGTCAACGACTGACTCGTGTGGTGCAAGCTATCGCACTTGTTTGCTTACATACTCTTCAACTGGCGAAAATATTGATATTTTAGACAGTATTAAAACCTTTTTTTGATTATGGATTTTTTTTTTCATTTCCATTGAATTTTCAGTTTATTTTGATTATTCAGTTTGAGTGAAGACGACAAAACATTGTATTAGTTAAAATAGATTGGAAAACTGTCTATAAGTAAGGCTTTTTGTCTTAGATTCCATATAAAAACTATGTTGTAGTAAGTCATGATTATAACCTAATGGGAGTAGAAAAGTGTAAAAGTAACACTATTGCCACGGTTTGCTAAGCTTATTTGATATTTTTATCCTGAAATGTGACAGGAATAATCTTAAAAACAGTCTAACGAAATACTAGCTTACTAGCAACTTTCCCAGTGCTGGGTAATACCTACTCTGCCAACATTAATTATATCCTCCATCATGTAAGAAAATCTTAAGGAAATAGTTTAAAAACTTGAAAACGCAATAGCTGTCAGGACCCGGTTAAAATATTCAATATTTTTCCTTATGTTATAAAACGTATCTATTACTTTTGCTACGTTCAATCATCCACAAAAAAAAACATTATAAACCGTGACTGTAACTATTCAAAACTAAATATTTGAAAAAAGAACGTTTTTCTTTTTATTTTAATATGTCAAACATAATGTTCGTAATGCCAGTTTCTAACGCTGACATACCCGCCATCGCTTGTAAAAAGGACGGTACATATTAAATTGTAACCAGATATATTTTATCATTTTTCTGTACAGGACAGACGGCCGGCACGATAAGAACGAGTGCCAACGCGAGGCACGTCATGTTTCGCAATCTGTATGGACATTGAATACCAGCGCGATTGCCGGCCCGAGATGATTATGTTTCTGTGTTTAACCTCATTAGGTTAACGAGGGCGTTTTATTGATTATTTCGGAGTTTTGATAAACAATCAGAGTGTGAAGAATGGAATGATTAATGAACGCTTGCATTTTTATATATTTTTTTATTAATAGGCAATGGAAATGTCCTATTCATCTTAAATGCGGCTTAAAATTTTAGAAGCGTGTAATTTCTACGTTATTAAAACGATTCACTGAAACATTATTTCAGTCAATATAAGCTACTTAGCCTTGCACATCAGTATATTCTGTCATATAGCACAAGAGTTGTGGACCATCTGGTTGTCAAAAACCAAAGAATCCACATGGTAAACCGCGTACAAATTACGCACATGAATTAGAATTTTTTTCTTGTCAAAAATGGGCAAGAATGAAAAAAGCTAGAACATTGATCTTTCCAAAGAAGACAGAGAAAGGATAACCGATCGACGTTATTTTTTCAGTATGGAAACATTGCCAACAAAATTAGGCAATCAAACACAGTTTTGTTTACTCAAAAACATTTTAAATAAATTATCCAAGTACCAAACCTACACCTGCAAACAAAGAGTAATTAAAGTTGGCTCACAAAGGGCGGTGGCGTGGTACTCTCGCATGTCTCATCGCAGATATGACGGCTCGTGTCCAATATTGGCCATATGTCACGCCGATACCGCGGTGTAGATAATGACGGCTAATAAGTGCCTGTCTTCCAACGCGACGGGGCCTGTGTCGATGGAAATTGGTGTTCACTTCATAGTGTGGGTGGTTTTTGGATTTAGGTGGGTGAATTTTGGTTGGATGTTTGTTTTTGAGGATCGGTAGTGGTTTTTGGTTGGTTTTAATGAAGTTTAGAGGTGTAGTTTGTTTCTTAGAAAGTGATAGTTTTTGATGATTGGACAAAGATTAGCGGTTTTAGTGGAATCCGAAATAGTACTATTTCTCAATAATCACAAATTGATGTATTTCAGTTATAATAAATGCGGTATGCATAGAGAGGCAAATATTCAAAACAATTCAAAAATATAAATAAATATTGATCTTGACCAATGTGACTCAGTATTGACAAAAATAACCATAATATACGTGAATATACAATTACTAGAAAATATACTAATTATACCAAAGGAACGACAAAAAATAACTACCGTATGTACGTCAACTTTAATTTCATCGATATCGATACAAAGTAGTGGCCAGCAGTGTCCGTCGCGATCTTATCGCCAGTTTTTATTCTCGTGATATCCACCGATAAGGCTGAAATGTCCTTTTTCATAGAAGCACGGTAATGGGCCAGGAGGCACGCCACCCGAGCCTCATAACTTATGCATGATGATTGCCCGGCTTCACCCTTTGCTAGGCGTATTTCAGGTTTTATTCTTCGTCAGTATTCGGAATATCGATAAATCGCATCTCCGCGACTACGGAATAATTTCTAGCATCGATAATTGAAGAACTCGCAGTTGATTCTTCATATTGCCGTGTTCTAAATTTGAATATTTAGTATATGTCATGCTCTAGTTTAAATTCCAAATTTGAATATTATGAAAGGCATATTCATGACTTCGAAAAATAACATGTTTTAATTAGTCAATAACATATTTAGGTTGTATCTCTAGTCATCTAATCAATAAAACGTATTAAGAAAATAAGTAGCTAAGATGATTCCACTCTGGAAAAAGCTATAGGCATTCCTGAGGAAAAAATTATTAACATGGCAACTTTTAATTACGTTCCCGTTTGATTTTTTCTTTTATTAAACTCCTTTGACTAACCCAACACTTTTTTATAGGTCGAACTGTGCCTGCATGCAAATATGTCATGAAAATTAGCTTCGCACGCGATATAAGAACTCATTTACATGACATACCTATCTAGTCGACTGTAACCTTCGGCGCCATTTTGTTTTCGTAGCGTCACCTTGCGCTGTTGGCGGGAAAATTACTTTCAATTACATCAGTTATTTACGCTGTTAATCATGATTTTGTTTGAAATATAGATGAAAATTAAAATACTTGTATGTTTTTTCATATGATATAAACTGACAGATCGTGATAACAATTAAATTATAAATTTACAAATTCTAATTAATCTTTTCATTTTTTAAACGGGGTCCGTGAGTGATAATATATAAAAGTGAATACTGAAACCGATCCTTATAAGGGGTATGTACTTTATCATTGTAATAATCGATAACGTATAATTATATAAATAAAACTCCTAAAAATAATAACTTCTGTAAAAAATAATTGGTTGATAAAACATATTATATTGAAATTCCTACACAGCTACAATAAAAAAAGCCTAAATTGATTTAATTAACGATATTTGTGTGCGGAATGTGTCGAGAAAACATTATGTACTTGTAAGCTGATAATTTAGAGATGGACGCCTTCGTCTATTCTTTCGGTGGAAAATCCATAGATAAAATGATAAACTGCAATTTTGAAATTTAGAACTCTAAATCAGAAAATAAAGTTGATCGTGGCAGGATTATTGGATTCATTAGGATATTTGGATAGTGACCCACGCAGTTGAAGTAATAATGTCGAGTTTTGGTAATATTGGTTTAATATTGTGTGTATTAACAACATAACAATAATAAATGGATCGTGAAAATATATCTCAATAACCTTTTAAAATATAATTTATTTATTTTAAATATGAATGTTGTCTTTTTGTTTTGACATGAAAATCTCAAAATGCTTTTGTTGTTTGATTAAGAAAAGACTACCTGCATAACTAACCAAATTAAAAATTACAAAAACTTTTATTTAAGCTTTTATTGAAATCGGTTGTTTCAAAATGTGTGCAATATGTTGAAAAACAAATGATTATTATTTTCTTACATTAAACCAACCCTCGCGTGACCGTATGGGCCATGTGGTCAAAATGACCATAAGTCACCGTTGAAATAAGGTGAACAAAGAACAGATAAAATTGTTCTGTATAATTGGCAAAGGGTGAATTTCTTTCCCACGCATTCCCATACATTTCCCTGTTGAGGGTGGACTATGGGTATTGCAGGGTGACTATCAATTATTCCGGACATTTTTAACATTTTATAATTATTAGCTATTTAAAATTATGCTTTAAAATGTTGTCTAAAATCATTGTTTTAAATAGATATTTAGTTAGGTTACATTTCAACCAAAAAATAAATGATATTTTTTAATTAAACATTGCTTTGGTTATCTATTGGGTTTAGCCGAAATTAATATAATGAACAATACCACAATACCACTTTAAGTTTTCTGACACAAAATGGGTTATCAATTATTAATAATTTATCCGTGTATCGAAAATAACATTTACATCCTCCTTTCTAAGCCTAATAAACATATATCCTTAAATGTAATATAATATGTTTATTTTTTAACTTTAACATTTACCCATGATAGAACAAAACGGGAAAATACGTACTCACCATTACCGTATATTTTCCTTTTAGGCAATTATCTGCCAGTTTGAGTGTAAAATGTCCTGATAATTATAGAATCGTGGTCACCGCGTACATGTGTAAGTACAGAAAATGTAGGAGCGCAGCGGTGCCATATGGCCCTCGATATTATCACCAGAGTCTTATTATTTTAATAGTTCGTTTTATTGCCGTCACAGTTCGTTGACTTGCTAAGAAAATAGACACGTATGTTGTCCATTGAATTTAAGTATAATTCTAAATGTAGATAAATATGCGGCTAAGCATTTCTGTGGCATTTACTTGACTACATCATAAGATTATAAATTAATAGAAGACACAAAATAAATTCATATTATAAACACCATACAAGCGATAAGACTGAACTATGTACTTTTTGTCTTATTTTTCTTATATTACAATTCTTGTATGTACAATAAATATTTTAATAAATAAATAAATAAATATTAAACACCATAACAACATTTTAGAATTACTACGAAGATATTTTGCAATTAATAATGCCTATAAATGTGTCAATGCCACAATGTTTCTTCCGCTTCAAAATCGTGTGCTACTTGATATATTTAAAAACGTTTATCGTTCCACCCGATCCGAGGTCGAATTGCATAAAATATTTCATTTTAAGTCCTAAATTGTAGACAGACATATACGTAAAGCTATCGGAATTCAAGCAGTTAACTACAAAACCAATAGGAGTGTAAGTAATGTTTATAATACACTTCCCCCTGGTAGTTTGCGAGGGAGTGTACAGGGTAAAGAAATGTTTCCGTAAAAATTAGACGACGCCGGGTCACGCCAAATTAAGCACAGGCTGGATGCAGAACTAGTGCTGCAACTATCGATATCTTACTTGCATTATCGACACATAATTCAAGTCGTAAACAAACGTCTTCGATCAATTATACACTAGATTGTATGTAACGGCCTAAAAAACGGCAAGAGAAATAAGAGCATAAATAAGCGTGTGCTGTTATTCGATTTTCGTATGGTCCAAACCA
This sequence comes from Hyles lineata, assembly GCA_030180105.1. Classification (NCBI taxonomy): domain Eukaryota; kingdom Metazoa; phylum Arthropoda; class Insecta; order Lepidoptera; family Sphingidae; genus Hyles; species Hyles lineata. The sequence continues at coordinate 10,015,712 of JARJEE010000013.1, read as the reverse complement.
AAATAATCTTAATTTAAAGGAATTAGGTTCATTGGTACCTGGAGTTGATTATAATTTAAGACTTTGCTGCATCCCGTAGTTCGAAATTTAAATGTATAAGTATGAGTATAAGCAACCTCGGCCTCTTTCTGCGTGTGATTTTGTTAAATATCGTGAAATATTTCTCTCGGTACGGGGATTGAACCTGTGACCTCACGTTTCACAGGCGGCGTCTAACCACCTGCACCACGGAGGCTGTCAATAGTAAATGTATATTTGATCGAAGACAAACAAAAAAAACATTTAAATTCCGAATCAATTAAAATATTCAACGAGAGAGGCTGTGAGTTTGATCTCCGCACCGAGACAAATGATAGAAGAATGCATAGATATTTATTTCGCCTCTGGGTGTTGTGAGATTATAAAAAAATCATTTCTTATACCCTGGTATAGAGCTGAAAAAATAATAGGGCGGACAGATTATACACTGTTGCATATTTATTTACAATGATTCCTTAATTACTTTTTATTAACATCAAATATGTATCTAATATAATCTAACTGTAATGCTTCACGTTTAGTCCTACAGTAAGATCGCCAGAACCAATATTTTGTTCTATTTCTACTTTTTCTTTTTCCATCCAACCCATAAATACCTACGATTCTTGCAATCTATAAAGCAACTAATGCATTAAAATTAAACGCATTTTTTAAAAATACATATTGTTATTTT